>CP136066.1:210417742-211787429 GCA_032622095.1 Siphonodentalium dalli
CCCAATTAAGTTCAACCTTTCGTTCCGTTTCCGGTTCCTATCAGTGAAAATTGTATTTAGCTTGCAGCCGTCTTTTATCGCTTCGATTGACAATATTTTAATATAATTAGCTAAATGTATCCACGTATTCTAGTTTACACTGTTATTCAATTATTAAAGTTCAGAAACTATTTTCTATGTCCTCAATTGCAAACACCCAGTAAATCTATAGATAGCGACTTGACTGCTGCAAGCAGCAGTCTGCGATCGACAATGGAATATGGATTACTTTGAGAGAAAAAGCAGTCAATATTCAAGTGCAAATATACTGGATTTAATATTGTTCTTGATTGTGTATTTTACGTAAAATTACACTTTCATGGAGAATGCTTTTAATGTGGACAAACTCACCCAATTCCGTTGCATGGGTTGGACACCGACTGACAAATTGTTGAGTACAAATACTCTTACATTTTGTTTCTTGTACATATAGATTATCACAACATATAAAACATAGTTAAATATTCACCATACATAATTACTGTGGGGGATTTTGACATTCACAACTCTGTGGACACTTTGTTTCCACATGAAGAAAATTAATTTAAATGGAGTTATACAACATCAAAAATATACAAACTAACGGCAGTAGTAACTCAGATAAAATAAATCATAACTTTAAAAGTTGAGGAGGGCTATGGCCCTCCTAGGCATATCTAGGAGGGCTATTAATAGCCCTCCTGGATTTTCTAGATCGCCAGCCCTGGCTGTGTGAGTACAATTATGAATGTTATAATCGCTGGAGGCATAGCTGTGTGAGTACATGTATGAATGTTATAATCGCTGGAGGCATAGCTGTGTGAGTACAATTATGAATGTTATAATCGCTGGAGGCATAGCTGTGTGAGTACATGTATGAATGTTATAATCGCTGGAGGCATAGCTGTGTGAGTACATGTATGAATGTTAGCTGTGTGAGTACATGTATGAATGTTATAATCGCTGGAGGCATAGCTGTGTGAGTACATGTATGAATGTTATAATCGCTGGAGGCATAGCTGTGTGAGTACAATTATGAATGTTATAATCGCTGGAGGCATAGCTGTGTGAGTACATGTATGAATGTTAGCTGTGTGAGTACATGTATGAATGTTATATTCGCTGGAGGCATAGCTGTGTGAGTACATGTATGAATGTTATAATCGCTGGAGGCATAGCTGTGTGAGTACATGTATGAATGTTATAATCGCTGGAGGCATAGCTGTGTGAGTACATGTATGAATGTTATAATCGCTGGAGGCATAGCTGTGTGAGTACATGTATGAATGTTAGCTGTGTGAGTACATGTATGAATGTTAGCTGTGTGAGTACATGTATGAATGTTAGCTGTGTGAGTACATGTATGAATGTTAGCTGTGTGAGTACATGTATGAATGTTAGCTGTGTGAGTACATGTATGAATGTTAGCTGTGTGAGTACATGTATGAATGTTAGCTGTGTGAGTACATGTATGAATGTTAGCTGTGTGAGTACATGTATGAATGTTAGCTGTGTGAGTACATGTATGAATGTTAGCTGTGTGAGTACATGTATGAATGTTAGCTGTGTGAGTACATGTATGAATGTTAGCTGTGTGAGTACATGTATGAATGTTAGCTGTGTGAGTACATGTATGAATGTTAGCTGTGTGAGTACATGTATGAATGTTAGCTGTGTAAGTACATGTATGAATGTTAGCTGTGTGAGTACATGTATGAATGTTAGCTGTGTGAGTACATGTATGAATGTTAGCTGTGTGAGTACATGTATGAATGTTAGCTGTGTGAGTACATGTATGAATGTTAGCTGTGTGAGTACATGTATGAATGTTATAATCGCTGGAGGCATAGCTGTGTGAGTACATGTATGAATGTTAGCTGTGTGAGTACATGTATGAATGTTAGCTGTGTGAGTACATGTATGAATGTTAGCTGTGTGAGTACATGTATGAATGTTAGCTGTGTGAGTACATGTATGAATGTTAGCTGTGTGAGTACATGTATGAATGTTAGCTGTGTGAGTACATGTATGAATGTTAGCTGTGTGAGTACATGTATGAATGTTAGCTGTGTGAGTACATGTATGAATGTTAGCTGTGTGAGTACATGTATGAATGTTAGCTGTGTGAGTACATGTATGAATGTTAGCTGTGTGAGTACATGTATGAATGTTAGCTGTGTGAGTACATGTATGAATGTTAGCTGTGTGAGTACATGTATGAATGTTAGCTGTGTGAGTACATGTATGAATGTTAGCTGTGTGAGTACATGTATGCATGTTAGCTGTGTGAGTACATGTATGAATGTTAGCTGTGTGAGTACATGTATGAATGTTAGCTGTGTGAGTACATGTATGAATGTTAGCTGTGTGAGTACATGTATGAATGTTAGCTGTGTGAGTACATGTATGAATGTTAGCTGTGTGAGTACATGTATGAATGTTAGCTGTGTGAGTACATGTATGAATGTTAGCTGTGTGAGTACATGTATGAATGTTAGCTGTGTGAGTACATGTATGAATGTTAGCTGTGTGAGTACATGTATGAATGTTAGCTGTGTGAGTACATGTATGAATGTTAGCTGTGTGAGTACATGTATGAATGTTAGCTGTGTGAGTACATGTATGAATGTTAGCTGTGTGAGTACATGTATGAATGTTAGCTGTGTGAGTACATGTATGAATGTTAGCTGTGTGAGTACATGTATGAATGTTAGCTGTGTGAGTACATGTATGCATGTTAGCTGTGTGAGTACATGTATGAATGTTAGCTGTGTGAGTACATGTATGAATGTTAGCTGTGTGAGTACATGTATGAATGTTAGCTGTGTGAGTACATGTATGAATGTTAGCTGTGTGAGTACATGTATGAATGTTAGCTGTGTGAGTACATGTATGAATGTTAGCTGTGTGAGTACATGTATGAATGTTAGCTGTGTGAGTACATGTATGAATGTTAGCTGTGTGAGTACATGTATGAATGTTAGCTGTGTGAGTACATGTATGAATGTTAGCTGTGTGAGTACATGTATGAATGTTAGCTGTGTGAGTACATGTATGAATGTAAGCTGTGTGAGTACATGTGTGAATGTTAGCTGTGTGAGTACATGTATGAATGTTAGCTGTGTGAGTACATGTATGAATGTTAGCTGTGTGAGTACATGTATGAATGTTAGCTGTGTGAGTACATGTATGAATGTTAGCTGTGTGAGTACATGTATGAATGTTAGCTGTGTGAGTACATGTATGAATGTTAGCTGTGTGAGTACATGTATGAATGTTAGCTGTGTGAGTACATGTATGAATGTTAGCTGTGTGAGTACATGTATGAATGTTAGCTGTGTGAGTACATGTATGAATGTTAGCTGTGTGAGTACATGTATGAATGTTAGCTGTGTGAGTACATGTATGAATGTTAGCTGTGTGAGTACATGTATGAATGTTAGCTGTGTGAGTACATGTATGAATGTTAGCTGTGTGAGTACATGTATGAATGTTAGCTGTGTGAGTACATGTATGAATGTTAGCTGTGTGAGTACATGTATGAATGTTAGCTGTGTGAGTACATGTATGAATGTTAGCTGTGTGAGTACATGTATGAATGTTAGCTGTGTGAGTACATGTATGAATGTTAGCTGTGTGAGTACATGTATGAATGTTAGCTGTGTGAGTACATGTATGAATGTTAGCTGTGTGAGTACATGTATGAATGTTAGCTGTGTGAGTACATGTATGAATGTTAGCTGTGTGAGTACATGTATGAATGTTAGCTGTGTGAGTACATGTATGAATGTTAGCTGTGTGAGTACATGTATGAATGTTAGCTGTGTGAGTACATGTATGAATGTTAGCTGTGTGAGTACATGTATGAATGTTAGCTGTGTGAGTACATGTATGAATGTTAGCTGTGTGAGTACATGTATGAATGTTAGCTGTGTGAGTACATGTATGAATGTTAGCTGTGTGAGTACATGTATGAATGTTAGCTGTGTGAGTACATGTATGAATGTTAGCTGTGTGAGTACATGTATGAATGTTAGCTGTGTGAGTACATGTATGAATGTTAGCTGTGTGAGTACATGTATGAATGTTAGCTGTGTGAGTACATGTATGAATGTTAGCTGTGTGAGTACATGTATGAATGTTAGCCGTGTGAGTACATGTATGAATGTTAGCCGTGTGAGTACATGTATGAATGTTAGCCTGTGTGAGTACATGTATGAATGTTAGCCTGTGTGAGTACATGTATGAATGTTAGCTGTGTGAGTACATGTATGAATGTTAGCTGTGTGAGTACATGTATGAATGTTAGCTGTGTGAGTACATGTATGAATGTTAGCTGTGTGAGTACATGTATGAATGTTAGCTGTGTGAGTACATGTATGAATGTTAGCTGTGTGAGTACATGTATGAATGTTAGCTGTGTGAGTACATGTATGAATGTTAGCTGTGTGAGTACATGTATGAATGTTAGCTGTGTGAGTACATGTATGAATGTTAGCTGTGTGAGTACATGTATGAATGTTAGCTGTGTGAGTACATGTATGAATGTTAGCTGTGTGAGTACATGTATGAATGTTAGCTGTGTGAGTACATGTATGAATGTTAGCTGTGTGAGTACATGTATGAATGTTAGCTGTGTGAGTACATGTATGAATGTTAGCTGTGTGAGTACATGTATGAATGTTAGCTGTGTGAGTACATGTATGAATGTTAGCTGTGTGAGTACATGTATGAATGTTAGCTGTGTGAGTACATGTATGAATGTTAGCTGTGTGAGTACATGTATGAATGTTAGCTGTGTGAGTACATGTATGAATGTTAGCTGTGTGAGTACATGTATGAATGTTAGCTGTGTGAGTACATGTATGAATGTTAGCTGTGTGAGTACATGTATGAATGTTAGCTGTGTGAGTACATGTATGAATGTTAGCTGTGTGAGTACATGTATGAATGTTAGCTGTGTGAGTACATGTATGAATGTTAGCTGTGTGAGTACATGTATGAATGTTAGCTGTGTGAGTACATGTATGAATGTTAGCTGTGTGAGTACATGTATGAATGTTAGCTGTGTGAGTACATGTATGAATGTTAGCTGTGTGAGTACATGTATGAATGTTAGCTGTGTGAGTACATGTATGAATGTTAGCTGTGTGAGTACATGTATGAATGTTAGCTGTGTGAGTACATGTATGAATGTTAGCTGTGTGAGTACATGTATGAATGTTAGCTGTGTGAGTACATGTATGAATGTTAGCTGTGTGAGTACATGTATGAATGTTAGCTGTGTGAGTACATGTATGAATGTTAGCTGTGTGAGTACATGTATGAATGTTAGCTGTGTGAGTACATGTATGAATGTTAGCTGTGTGAGTACATGTATGAATGTTAGCTGTGTGAGTACATGTATGAATGTTAGCTGTGTGAGTACATGTATGAATGTTAGCTGTGTGAGTACATGTATGAATGTTAGCTGTGTGAGTACATGTATGAATGTTAGCTGTGTGAGTACATGTATGAATGTTAGCTGTGTGAGTACATGTATGAATGTTAGCTGTGTGAGTACATGTATGAATGTTAGCTGTGTGAGTACATGTATGAATGTTAGCTGTGTGAGTACATGTATGAATGTTAGCTGTGTGAGTACATGTATGAATGTTAGCTGTGTGAGTACATGTATGAATGTTAGCTGTGTGAGTACATGTATGAATGTTATAATCGCTGGAGGCATAGCTGTGTGAGTACATGTATGAATGTTATTTGTCCCCCAGAGGAGTATTGTAATCAGCCTTGTGTGTCTATATATCTTGTTCTTTATTAACCCTGTACCCAACAGAAGGGGCCTGTGCGCGAGTCGACCATAGGTCGCCTCACATATATAAGAGAATGCATTGGCTTAACACATTAAAAATTATAAAATTGTTAAAGAATGTAAGGAAAAATGGTAAAAAGTGTTAAAAAGATTTTTTTTTAGGCCAATGCATTCTCTTATATATGCGAGGCGACCTATGGTCGACTCGCATATATAAGAGAATGCATTGGCACAGGGCATAACTGTAACTATCACAATGTGGTCAAGGAGCCGGTTCCAATGATATCCATATTTGTATGGTTCTATTGAGACAGACCGAAGATATTTTTGGCTGTTGAAGCTTTACTTGGCCGGTTTTGGCCGGTTTGTCGGGTAAAGGGTTAAAGGCCCACTTAATTTTTGAGTCACTGATTATTTTTGTTATGCCTTGATATACGGTTTTAATAACAATCTATCCCATAAAATATGATTAAATAGAGAGTTATCGATTGGTTCAGAGAATTACGTTAAATAACTCACAAGAGGCGAGAGACATTGGTAAGAAATGAGTGCGCGTTAGCGTTCAAGTTTCTTACCTAAATGTCCCTCGCCTCGAGTCAATTATTTAACATAATTCTCTGAACTAATTGATTGCTCTATTTATTACACTTCTGCATCAATTTGGTTCACCAAATTTGATTAAAACACCCAGATGCATGAAAGTCCTGATGTGGCGAAAAATCAACCATCTAAAATTCAATCTAGATCAGTAAGTGATGTAACGTCAGTGACGTCACAAGATATGACATAATTCACTAGTGACATTACCATTTTTAATTAACGGCATTTTCAATGGAAATCGCACATATGAGTGTAATAAAATACTATAATTCCTCACCATTTGGAATGTCTGTGTCATGTGGGGGTTCTCGAAGGTAAGCCCAGTCGTGTCATGTGGGGGTTCTCGAAGGTAAGCACAGTCGTGTCATGTGGGGGTTCACGAAGGTAAGCCCAGTCGTGTCATGTGGGGGTTCACGAAGGTAAGCCCAGTCGTGTCATGTGGGGGTTCACGAAGGTAAGCCCAGTCGTGTCATGTGGGGGTTCACGAAGGTAAGCCCAGTCGTGTCATGTGGGGGTTCACGAAGGTAAGCCCAGTCGTGTCATGTGGGGGTTCACGAAGGTAAGCCCAGTCGTGTCATGTGGGGGTTCACGAAGGTAAGCCCAGTCGTATCATGTGGGGGTTCACGAAGGTAAGCCCAGTCGTGTCATGTGGGGGTTCACGAAGGTAAGCCCAGTCGTGTCATGTGGGGGTTCACGAAGGTAAGCCCAGTCGTGTCATGTGGGGGTTCACGAAGGTAAGCCCAGTCGTGTCATGTGGGGGTTCACGAAGGTAAGCCCAGTCGTGTCATGTGGGGGTTCACGAAGGTAAGCCCAGTCGTGTCATGTGGGGGTTCACGAAGGTAAGCCCAGTCGTGTCATGTGGGGGTTCACGAAGGTAAGCCCAGTCGTGTCATGTGGGGGTTCACGAAGGTAAGCCCAGTCGTGTCATGTGGGGGTTCACGAAGGTAAGCCCAGTCGTGTCATGTGGGGGTTCACGAAGGTAAGCCCAGTCCCAAGTTTTTGTGTAAAAAAATTGATGGGTGTGTAGAGTATATTTTATTGTTTTCAGGTGGTTACACTATGACACAAGAGCTCTGATGAATGTCACATATGGTGATCTGCTTGACGAAGACGATGGAGCAGAACAGAGATGGAGCAGAACAGATTCCTTCACCTTTTGAAGTCAGTGTTGATTCTTGACGGGAGTTGAATCTCATATTATATACAGAGTTTATTCAGTTTAACCCTTTACCCAACAGAAGGGCCCTGTGCCAATGCATTCTCTTATATATGCGAGTCGACCATAGGTCGCCTCGCATATATAAGAGAATGCATTGGCTTAACACATTAAAAATTATAAAATTGTTAAAGAATGTAAGAAAAAATGGTAAAAAGTGTTAAAAAAAGATTTTTTTAGGCCAATGCATTCTCTTATATATGCGAGGCAACCTATGGTCGACTCGCATATATAAGAGAATGCATTGGCACAGGGCATAACTGTAACCATCACAATGTGGTCAAGGAGCCGGTTCCAATGATATCCATATTTGTATGGTTCTATTGAGACAGACGGAAATGTTTTATTTTTGATTAAATCCAATCAAGTCTGGATATAGTGGGTCTGACATTTGCAGAGGCTAAATTTTGTGATACTACCCCGCACAGCTGACTAGCATAACCAAATTTACCCTCTTCAGACCTCATTCTACTTAGGCCTCATCTTCTGGGATTTATCTACAGTCTCAAATTAACATTGTTTTTAGTTACTTTTTCCCCTTCTGTTCAGTTTTGATATCTTCCTAATTTGCCGATTAGATAAAATATATAATCAAGGTGACTAATGGGTGAACATTACCAACTTCAAATTGGGAACTCCAATCTGATCCTAGTTGGGGCATAAGCAGAATGAGGTTCCCAGAGATGAATTTGGTGATGCTAGTCCACTGTATGGGATAGCATCTCTAAATTCACCCTTTGGAGACCTCAATCTGAAAATGTCAGACACACATATCCAGGCTTGAATGCAATCGACTCCATCAATGATCGTGAAGAGGATATTTTGTACACTATAATACTATTGTTACATTTTACTACATATTGGATTGACTTTTATAAAGGTGTACGATACGCACAACAAAATCAAGTGATTTCTCCCGCAAGATGCATCTCCATAACATTGTCATAGTAACACATGTACAAGTTACATCTACATGTGGCTGAACCTTACTATTATTATCTTTATTATAAAACAATATATGTGCTTGGGGATTCTCTACTGACCATATTTTAAAGTTTTTTTCACAGTTTTCAAGAATAATCTTTCGACTTTTTATGTAATTTTTTTTATAAAAATCTTTTTCAATTTTTCAGAATAGATTGATTTCTCAATGAAAGCAAATTGTTTACCACAGGTTACACAAGGTTACAATGGTTTAACCCTTTCAGTACCTAATTTACGGTCTAAAATCGGCCCTAAAAAAAAACAAAAAAACAACAACAATTAGGGGCATGTTATAACTCAAAACTATCACCAAGTATTCATAGTAATAATTTTGATGCCCATGAAAAACGTAAGATTCCCTGGCACTAAACCTACAAAATAAGTCTGTTAAAGAATATAAGAAAATATTATTAAAATTGTAAAAAATAATAACAAATGATGAAAAATTGTTAGGCCAATGCATTCTCTTATATATATGCGAGGCGACCTATGGTCGACTCGCATATATAAGAGAATACATTGGCACAGGGTATATGAGTTGATACAAAAATCAGACCTGGCACTGAAAGGGTTAAACATTTGTTAAAATCATGTTTTGATTTTTAAAGGCCCACTTAATTTATGAATGCCCAGATCACATGATACACAACATATTCCATATAAAATATCATTTGGAAGAGGAACCAAAAATATATAGATTCCACCAAAATATGGAACAGCTGTGGCCTTGGAGTGTCCACCAAGTGATAGAGATTCTTAGATTCACATCAATACTTCCCCCGTTATTTACCCCAGAATGCATCATAATTCACAACTAAGAGATAGTGTTATTCCCCTCCATTGAGAATAATAACCTGGCAGTACAGACCAGATCAAAATTAAGCACAGTACACACGTCGGTACCTTGACAAAAACAACATTTTCACAGTTTATTCAACTGGATAAGTTGATAATACAATGCTTTGGACTTCCTCTTTCAGATGGTATATAATATGGAATATGTTGTATATAATGTGATTAATTAAGTGGGCCTTTATGAATACCTACCAACCCTAATTATTTCTGATTTTTAACCCCAACCACACACTTACATTTTCTTTTGCCTAACAGTCATACACCACATCTCATCTTCTACCTTATATTATTTTTGAAACTCAAGGAGGACATTTCTTTGAAGAATCTCAATCTATAAGCTGCCTTTACATACTACATGTATAAGTATAAGATTTGTTCATTGTTTATTGTGAGGTAAGTTTTTAAATAGATGTTGAATGAATAATTGTTTATTGTTTATCTATTGACTGCTTTAATTCTAGTTGAATGCACATTATGTTTGCTTGCAAGCCTGCAAATAGTGTGTCTGTCATTTGCAGAATGAGGTCCTCACAGCGGGCTAGCATCACCAAATTCACCCCCTGTGGACCTCATTCTGCTTAGGCCTCATATTCTGGGAAGTACATATAGTCTCAAATTAACATTGTTTTAGTCACTTTTTCCCTTCTGGGAAGTTTCTTTATCCCCTAATTTGCAGAAGATAAAATCCATAATCGAGGTGACTAATGGGTGAATATCACAAACTTCAACTGGGGAACTTCATTCTGATCCTATTTCTCCCATAGCAGTTGAGACCTAAACAGAATGAGTTTCCATGCATGATAGTGTCACTAAATTCACCCTCTTGAGACCTCATTCTGTAAATGGCAGACACACTATTTGCAGACTTGTTTGTTTGAGAGCTGCTAACTTTAGTTTTCAATTTACCAGCATCGCTGATGTGCAAACAAATTTAAATGGAGCACGTGGCGATTGATAATGCGTGTCAAATACACCACCTCGCACCCAGGAGTCATATAATCGAATTCAACGGAAAGCTGTTTACGGTAATAGATAGAATTAACGGGAAGTTGTTCGGCCGATGTTCTGAATAACCCCATAGGAATTTGATCACTGGAAAATAAGGACATCTCACTTCATAGCCAGGGTTGGTATGGACCAAAGTTTTATCTTGTCAAAATTTTTGCCAAATGAATTGTTTTTTGGCCAAATTCAAAAAGGATTTGCCAAATTGAATTGAGGGTCTAATTTGAGAAAATTTGGGAACAATTCTTATTTGAAGTTAAAATGCATCCATTAATAGACAAAAAATAAATGCTTTAAACAAGTTAGTATCATTAATGTATATCAAAGCAGTCTATTTGAAAAGCTGACGAAAATCCTAACGGATGTACTTCTCTAGATTTGTGATTAGTTTCTGCATTGATGGGATTCCCTCCATTTCATTGGAGAGTGGAGCAGAGTACACACGATTTCATTGGTTAATGGCATAACAGATCACTTCACAGATCAGAGGTCAATGAGATGTTGTCAATTTTCCCACGCATTGTCAAACACAACTAACGTTGGAAAACTGAATACAGGCGATACATCCATAATTCATTATACTCATCGCAATATAGGAGACATCATATCCGAGTTAATACAGGTGATACATCCATAATTCATTATACTCATCGCAATATAGGAGACATCATATCCGAGTTAATACAGGTGATACATCCATAATTCATTATACTCATCGCAATATAGGAGACATCATATCTGAGTTAATACAGGTGATACATCCATAATTCATTATACTCATCGCAATATTGGAGACATCATCTTCGAGTTATTATCAGTCAATGATATTCATGACTGATTATCCTTTCGCATCTTGTATTTGTAACTATTTCTAAATATGATTCTCACAAACATTTACTCTGCCAGGAATCCACTCCATATTTGGAAATGGTTTATTACGTCATGTTAGGTATGCCACTTCCTCGAAGAAATGAGATATAACTGACAAATCTAGAGATGTACATCCGTTAGGCTTTGTTGGCTTTTCAATTATAAAATGCATGGAATACAATGTCACCATTAATATGCGTTGTTACAATGACTGCGCACATGACCTCCATGACCCGAACAGACAAAAGAAGATTAACTGTAAAAACAATTTTATCATTATATTTGCTGTTCGTGCAAAGTAACATAATCTTTCTTGAGAGACGAACAGCCTGTTACAAATAAATTAAGTATACAGAACATTGCTTTTTTCTGACTGTCGATTAACTATCTATACATTTTTGAATGTCGGTTTTGTCAATTGTGTAGGATTGTTAGTGACTTTGAAGGTTGTTCATTGAATCTAATGCCGATAAATAGTGCTTTTCGTTGCATTTCTTTTTAATTTTTTAATATATGGAATTGCAATGGAGATAAATTACTTTGTTGCATATTTGGGGAATCGAGCATGAAAACAGTTTATGAACTTGCCCCAGCAAACTGTGTGTCGTTCACAAACTATTTACATGCTTGAATCCCTGAATATCCAACTCAGTTCTAATCAAGCATGCAAATTGCGTGTCTGTCATTTGCAGAATGAGGTCCCCAGAGGGTGAATTTAGTGACGCTACCCCGCATAGCGGGCTAGCATCACTAAATTCACCCTCTGGGGACCTCATTCTGCTTTGGCCCTCAACTGCTATGGCAGACCTAGGATCAAATTGAAGTTCCCCAGTTGAAGTTGGTGATGTTCACCCATTGGGAGCCTCGATTATGGATTTTATCTTCTGAAAATTAGGGGATATAGAAACTTCCCAGATGGGAAAAGGTAACTAAAAACAATGTTAATTTGATACCATAGATACTTCCCAGAAGATGAGGCCTAAGCAGAATGAGGTCCCCAGAGGGTGAATTTAGTGATGCTAGCCTGCTATGCGGGATAGCGTCACTAAATTTACCCTCTGGGGACCTCATGCTGCAAATGACAGACACACTATTTGCACGCTTGGTTCTAATTAAAATTAGACTCTTGAACAAGCTATGTGTTACAGAGTCTAAAGAAAATAGTGGGGTATTTCATTGTCTCCACAAATAAAAGCATTACATCAGTGTAAGCCAGTCACATCATTTAACTGTAAAGTGATGGAGCCAATCAGGTGATTGTCAGAATTCCTATACAGTGACAGGTTGAATCCTCACACAGCTAAAAATAGCGCAATAATTTTTCGTCACATTGATAATTTCACACAGCGTTTACAAAATTAGAGGTTATGACAACTAATTAAACACTAAAAGCGTCTATGAATATCCAGAATTGACAAAATAATACTTAGCTTTGAGAATAGAATTAAGTTAACTCCCGGTTTTGTTATTCAGCAGAAAATTAAACCAAATGGAGATATCTGTCAATAGTAAAACTCTTTGTGTGCTGTGACGTCATACTACAGGGATTGTATGCAGAGGCTATTTATAGCAGCGGTAACGTCAATGCTAGTGAAATCCTTTACATTCTTTAATGAGTAACTTGTTTGAAAGGATAAATTTAATTAGAACTGATATAACTTAAGAATCTCCAGTATAACATTTCTCAATCTCAATCTATAAGCTACCTCTTCTTAACCCCTTTCATGTCGGGAGCTGTGCTGGTGCAGCATTAATGATCCTGTGCCAGTGCATTCTATTATATATGCGAGGCTCCCTATGGGATATATGAGCATAAGTGCAAAATTTATACATTGTTTATTGTGTGGTATGTTTACAGATAGTAATTGTATGTTTATGTTTATCTATTGGCTAGTCTTCATTCTCTTGTGGACCTATTTAAATGTTTAGATATTATTGAAGAAAAATGGTGGGGGTGACTATATTAGATTGACTTGGTCCATCTTTCTTTCCGGACATACAGCTGTAGATCTGAGTCATGGGTTATTCGATCTGATTGAAATTTGGTATGGAGATTGTTCAAAAGAGGGGTCAATGAAATTTGCATTTTTATGTGTACCCATGCCATAGTATGGTACACATAGTGTCGAAGCCTGGATTGACCACTCGTCGTTTGTCCGTCCGTCTGTCTGTCCATCCGTAGACACTTTACGCATAATGCAATAACTAAAACATTTTCTATCCGATCGGAACCAAATTTTGTATATGGGTTTCCGAGTCCAAAATACAGATCGTGTTCGAATATGGGTTTGATCCGAGTTTTATTTTACGGAGTTATGACCCTTTTTCGACTTCGAATTCATGCATGCTGCCATAACTCAAACCAAATTTGGTATGCGAGTTTCTCAGGCCAAAATACAGATCAAGTTCGAATATGGGTTTGATCCGATATTTTTTAATGGAGTTATGGCCCTTTGACATAGAATTCATGCATGCTTTGATAAATCAACCATTATTCATCTGATAGGAACCAATTTTGGTATGTGAGTTTCTCAACCCAAAATACAGATCGAGTTTGAATATGGGTTAGATCCGATATTTTATACCAGAGTTATGGCCCTTTTTCAACTAAGAATTGAACAGATTTGAGATTTTTAGGCTCACAAGATAACCATAGCAGTCTACAATTAATTACCAGTGATATCAATTTAGCTCTGAGAGACAAGAGGTCAATCTGTATTATTTTTAGCCATCAGTGTAAGGTGTAACCCATTCATGAATCAAGAGATTCTCCCATTCAGTTCTAAAAGTATAAATTGTAAGAGTCTATTTTTTATTTGTAGGGATGTTCTTTAGATTTTAAGCAGACTTGAATAGCTGTCTGTTGTTTATTGCATTTCCATAGTGTTGGCCCAGTGTTTATCAACTCTGGCATAGCTCTCTGGTTTAGCATATCAGTGCAATATTCAAGTGACATACCTGGTACAGTCCCCTAATTTTATAGAGTTAAAATTGTAAACCCTGGTCATCAATTTTATGCTTTTGTGTATTTTTCATGTAATCATTCTCCTATTATATTGCCAGGTTTCTCCTTCACTTCATTTTTGTAGTTAAAAATGAACCATTCTCAACATTCCTGATACTTTAACAGAAATATCTTTCATCTGTTATATCTCATTTTATTGAGATGTATGTAAATTTGGTATGTGAGTTTCTCAGCCCTCTGTTATATCTCATTTTATTGAGATGTATGTAAATTTGGTATGTGAGTTTCTCAGCCCAAAATACAGTTAGAATTCGAATTTGGGTTTGATTCGTTTTTTTAAATGGCGTTATGGCTTATGGATTTTTGCATCCAAGCTGAAAATAGCTGATCACTATCGCTAAGGTATGGGTTAAACATCTGCCGATCGTGATCGGCCTCTCGTTCATTCTAGAGTTATCTTTTTTAATGTCTTTTTTTTTTGTCGGTCCAAGCATACATCTCAGTCATGGTTTATCAGATCTGCCATGTGGGTATGTGAGCACCCGAGGTGCAACGTCTTATTTGTACCTGTACAATACTTGTTGTATGCTCTGGGGTTGATTGAGGATATATAAATTTGCACCCATTAAAACAAGTTTGGACACATTGAGTTTTGGAGCCCAAAATGAAGCTTGGGATAAATAATGTTCATACCTCACATCCATAATGTTCATACGTCACATCCAAAATATTCATACGTCACATCCAAAATATTAGTCCAAGTTTTCGAATATGTGTTGATTATATGTAGATGTGACTATAATTCCGGTTGTTATCCCTAATGACTTAATATGTTTTATTGGGTGATAGAAATGGATTATCTGTCCACAACAACTTTGGTGCTCTCTATCTCAGTCTTAATAGGCTGGATTTCAAGCCTTGAAATAGGGTGTATGTCATTTGCAGAATGAGGTCCCCAGAGGGTGAATTTAGTGATGCTACCCCGCATAGAGGGCTAGCATCACCAAATTCACCCTCTGGAAACTTCATTCTGCTGAGGTGTAAGCAGAATTAGGTCCCCAGAGGGTGAATTTGACAGACACACTATTTCAAGGCTTGGGGGGGGGGAAGGATATCCACATGGAACAGGTTTTGTCTGTTCATTTTAATATGCCCAAATTTTTGTTGTTATTGGTCTGTCTGTCCAGTTCCACATCTTTACACACTTGAAATGTTGTGTGGCAACTCAAACATATTCCTGGACATCTTTCTGAATTTTATATATTAGAGGTTGTTCAATGTCAATTGCTTTATTGTTATTTTTCAAGGAATTTTGTGTATGAAAAAAAGGCACTAAAAAATTACTTCTCATTTACGTAAGGTTTTGTCCATTAATTTTGATATGCCCGTTTAAAAAAAAATGTTGTTATTGGTCTGTCTGTCCAGTTCCACATCTTTACACAATTGAAATGTTGTGTGGCAACTCAAACATATTCCTGGACATCTTTCTGAATTTTATATATTAGAGGTTGTTCAATGTCAATTGCTTTATTGTTATATTTTAAGGAATTTTGTGTATGAAAAAATGACTTCTCATTTACGTAAGCTATTCGAAGTGAGTGGTAGACCAAGTCTTCTCAGTCCAACAGCTTGGGATATCGGTTGGGCTGACTTGGGATATTGGTTGGGTTGACTTGGGATATCGGTTGGGATGATGCTGTTTATGGACCGAGTCCCTCCCCATTGCTCTTCTATAATGGACTTTCATTCAAAAGACGTACTATATGTAAACGTGGAGCCCAGGGATTCACATATACACATGAATGTGATTAATCATGACATGTCTGTGATTAGTCTGACTTTAACCCTTTACCCAACAGAACGGCCCTTTGCGAATGCATTCTCTTATATATGCGAGTCGACCATAGGTCGCCTTGCATATATAAGAGAATGCATTGGCTTAACACATTAAAAATTATAAAATTGTTAAAGAATGTAAGAAAAAATGGTAAAAAAAGATTTTTTTTAGGCCAATGCATTCTCTTATATATGCGAGGCGACCTATGGTCGACTCGCATATATAAGAGAATGCATTGGCACAAGGCATAACTGTAGCTATCACAATGTGGTCAAGGAGCCGGTTCCAATGATATCCATATTTGTATGGTTCTATTGAGACAGACCGAAGATATTTTAGGCTGTTGAAGCTTTATTTGGCCGTTTTGTTGGGTAAAGGGTTAAACGCCCCTCAATTATCTATACCGTGATAGAAAAAGGTGTTAGTGATGATACAATCGTTACATGCATTTGCTGATTGCGCCATAAATCAAAATTCTCTGGAAAACAAGGCTTTGTTTACTTATAAATATCATTGCTTTGACAATTAACTGACCTCTGTTAAATGCATGTTTGATATCACCATGCTTGGGAAAGGCTGCCCTCTATGTTCATATATGTAAAGCTTCCATTTGACCTAATCTGAAGACATACAAGCAAGATAACTCCCGCCCACGATTCTGGGTGTAACGTCCGTTATAGAAGAGTAACAGGATGGGACTCAGTCCAAATACGTTACATCATCAACCCAAACTGATATCCCAAGCTATGGTCAACTGAGAAGACTTGGTCTAAGTGAGTGGATGTGAGAAATTATAAAAGTCTGTAAATTGATCACCAAGAAAAATGTGGAAAAATAGATCAAATTAGTTCTCATATTGACAATAAATAATTCCCCAATAACGATATTTCTGATGTTGATACCATTGTTATAACGATATTTCTGACGTTGATACCATTGTTATAACGATATTTCTGACGTTGATACCATTGTTATAACGATATTTCTGACGTTGATACCATTGTTAACGATATTTCTGACGTTGATACCATTGTTATGACGATATTTCTGGCGTTGATACCTTTGTTATAACGATATTTCTGATGTTGATACCATTGTTATAATGATATTTCTGACGTTGATACCATTGTTATAACGATATTTCTGACGTAGATACCATTGTTATAGCGATATTTCTGATGTTGATACCATTGTTATAATGATATTTCTGACGTTGATACCATTGTTATAACGATATTTCTGACGTTGATACCATTGTTATAACGATATTTCTGACGTTGATACCATTGTTAACGATATTTCTGACGTTGATACCATTGTTATGACGATATTTCTGACGTTGATACCATTGTTATAACGATATTTCTGACGTTGATACCATTGTTATGTAAACATTACTGTTACAGGGATTTGTCAACAAACATTTCAATCTAGTAGGTACCGCAATTGAATAATTTAAATATTCTAAATATGTTTTTTCTGAATATTTTTCATTGCTTTCACCTTTTCCAATGTTTACCATCAAGTTTTGATTAAACATTGGTTTCTTGTTTGACTAATTGGGACTTTGATCGGAAATGAAGCTGTAACAGTAATGTTTATATAACAATGGTTTCGATATGCGAATTCTCGCTATGCAATAAAGCGAAATTGACTATTGAATTGTTATTAATAATAATGAAAATAAGACTAAAAATTCTATATATTTTTACCTACAACCGAAAATGTTGATTCCTCTCACTGGGATTCATAATAGCAATTTTAAATAATTACTCCAAGCAATATATTTAATACCGTCAGATATTTCAATCATTTGACTGACAATCACTCATGTCCTTTAACCCTTTACCCAACAAACCGGCCAAAACCGGCCAAATAAAGCTTCAACAGCCTAAAATATCTTCGGTCTGTCTCAATAGAACCATACAAATATGATATCATTAGAACCGGCTCATTGACCACATTGTGATGGTTACAGTTATGCCCTGTGCCAATGCATTCTCTTATATATGCGAGTCGACCATAGGTCGCCTCGCATATATAAGAGAATGCATTGGCCTAAAAAAAACACTTTTTACCATTTTTTCTTACATTCTTTAACAATTTTATAATTTTTAATGTGTTAAGCCCATGCATTCTCTTATATATGCGAGGCGACCTATGGTCGACTCGCATATATAAGAGAATGCATTGGCACAGGGCCGTTCTGTTGGGTAAAGGGTTAACTATTTTCCTCTGAGTAATGAATTTACATTGCTATTTTTACATACAGTATACTTAACAATTTCATGACTGGAGCTTCCTGAAATTTTGGAAAAATCTGGTGGCAATGCATTCTCTTATATATGCAAGACTCCCAAAGGGAGCCTCACATATAAAAGAGAATACATTGGTCTAACAATACTTACCTGGACCTTGTAAGCAAGCCTTGAAATAGTTTGTCTGTCATTTGCAGAATGAGGTCCCCAGAAGGTGAATTTAGTGATGATACCCCGCATAGCGGGCTAGCATCACCAAATTCACCTTCTGGGGACCTCATTCTGCTTACTCCTCAGCAGAATGAAGTTACCAGAGGGTCAATTTGGTGATGCTAGCCCGCTATGCGGGGTAGCATCACTAAATTCACCCTCTGGGAACCTCATTCTGCAAATGACAGACACACTATTTCAAGGCTTGCTTGTAAGCCAGTACATTCTTTTACATGCATGGCACAGGATCTTTAATGCTGCACCAGCTCAGCTCCCTTCATGAAAGGGTTAATGATGATCGTTGTTTTACAGACTTTTATAACATTTACATGTATGTGAAGGACCCACTTTGAAGCAAGCCTGCAAATAGCGTGTCTGTCATTTGCAGATTGAGGTCTCCAGAGGGTGAATTTAGTGACACTACCCCGCATAGTGGGCTAGCATCACGCTATTTGCTGGCTTGACTGCATTGCTTTAGAATTGCATGAAATTATATATTGGCTTCTATCGCATTTTCTGTGGCAGACACGCTATTTGCAGGCTTGCTTTGAAGCCCTTTTGATTACTCAAAAAATGATAAAGTCTGGATATAGTGTGTCTGACATTTGCAGAATGAGATCCCTACTGGCAGAGGGTGAATTTAGTGACACTGTCCTAGTGACACAGCGGGCTAGCGCATTACCAAATTCACATGTATAATCAAGGTGACTAATCAGTGAACATGACCAACTTCAACTGGGGAACTTCAATCTGATCCTAGGTCTCCCCATAGCAGTTGATGCCTAAGAACAATGAGGTCCCCAAATGGTGAATTTTGTGATGCTATCCTACACTGCATTACAAAATTCACACTCTGCGGACCTCACTCTGCTTTCCAGGCCTAATATTTTGGGAAGTATCTATCGCCTCAAATTAACATTGTTTTTATTTACTTCTTTTTTTTTAGTTTCTATATCCCCTAATTTGCAGAAGATAAAATCCATAATCAGGGTGACTAATCAGTGAATATGACCAACTTCAACTGGGGAACTTCAATCTGCCTAAGCAGAATGATATTCCCAAATGGTGAATTTGGTGATGCTAGCTCGCTGTGCGGGATAGAATCACTAATTTCACCATCTGGGGACCTCATTCTGCAAATGTCAGACACACTATATCCAGACGTGAAAATAATATCATTCCAGCATAATAGTCTTTCTGTCTTTATATATTGTTATATTTCTATGTTGTTATTTATGTAAGCAGATATTTTTGAATGTTTATTTTATTGTCAGTTATTTACATCTATATTCTTAATAAATTTTCAATGGCCAGACATCTGATTAATCTATTCTGCAACAACCATGATTTATAAGTGAAATTGGTATCCATGGTAACTACTTTATCTCTGCTTTAGACCAAGTCTTCTCGGTCCACAATAGCTTGGGATATTGGTTGGGCTGATGCTGTTTTGAACAGAGTCCCAACCCGTTAGTCTTGTATAACAGGCTTTCATTAAAAAGACGTACTACATTTACACTTGGAACCCGGGCATTCATGTGAACCCCTGAATGCGATTAATCATATTTCTTCAAAATGGTATATAATTTACCATGATAGAAAAAAGTTAAAGTGATGATATGATCTTTTAATATATTGTTAGCACAACAAATTGAAACAAGGCTTTGTTTACTTATAAATCTCATTGCTTTGACATCCAACGGACCTGTGATGTATGCATGTTTGATATAATCATTCTTGGGAAAGGCTGCCCTCTATGTTCATATACGCAAAGCATCCATTTGACCTAATCCGAAGACAAGCAAGATAACTCCTGCCCACAATTCTGGGGATAAAGTCAGTTATAGAAGACTAACGGGACGGGAATCGGTCCAAAACAGCATCAATCTAACCGATATCCCACACTGTTGTGGACCGTGAAGACTTGGTCTACTCTGTTTGGATTAGTCATGAAATTCATCACATTGCCATTTAACCCTTTACCCAACAGAACGGCCCTGTGCCAATGCATTCTCTTATATATGCGAGTCGACCATAGGTCGCCTCGCATATATAAGAGAATGCATTGGCTTAACACATTAAAAATTATAAAATTGTTAAAGAATGTAAGAAAAAATGGTAAAAAGTGTTAAAAAAAAGATTTTTTTTAGGCCAATGCATTCTCTTATATATGCGAGGCGACCTATGGTCGACTCGCATATATAAGAGAATGCTTTGGCACAGGGCATAACTGTAACCATCACAATGTGGTCAATGAGCCGGTTCCAATGATATCCATATTTGTATGGTTTTATTGAGACAAACCCAAGATAATTTAGGCTGTTGCAGCTTTATTTGGCCGTTTTTGGCCAGTTTGTTGGGTAAAAGGTTAATTGAGGTTTCCACACATATTCATAAGAGGGAGGAGCTTACAGTTTCTAGGACTCAATGCATCTGCAGAAACAGTTTAATTAGTTTTACAGAGCCACATGCCTAGATGATATAATAGACCTGAGATCCCATCTTTTCGTCTTCATTTGTGAAAAATATGACAGATGTCATGCGGACTCATGCAAAATGAAAAACATTGTTATAATCATTGATGATTTTCAAACATTATTTCCACAAATCTAAATTTCAGTACATTATGATTTGACAACAAACAAGTTGTTTGAAAACAGGTAATTTAACACTGACAGTATGCGTGGATATAACAATCAAGGCGAACAAAGAATTCTCAAGGCAGCATTAGTGACCGGCTCAGTCGCTGATTGGTAGAAAATAACTGCTAATAATTATTTGATTTCCATTGTTGTTTAATAGAAAGATCCCAAGTTCAACTTCATCAAGAGAATATAGGTCTAATTTATATATCATATTTTAATTTCAACATTTTAACAGAACAAAGCAGACACAATGTTGAATTCAAAATTTTATATTGTTTGTTGTAGCTGGAGTTCTTTAACCCTTTACCCAACAGAAGGGCCCTGTGCCAGTATCATAGCTGTCGGTACTTTAACCCTTTACCCAACAAACCGGCCAAAACCGGCCAAATAAAGCTTCAACAGCCTAAAATATCTTCGGTCTGTCTCAATAGAACCATACAAATATGGATATCATTGGAACCGGCTCCTTGACCACATTGTGATAGTCACAGTTAGCCCTGTGCCAATGCATTCTCTTATATATGCGAGTCGACCATTTACCATTTTTTCTTACATTCTTTAACAATTTTATAATTTTTAATGTGTTAAGCCAATGCATTCTCTTATATATGCGAGGCGACCTATGGTCGACTCGCATATATAAGAGAATGCATTGGCACAGCGCCGTTCTGTTGGGTAAAGGGTTAAAGTCAGACTAATCACAGACATGTCATGATTAATCACATTCATGTGTATATGTGAATCCCTGGGCTCCACGTTTACATATAGTACGTCTTTTATATAGTACGTCATTGTGATAGTTACAGTTAGCCCTGTGCCAATGCATTCTCTTATATATGCGAGTCGACCATGGGTCGCCTCGCATATATAAGAGAATGCATTGGCCTAAAAAAAATATTTTTTTACCATTTTTTCTTACATTCTTTAACAATTTTATAATTTTTAATGTGTTAAGCCAATGCATTCTCTTATATATGCGAGGCGACCTAAGGTCGACTCGCATATATAAGAGAATGCATTGGCACAGGGCCCTTCTGTTGGGTAAAGGGTTAACCCTTTCTATACTAAATACTCATTCGGAAATGTTCACATAATAAGTTCAATAAATTTCCTTCTGTGCTCTTCTTATTTCTGTCATCTGCTCATATTTCTATATACTTTTTACAGGAGAATCCATTTAGTCAAGAAAGGGCTAATTGCATATAATTCCAACCAGAGGTCAGAGGTCAGAGGTCTCTCTCTTTCAACTCTCAAGTGTTCAGGCTCACAGCTGCAGATATAGAGGATCTCAAACGAGTTACTATTTTATACGGAATTTATCAACCAAGTTCACTAAATTCGATTTGAGCCGAGGTTTACCGAGGCTCAAATAGAATTTAGTGGACGAGGTTGATAAATTACGTATAAAATAGAACGAGTTTGAGATACTTTTTATCACATGATCATATAATCGCTAAAATTTTATCGAAAAACAACAATTAACTGCAGCCAGCGATCATTGTCCCAAAGAGCAGCGTGACGTCATTGCACGCGACGATATTACACGTGTCTATTACGCTCGAATATTACATCGGAAAATAGTGCTAATCATGTGATAAAAGGACATTCCACATTTCCAAAAATTTGGAGATTGCCATTTGGGTGTCTCTGTGACTTGTTTCAGAATCAGTTGTCAGCCATGTTGTTTTATCTTTGTTCTTTCAGTAGTAGTGCCCATCCCCCGTGATACCTCTTGCCGTGTACATGAATGTCTGGATGCATTGGATATGTGTTTGAAAATTGACACGGCTTTGATCATTTGTCAACCTTGTTACTTTATCTCTGATCGTTCAGTAGTAGTGCCCATATGCCCGTGATACCATATATCTCTTCGCATGTATATCCAGATGCATAGGATAAGTGCTGGGAAATAGACACGGCGTTGATCAGTTGTCACCCATGTTGTTTTATCTTTGTTCTTTCAGTAGTAATGCCCATCCGTGCGTGATACCATATATCTCTTGGCATGTACATGAATGTCTGGATGCATTGGATAAGTGCTGGGAAATGGACACGGCTTTGTCTTCACAAACACTGTTCCTCCAGATAGCGGCACTATCTGACTGCTCTGAAATTCAGAAATCATTTATTTCTTTAGTTTTAACCCTTTCATGACGGGAGATGCTAGTGCAGCATTAAAGATCCTGTGCCAGTGCATTCTCTTATATATGCGAGTCTCCCATAGGGAGCCTCGCATCTATAAGAGAATGTACTGGCTTACAAGGTCAAGGTAAATATTATTAGACCAATGTATTCTCTTATATAATTATGTGAGGCGCCTCACATATATAAGAGAATGCAATGGCACAAACCTTCAACAAAGTTTCAGGAAGTTCCAGTAATGGAATGGTCAACATTTTCTTTACTTTACCATCTGTTAGCTTAGCAAGCATGCCTGATATTGGTTATCCTCCAACATCATGAACAATCAATACACAATACAATACAATATACAGACAACAAAACATGTAGCCCATATCTGTTTTAAAGAAAGGAAAAACTCTGGGTTGCCTTAGACCAGTGCAGTGCCAAAATACTAGACAGCTATTTGCATACCTGTCCACCCTTTTGTGAACAAGTCTACCAACAGCTGTCCAGTATGTAAAGATGCATAATCAGAATTAACGCTCCTAAATTAATATTTTATTCGAGTCGAGAAACACGCCCATAAAAGTTATCAGATATAAATTTTTGAAATCTGTTAATTTTCACCACCTGGAAATATGGCTGCCTAGCAAATATTCAACTAGCCGACCGACATTCTCTCTGGAAAATGTTATTGCAGAGTTGGCCGTGGTTTGCATTATTTTTGGGTAATTAATTGATTCTGATAACAAATGTGTATTTTGAAGAAATGTTGTTGTTGGGATCTGATGATACAGGGACCATCGAATCGGATTGTGTATGCTTCAGTTATCAGAATTGAGTAATTGCCCAAAAATAATGGTAACCACAGTCAACTATAGTATAAAATTTCCCAAAACCTGTTATTTATCAACATTTTGTTCAACAAAATTTGCCGGTTTGTCAAAAATATTGACACAAAAAAGCCACTTGATTTCAGAGTTATCCTTCTTCATCCGCAAGTCTTCTCGTCGACTGTTTACTGGGCCAATTAAAATTATCGGTGGTGAAAAATACTAGATTTTTCAAACATCGATATCTGATTACTCTGAGCTTTGATGGGTGGGTTCCTCCACTATAATCAAATATTTTTTGACCCCCGAAGCCAAGTAAATGGTAATTTGTGAGCATTAATTTGGATTATGCATCTTTAACATTATTACCAATAGTGTTGATACCTCACCTCAACTTGGAATCGTTTCATGCTGACAATCTTAGTATCTTTATCTTCACAAGCAGCCGTGTCGAGTTTACTATAGAAGTCCTTCATCTTATCCTCAAGACTCTTAAGATTGTAATCACTCGTTTCGTAATCAAAGTACTCCCCATCCCATAAGTCCACACCATTCTCACCCCCAAACAGAGATCGTTCAATCTCAGTCCTGCATTCACTTTTGGCACGTGCGGCAGAAATGATCTTTGACCTCACGTCTTCTCGCTCTTGTGCAATTATTTCCATTTCCTTAAAAATGTCATTAAATTGCTCATGGTTTTCTATTGGAACTTCCTCATCAGAATCATCATAATCAATACCACATCTCTTGAACCTGAACGAACCACTTGCCGTTTGCGGGCGCAATGACCCAGGTGTCAGAATATCACGACCAATTCTCGAGCCTGCCTCAGCAGTTCGTGGTCTTCCACAAATTATTTGCGGTTTCGGCGCAACATATTCTTCATCGCGATCCAGAAGCTCATTTTCTACTTTCATGTTTTTGAGTTGTTGCAAGCTGCGCGGAATTCGTCTACGCATCATTGCGTATGTATCTTCTGCTAACTGTTCCTTTCGTTTCTTCTCCTCTGCTCGTTTCACATCCCACCTTTGCATTGATCTGATTTTATAGAACAGAGCATCAGGCACGTGCGGTTGTATGAGAGGAATTTTCCCACTTACAAACAAGTCTATCATCTGTTGAAATAACCTTTCCCTTCGCTTGGTGGAATCAGAATTTTGCGCTGTCGGAAGATGAGTTGCTGGAAGCATGTCTTTGGCTTTATTTGCCAGTAACTTCAAGATCGGGACACCAGAAAATGTTGTAGAACTCAGCCTGCCTGTAAGCTTCTGATGAACTAAATGTCTCAATTTCAACATAGTGTTAGGATTCTTTTTCGTTATCAATCGCTCAATATTTTTCATATCCAAAATGAAAACAGTTGTGTTTGCGGTACTTGCCACAGTGAAGACATTTGTGTCTAAATCCAAAGCAACCTCAATATCACCTGGAAAAACGTTAAATCATATTAAACTGATGTGGAACACTCTGCAGGTTTTTTTTTAGAGGGGAATAGCGAAAAATGGTAGTTATTAAAGATCATGTGCCAGTGCATTCTCTTATATATGCGAGGCTCCCAAAAAAGTCTCCCTTTGGGAGCCTCGCATATATAAGAGAATGCACTGGCTTACAAGGTCAAGGTAAATATTGTTACGCCAATGTATCTTCTTATATATTATAGATGAATGAATATTAGAGAATTCATTGTCACAGGGTTTCGCAAAAAATCAGGAAGCTCCAATCATGGAAGGGTTAAACATACAAATATGTGTGTGGGCACAGAGGATCAAAGCACAAGTTGCCAAACTTATTAGAGCTCCTCTTGTATCAAAAGCCAACCATGATGCATCTCACTTTATCGTCCGTTATCAAATATTCTTAAACCATCTGACATAGACAGGTCCCCTTGGGAAAAATACTAAAATACCACTGGTATAGCTAGTCTATATTGGTATTTTAGTCTTTTTTTCCCACACATCTTATATCATATATTCAATTTTGTGATATCATATATTCATTTAGTAACATCATCAAATGAATTATTGATATCACAAAATAGGTAATAAGTAGAATTTAAAAGGGTACACAAAATCCGGCCATTTATGGGACCATCCCCTTTTATACTCAACAGAATATATGCAAAAAATAAATGAATTTGAGCCATGCGTTCGTGCAAAATACACTTGTGTGCTCTATTAACAACATGGTAACTATAATGAAAATGAATTTATGACTAGAGTCATAAATTGATTATCATTATAATTACAGTACCCCTTTAAATTCTACTTAGTACCTATTCATAGTCATAAATTCATTTTCATTATAATTACCATGTTGTTTGCATCATTCATTGAGCACACTAGTTTATTTTGGACTAACCCATGGTTCAAATTCATTCATTCGTTGCATATTTTCTGTTGAGTATGAATGGAGATGGTCCCATAAATGGCCGGATTAGTGTACAGTACCCCTTTAAGAACGTTGGCCCCACAGATAATCTGCTGTGTATGAGATAAAATGGTTAGATTTTTAGACATGGTTACCGAATATTTCTCCTTTCTCTATGTAACACACATCAATGGATTTCATTCTGTTGTGTCGTTCGGCTGCAGCGTATCCTTCTGTCCTCTTCATATGAATCAGTCCCTGTCTCGTCTTAGCACTGCGGATGCGCATGGAAGTGTTCGATCTGAAAAATGTTCAACAGTTGAAAATTTCATGGCGGACACAACATTAGTTGGAAATTGTACACCAGTGCATATGGGGTTGTTAGGTTGGAATATCTGCTATTGTATGGAGAAGAGGTTCAAATAAGTTTTTGTGGAACTTGTCCTTCAATCCCTTAAGTGTCATATATTTGACATACATTATTTGACAATAGATAAACACTGATTATTTTGCTTACACTGCTATCTCTCGTATATACATTTACATGCACGTGCAGGGGTCAATTAAATTTTGTATTTTGTATAGCATTTTGCAGCACTGGGTAGATTTTGCATAGCATTCCCTACCAATACATCTATTTTCAGTGTAAATTGGAAATTGCATCGCTAAATCCAGTTAACCCTTTACCCAACAAACCGGCCAAATTAAGCTTCAACAGCCTAAAATATCTTCGGTCTGTCTCAATAGAACCATACAAATATGGATATCATTGGAACCGGCTCCTTGACCACATTGTGATAGTTACAGTTAGCCTTGTGCCAATGCATTCTCTTATATATGCGAGTCGACCATAGGTCGCCTCGCATATATAAGAGAATGCATTGGCCTAAAAAAAATCTTTTTTTAACACTTTTTACCATTTATTCTTACATTCTTTAACAATTTTATAATTTTTAATGTGTTAAGCCAATGCATTCTCTTATATATGCGAGGCGACCTATGGTCGACTCGCATATATAAGAGAATACATTGGCACAGGGCCGTTCTGTTGGGTAAAGGGTTAGGTGTCATATATTTGACATACATTATTTGACAATAGATAAACACTGATTTTTTTGCTTACACTGCTATCTCTCGTATATACATTTACATGCACGTGCAGGGGTCAATTAAATTTTTTATTTTGTATAGCATTTTGCAGCACTGGGTAGATTTTGCATAGCATTCCCTACCAATACATCTATTTTCAGTGTAAATTGGAAATTGCATCGCTAAATCCAGTTAAATTGAGCCCAGCTGTGCACGTGCCTGGTTTAGTATTCTTTAATAATGCTTCTGTTGAATGTCTATTGGCGGGACCTGCTGATTTAGCTATGATGTACATGTAGGATATGCAAGTTAGAGTTAATGTTCGTCTCAATATTTTGTGCACCCATTGTTAAACTAACTTATGAAATCTATGAAATCGTCAAAATCACTTCTTCGGTTAAAAAACGATCTTGAAAAAAAAACGCTCTTTCAGTTTTGTTTTTAAAAACTTGAAACTTTTTATTATTTTTTTCTGAATATCTCCGTTATTTAATCAATATATAATCATTAATCACCCTCCCCTTTGATTAAATCTGGATACTCGTTTTGAAATACAAACCAAACATCGCGTGGCACATGTTACTCAGAATGAATACCAATCACCATCTGATCGTGAACCCCGATTAGATATTGTTTTATATCTAATCCTTGGCTTATTGGCTGGCTATAATATACCTGAGAACATACATTGTTTGGCCTTTAATTATGAAAAATACGATATGTTTCATGCAAAATGAAAAACAACATTACAATTATCTTGGATGAATTTCTAACATCAATGCATGCTCAAATCAAAATTTCAATACATTATGACAACAGAACAGAACATCACCACAACAATTGATAAACAGGATAATTGTCTATGAATTTCACAAGACTTATGAATACGATAAGTTTTTACTAAAATTATAAAAGATTATATAAATATATAAAAATAAATTAAAGGGGTACTGTACGCCATTTTCATTAAATTCCCGGTGACAACAACGATCTAATATCGATAATATATAGAAACATAAGTAATTTGAGTCGAAGATGTATTATGTAAACGCTCAGGTTAATAGGCTATCTTAAAATTTAATAATTTAAAAGTTAATAATTTGATATAAATTGAATTTATGACTGGAGCCATAAAATGGCATCAATTAAATTACGAATTTCCGTAATCAAACAAAATAATTGAGGGATACTGCATGGATTGTTAAACCGATCGCACACACGATCGCTTAAAATATTATGATGATACGGGGAGAAAACTCAAGCCACTCACTGACTAGCGACGATACAATAACTTAAATGATTATATGGGACTAGTATGCCTATAATATAACTTTTATTTGATTCATTTGGTTGAAAACTGTACAAAAATTACTCGACAACGACAATTTGTATTTTTGCATTCCGGTAAATTTGTCATCCGTAACACTACTTCGTACTCAACAGACTTTCAAATAATGAAAAAATTGTTACCTTATTCTCCGACTCGGAGACTATAGAAACCAACAACAACAGTTGGCGTACAGTACCCCTTTAAGGTATTTCTTCCAATAAAACTATAAATAAAGGACACTGAAGAAGGTGAAAGCCAAAAAAAAGAGATTTTTCTCCATCACTGTGACCACATGTTTCATATTTTAATCAGCCTGAACATAAACCGATCATATTACAATTTTGTTTTACAATATTGAGGATATTAAGAGGGGTTCGTAAACCAGGCTATTAAATTGCTGTTTCCTAAACACCACAACCATCGAACTCACTTGGAGGACTTTGTCTCGGTCTTGCGTTGTTGGGTTTTTTCACCTTCCTGCAAAAATTGCTTGTCGTGCATCCTTGGCTTGGCAACAATCTTAGCCTGACCTCTGGAAAAACATATATATGATTTCAATCCTTTGGATTCTCCTTTTAAAGATACATAATCCGATTAACCCTTTACCCAACAGAACGGCCCTGTGCCAATGCATTCTCTTATATATGCGAGTCGACCATAGGTCCCCTCGCATATATAAGAGAATGCATTGGCTTAACACATTAAAAATTATAAAATTGTTAAAGAATGTAAGAAAAAATGGTAAAAAGTGTTAATTTTTTTTTTTTAGGCCAATGCATTCTCTTATATATGCGAGGCGACCTATGGTCGACTCGCATATATAAGAGAATGCATTGGCACAGGGCATAACTGTAACCATCACAATGTGGTCAATGAGCCGGTTCCAATGATATCCATATAGTGTATGGTTTTATTGAGACAGACCCCAAGATAATTTAGGCTGTTGCAGCTTTATTTGGCCGTTTTGGCCGGTTTGTTGGGTAAAGGGTTAAACGCCCCTCAATTACTATTTATTTGGATTCGGGGTACAACAAATATTTGATTTGAGTCGAGGAACCCACATATCAAAGCTCAGAGTTATTAGATATAAATTTTTGAAATCTGTTATTTTGCACCATCAAGACTTATCAGTGGCCCAGTAAAAAGTTGACGAGCCGACGGTCTCTGGCCAAATTGCGGATGAAGATGGTTAACTCTAAAATCAAGAGGCTTTGTGTTGATAATAAGGCCAAATTTCGTCGAAAAACATGTTGATAAATAACAAGTTTCGGGCAATTTTATACTGGTTGACAGTGGGTAGCATTGTTTTTGGGCAATTAATCAGCTTCTATCAATTAATATTGATTTTATTTCGAATATTAAATCGGGCCCGTTTATGTTACTATTTTTAGAACCGACCATTCGGATGAGACCGTATTGCGATATAGAGCACTGGGCTGTTCCTATATAGGCTATATACGCAACGAATGTCAAATATCACAGATTGATTGTTTGTATTGTTTTGTTCCACATATATAAGCGGTAATGAGTATAATTAACGTTTATTTGTGACAAAATTGCACAATATAATTTCTGGTCTCTGTTAACAGTAACCACTATTGTTCGTTAGCTGAACAAACACACCTTTTTAGACCAGAAAATATTCGAAATAAAATTAATATTAATCGATAGAAGCATTTCCGGACAGGAGTCTTCGATTCAAATCTAATATTTTATACCCCGGTAACTATATAATACATGTTTACAAAGAGATAATCCACCTTTAAACTTCATCAAAATTAGAAAGAGTATATTTATCATATAATTAGCCCCTAAACCGGGTCTCATATCTTTTATTAAGACACACGTGTCGTGTATATTATCGGCATACGCAGTGACGTAAGAGCTTAGCACAATGATATTGATGTAAATACCAGAACTTTATTATTATGCTAATTAGAATATAATTCATATATTTGATTTGTGTTGGGTTATTTAGTGTTCACTGTGCGATAATAAACATGGGTGATAAGTGTGGTTGAACAATTTTGTCTACATGAAAAGACACATTTAAATATTTTCTTGCAGTTGCAATGGCTATACTTCCTCTTTGGTTATGATAAGGAAATCAATATTAATTTTTTTTTAACTTAACCGTTTCGAGATCGTTTTTCCTAGTAAAATGTGATTATGTGATCAAATATATCTCAAATTCGTCACAATTCTATACGAAATTTATGAACCGAGTCACAGGGGCCTGTAACGCGCTCTGCTGTCCGCCCCCCCCCCTTTGCGCTGCCCATATACGCCGCTCTATATACGCGCCTGCTTCACGTTAATGGTAGTATAATAGGACAAGGGTAACTGTAGAAATTCACCTTTTTAACATCGCTCGACGATCGATCAAATTTAGCCCATTCACACCAGTAACACAAGAAAACCATAGTCAGAAATGGTAACGCCACCAAGATCGTATTATTAGCCATAAATATAAATCATAATATAAAATATATTGGTTACATGAATGCACCGCCTCAGAATTCCGTTAAGATAAGTAATTCTTCAAATTATTACAATGAACTACGGCTTATAAATTACTGCAGGTTTCTCATTCGCCACACCAGAATGCTTCTAAATGCGGATCAAAGCTAAGAGTGCGTGGCACAGCCATTGTTCATAGACATTTTACAGATAGCGAGAATGATGCATGCTGGGAACGAAAGCATCCACAGCAAAGCCATGTGCTTACGGGGGCATGCGTTTATTATAGGGGATTTATGGTGGGCCTATAAAACTAATTATAACTTTGTTATCTGTCATAGTTTATGCGTGAAATTTTAAACATATATACCTGGACATCTACCCCTTCCAGAATGTTGAAAAACATTTTCAGTTGCTCATCGTATTTTTATAGACGAAATAGTCCGAAATTCCAGAAAATTGCGCTAACTGCTCAATGTTTTAATGTGTTACAAAACGTCTGATAAAAATAGTTCTATCGGGAATATTCACACCATTTTTTTTCAGAGAACATAGTGTAAATATAGTCCTATCGGGATATCGTAAAGGAGATTAATTAAACCCCTCAGACTGCCGAAACTGACGACATTAAATTCGCTTTTTCGTGTCCCGCGGAAATGAAACTTGTCTGTCCATTGATGACGTTATTTATTTGACATAGTATTTTTTCTGTTGTATTTGAACACTTGTTGCACGCGCAGGCTGCACGATCATAATAACTTCAACCGATAAGCGCCGACTGATACCCGCGCAACAGTTTGTCTCAAATAAATTGTTATCAAAACGCAGGTTTATGGCCGCGGACATAAGCCGATTAAGTGTAATGTAATTTATCCATGAATTTGACTGAAAAATTGTGATTCTATCACCATTAGCCACGAAAATGGGACCTCTAAACAGGCAAGTTTGATTTTCGGCGGACACGAACAAGCGAATTTATTGTCGGCAGTTTCGGCAGTCTGAGGGTTAATTAATCCCGAATTAAACGGAACTACTTTACGATAGTCCGATAGGACTATGTTTACTCTATGCATGTTCTCTGAAAAAATAGTGTGAATATTCCCGATAGAACTCTTTTTATCAGACGTTGTGTAACACCTTAAAACATTGAGCGGTTATAGCGCAAACCGAAATGTGTTGTCTTGCAAGATATCCCACCGCTTTAGCTAAATTTACCTTCCTACAATATCCATAAAGAGGATCATATATTATATACCCACGGTTTTAATTATAGAATATAAAATATATTGGTTTCGCGAATGACCAACTCAGAATTCCGTTAAAATAACAATAACAACCAGCACCTATAACGAACCGTTTTACTGGACTTGGCCTACTGGTCGCGTAGTTCCGACTTTTAAATAAACGGAATTTCCAACTCTATAAATAAAAGCCCCACAATGCATTCGCCCTGTCCACCACGCAATATCAAAATCTCAGCAGCTAGATACACCACAGGTGGCGTAATAAATGCTCTTTATTATTTCCATATCAGGAATACAGTAACAAACAAGACAGCAGTAAAATAAATGGGGACAAAAAGTTAGTGTAATCATGTATGAAATTTCCAACTGTTAAAATTCTTTATAACAGTTGTGACTCCCACCCCCTCAAAATACCTCCATCATTCGATCCCCGTCCCCATCATAATGGGGACAATAATTACTAGTTGGGATACCAGGCAATGGTAACCATGTATTTTAACCTTTATGTTGTAGTGTAATAATGTATGAAATTTCCAACTACATGTGCATTAACTTTTTTTTACAAAAGTTGTGAATCATACACACTCAAAATCTAACTTCCACCCCCACCCCACTACACTGTCCCTTCCACTTAAAAACATTCTGGAGATCAAGTTGGCCACAGGTGTTCAGTTATTTTATACCATGACTCCCTATTGTACTGTGTACAAACATGCTATATAATATATTTGTGCTGTACACCCTACTGTGTGTGAACAGGAGTCCGACCGTGGGTAACACGTTTCTACTGTGGGTAACACGTTTTAATGGCATTTCAATGGTTAAAGTTTATACCCATAGTAGAACTACATCCGAGTTGACCTTTCATTAACCTTCCATGACCTCGATCAAAATCACTCTATTTTTAAAATGTAGCGCCTCGCGATGAAAACCATTTGATACTTTCGATTCAATTGAATATTATACTCACTAATGCGATAAAAACGAACAGTTATTTCCGTGGAAATCACATCCAGATCAACAAATTGAACATATATTTCAAGAAATAGACGTAAAAAACTCGAACAACAAACGGTGGATTTCAAAATGACTTTCGTGGTTTCCTGTTCACTGTACGGCGGAGAAAAAAAAGTTCCCGCAATGTGTTATATTTATATTCATTAAATTCGTATTCCCATATATATATTCATGTTGTTTATTTATGGCGGTTTCATCATGATTACAGTTTATTGTGAATTGGCTACAATGATACCATATTCGTACAATTGAATGTTGACCTAATTCAATGTATCAATACGCCTGATCAGCTGTGATAGTGTACGTCGATGTACGGCCAAGTGTGGGGAACACAACGGGGATGATTGTGAATGGTGCGACAGAATCATCTTAATTTAAGTGGGTTTATTTCGATTTCATTGCAGTTGTTGCTCCTGTACCGGTCATGGTATAAACAAAATACACACGTAGTGTTTCTGAATACCAAATTTACACCACTCGTGGGATTGATGATTTACCACACTCGCTAAAGCTCGTGTGGTAAACCATCAATCCCACTCGTGGTGTAAATTTGGTATTCAGAAACACTACGTGTGTATTCTATATATACCGCACGTGTCTTGGACTGTTGCCAAATTCACAGTGCTCCATTAGAGGGCCTGCTTGGACTGTTGCCAAATTCACAATGTTAACTGCAGAGAGGTTGTATGTTATTGGAGACGTTCTAATATGACAATAGGCTGGCCTAATTAACGAACCATGCACAGCTAAATACACACAAGCAACTTTTAATCTTCAAATAGATACAATTGTCGGCCTCCAAAATTCAATATACTTTCTTATATACAAACAAACATTGAACTCATACCATTGTTTCACTTAACCAAAATAGCGAATTTCCCCAAAAGAACGCATATAGACTGCGCATGCAGAAAATAAAAGATGGCCGTTACTACAAAAAAAACAGACATGCGCACTCCAATTAAAATTACCCATAATTCAGTTCACTACACCAGGGGCTCCCAACAGGTTATACAATGTTTTCAGGCTATCAGATTATTTATATTTTCGACTTTAAGTTTACAATTTGAGCCTGTCCTCACTCTATCGATACGATTTATCATAAACATATTATACACCAGTGGCGTTAACTTTACAACTTCGGCATCTACGTGATTATATCGGTACGATTCAGTAAGGTACAAACAATCTCCATAAAATACAGCAGGGGCTCCCAATAGGTTATTCCCATTTATTATGGGCTCCCAATAGGTTATACAATATTTTCAGGCTATCAGATTATTTATATTTTCAACAACATATTATTACACCGGTGACTTTAAGTTTACAATTTGAGCCTGTCCTGACTCTATCGATAGGATTTATCATATTTTCATAAACGTATTATACACCGCTGGCGTTAACTTTACAATTTCGGCATCTACGTGATTATATCGGTACGATTGAGTAAGGTACAAACAATCTCCAAGAATACATTCGCCCTGTACTCCATGCGATATAAAAAAACCAAATGCAAGTAACACCACACTAGGTGGCGTAATAACATAACATTTTTATTGACATAATACACCCACGCGGGGCAGTTGTCATAATACAGATAATTTAAACACAAGTCAAGACAATTTCATATAAAATATATATATAACATGTATTTGTAACTCAACACTATATTCTCATTTATTTGCGGAAAACTGCCGAACCATGTTACAGATCAGATTGCATATACTCGGGTGTTCAGCCTTCATGAGGAATATGAACTTTTCTATTTCATCAAAGTTTACGAAAATTGGTTGGTAAACTCCTATTTCAGTGAAAAATCTCTTCCGCAAATGGTTATGTTTTTCACATCTCATTATAAAGTGTTCTTCCGTTTCAATTTCATTTGCTTCACATTTTTTACATATGCGTTTCTCGTAAGGTATTTTTGGCTGAGCGTGTCGCCCAACCTCTACCTGCAACTTATGATTGCTTACTCTAAGCTTACTGAAACACGATCTCGTATAAAAATTAGTAATTTGGAGTAAGTATGGTTCAATTTCATATTGTTCTTTGAAACAACGATACGTTCTTAATTTATTCATACCATTTTTCTTGTTGTCATCGAATATTTCGTTTTTGAACGTTAGAATATGAACGCATTTTAATTCTTCCCGGACTTTATTGAGATATTCCAGCGATAGGTTATTCTCTAAATCGCTTATTTTTGGCATGTGAAGTGCTTCTGCCAAAAACGGTGGAATTATATATTCCTCGCATATTTGGGCAGAATTCTGAAGTAACATATTCGGTTTTCTTTCAGACACAGATATAACCACGGATGTATCGGCGAAGAATTCATCTTTCAATCAATACCACAAACTCCCATCAAAACCATTCATATATATACATAGCATTTGATAAATTTTTAACCACCGAATAATGTCTCCGAAGACCGTAAATTTTCGGATTTTTCCGGCTCAAAATACAATGGACGATATCTTCCTCTAACATCACCCCCGCGCGGCTTACTATAATTAAAAATCGGCCAAACGATCAACTAAACGTTTAGCGCTCAGGGATTTCTTGTCGGCTAATAATTTATTTACTCATACAAATCAACAGATCGTCAGTAAACAATTTCTATAGAGGAGAAATCTGTCGATAATTCCAACTTTAAAACAAAAAATTGTCAAGTCACACAGTTCCTAATTTTAATATTCATTGTGACCTGACCTGTCCATGACTGACATAGTAGAAACAGCCAATCACCGCTCAGTGTTAGAATCGAGGTCCTCATTTTAATATCCATTATGACCTGATCGTTTGGCCGATTTTTAATTATAGTAAGCCGCGCGGGGGTGATGTTAGAGGAAGATATCGTCCATTGTATTTTGAGCCGGATCAATCCGAAAATGTACGGTCTTCGGAGACAATATTCGGTGGTTAAAAATTTATCAAATGCTATGTATATGAATGGTTTTGATGGGAGTTTGTGATATTGATTGAAAGATGAATTCTTCGCCGATACATCCGTGGTTATATCTGTGGCATTACTGGTGTGAATGGGCTAAATTTGATCGATCGTCGAGCGATGTTAAAAAGGTGAATTTCTACAGTTACCCTTGTCCTATTATACTACCATTAACGTGAAGCAGGCGCGTATATAGAGGCGGCGTATATGGGCAGCGCAAAAGGGGGCGGACAGCGGAGCGCGTTACAGCCTGCCCCTGTGCGAGTAACCACAGAAAAACGCCGTCGCCGCAGAAAACTGGTTGCCGCAGAAAAACGCGCGGCATGCCGCGTGTATCTCGCGGCAACACTTTATGGAAGGGATTATAGCTCAGCTCGGAACGAATTTAGTGCACTCGGTTAATAAATTTCGTATAGAACCGTCTGAAAGGTTTGGCGCCAGCTATGAAATGAAAGGTCAGTCCGCCGGACTCATGAAAGTTTGGTTTTCGTTTGGTCCATTGTTTTCAGCCGTTTTGGTTTAACCGACATTGGCAATGTTCTTTGAAATGACGATAACGCAGATCAGTGTTTTATTCCGATAGATGATTATCTGACTCTATATCTCGCCGATATGGTCAAGTTTACTACGCATAGAGCGGCTTTTTCGATTGGGCAAGTGCCGGTCTATTGCAGAACTCGATCAGTAATAACTATTTTGGTTTGTATATCACGGGCGTATAATAGTACATTTAAACTGTATATGCAGATACAAATTCTGAGTGAATGAATAATTCAATCGAAACCATTGCCATTGTTATTTAGACTCTCATTTCTGTTTGTTTTCGCTTTTTTTTTAATGCCAGTACTGTAGTTGAATAGACTGGTTCCTTGCCCAAAACTAGAAAATGACCAAAACGTATAACGCATCAATGGTCAGGTTACTAGTCTATATGAATATTCGGGCGGCTGGTTCAATTTGGACAAGGCCCAATCCGATGTGCGAAATTTGGCAACAACGTTGTTCAAGTTTCTATACTTCACGAAAGTAAAAGTACATTATATAGTACATTTTCACCTCAAAGTTAATGCAAATGCGTAGTGAATGAACATTGATATCTAACTGTCGTCTGCCATTGTTTTTTGCACACGCGACTCTCATGTCGGTTTATTAAAGGGTGAACCTACTCAATGTGTCTTGTTGAATAGAATGGTTTCAGATCCAGAACTGCACACATCTGAAAACGTAGTATCCTGACCATGTTGATCATAGTCTTAAAGGTACTCAATCCGATTAAACACCCCTAAAATACTATTTCTTTGGCATCGGGGGTAAAAAATATTTGATTCGAGTCGAGGAATTCACCCATCAAAGCTTAGCGTGATCAGATATCGATTTTTGAAATTTGTTATTTCAATTGTTTGTGGCCCAGAATTTGGCCGTCAAATGGATGGTCTCGGTGAAAATTGCGGATGAAGATGGATAACTCTAAAACAAGTGGTAATACGACAATATTCGTGAATACTCAAGTGATGATACGGCGATATTTCGTTGAACAAAATGTTGATAAAAAACACGTTTTGGGAAATTTGACAACATATTTGACAGTGGTTAGCATTATTTTGTTGCAATTAATCGATTCTGGTAACTAAAGCGTATTTTGAAGAAATGTTGTTGTTGTTGTATCTTGATGATATGGGGACCCTCTGATCGGATTGAGTACCTTTAAAGATACATAATTCGAATTAACGCTCCTAATTAATTACTATTTCTTTGGCTTCGGAGTTATCAGATATATTTTTTTTATTTGGAATATTTGGCGGCCAAGCAAATATTCGACGAGCCGACCAACATATACTCTCGATACCAAATTGCGTTGAACAAACTTTTGATATATTTAACACGTTTTGGAAATTTTTATACTAGAGTTGACAGTCACCAAGGTGGTTAGCAATATATTTTGGTAATTAATAGAATCTGATAACTATGAAGCGTCTTTTGAAGAAATTTTGTTGTTGTTGTTGTTGTTGTTGTTGTTGTTGTTGGAATGTGATGGTATAAGGGGGACTATCGAATCGGATTGTGTACCTTTAACCTGACCTTACCGTGCAGCCGAAAGTCTCTAAACTTTACTCACTCGACAATAAAATGAAGACCAATTGCACTCTTCCCTTGCTCATAAATAATACTGCCGAATGGGTGGGTTTCCTTTCGAAGACTTATTTCCAAAAGACGCTTGAACTTGGCAGACCATTTGTCGAACAGCGGACATCGTCTGATGAAGTTAGATCGCTCCTTATATTCCGCTTTTTGTCCAGCCTGTATAAAGAAATGGTATAAACATATGGATATTCACACACACCATATATACGTCCATGAATTTGGCAAAATGGCTACTTTTGGGCAAAATGTTCCAACAGATGGACTTTCATGTTTGGCACACCATTAGTTGGAAACCAAAACATAGGTTGAAATTGTTCTGATATATAGACACCTCAAAAAAAGAAAGCCCCCCCTAATATATTCGGTAATATTTTATGAGATATTGGATGGATTTTGATTAAACTTTCCACAAATGTTCAGTGGTATCTGATGCACAATCTGTGTGAGGCACCATCCTGAGAGTTATTTTATGGCCGGCTGAGCATGAATTGAATGGAAGAGGGGTGCTTTTCAAAAGTTGCAAAACACTGACATAGAGTGGACAGTCACTTCAGTGTTCCATTGTTCACACAATTTTTACTGGCTGTAAATGTGATCCAAAAGTGACACTGTGAGTCCACGATATCATGAGTGTCATCTTCGGGACACCTTGTGACCACTGCATATCCAGTCTAACCACATTCCTTTGGAATGGCACCTTGACGTTTCATACCGTGAGCACACCTAGTACAAACGCTATCGCATGCCAAATGGGGTGGGATGCTGAAAAATCGCAAGCCAATTTGCGCGCGATTTAGTTTGCCGTGTCCCGCGTGACTCAGCATCGCATGCGAATATGTTTCGATTGTAAAATTCAAAGAAATGTAACTCTAACATACCCGTTATTTAGTAAAAAATCATACCAAAAGAATGACACCACAAAGAGACACGTTTCAAAAACACTGATGGCTCATAAAAACAACTCTATATATAAGCGCCCGCGGGGGCCTGATGGCTCATAAAAACAACTCTATATATAAGCGCCCGCGGCTACCACTTTATAGCATCAAGGGTAGACTGAGCAAATCGAGACGGGATGCTGGTCCCGCCAAACTCTCCAGACGGCATCGACATATCAAAACGCATGCGATTCTCGTCTATCGTATCCGTATTTGGACGAGATTGTAAGACCATAGCCTGGTGAGCAACACAGAGTTATATAAATCAGTCTCGTTGAAGCTATTTTTCAGTAAACCATGATTTCCACCATGTAGACCACTGAGATACCAACAGATAAGAATGGTCCACGCCCGTGCGCAAAGTATGGGGACCAAGCACAGCCGACTGACTGTGATCACTCTACCTGTGTTTTTGCTAATTTTTAAAAGTGTCCCTCTTCCATTCAATTCGTGCTCACTCAGCCATACCTCATTTCACAGCACAGTGCTTGGCACACTTGATGTCTCTGGTACCACAAATCATTTGTGGAAAGTTTCATCAAAATCCATTCAATATCTCATAAAATATTACCGAAAATATTAGGGGCGACTTTCTTTTTTTGAGGTGTTTAGTTTGATTTTCTAACTAATACTAAAATTTCTTACTTATCCGTTGAAACTTTTCTGAAATTAGGGGTGTCAGGCTGGAAATTTGCAACAGTTGGGAGGCTTGATGTGCCAGTTAGAACATTGCAGCTCTAGGCGAGTGTGCAAATGGAACTTACCGGACTTGGACATTTGTGTCTGGTTCAATGGGATTCAGTTCTAAGATGGACCCCCCCCCCCCCCAACGGAGACACATAGTCACATCCCTGAATGCTACAAGTCTGGTCACCGCATGAGTCGCGGTCATATTGGATTCATCCAGCACCCGTTCCGCGGTTTAAGTGCCACAGGTCAAAGTTCTTGAGTTGCATTCCATTTATGGAACTTTTGAATATTCATGATTCCATATATGGAATTCATGAATAATCAAAAGCTCCATATATGAAATCATGAATATTCAAACGTTCCATATATGGAAATTGACATGTAACACTTAAATCGAGGAACGGGGGCTGTGTGAATCCATTATGGCCGCGACTCAATGACAAGACTTATTGTATGGCCTCAATATGTGACTCACCTTGATTGATCGATTAAATAGATCTCGGTATATCACCAATAGATCTGTGTCATCGTCCGCTATAACAGACGCATTCCTCTTCGAATCCTCACTCAGCAATGCCACCTCACCAAAGCTCTTCCCTTCCCCTGCATGGAAATTAGTACTCTATAATATTAACAATTCCTACACTAAATGGATTATCCCACCCAGTTATACATGTGCAAGTATATATTAGAATGGTGTATGTTCAGTTGGAGGGATGAAAATCTAATACAAGTGCAAAATTATTCATATTCGTTGGTGGGAAATGTTCAAATAATAATTTCCATGGTCGTGTGTTGAACTTATTATCTTATGTTGATGTTATGTAGTATGTTGACCAATGTACATGTATATAATATCGAATATATGAACTATGAATACTATTCCTTAACAGAGATGGGTTAATCGTGCGTACCAGTTAAGAAAATATGGAATACACACTAACTAATTGTACACTAATAGCATTTGTTGAAGTAGTACGTACCCAGAACTTCAAAATATCACGAGGTATTTGACTGAATTACATCAAAGTATGTCATTTGGGTTGGAAAATAATACAAATTTACATGTACTGTTGTTCTATAAACGCAGCGTACCAGCATTTTGTTGAGTCCTGAATACACCAGTTAAATTGGGCATATGATTCCCGAGTACCAGTTAACAGAGGGGTGTGAATCTCGTGTACCAAAATAAGGGGGGTGACACCCTCATATATATCAGTCCTGTAGTTGTGCTCAGCATTTTTGGGATATCCAGTTATATTTTTCGAAGTGTCCCCACTCCATACCGAAATTCTATTCTTAGTTGTCTCAAGATAAAGATAAACGCGTACTATTTGCAACAAATTGCACAAAGACCACAGTTGACGAAAATCCCTCACCATAATTCAAAATGAATTTTCCAAATTTGCTAGCCCGACTCTGCTTTTCTTCTTTGCCATCTTTGTTTTCTACAGCTGTCTTCTCTTGTGCTGTAGATGTTGGCCGTCTCTTTGGGGACGTGACCCCTTCCGACTTGACCTTCACCTTGTCATCAGCCTCGATTTTGCTATCGTCTGCTGGAGGATCGTCGTCCGACTTGACTGTGTCGATGTATACAGACGTTTTGCCACTGAGCATGACATAGAATCTGAAAATAGTACACACTCATATAGTTTTCTCGCTATTTATACGTGTTGGTTGAATTGTTTTCATGAGACGATCCCTACCTGGGAAATGCATTGGATGTTTTATTCATGTTTCGATATATAACACTAACAGGGTCAGGGACATTTATAGGGCAACATCATGCATAAATACTAGTATATGTTCCCTCACCACAGTCTGTATATATATTATACAGATCGAAAATTTTGCTGAAAATATTAAGCGGCCATCTTGGTGGCCATCTTTGAAAACGCTAATAGTTTGATCCACAAAACATAATCGATCTGGTTACAAATCTTTTTCTTGTTACAAGTTCCGCCATTTTCACCACAATCATTGTTTTACACATATTTTCGATTTCCTCAAGGTTGCCTATACGCGGCAGCCGATGGAATCTTCAGAATAATACCACCCTGGTTAAGTGGTCCTGTTGGTTTGCTAGATGTATGGTGGAGGTGCATGCATGCATGAGTGTGCTGCTGAATTGCTATGCTACTGGTGGGTCCTGCTGAATTGCTATGCTACTGGTGGGTCCTGCTGAATTGCTATGCTACTGGTGGGTCCTGTTGAATTGCTATGCTACTGGTGGGTCCTGCTGAATTGCTATGCTACTGGTGGGTCCTGCTGAATTGCTATGCTACTGGTGGGTCCTGCTGAATTGCTATATTACTGGTGGATCCTGCTGAATTGCTATGCTACTGGTGGGTCCTGTTGAATTGCTATGCTACTGGTGGGTCCTGCTGAATTGCTATATTACTGGTGGATCCTGCTGAATTGCTATGCTACTGGTGGATCATGTTGAATTGCTATGCTACTGGTGGGTCCTGCTGAGTTGCTATATTACTGGTGGATCCTGCTGAATTGCTATGCTACTGGTGGATCCTGTTGAATTGCTATGCTACTGGTGGGTCCTGCTGAATTGCTATGCTACTGGTGGGTCCTGCTGAGTTGCTATATTACTGGTGGATCCTGCTGAATTGCTATATTACTGGTGGGTCCTGTTGGATTGCTATGATACTGGTGGGTCCTGTTGGATGGCTATGCTACTGGTGGATCCTGTTGAATGGCTATGCTACTGGTGGGTCCTGTTGAATGGCTATGCTACTGGTGGGTCCTGTTCAATTGCTATGCTACTGGTGGGTCCTGCTGAATTGCTATGCTACTGGTGGGTCCTGTTGAATTGCTATATTACTGGTGGGTCCTGTTGTATTGCTATGCTACTGGTGGGTCCTGCTGAGTTGCTATGCTACTGGTGGGTCCTGCTGAATTGCTATGCTACTGGTGGGTCCTGTTGAATTGCTATATTACTGGTGGGTCCTGTTGGATTGCTATGCTACTGGTGGGTCCTGTTGAATTGCTATGCTACTGTTGGATCCTGTTGGATTGCTATGCTACTGGTGGGTCCTGCTGAGTTGCTATGCTACTGGTGGGTCCTGTTGAATTGCTATGCTACTGGTGGATCCTGTTGAATTGCTATATTACTGTTGGATCCTGTTGGATTGCTATGCTACTGGTGGGTCCTGCTGAGTTGCTATATTACTGGTGGATCCTGTTGAATTGCTATGCTACTGGTGGATCCTGTTGAATTGCTATATTACTGGTGGGTCCTGTTGGATTGCTATGCTACTGGTGGGTCCTGTTGAATTGCTATGCTACTGTTGGATCCTGTTGGATTGCTATGCTACTGGTGGGTCCTGCTGAGTTGCTATGCTACTGGTGGGTCCTGTTGAATTGCTATGCTACTGGTGGGTCCTGCTGAGTTGCTATGCTACTGGCGGGTCCCGTTGAATTGCTATGCTACTGGTGGGTCCTGTTGAATTGCTATGCTACTGGTGGGTCCTGTTGAATGGCTATGCTACTGGTGGGTCCTGTTGAATTGCTATGCTACTGGTGGGTCCTGCTGAATTGCTATGCTACTGGTGGGTCCTGCTGAATTGCTATGCTACTAGTGGGTCCTGCTGAATTGCTATGCTACTAGTGGGTCCTGCTGAATTGCCATGCTACTGGTGGGTCCTGCTGAATGGCTATGCTACTGGTGGATCCTGCTGAATGGCTATGCTACTGGTGGGTCCTGCTGAATTGCTATGCTACTAGTGGGTCCTGCTGAATTGCTATGCTACTGGTGGGTCCTGCTGAATTGCTATGCTACTGGTGAGTCCTGCTGAATGGCTATGCTACTGGTGGGTCCTGTTGAATTGCTATGCTACTGGTGGGTCCTGCTGAGTTGCTATATTACTGGTGGATCCTGCTGAATTGCTATGCTACTGGTGGGTCCTGCTGAATGGCTATGCTACTGGTGGGTCCTGTTGAATTGCTATGCTACTGGTGGGTCCTGCTGAGTTGCTATATTACTGGTGGATCCTGCTGAATTGCTATATTACTGGTGGATCCTGCTGAATTGCTATATTACTGGTGGATCCTGCTGAGTTGCTATGCTACTGGTGTGTCCCGTTGAATTGCTATGCTACTGGTAGGTCCTGTTGAATGGCTATGCTACTGGTGAGTCCTGTTGAATGGCTATGCTACTGGTGGGTCCTGCTGAGTTGCTATGCTACTGGTGGGTCCTGCTGAATGGCTATGCTACTGGTGGGTCCTGCTGAATGGCTATGCTACTGGTGGGTCCTGCTGAGTTGCTATGCTACTGGTGTGTCCCGTTGAATTGCTATGCTACTGGTAGGTCCTGTTGAATGGCTATGCTACTGGTGGGTCCTGCTGAGTTGCTATGCTACTGGTGGGTCCTGCTGAATTGCTATGCTACTGGTGGGTCCTGTTGAATTGCTATGCTACTGGTGGGTCCTGCTGAATTGCTATGCTACTGGTGGGTCCTGCTGAATTGCTATATTACTGGTGGATCCTGCTGAATTGCTATGCTACTGGTGGATCCTGTTGAATTGCTATGCTACTGGTGGGTCCTGCTGAATTGCTATATTACTGGTGGGTCCTGTTGAATGGCTATGCTACTGGTGGGTCCCGTTGAATTGCTATGCTACTGGTGGGTCCTGCTGAATTGCTATATTACTGGTGGATCCTGTTGAATTGCTATGCTACTGGTGGGTCCTGCTGAATTGCTATATTACTGGTGGATCCTGCTGAATGGCTATGCTACTGGTGGGTCCCGTTGAATTGCTATGCTACTGGTGGGTCCTGCTGAATTGCTATATTACTGGTGGGTCCTGTTGAATGGCTATGCTACTGGTGGGTCCCGTTGAATTGCTATGCTACTGGTGGGTCCTGCTGAGTTGCTATATTACTGGTGGATCCTGCTGAATTGCCATGCTACTGGTGGGTCCTGCTGAATTGCTATATTACTGGTGGGTCCTGTTGAATGGCTATGCTACTGGTGGGTCCCGTTGAATTGCTATGCTACTGGTGGGTCCTGCTGAGTTGCTATATTACTGGTGGATCCTGCTGAATTGCTATGCTACTGGTGGATCCTGCTGAATTGCTATGCTACTGGTGGGTCCTGCTGAGTTGCTATATTACTGGTGGATCCTGCTGAATTGCTATGCTACTGGTGAGTCCTGCTGAATTGCCATGCTACTGGTGGATCCTGCTGAGTTGCTATGCTACTGGTGGATCCTGCTGAATTACTATGCTACTGTTGGATCCTGTTGAATTGCTATGCTACTGGTGGATCCTGCTGAATTACTATGCTACTGGTGGGTCCTGCTGAGTTGCTATATTACTGGTGGATCCTGCTGAATTGCTATGCTACTGGTGGGTCCTGTTGAATTGCTATGCTACTGGTGGGTCCTGCTGAGTTGCTATGCTACTGGTGGATCCTGCTGAATTACTATGCTACTGTTGGATCCTGTTGAATTGCTATGCTACTGGTGGATCCTGTTGAATTGCTATGCTACTGGTGGGTCCTGCTGAATTGCTATATTACTGGTGGATCCTGCTGAGTTGCTATGCTACTGGTGGATCCTGCTGAATTGCCATGCTACTGGTGGATCCTGTTGAATTGCTATGCTACTGGTGGATCCTGTTGAATTGCTATGCTACTGGTGGGTCCTGCTGAGTTGCTATGCTACTGGTGGATCCTGCTGAATTACTATGCTACTGTTGGATCCTGTTGAATTGCTATGCTACTGGTGGATCCTGTTGAATTGCTATGCTACTGGTGGGTCCTGCTGAATTGCTATATTACTGGTGGGTCCTGTTGAATGGCTATGCTACTGGTGGGTCCCGTTGAATTGCTATGCTACTGGTGGGTCCTGCTGAGTTGCTATATTACTGGTGGATCCTGTTGAATTGCCATGCTACTGGTGGGTCCTGCTGAATTACTATGCTACTGGTGGATCCTGTTGAATTGCTATGCTACTGGTGGGTCCTGCTGAATTGCTATATTACTGGTGGGTCCTGTTGAATGGCTATGCTACTGGTGGGTCCCGTTGAATTGCTATGCTACTGGTGGGTCCTGCTGAGTTGCTATATTACTGGTGGATCCTGCTGAATTGCTATGATATTGGTGGGTCCTGCTGAGTTGCTATATTACTGGTGGATCCTGTTGAATGGCTATGCTACTGGTGGGTCCTGTTGAATTGCTATGCTACTGGTGGGTCCTGCTGAATTACTATGCTACTGGTGGATCCTGCTGAATTGCTATGCTACTGGTGGGTCCTGTTGAATTGCTATGCTACTGGTGGGTCCTGCTGAATTACTATGCTACTGGTGGATCCTGCTGAATGGCTATGCTACTGGTGGGTCCTGTTGAATTACTATGCTACTGGTGAGTCCTGCTGAATTGCTATGCTACTGTTGGATCCTGTTGAATTGCTATGCTACTGGTGGGTCCTGTTGAATTGCTATGCTACTGTTGGATCCTGTTGAATTGCTATGCTACTAGTGGGTCCTGCTGAATTGCTATGCTACTGGTGGGTCCTGTTGAATTGCTATGCTACTGGTGGGTCCTGCTGAATTGCTATGCTACTGGTGGGTCCTGCTGAATTGCTATGCTACTAGTGGGTCCTGCTGAATTGCTATGCTACTGGTGGGTCCTGCTGAATTGCTATGCTACTAGTGGGTCCTGCTGAATTGCTATGCTACTGGTGGGTCCTGTTGAATTGCTATGCTACTGGTGGGTCCTGCTGAATTGCTATGCTACTAGTGGATCCTGCTGAATTGCTATGCTACTGGTGGGTCCTGCTGAATTGCTATGCTACTGGTGGATCCTGCTGAATTGCTATGCTACTGGTGGATCCTGCTGAATTACTATGCTACTGGTGGGTCCTGCTGAGTTGCTATATTACTGGTGGATCCTGCTGAATTGCCATGCTACTGGTGGGTCCTGCTGAATTGCTATGCTACTGGTGGGTCCTGCTGAATTGCTATATTACTGGTGGATCCTGTTGAATTGCTATGCTACTGTGGGTCCTGCTGAGTTGCTATATTACTGGTGGATCCTGCTGAATTGCCATGCTACTGGTGAGTCCTGCTGAATTGCTATGTTACTGGTGGGTCCCGTTGAATTGCTATGCTACTGGTGGGTCCTGCTGAGTTGCTATGCTACTGGTGGGTCCCGTTGAATGGCTATGCTATTGGTGAGTCCTGCTGAATGGCTATGCTACTGGTGAGTCCTGTTGAATGGCTATGCTATTGGTGAGTCCTGCTGAATGGCTATGCTACTGGTGAGTCCTGTTGAATTGCTATGCTACTGGTGGGTCCTGCTGAATTGCTATATTACTGGTGGATCCTGTTGAATTCCTATGCTACTGGTGAGTCCTGCTGAATTAATTGCCATGCTATTGGTGAGTCCTGCTGAATGGCTATGCTACTGGTGAGTCCTGTTGAATTGCTATGCTACTGGTGGGTCCTGTTGAATTGCTATGCTACTGGTGAGTCCTGTTGAATTGCTATGCTACTGGTGGGTCCTGCTGAATGGCTATGCTACTGGTGGGTCCTGCTGAATTAATTGCTATGCTACTGGTGGGTCCTGCTGAATTGCTATATTACTGGTGGGTCCTGTTGAATGGCTATGCTACTGGTGGGTCCCGTTGAATTGCTATGCTACTGGTGGGTCCTGCTGAATTGCTATATTACTGGTGGATCCTGTTGAATTGCTATGCTACTGGTGGGTCCTGCTGAATTGCTATATTACTGGTGGATCCTGCTGAATGGCTATGCTACTGGTGGGTCCCGTTGAATTGCTATGCTACTGGTGGGTCCTGCTGAATTGCTATATTACTGGTGGGTCCTGTTGAATGGCTATGCTACTGGTGGGTCCCGTTGAATTGCTATGCTACTGGTGGGTCCTGCTGAGTTGCTATATTACTGGTGGATCCTGCTGAATTGCTATGATATTGGTGGGTCCTGCTGAGTTGCTATGCTACTGGTGGGTCCTGCTGAATTGCTATGCTACTGGTGGATCCTGCTGAATTGCTATGCTACTGGTGGATCCTGCTGAATTACTATGCTACTGGTGGGTCCTGCTGAGTTGCTATATTACTGGTGAGTCCTGCTGAATTGCTATGCTACTGGTGGGTCCTGCTGAATTGCTATATTACTGGTGGATCCTGCTGAATGGCTATGCTACTGGTGGGTCCCGTTGAATTGCTATGCTACTGGTGGGTCCTGCTGAATTGCTATATTACTGGTGGGTCCTGTTGAATGGCTATGCTACTGGTGGGTCCCGTTGAATTGCTATGCTACTGGTGGGTCCTGCTGAGTTGCTATATTACTGGTGGATCCTGCTGAATTGCTATGATATTGGTGGGTCCTGCTGAGTTGCTATGCTACTGGTGGGTCCTGCTGAATTGCTATGCTACTGGTGGATCCTGCTGAATTGCTATGCTACTGGTGGATCCTGCTGAATTACTATGCTACTGGTGGATCCTGCTGAATTGCTATGCTACTGGTGAGTCCTGCTGAATTGCTATGCTACTGGTGGATCCTGCTGAGTTGCTATATTACTGGTGGATCCTGCTGAATTGCCATGCTACTGGTGGGTCCTGCTGAATTGCTATATTACTGGTGGGTCCTGTTGAATGGCTATGCTACTGGTGGGTCCCGTTGAATTGCTATGCTACTGGTGGGTCCTGCTGAGTTGCTATATTACTGGTGGATCCTGCTGAATTGCTATGCTACTGGTGGGTCCTGCTGAATTGCTATGCTACTGGTGGGTCCTGCTGAATTGCTATATTACTGGTGGATCCTGCTGAATTGCTATGCTACTGGTGGATCCTGCTGAATTGCTATGCTACTGGTGGGTCCTGCTGAATTGCTATGCTACTGGTGGGTCCTGCTGAATTGCTATATTACTGGTGGATCCTGCTGAATTGCTATGCTACTGGTGGATCCTGCTGAATGGCTATGCTACTGGTGGGTCCTGCTGAATTGCTATGCTACTGGTGGGTCCTGTTGAATTGCTATGCTACTGGTGGATCCTGTTGAATTGCTATGCTACTGTTGGATCCTGTTGAATTGCTATGCTACTGGTGGGTCCTGCTGAGTTGCTATATTACTGGTGGATCCTGCTGAATTGCTATGCTACTGGTGGGTCCTGCTGAATTGCTATGTTACTGGTGGGTCCTGTTGAATTGCTATGCTACTGGTGGGTCCTGCTGAATTGCTATATTACTGGTGGATCCTGTTGAATTGCTATGCTAGCTACTGTGGGTCCTGCTGATTTGCTATATTACTGGTGGATCCTGCTGAATTGCCATGCTACTGGTGAGTCCTGCTGAATTGCTATGTTACTGGTGGGTCCCGTTGAATTGCTATGCTACTGGTGGGTCCTGCTGAGTTGCTATGCTACTGGTGGGTCCTGCTGAATTAATTGCCATGCTATTGGTGAGTCCTGTTGAATTGCTATGCTACTGGTGGGTCCTGCTGAATTGCTATGCTACTGGTGGGTTCTGCTGAATTAATTGCTATGTTACTGGTGGGTTCTGCTGAATTAATTGCTATGTTACTGGTGGGTTCTGCTGAATTAATGGCTATGCTACTGGTGGGTTCTGCTGAATTGGTATGCTACTGATTGGTCCTTCTGAATTGCCATGATGGTGCATGGTACGACAAACTGATGCTCTTATGAAAGTGTATTGTTATATTTTCTAAAGTTGTAATTTAACGGTGTTTGGATAATCTGTTTTAACGAATCGAAGAAAAACCAGCGTATGTATACACTGGTATATATGAAATATTCAAGAACCAATATATTTTTTAATATTTCCAAAAAATAGCTGCACTGGTACTTGAAAACGACAGGAATAGACATCTTGTTATTGTCGTTTTGCAACGACAAACACACCATTATTAAATATTTTATAATATATGTTTTTGAATGTTTTATACACATGACGACTTTTCCTTGATTCGTTCAGAATAGCCAAACATGACGCAAATGACAATTTTTTTCTTAACAGCATCAGTTTGCCCTACCCTATCAGCATATCATAGCAGTCCAGCAGGACACACCAGCATCATAGCAAATTAGGAGGACAACTTAACTAGGGGCAAACACGTAACATCACTGAGAGAAAATCATGCGCAAAAACACTTATTTAAAAAAAAAATCGGGGTTTGGCGGCCTGACTATACGCAAACTGTATATGTAAACTTAATCTTTCGTTTATTCCGAATTAAGAATTTAAACAAGATCTCAATTTCTAACTATCAATTTGGAGGGGACCATTATTATCCTCAATAACCAATGTATGCAACACTACTATATAACAACACCTGTTCAACTTTACTCTCATAATAGATAGATACATTCTAATAGTGTAAAAAGTAAAAAAAAAAATGGACCGTGATCTTTCTCCAGCATGGGACAATAAAGAGCGTTCCTCGTTAGTAAACTCCTATAATCGTGCATGAGAATAAAGAGCGTTCATTGTTAGACTATTCATAGAATCGTGTATGATAATAAAGAGCGTTCGTTGTTATACTTCATGGAATCGTACATGATAATAAAGAGCGTTCATTGTTAGACTATTCATGGAATCGTGCACGAGAATAAAGAGCGTTCATTGTTGGACTATTCCTGGAATCGTGTATGATAATAAAGAGCGTTCCTTGTTATACCATTCCTAGACTCGTGCATGGCAATAAAGAGTGTTCCTTGTTATACTATGTCTAGATTAGTGCATGGTAATAAAGAGCGTTCCTTTTTATACTATTCCCCCGAATCGTGCATGAGAATAAAGAGTATTTCTTGTTAGAATATCCCTAGAATCTTGCATGATAATAAAGAGCGTTACTTGTTATATACTATTCCTAGAATCGTGCATGCTAATAAAGAGCATTCCTGGTTAGGCTATGTCTAGAATTATGAATGGGAATAAAGAGCGTTTCTTGTAATACCGTTCCTGGAATCGTGCATGAGAATAAAGAGCGTATCGATGTTGTTAGAATATTCCTAGAATCGTACATGAGAATAAAGAACGTTCCTTGTTATAATATCCCTAGAATCGTGCATGATAATAAAGAGCGTTCCTTGTTATATACTATTCCTAGAATCGTGCATGCATGGTAATACAGATCATTCCTGGTTAGACTTTGTCTAGAATAATACATGGGAATAAAGATCGTTTCTTGTTATACTATTCCTGGAATCGTGCATGATAATATAGAACGTTTCTTAGACTATTCCCGGAATCGTGCATGGTAATAAAGAAGTTCCTTCTTATATACTCTGCCTAGAATCGCACATGGTAATGAAGCGCACTCCTGGTTAGACTAAGCCTAGAATCATGCATGGGAATAAAGAGCATTTTGTGTTATACTTTTCCTGGAAGATATCATGCATGAGAAGTTGAACAAAGAGCGGTTATCTCAATTATTTGCGAAAAAGTTAGAAACATCGAAAACAGCTAGACAATCATTTTATTGCTGTGACTGACAGTCCACATGTACAGATTAACATCCATTTAATTATATCGAAATATATTACCCCTCCTTCCAAATTACGCAGACATTAATCGGAGGTTCAAATTGGCAATGTCCTCGGTTCGATTCAATCGATTCAAAAGAAAAAGAGGAAGGTGCAGATGCAACACATGAATACATGTAGACATAATTATATATTCGCGTGCGTGCAGCGTATACGTACATTGGTTAAGAAACCTGATGTCAGAATATCCTACACGACTTGTAAAACCGTGCATACATTTCACAATGTTAATTAAGAACGCATATAAGTAAATGCATGAACTCCGGTGTAGGAGACTCATATCTCATACCTCAGCAAACAGATTGTTATATTTCGAGTTGTTTGGATATGATATTTGCAGCAAACTGTATATACAACCTGTGTTAATTGGCTTCTAGTTAGTACACCTGTGCCAACTAGCCCAATAAAATAAGTGGTCAGGAGTCCAAAATCCTTATATAATCAGGACGTAAAACGACGATAAACGTTTTAGTGTGGGGTGTCATGTTCAAAGTAGAGGTAAACGTGATACACGAATCATGGCGAATTATCATTTCGTTGCGTCACCCGAATAAATGAATTACACATGGAGGGGTCTGGGAACTTATTTTTTTTAAATTTTTATTCTATACTAGCTGTTGTGTCCGACTTCGTCCGGGTTATTTAGGGATTTCTTTGTGATCGGTTCAGAAACATGTATATATATATGAGCGTATATGAGCGAGGTCAAGGACACGGTCGCACGTGAAATTGGACCCACCCATATTGTTCCCGGGATCAAAGTAGGCCTACATATCAAATTTGAGTGTCATCGTTCGAGCAGTGTTCGAGTCAATAACATACATACACACATACAGACAGAAGTTCCAAACATACAATAGAATACAATAAGGGCAACAGTTAGATTTTTCGAGGGAATCACACTAAGTCTGAGAAAATTGTCTTCGAACGCACAGTCAAAAGCATTTTTTTTTTCTTCAAATTACCTATTTTGTTGACAGCTCCACCCCTACATTAGACATTATTCTTCGAAATGAACATCCATGAAATAGGATCAGCCGAAACAAGTTTGGAAAAATCCAATCCCAAATTCAAACCATGATCGATTTTTTCAAAAAGGTTCAAAATGTCAATATCCCCGTTCAGTCGATTTCGATAATATGTTCGTCAATAATCAAGCTACCAAGCCGGGAATCGCAATAATAGAGAATAAAAAGTACACACTTTGAGCTTGGTTCATTTGTGAAATAAGCCCCAAAAATGAAAAGTAATTGTTTCTGCTCCATCTGTTTAAATGTCGATAAAGAGATGATAGTAAGAGTAAATACGATTGGCTGCGAAATCGCACGACAGCCATCATTGTGTAAATTTTTATCTCAAAATGGAAGCTGCTGGATATACTTTGAGACCGAAATCTGTTGATGAAATGTATAAACTCTAAACGTTTCTTTCATTAGAGTTACCATAACCTATATTTTGTTCTTGACAAGTTGCGACAGGAATATTTATGCAGTTCGTTTGAGTATAGTTAACACGTGGCGTCGTAAATTGCTAGACATGACGTTAAAGATGCATACTCCGAATTAACGCTTGCAAATTACTAATTCCTTGGCTTCGCGGGTAAAAAATATTTGATTCGAGTCGAGGAACCCATCCATAAAAGCTCATGCAGAGTCATCAGATACCGATGTTTGAAATCTATTATTTTTCACCACCGATAACCGACTAATTCCAACAATGATAGTCGTTAGTTTTTTAATGTTTGTTTAAAGCCAAGCTCAAAGTGTGTAATTTTGATTCGCTATTATTGCGATTGCCGGTTTGGTAGCCCGATTATTGGCGAACATATTATCGAAATCGACTGGACGGGGATATTGACATTTTGAATCTCTTTGAAAAAATCGATCATGGTTTGAATTTGGGAATAAACATGAGCATTCGCCATTTTGGCTGGTGAAGATATACTATATCGACAGCATGACGGTGTCTCGTTTTACACACTATAATCTTAGGTGGATTTTTTCGATCGGATAAATGGCCATCGGTTACTTTTCAATTGCCACTGAGTTTACTTTGATGGAGATGTTTGAACAATTTGGTATCGAGATTATTGATACTGGAGTCTACACAAACAGACACGTGCTGTGCGGTATATACAGAAAGTCGTATCTATTTGAACACTGTATTGATCCGTGGAATAAAAAGGCTGATAGAGCACGCGTGTACACGCGATATATATTCGCCTATATTTGCACGTCTATATATTTTATGGTATCTCTCTCGCCAATAATTCCAACAATGATAGTCGATAGTTTTTTAATATTTGTTTAAAGGTATTCAACCCGATCAGACGCTCCTAAATTACTTTTTCTTTGGATTCGGGGTGTAAATAGTTTATTCGAGTCGAGGAACCCATCCATCAAAGCTCAGAGTGATCAGATATCGATTTTTGAAGTTTGTTATTTCTCGAGATGTATAATAATATGTGGCCCAGAAACACGTGGTCAAACGGAGGGTCTCGGACAAAATTGCGGATCAATATGGATAACTCTAAAATCAAGTGGTAATATACGGTCAAATTTCGTGATACTTTTAGTGATAATACGGCCATATTTTGTTGAACAAAATGTTGATAAATAACAAGTTTTGGGAAATTTGATACCATATAGTTGACAATGGTTAGCATTATTTTGTTGCAATAAATCGCTTCTGATAACTAAAGCGTATTTTGAAGAAATGTTGTTGTTGTATCTTGATGGTATGGGAACCGTCTGATCGGATTGAGTATCTTTAAAGCCACACATAGCGTTAGGAATGGGTATATGTATACACAAGCCTGCATTCCTAAATGTGGTAAATTGAAAGAAAAAAAATGTTCCTGGTGAATGCTGATTTGTGATGTACGTAAATATGAGGTGACCATGTATTCGTATATCTGGGAAAATTTGTTCTTTTCTGGAGGTCGATCGGTGTTTTCTACGAACACAAATCTCGTCGACTAAAATTTAACTCAACAATTATTCAACACCAATGAAAGTATACCACCAAGCAACAGTTGAGTAAACATTTTATTCAACACTGAAAGTGATATCGCTCAACAGCCGATTGATTTTGCTCAACAGTTGTGTGAATATTTAATCAAATTTGACTCTAGAATGTAGCTAACGTTGAGCAAGAATCAGTTTTCTCAGTTAAAGGTCAACTTAATTTTCGAATGCCCAGATAACATTATTCAATATTATATACAATTTGGAAGAGGAACCAAAAAAATAAATATATTCCACCAGAGTACGGAACAGCTGTAGCCTTGGAGTGTCCACCAAGTGATAGAGATTCTCAGATTCATTCCAAGACTTCCCCCTGTCAACACAGAATGCATCAGAATTCAAACTAAGAGATAGAGTTATTCCTCTTCCATTGAGGATGATAGATAGTACAGTCTGGATCAAAATTAATCACAGAACACACCCCAGTACCTCAACAAAAACAATATGTTCCCAGTTTATTCGACCGGATCAGTTGATAATACAATGTTTTGGAGCTTCCTCTTTCAAATAATATATAATATGGAATATGTTGTATATAATGTGATCTGGTGGCAGGGGAGGGGCCGGAAAAAAACTGCAGACACAGGGTGGAAAAAACTGTTTTCTTCGATCTGGGTACCCCCCCCCCCCCCAAACAGCAAAAATTGCAGTTTTTCCACTGACCATTCCCCCCCCCCCCCCGAAAAATAAAATCTACCCCAGCCGGACAACAACTCGGTTTGACCGGAAACCGAAAAAACACCGGAGCATACAATTCACGAGAAGGTGCTTGGTAACTTAGTTTAGATTATTATGACTAAAATGGTCATTGTCTACCAGTAGAACGCAGATTTGTACCTCGTGATATCATGACATGTACAAACATGTATATTGGTGATCGCAACGCTTTGTATATGCACTTTAAAAAAATGACAACTAGTCATTACCTCGACTTTGAAAAAGATGCAAATGAGATGAGTGAGATACCAGCATATAACTGTTTTCTGATGCCATTGGAGGAGAAATTGTTTAATACATGGGATAGTTCTGCAGTAAAAATTTGCCAGATAAGCGATCGCAGGGTAGAATTCTGCATTCGACTGGTAGACACTGACATAGTCGGCATTATTAAGAGTGTTAATGGGGTCAATATCACATGTAAACCAAGACAGTGGTTATCCAAAATTGTTTTAGGTGGATTTCCGACGACCCCCCCCCCCCCCACTAAATGAATAAGGAAAAAATTGTAATTTTTTTACGCCTATGTACCCCCCACCCCCGGTACGTTGTGTCCCGCAGCCCCCCCCCCCCCTACTGGTGGTTCGAAAATTAAGTGGGCCTTTAAGAAAAGGAGTTGGCTAGGAATATTATTTGGTAGTATTCTCGAAACTTAACTGGATGATATAATTATCCCGAATCAGCTAGCGGCAGAATCAGAATTGGAAATTAACGAAATTGATGTGATGTGATGCTTTATTGATAACTCAATCGTACTATTATGCACAAAATATAGAGCTATATAACATATTTACAGTGTATGTACATAGTGACATTTGGCCATCGAATTCGGGGTCCTTTGTTTGTGTAATCATCATCATCATCATCATCGTCATCATCATCGTCATCATCATAGTCGTCGTCGTCGTCGTCTTCATCGTCATCACCATCGTCGTCGTCGTCATCGCCATACAACCACATTGTTATCGCCATCGTCATTATATATATATAGCAACCACATCATGGGAACAATAATTTCCCAAAAGAAATGGTGAAATCACGGAATCGGAAGTGGACCAACGGGATGGTTATGAAATTACCAACTTCAGTTTTTCTGAACAATTCCTATGTGATTTAGGCGTATAGATTAGTTTCATTTTGACCAATTTCGTTGGTTAGCTGAACGAAAACCAGCGAAGACGTCATGACATGCTCCATGACGTAATTAACGTCATTTTGACTTTGTGCACCAAAATCCAGACAAATTTGGTCACCGCCGGAATCACACATGACTAGACTAGACTCAATTATATATACACATACACGCTCTATTTACCGTCTGGAGACTTCCTTTGCGCGTACTCAGCTATGAAATTGGCGCCTTCGTGTCGGCGCAATGTCGTTCCACCACACTACAATTTCGCTCCTGTGCAGAGCAATGTCGCCATACCGCAGTGCAATTGCGCTAAAGTGCAGCGCAATGTTGCAGCACCACAGTGCAACTGCGCTTCAATGCAGAGCAATGTCGTCGTGCCACAATGCAATTGCGCTTGTATGCAGCGCAATGTCGCCCCAACCACAGTGCAATTGCGCTTGAGTGCAGAGCAATGCCGCGACATCGCAGTGCAATTGCGCTTGAGTGCAGAGCAATATCGCGACATCGCAGTGCAATTGCGCTCGCTGCATCGCAGTGCAATTGCGCTTGAGTGCAGAGCAATGTCGCGATGTCATAGTGCAATTGCGCTTGAGTGCCGCGCAATGTCGCGGCATCGCAGTGTAATTGCGATTGAATGCAGAGCAATGTCGCGACATCATAATGCAATTGCGCTTGAGTGCAGCGCAATGTCGCGACAGTGCAATTGCGCTTGAGTGCGGAGCAATGTCGCGACATCATCGTGTAATTGCGCTTGAGTGCAGCGCAATTTTGCGGTATCACATTGCAATTGCGCTTGAGTGCAGCACAATGCCGTGTCAACGCAGTGCAATTGCGCTTAAGTTCAGCGCAATGTCACTGCAATAAAATGATAATGTGCTTAAGTACACTGTAATGTCGCCGCAGTTCAATGTAATTGCGCGACATTGTAGCGCAAAGTTCGCTGCAACGCGGCGAAATTGGGATGCTTTTCTATTTACTGTAATGCAGCGCAATCGTGACCACTTGGCAATTGTGTCCCTTAGCACAATAGTCAGAGCGTGTGTATTTGGCCACTGAAACCACGCTGGTACTCGCTCGTTGGTTACAGTGTGCTCGCTGGGTCGCTTATGCACAGCGCAATTTCGCTTAATCGCATCGCAATTGTGCTTGAGCACAGCGCAATTGCACTTGAGTGCAATTGTTTGTAATTAGTGTAGTAGTCCAGTGCGTGTGCATGCATGGTCTGTAGGCATTATGAATTATCATACATATAAATATAATGATAACCGTTTTCGCAAAAGATATATGCGAAAATAACACAACGCAAACGTGCCTACTTCAGAATCAAATCACCACTGTTAAATAGCCAAGGGTGTGCCCTTTCCAACGACGTATAGCACGACATCGTGCTTTGCGCCGATGTTTAGTTATGGCGTTTTGTAATAACGATCTCGCCTCAGCTGCGCGTAATTTTCCTCCAGACAAATTTATTAACGAATATTCCCCCTAATAGGCGGACAATAGATTTAATAAAATTGCCGTCTCGCCTGGTCTCGCAAAGAATTGGCCGCACAGACATTTCAGCCGCATATCATTTCGCTCAAGATAAACGATTGAACCAATCTACCCTAACAAGGGGACAAGATTTCACGTTTGAGTTACGCGAATGAAATTGGCCGCCTGCCAGGTAATCCAACTCAACATCGGAACGCGGCTTTTTATTTGAAATCACTTGTGAGCACTGGGACATGGGACTACGAATATCAATTTGAACTTGACCTCCATAGAGAATCTAGTATATACTTGAGGAAAGTTTGTGGTAAGGGTGTGTGTGAGGGTGTGTGTGTGTGTGTTTCCGCGATGGAATCGAAAACGGCTGAACCGATTTTGACAAAACTTGGTACCGGTATGTAGTTTGACCCGAGAAGTAGCAGGGGTCTATCCGTTTGCCCGTGCGGAGTGACATTGACCTTCAAATGACCTTGAACCAAGTCTCCGCTGAGCCGATTTCCACCAAATTTGGTGTGTGGGGGTAGTTTGAGGCGCTGATAAATTTCGTAACACACGGATGCCCGTGCGGCGTGACCTTGAATCTGTATATCGGTATCCGCTGGGCCGATGTCCACCATTTTGGGGTGTTGATGTAGATGGTGATGCCAATAAATTTCATCGCACCGAGATGCCCATCAGACGGGTACCCAGCTAGCCTAATATATATTTTTGGGACTTCTTTTCTGTTTGTCTGTTAGCTATGGCCCTGAAAACTTCCGGACGGAGTTCGACGAAATTTGATACCTAAGTGTACTTTTGTCCGGGAAGTGTTTTGGACGGGTCAAATTGTGACTCCGACCTTACCTTGATCTTCAAAATGGTCGATTCAAGGTCAAATCTGGTCATATTTCGCACGTAACCGTGTTCTTGCTCATATACAAACAAAACAAAGTAACTAGATCCGACGAAGGATCGCGTGAGGTTGCCCCGTTACGTGTCACGTGTGATCATATTAGTGGTCATCAACGTCGTCATCACCTCCGTTGAGGAATATTTGTTGGTATAGTATTTTCGAAACTGAACTGGATGATATAATTATCCCGAAACAGCTAGCGGCAGAATCAGAATTGGAAATTAACGAAATTCCGGAGATTTTGTATCCGATAATGGTCTGTTGGGAAAATTATTTTGTGAAATTATTTGGTTCCTATTGTTCATGTACCGATTGTCTGTGCATGGTGTCTATTAAATTAGAACATCGTATTCGAAATGTTTACTCTTTAATGCGGTGATGAACTTATGAAGTTCTGATATACCCATCGGCCATCTCCTCCCATATCAATGTTTACCATGCAAGTCCACACAAACTTGGGACATCGATTAGGATGATGCTGTTTTTGACAGAGTCCCGCCCCGTTGCTCTTCTACAACGAAGACACGTGGAGCCCAGGCATTCACGTAAACCTTCACTTTACGAAATATTTTTACTCCATTTAATTTCTATGAATTGGGACAGCAAATGTGGCTATTTTCAGAACTTTACAACATTTTTTAATGAAATTTTATCGTTTAAAAACTCTTATAAGTGAAATATTATATCTTTTAAAACACTTTAAGTGAAATATCTGCAGCACTAAATTAATTTCTTATGTATTTTGGTAATAATAATATAAATTTACGTACCTTGAAAAGACGTTTCATAGAAAATTTGTTGTTGGAAGTGCTTCCGCGAAGAGAAAGATTACCCGTTTATCCCTTTAACGTTTAATCACTTGTGCGGTTACGCCTAGAAGAAACCGATATCATGTTGTAACTGTGACTGCATGATGTCCGTTGAACCACGGCCCTGGTGTGGAAATGTAACTGCGGTGCCTACGACGCCCGCGCATGTAACCAGGACGAGAAAATCACACTCAATAGCTCAAAACACTGCGTCTCATCCGCAGCCTCATTATGCATAGAACACCTCCTAATTGCCCCTGATTGAGATGGACTTCGAAACATCAATAGACCCTTATGTGCGAACAAATAGAAGCGCTATCTAATTAAAACACGATGCATTTTCTGCTTAAAGCGCCCAGGTGCCATTTAAAATGTGTGCGATCAATATTGTCCACCCGGGGTAGATCAGAGATGAAACGCTGCTCGCGTTCTATAGTCATGTTAACAAATAGACAAACAGCTATACAAATGTACACGATGTGTGGACGGAAACTGTTATGGTATAACATAGCTTGTCTGTCAACTTTTTTTTTCATTTAAAGTGAATCATCGTTTATGTGAAACGTGCGCTTAGGGGTACTCTCCGTATCATCAGATTCCGACAACAACAACCACAATTTTGAAATGCCGATTCAGTTATCAGAATAAATTAATTGCCCAAAAATAATGCTAGTAACCAGTCAACTATACATGTAGTATGAATCAAATATTTTTTACTCTTGAATCCAAAGAAATAGTAATTTGCGAGTGTTAATTCGGATTATGCATCTTTAAAGTCTCACGTAATATTCGAGATATCCAATTATTTAAACATATCTCAGTGTTCATTGTTAGTCTTTCACCGATTACCAATAAAGAGCATTTTTCTCACGTCTATTTGAAACAATATGAATAATATGAAGAAAAAAAGTGATAGCGTTGCATGTGGTCACTTTTAACGTATGTGTCCTAATTAATTGCATCACGATCACCGACATGCAAGTCACGCACGAAGCTTATACGTTAATGTGTCAGTTGAACTAGACCGAAGCCACGACAAATAGTTTTCATGGCTGGCTCAACCGATTTTCATGACTGGTTAGCTAGCTAAGCCGGCTCAGTCACGACGTTCGTGCATGGCTGACGAAATATATATGGCTGCTCAGCCGGCTGAGATGTTGTCATTCAGCGTATTCTCGTTTCCGAAATGTTCCTAATCCCCTGTTACCGGTTATAGACGCCGTTTTTTTTTGGCGCTTGTGGTGAACCCGTAGAATTCCAGACCACACGTAATCTTTTGATGTTGGGCTTTTCCATTATGGCGAAAATTCACGAAGGACTGGTATGGATATACTATGTAGTTTCCCATCTAATCGGTATAAGTAGTTACATTTGGGACTTCTGTCGACTTCAGACTGCTACCATCACTGCCATCTTGCGATATATGCATGCATCATTGAATGATGAACCCGATAGTAATGATATACAAGAAAACCATAGTCAGAAATGGTAACGCCACCAAGATTATAGTATTACATATAAATAGAAATTATAAAAAATACATAAAATATTTTGATAACAATTGCGTTTAAACAAGTAATCCTTCAAATTATTACTAACAAAGCAAGTAAACGACTGTGGGGTCACTCCAGTCTGGGTGAACGTCGACTCTATATTTGAAATATAGAGTCTGGAGATTATGTAGCCAAAACCATTTCTATTCAGCGAAGAGCTTCCCCAAAATGACGTCACGGATTTAAAAAAATACATCGATAATTGACAGGTGTCCCCACGTGTTATTTGTTGTGCTTCGCAATAATAGTAATGGCCTGTGTCGCGACATAAGATTACAGCAGATAATATTTGTCGTGTGTGCGACTATGCTTTTTCGGGAGATGAACTCGCTGCATCACCCGGAAAGCTGCATCCGAGAGCAAAAAATAAGGTCGTCATCAAAAATGATGCTTTAGAACTATTTAAAAGCATAAAATTAAGTCATTTCCTCGGTGTTAACTTTCAGATGACTTTTTTACGACAAATAATTTGATTTGCAAACCATGGTACAATAAAGTAAATCAAATACACGGACGTGAGTGAGTTCTATTTATATTTATGGGAGGCCAAGTTGGTACCATGCGCAGGCCTATCTATCAGGTCTAGCACATCCTTCAAATTAATCCGAATCGTACCGAATATATAATTTTGAAGCCATTGTTTCTGTCTGTTGTATTTGCAAGCATCGCTTTCGATCGGAGAAATTCCGCTCTGTTACTATATTTAGAGGTGACATTATGGGAGTCTAGCTCCGCCCACTGACACTTGTTTATTAACCCATACGGTTTCATTGGACGGAAAATAATTTACGCAATCAATCAGATTACGGAATCCCGAGGACTTGGAAATGAAATATCGATGTTATCCGTCAGACCTTATATTCAATGTTGTAATGAATATTTAGGTATGATCGAGTTTACTCAGACTGGGGTCACTCAACAGATTATAAAGACTTGGACTTAGTATACTGTAAATACTAAAATTTAAATGAAATAATTAAAAGATAAAATTTAGCAAGTAGTAAAAGTTAATTTTCTCATTTAATTTTTTGGTTTAAAAAAAATGATTGACCGTGGCTCTTCCAATAATTGCGCGACTGACCTGGTCAATCGTTCTTAAGAAGTTGTTTTAAGAATTACTATGGAGGGAAATAGTTATGGCTGTGGCTTCGCAAGTAATTAACTTGGTGACGTGATGTTAACAAATCTGAACTCCAGTAAACCAAGGACGCGCCATACCAAATATAAGGTAAATTAATAATTCTTTAGAAGTTGTTTTAAGATTTACTATGGAGGGAAAGAATTGTGGTGCTGGCTTCGCAACTATTTGACTTCATTGTAACAAATATAAATATTAGTCACTCAGGCAATAGATGTATCTATTCTGTATATTAAGTTATTGGGTCTTACGTGTCTTGAGATGTCTAAATAGTTTTCGATGGACAGATCGCACAAGGGACCCACGCCAATCTTCTCTGTTCGGATTCCAATTGTTGCTTATTAAATATGCACATATGCTTAAGATACAGTCGCGCGCGAAGCACGCTCCCGTAAGTCGGGTTTTGGATCCCAGTTAATGAAAATATCATTGAAATAATCGGTTTCCCCCAATAAACATCCATATATTCAATATACATGTTTTGAAGCAGAATTAGGCAGTCCATATTGGACGCCATCATGGAATTTATTTTGTTTTGTTTTAATTTTCACACATATTTATTAGTTATGTGGATGGAGTTCTCACTAAACCTTACATCCTTATATTGGTTACAGTAATGCCCAAAGTAATTGACCACTTAACCACATCAGAATTATTGGTAATTTTTCAGGATTTAAAATCCTGAAAAATTACCAATAATTCTGCTGTGGTTAAGTGGTCAATTACTTTGAACATTACTGTATGAGGATTGAGTTATCATTAAACATCAAATCCTTATATTGGTTACAGTAATGCCCAAAGTAATTGACCACTTAACCACAGCATAATTATGGGTAATTTTTCAGGATTTAATATCATGAAAAAATACCCATAATTTTGCTGTGGTTAAGTGATCAATTACTTTGGACATTACTGTAGTATGTAGATGGAGTTAAACCTCACAACAGTGTGTTGGGGATTTGGACCTTAACTTGGGACCTTTGGTTTTTAACGCAACAAATGCGCGTACACCTTATACACAAATTTCTTATGTAACCAGAGTTTTTCTTGGATAAGATAAGTTTGAAGCCTGCTTACATTTCAAAATGTTGTCAGTTTTGTATTCTCTGCAGCGGAACTCGACGCATTGAAGCAAAAATTACAAGAGATAAAATGTGTACGTAACGAGACTATAATACAAATGAAAAAATAAATTCAGGGAGGGGTGGGCGATACAGGGAACTAAGGGTTGAACCGATATAAATTTATCATCAGTAGAGCGATAATGACCAATGTTGACATATTATGCATCTCAACTCTACTGAACATTGCAACAAGACTATAAAATAGGGGGTGTCAGAATATTAGTCATCTCTATATAGTGCCAGAATAGTCATTTATGGACTTCTATAAGATGTTGGGTTGGTACGTTATATGGACTCGGAGAAAAGGGGGTTCGTACCGATGAACTGACATAAATTAGTGGAGCGATGTTGCCATGTAATGTATCGCGACTGTACTAAAGCAGCAATGACATAAAATGGGGGGGGGGGGGGGCATGAAATTATCTCTATCTCTATAGATGGCACCAGGATTATATAGAAAGGAATAGCAATTGATATACGTATATGGTATACTATAGTAATACCATAGACATATAAGTACAAGTATCACGCGATAAAATATAGCGATACAATATAGCGATGAAAAAATTAAATAAATTGGACCGGGATTAGAGGTTGAGTTGGTTATATGTGGATAATTGGATATGGAATTCATACCGATGAAACGATACAAATTAGTGGAGCGATAAAGACCAATGTTGACACATAGTCAGGCTACGCGGGAGAAAATAGGGGTTGATACGATAGGCCGAAATAAATTTGTCGGGTGATAATGACCAATGTTGACGTATAAAGTAACGCGACTGTACTGTCGCACAATTATCAGATATAACGGTCAAATATGGACTCTAGTGCCCAATATGGAACAGCTCAGAAAACAGTTGCAGGGCCCTAAAATTTATTTAACAAGGCAATTGGCATCTGCCATATACAAATCGATTTATGTTGATAAATCTCTTATTTTTCAAAATTTTTACCTCACACTTGGTGTGTGCGTGTGATACTTATATATTCCTAAAATGACAGGGTACAGCACATAATTATTATTTTAGATCGAAGAAATTATTTTTTTAATGATAAAATTTAACACAGGATTTGCCATTAAAATCGATTTATGTCTATAAAACTGTCATTTTTCAAAATTTTGAGCTGAACTTTGGTGTGTATGTGTGTAATACGTATATATTCTTAAAATGACAGAGTTCAGCGCGTAATTATGTTTTAGATGGAAGAAATTGAATTTGTTTTCGATAATAAATTTACACTACAGCGTGGACCGTGGACGGGTCATCGAGTAGACGCATTTTGTAAACAGGCTTTTGTCAATTGCCAATTTGGTCAAACTAAACCCTTTTCGACCGGGACAGCAGATCCGAATAGTAGCTAAGATGTATTTAGATAGAATTGTCAAAAGAATTTGACCGATTCGGGTGCATTTTAAGAGAATCGAGTGGAGAAATCTTGGTGATAATTCCAGAAAATAAAGATGGCGGAGAATCACAATGAAACTACCCACAATTCACTTCACTACACCAGGGGTTCCCAATGGGTTACACATTATTTTCAGTCTATCAAATTATTTATATTTTCAACAACAAGTGACTTTAAGTTTACAATTTCAGCCTGTCCTGACTCTATCGATACGATTTATCACATTTTCAAAATCATATTATACACCGGTGACGTTAACTTTACAATTTAAGCATCTACGTGATTATATCGGTACGATTGAGTAAGGTACAAATAAAAATCTCCAAGAATACACCAGGGGCTCCCAATGGGTGATATATTATTTTCAGGCTATCAGATTATTTATATTTTCAACAACATATTATTACACCGGTGACTTTAAGTTTACAATTTCAGCCTGTCCTGACCCTATGGATACGATTTATCATATTTTCAAAAACATATTATACACCGGTGCCGTTAACTTTACAATTTCAGCATATACGTGATTCTATTGGTACGATTGAGTAAGGTACAAAAAAAAATCTCCAAGAATACATTCGTCCAATCCACCACACAATATCAAAATCACCGAAACTAGATACACCACCATGTGGCGTAATAATATTTCAAACTATTTTTTTCTATTCTTATGTGTATATATTGACAAATGCCAGCGATGTCCGAGACTGGGTGTTGTCGATATAAACAATTTATATTTTAACCCTTTCAATACCGAATGGATGCGCCCATTCAGTTTTATGAAAGCATGCATTGGGATAGTCTATTCCACACTAAGGGGCCCGGCGTTCACCGTGTTCTGATAATATAACAACCATGCATGCCGTGTCCATGCGACTATATGCCAATATTAGGCAATGCGGTTTAGTTCTTGCGATTCACAGTACAGTTGTGCTTGACATATAAGCCCATGCACACGGCTCAGCCATTTTACAATTCCGGTGGCAGAGATTTTTAAATATGGCTGGCGTTAGAGATAATATGGCTGGCGGCGGCTTCTTGCCAATATGGCTGGCGGCGGCGTGCGATGGCGGCTTCGGGCTCTAGTCAGTTCCAATGGAGTTGGACGTGAACTAAAATTAGAGCACAATCCCATTGTTACAATAGTTCCTCGATTATTATTACTATTTTGTTTTGTAAAGCAAACCAATTCCCTATGCTGGCAGAGGGATAACTCAGCGCACCGTTGGTTGTGTGTCAACACACGCTCAACGGCGATTTCCAGTTGATCATATTGTGTTTAGTCGGCCAGAGTGAGAGAACCGTATGCGAAGAGTTCTCTACCAGAATAAATCTCGTCTTCAACTCGATTTATTCTGGTAATGCAATCTTCTTATGTTTATGACCGTTTTAAAAACATATTATGGACTTGTTCGGATGCGTTAAATTGATAATTTAGTACTCAAGCGTTATACCAACCTGGGGGATGTATCATTCAACTAACATCGCCGAAAATTTAAAAGAAATCGAAAATACCACTCCATAGAAAAACATTGCCTGAACTACGCTCAATTGTAAATATTTACATCTCGATTCGGGACGAAACTATCACTGAGCAACTATCGGCCATCATCTAACACAACTGATTTCGCCATCAATAGTCATTTCATTTAGTTAATATACCAGAATTATTATTATTATTATATATTCATTTAAGAATGACCGTATGTTTTGTCAATTTGGATTAATATTCTTAAAAATAACTACTTTTAACAAGATTATTCTCCATTTCTATTTGATCACTCTATCGGAGTGTTTCACATCACTCTAATATAGGTCTAAGGCCACCGAGCACTAGTGGCCACTAAATTGTGCCAGTCACTGAGCTAGAGCACTTGCACGCGGTCATGCATGCTATATATATATATACACGCGATCTTATAATATAACAGAAAAGTTAGCATACGCTTTTGTGAGGATTGAAGTCAAGCCATACCGCTCCGGATATTGGCAAACGGCGAATCCGCCCTATTCTCATTACCAGCAACCGGTTCCGTGCATTAGTCAATCTTGATATCCGGTTCTGTTGCACCGGAAGTCGATCGAACAGACCTTCAGAATTTTGCGCGAAATTAGAAAAAGTGACAATGACTGCTTTAATCGATTGCCAACAAGTAGATAGTTTACAACCTGATAAAGATAAAATTAGATCTATCCCGTGCGCAGTAAGTTCAGATGGTCCAGCTAAAGTCACGGAGTTTTTCAACCCGACGATAAGATGTGAAGGTACCAGTGTAATAGTTGTTTAACTCAGGCCAAAAAATGAAAGATTTTAAGTTAATATTAATAATAACGGAGTAAAAAAATTAGAATTTAGAATAGGTATCTTTGACTTTATCTGTAGATATTGCAGTGCAGGAACCTTCCGGTTGTAGACTCACTGGTCCAGGAGCTACCACGACCGAGTACACCGGTCGGGCCATTAATGTCCGTGCACGATCAGACAGGGTACTACAAGTTACAACCACGACAACTCACCTGAACAAATGTTCTAATGGCCTAAGCGCCACCGCACACGCTGCGATTAAAATCGTAAGTGGGGAAAATTGCAGGTGGAGCATCCAATGCGCATGCCCACGACAATTAGGGTTGAAACGATTAATCGACTAGTCGTAAACGACGCTGAAATGTCAGAACGTCGACTCTGAATTTTGCCGTCGACTAGTCGGAACATAGTGTATTAGTTCCATGTATAACGTGTTCAAGATCGATTCCGACGTAATCTGCGCGTAACTTACGGTAAGTATAACGTTTGGTGGCACCCGGAATTGACAGTGTTAGTGTTACTAGTATAGACACACACGGTGACCCGACTATTAATTGAAAGAATGAAATTGACAACACAATGTCTCACTCGTCGTTTGAGGTCAAAGACATCACTGCGACATGATGACAATGATTGACGCGGCTTTATCGTTTGTCGGAGACCGCTTTGATCTAGACACTGTGTATATTTCAATTGATCAATTGAAGGTCGCTTAAGGTGACGTCATTGTTGCTACCGTATATAAATGATACTGACATTAAGAATTGGCTATCGTATTCTACAACATAGCCTATTCTATAGGGCGTATTTAGTCGGAACATTAACATTGTATAGTGACACCACTCGGCACCGGTTTATTGGTGATCACGTGACTAAACGAAATCTCGAACGCTGATATTAAATTTAAAACCTGTATAAATGATCGAGTTTCTAATCATTATCCACCACATGTCTAATTATATAATTACATTCAGTGTGTTGGATAAATATCAAGATGTTTACAGTATTATTTCCCAAATAAATTGGTGTCTATGCAGGGAAATGCGCTACGCAATAGACCGTCATTGCATCAGTCATCGGGGTACGCCATGTACGATGAATTTTCCGCACCATATTATGTTTGAAAGTTTTGATATCGGGTACCGACTAGTCGACGCAACGCGACTTTTGGGTCTCGACTAGTCGACTCTGAAATTCACTAATCGCTTCAACACTAACGACTAGAGCTGGGACGGTTATGCGGTTAACCACCAACTATGGCCGTGACCGGTCACGGATTTGCCGTGGTCGGTTAACCGTAACATCACTATTATAGTGTATGATCACTGTGATGGTCAGCTATAACTGGCTATAAGAGGGTTAATCTGTCTCCGTCAATTAAAATGAATCCGAGATTGACGGAACAACATCAAACGCGGTGTGTCGGCTCTTTGAAGGCTACATTTAACAGCCTGCCGACGTCAAAACGAAACATCAAAGGGTCAGCACACGTGTGATCTTACAACATTGTCACATCGCATGACTCGTATTCAGTATTATTATCAGGAAGATAATTGTTTTTGTTATCAACAACTAGTTATTTCTTGAGACTCCCGGCCCTTCAATCCATTCCCATGTACTTAATTAGATATGTGATTATGTGTGTCATGGGTGACAACTTCTTTGTATAATGGGCAGGAGCCGTTCTCAAACTTACCATGTCAGTGAGCATCACAATCATCGCCGTTCTGCATACTGGGCTTACCCACCCATAATAGTACCTATAATATGTGGTTAACCGGTTAATCGCGTTTTTTTGCCGTTCATAACCGGTCACGAAAAACCCATAACCGTCCCAGCTCTACTAACGACAATATCGTAGCCAAATCGTAGCGATCAAGCACTGTTTGATTTTTACCAGGAAAATCGTGGCGTGACCTTGGCAACGCGCGCGATCGTAGCTGTCACATGACCATGTCGCACTGGTCATGTTGTAAATACCACGAAAAGAAAAAATGGCGCAAAGTTCACAAACTTCTTGGACTTACAAAAACGAGGCCACATTGGTGGAGATGTGGCACGGCAGGGAGTGTAGGCTTATACCACATACATGTATCAGCCATCTGCTATGCAGACAAGAGGGCTGCCGCAATTGTTGAAATTGGGGCAGCTGTGGAGTTGACAGGTACAAAAATGTCAAAATATTTAATTTCACTTGAACTTGAATTTTAATCGCAGTGGGAGGAAGTCGGCATTTTGCATTCAGATCTGTATTCAATTCAGTGATCTCAAATGAGACTTTTCAGCCTGACTTACTTGGTATCTGACAGAGTTCTAATTTTACGACCTTTTTAGCTCAACTTTACTTTGTAAAGTTTGAGCTATTTCCATGGCTTGGTATCCGTCGTGCGTGTGTGTGTGTGTGCGTGATTCGTCAACAATTTCCTTTAGCACGGGCTACAGTTTGTACCTTTGGTCCGATTATTATGAAATTTGTCATGGATGTTGACATTGACATGTAGATGGGAACGAGTCATTTTGGGGTCATTCGAAAAAGAAACATGGCCGCCAGCGGCCATCTTGGATTTCAAAATTCAATCCATTAGCACGGGCTACAGGCCGTACTGTTCGTCTTATTGTCATGAAATTTGTCATGGATGTTAATATTGACATGTAGATGGGAACGAGTAATTTTGGGGTCATTCGGCCAAAAAACATGGCCGCCGGCAGCCATCTTAGATTTTACTCTTTGCATGACTAAATCCTTTGACACGGGCTACAGGTCGTACCTTTGGTCGGATCATCATAAAATTTGTCATGGATGTTAACAATGACATGTAGATGAGAACGAGTCATTTTTGGGTCATTCGGCCAAAAAATATGACCACCAGCAGCCATCTTGGATTTTACTCTTTGTATGACTAAATCCTTTAGCACGGGCTACAGGTCGTACCTTTAGTCTGATCATCATGAAATTTGTCATGGCTGTTGAAATTGGAATGTAGATAGGAACAAGTCATTTTGGGGTCATTAGAAAAAAATATATGGCCGCCAGCGCCCAGCGGCCATCTTTGATTTCTAAATTTAATCCATTAGCACGGGCCACATGTCGTACTCTTCGCCTGATGATCATGAAATTTGTCATGGATGTTAATTTTGACATGTAGATGGGAACGAGTAATTTTGGGGTCATTCGGCCAAAAAACATGGCCGCCAGCACCTATCTTGGATTTTACTCTTTGTATGACTAAATTCTTTAGCACGGGCTACAGGTCGTACCTTTAGTCTGATCATCATAAAATTTGTCATGGATGTTAACAATGACATGTAGATGGGAACGAGTCATTTTGGGGTCATACGGCCGAAAAACATGGCCGCCAGCAGCCATCTTGGATTTTACTCTTTGTATGACTAAATCCTTTAGCACGGGCTACAGGTCGTACCTTTATTCTGATCATCATAAAATTTGTCATGAATGTTAATAATGACATGGAGATGGGAACGAGTCATTTTGGGGTCATTCGGCCAAAAAACATGGCCACCAGCAGCCATCTTGGATTTTACTCTTTGTATGACTAAATCCTTTAGCACGGACTACAGGTCGTACCTTGAGTCTGATCATCATGAAATTTTTCATGGCTGTTGAAATTGGAATGTAGATGGGAACGAGTCATTTTGGGGTCATTCGGACGAAATGCATGGCCACCAGCGGCCATCTTTGATTTCAAAATTAAATCTATTAGCACGGGCTACAGGTCGTACTGTTGGTCTGATTATCATGAAATTTGTCATGGATCTTAATATTGACATGTAGATGGGAACGATTAATTTTGGGGTCATTCAGCCAAAAAACATGGCCGCAGCAGCCATCTTGGATTTTACTCTTTGTATGACTAAATCCTTTAGCACGGGCTACAGGTCGTACCTTTAGTCTGATCATCATAAAATTTGTCATGGATGTTAACAATGACATGTAGATGGGAACGAGTCATTTTGGGGTCATTCGGCCAAAAAACATGGCCGCCAGTGGCCATCTTTGATTTCAAAATTCAATTCATTAGCACGGGCTACAGGTCATACTGTTCGTCTGATCATTATGAAATTTGTCATGGATGTTAATATTGACATGTAGATGGGAACAAGTAATTTTGGGGTCATTCGGCCAAAAAACATGGCCGACAGCGGCCATCTTGGATTTCAAAATTCAATCCATTAGCACGGGCTACAGGTCATACTGTTCATCTGATCATCATACAATTTGTCATGGATGTTAATATTGACATGTAGATGGGAACAAGTAATTTTGGGGTCATTCGGCCAAAAACATGGCCGCCAGCAGCCATCTTGGATTTTACTCTTTGCATGACTAAATCCTTTGGCATGGGCTACAGGTCGTACCTTTGGTCAGATCATTATGAAATTTGTCTTGACTTTTGACATGTAGTTGGGAACGAGTCATTTTGGTGTTATTCGGCATTAAAACATGGCTGCCAGCAGCCATCTTGGATTCTACTCTTTGCATGACTAAAGCTATCAAATGTTTTTGAATTGTTGGAAAACATAGCCGCCAGCAACCATCTTAGATTTAACTTTTATATACATGTATATATATATCTCTTCATGTTGATAAACTAGTAAATTAGACATTCAACTTTCCACATTCCTAATCACTCCATCGACAGTAACACATTAAATTATTCCCTTTCCAAGTTGAGCTACAGTGTCATTGACACTTTCATTTAAGGTCATATTATGTAATCAGTCTGTCAGTTAACATTTTTTGTTTTCCGATCGATAACTCCAGTTTGGATTTTTTTATCTGAACCAAAGTTGGTGTATGTATTTCCCAGCTAAAAATACAGGCCAAGTTCAAATATGAGTTCGGTCCAATTATTTTTACATGAGTTTATACACACTGAGTTACAGCCCTTTTTTCACTAAGAATAAGAAATTGACCGTCTTAACATTTTTGGTTTCCGACCGATAACTCCAGTTTGGATTATTTGATCTGAACCAAACTTGATATGTGTATTTCCCAGATAAAGTATTTGAGTATACAGTCTAGGGCTAAAATTTATTTATAATGGCCAACAACTGTGCTTTAGCCCCATGCAAATATTGATCATTGTTGCATGTTGTGTTAAAAATAGCCGCTTTTTAATGGTCCAGTACCAAATATTTCATATATTTTGTCCCCGTTACCATCTTATGTTTATTTTCATTGAAGGTTTGTCTATTTTATCCTCATTCTATATATATGATGACAAACAGGTGAAGCGTCTGAGAAAAACTATTTTCTTAAGAGAACCAAACAGGTACAGAAAACCGTGTCTGACCGCGATGACAGCTGACACTAGATTGACCATTTACTATTCACGCTTTCTGCTCATACCTGGTCACTCAATGACTATCATACTTTACATCGACCGAATACAAATTGCACATACCAGTAATCACTGACCAGACAATACAAATGTGACAAAGAGTTCTTTACCCATTAACTCTGCAGGTTCGTGAAGACAGTAATTTTCCTCTATACTCCGTAACGAAGAAAATATTATATTATTTATATTGGTCCCAGGCTCCAGCTTTTATTTACGCCCTGTTGATAAGTTAAAGATGCATAATCCGATTAAGCGCCCCTCAATTACTATTTATTTGGATTTGGGGGTAAAAAATATTTTATACGAGTCTAGGAACCCACCTATCAAAGCTCAGAGTTATTAGTTATCGATTTTTGAAATCTATTATTTTTCACCCCATGGCTTATCAGTGGCCCAGTATAAAGTCGACGAGCTGGCGGTCTTGGACTAAATTGCAGATGAAGATGGATAACTCTAAAATCAAGAGGCTTTGTGTTGATAATAAGGCCGAATTTCGTTGAACAACATGTTGATAAATAACACGTTTCGGGCAATTTTATTCTATAGCTGACAGTGGTTTAACATAGCATTATTTCTGGGCAATTAATCGATTCTGATAACTGAAGCGGCATTTCTAAAAAAAAAAAATTTTGTTGTAGGAATCTAATTATATGGGGACCATAACCTTTAATCCCAGTGAGCAGAATAATAATATTAATAGCATTTGTAAAGTGCCGTTTCCTATGAGGCCCAAAGCGCTCCAAGTATTACAGTATTGTTGATTTTGTGATGGAACAAACAAATTTTCTAATATTATCACCTGTCATTTGTGATGAGCAATACCCAAGAATAGTAATGCCCAAAGTAAGTGACCACTTAACCACAGCAGAATTATGGGTAATTTTTCAGGATTTAGTCGGAAATATGGCTTGTTGCCATTCTCGCCGAGAGCTTTCCGATGAATGGCAACAAGCCATATTTCCGACTAAATCCTGAAAAATTACCCATAATTCTGCTGAGGTTAAGTGGTCAATTACTTTGGGCATTACTGTAACCAGCACAACTCAATACCTCTTGTTTCTATTTGTCAGAGGATAGCATGACAGCATCATTCAGAGGGAGGCCGCTAGATGGAAAAGTTATTAAAATTCCAGCTGGCTTCGCAGGTATGAGCAATTATGATATTAAGTATTTATACCTTATAGTTAATATGTCATCCATTTCTGAGGTTTAAGAATTTTATAGCTAATTATGTGATCTTCCGAGAAAACAGGAATTGATTATGAAACTTGAGCAAACTTGGAAAAAAAACCACAGAGACATGTATATAATATGTGTTCATGTGAATATATCTTCACATCCATTTGTAAATATCTTTCTGTATTTCTCAATATTCATTTGCAATTATGACCAATTTATGAGAATAAAGCATCAATAAAAAAACCATGAGAAATATCTAAAATAGTAACAATTGTTGTCTCACAGTCTTAAGTAGCGTTGAGACGACTATTGCGATGACACAGTCCGTTGTCTGTGTTAAACCATTTGGTGTGTTGCATCATAATGCAGAGCTTCTGATTGTAGCTAAAACATAGATATTGAAATAAATGCAATATTGCAGATCAATCTTTATCATATCTGTTATATAGAGGATCTCTAATCAGTTGCAATTCAGGGTTCGCGCTGCCACATGTCAAATTCGCCAATGTCAAAAATAATTAACATTTGGCAAAAATATTTTCATTTGGCAAAACGTTTTGGCATGTCACTTTTTAATTATATTTAAAAATATCGGTCAATCAATTCATTTCAGGTAACTATTACAATTGAATTATATTAGTGGTGTTTTATATGGTTTCGGAAAAGTTAACACCTCCATTAAGATGCCGTTAATCTGGTAACATTATTATCGAAGGGTGGATGGATTACCAGTATTTAGTGTGGTGGTGGTGGTGTTTACATAGCTAATCCTCTTCGACTTGTGATGTTCCCTTCTGATGAAGCAACTCTTCTACCATTTTATTGGTCGGTGATTGGTTTATTGTCGTATGATAAACCACAATAGAGTTGCGATTATAATTATTAACTAACTGCTTTCCTATCAATATCAAATATCGTTCAAACCGCGAGTGTCGAAACATAAAACTCAATCAAGGTTGCAGAAAATGATACTATCAGGGATAACATTTGGCAAATTTTCTAACAGAATTTGGTAAAATATATTTTCATTTGGCAAAATTAAATTTTGGTCCAGCGCGGACACTGTCGCAATTCTTTACGAAATTTATTATCCCAGTGCTCTGAATATGATTCGAGCCGAGCTTTAGCTCGAGGTTAATAAATTTTGTATAGAATTGCGACAAATTTGAGATCAATTTTATCATATAATCTAATTTTAGCAAGGAAAAATGATACCAAAATGGCTGGGGTTAAAAAAAAATTATTTTGATTTCCTTATCACAACCAAAGAGGAAAATAAAGACACGTTCAAGAAAAAATATATTCCATTTTAAATGGAATGAAATTTCATGTTGACAAGATTGTTCAACCAGACTACCACCCTTATCACCCACGTTTATCTCAACCACCCTTATCACCCATGTTTATCTCACATTCAACCACCCTTATCACCCATGTTTATCTCACAGACAACCACCCTTATCACCCATGTTTATCTCAACCACCCTTATCACCCATGTTTATCTCAACCACCCTTATCACCCATGTTTATCTCACATTCAACCACCCTTATCACCCATGTTTATCTCACAGTCAACCACCCTTATCACCCATGTTTATCTCATATTCAACCACCCTTATCACCCATGTTTATCTCAACCACCCTTATCACCCATGTTTATCTCACATTCAACCACCCTTATCACCCATGTTTATCTCAACCACCCTTATCACCCATGTTTATCTCACATTCAACCACCCTTATCACCCATGTTTATCTCAACCACCCTTATCACCCATGTTTATCTCACATTCAACCACCCTTATCACCCATGTTTATCTCACAGTCAACCACCCTTATCACCCATGTTTATCTCACATTCAACCACCCTTATCACCCATGTTTATCTCAACCACCATTATCACCCATGTTTATCTCACATTCAACCACCCTTATCACCCATGTTTATCTCAACCACCCTTATCACCCATGTTTATCTCACATTCAACCACCCTTATCACCCATGTTTATCTCAACCACCCTTATCACCCATGTTTATCTCAACCACCCTTATCACCCATGTTTATCTCAACCACCCTTATCACCCATGTTTATCTCACATTCAACCACCCTTATCACCCATGTTTATCTCACATTCAACCACCCTTATCACCCATGTTTATCTCAACCACCCTTATCACCCATGTTTATCTCACATTCAACCACCCTTATCACCCATGTTTATCTCACATTCAACCACCCTTATCACCCATGTTTATCTCACAGTCAACCACCCTTATCACCCATGTTTATCTCACATTCAACCACCCTTATCACCCATGTTTATCTCAACCACCCTTATCACCCATGTTTATCTCAACCACCATTATCACCCATGTTTATCTCACAGTCAACCACCCTTATCACCCATGTTTATCTCACATTCAACCACACTTATCACCCATGTTTATCTCAACCACCCTTATCACCCATGTTTATCTCACAGTCAACCACTCTTATCACCCATGTTTATCTCACAGTCAACCACCCTTATCACCCATGTTTATCTCACATTCAACCACACTTATCACCCATGTTTATCTCAACCACACTTATCACCCATGTTTATCTCAACCACACTTATCACCCATGTTTATCTCAACCACCCTTATCACCCATGTTTATCTCACATTCAACCACCCTTATCACCCATGTTTATCTCACATTCAACCACTCTTATCACCCATGTTTATCTCAACCACCCTTATCACCCATGTTTATCTCAACCACCCTTATCACCCATGTTTATCTCACATTCAACCACTCTTATCACCCATGTTTATCTCAACCACCCTTATCACCCATGTTTATCTCACATTCAACCATCCTTATCACCCATGTTTATCTCACATTCAACCACCCTTATCACCCATGTTTATCTCAACCACCCTTATCACCCATGTTTATCTCACATTCAACCATCCTTATCACCCATGTTTATCTCACATTCAACCATCCTTATCACCCATGTTTATCTCAACCACCCTTATCACCCATGTTTATCTCACATTCAACCACTCTTATCACCCATGTTTATCTCAACCACCCTTATCACCCATGTTTATCTCACATTCAACCATCCTTATCACCCATGTTTATCTCACATTCAACCACTCGTATCACCCATGTTTATCTCAACCACCCTTATCACCCATGTTTATCTCACATTCAACCATCCTTATCACCCATGTTTATCTCACATTCAACCACTCTTATCACCCATGTTTATCTCAACCACCCTTATCACCCATGTTTATCTCAACCACCCTTATCACCCATGTTTATCTCACATTCAACCACTCTTATCACCCATGTTTATCTCAACCACCCTTATCACCCATGTTTATCTCACATTCAACCACCCTTATCACCCATGTTTATCTCACATTCAACCACCCTTATCACCCATGTTTATCTCACATTCAACCATCCTTATCACCCATGTTTATCTCACATGCAACCACCCTTATCACCCATGTTTATCTCACATTCAACCACCCTTATCACCCATGTTTATCTCAACCACCCTTATCACCCATGTTTATCTCAACCACCCTTATCACCCATGTTTATCTCACATTCAACCACCCTTATCACCCATGTTTATCTCACATTCAACCATCCTTATCACCCATGTTTATCTCACATTCAACCACCCTTATCACCCATGTTTATCTCACATTCAACCACCCTTATCACCCATGTTTATCTCAACCACCCTTATCACCCATGTTTATCTCACATTCAACCACCCTTATCACCCATGTTTATCTCAACCATCCTTATCACCCATGTTTATCTCACATTCAACCACCCTTATCACCCATGGTTATCTCACATTCAACCACCCTTATCACCCATGTTTATCTCAACACCCTTATCACCCATGTTTATCTCACATTCAACCACCCTTATCACCCATGTTTATCTCACATTCAACCACCCTTATCACCCATGTTTATCTCAACCACCCTTATCACCCATGTTTATCTCAACCACACTTATCACCCATGTTTATCTCACATTCAACCACCCTTATCAGCCATGTTTATCTCACATTCAACCAACCTTATCACCCATGTTTATCTCAACCACCCTTATCACCCATGTTTATCTCAACCACCCTTATCACCCATGTTTATCTCACATTCAACCACCCTTATCACCCATGTTTATCTCAACCACCATTATCACCCATGTTTATCTCACAGTCAACCACCCTTATCACCCATGTTTATCTCACATTCAACCACCCTTATCACCCATGTTTATCTCACATTCAACCACCCTTATCACCCATGTTTATCTCAACCACCCTTATCACCCATGTTTATCTCAACCACCATTATCACCCATGTTTATCTCACAGTCAACCACCCTTATCACCCATGTTTATCTCACATTCAACCACCCTTATCACCCATGTTTATCTCAACCACCCTTATCACCCATGTTTATCTCAACCACCATTATCACCCATGTTTATCTCACAGTCAACCACCCTTATCACCCATGTTTATCTCACATTCAACCACACTTATCACCCATGTTTATCTCAACCACCCTTATCACCCATGTTTATCTCACAGTCAACCACTCTTATCACCCATGTTTATCTCACAGTCAACCACCCTTATCACCCATGTTTATCTCACATTCAACCACACTTATCACCCATGTTTATCTCAACCACACTTATCACCCATGTTTATCTCAACCACACTTATCACCCATGTTTATCTCAACCACCCTTATCACCCATGTTTATCTCACATTCAACCACCCTTATCACCCATGTTTATCTCACATTCAACCACTCTTATCACCCATGTTTATCTCAACCACCCTTATCACCCATGTTTATCTCAACCACCCTTATCACCCATGTTTATCTCACATTCAACCACTCTTATCACCCATGTTTATCTCAACCACCCTTATCACCCATGTTTATCTCACAGTCAACCACCCTTATCACCCATGTTTATCTCACATTCAACCACACTTATCACCCATGTTTATCTCAACCACACTTATCACCCATGTTTATCTCAACCACACTTATCACCCATGTTTATCTCAACCACCCTTATCACCCATGTTTATCTCACATTCAACCACCCTTATCACCCATGTTTATCTCACATTCAACCACTCTTATCACCCATGTTTATCTCAACCACCCTTATCACCCATGTTTATCTCAACCACCCTTATCACCCATGTTTATCTCACATTCAACCACTCTTATCACCCATGTTTATCTCAACCACCCTTATCACCCATGTTTATCTCACATTCAACCATCCTTATCACCCATGTTTATCTCACATTCAACCACCCTTATCACCCATGTTTATCTCACATTCAACCATCCTTATCACCCATGTTTATCTCACATGCAACCACCCTTATCACCCATGTTTATCTCACATTCAACCACCCTTATCACCCATGTTTATCTCACATTCAACCACTCTTATCACCCATGTTTATCTCAACCACCCTTATCACCCATGTTTATCTCACATTCAACCATCCTTATCACCCATGTTTATCTCACATTCAACCACTCTTATCACCCATGTTTATCTCACATTCAACCACCCTTATCACCCATGTTTATCTCACATTCAACCATCCTTATCACCCATGTTTATCTCAACCACCCTTATCACCCATGTTTATCTCAACCACCCTTATCACCCATGTTTATCTCACATTCAACCACTCTTATCACCCATGTTTATCTCAACCACCCTTATCACCCATGTTTATCTCACATTCAACCACCCTTATCACCCATGTTTATCTCACATTCAACCACCCTTATCACCCATGTTTATCTCACATTCAACCATCCTTATCACCCATGTTTATCTCACATGCAACCACCCTTATCACCCATGTTTATCTCACATTCAACCACCCTTATCACCCATGTTTATCTCAACCACCCTTATCACCCATGTTTATCTCAACCACCCTTATCACCCATGTTTATCTCACATTCAACCACCCTTATCACCCATGTTTATCTCACATTCAACCATCCTTATCACCCATGTTTATCTCACATTCAACCACCCTTATCACCCATGTTTATCTCACATTCAACCACCCTTATCACCCATGTTTATCTCACATTCAACCACCCTTATCCCCCATGTTTATCTCAACCACCCTTATCACCCATGTTTATCTCACATTCAACCACCCTTATCACCCATGTTTATCTCACAGTCAACCACCCTTATCACCCATGTTTATCTCAACCACCCTTATCACCCATGTTTATCTCACATTCAACCACCCTTATCACCCATGTTTATCTCACATTCAACCACCCTTATCACCCATGTTTATCTCAACCACCCTTATCACCCATGTTTATCTCACATTCAACCACCCTTATCACCCATGTTTATCTCACATTCAACCATCCTTATCACCCATGTTTATCTCACATTCAACCACCCTTATCACCCATGTTTATCTCACATTCAACCACCCTTATCACCCATGTTTATCTCAACCACCCTTATCACCCATGTTTATCTCACATTCAACCACCCTTATCACCCATGTTTATCTCAACCATCCTTATCACCCATGTTTATCTCACATTCAACCACCCTTATCACCCATGGTTATCTCACATTCAACCACCCTTATCACCCATGTTTATCTCAACACCCTTATCACCCATGTTTATCTCACATTCAACCACCCTTATCACCCATGTTTATCTCACATTCAACCACCCTTATCACCCATGTTTATCTCAACCACCCTTATCACCCATGTTTATCTCAACCACACTTATCACCCATGTTTATCTCACATTCAACCACCCTTATCAGCCATGTTTATCTCACATTCAACCAACCTTATCACCCATGTTTATCTCAACCACCCTTATCACCCATGTTTATCTCAACCACCCTTATCACCCATGTTTATCTCACATTCAACCACCCTTATCACCCATGTTTATCTCAACCACCATTATCACCCATGTTTATCTCACAGTCAACCACCCTTATCACCCATGTTTATCTCACATTCAACCACCCTTATCACCCATGTTTATCTCAACCACCCTTATCACCCATGTTTATCTCAACCACACTTATCACCCATGTTTATCTCACATTCAACCACCCTTATCAGCCATGTTTATCTCACATTCAACCAACCTTATCACCCATGTTTATCTCAACCACCCTTATCACCCATGTTTATCTCAACCACCCTTATCACCCATGTTTATCTCACATTCAACCACCCTTATCACCCATGTTTATCTCACATTCAACCACCCTTATCACCCATGTTTATCTCAACCACCCTTATCACCCATGTTTATCTCAACCACCCTTATCACCCATGTTTATCTCAACCACCCTTATCACCCATGTTTATCTCAACCACCCTTATCACCCATGTTTATCTCACATTCAACCACCCTTATCACTCATGTTTATCTCACATTCAACCACCCTTATCACCCATGTTTATCTCACATTCAACCACCCTTATCACCCATGTTTATCTCACAGTTAACACTGAATAACCAAACACATATTGAATATCATAATTATATTCTACTTAACATAATAAAGTTCTGGCATTGTCATCGAGATCATTGCGCCAAGCTCTTGCGTCACTGCGCATGCCGATAATACACGTCTGCCTTACTAAAAAAATATGAGGCCGGATTTAGGGGCTAATTATGTGATAAAAATGAATTTTATGAATTTTTGTCACATCCCAGCACCTAAAACTTTATTGACATAAATTCAAGTCGATTTTCCTTCACTTCACGGACAGCTGCCATCTTTTAAATGCTTAATTATCATGTGTTATCTCTTGCATTGAAAACAGAATCTCCCCGTTGTGTGCGTTAACGGATACAAAGTATTAATGGATGCATCACAGCCATCTAAACGCCTTAGTACGCATTCATCTGAATACATTAGTTACTTCTGTACCATACTAAACGCCTTAGTATGTAAAGGATTCATCTGAATACATTAGTTACTTCTGTACCATACTTGCCAAACTTCATATTGGATTGATTCGAAACATGTCATAATAAACTGGACTCGTGAACATCCAGTAGTGTTGAAACGATTAGCATTTTTAAGGAATCGACTAGTCGCCAGAGGTAATCGACTACTAGTCGGACCCCTTCTAAGAGTTCCCGTTTCTATGCCCATATGATGTATAAAAAGGGCCATGTGGCATCGCAGTTTTGAGTATCCAACTCTTCGTTTCAGAACGTTAAAACGGAAAGCACGTGAACTATATAATCTCCCGTTTTGCCCGTAAGTCTCCGAATTTGATCTTTTAAACCCGGCTCTCCTGCAACCTTCATATTATCTCATGGTTTGGGGAATGTAGGTAATAAAACATTTTATATAAACACAATTGTCGTCGGTAACCAGGAAATAAATAGGCAAGTCTCGTTAGTAAGTCTCGCTAATGAGATGTCGGGTGTATTAAAGGAACAATGCAATAAGCTCTAAGAAGTTAAATATGTATTAACTGTTACAGATTACGTGATAATATTTCCATGCAATGGCACTGCTGTCATGATAGCACTCAGGTAGTGCTTTTTCTTGACTAGTCGACTAGCATATTTCGGGATCGACTAATTTAATAATCGCGTTGATTTCGACTAATCAATTAATCGTTTCAACACTAACATCCAGAGCTGTCAAACAAAGTTTGGTGGGAGATAATGGGTTCTGTTCGTCTGACTATATCTGTCTGTCCACAACAACATTGGAGCTCTCTATCTCAGCCATCATAAACTGTGAACATGTTGTTTTTGTTGAGATATCAACGTCTGTTATGTGCTAAAGTTTCTGCAAAATATCGATCATTTTCAATGGAAGGGAAATCTATATATTTAGACATAGAGTTATTCCCTTTCCATTGAAAATAAACTCTAGTTTGAATTTTGTTTATTCTGGGAGCCATAACGTGGGATATTTTTTCGGTCACTCGAAAATTAAATGAGCCTTTAATGTCGAATTAATCTTCAATGTCATTGATACTTTCATTATATTCATTCCAGGTTATGTATTGAATGAATCAGGGAAGACGTACATTGAGGACGAGGACAGACACCTGATTATATCAAAGAAATTCAGTGAAGTTGAATATTGGAACTTGGACAAGAAACCTGGACTGGATGATAAGTTCATGCAAGCTCTGCAGTGGGTTGATCTAGCTAAATCAGTGAGTATCAAAATACAGCCTACACACTGTTAAAACAGATGGTGGGTGGTCAAGGGGTCCCAAATGCAATATTTACTTTAAAAAAATCTTATTTCTTCTATAGTTCTATTCACTCTTTTTTGCCTTAAAACTTCAAAATAATGCCAGTTAACCCGTTCATGGTGGGTGCTGCGGTGGTGCAGCATGAAAGATCCTGTGGCAGTGCATTCCCTTTTACATGTGAGACTCCCATAGGGAACCTCACATATATAAGAAAATTCACTGGCTTACAAGGTCAGGGCAAATATTATTAGACCAATGTATTCTCTTATATATGCGAGGTCTCCCTATGGAGATTTGCATATATAAGAGAATGCATTGCACAAGGTTTTTGCAATATTTAAGGAAGCTCCAGTCATGGAAGGGTTGACATCCATACTGCTTGCAGAGTGTCAGTACTTAGTATCTGTTGTAAATTGTTGTCACTGTCACTCTGCACTTAAAAAACTCATGGACAAAATTGCATAATCAATCAATATCAAATCAGTGAGTATCAAAATTTGGGGCCTGCGAATCGACACTTTTCTGCATATTCGATTTCAATATTGATATCTAATTGAATCTCGAATCGAATAGGCTAGCCACTCCTATAGTATAGTATATGTCCTGAAAGTCAGTTGGTTGATAAAAAAAAATGCTAGGCCATTTTCAACATTGTTATGTGCAAGATTCGCAACATATTCGAATCAATTAGGGGTTGACACCGAATTACACCGGTGATACCGACATCAAATCAAATCTAGATTATTTCGCAGGACCCTAATAAAAATGCAGACTACAGACTGGTTAACATCTGTGTTATCCATTTCTTAACTAAATGAATTCTCCCACTCAGTTATAAAAGTATACTTTGGAAGGGTCTATTATTCAATTGGAGGAGTATTCAGGAAATTTTTTCCAGACAACATTATGACGAAAAGATAATACAAGTGCAGAAGGATTCATATTCTTTGATGCAAAATTTTCAAATAATAAGTTCAACAAACGACCTGCTAATTGGGGTTTACATTTCGAATTGAATCTCGAAGTGGGTAAAAGATTAAGAAATCACATCAAATCTCGAATCAAATCTTTGTCTCGAGTGCGTCAAATCTGAAGAGATGGAACACGTACAGTTCTGTGCCTTCTGGCAACATTTAAATCGGTAGCCATAATGAATTGGAAAACCTCATAATAACTAATAGTCAATGGATTTTGTAAAATTGTAAAATTACCTAACCATATTAAAGTGTCTTCTGCTCAATATACTTTACAATAATGTGAGGATATCATAAGCAACAAGAAATACAGTAAGCTATAGGATGCAGCTCATTTTCGTCAAATATACTGATGGAGGTGAATCATGAATGGGGTCAACTCTTTATAATGTGCTTCCGAACTTTCATAGTTGGGAAACTTTGTGCAGTGCGGTGTACTGAAACATGCAATTTAAACTGTATCAATCTGAACTCATTGACATATGACAGTATACAGAGTGGAGACTGGCAAGGTTTTCACTTAATGATTTTGTATGTAATTCCCTTGAGAATACCAGAGTCCCGATTGGCTTACGTCATTCTTGTAAAGATTGGGCGGTCTATCTATAGACCATTTGCGACAGTGTTATCTGTATGTTCAAATCTTTCGTTAGTATCGCAAAGTTTCTTAGCACAGGAGCAGTGTGTTTGTACTATGTAATCTATAGAAACAATGGGAATACACCTGATGGAAATGATTCAATAAAATTCAAATCAGGGAAGCTGATTTCTCATCGAATCAGACACTAGATTCTGAATCGCATTGAATAGAATCGATTTGCAGGTCCCTACCTACTACCAGAACATTTCCTAAGGGAACTACTCATCAATGAATATTTAGTAAAGAAATGAGGCTGCCTGGGAACACTGCTGTAATGTTTAGAAGGGAATAGCAAATAAACCTGCCTGTAATAGCTATTTTCGTAAAGTTCATATTCAAATAGGCAGAAAACAGAGTTCTTTGTTTAAACAAATTATGTGCTGTAACTAGTGCTGGTGGAATCATTGCCATATGTTTATTAAATCGTCCCGAATAAGGTAGTAAATAGTTATATTTGTGTGTAGTTTAGGCTTAGTTTTTCTAAAATAGGATAGTCGGTGTGGTTGAAGTTTTTGACAATCCTAGCTGATTACTCCATTTTTCCAGTAGAGTTTGGGTATCAGTTTTATTCATTGAAATGAGTCCATAGTATGTCTTGAAACTTCCTGTTGCCTTGAGTTTGAGCAGTAATTTCATAGGGGGGGGGGGGGGGGGGGGTGAAACAAAGAAAAAGAAACTATGGTCCTGCGAATATAGATTTCTACTACATCATATTTAACTTTTTCTATATTAAATACTCATCGATTCAGATAATAAGCTCAACAAACAACCATATTGAACTTATTATTTGAATATTTCCCACCAATGAAAGGAATCCTTCTACATTTGTATTATTTGTTCGTCCCCAACCATCCCTCTCGATGAATAATAGGCGATTCCAATGTATACTTTCATAACTGAATGAGAAAATCTATCTAGTAAAGAAAAGGTTAATGTACCAGTAGTCAGTACACCCTCAAATTTGAATGTGGAAAATTTGGCACTTTCAGACCCCTTGGTGATCGTCCTTGTTTCTGTCTGTGACACATTTTAGTTTCAAAAATAACAATAGTGAATGGTGTTGAGGAATGTTTGCCCAGTTGATCTGGTAGCCAGTTAAAACTCATAATTTCTTTTCCAAAATATTCTGTTTGTTGAAATGTTTTACATGTACATGTACCATTATACTGTATAACGGCGCGTTTTATCTCCTGTCTGCTATTAGGCTCAGCCCCAACTTTTTGAATATTATTTTCTCGAGGCCTGTATCCTCGTTTAGACCCAACCCAAATTTTCAAACATTGGAAAAGGGTATTAAAAGTATATACGTCGTGTCTGGCGAGGATGTCATAGAGGAAGATGAAGTTGCTTATAGTTAAATACACTGTATGTATGTGTGTTTATTAATCAATCATTTATAGCATCATGGCATTATTACTGTTATTATGCATGTTGATATAAGCCATCTCTGTAGCACTTTAAGACTTGTATAATATTAATTCAAAATTGATAGGTAAAAAAAAGTACAGGTATTGGAAATTTTCCATCACAAAATCAATAATGGGTGAAATAAAATATAATAGGCTATTTATGGACATGCATCACAAACACACCGAATGAGAACAGCATATAACTGCCTAGGATTGGGATTTCATAAAATATGTTGAACTGTTAGCGAAATTGAATAAAAATTGATAAGACTTTTCAGTATTTTCTCTAACCCTGCCCCGTTGCGATGTATTGGATGCTACCACCGATAGTGGTGTAACTGTATTTGGAAACTGGCAATATAAAGCCAATGAAAGTCCTGGCTGCATGTTCCTCAATAGTAGCTATATTAAGTTATTATTATTAAATTTTCTTTTCAGTTGCATCAGCCTCTAGATTCAGAAGAAGATAACAGTCAACTGAGTGTAACAGGAAAATGAGTGACTACGCAGCTGGACTAAGTTGACTGACTTCAGGCTCTCAAAAGACTGAAGCATATGCGCTTGAATTAGCCCTGATTCTTCATGAGTAAAGTCATGTCCATAGGCAAGATGTGTGCAATCCTGGATATAAGTGTCTGACATTTGCAGAATGAGGTCCCCAGAGGGTGAATTTAGTGATGCTATCCCGCACAGCAGGCTAGTATCACCGAATTAACTATCTGGGGACCTTATTCTGCTTAGGCCTCAACTGCTATGGGAGACATATAATCAGATTGAAATTTCCCAGTTGAAGTTGGTGATGTTCACCCATTAGTCACCTCGATTATGCAATTCATCTTCTACAAATTAGGGGATATAGAATCTGAACAGAAGGGAAAAAGTAACTAAAAACTTGTTAATTTGAGACTAGATACTTCCTAGAAGATGAGGCCTTAGAATAATGAGGTCCCCCAGGGGGGTGAATTTGGTTATGCTAGCCAACTGTGTGGGATAGCATCACTAAATTCGACATCAGGGGACCTCATTCTGCAAATGTCAGACACACTATTTGCAGACTTGGATGTGTGTGCAGAAGCTTAAAGATGCCCTGTCCGATTTGACACCATAAAACCAAGTACGTTTTCTATCCCAGAAAATAACTAGATCGGACCCATGAGCCCATTGATAGTATGTTTTAATAGCCACATACATCAACTTTAACAAGAGTAAGTTTTAACACGCTTTTTTGTCAGCCAAGCATCCATGCTTCTGTTCTCCAAAATATGTAGATAATAAATATAGAATACATGTACATGTACCTACAATTTTTTTGTTTGAATACCAAACTATCTCATTAGTGTCTGGAAACAAATATCAAACTTCCATGAGCGTCAAAATTTTATATTTCTTTCCAGACATGATTGAGATGATTGAGGTATTCAAACATAAAACTGAAGGTACATGTATTCTGTTTAACCCTTTACCCAACAGAACGGCCCTGTGCCAATGCATTCTCTTATATATGTGAGGCGACCTATGGTCGACTCGCATATATAAGAGAATGCATTGGCACAGGGCATAACTGTAACTATCACAATGTGGTCAAGGAGCCGGTTCCAATGATATCCATATTTGTATGGTTCTATTGAGACAGACCGAAGATATTTTAGGCTGTTGAAGCTTTATTTGGCCGGTTTTGGCCGGTTTGTTGGGTAAAGGGTTAATATATGCACCTTATTAATGATCAAAGTTGCTGAATTAACTATTACTTAAATAAATTATTAACTCTACTTAATTAAAGAGGGCGTGTCAGTGTTTACAAACAGGTATGAGTCCGCCATGTACTGAAACATGTACCGCACATTGACATAACATAATGCATGTATACAGAATCAAATGAAACATTTTTCACACAATGGCATACATTGATCTACAAATAATATTATATTAGCAATTATTCTCCATTTGGTGGGGGAGGGGGAGGCTAAGCTGCAAGTCCTCAAGAGAAATATTACAGCAGAAATGGCTGTATGGAATATTTACATGGTAAATTACTTGACGTCTTCAAGATAGCTATGGAAATCACAAAATTCAGGAGTTATTAAAGTTTTAACACGTTAAGTTTTTACATGCTAAGTGGTATTAATGCTGACAGTATAATATTTGTTGATTTATCGGCTTCGGCAATAGAATAACAAAAATAAACTGTCATACTCTCAAAAACAGGTGACATTCACCTATGGGAGACTCGCATAAATAAGAGAATGCATTGGCACAGGGTTTTCACATTATTTCAGGACGCTCTAGTCATGAAAGGGTTAATCAGCTATGTTGGCCATTTGATTGATTTAAATTTTTGCAGCCGACCAGCAATATATTTGAAGTATTCCCCTATCAATCATAGATAACTCTATTTCTTGTAATTTACTTCACAGATACTATCTTTTTGGCCAAAGTTGAATAACTCTTATCATAATGAGATTTTAAAATCAGTTCTCTCCAGACAAACTCTTTATTGAGTGAGAATTAGTAGGTATGATTTGTGGCTCTATACCTCCATGGGCTTTTAAGTTTTCAATTAAACGGATATGTCTCATTTGAACCCCACCATTATGAATACATAATTGGTAAGAGGTATCTCAAAACATGCCTATTTGGAAGATTTCGGAATAAATTCCTTGATAGCGCTGAAGATACGTGTTTTGTTTCAATATATTTTGTCTGCGGTCGTATGAAAAATGCAACTGTAGACCATGGGAAGAAAATCTGGAGCTGCCGTTGCTCTAAAATGTTTATGGTACTACTAGTACATAATTTGGATCATGAATAAAATGAAGAATAGGCAGTGCATTAACTTCTGTAAAGTCTTTAAATAGTTTTGTGTTAAGATAACGCAATATACCTTTTCCGGATATTCTGTTTCTGATTCCGGAATTCAGATTAGTACAAATGACTATTTTTTTATTGAGACACAATCATCGCATTCAAAGTTGAAGTTTTATGACTTCAAATACATCTTTCTGGGAAATAATGCTCATAGAACGGTAGTTTGGGTATTTATTAACCAACATGTAATTCGATACCGGGAAAAAGCGAAATATGGCTTGTTGCCATTCATCGGAAAGCTCTCAGTGAGAGCTTTCCGTTGAATGGCAACAAGCCATATTTCCGACTAAATCCTGAAAAGTTACCCATAATTCTGCCGTGGTTAAGGAGTCGATTATTTAGAGCATTACTGTATTTTGGAGCATAAACCGCCAAAGGTATGTGACTAAATAGTGTAGAAGATTCACTTGTAATAATTTTCATTAGTGATGCCATTGGTGGACGGAAGTCCATGGCCCTGTATGACTGATATTCTGAGAATAGAAGTTGGTCGATTTTGAAAACGGGTGGCACATAGGCCTGAAGATATGGTGCCGGACATTTGCAGATTGTGGTCCCCAGATGGTGAATTTAGTGACGCTACTCCACTGTAAGCATCACTAAAATTACCATCTGGGGACCTCATTCTGCATGGTCTCATCTGCTATGGGAGACCTAGACACAGATTTGAATTCCTAGAATATGATGTGCACCCATTGCACACCTCAATTATGCATTGTGTCCTCTGCCAATTTGGGGATAAAGAGAAACTAAATTAAAAAGAAAAAGAAACTTTGTAAAGAAGTTTCTGAAGAAACTAAAAAACTTGTCAATTTGATAATAAGGATATTTTCCAGAGAAGACGAGGCCTAAGCAGAATGAGGTCACCAGATGGTGAATTTGGTGATGCTATCCAGATGTGTGTGGTAGCATCACTAAATTTACTCTAAATATTGAAATATGGTGCGCTATTGATGGGCAAAGTTGAACCTCCCCCATAAAATCAAAAAATTGTACATGGTATAACTAGTCATAGGAAAAAATGAGCATCTAGAAATTGGCAATGGGATTACGCAAACTGGATTAATTTCTTTGTTTGCCAAATTATGGATCAGTTCTGTCTTTAAAAAGATGTTGCCGTTTCTATTTATAACCATTAACCTTGTTCATGTATGGGAGCCCAAATTCACATTTATTAATAATAGAGCTGAAGCACAATTCAATTGCACTGAAGCACACTCCAATTGCACTGAAGCACACTCCAATTTAGTCTATGAAAACATACTCAGATTCATACTGATTCATACTATTTTTTATATGTGGGTATGTAGTTTACTCCAGACTGACTCCAATTGCACTGAAGCACACTCCAATTGCACTGAAGCACACTCCAATTGTGATGAAGCGCAATCCAATTGTGCTGAAGCGGCAGCGCAATTCAGCTTGATTCATATCAATTGCGCTGAAGCACAATTCAATCGCACTGAAGTGCAATTATTGTTACAAGCTTACACCCCTGAATAGGTAGGTTATTCCATATCATCAATCCATAATCACATGTGACACCCATCAATTGGGCTTGCGCAATACAATTGCACTTCAGAACAATTATTTATTATTATGTATTGTGAATTTGGTCTACCATACAGGGATTGTTTCATTAATTAACTGGAGGAGGTTTAGCCATATATGGAAATATAATTGCACTGAAATGCTATTGTTTTTAATTGTGCAGAAGTGTAATTCAATTGCGCTGAAGCAAAATCATTAATAAATGTGAATTTGGCCTCCCGTATTCATGAAGCAAATTTCTATCGTTTGCTACTATTAGCCAAGATACCTTGTTGACTCCCAAAAGATATAAATTTAGGGTGCGATGACGCACCTCAAAATCGAAAGACTGATTCTGTGTTATTTTTGTGTCATTCTTTTTGACTGGGCACTAACAATGGGTTCTTATTATTACTTTGTCACATATTCAAGATCTTTTCTGTCCAAGCTTTTAAACCATTAAACTTCCGATAGATATTGAAACGTGTAACCGATTGAGACCTGCTTCTAGAATTGTGGAAGCGGTGGTATTATTGTTCAGTGAGCAATAAAAGTTTGTTTTCTGTTTTAATTGTTAGCACACTTATTTACCTCACCCATATAATATATCAGAAATCAGAACACAGTCCTAGACATATTTCAATTTTAATCCCCTTCAGTCGAAGAGTTGCGGGATATAGAAGTGGGTTCCATTTGTCCGTGTGTGTGTCCGTCCATGTGTCTGTCTCTAAAAAAATTTGAACTCTCTATCTCAGTCATCATAGGTTAGGTTTCAATGAGCTCTTTATGAACCACCACGGAGGTAAGGGTATCCACATGGGACTGGTTTTGCCCATCATATTTTTGCAGAGTTATGCCCCTTAGACTGAAAAATACATGTCGATGTATCTCACAGACTTAGAATTATTATTGGATACCTCCTCATCTATAAAGCATGTACAGGGAAGAAATTTATACACCATCTTTACCTTTAACCCTTACTACACTAAATGGATTCTCCCGTCAGTTATAAAAGTATACATAGGAATGGTCTATTACTCATGTCGAGGGGTGTTCAGGATAAATTAGCAGACAACAGTATATGAAAAGAGACAATACAAATGCAGAAAGAATCATATTCTTTGGCGGCAAATGTTCAGATAATGGTCCCGTCATCACTTACAACCACAACATTTCTTGGAATCTTGTTTTGAAGTCAAATTTGCAGTAGTATTTCCAAAACACTCAAAAAGTTTTTTAAAAGATAGATTTTTCAATCGTAATTAGACTGGTCTTTCTGGCTCAATGGTTTTCAAATTTGTTACATATCCCTGAATCTATACAGTAAGTTCAGAGAAGAGATGCACCATCTGGGAATTTATTGGCACAAAAGTCAGCCAGACGGTTAGTTTGAGTTTCCCTTGACGACAAGCAGATGGTGAAATCGGTAGGGATAGATAAGGCCAAATAAATAAAACAAAACATGTTCTCAGGCACCTCACTTACCACTGAAATGTTATTGTAAAAAGCCTCGCTAAACATGGTTTTTATACGCCCGCAGGACATATGTTATTGATTCGTCCATTCGCTTTTTTCGTTTACGGATGATAACTTTAGTAAATCTGAACTGAATGGAATTAAATTTGGTATGTGAATTTACTAGAACAAAGTACAAGTTCGATTTTGGGTTCCACCCGCAATTTTCATCAGAGTTATTGCCCTTTTTTGAAATTACCATGGGTGTATTTTGCCATGCCCCAGTGGTGCCCTTGTTCAATATTTTCTGTAGACCGTCTTCTTGGTCAACAACAGCTTAGGATATATATGTTGAGTTGATGCTGTTGTGGTCTGAGTCCTGTCCCGTTACTCTTCTATATAACAGATTTTACACCCAGAATCGTGGGCGGGAGTTATCTTGCTTGTATATCTTCAGATTAGGTCACATGGATGCTTTAAATATATATGTAAACTGTGGGCAGCCTTTCCCAAGCATGGTGATACCAACATGTGTATATCAGAGTTCCGTTGAATGTTGAATGTTAAAGCAACGAGATTGAAAAGTAAACAAAACAGAGAATTTTGATTTATCGCGCTATCAGAAAATGTATGTAAACAGTCGATCATATCATCACTTTACCTTTTTCTATCAGGTAAATGATATATCATTTTGAAGACAGATTAATCGCGGAAATGTCAGATGATTAATCACATTCGTGGGTTCACATGAATGCCCAGACTCAACATGTAAATGTAGTACATTTTTTCAATGAAAGTCTGTTATAGAAGAGTGGGCGTGACGGGTCTCAGCCCACAACAGCTTCAACCCAACCGAAATATTGTTTTTCTGGAATATGTATACCAGATTTTGAGAACAAATTAAACTAAATAGCCTCCCTCAATCATCTCATACCTGAGATCTAATGGCCTGAGAACACATCTATTTTATTTTAACCCTTTATGTTCTGAATACTCATTTATGAGTAGTTATCATGTAGGAAATGTTCAGATAATAAGTTCAACAAATGACCATATTGTCTGAACATTTTCCTCAATAAATAGAACTCCTAGCCTTTTATCACCTGTCGTCTGCTTATATTACCTGTACATGTCTCCAAATCAAAAATATACCATTCCGATATACACTTTTTTTTTAACTTGGTGGGTGAATCCATTCAGTATAGAACGGGGCAATGGCATAATGTATCTATTCCTGCCAATTTTACTAGCTGCTTTATACGTCGATGGAAACTTTTTCCAAGCCAACCTTGATAATTCTATGATTGGATGTCCATATCCATGTCCTACCACTCCAATGAAGCGCGTGTATTAAATATATGGCGCCAATCATTTTACACAGGAAGTGACAAATGAAAATGTAGTGGGTTTGTGGCAACTTTGTGTGTTATTTGGGGATACGGCGCCATGGTCGTTGATGATACGGCGCCATGGTCGTTGATGATACGGCGCCATGGTCATTGGGTCACACTGTGTGACATGGTGACACACCCACTGCATTCATTTCTTATATTTATATAGCTTTTTTGTGATTTATTCCAATAAAAAGGCTGAGTGTATTCTTTTTTATTTCATCTGCCGATAATTTGAGACTAGCTAACCCACGCTGCGCATTAAGTTAGTCCAATATAAGATTTCCAAGCACTCAGTAACGATAACATGATCAATATAAATAACTCGATTCGATGCAATTCGGCTGAACTTTGAAAAGCACGCCCAATTATACTGCTGACGCTTTTAGTGATTAGGTCAACAGTTTGTGACGTCGTTTTCGTGTTAAGGCATGTGTTATTGGGGTATGAAACTGGTGACCCAATTGGCAGTTGACCAACCACCGTATAGGACTTAGTGTAACGAAGACAAGCTATGTAAATATATAACAATGGCTTGAACATTCGGAATCTCGTCATTGGAGAGTTTATTAATAATAAAAAATTAACAAAGTCTATCCTATGTTTCCATGTGATTTTGGATTTTTACATTTATCCACTGTGAAGGCATTATGCCCTTAATGATCTTTGAAGTGTTAATTCACTTAGCTGATTTCAAGACGAAAAAGAAATAAAAAATTGTTCCAGGGGACAAAATGGGAACGATTTTAATTTACTGATAATGTATAATGGAACTTCCTCCTGGAAATAAATACAATGACCGTGATTATGATAGCCAGCTTTAGACACACGCGTGTGTAATTAATATCATTAATAACGCATGTTGCTATATGTATTTTGTGGCTTTATTCCGCTTTGCTATATATACACGAATCGTACGTTATACACATCGGACGAACCCCATGTATATACCAAAAAGATCGGGTAGTCAATGTAATTAAAATGTTGACGGGAGTCAGATGGTATATATCTGTTGGATAGTGACGATCTACATAACAAAATTAATGACATGGGTCACGGTGGGGAATCACGTGGTTTCTATGTTGGTGAGTACCACACACTCAAAATGTGCAAACGCACAAAAACATAATACGTGATGAATTGACACAAAACAGCATTTTGACTGTTACGAACATATGCTAGTTTATTTTAAAAACAAGTTGATACCTTATTTGTTCGGAAATACTCAGTAGTTTTCTATAACATTCTGACCAAAGTTTCCAGTCGGCGGTTCGTGGAATACACAAGACCAGCATGTCCAGCATACATCTAGGAGAACCCTTCGACTGACAACTTTGGTCAGAATGTTGGCGCAAACAATTGAGTTTGGACACACATTAGGTATCAGCTTGTTTGAAAAATAGTATAGCATATGCTCGTAGCTGCCAAAATACAGTGTAATATATAATTATCTTAGTTTATTAACATTTTCATCGTGTCTGGTCGCCTTTGCGATCGCCTGCATGGGCCATTTTGAATGCGTGGTACTCATCAACTCGAAACCACGTGATTCCCCCGCCTTGTAGGTCACTGTTCCAGATTTGGAGTTTTACAGGGTTATTATCATATCTAATATTATCAGTAATTATCTAGAAACTAAAACCAGTCTTTGGTTATCATATAATAATTTATCATAATTTCATTAATTTGTCAAAGAATATGACTGAGTCTTGGTATAAAATACCCTTTTGTTCGTTCTTTCCATCACACTGGGCAAAAAACATCCAGATAAACTGGATCATGTCTACAAGGAACCCCAGAGAACGCCATAATCCTGTACATGTACGTAATGTCTATATACTCGAAACCTGATTATATTAAAGGGGTACTGTACACAGAGATAGGTAATTTTTTTATTTACTCCCATTGACATAACTTTCAAGTTAGATTGTGTTCGTGTTATATGAGTTTCGTATAAACCTAATTTAGCGACGAAAATATTGATCTTGGAAATAAAAATATTACGATTTCAAACTACGCGCCATGTTTTGACCTTCACCGGAGAAGACGCAGGTTGCAGGATGGACCGGAAGTTCAATTGATGCCTGCAATCTCTTCCATCGAACAATCTCACCCCCTATAAAAATACTTGACGTTATTATGAATCTTTTTTCTTCTCTTTTTTCCCAAATTGGTTATAGCGGGACTTCCTTTTGCATGTAACATGTTTTGTTCGCAACTCAATAATGTTCGTCGTAAACGGCCGTCGATAAAAGACACCCAACATGTGAGATTTCAAGAACGGTAACTCGTAATGGCATAATTCTCCATTTTATGACTCCAGCCATAAATTCATTTATATTAAATAATTCAATTTGACTTTTATGATAGCCTGTTAACCGGAACGTTTTCAGTAGACATCGTCGACTCAAATACGTTATTTTAAAATATAATATTGATATTAGATCGCAATTGTTACCGGGAATTTATTGAAATTGGCGTACAGTACCCCTTTAACATCAGTCTCTTTTAAAATGCCGACGATAATCTTAACTGTATTATAAGGCCCACTTAATGTTTTAGGTCCCGTTTATTTCTATATATACAGAGTTATTGTTATTTAGGAAATTAATGCAGTGGCCCCGGGTGCGTGTGTTATTGGAGGATATACGGAGCTAAATGTGCCCCCGCCCAACGACCACAGCGCCGTATATCCCCCAATTAAACACACGCACTAAATACATTTCTTATATTTACATAGCTTTTTGATGATTTATTAACAATTAAGCTGAATGTATTATTTATTTTCACAAAATCTGCCGAGAATTTTCACGTTAACCCTTTACCCAACAGAACGGCCCTGTGCCAATGCATTCTCTTATATATGCGAGTCGACCATAGGTCGCCTCGCATATATAAGAGAATGCATTGGCTTAACACATTAAAAATTATAAAATTGTTAAAGAATGTAAGAAAAAATGGTAAAAAGTGTTAAAAAAAGATTTTTTTTTAGGCCAATGCATTCTCTTATATATGCGAGGCGACCTATGGTCGACTCGCATATATAAGAGAATGCATTGGCACAGGGTATAACTGTAACTATCACAATGTGGTCAAGGAGCCGGTTCCAATGATATCCATATTTGTATGGTTCTATTGAGACAGACCGAAGATATTTTAGGCTGTTGAAGCTTTATTTGGCCGGTTTTGGCCGGTTTGTTGGGTAAAGGGTTAAGTCAGCCCATTATAAGATTTCCAAGCACTAAGCATCTTACTACGCGAAAATTAGTACAGCACTGATTTAAACACAAGGTATATATTTTGATCCCGGTGTTTGTTGCACCGATCTTAAACTCACCCGTCACCCACATCGCCCTGTTGAATGATGACGTCATCAAGCTTGGCTTTCTGATAGCTGCAATTTCGCACAACATCGCCGAGAACATCTGGAAATACACAAAATCCCACAACAAAAATTAGTCACACATGACCAAACAGACTAAAAGACGAGGTCTTTACACTTCTGTAATGGAAAATTTCAACATGTCTCAAAAATATGGCCACAACCATGACAACGGCAACATTAGGCAAATACAAATATCGACAGAACAATCGTTGTCCTGGAAAGTTGCCTTCATTTCTGTTCATTTTGACATTTTTATATCATGTCCAATTGTCAATCTAGTGACAGTGGGGATGTCTTCCACGAAAGCATGGGACTGGCAAAAAAACTAATGAGAGCGCGCATGACTGTTTATAGTTTCGAGGTTAAATTATAACTTCCACTTCCAACACCAACACATTTTCTAAGAAACTTGGTTTTGAAAGCATTTTTGCATTATTAGTACCCCCCCCCCCCCCATCAACAAACAAAAAACACGCACGCATAGTTCAATTAAAAGCGTTTTAAAATGTACATCGCACATCACATCAGAACAGGGTAATACTCTAAAATTAGCCTGCCTCATTATATGTTCTAATTCGTGGGAGAAAAATAAAAAAATATTATTTCCTATATATCGACACAATCACTTGTTCAATGGTCTCTTTAGATCAGTCATTATTTTATACAAAAATTCAGGGAAGAGATACACCATCTTTAATAATTCTATAAAGAAGTAGGTCATTTCGTTTGATTTTCTAAATAATAATTGGTGTCAATTTTGGTTTTTAGATAAAAAAAAATCGAATATTTTCATATTTCTCAGTGTCAATATTTCAGTGAAAGTTTTTGTTGTTTTGAACGACAACGGCGAAGACTACGTGATAATCATTATATAATATGTTGATTATGATGATAATGACGACGATCGACGACGATGATGCTGGTGACGACAATATGACGACGAAGATCGCGACGACAGTGATTACATGTGGTGATGATGACGATAATGATGATTATTAATATGACGATGAAATTGATGATGATGACGACATGGTGATAATAATGTTGATTGTGGCACTCGACGCTGTATACTTGTGTACATTCAAAATGTCATCATTCTATCTATCGTTTGTATATAATTTATTTTCTCATGTCAAATTGGATCAGAGAATAAAGCAATTATTAAGTTTTGGATGATTTGTGTATTTCCGCGATGACTGCCATACGGGTGGTGGCAGGCGCGTAGCTAGGATCCCCAAATAGGGGGGGCCTAATTATTATATGGGGGGGGGTCCAAGCACGATATGCCGAAGGCATATCCCGAAGGCCGCACGCCTGAGATGGGGGAGGGTTCGGGAGGGGATGTCCCCCTCCCGAGAATGGATTTTTTTTTTAATGTTAAGTGCTCTGAGAGCGAATTTGGCGCCTCTTTATGCATTGCTGGTGTCTTTTCTATCAGAGGAATCAAAAGAACTTTTCAACATCCATATGACACCCCAATAACGAATTCAGGGTATCTAATTCTGCTAGATCATATAATCCACGGTAGTTTCAATCCAAACTCCAGGCGTGTTACCACTACAATAAGGATACTATCAAAGAATTTCTTACATACATCATCCCCCCCCCCCCCCCCGGAGTCATCGGATTTATTCATGGATGAAGCCGGCTAATCGTTTTACGAGTCTACCCTCTCATGGTGCTCGGTTTACGGGCGAGTCCCTCGCAACAACTATGGTATGAATTCACTTGTCGAAGTGACTTCTTACCATATTTGTTGAGGCGGACATACTAGTATGAACGAGGAATACCATAGTCACCATATGATGCTTTATACGTCTTAGATATGTGGAATGATCTCAGCCAGAACACATTAAGTTATTCTGGTCTATTGACGGAAACATGATCATGCATGGTTAGTCGTGATCATTTAGTCGAGGTTGAAATAGACTTAAAGCCGCAAACGCCAGAACATTCAGCATGTTCCCCCTCAATACTCCAATTTTCCTGGTAGTGATATAAAAAACAAAACACTTTGTATGGACAATAATGACCAAACTCATGTATTAAGATATATATAAACGAAGTTATAACGAACTCATTTCGAGAATAAAAATGTCGGCTGCACCTATATAATGCGCACGAGTGTAGACTATAAACGATATCTGATCCTACGGAGGATAACATAGGTTTTGATATGCGATCTTTATCTGTTTTTAGTGATTTTATATGAAGGGTAATAGCTCTATAAATAATGTTCTTGACGAAATAACGGCGATTTGTATGAGAAATTTCAACACCACAATAGATCAACTCTGGAGAAATATAAGTCAAATTCTTCCCTTGGGTGGGTGGGTATGGTGGTATGTCCGTTATTTCGTCAAAAAAAAAAACCTTCAAATATCTCCGTTATTTAGTTACTAAAAATATTTTCTTATTTTAGATCACATATCAAAATGAGAGGATATGGTGACCCCCTTTTCATGGGATTACCATATTCTCTCATTTTGATATATGATCCTGTATGATCCTGCCTTTATTGAGCTACGAGTGACTCCTGAGACGAGGATCTCATATTATATGATACCCTATCGGCCTATACTATATACGGAGGATCACATATTGTTTCATATCTACACCGTGCGCATGGCCTGAAATGTCACAGTCCTTAATAAGACGACCAAAACTGGCTGAGCGTGAATTGGCGGATGCACTTGATAACGATGGCTGAGTATTCAGAAGACAAGTCGACGCGGCTTCAGCTTAAACTCGTCAACGATGGCATCGTGATCAAGGGTGTCAGCCAATTCATGATCAAACGAAAGCAGTGATAAACTCGATAACCGCGTTGTTAACATGCTTGCGCGTGTTTTGGTCTTGATGCGATTCATTGTGGAAAACATCCTCTCAACGCTGCAACTAGTCATTGGGAGGGTAACCATGTATGTGTATAAAGAACGGAAACTAGGGAATGTATCTGGACCAAGTATAGGAATAATCCCCAAAAGACAGTCGAACTCATCACCACGAGCAATTCGCCTGTCGATGAACTTTTGAAGTGTTGGTATTTCTGTATCGTCAAGTTCCACATTCGCTCGTTTGCAAATATCCGCGAGGAGACCAACTTGCAGAAAAGAGGGAGATCCTGGTCTTAGAGCCATTGTACTTTTCATCAATCCTGTTTGTACTTCACCGAATCTATTTTCGATCTCTGAGATAATAGTCTCCAGAGCACAAACCCATTGTCTCTTCAGTTTCTTGTCAAAATCAGAGATGCGATGACCACACCCTTCTAACATTACAGATTGGTCGAAATGAGACGGAATGTTTATCTTCCCTTTGCTTGCTGTTGGGTCCTTTTCGATGCTGTATTTAGTGCATAATTCGTCAGACAGATTTTTAGTCTTCTTAAAGCCAACCTTCTCATCGTTTTTGAACGAAACAAGTGTTTCTTTTGCAATACATATCAAGTCAATCGTTGTATCAACTGTGTTTGTGACTTTCTGAAGGCTTTTCGTCGCTTGATCAGTGCATTGGAAGATCCTATTAAATGCGACCAACAGGAACATAAATTCAGCGCTGCGGATTTGTGCAGATAGACCGTGTGCTTTAATGCGTGTTTCTGTTTGTGTGTCGTCCTTAAAAAAGTCCAGAGCCTCCGTAATAACACAAAAGAGCCTAAGGACTCGATCGGCCGCGACGGATCTCGATGACCACCTGGTATCACATGAATGCGCCAATTCAAGTGGTGCTGAACTTGGCCGAAGTTCCTTCTGTAGGGAAACGAATTTCGCGTGCCTTTTAGAACCAGTAAAAAATGTGTCCAATTCATCCAGCACATCAAACAGTTGTTTCAACTCGACGTCACATTGGCAGGCAGCCGACATGACCAGGTTTAGTCGGTGACTATGGCAATGGGTATATATTGCGTTCGTGTAAGTTTTTTTCAGAGACGCCTGTGCACCATTTTTGCGACCCGACATGACATTTGTCCCATCGAATGATAACCCGACACATTTCTGAGGATCAAGAGTGAATATTGCCATTGCTTGTAGAATTTTCTCGGTTAACGAATCGGCACACATACTTTCAGTTTCAACAAACCCCACGGCCCGTTCTTTTAGTGTTCCATCGTAATAATAACGAAGAGATATTCCAAGGATCTCCCTCTTCGATGCGTCTTTGCACTCATCTGCCATGATATAATATTCGGCTTCTAACACCTCCTTCTTAATTCTGTTTAGAAGCACATTGGCTGCACAGTTTAGCAGATCGTTTTGAATGTCAGGACTTGTCATTTTGGCATTGTTTGGAAGGCTATCATATTTCTGCTTTAGTTCAGGTGAGAATTTGAAGATTAGTTGCAGTAGCTCAAGAAAATTCCCCTGATTGGCACTATCAGCGCTCTCGCGGTGGCCTCTTAAAGGTATATCCTGTTGGGCACAGAATATTACTAAGTCCAGTATGCATTTTAGGACCTCTCTGTTTCTCTCGACGAACATCGAATGGGAACCAACAGGATCTATCTGATTGACAATCGTGCCGCGACCGGAGTGAACACTGGACCGCATCTCTCTGAGGACCACAGCTGCGTCCTTGTGTGCATTGGAAGAGTTGTGTTTTTCTAATTTATCGCCAATCTTTTTCCAATTTCGAAAACCAACGTCTACAAATGCCTTCTCTTTCTCTTGTGGGGCAAAGAAGCGACACGGTTGACAAAAGACAGCATCTTTGCTGATGCTGTACTCAATCCACGAATACTTGGTGTACCATGATTTTGTGAAACATCTGTATTTGTCTGTTAACCGCGATGTTGGAAATGAACCCAGTAGGGGAGACCCGGGCAAAGCGGATCACGTAAGGGTTTCTTGTACAAAATGCAACCGGCAATCAGAATTATTAGCACTGTCAGTTTCTAATCATGATGGCATTTATAACATTTGACGGATGATGCATTAAGATACATCTATTGGTTTGGTTGCTATGGTGATTTTTAATTTTGATCCGCTTTGCCCGGCCGTTGGGCAAATCGGATCATTCACCACATCGGGCAAAGCGGATCAGCAAACGAATCCTTCTGAAAATGCAATAATGTTCAACTATTCATATGCTTTTTAGTTTTATTTATTACAATAATACATATTTATCCCAAATAATTAATACCGCGTGTTTTCAAACGCTCAAGTTTTCCAATTATGGTCATGCGCCGACAAGGCACGAGTTTTGTCGATACATCGGACTAAAATTGTCCAAATTCACTTAATCTACGCATGTGTACCGGAAGTTAGTCATGTTATGAATGATCCGCTTTGCCCGATCCGCTTTGCCCAGATCACATCTTTTTACAGTCCGGCGTATTACACGCGTGTCCTATCAAATATAGCAAATTGACATATTGTCTTATTCCACATATATATTGCCTAAGACACCGACAACATTTATTCGGGTAGATGGGTATGTGACCATCGACCTGCGCAATAGATATGCGCAAACGCACAATAATTACAAATTTGGTAAAATCGTAAAATGTCGACGAAAATGTTCTAATGGGCTACAAAATTTTAGTATACCTAGTTCTCGGTGGAAATGTATAAAAACTAACCAAACATAAAACTATCTTATTCTAAAATACGGATAGAATCGGAATAATTTGCTAGTATTGAAATAATAAAGGTGATCGGCTTTGCCCAGGCGATCCGCTTTGCCCGGGTCTCCCCTACTGGTTGGCGTGGGGGTTCGGTTGGCGAAGTAGAAATATCATGGATATCGATATCAATGTTAGTAGTTGGAGTAGGCCTATCGGCTTCGGGGCTCTCACTTCTCTCAATATCAATATTATCAATAATATCATCGTTGGTAATCGATCCATTGATACTGGCTACAAGTTCAACGTTATTGGCATCGCGCTCAGTTGATGTGTCGGAATTGTGGTTCGTGACCTATGAAAGAAAATTGTTTATGGTTGGTTGCCCAGCAGGCCGCGGCTTCTTCTTCTTCGGAGGTTTTGTGCTCATGACTTTACTATTCAATTTCAAACAAACCGTGCTAAATACTTGTTTACCCTTGACCTTCTAAAAATAACAGTATTTGCAATTTACGGAAAAGGCAACGGATACGACGTAAACAAAATTCCGGTCGACGTCATAAACCAAATTCCGGCCGCGCCGTGCACACTGGAACGTAGATCAAGTTCCGACATACCTGCCGACGTCAAACACAAATTTACTATATTGAATATTGTATATTCGCGCTTGTATAAATAGCAGATGATGGCGTTTAAATATACATTTATATTGGTCAGTCGATGGCTATGATAATTAGATATGAAAGACTATTTTTTGGAATTTTGTTGGGGGGGCACTGGAAATTTGGGGGGGGGGGGGGGCACATGCCCCCCCCCAGGCCCCCCCCCCCCCCCGTAGCTACGCGCCTGGGTGGTGGTGGTTGCAAGAATTTTCTTTTTTAATTTGCGTGATATGTTGAACATTTTAATTAGATCAGGAATTTTTTATCGGGCATGTTTTTAGAGAACATATCCTCATAAAGGCGACTTTATATATAACCTACCTTTATCCAGTTTCTTCAAAATTTCACTCTTTTTCACAAGCCACAGAAGAATTCCTTGAATTTCGTCATTTAATCTCAAACGAGGCGGTTTTGATATAAGGGATATCACCTTCTCCTGAAAAGTAGCCATCCCCTGATCCCTATTACAGGACCGAGTCGCACCTCAGAACTTATTCCAAATGTCACACAACCATGCTTTATATAACTATCGAGATGCTATATACACCAATTGTAGTGACATTAACCTCCACAAAAGGAAACTTGGTGAAACTGAAAAGTCGATACATGTGCTATACGATCCAATTAGCAGAAGAAATGACCGCGAACAAATGTGGAAAGCGATCATTACGCCTGCACTTATCTTATACAAAGAACGTGTATACACTTCCTCGAACACACATAAAATAAAACTGAATTAATCGACTGCAAATCTACACTATCGATATAACCCGATTCTTAGGGCGCATCTTGGTGCAACTCCTCATTTTCAAGAACGGACACAATCGCCAGGGGCGCAGCGACATGGGGTGTCTCACCCTCTATAAACTTAATCTGTCTAAAATGTTCAACATTTGGAAATATCATGCATTACAACATTAGTTGGAACCTTCTGACTAATTTTTTCTAACCAAACCTGTTTCCTATTTTCATTAAAAGTTTTGGACTATTTAAACTTAATAGCCATCCGTGGAAATTATTTTAACATTAGGGTACATCAAGTCACGTCTCTCTACTCTGGCTAACGTCCGCCGTAGAGATCATATTCCAGCAGTACAAAACCAAGCCTTGAAATAGGGTGTCTGTCATTTGCAGAATGAGGTCCCCAGAGGGTGAATTTAGTGATGCTACCCCGCATAGCGGGCTAGCATCACCAATTTCACCCTATGTGGACCTCATTCTGCTTACACCGCAGCAGAACGAGGTCCACAGAGGGTGAATTTGGTGATGCTAGCCCGCTGTGCGGGGTAGCATCACTAAATTCACCCTCTGGGAACCTCATTCTGCAATTGACAGACACCCTATTTCAAGGCTTGTACAAAACCTGGGCACATTTTGGTGTTCTGACCTGTTCTGACAGGGATTTTAAAACATTGAACAAACAAGACAGGGAATATATTTCTTTGTTACTATACTTGTTCCTCAATATAATCAACTTCGCATTATAGGGGGGGGGGGTAATAACTAAGAAATATATTCCCGCGTTATCTTTTCGACGTTATAAGGTTTCCTTTTAAAAACATAAATAAGTTTCGGGCGTTAGCCAGGGTAGAGATTCATGGCATGATCTAATCTTAGCGGTGTTAGATTAAAAAAATTCAAAACAATGGCGCGGGTGAATATGAAATTTCCAGGGCTTGGCAGTTTCGCTCTGGTTAAAGGGGGTCATGGTTAGGTTCCTGACACAGAAGGCGACGGCGGGGGTGGGAGAGAGAGAGAGAGAGAGAGAGAGAGAGAGAGAGAGAGAAGAGAGAGAGAGAGAGAGAGAGAGAGAGAGAGAGAGAGAGAGAGAGAGAGAGAGAGAGAGAGAGAGAGAGAGAGAGAAGACAGAGATTATAATACATCATTATGACCGTAAGATGTCAATCGTCAATTGACTTGTAGGGTAAAATCAATGAAAACTGACGAAAAATTCCGCCACTTGATCTGGCCGTAAAGTCTGCTATATAATTGTATATGAACGGGACTTCGACGTAAAACGTTATTATTGCAACCGATTTCATTAACCGTTTTACGTCGAAGGAAACGTTGACTAATAAGCACACTATTCGAGACTTTTATTTGCGATCTACTCGAAGATAAAGGTATTCAATCCGATGCGATGGTCCCCATATAATAAGATTCCAACAAAAACAACAATTTTTTTTTTAAATTGCCGCTTCAGCTATCAGAATCGATTAATTGCTCAAAAATAATGCTAACCACAGTCAACTATATATAGTGTAAAATTGCCTAAAACCTGTTATTTATCAACATTTTGTTCAACGAAATTTGGCTGGTTTGTCAAATATCTAATATCTAAGTTATTCATCTTCACACGCAACTTGGTCCGAGACCGTCTTCTCGTCGACTTTTTGCCAGGCTGCCAAAAAGTACCGGTGGTGAACAATAATATATTTCAAAAATCGATATCCGATCACTCTGGCCTTTATTGGATGGGTTCCTCTACTCGATTTTTTTTGTTTACACCCGAAACCAAAGAAATAGTAATTTGGGAGCTTTAGTTCGGATTATGCATCTTTAAAGACCAGCATTTTGGTCCAATCCTGCATGAGGAGTACGAATCCTATACTTACAACATAAAATAACCCAAATCCCACGAACCACAAAAGGGCGTGACACACTCATAATTTGGTGTGTGGCTGCACTACGGTGTATAAGTTACGACATATGTTTTAGATGTCTACATATTGTACTTAGTTAATAGCGACTTTGTATTGGAGAAATATCGCATATCGAAATAGATGTTTGGCAAGGCATTAATAAACAATAGACCAATGTCTTCTCGTGTATAAACATGTTCTTGGGCATGAATATGAGACGATGGGGCTTGTATAACACTAAATCGGTCCTTGTCTGGTATTGTGTGCGCTGGGTGATCAGATTGTTTGCTCGAATATTATCGCAGAACTGGGTGAACACTGTATATTGTGTGCAGGTACCGCGGGGTTATGTTGTTCATCCGCATTGCACACACTCTAAGTTGAATCAGCGAGTCCATGGGTGGTTGAACCTGGTTCCCAACTCTGCTCACTCAAGTATGTCCATTGATAGTCCACCAAAATATCACAACTCCATTAATTTGTCTCAGAATCTTATTAATCAAATATGCCGCTTTTGTGGTTTACTTGAGAAATGGCCATCATACAGTCCAACGAAATCGGTATAGCTCGATCCATCTACACGATTAAAGGTCCACTTAATTTTCGTACCGCCGGATCACATTATTTAAAATATATGCCATATTATGTACCATTTGAAAGAGGAAGCTCTTAACTTATCCGGTGTAATAAACTGTGAACATGTTTTTTAGGTATACCGACGTGTTTTCTGTGCTTAAGTTTCATATGGACTGTGGGTCAAATTCTATTATTTCCAATGGAACGGGAATAACTTTATATCTAAGTTTGAATTCTCAGCATTCTGGGAGCGAAAGGGGGGAAACGTTTCTATGAATTAAGATATTTTCTATTATTCTATAGACACCTACTGAGACACAGGCATTCCAAATGGTGATGAATTATAGTATTTTAGTCATATTTTATGGCATAAATTGTTATTAAAAACGTATGCCAAGGCACTATAAAAATAATCGGTGACTCGAAAATTAAATGGAAATACTTCAACTGAAGTAAACATCACCTATTGCACGAGACTCTCCGGATAAAGTTACCGCTATCTTTTAAGTTGACAATACACGCTCTTTATTCTAACTATTAGTGTATCTTTAAGTCATCAGATGTCAACGGCACCTATCCCATGACACTCCCCGGGTCAATTGACCCCTGTGTACAAAGTATCAGCTCAGAGGGTCTAGTCGTTTGGTCAACCATAGCCCGACAGACAAACAACATTGGGTTGCATTGGTACATATATATAGAGCGTATATAAACAACTGGTACTATTGCGTGCTATCACCTTCCAGTTCCTCTAAATAGTATTGTTTATATCCCGAGTTACCTGTCCATCTTTGTGACAATGCGATCTATTTGTTTGGACATGCATGTCAATGGGCTGGGCATTTTAAAAATCGATGTCACTCAAAAGGAAACACGCGATGAATTATTAACGAGCTCCCGCTATACACCCCTGTCCCCACACGCCCATTAACACAACGTCCCTATAGAACACAGGAAGTGACAAATGAAACTATCGAATTCCCTCAAACTTTCTTAGGTGGAAGTATTAACATATCAATCCAACAGAATATTTCCCCCAAACAAAGCCATTATTTCTTTGGGAACTGATAGCTATTGAATTTTGGCTTTCAAATTCAAGTTTAAACCACAGAGATGCTCTGAGATGTAATCAATATGTCGAAATCGACAACGTGTCTCCATGTAACGCTGTATCAATCATGGTTGTCACTTCTACTGTCCACACACACTAGATTTATTGCAAAATGATATTTTTGAACGGGACATATTGAATGGTCACCCATGGTTTGAAAATGGGGATAATATATATATCGACACGTGCTGTTATCAAAATAGTTATCGTCTCTCATCGCTGGGCGAATAATATATCGAAAGAAAGCGAATACAAAACAGAACATTGATGGCAATTGTACCCACATTTCGACCTATATATAATTTTATCACATAATTTGCCCATAAAAGCAGTTTCATAATTATCGATAAGAGACACGTTTAATATCAGCGCGTGCGATGACGTCACATCGTTCTTCAAATGACTTGCGATCGCTGCGGTTTTTATCGTTGTTTTCGATGGATATTTCGCATTGCTTCGCGTTTATTTGATCATGTGATAAAAAGTATCTCACACTCGTCCTATTGTATACGTAATTTATCAACCTCGTCCACTAAATTCTATTTGAGCCTCGGTAAACCTCGGCTCAAATCGAATTTAGTGAACTCGGTTGATAAATTCCGTATAAAATAGAAACTCATGTGAGATCCTCTATATATGAATCGGTTTCTGATTCTTATTACACGCGTGGTGTGAACAGGGACGTGACCAGAGGGTCTCTGTTGTGGGTGTCCACCTTGAATTTTTCAAATGCACACCCCTTATTAACCACATACCAAACTCCCATGTTTGCAAACCATATTTGTTTTTGGGTTGGACCTTTCCACCTGGCACTTAGCACTATTCAACTGTTGGAAATTTCCAACCTGTTATACATGCCAATTTCAGACAGAAATTTAGACAAAAAGTAGAAAAAATAACATATTCCCAACTACAATTACTGGCTGGATTGGAAATTCAAATAATGAGAATGTATGTGGTGTAAAATTTCAAAACTAATGTTGTGTCAGGCGGCAAAATTTGGGACCACCCCACCCCCTTATCCCATATTTTACCATTTTAAAATTTAAAGTTCTTTTACTAAATGTTTTATTGGGAATACCACCCCAAATGTATTCCTTGTTCACTCATGTTTCCAATCCTGTTACACTGTATATTTTACAAGTCACTAACTATATTTGCCACCCTACCATTCCATTTAGTCTTCGCCTTTATTATCGACTAATATTGATAAAAATAAATGGTGTAAAACAGTTATATCCTAACTTCAATCATATGCATATAGGTACTTCATTCTGTGAAACGAACTATGCATAAACATGCCAAAACCGAAGTTAAAGGTACTCAATCCGATCAGACGCTCCTAAATACTATTTCTTTGGCTTCGGGGGTAAAACATATTTGATTCGAGTCGAGGAACCTACCCATCAAAGCTCAGATTGATCAGATATCGATTTTTGAAGTTAGTTATTTCAATTGTTTGTGCGACAGAAACAGGAGGTCAATCGGACGGTCTTGCAGATAAAGATGGATAACTCTAAAATCAAGTGGTTATTATTACCACTTGATTTTAGAGTTATCCATCTTTATCTGCAAGACCGTCCGGTATATAATATAATTAAATTTGTGTAATCATTGAATCCAATGACTGTTAATAACATACACACGTATAGTCCAGGAGATATTGGTCGACATCTGCACCCCCCCCCCCCCCAGGACTCAACTTCACCCCACTAATTTTCTTCCTTAAGGTATCCTCTAATTTTTTTCACTTGTTAACAAGAAAAAAAAGTGGCCGCAGAGACTCCAGACAAGATGGCGTTCATCATGGCGGCCATTTTTTGTAAATGCACCATGTCTCTTTGATCGCCGTTATAGTAAAGATGATATCACATGCGGTCTTGTTTTCTGCTCGATTCGTTATTCTAATATATAACTCTTACAAATTAGCCAAAAATCCGACACCAGAATCCAATATGGCGGCCAAGATGGCCGCCGAAATGTGAAAATATGCTATTTTTCTGACATGTTACCACCTTTCGTTTGTCTCTGTGGGAAAATGTTGGCATCTTTGCGTCATGTTATACATTTATCATATAGAGGAGTCATTTTCGACCACATGGGGACCATAATATACATTCATTGCGGGATATTTGTGTCCGATATCACGTTTTCCCAAATGCCGGTATAATAGGTCAAAGCCGAATCTACGTTAATAACGCGATGTAATGTTTCGAATCAATGAATGTTATTGCTATTATAACAACACCCATGCATATATGTGTGCAGGAGATACTCGAGCTATGATTCCTCTTATACCCGAGTTGAGGAATATTTACCCAAATCCAAGATGGCGGCCAAAATGGCCACCAGAAATAAAAAATCGCCGATTTTAACATCAGTGAGCATTATTGTCATGAAAACTCCACACCTGCTTACTATTGTGAGTTGGGAACACTTAGGCGAAGAACTTTCCTTGTACCATATCCAAATAAAAGTACCCCAAATCCAAAATGGCGCCCACAATGGCGGACAGATTTTGAAAAATCACCGAAATTCCCTCATATCCACATCATTGGGCATTATTGTCGAGACAACTCCACCCATGCTTACAGTTGAGTTGGAAATACTGAGGTGAAGTTATTATCTTACATCTCATGTAAGAAATTGTTTTCCAAATCGTAGATGGCGGCCAAAATGGCGACCGAAATTTGAAAACAAGTCTACATTCCTTTACTTTCTTACGATGGGCGTTATTGTTTCGCGATTTCTATCCACCATTACATGTTGATATGGAATAGTGACATGAAGTATTCATTAGGGTTTGGCAATTGATACTCACAGCCAAGATCGTTGCTAAATTGGCGGCTACAAATTGAAAAGAAATCGATATTTTCACATCTTAATTTCAACTTGTTGTCATAATATCGGTATGTATGGACGAAACTGTACATACACCATCTACCAGTTCAACTTGAAGGTATCAAAACGCATAACATAGCTCGTATCCTTCTGGAAAGATGAAAACCACAATTAATATCGCGATGTGGCATTTGGAAATCCATTCTCCACTTAGCGCCGATAATGGCCGTAAGCGTATGTGCGCCGAATAGTTATATCAGAACAATTACCTGATAACAGATTCTGATTTGCCACGTCACGTCCATAATTATATGGACCAGCTTCCATTTCTTTGTCTGATAAATCTAGGTAGCTCACACCGACAAAGTATTCACCACTTCCTGTGAGTAGGGTCCCTCTAATCATAACGTTTCAAACAATTAATTTTCCGGTGTCTAGCTTACGATTTTAAATATTTGCTCAATATGATATTTGTGCGTCATCTTGAACTATGAAGGCATATGACCGATGACTATACAAGCTTACAGAAGGTCATCTCTATGTATGTGTCTCATACCCCATGGGGATAACGACATGTACACCTGGCGAACCAGTTAGCTAGTCACTTCTCAATAGATGGTTCGTCAACTCACAAACTCAGCGAACGTATTGGCATATGTGGACAACTTCGACGGTGTTTCGAAGGTTGCTAGCTGTCTCATTCCCTTGGGCAGATGTCTATCTGCTAAGGAGAAGACCATAGTGTACAGACTACCACACTTCTTGACCATGATCCGAAGCAACCTGTGTGACGCCCCGCATTTGTCTCGTCGAATATCTCCCAGCATAGAGGAACAATGCTCGCGGTGCTAGTTTATGGACATGCGCCATGATAGTGGGAATGAAATGGGCCACGGTATACACCACCCCTACACCTGGTGCATGTTTAAGATATAGAATGTCATGCGTGTCAGTTTTATTTGGTGTGGTAAGATTGTATTTCCACATCCGTTTCGAAGCCTTTCTGATTCAACTACGTACATTTTTGTCTGGATAATACTATGCTAGCCTCCCTCAAAACAGTCGGATGGACTGAAGGATAATGTCTTTATAGCATGAATTATGCGTTTTTTGTTATCCTCTCTCAGGGTTAGTGTTAGTATGTTGGCGGTATTATTCAAGAAAATGTCAGGAACTGTGGTGCATTTATTTCACTATGTATTTAAAGAACAATTTACAGTCTCGATGGCAATGGCTGTGGACGTTGGGAAACGCGACCTTTATGGTCATATAGCTTTATATATAACTTTAGAATATAGCAGTTAATGTCTCATGCAGGAAAATGTTCGCAATGGTGATGTTACCAATAAATCTATTGGTGTACCAACGTTTGTTGAACTGAATGCAAGAGCATTTGTACTTTCTTGAACCATACCACGCAGCGTGAGTATGACATATCAAACTATCAAATGTATCGCCTTTAAGACTATACTCCAGTCTTGGTGGGGTTTATACAGCAGTAGCCAATGGCACACGCCTGGTCCAGCTGTTTAAGAACGGCTTCCAAACGGATGGAAACATACAATCTTAGCACACAAGGAAAGCAAAGCCACACATGAGATCCTGTCTGAATCTAAAACATAACAAAATAAGGGGCGGTGCAGTCATGGTCCAATTTCATTTCCACTATCATGACACATACCCACAAACTAGCACCGTGTGTATTGTTAGCATCTGCTTGGATATGTTCGGTGAGACGATTGCTGGACGCCAACAAGCTTGTTCTTGTGATCATGTTCAAGGAGTTTGGCTATATTATGCATTATGGTCTTCTACGTCTTAGCAGAAATGCATCCGTCAAATGTCGGGCTTTCAACATTCGAAGCCATATTCAGAAGTTGTCCGGGTACGTCAGTGCATTAGATGAGTATGCGAATTGATGAACCATATATTGGGAAGTGGCTGTTTGGGAAGATCACCAGGTGTACACGTTGTTATCCCCATTAGGCCACCAAAGCTGACAATACGCCGATAGATAGGTCCTTCTGAAAGCTAGTATACGCATAGACCGAATACCTTTCTAGTGTATCGCACAAGATGACGCCTATAGTAGCATCTGAATTATACCATAAGCTATACCACGAATGAAGCTCGCTAAGAATTCCAAGCTTTCGAAACAAACACGTGAGCTGGACACCGGCATATGTATTGTTTGAAACATTCCGATTAGTGGCACCCTTCTACAAAGAAGTGTAGTAAACTGTTGTTGTGAGTGAGGTATATTAATCTGACGAAGAGACGGAAACGGGTCTAGATAATGCTGAATGTGACAATTCAGAATAAGCTCAGGTACTGTTGTTTTGATTCTTGGAAGTCATAATATGACTATTCGGCGCACCTATATACGGTTACGGCCAGTATGAGCCCTTAGTGGAGAATGGATTTTGAAATGCCACATCGCGATTGTGGGTTTTCATCATTCCAAAAGGCTACGACTTACATTGGAACTAATATATGGCTTATATTATGTACCGTTTCGTCTATACAAATCGATATTATGACAAAAAGTTGAAATTAGTATGTGATAATATCGGCTTCTTTTCAATTTCTGGCCACCAGTTTGGCCGCCATATTGACTGTGAGTATCACTTGCCAAACCCTAATGAATAATTCATACATATCAACATGTAATGGTTGGTAGAAATCGCGAAACAATAACGCCCATCCTAAGAAAGTAAAGGAATGTAGGCGTATTTTCAAATTTCGGTCGCCATTTTGGCCGCCATCTTCGATTTGGAAAACCATTTCTTGCTTGAGGTGTAAGGTAATTACTTCACCTCAGTATTTCCAACTCAACTATACGCATGGATGGAGTTGTCTCGACAATAATGCCTAATAATGTGAATATGAGGAAATTTCGGTAATTTTTCAAAATCTGTCCGCCATTGTGGGCGCCATTTTGGATTTGGGGTACTTTTATTTGGATATGGTACAAGGAAAGTTCTTCGCCTATGTGTTCCCAACTCACAATAGTAAGCAGGTGTGGAGTTTTCATGACAATAATGCTCACTGATGTTAAAATCGGCGATTTTCGTCGATTGTTTATTTCTGGTGGCCATTTTGGCCGCCATCTTGGATTTGGGTAAATATTCCTCAACTCGGGTATAAGAGGAATCATAGCTCGGGTATCTCCTGCACATATATATGCATGGGTGTTGTTATAATAGCAATAACATTCATTGATTCGAAACATTACATCGCGTTATTAACGTAGATTCGGCTTTGACCTATTATACCGGCATTTGGGAAAACGTGATATCGGACAAAAATATCCCGCAATGAATGTATATTATGGTCCCCAATGTGGTCGAAAATGACTCCTCTATATGATAAGTGTATAACATGGCGCAAAGATGCCAACATTTTCCCACAGAGACAAACGAAAGGTGGTAACATGTCAGAAAAATAGCATATTTTCACATTTCGGTGGCCATCTTGGCCGCCATATTGGATTCTGGTGTCGGATTTTTGGCTAATTTGTAAGAGTTATATATTAGAATAACGAATCGAAGAAAACAAGACCGCATGTGATATCATCTTTACTATAACGGCGATCAAAGAGACATGGTGCATTTAAAAAAAATGGCCGCCATGATGGACGCCATCTTGTCTGGAGTCTCTGCGGCCACTTTTTTTTCTTGTTAACAAGTGAAAAAAATTAGAGGATACCTTAAGGAAGAAAATTAGTGGGGTGAAGTTGAGTCCTGGGGGGGGGGGGGGGTGCAGAGGTCGACCAATATCTCCTGGACTAGTACCTACACGTATGTGAAGTCATTTTTGTTTCGGGAGTTTTTTTTATTCGGTTTTATATATTTCTTAGTTGATAACAATTGATAATAATCTCATATATATTTTGAAGACCTCTGTCTGTTTGTCTGTCTGTTTGTTTGTCATTTATACAAATCTACGATTCTCGACCGATCGGGACGAAACTTGGTACGTGGGTGTAGTTTGACCAGGCGGTGGACGTTGTCGTATTGGCGAGCCCGTGCGGCGCCCGCTTCGCGCAGACGAGATCTCGGAAACGGGTGGAGATATCGACTTGAAATTTGCTATGTGAATGTATCTTGCCCCGGATACGAATTTTATCGGGTCGCCGAGCCCGTGCGACGCCAGCTTCGCACATGCGCAGACGAGATATCGGAAACGGGTGGAGCTATCGACTTGAAATTTGGTATGTGAATGTATCTTGCCCCGGATACGAATTTTATCGGGTCGCCGAGCCCGTGCGACGCCAGCTTTGCGCATGCGCAGACCAGATCTCGGAAACGGGTGGAGCTATCGACTTGAAATTGGTTTTTGATGCCGCCAGGTTTAAATTTGGTTTTTGAATAGCCCGGACAACGTCGGGCTCATCGGCTAGTAATGTATATCACAGTAGGTATCGGTCCTATACATACATGCCTAGATTATAAGATTTATGCGAATTTTCGGAGCCGATTTCACGCTAAATATTATTTCCAGGGGAAATATTATGATTGTTAGAGACACAGAGCGAAAATGGCTTACAGAAGTCGTCTAAATCATGCAATATCGAATATGGACCTTCATCTACTGTGAAGTGCATATCATTAAGGAACATAACTAAGATATATATTACCTGCGTGTAGGTATCAGATTGATTACTTTCACCATAGTATTACCACAATAACTATACATGTATATGGTAAACCCAAACATGGTATGCAAATACTACAAAATTACCATGGTAAAATCGTGGTTACATACCATAGATCTACTATAGCAAACCATGGACATTTTATAATCCTTGATTTAGCGGGTTAATGTACGTTCATTTTGACTGCTGTCTGAAGGAGTAGTTGATGACCATTTTACCCACCCTTGGTAATAACTTCGATAAAAGAGTTGGTAAATCAACTAAATCAACGTTTCATTGTTGTTTATCCGACACACTGTCCAACTTATTAAACCGATCTGTGTGTTATGTAAGGATCCCCGGCGCTCAATAAAATGACCTGTTTGCACATCGTATTTATTCTGGGTGTGATGTTAGGGTAGAAGATTTCTGGGTACGGATAAGTAAACATCAAGCTCAAAGAAGTGACAATGAATGTGTTCTGTATATGTAACAGATATGTGATATTCATATAACTAATTATCTTTTTAGCAAGGGTGCCACGGGTTGATATAATTAAGAATTGCACTCTTTAAAATTTTAAAGTTTATACAAAACCAAAATTGGTTTTTGAATCTTGTCACAACAGGTTTGTATCCCATTTTGGTTTTGAATAAAAGCAAAATGGTTTTCAGAAGAAACATTTTAATTCTTATTAATTGGTATTGATTTCTGGGTGCGGATAAGTAAATATCATTGTAGAACAGAAGTGATATACTGAGCGTTCTGTGCATGTAACAGAAATGAGATATTCATATTAACCAATATCATTTTTGTAAGGGTGCCACCAGTTGATAAATTTCAGAACTGCATGCACTCTTTAAAATTTTGATTCCACACAAAACCAAAATTAGTTTTGAAGCTGATCACAGGTATGTGTCCCATTCTGGTTTTTATCACTACTATAACCAAAAGTGGTTTTGAGTAAAACCAAATTAGATTTTCACAACCATTTTTGTTTTGATAAATTGGATTGGATTTTTGGGTGCAGTTAAGTAAATATCATTGTAGAAAAGAAGTGACAATGAGCACTTTGTGCATGTCACAGAAATGAGCTATTCGTATTATAAAGTTTTCAATGATGTGTGCAGTTTCTTGTACGAGTCCAGGTTGTGGTGAAAAGTCATATTGTACGACATGCACATACTGTACACAACATTGTATAATAACTTTATAGTATGCAAAGGCCAATAAAAGAGTTCATTTATTAAACAATTATAACAAGTAACTGAAGGACACATGTTATAATCAGAATATACACTTTAAATATGATGTAGAGACATATGAATACTGATATATGAGAGAGAAGCCAACTTCTCCCAGGACAAAAATAGGGAGAAAACACATCATTTAGGGTGAAAATATCGCCCATGTAACCCTCTAGGGTGAGCCATTCGTTATAAGAGTATGTATCAGAATCATTTATAGGTATGTTTAGATACATGTATAAAGAGACAGCAGGCAGAGATAGAGTTGTCCCGCTTGCTATGCTCCGAACTTTTCTTTGAGGCTTGTGGAAACATTTGGAGTGTAGCAAGTGGGAGAACTCTATCTTGTTAGCATTTTCCACCAAGGCAAAATGTCAGATATTTTACTCTACAACCTCAGGAATAAATCACTTTATTATGTCTTTATAGACAAATAAATACCCAATCTTCAGTTTGTCGGTGTTTGATTAAAGGCCCACTTGATTTTCGAATCCCCAGATCACATATCAAAAATATATGCCATATTATACACCATTTGAAAGAGGAAGCTCCAAAAACATTGTATTATCAACTTATCCGGCCTAATAAATTGTGTTGTTTTTGTTGAGTTTCTGTGCTTAAGTTACATCTCGATTGTTGTGCAAGGTGTATTATTTCAATGGAGGGGGAATAACTCTATAGCTTAAAGATAGAGTTATTCCCATTGGAAATACATTTTGGTTTGAATTCTGTTGCATTCTGGGAGCCATAACGGAGGAAATCTTTCTATGATTTCAGCTGTTTTCTATTTCTCTATGGGCATCTTATGAGACACAGACAGATATATTCCCACTTACGATGTTTTCGGACTAGCTCGTTCACATCACAGAATTGAAAACCCACTTGCCAAAAATTCATGCTTTCATTCTCCATTTGGGGTAAAAAAAAGTTTAGCCAAAAGTTTAGCCAAATGAAATTTTTATTAGCCAAATTTGAAAAAGATTAGCCATTGGCTAATTTGGCTACCGACAGCGCAAACACTGGACACAGATGTTTCAAATGGTGATGAATTATAGTATTTTAATAATATTTTATGGCATAGATTGTTACTATAAGGGCCATAATTGCAAACAAGAGAGCTACGCTGGGCGTGCAAAATTTCGCCCTCTCTGGGGAAAATTTGCGGATGGAATCCAAATTCGAACTTGAGCTGTCTTTTCTCCAAATAAACCCACATACCAAATTTGATTGAAATCGGTTCACTCTAACTAAAGTTATCACCCGGACAACATATTTCAGGGATTTTCTAAGTCAAATTACGTCAAAAAAGAGGCCATAACTCTCGCAAAAATTATCGGATTAAAACGAAATTCGGACTTGAGCTGTATTTCGATATATGTAATCCACAAAAAACGGGTTTTGCGTATAAACATTCCAAAATCGAGTTATCATCCGGAAACCAAAAAACATAAGAAAAACTGAGACGAAATTTTCTGAGACGAAAAAGGGGCATAACTCTGCCAAAAATGGTCGGACAGAACCCAAGTTCGAACTTGACCTGTGTTTTGGTGGGAGAAAGTAATATACCAAATTTGGATTCATTCCGATAAACTATACTAAAGTTATCATCCGGACAACAAATTTCAAGGATTTTCTAAGTAAAAAAAACGTCAAATAAGGGGCATAACTCCGGTGAAAATTGGCGGGCGGAACCCAAATTCGAACTTGAACTTACTTTTCGGCTAATAAACCCACATACCAAATTTTATTAAAATTGGATTTTCCGTACGTTACTTGTACCCCACAAGTCATGCAAACAAAAGAACGCACCTCACAAGTACCCTGTCGTGCGTACGGACGCCTGGACGGACAGACGGACAGACCAATACTATAATACGGCCGTTTTTTCAAACGGGCGTATAAAAATGAATGAAACCTGTTGCATCAGATTTGAATTCCCAGAAGGTGAATATTGTGATGTGCACCATTGGGCACCTTGAGTATACATTGTGTTGTCTGCCAATTTCGGGATAAAGAGAGACTGAACTAAAAAAGAATCTTTGTGAAGAAGTTTCCAAAGAAACTAACGAGATGCCGATCATGTCATGGTCGCTAGATGTTTAACCCAATCCTCGGCAATAGTAAATTGCTATGATCGAAATCATATTCTAGAGTTCTGATGTGGAATTATAGGTACCGGTATACTGTTATGCACTAAAATAGTACACACAAATGTACATAATAACTGAGAGCTTTCCGATGAATGGCAACAAGCCATATTTCTGACTAAATCTTGAAAATTTACCCATAATTCTGCTGTAGTTAAGAAGTCGATTACTTAGGGCATTACTGTATTATGACTGAGATTTTGAGCTCGAAAGTTGTTAGGAATGGACGGACGATACCCATTTCTGTAATGCTCCTACTGTTCATTTGTGTATATAACACTTTCATGACTGGAGCTTCCTGAATTTCTGCAAAAACTCTGTGCCAATGCATTCTCTTATACATGCGAGTAGACCATAGGTTGCCTCGCATATATAAGAGAATGCATTGGCCTAACAAATTTTAAATTATTTTTTATAATTGTTTTTAAAAAATGCTATTTTTTTTTAAAGAATGTTAGAAGTAATGATAAAAAATGATAAAAATTGATAAAGAATGTAAGAAAAAATGATAAATGAGAGTGTCAATGACACTGTAGCTCAACGTCGAAAGGGAATGATTTCATGTGTTCCAGTCAATGGAGCAATTAGGAATGCGGAAAATTGAAATGTCTAAGTAATACTAGATTATCAACATGAAGAGATAAATATAAAATAGAATCCAAGATGGCCACTGGCAGCTATGTTTTCCAATGAATATCAAAAACATTTGATAGCTGCCAACTTGTAGATCAATATCAAGATCAATATGAAGTATGGTGATGATCGGATGAGGGTAGTCGACTGTAGGGTGTGCCAAAGGATTTAGTCATGCAAAGAGTAAAATCCAAGATGGCTGCCAGCAGCCATGTTTTATGGCAAAATGATCCCAAAATTTCATGATGATCATACAAACAGTTCGGCCTGTAGCCCGTGCTAATGGATTGAATTTTGAAATCCAAGATGGCCACTGGTGGCCATGTTTGTTTGCCGAATGACCACAAAATGACTCATTTCCCATCTACATGTCAATGTTAACAGCCATGACAAATTTCATATCCGACTAAAGGTACGACTTGAAGCCCGTGCCAAAGGATTTAGTCATGCAAAGAGTAAAATCCAAGATGGCTCACTTTTGACTGCTATACACAGTAAATATAAACAAGAATTGCATCAGAGATGCAGGGTTGAATCGTGAATATTGCGGTAGCCACGTGAAACATGGGCTTGTATTGAAAATGCATTCACTGTAAATGGCTATCATACACCACACTGGTGAAGAAGTCTGACATACCAAATATTCCCAACAAACCGAGCTCGCCAAAGTCCTCATGCTATCGAGATCAGGTCACAAAATGAACTAGAGGTGTGACTGTCCCAATGGGACTAAGGATACCCCCCCCCCCGTGTTTTTAAAATACTAAGATGTTTCACATGTCAGTAAACATTTAGTTAAACTAATAAAATAACAGTTCCCATTGCAGGTGCACAACCCTAACCCTAATCTTAAACCTATTGACCGAAAAATGTAGGAATAAAAGCTCGGACAAAATTATGCATGTTACGAAAATGTTATTAAGTCGAAAAAGGGGGGACAGACATCATAATCGCAGGTGCACAGGTTCCCATGGTACTAAATATCTGTGCCAAGTTTTAAAAAAATTGACCTAAAAATGTAGGAATAAAAGCTCGGACAAAATGATACATGATGCGAAAAATTTCTAAGTCGAAAAAGGGGGGATAACTCCACCAAAAAAAGTCTGACAGACGTCATAATCGCAGGAGCACAGGTTCCCATGGTGGTTGATGTCTGTGCCAAGTTTCACGAAAATTGATCAAAAAACGACTGAGAAAAACTCCGGACAAATTTGTGTCCACGGACGGACGGAAGAGCTGATTCCAGTATACCCCCCCCTAACATCGTTGCGGGGGTTATAACTAATTATTGAAGTCGGCCCAAAATAAGTGGACCTGGTCAGTTTTCAAACTCTATCAAGACATTGCTGAGCAAGTCTCATCTATTGAATATCAACAAAATCAGTTGATATTTGTTTAAGTTATCATGCTATCAACAACCTGTAGATGCTCCCCCTTCCCATGCAAACCAACCTCCAAAAACTATGTTGAGTTTATGAATGAAAATTTTAAATTGACAAATTTATTTTTAAAGTGATGTGAAACACTCCGGTTGGGTGATCAATTAGAAATGGAAAATAATTTTGCTCAAAGTAGTTATTTTACGAATATTAATCCAAATTTTTCAAGAACACGGACCGTCATTCTTAGATACTAATGAAATGCAATGACTCTTGATGGCGATGATATCTATGGAGTGGTATGGTCGATTTCTTTAGATTTTCGGCGATGTTAGTAGAATGCAACATGCCCACAGTTGACATACCGCCTGAGAACTATCCTATCATTTTCACGCACCCGAACAAGTCCATAATATGTCTTTAAAGGTACTCAATCCAATCAGACGCTCCTAAATTACTATTTCTTTGGCTTGGGGGGGGGGGCGGTAAAAATGTTTGATGATTGAGGAATAATAATACCCACTTGATTTTAGAGTTATCCATCTTTATCTGCAAGACCGTCCGTTTAACCGGCAAGTTCTTCCCCACAAACAATAGAAATCGCAAACTTCAAACATCGATATCTGATCACTCTGATCTTTGATGGGTGGGTTCCTCGACTCAAATCAAATATTTTTTACCCCCGAAGTCAAAGAAATAGTAAATTAGGAGCGTCTGATCGGATTGAGTACCTTTACCCAACAGAACGGCCCTGTGCCAATGCATTCTCTTATATATGCGAGTCGACCATAGGTCGCCTCGCATATATAAGAGAATGCATTGGCTTAACACATATTAAAAATGATAAAATTGTCAAAGAATGTAGAAAAAAATTATAAAATTGTTAAAGAATGTAAGGAAAAATGGTAAAAAGTGTTAAAAAAGATTTTTTTTAGGCCAATGCATTCTCTTATATATGCGAGGCGACCTATGGTCGACTCGCATATATAAGAGAATGCATTGGCACAGGGCATAACTGTAACTATCACAATGTGTTCAATGAGCCGGTTCCAATGATATCCATATTTGTATGGTTCTATTGAGACAGACCGAAGATAATTTAGGCTGTTGCAGCTTTATTTTGGCCGTTTTTGGCCGGTTTGTTGGGTAAAGGGTTAAGCTTCTGAGGACTATTTTAACCTACTCAATTTCAGAATGGCCCATCCAATCATAATTGTGTATGTCAAAGTAACCTAATTTGTTTAGAACATTAAAATCAGGCTTGTTTAGTACCCTCGTTAATTCAGTGAAGATGAATTCAGTCAAGATAAAACATGATTTTAATAAATCAAAAGCAATAAATAGTGTATATTAAATACAGAATCCAAAACAGAATAACAATGTTCAGGAACAGCCTCCACATGTACACTATATTCAAAATCAAGGTACAAATTTAAAGATATGGTAAGCGTTGGTGGTGGACATATTGCTGTTAAAATAGTCACATCCATTAAAACCACCATAATCAGAAAGAATATTATCTTATAGACAAACCTTGTTCTTATACCAATCATAAATATCATGTATATTGCATGTTATTGTTATATCAGTATTCTGTGTCATGTAAACAAATGCCTTGTTATGTAAACAAACAGTACATAAAGAGTATGCAATAAGCAAAACACTCAAAACTAACTTTAGTAAGAAATGCCACGAAGTTGTATACTGTTTACAGTCCCCAAAGCATAATAAAACCTATCTTTGTGTGCTTTCTTACAATTTTGCAATGTCTTGTGGCCTACGTCGAAACCTTTGTAAAGTGCTGACTTTGGAAGAATGTGGTAGATCGTACTCATTCTAACAGCTAAAGAACAGCTCTAAATTTCTTTTATTTTAAATAAACCGATTGAGAGCCTCGAACTGTCGTTTCTTTTTTGGAAACTAAATTGGGTCATGGAATGTCAATTCATTGGTGTTTTTTTTTAATTTATTTGTGATGTCTCGTTGGTGAAGAATGGTTTTAAGATAATTGGCCATTAATTCTTGTAATTAGTTCATTTTGTGAAATATCAGGACCTAACGAAGAGTCAACATGACAAAAGTTGAAAGTTGAATCAAATATGAATATTTTTCATGTAAGACTCATGTTTTCATTTTTTTTCCTGGAACTGTTTGTTTTGTCGCTTTGTGTGACCCACATATGTGAGTAAAGGGGGGGATGCCCTATAGCAGAAGAGTCCACAATTAGAGGTACCATGTCTTAACCACCGGAAGCTGACATAAGCTAATGATAGGTAGAGCACCCTGCTGTAACGGCAGTTTCTGATATAGTCATAAAGAATAGGAACATAAAAGATAGCAGAAACCCAAAGAACACATACAGATTTTGTGTTATGATTTATGTTTCATATTAAGAATTAATTTAAGCTTTGTATGATCCACGTTATGTGAAAAGAAATAATCAATAAAGCGAGGTCACCTGGTCATTTCTGTAAATTGCGTTTATATACTTTTACCTGTTATATTTCATTTACCTTATCATTAAGGAAATTAAATTGTTGTTAAATTTAGTTAAAGTGATGTGAAACACTCCGGTATGGTGATCAAATATAAATGTAGAATAATCTTGTTCAACCTTGTAATTTTTACAAATATTATATCCAAATTGACAACACACACCGTCATTCATATATATTAACCCTTTACCCAACAAACCGGCCACAACCGGCCAAATAAAGCTTCAACAGCCTAAAATATCTTCGGTCTGTCTCAATAGAACCATACAAATATGGATATCATTGGAACCGGCTCCTTGACCACATTGTGATAGTTACAGTTATGCCCTGTGCCAATGCATTCTCTTATATATGCGAGTCGACCATAGGTCGCCTCGCATATATAAGAGAATGCATTGGCCTAAAAAAAATCTTTTTTTAACACTTTTTACCATTTTTTCTTACATTCTTTAACAATTTTATAATTTTTAATGTGTTAAGCCAATGCATTCTCTTATATATGCGAGGCGACCTATGGTCGACTCGCATATATAAGAGAATGCATTGGCACAGGGCCCTTCTGTTGGGCAAAGGGTTAATTAAATGCAGTAACTCTCGATGGCGAATCATTTTCCTTAGTTTATTGCTGATAGATGCGTCCTGAATCGATTAGTAAATATTTACAATTGAGAGTAGTTCAGACAATATTTTCTATGGAGTGGTATGATCGATTTGCTTCAGATTTTCGGCAATGTTAGTAGAATGCAACATTTCTCCAGATAGCATAGTGCCTGGATACTAAATGATCAGTTTCACGCACCAGAACAAGTACTTAATATGTCTTTAATACAACAAACAAAGATAAACTGAAACATTTGCCCTATTATCTACTAAAATTTCACACTGGATAAATTTCGAGTGAGGCTTTACGGTCTTGGCATGTGAATTTAGTACTTCTGGTAGAAACCTCTTCTGAGCGACTACCTTTCAGCGACTGTTTATTCTTTGGCAAAATGGGTGGTCGTTCATAACAGGTTTCAATGTAGTATAATCTTGAGCAAATTTTCATAATTTGGTAACTGTTATTTCTAAATTATAACCTATAACGAAGGCCATCTATGCCTTTAATGATGAAAAGAACATTACCAAAATTATATATGGCACTCAAAGTGAGTAAATATAATAAATCAGAGTTCTTACAACCATCATCACTAAGAACACGGAAAATAGGTAGAAATAGTTTTTGTTTTTATATATAAATCTTCAGTGACTAGGGTAGAGGGGTAATGTCGCAAGAGCTATACTCGACCTGCACCTCAGATTTTGCAGTCACGTTATATTCCAATAATTAACGGGTCTTTTCGGGTGGTTTCTAGAACACCAAAGTGGGTGGAACATCTTGATATATAAGTCAAATTGCACATGCGGGTGGAATGGAGTCGATTTGAGATTATAGATGCGCGCCCTACGAGTATACCATTTATTGAGGTCAAGGACGAGTATAGCTCTTGCGACATTACCCCGCTACCAGTGACTAGACATCGCATTTTACTACCTTTGGTATGTAAACATTACTTTATCAGTGGAATTACAAATAAAACTCCAATAATTCCAATAAGAGGGTGAATTTGGTGATGCTAGCATCACTAAATTCACCCTCTGGGGACCTCTTCTGCAAATGTCAGACACACTACACATCCCCAGGAATGATTCAACAGGATGTTTATACTCAGATATATTGGTACTCTAAAATCCTCGTTTTCACTACCACAGGTTATGATGTTAACTAAACCCCCAAAACCCCAAAAACAAATTGATACAGTTATTTTTATTTTGTCCGACCCTATAATCAGTGAGTAGGGCCTAGAAAATCATTAAACCATAATACTAAATGGCTGTGTCCTAAATCGTATGCAGAAAATAGTTCAGCACATTCAAAATGGAAGAAGTTGAAGGAAAGAACGACAGCATATAACATCTATTATTGAAGCGATTGAACGAGCTCGACCAGGGATACGGCGATCTCGTATTCCGAGTAGCCCTCTGGTAGGTAGTTAGCAACATTGTTCATGAGAATTCCCAGATCACCTTTAATCACAGCTGAACATCTCAAGTGATTCACATCCTGAAAATAACAAATAATTCCTGAGAATTCGAGTTGAGAGTGATGGTTACAGTTATGCCCTGTGCCAATGCATTCTCTTATATATGCGAGTCGACCATAGGTCGCCTCGCATATATAAGAGAATGCATTGGCCTAAAAAAAATCTTTTTTTAACACTTTTTACCATTTTTTCTTATAATATTTTCTACATTCTTTGACAATTTGATCATTTTTAATATGTGTTAAGCCAATGCATTCTCATATATATGCGAGGCGACCTATGGTCGCCTCGCATATATAAGAGAATGCATTAGCACAGGGCCGTTCTGTAACAAATAATTCCTGAGAATTCGAGTTGAGAGCTGGGTGATTTCATAAAGCTGTCAACAGAGAAAAATGAACTTGGAAATGAACTACTTGTTAAGGTCCCCGCACACTTGAGCAATCAAGATTAGAACTATCATCTAAGAGCCTGATTGCTCAATTCTGCACGGTGATTTTGCTGAGCAATCAGACTCGCGAGCAATCTGTCTCACATACATGTATCAAGCTTGTTTGATATTTTGCAGACTCACGAGGTCGATTACTGAAATGTGCGGGGTACGGAAGCCAGATGGCTCAGCAAAGCACGATGAAATGTGCGGGTACGCAAGCCAGATCGCTCAGCAAAGCACGATGAAATGTGCGGGGTACGCAAGCCAGATTGCTCAGCAAAGCACGATGAAATGCGTGTCTACAACCAGTTTGTGCCAACAATTTTTTTCTCATTCAAATGGTGCTGTCTGTCCAACTCAATCTGGAATAAATTAAGAACGTATCATTTGGTTCGGAATGGGACTGATATTTAGGCAACTATTTTGAATATCTGTATTTTTTGTTAGTGGGTGGGGTGGGGGTGTAACTTTCTAAGTTTCTGGTGATTACTCTGTGGTCTGGAATCAGTTAAAGTCATAAATTTTTGTGCCGAATTGCTCAAGTCTGCGGGTAACACGACCTGCGAGCAATCAACCTCTTTGTATGGGTCGAGTTGCTTAGAAAAAAAAATATATGAAGCATTTATTAACATTCAACTAAGGTGGTAATGGTGGTTGAGCACATAAAATCTACATGTAAAAGACTGTTTGATCTAAATAGCTTGTTTTGGCGATGAAAAGTGTAATTGCAAATTCTTTGGATATCCGTAAAATTACATTGATATATTGGTGTTGGGGACTACAAGGGATTGGGGTTTTAGATTGAAGTCTTCTATGATGAACGTACCCTACATTGATATATTAGCAGCGTGGACTACAAGGGATTGTGGTCGAGTTTTAGACAGAAGTCTTATATAATAAACGTACCAGACATTGATATATTGATGGTGGGAACTACACGGGACTGGGGTCAGATTTTTGGATAGAAGTCTTATATAATAAACGTACCAGACATTGATATATTAGCAGCGTGGACTACAAGGGATTGGGGTCCAGTTTTAGACAGAAGTCTTATATAATGAACCTACCAGACATTGATATATTGGCAGTGGGAAACTGCACGGGATTGGGGTCTGGTTTTAGATAGAAGTCTTATATAATGAACGTACTAGACATATATTGGTGGTGGGACTACATGGGATTGGCATCCAGTTTTAGATAGAAGTAACATATAATGAACATACCAGACTTTTGAGCCATGAGGAAACATTAGTTGACACATCTGACATTAATTTCACCCCGACGGGAGGGTCTAGCTTTGATATGCACGAGAATATCCTCTGTCCGGCGATCACAAGCAGCTGAGATCCCATTACCTCCAGGTCGTTGACTGTCGATAGCACCTAATCAAATAACAAAACATTATGAATCAATTTATATGTGGAGCTCCATGGTCCAGTGGTTAGCGCATTGAACTTTTCCTCGCTCTCAACAATGCGAGACGAGTTCGCAGTCGGTCGGCGGTCTATTACGAGTTGTCACACAACAGTGCCTTGGCCCCTTTGAGCGATGCGTAATTGTAGGATTGTACACTGTTTGAATCTCGCACCAAGTTGTGACCCTTGAGCAAGGTCGCTCGTACTATGTCTGCTTTGCACCACCCATGAGTTATAAGGGTACATGCTTATGAGCAGTGAAAGATCTTGTCAATATGCTAGCCACATGGCATCTTGGTATAATCTCGGCTCTACCACCCCTGTCCCCAGGGAGCCGTAGAGGGTCACAGAGTGTTTAGGCTCATCAGGGTATTAATTTGAACGCTTTGGGCCTCATGGGATAAGGCGCTTTACAAATACTATACATTATTATTATATAGTCCAAGTTTCCTTCAAAGTACAGTAATGCCCTAATTAATCAACTCCATAACAACAGCAGAATTATGGGTAATTTTTCAGGATTTAGTCGGAAATATGGCTTGTTGCCATTCATCGGAAAGCTCTCATTGAAAGCTCTTTCTGCTGTGGTTATGGAGTCGATTAATTAGGGCATTACTGTAACCAGCTGGTGAAATCGGTAGGGATAAAATAGGCGCTAGCTGAGTGAAATAATCCTCGCATCTCACGAGAGGAGAAAACCTTTATGCTACTCAGACCAGTTTACTGTGTGTTTATTATATTATCTAAACCAGTTTGTTATGACCAAGACTACAATGAAACACATAGTTAGACCTAATAGAACAGTTTACTGTGTGTTTATTATATTATCTAAACCGGTTTGTTATGACCAAGACTACAATGAAACACATAGTTAGACCTAATAGAACAGTTTACTGTGTGTTTATTATATTATCTAAACCGGTTTGTTATGACCAAGACTACAATGAAACACATAGTTAGACCTAATAGAACAGTTTACTGTGTGTTTATTATATTATCTAAACCGGTTTGTTATGACCAAGACTACAATGAAACACATAGTTAGACCTAATAGAACAGTTTACTGTGTGTTTATTATATTATCTAAACCGGTTTGTTATGACCAAGACTACAATGAAACACATAGTTAGACCTAATAGAACAGTTTACTGTGTGTTTATTATATTATCTAAACCGGTTTGTTATGACCAAGACTACAATGAAACACATAGTTAGACCTAATAGAACAGTTTACTGTGTGTTTATTATATTATCTAAACCGGTTTGTTATGACCAAGACTACAATGAAACACATGGTTAGACCTAATAGAACAGTTTACTGTGTGTTTATTATATTATCTAAACCGGTTTGTTATGACCAAGACTACAATGAAACACATAGTTAGACCTAATAGAACAGTTTACTGTGTGTTTATTATATTATCTAAACCGGTTTGTTATGACCAAGACTACAATGAAACACATAGTTAGACCTAATAGAACAGTTTACTGTGTGTTTATTATATTATCTAAACCGGTTTGTTATGACCAAGACTACAATGAAACACATGGTTAGACCTAATAGAACAGTTTACTGTGTGTTTATTATATTATCTAAACCGGTTTGTTATGACCAAGACTACAATGAAACACATAGTTAGACCTAATAGAACAGTTTACTGTGTGTTTATTATATTATCTAAACCGGTTTGTTATGACCAAGACTACAATGAAACACATAGTTAGACCTAATAGAACAGTTTACTGTGTGTTTATTATATTATCTAAACCGGTTTGTTATGACCAAGACTACAATGAAACACATAGTTAGACCTAATAGAACAGTTTACTGTGTGTTTATTATATTATCTAAACCGGTTTGTTATGACCAAGACTACAATGAAACACATGGTTAGACCTAATAGAACAGTTTACTGTGTGTTTATTATATTATCTAAACCGGTTTGTTATGACCAAGACTACAATGAAACACATGGTTAGACCTAATACATTCAGAACAGTTTACCGTGTGTTTATTATATTATCTAAACCGGTTTGTTATGACCAAGACTACAATGAAACACATGGTTAGACCTAATACATTCAGAACAGTTTACCGTGTGTTTATTATATTATCTAAACCGGTTTGTTATGACCAAGACTACAATGAAACACATGGTTAGACCTAATACATTCAGAACAGTTTACCGTGTGTTTATTATATTATCTAAACCGGTTTGTTATGACCAAGACTACAATGAAACACATGGTTAGACCTAATACATTCTTAAAGCTACAACATCACCAGTCATTTCTGTTAAGATAATGTGCAAGGATACCAAATAACGCAAAAATAGACGCTGTGCTGAGAGTAGGATAACGCGTTCGGTCTTCTGGGAGTGGGGAAATGATTATATTTTGACGTATAAAGTTTATGAAAATATAATAAATTGGTTTAGGTCCAAGTGCGATTTTCTTACTTGTCTATAGCTGACTTTATGCCAAGATTTTAATCTACTTTATCATTGAAATCAATAAAAATGCTACATTTATCAGAAAAAATGTTATCTTATGGTCATAATGATTATTATAATCTAACTGTTGTGTTAAATTACGCACAGAATGTGCCATTTCATTGGGATTAACCTCACATTTGATCAATTTGTTTACGTCAAGAGAAGTTAACTGTTACAAAGTTCGTGAGGTCAAATGAATTTGTATTCTTTTAAAAGTATGTAAACAATGTGATAAAATATATTTTTCAAATTAGATTACTACTTTCAGTTGACAACTATTGTGGAGTTCAGAACAAATATAATGTTTGCTATGAAATAAAGTGAGTTACTTTCATAATTGTGACATGTTATTACAGTCATTAGTGATTTTAGACGAGCGGGTGATTTAAGCTTAAAGTCCGCAATATAAGAGGAAGGCAATTGTACTTTGATGTAAAAAAGTTTTATCCCTACCGATTTCACTAGCTGGTTTATGTCGAATGAAATTTTACTACAATTTATAGTGAAAAGCAAAAACATTTTACATGACAATATTGTTCCCTTCATGCTGTCTCATAAGCACGCTAAAACCTGACCTTGGATGTCTGAGATCCATAATTAAGATTAAGGGCCATAACTCTGCAATAAAGAAATATACAAAACCTGTTTCATGTGGATATCCTTTCCCCCATGGTGCTTCATAAATATACCAAAGATCGTTCAAATCCGATCTATGATGACTGAGATAGAGATCTCCAAAGACAGATGCATGCACGGACAGATGGATGGATGGAACCAATTTTTATATCATGTGCCCAAGCCTGAGTTTAGTGGGCCTGTCATTTACAGAATGAGGTCCCCATTGGGTGAATTTAGTGACGCTAACCCACATAATGGGCTGGCATCACTAAATTCACCCTCTGGGGACCTCATTCTGCTTAGTCCTCATCTTCTCTGAAAGTTTCTTTATTATCAAATTTCTATAGAAACTTCTTCACAAAGATTCTATTTCTTTTTTAGTTTAGTTTCTCCATATCCCCAAATTGACGACACAGTGCATAATCGAGGTTCCCAATGGGTGTACATCACAATATACTCACCATTTGGGAACTTCAATCTGAGTCTGTCTCCGATAGCATATGAGGCCATGCAGAATGAAGTCCCCAGAGGGTGAATTTGGTGATGCTACCACACTATGAGGGATAGCGTCACTTAATTCACCCTCTGGGGACCTCATTCTGCAAATGACAGGCACACTAAACTCAGACTTGCATGTGCCAATCATTGTTTAAATTAATGACTAACCTCCTCTGCTAGTCTGTCATGACCACCTGAGTATAGTTCACATGTGTGATGTCGCTTCAAGTAATCAATATCCAAACCAAACTCCTTCCCGAGTTCCAGCATCAGTGCCGGCCATTTGTTGGCGGGTTGATCCATGTTCTTCAATAAACGTTTTGGTGATTCAGGATTCTCCGCGGATTGATTTTCTAGTGTTTGACAGGCGCAGGAGATAACTCTTGACATGAACTAAAAAATAGAAAGAGATAACAAAGATAGAAAGAGATCACAAAGATAGAAAGAGATCACAAAGATAGAAATAAACTTTATTACGACATATCTAGGGGCCTGCGAATTGGGCACTTTTCCAATTATTCAAAATCCGATGTTGAATCAGGAAGCCGATGTCGTTATCGAATCGAATCGGCTAGTTGCAAGTGCATAGAGTAGGTCATCAAAGTTGATCACAAATTTTTTCCTATAATTATGGCGGCAGAATTTCATAAATGCATAAATATTTTTGAAAGAAAATAGCATAGCACATGCAAATCTCTGGTTGTATAATTTATATAAATGTACACCAATTAAGTTTTGGTAATGAAACTACATAATGATGTGCATATCAAAGTTGATAAAAAACATTTTCCAGTAATTATGACGATGGGGAAATATCAGTTAAAGATGCATAATCAAGCCTTGAAATAGGGTGTCTGTCATTTGCAGAATGAGGTCCCAGAGGGTGAATTTAGTGATGCTACCCCACATAGTGGGCTACACCAAATACACCCTCTGGGGACCTCATTCTGCTTACACCTCATTCTGCAAATGACAGACACGCTATTTCAAGGCTTGTGCATAAATCTGAATTAACGCTCCCAGATTACTATTTCTTTGGTTTTGGGGGTAAAAAATATGTGATTCGAGTCGAGAAACCCACCCATCAAAGCTCAGAGTGATCAGATATCAATTTTAGAAATTTGTTATTTTCCCCGAGATATGTAATTTTTGGAGGCCTGGCAAATATTCCTCAAGCTGACTGTCTCAGACCAAATTGCAGATGAAGATGGATAACTCTAAAATCAAGTGGCTTTGGGTGTTAGATATTTGACAAAACGGCCAAATTTCTTTGAACAAAATGTTGATAAATAACACGTTTTGGGCAATTTTATACCATAGTCATGCCAGTTTCAACATCACTGGCAGATCATGTCGTCTCCATATGGCATCTCATTGTGCAAAAAAAATTCAGTATTGTACTGTTATATGTTGATTTGCTATAAAAATATAAATATTCTGATTCCGATTCTAACTTCACATCTCTTCCATTAATGGAAATTAATCACTTACCGGTATATACCCTAGTGACAGGTTCAAAGACAATATTTTTCTAAGTGGAATTTAGGTGCAAAAACTAAACAAAATGGCAGATAAATACAAGTAAGAATTGAAGCAAAATATGTGAAGAGCATACCTCTCTCCTCAGAACAGATATCTCCATGTCGATGTTTTGTGTAGGGAGTAGTGGATGTTGATGCAGGTCCTGGAAGAAAGCGGCTCGACCCTGAAATAAATGAAAGTGTCAATGACACTGTAGCTCAACTTTGAGAGGGGATAATGTCCTACATCACAGATTTACAGTCAATGTGCAATAATAAATGGGGAAAGTTTAAATTTTTACAGGTCAACCAGGAGAGCCATATGAAGTTTGAGATGAATTCGGATGAAAAATGTTGCCTGTAGGGCAGGCCCAGGGATTTAGTCATTAAAAGAATAAAATCCAAGATGGCTGCCAGCCAAAATTGCAAACAAGATGACTGTTGGTGGCCATGTTTAAAAAAAAATTTGACAAATTTGATATATCAGGGATGTGGCCTGTAGGATTTTTTTTGAGTCCATAGAATTTAGTCATGTATAGGTTAAAATACATGATGGCTGCCAGCAGCCATGTTTTTCATCCAAATTCATTAACATTTGATAGCCCCAATCGAGAGGTCACCCGGAAGACGTTTGGTGACGATTGGCTGAGTGATGTGGCCTGTTGTAGGGTGTGCCAAAGGATTTAGTCATGACAATGATTATCTATTCATAACTAAAAATATTAAAAACAAATTTAAAACATAATAAATTTATACAAACAATGAGTTATTGGGGCCAGAAAAAGAGAAAAGGCTGTCTTGCTGCTGTCCCCAAATACAAAGAGTAAAATCCAAGATGGCTGCCAGCTGCCATGTTTTTGGGACACATGCATACTGGTATATGCGAGAGAAGTCATTTCTACCAGGGTCAAAAATAGGGAGAAGTGGCACATATTAGGGAGAAGATGTCTCCCAAGTCGCCCTCGAGGTTGGTTCTGCCTGATGTTGAGGTTGGGTGCTTCGTTGGTGTGTGCCCCAGAAATAAAAGATAAAAACGCTTTTGAGCATGCGTACAAAAATATTTTGGCCCGATTAATGGAATATTCATTTTGCATGGCCTAGTTATTATTATTTATTATTAAAAACAAAAATACCAACTGATATACTACTAACCAAGGCTGCAAACAGTATGTCTGTCATTCGCAGAATAAGGCCCCCAGAAGGTGAATTTGGTGATGCTAGCCCACTGTGCGGGTTACCATCACTAAATTCACCCTCTGGGGACCTCATTCTAAGAATGACAGACACACTCAGGGATGGATCCAGACATTTTTTGGGGACACCTGTTCTGTATTTGAGTATGTCCCCATATAAATTTGGATATTAAAAAATTCAGTACTGGACACTTGATTGTGCAAATAAAGGCTCTATATGATAGACTATATCATCTGCAGGTTGATGATTTGCATTAACATGTGTTTGAATTATAGAAAAATTCCTTGAAAATATGGAAAATCCAACTTGAATAAATACTATCCACTTGGAATTTGGGGACATTTGGGTCTCCATAGTTTGGGCGCCCAAACCTGTAACAGGTATCAAAACATCCCTGGATCCTTCTCTGGACACACTATTTTCAGACTTGCTACTAACCTTCCTGTCAAACAGTGAGAAGATCTTTACTGGTTTAATATTAAACTTGAGTAACGCCTGCATAAGCACAGCCAGGTGGTAATGATGTCGTACTAAGCCGTAATTTGTACTCTTCTGATCAATCGCGAGCTCAACCAAGGATGCTGGTCCCCGAGTCTCCTGCCACAATGATTCGATGTTGAACACTGGCACTTCATTCGCTTCACAGTTGGCCTAAAATTGCAGACAGAAACACAGTTGACCCTTCCGTGACTAGAGCTTCCTGAAATTTTGCGATAACGCTGTGCCAATGCATTCTCTTATATATGCGAGTCACCCATAGGGAGCTTCACATATATAAGAGAATACATTGGCCTAATAATATTTGCCTTGACCTTATAAGCCAGTGCATTCTCTTGTATGAAATTCGATATTACTTTCCAGACACTCATGAGGATTTCAGTATTCAAACAAAAACTCTAGGTATTCTCTATGTATGAATGATATTGTATCGGTATATCACCATGCCTGATTTTAGTGTGCCTGTCATTTGTAGAATGAGGTCCCCAGAATGAGAATTTAGTGACGTTATCCTACATAGTGGGCTAGCATTACTAAATTCACCCTCTAGGGACCTCATTCTGCTTAGGCCTCATCTTCTCTGGAAAGTTTTCATATTAAATTTCTATAGTTTAGTTTCCCTATATCCCAAAATTGGCATATTTGCATAATTGAGGTTCCCATGGGTGTACATCACAATATTCACCCTTTGGGAACTTCAATCTGAGTATTTGTCTCCCATAGCAGATGAGGCCATGCAGAATGAGGTCCCCAGAGGGTGAATTTGGTGATGGTAGCCCATGTGAGATAGCATCACTAAATTCACCCTCTGGTGACCTCATTCTACAAATGACAGGCATACAAATGACTTGGATATCACCTAAAATCATACATATTTCTTGGGGTGTCCAAATTTTACTCATGAAGGTAATTTCCAGAATATTTATGCCAAGTGCTACAACGAATATTTTCTTGTATTTTAAAACCAAGAAATTAATATACCAGTAAGACGACTTGATGGCCCATGTTATATTGACCAGCGATATTCGTAACAAATTACTAGTAAGTGCAGACCACACAACTTCAGTCTGCAATAACTTGCACATAATGTTGCTTCCGATTATTGCTATTTCACAACGAATGACGCAATTACTCACGCCTATTATAATAGGCATGTTACTATGAAAAACATGCGAAGCCTACTTAAAGGCAATCGCTCAACTCAGCTGTCCTGAGACAGACTATATCTACCACGCACACATACATATATGCGTCGATCCCTCAGTTACTTTGAGGAATCTTACTTCCGCTCTCTCCTGATGAGACCTTGCGGGTTCACCAATTTCTAAATTGGGTGACAAAATAGGTCGAAACACTAATAGGCAGTGTAGAGTGCTACATAGAATGTCCCGTCCATAGATCGGATGGGATGTTGGTATTTATCCAATTTTATATAAAAACTCAATCCCCAGATCACATTATATAAAATATATGCCATATGATATACCCAGATTACATTATATAAAATATATGCCATATTATATACCCAGATTACATTATATAAAAAATATGCCATATTTTATCCCACAGGGTTACAGTGAAAGACAACAACTGGAATGCGTTTATAGCTACCTGTTCAGAAAATCATAATTATTTACAGGAAGCCGATACAATAAATGTAGTAGTAACCAATACAAACAAGTGGGTGACAATTTTTTGAGGCACAATAACCGCCTACACAGATGTAAGCCAAAAGGGGGAGACGCCAATCGAACGCGTATGTCCCAAAACAAAACAAAAACAGGGAGGGAGGGAGGGTTGTCAACACAAGCGACTGTCCTCAGCAAATACATTATTGGAAAGAATGTTTAACGCAGTATAACTGCGCGCATCCCCCGGCCAAAGATATAGTTCCCATTATTCTGCTCTTCAAATTATCCCCGTTCGCCAACTAAATAGCAATACTGCCAAAAATACTTGTACTTTATAATTATGTTTTATTTTCGTCTAAGTACTCCGCAATATCAGTGTATAGCTTACTTATCTGAACTGTCATACGGTATGGTGTAGTGATAGATACGAGTGAAAGATCTCGTGATCAAACATGATTATGTTTGTACCAAATTTTTGGTTTAAGGTTACGCATCTATAACCCGGTGCGATAAAATACGTCGTTTTGTACAACAATGTTATATACCCAGATTACATTATATAAAATATATGCCATATTATATACCCAGATTACATTATATAAAATATATGCCATATTATATACCCAGATCACATATATAAAATATATGCCATATTATATACCCAGATTACATTATATAAAATATATGCCATATTATATACCCAGATTACATTATATAAAATATATGCCATATTATATACCCAGATTACATTATATAAAATATATGCCATATTATATACCCAGATCACATATATAAAATATATGCCATATTATATACCCAGATTACATTATATAAAATATATGCCATATTATATACCCAGATCACATATATAAAATATATGCCATATTATATACCCAGATTACATTATATAAAATATATGCCATATTATATACCCAGATTACATTATATAAAATATATGCCATATTATATACCCAGATTACATTATATAAAGTACATGCCATATTATATACCCAGATTACATTATATAAAATATATGCCATATTATATACCCAGATTACATTATATAAAGTACATGCCATATTATATACCATTTGAAAGAGGCAGCTCCAAAACATTGTATTTTCAACTTATTTGAAGTAATAAACTGTAAACATGTTGTTTTTTTGTTGAGTTACCGACATCAGTTCTATGCTCAAGTTTCTGCACAAAGTCTATTAGTTTCAATGGAAGGGGAATAACTCTATATATTTAGATATACAGTTATTCCATTGAAAATAAAACTATAGTTTGAATTCTGTTGTATTCTGGGAGCCATAACGGGGGAAATTATTTTATGATTTCAGCTATTTTCTGCTACTCTATCGACACCTTCTGAGACACAGACATTCCATATGGCAATGAATTATAGTATTTTAATCATATATTATGGCATAGATTGTTATTAAAACCGTATATCAAGGGGCACTATAAAAAAAATTATTCAGTCCTCGAAAATAAAGTGGGCCTTTAATACCAAGAAATGAATATAAGATGACTAAAGTGCTGCCACTGCTGTTGCAATTAATGTAATATGCAGTGCACCGCTATTTGTTATCAATGCTATTTGTATTTAAGAGTTATTGTTTGTTGCTTCTATTTTTTCATGTTCTTTTTGATTATGCTGGTTTAATAAACTTTATATAATTTAAGGTCACCTCGAACTGTAAGTGGGGAAAGGAAACACCCAGTCGAATTGGATTTAGTTTGAATTTGTGAAAGTAACAAATCGTGTAATATTACTGTTAACATACAGTAATGCCCTAAATAATCGACTCCTTAACCACAGCAGAATTATGGGTAATTTTTCAGGATTTAGTCGGAAATATGGTTTGTTGTCATTCATCGGAAAGCTCTGAGACTTTCCGATGAATGGCTACAAGCCATATTTCTGACTAAATCCTGAAAAATCACCCATAATTCTGCTGTGGTTAAGGAGTCGATTATTTCGAGCATTACTGTATGTGTGCTTAATTTGATTGTATTGGGAGACAGGCTTCATAAGTTGACAACACTTGTGCCCCAATCCCTTTTGTATTATTATTATACAAATAAACCATGTTACCATAATCAATTTGCATGCATGTTTGGTTTCTGGTGGTCAGAATGCAAATGTTTGTTCGCTTACACCTTACAGACTTATAATCCAAGGCTGTTCGGTGGAGAGGTTCCGGACTAGAGTGGTAATTCTTAGTGCCATTGCAGTGGGGTAAATTAGGGACTGGGTAGAACGTTCGGTATGGAGAGGGATTTGGTTTATAGAGGGTCCGATTTTGAGAGGTCTTATACTGTAAATGTACTCACATCCAAACATATTGTGAGGAGCTCCATCACCATCCGAATAAAGTTTGGCATACATGCTTCAGTTATACCAACATCCTGCAAAATTTAACGATCTTATGTATAAAAGGTTGCAACAAGTACAAATTCCATGAAACTATTGTTGAAGGTATGTTTACATTATTATTCCAAAAAATATAGAAGCATCTGGTGTTACACATATTTCACTTAGGAGTGTTTTCAAAAATGAATTTTCAATAAAATAATTTTAACAATTCATGGAAAAAAATTATAAAAAAATATATATTTCCTTGTGACAGAAGGTCTTAATAGTCTGGTCGTTGAAGCATTGGACCTAGAAAAAAATATTAACAAGCTGTTTTTGGTGTAATTTTGTAGGGCAGAATCTGAGGAATAACATATCCAAAATCCGCTAAAATCCGCTTTGGGGAAAATTCTCTAGTCAAGATGGTGCCCAATATGGTTATTAATATCTGAAATTGTTGAATTTCTGTGGTAGGTGCAGCAATAAATGCCAAATTCGTAATAAATTTAAATATTGACAAACAATGTTTAGCCGTAAACCATATTTGTAGAATGTCTTTCCCAAAACGGCCGCCAAAATGGAGAAAACTGAATGAAATTTACAATTTGTGCAACATGTAATTGCTAGTCCTATAAGATAGAACAAACACTCAAATTATTTGAGGATATTCATTGCAGAGTATAAGAGAAATGTTTGATCAGAGATGTAAGAATTCTCCCTAATGAATCCCAAGAGAGAGCAATCGAAAGAAGGGTCTCATGCAACGGTTATATCTGAACCTTTGGGCGCACAGAATCGAAACAATAACGCAGTTCTATATGTACTTTTTATGTTGAATCGTGTGATTATATGTGTAATCAAACAGTTAAATGCGATTTGGTATGGATGTAATGATTCTGTGATCTTTTCTAGAAGCAGAAATATATGTAGTCAGAGCAGTCTCGTGAATGTGACCGATCAGCATTAATTTTGATATCTACAACATTAATCCTTCCAAGATGCACTGCTATAGAACAATATAATATATATGCATACAGTTTTGGGTAAAATCTGAAGATCCTATTGTCACAAGAATGCACGGTGGTATATAATGATCACAATTTATTAAAACACAAAGGAGTACAAAACATATCTTCAATAAATTCTAAACTTGACCGATATGGTTTACATATAATGTGGCTGAGACTGTTTATATCTGGAAATTATATTTAGTTATATTCACCAAAGCCACATATAAGCGAAAAGTACTACGATTTCTGCAACCGCATCACCGTGTTTGCCCCTTATCCCTAGAGTTACATATAGTTGCTGTACACAAAACCACAAATAGCAACATTTAGCGAATGTTCAACGCTGAAATAACAGCTTTAAACGATGATCCCCTGCTATTTAGCACAATTACGTGGGTGGTTTTGGTAAGATATTTTAAAACAAAACGATACTGTAAATTAATATTGTGCATTGCGTGGTAGTATATTCCAGTTGTAAAGTGGGGACTGAAGTAATTTGAACAAAATCTTCCAATAATAAACCGGTTTGGTAGCTGCGTGAAAATTAGTCATAAATAATATGTGAGATGTACCATCTCTTTGATCTCGTGAGATATGGCGCTAATCTATTGAAGAGATTGGTGTTTCTTTGCAGTGTGATAAGCATTGGGACATATGTGTATGGTATATTATCACGGAGAGTGTAGCAAATTCCATAAATCTAACTAGTCTTTATACCACAAGGGTGTGCACTTCAGTGTATGTGTTACATTCAATGATTAATCACAATGTCCAAATGAAACTACCATGCACTTCATGGCGAAACATTACTTTGTGTGTTGCATGACCAAAATTATTATATTTTGTCCGGACAGTTGGATGTTGGATAAGCAAAAAACCAAAACTTTAGCCATTGGGTTTGAATTGCGTTGAAATGACCAATACATCCTTCAGATGGATATTTTAATGATCTGTGTACCTTTAAAGATACTAAACAACATGAATGTACATTACTAATACGTATGTCCACTCCTATGTGGTTATCCAATATGTTGCTTTCGTCGTGGTATATCTTTGAGTTGCGGCCATTTTGACAGTCATTTTATGGCCGTGATTGTATTATTTTCTGTCCGTGTCACTCAATTCGCTCCAGTGCTCCAATTTCACACAAACTTGTATAACTACGTAATCCCAATGCCATAACATATCGTATACTTACCTTCATAATTTACGTCAGACCCCACCCCTATTCAGGGCGCTGTAGAACATTTTCCCCAAAGCGGATTTTAGCGGATTTTGGATATGTTGTACACGAAGATTTCCTCTTTCCAACGATACCAAATTTAGCTTGTTAAGATTTTTTTCCTGGTAGACCTTATATTTTCAGCCCGACAGCCAGACTACCTGAGTTTAGTGTGCCTGTCATTTGCAGAATGAGGTCCCCAGAGGGTGAGTTTAGTGACGCTATCCTGCATAGAGGGCTAGCATCATTAAATTCACCCTTTGGGGACCTCATTCTGCAAATAAAAGGCACACTAAACTCAGACTTGAATATATATAAATATATATATAAAGGTAGGAACTGTCTGTCTGTTTGCAATTTTTCTCCCGGACCCCTGTACTGATTTCAACCAAATTTGGTTAGAATTTAAACATTTTGATTTAAAGACAAATTAATTTAGTTTAAAACAAAAAAATCTGTTCAATCTAAGTGGCAAACACAAAGATTCCACTGAATAAATGCTCTGTCTGAGATCAAAATGTGCATGAAACGCACTAAGGGGCCATAGGCCCCTTGTGCGACCACAGGCCCCTTGTGCAGGGGCCACAGACGCCTCCAACACTGAATAATGGCTCCTGAAGGGAGCCTGTTTCAGCTAGTTTACTATATTACTAGGGGATTACTATATTTCTAGGGGATTTTCTGCCAAAAATGATGGGTCTATAAACACTCTTTCTTACTTTTTGGTGTAATGGAATTTTTGTCGGTTAGCACAAGGCTCTAACCTTGTAAAATACCATATGGAATTAATAATAAAATTGAAGTTAACCATCTCTCTGTAATGCCCTGGATGCTAACAGTTAAGTTTTTATTGATAAAAAGTATATTGTTGACACTAATGTAACTGTCTATCCAGTCCGAATGTCGATCTTCAAACGGAATTTTGAACTGCTGAATGTGCATCGCGACCAGTCAAACTGACTCCCAGGGCCGTCCTCTCACCATTTTCGAGTATACTCCCTCAAATCTACATCCCATCCACAACTCCGAATTACTTTGTTTTTAATTGAGTTAAACTGAGTTCAGTCGAATCAAAGTTGATCAGCATCTTTTGTGTTTTCGGAGGCGTCTCTGTCAGGATGTGCTCTGATCGTAAGGACAAAATATCATGTTTATGGCCTTCAGGTAACACAATCTATCTCAGGTTTCCAATCAGTGTGAAGTTTTTATGTTTTAGGATACAAATTTGGGCTAAATCGGATGTATGGGTAAAAGTTATAAACACACGAACATCATAGTTACAAACACACAGACAGACAGACAATGGTTCTCATATTTCAGTTTTAACCCTTTACCCAACAAACCGGCCAAAACCGGCCAAATAAAGCTTCAACAGCCTAAAATATCTTCGGTCTGTCTCAATAGAACCATACAAATATGGATATCATTGGTACCGGCTCCTTGACCACATTGTGATAGTAACAGTTAGCCCTGTGCCAATGCATTCTCTTATATATGCGAGTCGACCATAGGTCGCCTCGCATATATAAGAGAATGCATTGGCCTAAAAAAAATCTTTTTTTAACACTTTTTACCATTTTTTCTTACATTCTTTAACAATTTTATAATTTTTAATGTGTTAAGCCAATGCATTCTCTTATATATGCGAGGCGACCTATGGTCGACTCGCATATATAAGAGAATGCATTGGCACAGGGCCCTTTTGTTGGGTAAAGGGTTAACAGTATACATTGGAATGGTCTGTTATCGATCTGGAGGTGTTTTCAGGAAAAATAAGCAGACAACAGATAATACAAGTATAGAAGGAGTCCTATTTATTTGAGGGAAATGTTTAGATAATAATATCAACAAATGGTCATTTGTTGAACTTATTATCTGAACATTTTCTGAGGGAACTACTCGTTAATGAGTAATAAAGAATCTCACACTGACTTACTTTTCTGCATAGTCTGTCTTTCGGTGGCTTCCCAACCTGAAATACCAACAACTTTTAAGTAAGACTAGGACGCATACATGTTAACTATTGATTTTGGAAGATTTAACTTCAGAATTGGGAGATCTGGAGGTTTCATAATTGAAAACTTGCTATTTTATTGAATGTAAAGCCATACAATACCATATTGATAAAAATCCAATATATTTCTCTGATTATAACAAGTAGCTATTACAGAGAGTAACATGATTACAAACTAAATAATACAGTATATAAGGGGTTGTGCAGTGTCACATTGGATATGTGTGTCAGTGTTCGCACTTTCATAGGCCAAATTGGCCAATGGCCAATTTTTTGGGAAAATGGCCAAATTTTTGTTTTACCCTAAAATTGGAAATCTAATTCAAAACCCAAAATGATTTTGTAACTGGAAAGAAAAAGTCAAATTTATAGTATGCATCTGCTAATTTACCAGAAGTTTTAACTAGCGTGCATGCATAGAACAGTAAATAACATTATTGTTCTTCATGATATGTTTGCATGATAAAATGAGTGACAAATAATTTACAATGTTTTAACATTGACTGGGACAGCTAATTGATTATGTGATACATCATAATGGGCCACAAAATGCATCAGGGCAGTACACAATCAAATAATGGGCCACCAAATGCAATAAAACAGTAATGAGGATTAACACAAATGAATCCTTTGTCTGCCACAATGCTGAATGGTAGATGGTGGGTAGTGGTATTTTGTCAAGTAACAATTGTGGGTATAAAGAAATCTAGACACAGTATTTGCCATGGTGTTGACACAGATTTGTTTCACTTGGTTGAGCAGATTTATGTTATTATAATTATATAGAATGTTACACATTAAATAACAATAATATTCATTAATTGTGAACCCAGAAATGAGGATTTAATTTGGCCAAAAAAAAAATCAGAATTGGCCAAAATAATTTACGGCCCTGCGTAAACACTTAAAGGTACTCAATCCAAAGAACGCTCGCAAATTACTATTTCCTTGGCTTCGGGGTAAAAAATATTTGATTCGAGTCGAGGAACCCATCCATCAAAGCTAGGAGTGATCAGATTTTGATGTTTGAAATCTAATATTTTAATTTTAAGTGGCCCAGTAAACTGTCAACGAGAATAACTTATCTGACCAGATAGCGGATGAAAATCGATAACTCTAAAATCCAGTGGCTTTTTTGTGTCAGATATTTGACAACCGGCAAAATTTTGTTGAACAAAACATTGATAAATAACAGGTCTTGGGCAATTTTATACTATAGTTGACTGTGGTTAGCATTATTTTTGGGGAATTAATCAATTCTGATAACTGAAGCGGCATTTCAAAAATGTTGTTGTTGTTGGAATCTGATGATATTGGGACCGTCGAATCGGATTGAGTACCTTTAAAACACAGCAATAGGAATAAATAATAATTTTTTTTATTAGTGTCATGGTCATTCTTTATATAGTTTTGGTACATGTACATTTAATCCCACTGTGATGATGTTATCTTCCAGGTGGTTCACTGTTACTATATTTTGAGTTTTTGAGACATTGTCATGTCTTTTTATAACTTTGGGTACTAAAAAACTATTTGATATATTTATAACAAAGAGAAACTAGAACTAAAGTATTTTGTTGTCGGAGAGGGTATTTTGGTATTATTAACCCTTTACCCAACAGAAGGGCCCTGTGCCAATGCATCCTCTTATATATGCGAGTCGACCATAGGTCGCCTCGCATATATAAGAGAATGCATTGGCTTAACACATTAAAAATTATAAAATTGTTAAAGAATGTAAGAAAAAATGGTAAAAAGTGTTAAAAAAAGATTTTTTTTAGGCCAATGCATTCTCTTATATATGCGAGGCGACCTATGGTCGACTCGCATATATAAGAGAATGCATTGGCACAGGGCATAACTGTAACTATCACAATGTGGTCAAGGAGCCGGTTCCAATGATATCCATATTTGTATGGTTTTATTGAGACAGACCGAAGATATTTTAGGTTGTTGAAGCTTTATTTGGCCGGTTTTGGCCGGTTTGTTGGGTAAAGGGTTAAACTGCTTATTAGTTGTGGGTAAGAGGGATATAATGTATTACCTTATCTGTTAGACAAGCAGCAGCACTGAATTTTTTCTGGACAAACATATACCACAACATGGATGATACACCTGTAACAATACAACAACCTGTCATAACATGTAACATGAAACCACATTCCATAAAGATTTTATTTTATAATAAGGTTTTAATAATAGTCCTTTATCACATAATTAACCCACAAAATCAGCTTCATAATTATTGGCAAGACACACATGTAATATTAGCACGTGCGATGATGTTACGCCATTATTTAAATGACAATAGATTGCTGAAGTTTATTATTGTTGTTTTCGATGAATACTTCGCGTTGCTTCACGTTTATTTGATCATGTGATAAAAGGTATCTCAAACTCGTTCTATTTTATACGTAATTTATCAACCTCGTCCAAAAATTCTATTTGAGCCTCGGTAAACCTCGGCTCAAATCGAATTTAGTGAACTCGGTTGATAAATTCCGTATAAAATAGAAACTCATGTGAGATCCTCTATATATGGAATCCAAATACTCTTGAGGTTTCATGAAACACCTATGGAATTGGTTATCTTTAAAGATGCTTTGTCCGAATAGACACCAAATTAGTTAAAATTTAGTGCATTTTTAGCTCACCGGGCAAGAAAAATTAACATAACTTACAATCACTATCATTCATATGGCACACATATCACAAACATACACAAAAGCATTCCAGAGTTTTATGTTAAACACGAGCATAAAAATTCATAATTGAGAACATTCTTTATTATACACCATTTTTGAATTATGGAAGCATGAACGTTCTTTATTAGAGACAGAATTGTAATTTTTGCTGACAAAAATTCTAAATGTGTTGAAACTTCCTCCTTTGAAAGTCAATATCTGACCATCAAAACATTATAAACTCATGGGCCGGGTCCGATCCAATAATTTTTGGGTATTGGAAATGTACAGATGATGGTTTATGGTGAAAAATTGGACAGGGCAGTGAAAAATATGAAAACATTCAAATCTCATCCATGTATTTACAATGGGAGAGAGAGTAACTATCTGAATGATGGAGGGAAGGAATACGAGGAGGTAACAATAGCATAATAACGCATATACCACAACATGGATGATATAAATGGAATTATCTGAATGATGAAGCGAAGGAATACGAGGGACTAACGGAGGTAACAATAGAATAATAACGCATATACAGTAATGTCCTAAGTAATCGACCCCTTAACCACAGCAGAATTATGGGTAACTTTTCAGGATTTAGTCGGAAATATGGCTTGTTGTCATTCATCGGAAAGCTCTGTGAGAGCTTTCCAATGAATGGCAACAAGCCATATTTCCGACTAAATCCTGAAAAGTTACCAATAATTCTGCTGTGGTTAAGGGGTCGATTACTTAGGACATTACTGTACCACAACATGGACGATATAAATGTAATAACACAGCACCCAGCATCTGTATAATATCATATGAAACACCAATCAACAAAGACAAATATTTTTATAATAGTTCACTAGTTTCTTAGAATTATATAAAAAAAAAATTGCTTGATTCTTCTGGGCACAAACCTTGAAATAGTGTGTCTGTCATTTGCAGAATGAGGTCCCCAGAGGGTGAATTTAGTGATGCTACCCCACACAGCAGGCTAGCATCACCAAATTCACCCTCTGGGAACCTCATTCTGCTGAGGTGTAAGCAGAATGAGGTCCCCAGAGGGTGAATTTGGTGACGCTAGACCGCTATGTGGGGTAGCATCACTAAATTCACCCTCTGGGGACCCCATTCTGCAAATGACAGACACACTATTTCAAGGCTTGTCTGGGCAACATGTGACTTTATCTATGTTACAAACACCAACCTACGAGGAATTGTAGATAGTTGTAAAGTCAAAATTGTTGCAAAACAATCAATGCCGAATGGAAGAGCTCTGAATATTATCACTTTTGTTTTGATACAATAAAGGCCCACTTAATTTTCAAACCCCCTCCAGATCACATATATAAAATATATGCCATATTATGTACCATTTGAAAGAGGGAGCTCCAAAACATTGTATTATCAACATATCCGGGGTAATAAACTGTGAACATGTTGTTTTCTATTTCTCTATGGGCATCTTCTGAGACACAGACGTTTCAAATGGTGATGAATTATAGTATTTTAATCATATTTTATGGCATAGATTGTTATTAAAACTGTATATCAGGCACTATAAAGAAAATAATCAGTGAATCGACAATTAAGTGGGCCTTTAAATGTTTGAATTTTTTTTTGTTCAAACATGAATTATATTTGCATTTGGCAGAGCAAAATACTGCACTCAGGTGGTTGGGATAAAGACAACACAAGACGTTTCCAGTTTGGAATCAAATTCTACAACTAGTCATGGTAAGTACCTTGTCTGAGAATGGCATTTTGCACAAGTTTCAGATATTGTAGAGACAAGTCAAAACAGCAGATAACCTGAAATGATAGAAAACATGATTACGGCCAGAGAGAACTTGAGTAGTTAATATGTTTTATCCGAAAATGTATTTCAAGTGGAATATTTGTTGCTAAACATGATTTCTGATTGGTCGAGAACTGCTAACAATAGTTTTCACTTCACCGGCATCTTCCACTGAAGTGTGCACAAATTTTGAATAGAGCATGCTGATATTGACAAAGTGCATAAAATACGTCACTGTGCAGCCAGTTGTCGCACAATCGTTATATTATTAATCAAGTTCAAACGGAAAGTTGTTTACTATAGATACAACATGAAGTTGTTCGCGCACTGCTCCGAGTAACTGTTTGGAAGGTAACCAGAGATTTGATCACCGGAAAAAGGATATAACACTTCATAGCATGTACTGCCAATAAATAATGCTGTTGATTCAGTTTCTTTTAAAATTTTTGGTGGATTGAATTACAATGGAGATAAACGTAGATATTCCTTTGAATATTTGTAGAAACTGTTTTTGTGCACGAATACCCGAATATTCAACTCAACAGAGTACGTTTGTGAACTGGTTACAGATATGGTAAGTGTTGGCGGTGAGTATTACTGTTAAAACTGCCAGAAACAGAAAGAATACTATATTATTGTTCTTATACCAATCATAAATATCGCCTAAATTCAATGTTATTGTCATGTTAGTAATCTGTGTGAACAAACGACATGTAACAAACAGTACATAAAGAATATGCGATAAGCATTAAACCACTCAACACCAGGGAGACCCCACTAAGTGAACTTTTTTTTAGAAATGCCACCAAGTTGTTTACAACATACCGGTATAACGCTTGCTAATCCTCACCTCTCACGATTTTGGTGTTGAATGGGTCACCATGAATCACTCTCATAAAACAATCGCCACAGTGTTGAATGTTTTGCTTATTACTCACTATTTACTTGCTGTATATAACCCTTTGAGTGCCAGGGGCCGATATTATCGGCCCTAAACCTACACAATAAGTCTGTTAAAGAATATAATAAAATATATTAAAATTGTAAAAAATTGTAAAAAAAAAAAAAAAAAAAAAAAAAAAAAAAATTTTAAGCCAATGCATTCTCTTATATATGCGAGGCGACCTATGGTCGACTCGCATATATAAGAGAATGCATTGGCACAGGGTATATAGGTTGATACAAAAATCGACCTGGCACTCAAAGGGTTAAACAAATGCTTGGCTCACACAGAGTGTGTTTTGTGGATAATATTGCATTCATACTATCATTATACTTTTCTATTAGTACAATATTGAGAAAATTGAATGGGGCCGTAGGTTCAAATTGCACCTTGCGGCAAGAAAAAGGAATGATAGCATTAACATGTTTACACAATTGTGTTGTTCCAGAAGATTCAGATAACTCAGAAGATCGTAGTTTTTAACTGAAAGTTGATATTGTTTTATTTAATTGAACAACTTGTGATTTATAAAGACTACATATCATAAATTCAGTGAAGACATTTTCTATTTCATTTGATGTTGTCAATGACGTCAACGTAATCAGTTTGTGTTGTCCAAGGACAATCAAATTTCTAAACTTTTTATTGCACACCCATTGGTTTATTTTTTGCAAAATATTCAATAAAAACATTTGTCGTGCAATAACGTTAACCAGTTCACACACTTGTTTCGTTCTATCATTTTTTTCTTTATAAAAAAAGGGAAAAAAAGGTGTATTATGGGTTTGTAAACCAGGCTATTAAATTTCTATTGACTAACCTCTGACTCCTTGTTCCAAAGAACAATATTTTCCCAGCAACAATTGCACAGTAAAACGTCATTCTCAATGCTGTGAGGAAATCTGTGTCGCAGGACATCCATGACGCCTGAAAAAGCAGAAAATAATTAAGAAAATCTGAAGAAAAATAATTAACAAGGGGTACGCATCTAAGATGCTTTTGTCGAGTTTTTTGGCAGTCGAACCAAACTTCTACCAATAAGGTGCACAACTACGGGAAAAAAAGTTGGACGGTGGTATATTATTGCAATAGACCTATATACCAAATATCAATTGAATCTGTTAATATTTCATTGAGTTATCGCACTAACGGTGATAAAATTGTGATTAAAATGGACAAACTAAGACCCATAACTCCGGAAAAAACATTTGGACAAACCAGGTTTTCGAACTCGTCCGAGATATTGTTGCAATAGACTCATATACCACATATTGTTTAAATCGGTTCATATTTCATTGAGTTATCGCGCTAACGGTGATAACATTGCTAAAAATAGACAAACTAAGACCCATAACTCTGCAAAAAAAAATTCGGACAAACCTGGTTTTCGAACTCGTCTGAGATATTGTTGCAGGAGACTCATATACCACATATTGTTGAAATCGGTTAATATTTCATCGAGTTATCGCGCTAACGGTGATAAAATTGCTAAAAATAGATAAACTAAGACCCATAACTCCGCGAAAAAAATTTCGGACAAACCTGGTTTTCGAACTCGTCCGGGATATTTTTGCAGGAGACTCATATACCAAATATTGTTGAAATCGGTTAATATTTCATCGAGTTATCACGCTAACGGTGATAAAATTGCTAAAAATAGACAAACTAAGACCCATAACTCGGAAAAAAAATTCAGACAAACCTGGTTTTCAAACTCGTCCGAGATATTGTTGCAAGAGTCTCATATACCAAATATTGTTGAAATTGGTTAATATTTGCGTGAGTTATCGCGCTAACGGTGAAAAACTCGACTAAAAACCATCTAAGATGGATAACTCTTGTAAAAAAGTTCGGACGTGACCCATTTTCTACAGGCAGTAAATAGTCAATGGAAGCAACTGCCATACCAATTTTTTTTTGAATCCGTTCACAAATGTCAAAGTTATAAGGCATTCTTTAGGTCCGCCCGCCCGCCCGCCCGCAAACTGTCCCTCGTCAAACCATAAGTCAAGTTTTTGAAAAACTCAACTAAAAAACTGAATCGTACATTTCTGCCTTTTAAAAGCACCATATATATTTTACTCAAAGCTCTCTTCAAACTGTCATCTGAAGGTTGTTAAAATGATATTTAAAAAAATATAATATATATTTCCTTAAAGAAAGCCTGAACACTGAACTATCATAGGGCCCTCCCATGGCGGTGCCATTCCCAACCCCGCAACTCGCCAATCTTCTGATTGAGTTGAAAATAAACTGGCGAATTCAATCTGTAAAGTGAGTTATATTGGGACTGCGCATGCGTGACTGATTCCGAGCACGCCAATGGTAGGCGACCAAAAAGTTAACCCCTTTCTACTATGGTTTACAAACGCAGGACATATATCCATATAGTTCATATAGTTCAGTGTGAAGGCTTCCTTTGGCGGAAATATACATTTGAAAGAAGAGACTATTTAAACATTTGTAATGCAAAGCATTAGGCATATGCTTCCCCAACAGTCAATTTGGAGAGTGGGCAATGCTAAATGTTTGTATGAATGAAAAAGTCAAAGACATAAACTCTAGTAAAAGTCTATGGATAAAACCTGTTGTAAGCAGGTACTCAAACTTATTATCTGAACATTTCCCTCCAATAAATGGGATTCCTTCTGCACTTGTGTTATCTTCAGCTGACTGCTTATTTCTCCTGAAAACCCCTCCAGATGAATACTATACCATTCCAATGTAATACTTTTATAACTGAGTGAGAGAATCCATTTAGTATGGAAAGGGTTAAAGTGAGGTTTTCATACCTAGAACAGGATTCTGAATAACTTCCTCATCTATTTCCATGGCTTCTACTCCCTCGGGTACATCGTTGTCGACAGCGGGGGTAGTTTTTGAAAACAAACATTCTGGCTTGAGACCCTGTTGTGCAATGTGCTTAGCGACCACTTCCGAAACTGAACCTGGAAAAAATTCCAAATCATTGATTAGAAGGCATATAAAATACAGAAATAGAATGGTATACAAGGCACGCCGCTTCCTCTGAATTTATTATATGCCTGTTCCAGCCGGGTCTTGAAAAAAGCAAACTGTTCCGTCTCTTAGGCCGTTTCATCTTTTTCAAGCAATTCCACACATGTGTGTGGAAAAAGACGTCAATGTCACACGATGTAAATGATGTTCGCCTTGAACATGAAACTATAAAATAAAAGCATCATCACACAAGACTCAATAAACTCTGCAATTTTTTTTTAGTACAGGTATTGTATAATAAATACAGGCCGACACGTGTGTTAATGGGCTTATCAATATGTTACTTGTGTCATTGCGGAAGGATTCCACACTGGCACTCGTGCTGTATCGACAACCAATTCACAATCATGTCATTCTGTATATATATTAATAAAAATGTAGCTCACCTTGAACATATATCTCGGAAACCCACACAGTGGTGACATTTTTCAATTCACTCAACAGAATATCGAATGAAAGAAACTTTGACATGGGAAATAAAATAGCACAAAGTACAGTTGACATCATTATGGAGAATGCAACCAATTTTTCATGTGTTTTTTGCCAATACCATAGGAAATGTATCAGTTGATTTTAAATGGGAAATGTATATGCAGAAACTGGAAAAAGAATAGAAATAAAGTTTTTCGAACCAAGGAGATCTTTCCGAGCTATATCACTAAGGTGTCAGGTTTGTTTTTGTTGCGTGGATAAAAGATGGTGCAAAGGATTTATTTCATTGGGAAATCATGCCATGTGACTTAGTAAACACTGATCCCCGATAAGCAGTTCAAAAACTTGACCAAAATACTCAAATTGGTTACACTCCTTTAAAAAAAAATACAAAACCACGATGATTTGAAATCAAACCAGCTTCGTACTGAATCGTACCCCCAGTGTAAAAAACACAGAAGTTCAGATACTTGGATGTATGTCATCCCTTATAGTCTATAACAATTATTATATTTTATCAGATTCTCCCAACTGATGTACAGGTCTAAATTTTGGTAGCTATATAGAGAGTACCTACAGTTTTTGTTCGAATACCAAAATATCTCATTCATTTCTGGAAAGACACTACAAGCCGCCAGTGAAAATTCAATATTTATTTCCAGACACGAATGAGATGTTTCAGGTATTCAAATAAAAAACTGAAGAAACTTTTTATAATATGTGGCTTATTTAGGCTCAAAGTTGCAAAGTTAAGTCTTAATTAATTAAATCATTAACTGTACTTGATTGAAGAGAACACGTGTCAGTGTTTACAAACAGGAAAGAGCCTAGGCTTAAAGTTGAAATTGACACGCTGTGACTCAAACATAGAATTGTCGATTGATCAAGTGCCGTCATAAATTTGGCGCTTTTGATTGGCTGGAGGACAGTGTGCACGCAATGATCACTCGATCGACCTTGGCAGCTCATGTTAGTTTCAATCCCATCAGTGAAATATCGTAACCTACAGTGAAATATCGTAACCTACAGTGAGATTTCATTGTAGCCACGAACAGGGTTCGCGCTGCCACTTGCCAAATTTGCCAATGGCAAAAATAATTCACATTTGGCAAAAAATATTTTCATTTGGCAAAAGTTTTGGCAAGTCACTTTTTAATTCCTCAAGCAATTTTAAATATATGGTCAATCAATACCATTAATTGCAGGAAACTCTTACAACATAATTATATTAGTGGTGTTTTATAAGGTTTGGGGAAAGTTAACACCTCCATTAAGATGCAGTTAATCTCATAGCATTAGTACTGATGGTTGGAGGGATTACTAATCCTCCTGCGATATGCCCTTCTGATGGAGATACCCTTCTACCATTGTATTGTTCGGTGATCGGCTTATTGTTGAATGACAAACCACAATAGAGATGATAGTATAATTAATTATCAACTATACCTGCTTTTCTATCGAGATCAAAAGTCGTTCAAACCGCAAGTGTCGAAACATAAGATTTACGGTTGCAGAAAATGATACTATCGGGGATAGCATTTGGCAATTGCTAAAATAATTTGACAAAAAATATTTTCATTTGGCAAAAGTAAATTTCGGTCCAGCGCGGATATTGGCCACGAAGAGATATCTACTACGATTTACGTTTCGGTAAATTTCCGCTATTTTATGGGCAAGCATATAATAAAATGCCCTAGTATTATATGTGACCTTTTCCACCCTCCAGTATTTTGTTGATGAACACTATAACGGGAGCAGAGTTGAGGCTTTCTGTGCCTTTTTCCCTGAAATCGAGTAGCATTTTTAGCTTGAGTAGCCTGTGTATTGCTAGGACGTCCTCGAGTTGTTTAATGATCATGTTCCAGGCTTCGATGTCCACATACAGCGACTCCCATTCCGCCATGTCTGCGCCTTCTGCTCCAGGGCTAGCTGTATCTGCATCAGGATCCTATTAATAGTAACAACATTTATTATATTCATTGGGCATAAAAATATTTCCTGGGTATAAAATAATAAATATGAATCGAAGGCCCCTGTACAGAAATGCTTCTATCAATATCAATTTTATTTCGAATTATCTGGTATACTACAAACGATCAATTGGGACATTTTTACAGGCTAATTTTAGAACAGATTGGCCATTTTACTTCAGGGAATCTCAGATAGAGATAGAGTTCTGAATGTTTCAACGATACTCACTGAAACGTTTGGAGCGTAGCAAGCGTGAGAACTCAATCTCTATCTGAGATCCGCTGAAGTAAAATGGCTGATCTATTCTAAAAATAGCCCGTAAAAAATTCTAAATTGATTGTATGCATCATATCAGAAAATACAAAATCAAATAAATATTAATTGATAGAAGTGTTTCTGGACAGGCGTCATCCATTCAAGCCTTGAAATAGTGTGCCTGTCATTTGCAGAATGAGGCCCCCATAGGGTGAATTTAGTGATGCTACCCCGCATAGCGGGCTAGCATCACCAAATTCACCCTTTGGGAACCTCATTCTGATCAGGTGTAAGCAGAATGAGGTCCCCAGAGGGTGAATTTGGTGATGCTAGCCCGCTATGCGGGGTAGCATCACTAAATTCACCCTCTGGGGACCTCATTCTGCAAATGACAGTCACACTATTTCAAGGCTTGCATCCATTCATATTTATTATTTTATAGCCAGAAAACTCCACAATACTTGTTATAGGAAGAGATAGACCATCTTTTGTAATATTCCTACAAATGGATCCTGGTAACATTTCTCTGGTTGCAATCAATACTTTATTTTTGTTTGTTTCGGCTTGTCCCAGGACTTATGACTGGGACAAAAATGCCGATGTATTTTCAGTTGGCCACGTTTCTTGCCATATATGTGGACCTTGGGACCTTTATATCCCAGATCATCGTTCCGTTTTTTTCGATATATACAATATTTACATATACTATTTCCATAGATTATCCGTAAATGTCAACATGTAACTTGGCCATGTGGTTTGATCACGTCATGAGGCTGCGGTTAATTGTCGAAAGTGAAATCAGTCGACATTTTACTTCAATTCACATTTCAAGAATATACATGCAGGTATGATATATAAATTATATGTTGCTGACGTGTTGTACCTAATTGACGGAACTATTAACCCCGTTGTCCATGTTGTGTGGAGCTAGTTGTTCAGGAATTTTTTTTTTTAAATGTGATGTTTTCTTCGACATATTATGAATTGAAACAGTCACATAGACTATCACTGTACTGTATTCTGTACTTAAAAGAATCAAATTCAATTTAGTCATACCAAAGAATGGCAGAATTGTGCTGAACAAATACCCCATATAAACAAGATAACAAGGCTAACACTGTGCCATTTACCATTCTTACAGTAATGCCCTAATTAATCGACTGCTTAACCACAGCAGAATTAATTCTGCTGTGGTTAAGCTGTTGATTAATTAGGGCATTACTGTACATGTATATTCTAAAATTACAGCAATGACAAATGTCATATATATGGACATTATTCCTTTCACAAATGATTGTTTCGTAAAATCAGGACCAAAGTCCTGTAAAATGATGGATCTTACAACCATCATATATATGGACATTAGTCCTTTTGAAGATCGTTGTTCCGTGAAATGACGAAAATAATAAAATAATAATAATGTATAGCATTTTTAAAGCGCCTTATCCCATGAGGCCCAAAAGCTCTCAATGATACAACAGATGACAGAGCTCCAGCGCATTCAAACACATATACGCATGTACACACAAACAATAACAACCATGAAATAAATCAAACAATTCATATACAAATCAGGATGAAGGCTGGGTGTATTGTATAAAACAATGCAGGAAATATCTGCTTAGCTTTGGTCGTCCTTGTTGCCATAGTGAAGTTTAAACAGATACGTTTTTAGTTCTGTTTTGAAAGATTCCAAAGTAGCAAAATTCCTAAGTGTAAGCGGGAGTGAATTCCAAAGGTTTGGACCATAGCATTCAAAAGATCGACGACCATAATTAACAAGGTCACGTTTGGGGACAGCAAGTAATATTTTATCAGCAGACCTTAAGCCTGGTATACAGTCAGTTAGTTGTATAATGTCAACCCTGAGTCCGTAATGAGCTGGTTGATATTTTTCCAGCCCTTTGTTCTGTGAAATTACAGAAACCCTTTTAACAGTGTACCAAACATATTAGGTGCAGATGTCAAATGTCTCACCTTAGCCTTGGTTTTACTCATTGTTATTTCCATAGCAACGCCTCGACAAGTAACCGCAACAATATAAGCAGGAAGTGAGTTTTCAGCTGAGCAGCAGACATCTCTAACATTCTGCCACCAAGGTGATATCGTGGCAGGCTCAACAAGCACACGGCTCGTATCTGAAATGAAATCCAATATCATCCAATATAGAGTGGAATATTTAGTTAGTGAGCGCATATGGTTTTAATATTTAGTTAGTGAGTGCATATGGTTTATTTAGTTAGTGAGCGCATATGGTTTATTTAGTTAGTGAGTGCATATGGTTTATTTAGTTAGTGAGCGCATATGGTTTATTTAGTTAGTGAGCGCATATGGTTTATTTAGTTAGTGAGCGCATATGGTTTTAAATAATTCACCCTGGAGACCTAGGATGACACAGTTATTAACCCTTTACCCAACAGAACGGCCCTGTGCCAATGCATTCTCTTATATATGCGAGTCGACCATAGGTCGCCTCGCATATATAAGAGAATGCATTGGCTTAACACATTAAAAATTATAAAATTGTTAAAGAATGTAAGAAAAAATGGTAAAAAGTGTTAAAAAAAGATTTTTTTTAGGCCAATGCATTCTCTTATATATGCGAGGCGACCTATGGTCGACTCGCATATATAAGAGAATGCATTGGCACAGGGCATAACTGTAACTATCACAATGTGGTCAAGGAGCCGGTTCCAATTGAGACAGACCGAAGATATTTTAGGCTGTTGAAGCTTTATTTGGCCGGTTTTGGCCGGTTTGTTGGGTAAAGGGTTAAGAATGGGCCTTATTTACACTGTGTTCATGTACAAGAGTTATTGCGCATCTCTTGCCAATAGCAAGGTTCTTTACATAATACTGCAGGTATGTGTAGTACACAGAGCAGCCATTAATGTCGGAACCTGATCAGACATCCCAGGACTGACCTGCACACAGCACTAAGGGAAGTCTACAACTGAGTTTTGAAACTCAGAGTGGATTGGAACTTTCATGTAAATTATCGATGAAAGGTTTCCACTTCACTGCATACAGTAATGCCCTAATAATTGACTACTTAACCACAGCAGAATTATGGGAAATATGGCTTGCTGCAATTCATCGGAAAGTTCTCACTGAGAGCTTTCCGATGAAAGGCAACAAGCCATATTTCCGACTAAATCCTGAAAAGTTACCCATAATTATGCTGTGGTTAAGGAGTCGATTATTTAGGGCATTACTGTATCTGTGGTAGTCAGCGTGTTGCTTCACCGACTGCTAATGCTAATACCTTAGTACAATTTACGATTTCAGATTTATTTGCATAAACACCAATAAAGGCTGTATGCTAACAATACTATTCAAAATAAAACAGTAAATAATTAATAAACAATTACATGTGAACATGGCATGTCTAGCTATATAATAGAAAACAAGTGCACCGCTGGGCGGAGGTAACACCCCCGACTGTACAATCAGAGAAACTTTCTGGTTAAGCGCTATAAAAATGCCACATGTTGTTCTATATTAGCTTCAAATTTGTTCTGGTGCCACAAAAATAGAAGGAAAACTGAATTTTCTAAAAAAAAAAACTGAATTTTTTAAGTCGAAAAAGGGTCATAACTCTCACAAAAATTATCCGATTGAACCGAAATTTTACCTTGACCTGTATTGCGAAACGGGTTTTGCAAATAAACAATCCAAAATCTGGAAACCAAAAAAAGTAGCAGAAAACCTGAATTTTCCAAAAAGGGGCGTAACTCGCAGTTATGGGGAAATCTTGTCCCCCCGTCTGGTCTATTAGCATACCAAAGATCAACTGAATTGAGTTAGCGAAACCAAAGTTATGAGTTGAAACGTTCGTACGGACGGACAGAGGGCTCCACTATATACCCCCAAATCTCCATCGGAGATCGGGGGCATAATTAATAAGAGTGCTATCTCAGTGTGGATCACAGTGAATATTGAACTCACCTGTCATAGCGGTTGAACTTACCTGTCATAGCGGTTATGGTTTTTACTATGTGGATGACAGTGAATATTTAACTCACCTGTCATAGCGGTTATGGTTCTTTCTGTGTGGATGACAGTGAATATTGAACTCACATGTCATAGCGGTTGAACTCACCTGTCATAGCAGTTATGGTTCTTACTATGTGGATCACAGTGAATATTGAACTCACCTGTCATAGCGGTTATGGTTCTCACTATGTGGTACAAACTGCCCACGGACTTTATGTCTCTGTTATCCTCGGACAGCCAATAGTTCAGCAGCAACGACTGAAAGGCAATAAATTACCTTTAATTAAAGGTGTATACAGCGGTCCAGGCTAATTAACCCTTCCATGACTGGAGCTTCCTGAAATTTTGCGAAAACTCTGTGCCAATGCATTCTCTTATATAGGGAGCCTCGCAAATACATATATAAGAGAATGCAATGGCACAGGATCTTTAATGCTGCACCAGCGTCATGAAAGGGCTAAGAATCTAGTATATAAAATAACACATCTGGAATGAGAAGTACCACGTGACAGACACTAACTTATTTGATATAGAATTTTCATTTATTACATATCTATCAACGTAATTCACATGATCGCACGACGTTCCAGGCGTGTGATAATTCTCAGAATCGCACTAGTGCACTCTGTCGATGGAACTATTTCAGTGTTGTTAGACTGGCTCTCGCCGTTACTATTTTAACTTTTTCAAATTTTCAACGCAAGGGCGACAACCCGCTTGTCGAAATCGCAATGCGCTGATTGGGTTATATATTTTTGGAAAACCTGGGAAAACCCAATTAACACCTTTGAGCGGGTCAAGATGGGTCAAGTTCACTCGCGGATAAACAGGCTCCCTGTCTGATTGTTGCGTTAACCCTAAAATGCCGTTAAAACTCAATTAAATTCACATTTTCTGTACCGGAGAAGTACGATTGTGAGTCAATTTACTATGATACTGAGATATGTAATAAAAATAAAACCTCATGAGTGTCTGGATTTTGACGAATTATCGCACTCAATTTGTTGGCGGAACGCGATACATCTCGTGCGGGAGGTATCGAGGTATCGCTCCGCCAACAAATCTCTTGCAATAATTCGTCAAAATCCAGACACTCATGTGGTTCTATCTATGTATTTCATATATTTTCGATGTGTTAGAGGAATAGCAATAATTATTTTGCTAATTTTTCTAAAACAAAATGACATTATTCTGTATAGAGAGTACCCAGTTTGAAGAGAAATTAAAAAAACTTGTCCAGTAAATTAGGTCTGGACCAGACCTGTTAAGTTTTCAAAATGGCAATCCGGGAGATTTTTGCGGGAGGTAGGCCTATGCCCAAATATGCTCATATTCCAAAAGAAATTTGTACATAAAATTGACCTGTGGCATCGCAGTTTTGAGTATCCAACTTTTTGTTTCAGAACGTTCAAATGGAAAACACGAGACCTGTATAATCTCCCATTTTGTCCGTGAGTCTCCCAATGTTATGCCTTAAACCTTGCACTCCCAACAACCTCCATATAATCTCACGATTTGGGGAAGTGCAGGTAATAAAGACATTTTATTTTTAAAACATTGTCGCCTGTAACAAGGAAGTATTATAGGCAAGTCTCATTGAAAGTGAATATTGTCAAGCCTTGAAATAGTGTGTCTGTCATTTGCAGAATGAGGTCCCCAGAGGGTGAATTTAGTGATGCTAGCCCACTGTATCACCAAATTCACCCTCTGGGAACCTCATTCTGCTGATATGTAAACAGAATGAGGTCCCCAGAGGGTGAATTTGGTGATGCTAGCCCGCTATTTGGGGTAGCATCACTAAATTCACCTTCTGGGGACCTCATTCTGCAAATGACAGGTGATTATTGGTGAAGTTATGTTAGCTGAACATCCATAGTAATAAATTAATGGGAATAAAGTAACTACTCATAAATGAATATACAGAAATCAAAGGGTCACATGATCCATTCAGTCTGTTTGCAAGTCTACAAATAGTGTGTCTGTCATTTGCAGAATGAGTTCCCCAGAGGGTGAATTTAGTGATGCTACCCCGCATATAGTGGGCTAGCATCACCAAATTCACCCTCTGGAGACCTCATTCTGCTTAGGCCTCATCTTCTGGGAAGTATCTATAGTATCAAATTAACATTGTTTTTAGTTACGTTTTCTCATCTGGGAAGTTTCTATATCCCCTAATTTGCAGAAGGTAAAATCCATAATCGAGGTGCCCAAATGGGTGACCATCACCAACTTCAACTGGGGAACTTCAATTTGATCCATAGCAGTTGAGGGCCTAAGCAAATGAGGTCCCCAGAGGGTGAATTTAGTGATGCTAGCCCGCTATGCGGGATAGTGTCACTAAATTCACCCTCTGGGGACCTCATTCTGCAAATGACAGACACCCTATTTGCAGGCTTGTCTGTTTGAATTTGAATATTGTCTCACCAGAAGTTGGTCGGGTGGGATACTGCTGTCCTGTAGTATCACTCCGAGATCGGATGCTGGCACCTTGCCACATATACAGTGGTGGAAGAGAAATTTAGCTGAAATATTTCAAACACAATGAATTAATTAATCGGAGTCGAACCAAACATAAGACAGCAGATAATGATATGTCAATGATTGTGTGACTCAGGACCCTATATTTTATTATAGTAAATATGACGATTTTATATAGTGCAGGCCATTCAAATAAAATATCTGTGAGCTCAGGCAATTAGATCTCAATTTTTATATGAGGGATGGAGGCTATTTATTATTATTTTTTCTTAAAATCTGGAAAACAAAATCCAGAAAAAAAAATAAATTATTTTGATTGTTCAAATAAAATATTTCTAAAAGAAATTATTGAAAAAAATGTTTGATGAGGTTTTTTAAAAGAAAATTTCAATGAGAACACAGAATGTTAATTTATTTGGCCTTAAGTGCTTAACCAATTACTTGCTCTAAGATGCTTTTAAACATTACATATTACTCCAGTAATTTGCACAAGCTGACCATTGGACAGCTCCAGCAGAGCTGTTAACCCTTTACCCAACAGAACGGCCCTGTGTATGGTCGACTCGCATATATAAGAGAATGCATTGGCTTAACACATTAAAAATTATAAAATTGTTAAAGAATGTAAGAAAAAGATTTTTTTAGGCCAATGCATTCTCTTATATATGCGAGGCGACCTATGGTCGACTCGCATATATAAGAGAATGCATTGGCACAGGGCTAACTGTAACTATCACAATGTGGTCAAGGAGCCGGTTCCAATGATATCCATATTTGTATGGTTCTATTGAGACATACCGAAGATATTTTAGGCTGTTGCAGCTTTATTTGGCCGGTTTTGGCCGGTTTGTTGGGTAAAGGGTTAAATAGGAAGGAAGGCAGTCTCCTGGAAAAGCCGACAACCTGCATGAACTGACAGATTCCCTCAGCAGCTTTAGGGGCGCCATCTCCCTACCCCTGTGTATTGAACAAGCCTTGAAATAGTGCGCCTGTCATTTGCAGAATGAGGTCCCCAGAGGGTGAATTTAGTGATGCTACCCCGCATAGCGGGCTAGCATCACCAAATTCACCCTCTGGGGACCTCATTCTGCTTACAACTCAAGGCTTGGTATTGTATTGGAGACAATGTCAGGTAATCACCAAGAACGGAAGAGCTAAGATATGCAATCTACTTACCCAAATCGAACTTCCGTTCCTCAGACATGCGTTTATTCGACAGTGAAATCACATGACCCTTGTCTGTATCGGTTTCAGATGCATGCAGGTGACAGGAGAAGGAATGAAGAAATACCGACAATGGCATTTTCGTCTCGGCAAACTTAACGACAGCACCTCTTGAGTGTGGATATAAGCTGGCAGACTGCGTTATTATATGAGCTACTTCTGGTTCTGACAAACATAGCAACTCTTGCAGCTTCTGAAATGTATCACAATATTACAATGTATAATGTTTACACTGTATCAGGCTTTCCGCTAGGTTTTGGGGAACGGGTCCTGTATCTGCCGAGGGGAAAATGCAGTCAATGTTTTCAATGTCGTGGAAACACTAGTGGACCTACTTTTGTTGTATTGGCCAATAGAAGAAAAAGAGAGTAGATTTGCTGATCGTTTTGCATCCATTTTTTACCTAAGTTACTATGCTATAAACCGCAATAACTTTAAAACATAGAAAGTTTATTAGATAAAAATTAATTGCTGTATAAGGAAACACGCCCGTTGAAGTTAAACGACCACTATTCAAGACTCGGCAGAAAGTTCGGATGCATAACGTACCGGTATATAACATGATTAAATTATCGGCGGTCATTTTTCGTAATCTAACCGCAGCAACGTAACCAGCGGATTCCAAGGCATGTGTTTTAGCGATGTCGGTTTTGATCACTTCCTCAGTTCGTGTTAGATCGGTCCGAGCGTGTATTCTCGCTAGAAATCAGATAAAGTTGTCAACTATTTAAATTTATTAGTACTGTCCCAACAAAATTGAGAAGTAAACCTCTTTATACCTGTATACATATGGAATATGTCCTGTGGTATGACAGAAGGGAAAAAATTGGCTGGGGGAATGGGGCCCAAAAAGGGATCCCCTGCCGCCATAGCGGAAACCCTGACTGCATTCACCCATCAGTAAGCCAAGGAGGGGGGGGGGGGGGGGGGGGGGGGGGGGGGGGGGGGGGGCATGAATATTTTTGACACAAAAACTTGGGACTGGGCCAAGCCTTGAAATAGTGTGTCTGTCATTTGCAGAATTAGGTACCCAGAGGGTGAATTTAGTGCTGCTACCCCGCATAGCGGGCTAGCATCACCAAATTCACCCTCTGGGAACCTCATTCTGCTGAGGTGTAAGCAGAATGAGGTCCCCAGAGGGTGAATTTGGTGATGCTAGCCCGCTATGCAGGGTAGCATCACTAAATTAACCCTCTGGGGACCTCATTCTGCAAATGACAAACACCCTATTTCAAGGCTTGCCTTCAAGGACCCCCACATGCAAAATCTCAGTTGCATTCATAGCACTAATCTCTAATGTTGTATTTTATATGAATCATGATGTATGTTATTGATATACAGCTATGCTCTCATTAAGCGACCTGTTTAACAAGGTTATGGGCCGGTATTTACCATGGTGATACCACCAAAATAGTGCGGTAATCATTCTGTACCGCGGCAGAGGGCGGTTGACCCGCGGTACTGGTACGGTATTTATACCGTTGATTACCGCAGGTCACCGCGTTATTGGTGGTCGTTACCACCGTACACCATGTTATTTTTTTCGTGACCGCGTTCAATTTACCGCTAACGGTGCTCCACCGCGGAGAGAGAACACGTCGGAAACAAGGCCTCACATCGTGGGTAAATGATTATGAATAACTTTTGTATTGAATGAATACCTGTAAGCTGCACATAATTATGTATACGTAATGAATATAACTGAATAATAATGCAATCAGAGTACATATGGGCAAAGTACATGAACATGTCGGGTTTACATGTAACATATTACAAATTTACACGTACATCACGTTTAATCTCGTGTCATGTATATATATGAAATATTTTTACCAGAAAATCAGATTATTATAATATTTTTAACCACGTCGGTGGTTTTTGAACTCAGCTATAGTTGCTTACGGCGATTACGCAAAGCATCGTGGAGTAATAGTTTTCTTGTTGGCATCTATCTTACATATCGTCAAACGATTTACGCACCCGATTCCTATATAGGTTTCCACTAATGCGGAATTTTTTGTTTTGTTTGTGTTTCCGAAATCTAAATTTCTTATAAAATTGGAAAAGTAAATCCTCCATTTATCTGAATTTGGTCGAAACCAGCGGGGACGGTGCATTAGTAATAGTCCAATTTTAGTCTTAGAGGCTAGGGCGGCGTTCATTGCAGAAATATTCATATTCGTTCAAATCTATAGTTTGTTCAAATGCCAAACATAATCGGCGCGTAAATAGTATATTGTCGTCAAGACGTACGATTGTACGCATGCGTGAAATAGTAAAGCAATTTACAAACATTTACGCCTCAAGATTTCTTGTCGGTGGGAATAAAATGTATACCTAAGAAAGCGTGGCACATGTCATGCATGCAGCAAAGTTGTTATCATCACCAATGTGCTCGACAAAAGACACATGCAAAACACCAAACATTGAAAGACACAACGTTGTCAAATCAGTCTTTGATTTTATTACGTGAACATTCATGTAGCTCACGAGTGTGTGTCGGGCGGCATTGTTTGATGTGAAATTGCAACTTTTGGCGAAGGCGTGCACTTATAGTTCTCGGTGGGTCGCAGTATAAATTATATCACATATTCCTATCTAATCATGATTTGGAAGAAAAACATTCATGGTGTTGGAAAGTGATTCCCGATATGGTAGCAATAAAGAGCGTTTGTCTCACTTTTGTGTGACAAATATTTATAAATAGCTATTACGTGCACAACATTTTAAAGATCGAATAAGCCTTGTCTGCTTAAAGCCACGTGGCGGTTTGCTCCCCAAAATACACATATTATTCGCAATACCAAAATAGATCGATAAATATCTGAACTACCTTCTACGAGCATTATGTAAGCTAAACAGACGCATTGAAGTGATGAAAATACAAGTGTACAAAACAGCTATTCGCGCGTCACGTGTGTAGTTTTACTGATAGCACCATCAACAAAACACAAATATTTATTTCACCCATTGAGGCCAGTTATAAAAAGACATGACGACATCTGAAGTGTCACGTGTTCCTATATTAACAGAGTCTATACCAGCTGGAGTATGACGGAAATCAGTGACACGTGCTTTTGCACAGAATGTATTTGTTTTCCCTGGATATACGGCAGTTCCACTTTGTGTCTTTTATTGCTAGGACAATAATTCAATTTATACGAACAAATGGTGTTTGTGATTTGTAGTTAATGAATGTCAATAAAGTTAACAACTATATTTATTCTGAGAACTATTTAAATATTATCGTTATCATTCAATTTGGGGATCACGTACATCTGAACATTGATATAGACTATATATACGGGATTTACCGAGCTGTCTAAAATGGCCAAAATCATTTGTTCCCTTCCCGATAACCCACACTGCTCACAAAATAGTGTAATTCACTGGGTTTTTGGGCAATAAAACAAGACTAGAAGTGTTATTATAATATTCACATTTAATTTAAAAATTACTTTCTCAAAGTAACTTATACTTACCTTTACTTAATCTGGAAGCTGGGTATATTTCCTGATACTCGGCTTTCATCTATTTCAATATTTTAATAATACACTTCGCGGTACACAATCATGGACGGAGATCGTGAGAACGGCCGTCCTATTTTGGAAGATTGACGGTCAGACATCGAATCCCGTCATTACCGTACTGACCCGGTTCAAAGCCCATGTTCGTGTTTAGGCCCACCCATATCTTTTGACCAAATTCCATGCACGGGGTATATTCGTGTTTAAGCTCACCCCAAATTTTGTCAATTCCAGCAGTGGTAAGTAAGTATTTGCTAATGATACTCCCCAAATAAATAATTCCAATATAACGGGAAGTATATTCGCAAACGATCGGTGACGGCGAGAATGCCACGAAAAATGAAAGTTATACTTCGTAGGTAAGTGATAATATTGAATGAAATAAAATAAAGTGAATTTTAAATTCTCATTTGTTTATTCAATTATACTTCCCGGGGGAAACAAAACATTAACAGACATAAAAAAACACTCGCTAACAGCGTGTAGCTTTAAAAGCCATGTGCGTGCAATACTTTAATCAAAGCGCACCTGTTCAACTCCAGTACTGTAAAAACATATTTTTCGTGTTTCGTGTTCAGTGACAACGTAGGTCAAACACAAAGAACTGGCTTCTTGGTTATGTAAACACAAAGTGGGTATAATAATTGAGCAGAAGGAGGAAACTTGTCATTCAACAACAATTTCTTCCAAACTACGTCAACGTTATTCACTCGAAACCAACATTAACATTTTTAAACACGTTTTACAGTATAAACATTTCATTCTGAACTCCTCGACCTGTGACCTCTGGGGGTCAAGGGTGAAGGAATCTGACGAGGTTTGCCGAATGGTGCTTTTTTTTATACGTTTTAGCAGAAATACAACGGCCTTTTGTCAGTACTGTTAAATAATTACACTCACTGGCTTTTGTTAAACATGCAATTAGTCGCTATTGTAACATCCTCTATGTGGACAATGGATCACGAATAAAGCACCGGGTTTATTGTTTTCCTAATCGGATTAAGTCTGAACATTGATATAAACTATAGACTATTATAGACTATAAGATAAGGGATTTACCCATAACCCACAAGGCCGCTTACATAATAGTGTCATTTTGACATGGGAATTTTGGGCAATAAAACTACAAGACTTAAGTGTTATTATATTTTAATTTTCACATTTAATTGAAAAATTACTTTCTCAAAGTAACTTATACTTACTTACCTTTACTTAATCTGGAATGCGGGTATATTTCCCAAATAATCGGCGTTAGATCGGCTTTCATAAGTTTTACTGTCCCGATTTATTAGGATTTTTGGTTTGCAAAGGGCCATATCCGAGTTTAAGCCCACTTGGATTTTTGAGCTCAAATAAAACAAAGGCCCCCTGGGCCTAAACGCGGGTCAGTACGGTAACCTCGTTACAAAAACGCTACCGCATAGCGGTAATGTCACCACGTTACCACTGGTAGTGAGGTGGTACGCGCGTGGTAGTGCAACCGCGAATCGGCGGTATGTCGCGGTATTGCACCGCGGTATTAATGCATGTACACCTCGTTAAAAAAGGTCGCTTAATTTGAGCAGTGCTGTAAGTATGTTTTTTCGAGGCCTGGGGACCTTATTCTGCAAATGACAGACACGCTTACCTGGGCTTACCTTCAAGGACCCCCACATGCAAATTCTCAGTTGCATTCATAGCGCTAATCTCTAATGTGGTATTTTATATGAATCATGATGTATGTTATTGATATAAGTATGTTTTTTTGAGGTTTTGGATCATATAATAAATAGAATCTACAACTCGTCCCCAGTTTATAGCAGAATTTATTTATTTAATGAAAATAATTTGTTTTGTGTTTTATAATGTTAGAATAATATTTAAAATAAGACACAAAAATCATCTTATATATTGTAACACAGCATTTTGTGAAACACAATGGGGCAGGTAGTATTACGGTAATGAGTTTGCAATGGAAATTAGCTGGAGTAACAGAAGTAATGCTATTTTTGTGCATTCTGATTTGTTACTGTCAATCTGAGGTGCTTTGTGATTATCACATGAAAATAATTTGTTTTGTGTTTTATAATGTTAGAATAATATTTAAAATAAGACACAAAAATCATCTTATATATTGTAACACAGCATTTTGTGAAACACAATGGGGCAGGTAGTATTACGGTAATGAGTTTGCAATGGAAATTAGCTGGAGTAACAGAAGTAATGCTATTTTTGTGCATTCTGATTTGTTACTGTCAATCTGAGGTGCTTTGTGATTATCACTGACCTGAGCACGTGGTCCTGGAATGCCCCCCCCCCCTACCCCCCCCCCCCCCCCCCCCCATAAGACCATATTTAAAACAAAATTTGGTATTTTTATAAAGATGATATTTTTGGGGTATTTTATAAGCCAATAAATACTACAACCAGGTGTTCATTATTAACACTCTTTATCCCGACAGTTGAGAAAATTGTCCTCAAATTTCTTCTTTCCCTTCATTTAGTTGTACTGTTTGGGTTCCGGAGGACAAATTCCTCATATTAAAATGAATATATTTTACCATACTTTCTGGTGCAGCTTGTTGTTGTTTAACCCTTTCAGTGCCAAGTCAGATTTTTGTATCAACCCATATTTCCTTGATCATTTTTCAAATGTATTGATTATAATATATGTGATACATTGATGGAAAGAGCTCTTAGAGCTCTTTCCATCAATGTATCACATTATTATAATCAATAAATTTGAAAAATGATCAAGGAAATATGGGTTGATACAAAATTTGGACTTGGCACTGAAAGGGTTAATACATGTATACGTGACAACATCATACATATGTCAGAAAACCTAGTCTTTTGTCTCTTCCCAGCATACCAATAATGATGTATGATGGCTTTAAGTGCAGAGATTTCAAAATAGTCGAATATACAGAATAAATCTACATAATTCTGTCAAATGAATATGCATTGAGCTATGTTTTATGGGCCTTAGCCAAACAGTGTAGTATAGAGGGTCAGCACAAAATTCCGACAGAGATTATACCTGTTGACATTGGGAACGTTCAGTAATACTCTGTATAATATGCCACAATTGACAATGGTCTTATTCACTATCCCTGGTATAGCTCTGTAGTGTTTGGGATAATGACTAGGGTTATTCTAATGACAATAAGAAATAAAAAAAAAATCTAAAATAAAAAAAAAAAACCATCAGCCTGCATGCTATCTGAAAAAAAAATTGACTGAGAAACGAAACATTGAGTTTGTGTGGCCTTACCTATAATGGTTACCTATTAAATAAAATATAATTCTAAGTCACCTGCTGAATACTATATTGGTCAGTGTCATCGACAGGTGGAGATGAGGAACTGAGCTCTTCAAGTTGACTGTATAGGCTTACGAGACCATTCTGAGCATGGCAGTACTGCAGTAAGAGCTTGGTGTCTATATCTATCTCCGTCCCTGTAAGTTAGTTCATCAGAATTTCATGTTCATAAACAATAACAATTATAAAATATACATATATAGAGGATATGAAATGAGTGTTTCTCTCATATGATATTTATGAAACGAGTCTAAGAATTTTCAGTTTTCTCGAGCCTCTGACGAGAGAAACTGAAAATTTGTGACGAGTTTCATAAATATCATATGAGAGAAACACGAATTACATATTCTATTTATCGTATGACACCTATAAATTGATTATGATGTCCAAAACGCACACAAATCACTAAATAGCTATATGACATCGGCAGCAAAAGGTTAATGTGACGTCACTTCATTGCACCGGAAGCCCAATTACACCAGGTGAACTAGCAGAAATAATATGCACGCGAAGATATAGTGCGCTATTCTGTTCTCAGTTTGTGACATTATATCGTATGTTTATTAGATAAATACGAATTACATATTCTAATTATCGTATAACAATGTCCAAAACTATATATTTCAAGATTATAATTGCTAGAATTTCGGCATCGCGTTGATTCGTGTATTTGACGCGCACGAATTTGACCTGCATCTAGTCAGAGATGCCCGGGCTGCCATTCAGCCAATCAGAACACACTTTTTGTCAACAAACCAATCAAATTATCGGAAGGTGATATGAACTAGTAATTGATATGAAATTGATTTATGACATAGATTCCAACGTAAATAATGATTGAGTCATATGATAAAATATAATATTTATACTGTATACATAATTGTAATATGACCTTGCCTAAACCCTACATACATGGCTCGTCCTGATAGGTCAGTATCCTGTATTCCCATGGAGACACGACCGTCGTTTTGTGGTACAATTCTAGATATCTGAATTGTACCACAAAAAAATGTGGTACAATAAGTGAAATGCTGCAAACGCCTCAAACTTTCAGAATGCTCATAAGTCAATCAAGTTATAGACTGAAGAAACAGACACATAATGGTTACCAACTGTACTATACTGAATTTTAATTTAAGATAGAACAAAAATAAGTCTAATCTGAAAAATTTGGCCAGAAAGGCAATGAAAAGGGGTTGCCATTCAATAGTGACATCATGTGTTGATGTTACAGTTCGAAGATAAGAACTGTTCGGTGGAAAAATCATACCATGCAGAGCTAAAACTGGGCTATTATATGTGACCCGACATATCAAAATCCAGTCGTAAGTCGGGATTTTTTACCCTGTGCCAATGCATTCTCTTATATATGATAGTCGACCATAGGTCGCCTCGCATATATAAGAGAATGCATTGGCCTAACAATTTTTTTATCATTTTTTTTAAATAAATGATTCTGACAATTTTTAGGACATAAAATAAAAAACATCCATTACCCTGCAGGGAGCCCCAACACATATATAGAAGCATATAGAAGAGTGTCGTCTGCTCATGTTTGTCTGGGGCTCTGTATGGGTGAAATTATAAAATTGTTAAGAATACAAGAAAAAATTATTAAAATTGTAATTTTTTTTAGGCCAATGCATTCTCTTATATAGGTCGACTCGCATATATAAGAGGAATGCATTGGCACAGGGTAAAAAAATCCCGACCTTACGACTGGATTTGATATGGCGGGTCACATATAGCAGGTTGCATGTACATCACTAAATGTTTTCGACCAAAATATACAGTCAAATTATAAAATAAATAAATACACTGCGCATCGGCGTATATAGTATAATTTGACCAAAGAAACTGATTGTAGAACTCCGCTTCATCATCGTCCTATAATCAGTGGTCAAATTTTACTATACACGGCCAATGCGCAGTGGTATTTATTTCTTAAATACACACACGTGTATTAATATATATATAGAAAAATGTGCATATAAATTCACATGTGTCTCTATAGCAGGGACCAGTCTGGAAGTTTCAGATTGGGAGAAGTCACATCTCCCTATTAGATTATTAGGGAGAAATGGACTGTTATCAGGGAGAAGTCACATCTGCATATTAGATTATTAGGGAGAAATGGACTGTTATCAGGGAGAAGTCACGTCTCCATATTAGATTATTAGGGAGAAATGGACTGTTATCAGGGAGAAGTCACATCTACCTATTAGATTATTAGGGAGAAATGACTGTTATCAGGGGAGAAGTCACGTCTCCATATTAGATTATTAGGGAGAAATGGACTGTTATCAGGGAGAAGTCACGTCTCCATATTAGATTATTAGGAGAAATGGACTGTTATCATGGAGAAGTCACATCTGCCATATTATATTATTAGGGAGAAATTGACTGTTATCAGGGAGAAGTCACATCTCCATATTATATTATTAGGGAGAAATGGACTGTTATCAGAGAGAAGTCACATCTGCATATAGATTATTAGGGAGAAATGGACTGTTATCAGGGAGAAGTCACGTCTCCATATTAGATTATTAGGGAGAAATGGACTGTTATCAGGGAGAAGTCACATCTGCATAGTAGATTATTAGGGAGAAAATGGACTGTTATCAGGGAGAAGTCACATCTGCATATTAGATTATTAGGGAGAAATGGACTGTTATCAGGGGAGAAGTCACGTCTCCATATTAGATTATTAGGGAGAAATGGACTGTTATCAGGGAGAAGTCACATCTGCATAGTAGATTATTAGGGAGAAATGGACTGTTATCAGGGAGAAGTCACGTCTCCATATTAGATTATTAGGGAGAAAATGGACTGTTATCAGGGAGAAGTCACGTCTCCATATTAGATTATTAGGGAGAAATGGACTGTTATCATGGAGAAGTCACATCTGCATATTATATTATTAGGGAGAAATTGACTGTTATCAGGGAGAAGTCACATCTCCATATTATATTATTAGGGAGAAATGGACTGTTATCAGAGAGAAAGTCACATCTGCCATATTAGATTATTAGGGAGAAATGGACTGTTATCAGGGAGAAGTCACGTCTCCATATTAGATTATTAGGGAGAAATGGACTGTTATCAGGGAGAAGTCACATCTGCATAGTAGATTATTAGGGAGAAATGGGACTGTTATCAGGGAGAAGTCACGTCTCCATATTAGATTATTAGGGAGAAATGGACTGTTATCAGGGAGAAGTCCACGTCTCCATATTAGATTATTAGGGAGAAATGGACTGTTATCATGGAGAAGTCACATCTGCATATTAGATTATTAGGGAGAAATGGACTGTTATCAGGGAGAAGTCACGTCTCCATATTAGATTATTAGGGAGAAATGGACTGTTATCATGGAGAAGTCACATCTGCATATTAGATTATTAGGGAGAAATGGACCTGTTATCAGGGAGAAGTCACGTCTCCATATTAGATTATTAGGGAGAAATGGACTGTTATCAGGGAGAAGTCACATCTGCATATTAGATTATTAGGGAGAAATGGGACTGTTATCAGGGAGAAGTCACATCTGCATATTAGATTATTAGGGAGAAATGGACTGTTATCAGGGAGAAGTCACATCTGCATATTAGATTATTAGGGAGAAATGGACTGTTATCAGGGAGAAGTCACATCTCCATATTAGATTATTAGGGAGAAATGGACTGTTATCAGGGAGAAGTCACATCTCCCATATTATATTATTAGGGAGAAATGGACTGTTATCATGGAGAAGTCACATCTTCCTATTAGATTATTAGGGAGAAATGGACTGTTTATCAGGGAGAAGTCACATCTTCCTATTAGATTATTAGGGAGAAATGGACTGTTATCAGGGAGAAGTCACATCTCCATATTAGATTATTAGGGAGACATGGACTGTTATCAGGGAGAAGTCACATCTGTATATTAGATTATTAGGGAGAAATGGACTGTTATCAGGGAGAAGTCACATCTGCATATTAGATTATTAGGGAGAAATGGACTGTTATCAGGGAGAAGTCACATCTGCATATTAGATTATTAGGGAAAAATGGACTGTTATCAGGGAGAAGTCACATCTCCCTGTTAGATTATTAGGGAGAAAATGGACTGTTATCAGAGAGAAGTCACATCTCCCTGTTAGATTATTAGGGAGAAATGGACTGTTATCAGGGAGAAGTCACATCTCCCTATTAGATTATTAGGGAGAAATGGACTGTTATCAGGGAGAAGTCACATCTACCTATTAGATTATTAGGGAGAAATGGACTGTTATCAGGGAGAAGTCACATCTGCATAGGTAGATTATTAGGGAGAAATGGACTGTTATCAGGGAGAAGTCACATCTCCCTATTAGATTATTAGGGAGAAATGGACTGTTATCAGGGAGAAGTCACATCTCCATATTAGATTATTAGGGAGAAATGGACTGTTATCAGGGAGAAGTAACTTCTACCTATCAGATTGTTAGGGAGAAATGGACTGTTATCAGGGAGAAGTCACATTTCCCTATTAGATTATTAGGGAGAAATGGACTGTTATCAGGGAGAAGTCACGTCTCCATATTAGATTATTAGGGAGAAATGGACTGTTATCAGGGAGAAGTCACGTCTCCCTATTAGATTATTAGGGAGAAATGGACTTATCAGGGAGAAGTCACATCTCCCTATTATATTATTAGGGAGAAATGGACTGTTATCAGGGAGAAGTCACATCTCCCTATTATATTATTAGGGAGAAATGGACTGTTATCAGGGAGAAGTAACTTCTACCTATCAGATTTTTAGGGAGAAATGGACTGTTATCAGGGAGAAGTCACATCTGCATAGTAGATTATTAGGGAGAAATGGACTGTTATCAGGGAGAAGTCACGTCTCCATATTAGATTATTAGGGAGAAATGGACTGTTATCAGGGAGAAGTCACATCTGCATATTAGATTATTAGGGAGAAATGGACTGTTATCAGGGAGAAGTCACATCTCCATATTATATTATTAGGGAGAAATGGACTGTTATCAGGGAGAAGTCACATCTGCATAGTAGATTATTAGGGAGAAATGGACTGTTATCAGGGAGAAGTCACATCTGCATATTAGATTATTAGGGAGAAATGGACTGTTATCAGGGAGAAGTCACATCTCCATATTAGATTATTAGGGAGAAATGGACTGTTATCAGGGAGAAGTCACATCTGCATAGTAGATTATTAGGGAGAAATGGACTGTTATCAGGGAGAAGTCACATCTGTATATTAGATTATTAGGGAGAAATGGACTGTTATCAGGGAGAAGTCACATCTGCATATTAGATTATTAGGGAGAAATGGACTGTTATCAGGGAGAAGTCACATCTGTATATTAGATTATTAGGGAGAAATGGACTGTTATCAGGGAGAAGTCACGTCTCCCTATTAGATTATTAGGGAGAAATGGACTTATCAGGGAGAAGTCACATCTCCCTATTATATTATTAGGGAGAAATGGACTGTTATCAGGGAGAAGTCACATCTCCCTATTATATTATTAGGGAGAAATGGACTGTTATCAGGGAGAAGTCACATCTGCATATTAGATTATTAGGGAGAAATGGACTGTTATCAGGGAGAAGTCACATCTCCATATTAGATTATTAGGGAGAAATGGACTGTTATCAGGGAGAAGTCACATCTGCATAGTAGATTATTAGGGAGAAATGGACTGTTATCAGGGAGAAGTCACATCTGTATATTAGATTATTAGGGAGAAATGGACTGTTATCAGGGAGAAGTCACATCTGCATATTAGATTATTAGGGAGAAATGGACTGTTATCAGGGAGAAGTCACATCTGTATATTAGATTATTAGGGAGAAATGGACTGTTATCAGGGAGAAGTCACGTCTCCCTATTAGATTATTAGGGAGAAATGGACTTATCAGGGAGAAGTCACATCTCCCTATTATATTATTAGGGAGAAATGGACTGTTATCAGGGAGAAGTCACATCTCCCTATTATATTATTAGGGAGAAATGGACTGTTATCAGGGAGAAGTAACTTCTACCTATCAGATTTTTAGGGAGAAATGGACTGTTATCAGGGAGAAGTCACATCTGCATAGTAGATTATTAGGGAGAAATGGACTGTTATCAGGGAGAAGTCACATCTGCATATTAGATTATTAGGGAGAAATGGACTGTTATCAGGGAGAAGTCACATCTCCATATTATATTATTAGGGAGAAATGGACTGTTATCAGGGAGAAGTCACATCTGCATAGTAGATTATTAGGGAGAAATGGACTGTTATCAGGGAGAAGTCACATCTGCATATTAGATTATTAGGGAGAAATGGACTGTTATCAGGGAGAAGTCACATCTCCATATTAGATTATTAGGGAGAAATGGACTGTTATCAGGGAGAAGTCACATCTGCATAGTAGATTATTAGGGAGAAATGGACTGTTATCAGGGAGAAGTCACATCTGTATATTAGATTATTAGGGAGAAATGGACTGTTATCAGGGAGAAGTCACGTCTCCATATTAGATTATTAGGGAGAAATGGACTGTTATCAGGGAGAAGTCACATCTGCATAGTAGATTATTAGGGAGAAATGGACTGTTATCAGGGAGAAGTCACGTCTGCATATTAGATTATTGGGGAGAACTGGACTGATATCACGAAGTCACATCTCCCTATTAGATTATTAGGGAGAAATGGACTGATATCACAAAGTCACATCTCCCTATTAGATTATTAGGGAGAAATGGACTGTTATCAGGGAGAAGTAACTTCTACCTATTAGATTATTAGGGAGAAATGGACTGTTATCAGGGAGAAGTCACATCTCCCTATTAGATTATTAGGGAGAAATGGACTGTTATCAGGGAGAAGTCACATCTCCATATTAGATTATTAGGGAGAAATGGACTGTTATCAGGGAGAAGTAACTTCTACCTATTAAGATTATTAGGGAGAAATGGACTGTTATCAGGGAGAAGTCACGTCTCCCTATTAGATTATTAGGGAGAAATGGACTGTTATCAGGGAGAAGTAACTTCTCCCTAGAGAAGTAACTTCTGCCTATTAGATTATTAGGGAGAAATGGACTGTTATCAGGGAGAAGTAACTTCTACCTATTAGATTATTAGGGAGAAATGGACTGTTATCATGGAGAAGTAACTTCTACCTATTAGATTATTGGGGAGAAATGGACTGATATCACGAAGTCACATCTCCCTATTAGATTATTAGGGAGAAATGGACTGTTATCAGGGAGAAGTCACATCTCCCTATTAGATTATTAAGGAGAAATGGACTGTTATCAGGGAGAAGTCACATCTCCCTATTAGATTATTGGGGAGAAATGGACTGATATCACGAAGTCACATCTCCCTATTAGATTATTAGGGAGAAATGGACTGATATCACAAAGTCACACCTCCCTATTAGATTATTAGGGAGAAATGGACTGTTATCAGGGAGAAGTAACTTCTACCTATTATATTATTAGGGAGAAATGGACTGTTATCAGGGAGAAGTCACATCTCCCTATTAGATTATTAGGGAGAAATGGACTGTTATCAGGGAGAAGTCACATCTCCCTATTATATTATTAGGGAGAAATGGACTGTTATCAGGGAGAAGTCACGTCTCCCTATTAGATTATTAGGGAGAAATGGACTGTTATCAGGGAGAAGTAACTTCTCCCTAGAGAAGTAACTTCTGCCTATTAGATTATTAGGGAGAAATGGACTGTTATCAGGGAGAAGTAACTTCTACCTATTAGATTATTAGGGAGAAATGGACTGTTATCAGGGAGAAGTCACGTCTGCATATTAGATTATTAGGAAGAAATGGACTGTTATCAGGGGGAAGTAACTTCTACCTATTAAGATTATTAGGGAGAAATGGACTGTTATCAGGGAGAAGTCACGTCTCCCTATTAGATTATTAGGGAGAAATGGACTGTTATCAGGGAGAAGTAACTTCTCCCTAGAGAAGTAACTTCTGCCTATTAAGATTATTAGGGAGAAATGGACTGTTATCAGGGAGAAGTCACGTCTCCCTATTAGATTATTAGGGAGAAATGGACTGTTATCAGGGAGAAGTCACATCTCCCTATTAGATTATTAAGGAGAAATGGACTGTTATCAGGGAGAAGTCACATCTCCCTATTAGATTATTGGGGAGAAATGGACTGATATCACGAAGTCACATCTCCCTATTAGATTATTAGGGAGAAATGGACTGATATCACAAAGTCACATCTCCCTATTAGATTATTAGGGAGAAATGGACTGTTATCAGGGAGAAGTAACTTCTACCTATTATATTATTAGGGAGAAATGGACTGTTATCAGGGAGAAGTCACATCTCCCTATTAGATTATTAGGGAGAAATGGACTGTTATCAGGGAGAAGTCACGTCTCCCTATTAGATTATTAGGGAGAAATGGACTGTTATCAGGCAGAAGTAACTTATCCCTAGAGAAGTAACTTCTGCCTATTAGATTATTAGGGAGAAATGGACTGTTATCAGGGAGAAGTAACTTCTACCTATTAGATTATTAGGGAGAAATGGACTGTTATCAGGGAGAAGTCACGTCTGCATATTAGATTATCAGGAAGAAATGGACTGTTATCAGGGGGAAGTAACTTCTACCTATTAAGATTATTAGGGAGAAATGGACTGTTATCAGGGAGAAGTCACGTCTCCCTATTAGATTATTAGGGAGAAATGGACTGTTATCAGGGAGAAGTAACTTCTCCCCAGAGAAGTAACTTCTGCCTATTAAGATTATTAGGGAGAAATGGACTGTTATCAGGGAGAAGTCACGTCTCCCTATTAGATTATTAGGGAGAAATGGACTGTTATCAGGGAGAAGTAACTTCTCCCTAGAGAAGTAACTTCTGCCTATTAGATTATTAGGGAGAAATGGACTGTTATCAGGGAGAAGTAACTTCTACCTATTAGATTATTAGGGAGAAATGGACTGTTATCAGGGAGAAGTCACGTCTGCATATTAGATTATTAGGAAGAAATGGACTGTTATCAGGGGGAAGTAACTTCTACCTATTAAGATTATTAGGGAGAAATGGACTGTTATCAGGGAGAAGTCACGTCTCCCTATTAGATTATTAGGGAGAAATGGACTGTTATCAGGGAGAAGTAACTTCTCCCTAGAGAAGTAACTTCTGCCTATTAAGATTATTAGGGAGAAATGGACTGTTATCAGGGAGAAGTCACGTCTCCCTATTATATTATTAGGGAGAAATGGACTGTTATCAGGGAGAAGTAACTTCTCCCTAGAGAAGTAACTTCTGCCTATTAGATTATTAGGGAGAAATGGACTGTTATCAGGGAGAAGTAACTTCTACCTATTAGATTATTAGGGAGAAATGGACTGTTATCAGGGAGAAGTCACGTCTGCATATTAGATTATTAGGAAGAAATGGACTGTTATCAGGGGGAAGTAACTTCTACCTATTAGATTATTAGGGAGAAATGGACTGTTATTAGAGAGAAGTAACTTCTACCTATTAGATTATTAGGGAGAAATGGACTGTTATCAGGGAGAAGTAACTTCTCCCTATTAGATTATTAGGGAGAAATGGACTGTTATCAGGGAGAAGTCACGTCTGCATATTAGATTATTAGGAAGAAATGGACTGTTATCAGGGGGAAGTAACTTCTACCTATTAGATTATTAGGGAGAAATGGACTGTTATCAGAGAGAAGTAACTTCTACCTATTAGATTATTAGGGAGAAATGGACTGTTATCAGGGAGAAGTCACGTCTCCATATTAGATTATTAGGGAGAAATGGACTGTTATCAGGGAGAAGTCACGTCTGCATATTAGATTATTAGGGAGAAATGGACTGTTATCAGGGAGAAGTCACGTCTCCATATTAGATTATTAGGGAGAAATGGACTGTTATCAGGGAGAAGTCACATCTGCATATTAGATTATTAGGGAGAAATGGACTGTTATCAGGGAGAAGTAACTTCTCCCTATTAGATTATTAGGGAGAAATGGACTGTTATCAGGGAGAAGTCACGTCTGCATATTAGATTATTAGGGAGAAATGGACTGTTATCAGGGAGAAGTCACGTCTCCATATTAGATTATTAGGGAGAAATGGACTGTTATCAGGGAGAAGTCACATCTGCATAGTAGATTATTAGGGAGAAATGGACTGTTATCAGGGAGAAGTCACGTCTCCATATTAGATTATTAGGGAGAAATGGACTGTTATCAGGGAGAAGTCACGTCTCCATATTAGATTATTAGGGAGAAATGGACTGTTATCATGGAGAAGTCACATCTGCATATTAGATTATTAGGGAGAAATGGACTGTTATCAGGGAGAAGTCACGTCTCCATATTAGATTATTAGGGAGAAATGGACTGTTATCATGGAGAAGTCACATCTGCATATTAGATTATTAGGGAGAAATGGACTGTTATCAGGGAGAAGTCACGTCTCCATATTAGATTATTAGGGAGAAATGGACTGTTATCAGGGAGAAGTCACATCTGCATATTAGATTATTAGGGAGAAATGGACTGTTATCAGGGAGAAGTCACATCTGCATATTAGATTATTAGGGAGAAATGGACTGTTATCAGGGAGAAGTCACATCTGCATATTAGATTATTAGGGAGAAATGGACTGTTATCAGGGAGAAGTCACATCTCCATATTAGATTATTAGGGAGAAATGGACTGTTATCAGGGAGAAGTCACATCTCCATATTATATTATTAGGGAGAAATGGACTGTTATCATGGAGAAGTCACATCTTCCTATTAGATTATTAGGGAGAAATGGACTGTTATCAGGGAGAAGTCACATCTTCCTATTAGATTATTAGGGAGAAATGGACTGTTATCAGGGAGAAGTCACATCTCCATATTAGATTATTAGGGAGACATGGACTGTTATCAGGGAGAAGTCACATCTGTATATTAGATTATTAGGGAGAAATGGACTGTTATCAGGGAGAAGTCACATCTGCATATTAGATTATTAGGGAGAAATGGACTGTTATCAGGGAGAAGTCACATCTGCATATTAGATTATTAGGGAAAAATGGACTGTTATCAGGGAGAAGTCACATCTCCCTGTTAGATTATTAGGGAGAAAATGGACTGTTATCAGAGAGAAGTCACATCTCCCTGTTAGATTATTAGGGAGAAATGGACTGTTATCAGGGAGAAGTCACATCTCCCTATTAGATTATTAGGGAGAAATGGACTGTTATCAGGGAGAAGTCACATCTACCTATTAGATTATTAGGGAGAAATGGACTGTTATCAGGGAGAAGTCACATCTGCATAGTAGATTATTAGGGAGAAATGGACTGTTATCAGGGAGAAGTCACATCTCCCTATTAGATTATTAGGGAGAAATGGACTGTTATCAGGGAGAAGTCACATCTCCATATTAGATTATTAGGGAGAAATGGACTGTTATCAGGGAGAAGTAACTTCTACCTATCAGATTGTTAGGGAGAAATGGACTGTTATCAGGGAGAAGTCACATCTCCCTATTAGATTATTAGGGAGAAATGGACTGTTATCAGGGAGAAGTCACGTCTCCATATTAGATTATTAGGGAGAAATGGACTGTTATCAGGGAGAAGTCACGTCTCCCTATTAGATTATTAGGGAGAAATGGACTTATCAGGGAGAAGTCACATCTCCCTATTATATTATTAGGGAGAAATGGACTGTTATCAGGGAGAAGTCACATCTCCCTATTATATTATTAGGGAGAAATGGACTGTTATCAGGGAGAAGTAACTTCTACCTATCAGATTTTTAGGGAGAAATGGACTGTTATCAGGGAGAAGTCACATCTGCATAGTAGATTATTAGGGAGAAATGGACTGTTATCAGGGAGAAGTCACATCTGCATATTAGATTATTAGGGAGAAATGGACTGTTATCAGGGAGAAGTCACATCTCCATATTATATTATTAGGGAGAAATGGACTGTTATCAGGGAGAAGTCACATCTGCATAGTAGATTATTAGGGAGAAATGGACTGTTATCAGGGAGAAGTCACATCTGCATATTAGATTATTAGGGAGAAATGGACTGTTATCAGGGAGAAGTCACATCTCCATATTAGATTATTAGGGAGAAATGGACTGTTATCAGGGAGAAGTCACATCTGCATAGTAGATTATTAGGGAGAAATGGACTGTTATCAGGGAGAAGTCACATCTGTATATTAGATTATTAGGGAGAAATGGACTGTTATCAGGGAGAAGTCACATCTGCATATTAGATTATTAGGGAGAAATGGACTGTTATCAGGGAGAAGTCACATCTGTATATTAGATTATTAGGGAGAAATGGACTGTTATCAGGGAGAAGTCACGTCTCCCTATTAGATTATTAGGGAGAAATGGACTTATCAGGGAGAAGTCACATCTCCCTATTATATTATTAGGGAGAAATGGACTGTTATCAGGGAGAAGTCACATCTCCCTATTATATTATTAGGGAGAAATGGACTGTTATCAGGGAGAAGTCACATCTGCATATTAGATTATTAGGGAGAAATGGACTGTTATCAGGGAGAAGTCACATCTCCATATTAGATTATTAGGGAGAAATGGACTGTTATCAGGGAGAAGTCACATCTGCATAGTAGATTATTAGGGAGAAATGGACTGTTATCAGGGAGAAGTCACATCTGTATATTAGATTATTAGGGAGAAATGGACTGTTATCAGGGAGAAGTCACATCTGCATATTAGATTATTAGGGAGAAATGGACTGTTATCAGGGAGAAGTCACATCTGTATATTAGATTATTAGGGAGAAATGGACTGTTATCAGGGAGAAGTCACGTCTCCCTATTAGATTATTAGGGAGAAATGGACTTATCAGGGAGAAGTCACATCTCCCTATTATATTATTAGGGAGAAATGGACTGTTATCAGGGAGAAGTCACATCTCCCTATTATATTATTAGGGAGAAATGGACTGTTATCAGGGAGAAGTAACTTCTACCTATCAGATTTTTAGGGAGAAATGGACTGTTATCAGGGAGAAGTCACATCTGCATAGTAGATTATTAGGGAGAAATGGACTGTTATCAGGGAGAAGTCACATCTGCATATTAGATTATTAGGGAGAAATGGACTGTTATCAGGGAGAAGTCACATCTCCATATTATATTATTAGGGAGAAATGGACTGTTATCAGGGAGAAGTCACATCTGCATAGTAGATTATTAGGGAGAAATGGACTGTTATCAGGGAGAAGTCACATCTGCATATTAGATTATTAGGGAGAAATGGACTGTTATCAGGGAGAAGTCACATCTCCATATTAGATTATTAGGGAGAAATGGACTGTTATCAGGGAGAAGTCACATCTGCATAGTAGATTATTAGGGAGAAATGGACTGTTATCAGGGAGAAGTCACATCTGTATATTAGATTATTAGGGAGAAATGGACTGTTATCAGGGAGAAGTCACGTCTCCATATTAGATTATTAGGGAGAAATGGACTGTTATCAGGGAGAAGTCACATCTGCATAGTAGATTATTAGGGAGAAATGGACTGTTATCAGGGAGAAGTCACGTCTGCATATTAGATTATTGGGGAGAACTGGACTGATATCACGAAGTCACATCTCCCTATTAGATTATTAGGGAGAAATGGACTGATATCACAAAGTCACATCTCCCTATTAGATTATTAGGGAGAAATGGACTGTTATCAGGGAGAAGTAACTTCTACCTATTAGATTATTAGGGAGAAATGGACTGTTATCAGGGAGAAGTCACATCTCCCTATTAGATTATTAGGGAGAAATGGACTGTTATCAGGGAGAAGTCACATCTCCATATTAGATTATTAGGGAGAAATGGACTGTTATCAGGGAGAAGTAACTTCTACCTATTAAGATTATTAGGGAGAAATGGACTGTTATCAGGGAGAAGTCACGTCTCCCTATTAGATTATTAGGGAGAAATGGACTGTTATCAGGGAGAAGTAACTTCTCCCTAGAGAAGTAACTTCTGCCTATTAGATTATTAGGGAGAAATGGACTGTTATCAGGGAGAAGTAACTTCTACCTATTAGATTATTAGGGAGAAATGGACTGTTATCATGGAGGAGTAACTTCTACCTATTAGATTATTGGGGAGAAATGGACTGATATCACGAAGTCACATCTCCCTATTAGATTATTAGGGAGAAATGGACTGTTATCAGGGAGAAGTCACATCTCCCTATTAGATTATTAAGGAGAAATGGACTGTTATCAGGGAGAAGTCACATCTCCCTATTAGATTATTGGGGAGAAATGGACTGATATCACGAAGTCACATCTCCCTATTAGATTATTAGGGAGAAATGGACTGATATCACAAAGTCACACCTCCCTATTAGATTATTAGGGAGAAATGGACTGTTATCAGGGAGAAGTAACTTCTACCTATTATATTATTAGGGAGAAATGGACTGTTATCAGGGAGAAGTCACATCTCCCTATTAGATTATTAGGGAGAAATGGACTGTTATCAGGGAGAAGTCACATCTCCCTATTATATTATTAGGGAGAAATGGACTGTTATCAGGGAGAAGTCACGTCTCCCTATTAGATTATTAGGGAGAAATGGACTGTTATCAGGGAGAAGTAACTTCTCCCTAGAGAAGTAACTTCTGCCTATTAGATTATTAGGGAGAAATGGACTGTTATCAGGGAGAAGTAACTTCTACCTATTAGATTATTAGGGAGAAATGGACTGTTATCAGGGAGAAGTCACGTCTGCATATTAGATTATTAGGAAGAAATGGACTGTTATCAGGGGGAAGTAACTTCTACCTATTAAGATTATTAGGGAGAAATGGACTGTTATCAGGGAGAAGTCACGTCTCCCTATTAGATTATTAGGGAGAAATGGACTGTTATCAGGGAGAAGTAACTTCTCCCTAGAGAAGTAACTTCTGCCTATTAAGATTATTAGGGAGAAATGGACTGTTATCAGGGAGAAGTCACGTCTCCCTATTAGATTATTAGGGAGAAATGGACTGTTATCAGGGAGAAGTCACATCTCCCTATTAGATTATTAAGGAGAAATGGACTGTTATCAGGGAGAAGTCACATCTCCCTATTAGATTATTGGGGAGAAATGGACTGATATCACGAAGTCACATCTCCCTATTAGATTATTAGGGAGAAATGGACTGATATCACAAAGTCACATCTCCCTATTAGATTATTAGGGAGAAATGGACTGTTATCAGGGAGAAGTAACTTCTACCTATTATATTATTAGGGAGAAATGGACTGTTATCAGGGAGAAGTCACATCTCCCTATTAGATTATTAGGGAGAAATGGACTGTTATCAGGGAGAAGTCACGTCTCCCTATTAGATTATTAGGGAGAAATGGACTGTTATCAGGCAGAAGTAACTTATCCCTAGAGAAGTAACTTCTGCCTATTAGATTATTAGGGAGAAATGGACTGTTATCAGGGAGAAGTAACTTCTACCTATTAGATTATTAGGGAGAAATGGACTGTTATCAGGGAGAAGTCACGTCTGCATATTAGATTATCAGGAAGAAATGGACTGTTATCAGGGGGAAGTAACTTCTACCTATTAAGATTATTAGGGAGAAATGGACTGTTATCAGGGAGAAGTCACGTCTCCCTATTAGATTATTAGGGAGAAATGGACTGTTATCAGGGAGAAGTAACTTCTCCCCAGAGAAGTAACTTCTGCCTATTAAGATTATTAGGGAGAAATGGACTGTTATCAGGGAGAAGTCACGTCTCCCTATTAGATTATTAGGGAGAAATGGACTGTTATCAGGGAGAAGTAACTTCTCCCTAGAGAAGTAACTTCTGCCTATTAGATTATTAGGGAGAAATGGACTGTTATCAGGGAGAAGTAACTTCTACCTATTAGATTATTAGGGAGAAATGGACTGTTATCAGGGAGAAGTCACGTCTGCATATTAGATTATTAGGAAGAAATGGACTGTTATCAGGGGGAAGTAACTTCTACCTATTAAGATTATTAGGGAGAAATGGACTGTTATCAGGGAGAAGTCACGTCTCCCTATTAGATTATTAGGGAGAAATGGACTGTTATCAGGGAGAAGTAACTTCTCCCTAGAGAAGTAACTTCTGCCTATTAAGATTATTAGGGAGAAATGGACTGTTATCAGGGAGAAGTCACGTCTCCCTATTATATTATTAGGGAGAAATGGACTGTTATCAGGGAGAAGTAACTTCTCCCTAGAGAAGTAACTTCTGCCTATTAGATTATTAGGGAGAAATGGACTGTTATCAGGGAGAAGTAACTTCTACCTATTAGATTATTAGGGAGAAATGGACTGTTATCAGGGAGAAGTCACGTCTGCATATTAGATTATTAGGAAGAAATGGACTGTTATCAGGGGGAAGTAACTTCTACCTATTAGATTATTAGGGAGAAATGGACTGTTATTAGAGAGAAGTAACTTCTACCTATTAGATTATTAGGGAGAAATGGACTGTTATCAGGGAGAAGTAACTTCTCCCTATTAGATTATTAGGGAGAAATGGACTGTTATCAGGGAGAAGTCACGTCTGCATATTAGATTATTAGGAAGAAATGGACTGTTATCAGGGGGAAGTAACTTCTACCTATTAGATTATTAGGGAGAAATGGACTGTTATCAGAGAGAAGTAACTTCTACCTATTAGATTATTAGGGAGAAATGGACTGTTATCAGGGAGAAGTAACTTCTCCCTATTAGATTATTAGGGAGAAATGGACTGTTATTAGGGAGAAGTCACATCTCCCTATTAGATTATTAGGGAGAAATGGACTGTTATTAGGGAGAAGTCATATATGCTGAAGTTCAATTTACCCTCTAACATCAGCTTTGTGTGATCCAATAAGTTTTATGCACTCATTTATAATACCATTATAGTCAGTAAATACACTTCAAATATGATGTTTTGAAATATGCATTCTGGTATATGAATGAGAAGTCACTTCTCCCTAGCACAAAATTAGGGGGAAGTGGCACATTTTAGGGACATGTCTCCCAAGTTGCCCTCTAGGCTGGTCCCTGTCTCTCAAATCGCCCTCTAGGCTGGTCCCTGTCTCTCAAGTCGCCCTCTAGGCTGGTCCGTCTCCCAAGTCGCCCTCTAGGCTGGTCCCTGTCTCCGAAGTTGCCCTCTAGGCTGGTCCCTGTCTCCCAAGTCGCCCTGTAGGCTGATCCCTGTCTCCCAAGTCGCCCTCTAGGCCGGTCCCTGTCTCTCAAGTCGCCCTCTAGGCTGGTCCGTCTCCCAAGTCGCCCTCTAGGCTGGTCCCTGTCTCCCAAGTTGCCCTCTAGGCTGGTCCCTATCTTCCAAGTCGCCCTTTTGGCTGGTCCCTGTCTCTCAAATTGCCCTCTTGGCTGGTCCCTGTCTCTCAAGTCGCCCTCTAGGCTGGTCCCTGTCTCCCAAGTTGCCCTCTAGGCTGGTCCCTGTCTCTCAAGTCGCCCTCTAGGCTGGTCCCTGTCTCCCAAGTCGCCCTCTTGGCTGGTCCCTGTCTCTCAATCGCCCTCTAGGCTGGTCCCTGTCTCTCAATTGCCCTCTAGGCTGGTCCCTGTCTCTCAATTGCCCTCTAGGCTGGTAGCTGCTCTATAGATTAGTATACTATCTCAGTAGTATTCTTTTAAAATATGTTTCAAATAAATGCTAATGTTCTTCAATATTGATATATTTTAAATAGAAAGGAGGCCATAAAGAGCGAAGATAAATATTACCTTCTGACTGAGCGGAGATAAATATTATCTTTCTGACTGAGCGGAGATAAATATTACCTTTCTGACTGAGCAAAGAACGGAGAGAAATATTACCTTTCTCACTGAGTTTGTCTATACAGGATTGAAGAATATTCCTCACACAGAAGGTTGTTAAGATTTTCGTACTTAGCACCCGCTCAACACCCTGAAATTAAATATTCTCAGCTGAATGTATCAAACAGATGTTACCACAATAAAATAACTCAATAAAGGATAACATTTAAACCATGTGACAGATATCAGAGGCAGTAATAATACTGCCTACATCTCGTACCAAAGTGAGTTAATCTTCTTGACAACAAACAAGTAAAAAAGTCCACTGGTGTAATCGAACATGAATACAGAATACAGTAGTTATTTTCATCAATCTATATCCAAATAAAAGGTCATTGACCAAAATGTCCCCTGACGAAGGTGGCAGGCATGAAGGATATCTATGCCAAACATTTTTTAAAGCGCTAAAGAGGTGAAAATCAAGAAAAAATTGGCAAAAATGGCAAGAAGTCTGCCAATATGGATCCAACCAAACTCAAAATTGAAGGTCCAACGATAGTTAATATCTGGGCTGGACAATGAAAGAATACAGTTTGGACAAAGTTGCATCCCATGATGTACGATTCTATGTCAAAAAAGGGCAATAACTCCACCAAATTTGAGTCCGACCAAACTCAGAATTACAGACACGCAGGTTTCCATGGTGGATGATATATGTGACAAGTTTTTAAAAATTTGACCAGAAAATCACAGAATACAGGCTGGGACAATGTTCAGGACGGATGCACAGATGGATGGACGGACGGACGAGGGTCATTAATATAGTTCTCCGATGGAATGTTGGGGGACAACACACATACCATGATTCTCATCCCTTTCATGATGGGAGCTGCGTTGGTGCATCATTAAAGATCCTGTGCCAGTGCATTCTCTTATATATGCTAGTCTACCATAGGGAGCCTCACATATATAAGAGAATGCACTAGCTTAAAAAATCAAGGTAAACAATGTTAGGCCAATGTATTCTCTTATATATATGAGGCTCCCTATGGGAGACTTGCATATATTAGAGAATACATTGGCACAGAGTTTTCACAAAATTTCAAGATGTTCCAGTCATGAAAGGGTTAAATATGAATTATGCAGTGACTCTTATATGGAGGAATCATTGTCGTTGTTTATCGGCAAACATTCATCCCAAACTAAGGACTAATTAATCTTAGTTCAGAGGCGGTGTTTTCTGAAATGGTGCGGTCCAGGCCTCAAAATGATATTTTTAAAAATATAATATATATTTCCTTAAAGAAAGCCTGAACACTGAACTATATGGATAGATGTCCTGCGTTTGTAAACCATAGCAGAAAAGGGTTAACTTTTTGGTCGGTCGCCTACGGTAACTAATGGTCAGTGGCTTGCCTCGGTATCAGTCACGCATGCGCAGTCCCAATATAATTCACTGTACAGGTTGAATTAGCCAGTTTATTTTCAACTCAATCAGAAGATTGGCGAGTCGCGGGGTTGGGAATGGCACCGCCATGGGAGGGCCCTATGATAGTTCAGTGTTCAGGCTTTCTTTAAGGAAATATATATTATATTTTTAAAAATATCATATTTCCGCCAAAGGAAGCCCTCACACTGAACTATATGGATTAGAATGCAAGCCCAGGAGGAGGCACGAGCAATAAAGTTAATAGCCAAATTTTGAGTAAAGGTACTCTTCTAAAACAGATTGTACCATATATGAACACTTTAATGAATCTGTTAGGATTATTTACGTGAAATAACTCATATAGTTAGAGTGCTATATTGCTCAAATGTGTACCGCCCCCCTTGTTTTGAAACAAACATCCCATGAGGTGCCATCCAATGCATAGTTGCGAGCGAACCGAGCAAGTATAACGTTAGAAGAAACTCTTCGTTCCTCTCTGTGTCGTCTTCTTCAGCTGTCTGTTCTAAGGTCCCACCCGTCAAGGTCCCATGATGCAGGATCATGAAGGAAGGAGACTAACTCACTCTCCGCCTTAGCGACAGAACGACCTGCAGACGGAGGCCCACTCCATCGATGGCGAGACAACCTAAGTTAACTAACTGCTATTCGCCAAAGAAAAAGCCAGAGAACCTGATGCCAAATTTGTGGCACAGGGATTGAGTTGAGAACCCATTAGGCCAAACAGGTTGTACAACGATAATGGAGTCAAGCCATCTGAACAGAGGGAGCCCTCTCTGAGGTACCTATGCAACACAGGATATCCGACAGAAATCCTGTGATACAAATCTTACGAGTATATAAACAGTCCTTCCCATGAGGAAAACACACCGAGAGCATTTATTTGCTCCCGTAATGCAGAAGACGGGTGTAATATGGCACCCATACGATACCATAATTGTACATGTAAGTTTGGTTTTTGCTCAAACCAAAGTCATTGTGGAATAGACCTATGTCTAGTTACACTTTAATATGCCATAGTTGCACTGAGATGGTAAAGCATCTAAATAAACCTTAAAATAGTTCAATATTGAACCAACAATTACAGTCTCCATTAGTATTTTGTGAAGAAGGACGGGTGCGAATTTTAGCACACGTGAATTGAAAATTACGAGTGCATACGGGTTCGAGAGCAATCACTCCCGTCTCCTGGGAAGGACTGATATAAATATATAAAAATGATATAAAAATTATATATCAAGGTGATCTATAAGTCACAATGAGATCATTGCAGAAGGCCCTTTGGCTCTTTGACAACTGAAATCAGTTCAAATGATGTACAATGTAATCAGATGATAACCACGGGTAAATTGTCACCATGCGGAATATTCAGTTCGGAGCCTCTGCCCAGAACATCATGTCACTTTCCCCCCCAAACATGCAGCAGAACGACCTAGGTGTGTGATATGTTAGTGTGAGGCATGCAGCAAACTAGGGGAAGACCCCCTCCAAAAAGGCTCGCTGATTAAGGAAACAAATGAAATTTTTTTATCCTCCTAGTAAAGGACACACATCCCTTTATAATGTTGTTACTTATTGAATTTTAAGAGCCATGATGGAGAGGAGCTCCCCCGACCTAAGTGGTCCTGTTGAAGGCATGTTTAAGGAAAATAGGACAAATCCAGCATAGACCGAAGCGAGCAGAGTTGTCAGCATGATCTCAGGCCCTTATGATTGGGCGGCTGGTGCCATGTGGTTGGGATCCCCTCATATGGGTTGGTCCCTGCCTGCAAGGAAAGGTTTGATGGCTAGTCAAAGAGCTTCCTCGAAAGCTGAGCTGGACAGCGCAAACGTCTTTGCCTGTTTTTTTTTTATTGTCGAATGTTGATAGGACAATTCCGGCATATACCGAAGCGCGCAGAGTTGGCAGCATGGTTTCAGGCCCGTATGATCGGGTGCCATGGGGTTGGGATCCACTCGGACTGGGTGGTCCCCTGCCTGCAAAGAAAGGTCTATAACGCTAGTCAATGAGCTTCCTAGAAAGCTGAGATGGACAGTGCAAACGTCTTTGCCCGCGTTATTGTCTATTGTCTATAGGCGTGCAGTGCCCTGTTAATTTTATTACCATGTGCCAGATAATCAAATTGATATTGGTAATAGTAGTATGAAGAGCCATGAGATGTACTCTGTCGGCCAGGCCATTGGCAGGGTCGTTGTGGCACGTGACAAGAGAAATGCTTTCCATGTAAATGTGCTTCATTCATGTGTGAAGTCTATTGACCAGTGTGTCAGTTGCGGGTCGTGTCACTTACCTATGAAATGTATATCACAGGTAAGATAGATCGTGTTCTCGATGCATTTTGAAGACGGTGGTACGAGTGCGCAGGGCGAGCCAGGCGAGCTTGAGAGTACATAGTTCAGTAGGAAGAAGCATATAGATGAGATAATCCGTGGATAGGAAATCACGATCCGCAGCTTCTGCCTTACCGATGCCAGACTGTGACGACCGAAAAGACCCACAGTCTGACGTATTGTGCGCAGACGGGTCGTCATCGAAAGCCTCAGACGCCTTGGGGTGTAAGGATAGCATGTCGCTCTCTGCCCTAGCGTCGGAACGACCTGCAATAATGGACGACAAAACACTAGAGGGAGGCCCATTCCGGTGATGGCTCAATTGAGGAGTAAATACCTCCCATGGAATTTTAAGGCTGATAAACTGAGTTCCAATTTTGGAGTCCAGTGTCGAAATGAAGAATCCCATAGCCATTAGCCAAAACTGGTTTCTTCTGATAACCGGAAGGAGGTGGAGCCATCGGACCGGGGTGAGCCCCCCCCCCAAATGCAGGTGGTCCCGACCAAGCTGAATGTCCTGTCCAAGCAGAACGATGGGTAGAGGCCATTGCAGCAGAAACCCCAAGACGGCTGAGAGGCAGGCAAGGCCGTGTCTTTATATAGATCGTGACCAAGGGGACCGGGCTTGCTACCTCATGGATAGGGCCACTGCCCTATGCCGAAGTCGCCGTAGGCCGCCCAGCCGGTGTTGTTACGTTCGCACGCGATTTTGGCAACTTCAGCACACAGAACCGCTTGCGCCGGTGTGGGACCAAATGTCCTGGGGGTCCCAAGTACCCCTGCATCGCCACCGGTCGCTTCCCCACTAATTGATTTAATGCCGCGGCATAATCGGGGGAGCGTGAACTGTTCCTGCCCGAGAAGAGATCCGCCCGAGAAATACTACCTGGGAAGGATCCAGAGATGGTGCAAATAAAGGCTCTATATCATACTAGTAGACTATCTCATCCGATTTTCATGTTTAGTTGTTGAATTATTCTTCTCTTAGAAAAATTTGTTGAAATAATGGAGAACCACTTTAATAATTACTATCCCCAGGGTCTCCAGAGTTTGAGCGCCCAAACCTGTAGCAGGTAGAAAAACATCCCTGGATCCTTCTCAGAAAATTTACAAGCCCACCGGTTCAGACCGGCTTGCTGAACCGGCTGGTGTATAATCGCAGCTATTGTTCATTAGACCTACCGCCATACTTAAAGTAATTAACCACCAATAACGTGGTGTCACCCAGTTAATATGGCGGTACTATACCGCGGTATCCTCCAACACCGCGGCACCGATACCGCTTGTTAACGCGAACAAGCATGCGCGAGTAAATACCTCCCCTAAAAGAGTTCCATGAAAATCACCGCGGTATTCCACAAAATTAATGCGGTGCCCGCTAAAAGACCACTGTATCATCACCCAATACCGTAACTTCACGCCATGACCGTCTCGATACCGCTACCGTTTATTACCGGTATCACCGCGGTCATGACCGGGGTATCACCCCGTTTCTCTGGTCAATCACTTTGAGAATAGCGGTATATACAAGGTAGCTATTAATCGACATACCTCTATGACATGGCTGAGATTTATTCGTAGCACTACGGTACTACTGTCATATGAAGTTATTGTTATGTATGTGACATTGATAAACCAAGATCTAATCAACTGTCAGTATTCTTGGGTAGATTGTAATCAACTTCAAGGTCAAACGTGATTAACACATCTGGATCATTTGTATTGAAACATAGTATTATGTGAAAGCACGTTGTTCATAACATGACGAGAGATAGCGTCAGTAGCGATGGAATTATTGTTAAATAAATTTCCACGCATTAAAACGTCAAAATAATTCCCACGAAATTATGATATTTCCGGCGGAGAATCACGTGGCATTTTTGATATCTGACAAATTCAATCATACCTTATAGGTGTATTTCTCACAATAATCTGTGCGCCTCGTAAGGCCTTGAAATGGTATCTGGTTTTGACATTGATAAACCAAGATGTTAATGTTATCAACTTTAAGTTCGAATGTGACCAACACATCTGGATCAGTGGTATAGAACCATAAAACAACAAAGTATTATGAGAAAGAATGTTGTTCATAACATTATGATAGATAGCGTCAGTAGCGATGGTAATTATTGCTAAATAAATGTCCACGCGTAAATAAATTCCCACGAAATTAGGAGACTTCCGTTAGAGAATCACGTGGCATTTTTTATATCTGACAAATTATATCATACCTTATAGGTTCTATAATAATTACATAGATGAATTGTTCACAGTAGTCTATGCGCCTCGTAAGGCCTTGAAATGGCGGCTGATTATGGCGAAATGTGCGCCTCGTATCGATTTTCATATTCGAAAATTTTGAAGTCAGCCGCCTATTCGAAAAACACGAACAATTATATGTTTGAAACGAAACGGTCCGTGAATTCGAAACGAGAATTATAAAAACGAACGCGTAGGCGACCAGTAATTATTGTATCGATAAATTGAATTTGTCGCTATTGTTAAACGACAAATTCGGAAAAATACTCCCTTATGATCCGTTCGGTTGTAGCAGAAAAATAAACTGGCTAATTCAACCTGTACAGTGAATTATATTGGGACTGCGCATGCGTGACTGATACCGAGGCAAGCCACTGACCATTAGTTACCGTAGGCGACCGACCAAAAAGTTAACCCTTTTCTGCTATGGTTTACAAACGCAGGACATCTATCCATATAGTTCAGTGTGAGGGCTTCCTTTGGCGGAAATATATGGTGCTGGACATTTGCAGAATGAGGTCCCCAGAGGGTGAATTTAGTGACGATACCCCACAAAGCAGGCTAGCATCACTAAATTCATCATCTGGGGAACTCATTCTGCAAATGTCCAGCACCATATTTTAATTAGTCCCGCTAAATTCACCCTCTGTGTATCTCATTCTGCTTAGGCCTCATCTTCTCTGGAAATTATTTTTTAATATCAAATTAACAAGTTTTTTTAGTTTCTTTAGAAAATTATTTAGAAAGATTCTTTTTCAGTTTAGTTTCTCTGTATCCCAAAATTGGCAGACGACACAATGAATAATCGAGTTGCACAATGGGTGCACATCACCATCTGGGAACTTAAACCTGTATCTTCTCCCATACCAGATGAGGCCATGCAGAACAAGTTTGCCAGAGGATGAATTTGGTGACACAAGCCAGCTGTGTGGGGTAGTGTCAATAAATTCACCCTCTGGGAACCCCATTCTACAAATGTCCAGCAACATAATTTGAGGCCCATGCGATCAGTGTGGCAAGATTTTTCGGTAATATTAGTTGAATGCTACATTCTTTCAGTGGGCAAAGTGTATTGCATGAATACATAATTATCCGTTTGGATTCCCTGAAATAAGTACATTATATGTCTTGAATTTGGTGGAATGGTTACCACCGCAATTAAATTTATAAATTTTTATACAACTTTATCCTCAATATTGGTGGGGGGTGGTTCAATGCACCAAATTTGATAAATAATGATAAAATTGTTAAAGAATATAAGAAAAAAAATGATAAAAATTGATGAAGAATGTAAGAAAGAAATGATATAAAATGAGAAAAAGTGTTAAGGAATGTAAAGAAAAAATGATAAAAAATTTATTAAAGAATGTAAGAAAAAATTAAATCAAATTCTTAGGCCAATGCATTCTCTTATATATGCGAGGCGACCTATGGTCGACTCGCATATATAAGAGAATGCATTGGCACAGGGTCTTTAATGTTGCGCCTTCTGCATTTACATTTTTTTCAACCCAAATGTTCGTATCCCAGCCTATTTCATGGCTGTGTTCTTCTACTACAGTTTGACATATATACCTGATTGCCTGGATATGACTGGACTAACCTGACGTATAATACTGCTCATCTTCATCTCACTCAGCAGTTCTTTTACGGCTCTCTCCAAATGATCTGCAGAACGTTAGTGTAAACAATTGTAAATTACGCACACATACATAACATACCATAGTATACATCAATAAGTTACAAGAACAAGAAGAAGAGAATTGGATTTGACAATATGCCAAGGGTTATTAGTGGCCTTTCCTTATCATGTGAATGTTGCCAACAATTGAAAAAAAAAATTTGTCCTTACCTGTTTGTTCCACAACCACCCGTAGGTCGATAGCTGACTGCTCCCACCCATGTCCCCCCTCCCCTTCTGTTGTAGTCAATATATGAGTGTACAAGAGAGCAAAAGCCTTAAAGCCTGTTCAGTTTGCAAAATAAATATGAGATGTTCTTGTGTACAAACATTTTGAGCATTTTTTTTAGAGATATGTTCATTTGTATTGAAATGACGACTCTAGTATTTACAATCTCAGATAAATGAATACTAGCAGACCTATTCAGTAGTAGTGTTGAAACGATTTGTTGATTAGTCAACATATTGTTCACCAAAAATCGACTCAAGAATCCCAAGTCGATTAGTTGCATTATATTGAGCACATAGTGGATGCACTCTGTTTTAACGGAACAATGATACAATACAATATACCAACAACAACGACAGTGTTAAAAGTTAATACAAAAGCCGTTATTTTGTAGAATTACTTATACAAACACCAGTCATGAAATTGACAATTTCGCTAATAAACAAACATTTTTGACTGTCGATTATTCTACTATGAAATACCCTAGTCATTTCAACACTATTCAGTGGAATATTTCATCTAAGATTATGAAATCTCAATAGGTAACAAAAGCTGGCAGATGAAGAAATTTGTCCAAGTTTGAGAATTCTAAAAAAATTTCAAGTATTTATTAATCCCCAAAAAATGTGTGATATGTGAATATTTTATGTTAAATATAATAAAAATTTGGTAAATGGTTCCAAGCCTGAATTTAATTTTTTGCTCACCACTTGACAAATGTCAGGCACTAACACAGGTCTGTCTGACATTTTAAAAAATGCATCTGACATTTTGTCGAAAACGTATTGCTTTTAAATTTGTTAGGAACATTCAACAAAAATTGAAGCTGAATTAGTGTATGATCATTGATCAATCAAGTCACTATACTCTCTTTGCTAGAGTTAAGTAAAACAGTAAATTAAATTATACTTATTGTAATATTCATTGTTTAATATTATTAACCCTTTCTAGACTTTCGTGACTGGAGCTTCCTGAAATTTAACAAAAACCCTGTGCCGAAGCATTCTCTTATATTGCTAAACAGGAAACTAACTACCATAATTTTGGTAACTTATGGTGACACGACACATGTGGCCTGAATCCTGGGGTGTAATTCAAGACTTTACATGGTACATGTACATGTAATTACACCAAGCGGCCATGTCTGAATTTAATGTGTCTGACAATTGCAGAATGAGGTTCCCAGAGAGTGCATTTAGTGATGCTACCCTGTACACCAAGCTAGCATTACCAAACACGCTCCGGGGACCTCATTCTGCTTAGGCCTCATCTTCTGTGAAGTAGTAGAGACTAACTGTAGAGTATCAAATGTACATTTTTTTAGTTACTGTTTCTTTTCTGTTCAAATTCTATACCCCCACATTTTCAGAAATTAAATGCATAATTTAGGTTCTCAAATCTCAATTTTCGGCATTGTTTTGTTTTGTTGTTTGCATAATTCAATACACACACAGACGATATTTTCACGAGGTCAAGGACGGCGTGCTGCATCTCAAAACGTCATACCACGCATAAATCTAAACGAACCGCAATTTATTTTAGTTTGCCTTCCTAGTACATTACAGGCATAGCTGCAGCATAATTTTAATAATAATACGCAGATGCGGCACATGTATGTGTGCCACTATATTCCATAAAATGATTTACTGTCCGTTATACGATTCCAATTACGCGTTTCGTTCCGCAATGATTTCCATTCTGAGTTTTTCGTATTTTGTATTCTGAGAAATATGTTCTATATATAACTGTTGGGGAAATCCGACGAGCATTTTTAAAACTTCCGGTATAGTCAGGTATAGTTTGACAAATATAGATAGTTTTGTGTTTATTTTAATAGGAAATTAAAACATTGCATTTGTATATTTCTGACATATAACCTATAACATAGTTTGAACTAAAATTCACACATAAAATGGCGCCGGACATAACGGTAGACACAAACTGAAAACCATCGGACATTTGGTAATTTGTATTGGACAATGACCGTGTCCGGCCGCTTATATTCAGGCTTGAATGGTTCATAGGGAGAGGGAAAATCAAACAAACTTCCATCTATAGATACATCACACTGGTGCACATGTTCGAGAATTCCTGTATTTACGTTGACTCACCTGAGTCTTCTGTTGATTCTTTCAATAAAAGTTTGAGTTTCTTGAGTAAATGCAGATCTCTTGCTCTCTTGCTATTCTTATCACTGTGGAAAAAAGGTAAAAAGTGAAAGACAAAGTCATAAATATTTCAGACTAAATTTGAATAATTTCTTTTGAAAGAATTATGTTGCTAACAAAATGGTTCATGGTGTCTTCATTCAGTAATATCTGTAAATCACCAAATGATCAGCTTTGATGTTTGGACATCTACATCTTAAACTTTCATTGAAATCTGATGACTCATGGATATTTAATACGGTGGAAGTATAGTCAGATGGGTAAATGGACACACAAGCGGATTTAGTCAATTTACTATGTAACCAAATCCCCTGGAGGATTCACAGGTCATCATAACAAAAATTTACCCCACCCCAAGTAATATTTAAACCTATAGAAAGGTATCTAACTTGTCATGATGTAATTTGGTAGAACGCTTCCGAGCTCTGAATCTGATATTTTCAATAAATACGAGAGGTATGGGCCCATGTGATTGCTTTGAGTGAGTCAGTATAGAATTCCACTTCTAATGATGCATAATATATATATATTATTTATTGTAGGGAGTGTCTTTAAGGTGCGAGTCGGTACTAATTATTGTCAAATCTAATTCTCAGAGAGGACATCATGTCGAAAGAGTAGAGTTCTTCTTAACCAATTTTTACAAGGGATATATCAAATTGAAGGATAATAAAATATCTTTTCTATCAATATATATGAGATGTTTATGTAACACATATTATTTTTATGTATTTTGAACCAGCTTGTGGACGTTAAAATGATCAAAATGTAGGCCCGACCAATATATCTTTCTATAGGATTAAGTATTACTGGGGATGGGTTCAATTTCTGTTCTGGGAACCTGTGGGAGGAGTGAGGGTATTGCAGAATGCAGATATAAAACATCAAAATATATGAAGTCACATATTCTTGAAATACCTTAAAGCTAAATGGAAGGGTACATCAACAGTTTTGATATTGCCAGTTGGATCGATGAGAGCGCATTGGTAACCTCTCGTTTTAACTCCTTTCGATGTCACGTTATTCAATCCCAGTAAGCCATACCCAGGACTGATTAGCTGACAGCATTTACTGACATTGAAAGCAGCCACTCTTGGTCCACCTGTAGCAGTCCATACCTGAGCGAAAATTATATATAGCAACTTTCAATGGAATTCATATATAAATATTCCAGTCAGTGCACGGATTTCATGCAAACTTACTCAATCCGGTACGATGGTCCCCATATCATCAGATTCCTTCAACAACAAAGTTTTTGAAATGCCGCTTCATTTATCAGAATCGATTAATTGCTCAAAAATAATGCTAACCACAGTCAAATATAGAAAAATAAACATTTTGTTCAACGAAATTTTGCCAGTTTGTCAAATATCTGACACAAAAAGCCACTTGATGTTAGAGTTATCCATCTTCATCCGCAATTTGGTCCTGAGGCAGTCTTCTCGTCGACTTTTACTGGGCCACTAAATATTCCAGGCGGTGAAAAATAAAAGATTTAAAAAATCGATATCTGATGACTGAGCTTTGATGAATGGGTTCCTCGACTCAAATCAAATATTTTAAACCCCCGAAGCCAAATAAATAATAATTGAGGAGCGCTTAATCAGATTGAGTACTTTTAATAGCATGCAATGACATATTTAAAACTAATGCACAATTATTTCGCCAAAAACAATGTGATGTGGCAATTGACAATAAGCAGGCTTTCAAATAACCGGAGCCTAAGTATGGATTGTTAATGATTATAGATGGCAGTTTAACTGCAGCAAGAAAAGTAAGTAACCATCAGGTGACATTTAACTCTTTCACTACCATGCCGCACCACAGACCGATCTACTACTGCCAAGCATACTATACATGTACATGTAGCATATTGCTGCTAAATACATATGGATTGGGTATTTCTCAATAACTTTTGTATCTGCCGAGCTATTTTCATGAAACTTGGTATGCATGTAGGTATTGGTTTGGGGAATCGAAAACACGCCCAGTCCACCATTGTCACTTGACCACGATCACGTGACCACAAACAAGATGGCCACCACCCCAAAATATAAGAACATTTCAGTATTTCTCAATAACTTTTGTATTTGTAGAGATATTTTCATGAAAGTTGGTATGTAAGTACTAAGTAGGTATCAGTATTGGGAATAGAAAATATGTTCTAGTCCGCCAGTGTCACATTTCATGTGACCACGATCATGTGACCACAAAACAAGATGGCCGCCATCCCGAAATACAAGATAATGTTAGTATATTGCTGCTAAATACATATTGATTGGGTATTTCTCAATAACTTTTTATATCTACAAAGGTATGTTTGTGAAATTTGGTGCACAGTTAGATATTGGACTTACGAATTGAAAACACTCCCCAGTCTGCCAGGGTCACAAGACCGTGACCACATGATCACAAAACAAGATGGCCGCCACACCGAAATATAAGGAAAATTCATTATTTCTCAATAACTTTTGTATCTGCAGAGATATTTTGACGAAATTTGGTATGTAAGTTGATGCTAGTATTGAGAACCGAAAACATGTTAGTATATTTCTGCTAAATAAATATATTATTGGGTATTTCGCCATAACTTTTGTATATGCAGAGGTATATTCCTGAAACAAGTACTAGTATGCAGGTAGGTATTGGTCTCTGTGGAATGGAAAACACTTCCTATGCCAGGAGGGTCACGTGACCGCGTCCACTCAATTACAAAACAAGATGGCCGACATCCAGAAATATAAAAAAATAAACCGGGAGTTTCTTGTTACGAAATTTATTACATCACGTACACTGTTTTCATAGAATAATATAGAGTTACTTCCCATGGATTGATGTTATGGGACGAAGGTATCAGGATTTGACTCAAGTCGCGATCGGCAGTGTATGGGTAATTCGACTCAAGTCGCGATCGGCAGTGAAACCCTTTCATGACGGGAGCTGTGCTGGTGCAGCATTAAATATCATGTGCCAGTGCATTCTCTTATATATGCTAGTCGCACATATATAAGAGAATGCAGTAGCTTACAAGGTCATGGTAAATATTGTTAGGACAATAAATTATCTTATATATGCGAAGCACCCTATGGGAGACTCGGATATATAAGAGAATGCATTGGCACATGGTTTTTCGCAAAATTTCAGGAAATTCCAGTCATAGAATTGTTAATTAAGACCATTAAAATAAATACCTACGTTCTCAGGCAATTATATATAGTAAACAGAAAGAGGGAGGGAGGTTTTTCATTTTATTTTGTTCCCAATAAATCTAGAAACTAATGAATTTATAGATAATTTTACGGCATATATATATCTGCATGGAAATATTTCCAAGTAATCTATTGAATTTCTCTGCCAAAGTCTTTTAGCCATTACATCTTCAACATAAACCACTCTAATTTATAACTGCTGATAATTGGGTGATTTAGTTTTTAAACCTTGGAAAACTCCCGGGTGAATTTAGAGATAAAAATATTTGACGAGGTCCCTCTTTATGTGATGAAGCGCCTGAGAACATAATATTTTTATTTATTTGGCCGAATGATATTGTTGATGTATACTTGATAGATATTTCCCTACCTCCAGAATACCTCGTCGTGGGGCATAGATGACCAGAAATTGGGCAATTCGCCCTTTATTATCCTTGGCATGTCCATCTTCATGAACCTGCATCCAGCCAATTTCAGCATCTCTGTAACCTACAAAACACAATCCCACATTCACATGTTTCAAAGAAGGAAATATTCACGCCACAATATCCACAACAACCTCCTGAATATTATTTCTTGAGACAGGCGTCAATCTGCACCATTAGAATAGGGTGAAGTGACTTCTCCCTCTGAAGAATTTAGGGAGACTTCATGCCCAAGTAAGGCGACTTTATGTCAATATAGGGACAAAATGGAAACATCGAGAGAAATTACTAAAATACAAACGGGGACTTAAATAGCGATGCAGCCTACATGTACATCAAAAAAATAATACACCATTTATCAGTGTAAACAATGGGCTATGCTATCCCCGGGGGAAATCCCCCTACACTTGAAATGTGACAAAAGAACTTTGGTTTCTGATTTTACTGTGGCTTTGCGTGATTACAAAATGAAACAAATTTGAAAAAGATCAAGACGTTTGTTGGCCACGGGTAGTTTAATATGAAATGTATGTTAGATATTGTTGCAAGCAATACATAAATATAGAGTTGTCCTTCTTCCATTGGTTTGCAACTATCTAATTACATAAATATAGAGTTGTCCTTCTTCTATTGATGTGCATACACACAAAGTACTCGGATGACAAACTAAATGTTTCTGAAAGTTAATTTTAAACTTCACATTTCTGTTTAAAGATGTTAGCGACAATTTGGGAGCGCAATGAACTTCAACATTGTGCGTCTGGGAAAAGTAAACCTTTTTCGGAAAAAAAAACATGTGGAATAGAAGCTTGGACAAAATTCTACATGTTGCGAAAAATTTCTACGTTGAAAAAAGGGGATAGATCCACTAAAAAAGTTGGACGAACCTCATAATCGCAGGTGCACAGGTTCACATATCTGTGCAAATTAAAAACAAATTGACTAAAAAATGTAGGAATACAAGCTTGGACAAAGTTGCGTCCACGGGCAGAAGTACAGGCTAGTGCTAGCTATTGCTGACCACCAGTGCACTGTCTTCTAAAAAAATACTTCTTTTCAGGCCTGTACATATTGATAACTTTATTTGCTAGCCAATAGTGAATTATATTCAGGGGTGCCGGAAGAGGGGGGGCAGAGGGGGCAGCTGACCCCCCTGCCCTTGACCAAGGGGGGGGGGGGGGGCGAGCGGGGGCAGGACTTGCCCTTTTTCTGGAGACAGAAAATGCTTTTTGTGTGTTTAATCTCGTGTTTTTATAGCAAAATGTGACTTTTTTGGTCCAAATACCACCAATTTCACAAGGAATATTAATTTTATCACAAAACGGCCATAAAAACCGACAAATATCATTAAAATAGGGATTTTTGCCACAATGAATTTATGGTTATTTTCCCGAGTTTGCGGAGAAAATGCCCTTTTTTGCGAAAAAGTGCCCTTTTTGTAGGCTCTACCCCCCCCTGCCCTTGGATGCTTCCGGCGCCCCTGATTATATTCTGAATCTCCTATTGGGTGCCTCGCATATATAACAGAAAGAACTGGCTTACAAGGTCATGGTAAATATTGTTAGGCCAATTAATTCTCTTATATATGCGAGGCTCCCTGTGGGAGACTAGCATATATAAGAGTCTATAAAGAGAATGCATTGGCACAGGGTTTTCGCAAAAATTCAGGAAGTTCCAGTCACGGAAGGGTTAACAAATATGAATATGAAGGTCTGTCACTCTGAGGAAATCAATGGATAAAACCCAATGTATCCTTTCCCTCATACTGATCTGTCACTATTCCAAAGATATTTAAATCCCAACTGTTAAAGGTACTCAACCCGATAAAACTCCTCTCAATTACTATTTCAATGGCTTCGGGGGTCAAAAATATTTGATTCGAGTCGAGGAAGTCACCCATCAAAGCTCAGATTTGTTAGATATCGATTTTAGAAATCTATTATTTTTCATTATCGGGAATACTATCTGGCCCAGAACTCAGTCAAAATTGCGTTAAAATTACCACTTGATTTTAGAGTTATTCATCCTTGTCTGTTTGAATAGATTTGGAGTACACATCCAGAGCAGATTACGGCAGTTATTGGTACTCATCTCGAGAACATAACAAATTTGAAAAATCAATATCTAATAACTCTGAGCTTTGTTTGATGGGTTCCTCGACTCGAATCAAATATTTTTTACCCCCAAAGCCAAAGAAATAGTAATATGGGACCCTCTGATCGGATTGTTGTTGTTGGAATCTGTTGAGATGGGGACCCTCTTTACGGGTTGAGTACCTTTAACAATGCTAAATGTGAAGAAAAGATGGAGAATCTTACTATTTCCAACAAGGGTAATAATGCACTGGCTCACAAGGTCAAGGTAAATATTGTTAGGCCTATGTATTCTCTTATATATGTGAGGCTCGATCCCTACAGGAGACTCGCATATATAAGAGAATGCATAGGAACAGGGATTTTGCAAATTTCAGGAAGCTCTAGTCATCGAATGGTTAACATTATGGTACCTTTCCACATTCTAACAGCTAATCCTTTCATAATATCGACTATTATCACTCTTCCGAAACTGTCAGTGATGGCGGCCAATTTGTTGTTTGGAGAGAGAACAATAAAGCCTCCTTCTCGACGGTTATCTGGAAGACCAAATCTGAAAAAGAGCAACTCCAGTTGAGAATAGTATGGAAATAGGGATAAATAATTTAATAAGCTGTCAATCCACATAATACTATAAAACCATTGGTTGTCACACATTAAGCTATTAAAGTTATTTCTCGATAACCTAAATTTCTTTATTACTTTCCCTGCTACAGAAATGACAGCAGCGTCGAGTGACCACGAAATTACCGCATGCCTAAAAAATGTACCTGGAAACTGTTTGATACTTCCTACGATTTAACATGAAATTTCGTTGCTGCATCATAATTCCTTCGGGTATGACTGTATTGACAATAACCGTACTAGATGCTAATATTCAGTGCACAAGTAACCAGACAAATAAACAAGATTGAACATTGAAAAGAAATGAACACTGATATTAAAACCAACACAGGTTTGTGTCACCGTGGTCAAATATATCAAAATCCCATGTGCAACTATACAGCTGCGAATAGTTGCGAATAGCTAATCAAAAACGCTGAATCACCGACGCGATTTCATCACTCAATAAACACCAGTTTTGAGTGACAGGTGTCACTTTCAACTTAACGTGTCTTTTTCGTTGGAAATAGTTTCAATGTTATACGCTCGTTATACTTCCAACTTCTACTTTTGGTGGTTCTCCTGTGAATAACAGATTAAATTATAAGAAATAACTCTTGTTTTGATTAGAGTTATGAGCTATAACCAAAAAGTTTGAAGATAATTGTTCTATAACTGCGCTATGCTACATTGTCATATCCAAAAGTCAATGGTTTTTAAGATAATTGCCAAAAACCAAAAAAAATCCATTTTTAAGGGCCCGAACCCCAATTTTTGGGTTCAGCACTTTGATACAGTTATAATTTCTGTACCATTATCGGATGGGATTGACCTTCAACGAGCTCTTGACCCTGAAAATCCACATTATGGGGGGGTTCAATAATACATTTTCATATCCTAAAGTCAATGGTTTTTAAGATAATTGCCAAAATCCGATTTCAGCATGTTACGCACCACAAGTATACAATACCACCAAGGCCACAACATATGTATGACACTTTTTAAAGAACTATCCGCATGCTCTGACCGACATAAGAGCACAATTGACCACACACAATGGGATTAGCTGGAAATTGCTGCTGAGAATGTGTTGACCCCGACACACAACATATGCTCTTCCCGACTTTGAACATGCCTTGGAAACCAGTGTGCTTTACCAAAAATCAGGTAACAATTGTGCTCTAATCAACAGAAATGTACAGATTGAACCAAACAGGTTTTCATAATTTGTTATCAACAAAGCTATGAAACATGCTAAACACTTTTACTAAATGGAATGACCAGCTGTTTGCTTCATGCAGCAGCCACATGTTGCGATATTAAAATGGGTAATGCATCTGGGCATAGTAAAAACATGTTGTAATCAGATAAGAGATGACCATATATACCAGTATATATTTCAGAAGTAATCAATTCTTCCAAAAGGACACCTCATTTCACAAAAAGATTTAGGAAATGATGGAATCATCACTATTCAATCAATAGTAGAATGAGCCTTTGTCAGTCCCACATTAGTTTTGATTGGCCATGATAGTTGCAGCACTTGCAGGTTGAAGAAGATGAGGGTCTATAATTTCACTAACATAATTCTTCATAATAGCTAATAGCCCTCATAACTTACCATTTTAAAGATATTTTCATTTTCAATACCACTCCAGGTTAAGTGGTCCTGCTAATTTTATATCATGCTGATGGGTACTACTGGATTGCTATGACGTTTGTAGGTCAAAGCGATTCTGTTAAGAAAGAGTACCATCATTTTACCTAAAGTTGGTTATTTTTGCATTGTTTGGCTAATCCGAGCAATTTGTGCAAAAGTCAGTGTCTGTATGAAACATTCAAGTACATATATATTTCAAAATATTTAATGTGTACGCTGATGTTTGGTAAACAACAGAAATAGTCATCTCAATTATGGCCAGTTTGTAAAAACCAGCAGCAATTATTAAAATATTTCACAATATACATGTTTTTTAATGTTTTCTACACAGAGTGGCTTATCCTCGATTTGTTCAGATCGCTTTGCTCTACCTGAGTATCATACCAAATTTATTAGCATCACCACTAAACTTGGGATGAATACTGCCAAATGAATATATTGTGACATATAGTGCAGTGGACAATAATGGTTGAGTTTTTTCTAAATATAATTCTAGTAAAACCTACACAATACCATCTTGGTTTGACAAGAGTCATGTGTATATAGGAGTATGGACATGCAGTCCACCAGTCTCATGAAAATTAAATGGGCTCTGCACTAGTAACATCTGGGCTTCTGGGACCCATTAATATTGACAAATGCAACACAAATGAAAAATACATAGTAACTTTCCTCAAACATAGATTATAACCTGACAATCATAGTGTTAGAATCAGTGTACATATGTATATGTAGGCATGGCCATAGCATGTTTTTTGAAATACTGCAGAGTGCAGACCATAAATTTCACTACAATATACATGTAGTTACTGCATGTACACCACACACCTAAAGCGACTGGCACACAGACATGTACCTGCAGGGTTCACAATATTTGACATGTAAAGTATATATATATCTCCTGTGCCTATAACATCAAACCAAACGGTTTACAGTACTTTTACTGACATTTTTGGAGTGGCACATATACATACATAAAAAAAATAAAAGTCAATTTAAAGGGACGAAATGAAAAATTGTGCAACTATAATGGAGATCTATATTGCATTACAACATCCACGAATCTACAAAAACATCTGACAAAATATGGTGGATGGCTATTTGTGATTAGTCACTGACTTCCATGTCGTTCATGTGTTTTTCCTCATGGCCAGTCTCGTATTATAAGACAAAGTTTTTCTGGGTCAGCAAACCAGTTTCAAATGGGCTGTACTTTATAAAATTTAACAGCATTAAATAGTCATTGGTAATGTGATCATTTTTCCTTGATAAGTTGAAACATGAGGGAGTATTGCATAGCATGCTACCTGCAGAATGTAGATTTGTATGGATTTATATCTGCATATCAACTGATGCTTGTATTTTTCTTCTAACTCACTCTGAACTCACAACGCAACAGGATTGCATTCGGAATTTCAAGCCCATAAAGCTAGACACTTTAGAATCAAGCTTGCCAAATAAGTTTCCATGAACCTCACATGAACTCACTCAGTTGAACACAAGGAACGATTGTCAAGTTGGAAGATATTCTGTATGTATGGAAGCGCTATATTTTTTATGTGTGGATTTATTATAACTGGACTAAAGCCCTTATAAAATAATCTGAAGGATTATTTTCAGTCTTTATTACTGGATATCACACCAATAACCAATAGACATGCATTTGTTAGTTTTGAACAGGACAATATATTTTAATATAACTGCAACTGCATCTTTCTTATGAATTGTTTTCTTACAAACTCCCAAATTTTAACCAGAAACAATTTAGGGCAAATATACATCTACGTATACATATACATATATCAGGATATAAATATAGGCAATCATGCCAGGCTAGCCATTATTTGTTCTAAAATAAGGTACGTGTTAGGGAAATTGTAGAACCTTTATACAAAATGGTGGTGCAGCCAATCAAAATTGCTGTGGGACTGAAAAGACACAACCTGCTCGACTACCGAATCATACTGATTGATCGAATTGTAGTAACTCAACATTTACTAAACCTACTTGTGGGCTGAGTATAATTCAACTCAACATTAGAATACCATAAAAACATCCTGTTCTCCCATAAGAAAATAACACATTGAACTCATTTACTAGTATATTGATAATGTGATATATGTCATTCCATTTATAACCATTTTGGCAGCCATCTCACATCAAAGGACATGAAATCTAGATAACAAAAGATGAACTACATCCAATTATATCACCAGGTAACCTTTTTGCAGGAGTTTTAGGTTACTGATCAAATACCCTATAATTGATGATTTCCTCAACATCATTGTTATTGGGAAAATGTCTGTTTTTTTTTCATTCTACGACCAATATATTCCATCCAAAAACCTTATTTTCAGGATCAAGAGCTCCTTGAAGGTCAATCCCATCCGATAATGGTACAGAACATATCAGAAATGATACATGTATGTGGCACCGATGGATATAGGTCAATAAAATTATAATCTAATTGGGGGCTCAACTTTGAGATAAATGTGCTGAACCCCAAAATTGGGGTTCAGACCCGTAAAAATGGAATTTTTTGGGTTTTTGGCAATTATCTTAAAAACCATTGACTTTTGGATATGAAAATGTATTACTGACCCCCCATAATGTGGCCATTCCGCACATTTTGAGTGGTCAGACAACCTCCTATGTCCAACGGTTCTGGAGATATAGTCACGTCGGATGGTAGTACTTCACGCAAAAAGGGCGTGGCCATTTCACCCTCAATGGGAAATGTGTTACCAACCAAATATTGTTCCTGGACCTTCAATTAGTGGATTCATGAAGAGTTTAGCTCTGGACATACAAGTGCATACAAAACCACCATGAGCTACTCTAGTAAGTGCATACAAAACCACCATGAGCTACTCTAGTAAGTGCAAAATACACCATGAGCTACTCTAGTAAGTGCAAAATACACCATGAGCTACTCTAGTAAGTGCATACAAAACCACCATGAGCTACTCTAGTAAGTGCAAAACCACCATGAGCTACTCTAGTAAGTGCATACAAAACCACCATGAGCTACTCTAGTAAGTGCAAAATACACCATGAGCTACTCTAGTAAGTGCAAAACCACCATGAGCTACTCTAGTAAGTGCAAAACCACCATGAGCTACTCTAGTAAGTGCAAAATACACCATGAGCTACTCTAGTAAGTGCAAAATACACCATGAGCTACTCTAGTAAGTGCAAAATACACCATGAGCTACTCTAGTAAGTGCAAAACCACCATGAGCTACTCTAGTAAGTGCATACAAAACCACCATGAGCTACTCTAGTAAGTGCAAAATACACCATGAGCTACTCTAGTAAGTGCAAAACCACCATGAGCTACTCTAGTAAGTGCATACAAAACCACCATGAGCTACTCTAGTAAGTGCAAAATACACCATGAGCTACTCTAGTAAGTGCAAAACCACCATGAGCTACTCTAGTAAGTGCAAAACCACCATGAGCTACTCTAGTAAGTGCAAAATACACCATGAGCTACTCTAGTAAGTGCAAAATACACCATGAGCTACTCTAGTAAGTGCAAAATACACCATGAGCTACTCTAGTAAGTGCAAAATACACCATGAGCTACTCTAGTAAGTGCAAAACCACCATGAGCTACTCTAGTAAGTGCAAACCGTCATGTGGCTTTATTACTTGCTAACGATTAGTTACTTGATTGCCATTGAATCATTTATGGGGATAAAGGGACATACTAATGGGATAGAATGAACTATTTATGCACATATAATATTCAGGGGCGCCGGAAGCATCTAAGGGCAGGGGGGCAGAGCCTACAAAAAGGGCACTTTTCCGCAAAAAAGGGCATTTTCTCCCCCAAACTCGGGAAAATAACCATAAATTCATTGTGGAAAAAAAATCCCTATTTTAATGGTATTTGTCGGTTTTTATGGCCGTTTTGTGATAAAATTGACAAAAAATTAATATTCCTTGTGAAATTGGTGGTATTTGGACCAAAAAAGTCACATTTTGCTATAAAAACACGAGATTAAACACACAAAAAGCATTTTCTGTCTCCAGAAAAAGGGCAAGTCCTGCCCCCGCTCGCCCCCCTTGGTCAAGGGCAGGGGGGTCAGCTGCCCCCTCTGCCCCCCCCCTCTTCCGGCGCCCCTGACAATATTAATCCTTCAAGATCTAATGCCTGTAAATGGCCATGACGTTTCTGGACAAAAACAGCAAAGGACAGCCGAAAAAAAATACTAACCAGACCTAAGGACATCTAGGAATCACCCAGAGAAAGCTAGGAATCACCCAGAGAAAGTCAAATTTACAAGTCTGGCCGTGCAAATTATTTGGTAGATTATTGTCTAGAATGATATGGGTTCCTATAAATACCCATAACTTCCTAGTGGCCGAACCACAAAATCAAACTTGGCCATTATTTTGTGGCAGTGAACTTAGGAAACAAATGTCATTCCATTTAGCCCTTTACCCAACAAACCGGCCAAAAACGCCCAAATAAAGCTTCAACAGCCTAAAATATCTTCGGTCTGTCTCAATAAAACCATACAAATATGGATATCATTGGAACCGGTTCATTGACCACATTGTGATGGTTACAGTTATGCCCTGTGTCAATGCATTCTCTTATATATGCGAGTCGACCATAGGTGGCCTCGCATATATAAGAGAATGCATTGGCCTAAAAAAATCTTTTTTTAACACTTTTTACCATTTTTTCTTACAACAATTTTATAATTTTTTCTTACATTTTTATCATTTTTAATATGTTAAGCCAATGCATTCTCTTATATATGCGAGGCGACCTATGGTCGACTCGCATATATAAGAGAATGCATTGGCACAGGGCCGTTCTGTTGGGTAAAGGGTTAGTGCAGTAGAACCAAAGTTATCATCGGAAAACGAAATATGAATGGATGGACAGACAGACAGATTGGACAGATAGACCAAAAACATAACGCGTCCAATTTTTTTAAACGGGCGAATAAAAACTAGTTAATGAAGCACTAACCTCAATGGCAGTGATGTAGGTGTCTCTATTTTGGTGGCTTGTTTATCTTTACCATCGTCTTTCTGTTTACTACCGAGACCAAGCCATCCACTGAAAATAAAATATAACAAAATTCATAACAGCTGTCTCTTATTCTTATTATAATAAAAGGTCGGAGACTCCACGCCACTCCACGTACCCCGATTTGAGGTGGTTTTTTGTGACTTCGGCTTTTTTTTAACCCTTTCATGACAGGAGCTACATTCAGTCTTATGGTTCTGGAGAAGAAGATGTTTAAAGAATTGTTGACCAACAGATGGATGGATGGACAGACGTATGGCTAGACGGACGTCTCAGGTGAGCTAAATAATCAATTACCTTGCTGCTGACATGAATGCTGACTTCAGCTTGCTTGCAACTGCAAATGCCACCTCCGACAGAATCGGCTGTGTTGTTCCCTAAAAATACAAATCAAACAAGTAGCTTTAGAGCCCAGATCAATTAGTAAACATGTTTTACTTCTTATTAAGACTCTTGTATATAAAATAACACGTTTGGATCTAGAATCGCCACCTGTGAGACACTATCTTGTTGGGTATGAAATTTTCATTATTTCATATAGTTTCAATGTTTTAGAGGGACACCACTACTTATTTTGTTTCTCTTTCAATAACAAATAACTAGATCATGCCATGAATCTCTACTGTGTCTAACACCCGTAGAGATCATATTCTACCAGTACAAAACCTTGGAACTTTTTAAAGTTTTGACAGTGACTTATAAAGTTGAAAAAATAACACAGGGAATATATTTATAACTTATTTTCTGTTCCTTAATAATGAATTTCACTGTAGGTGAATGTACCAACATAAAATTTCATGATTTAAGTGAGTTTGTGAGCGATTTTACTTTGCGTGGCTTACAATTATGGAATTTTTCCTGGGTAATAGATTAAACTTTTTTGCGATATTGGCTCACAAAAGTAAAAAAAAAAACATGCAATTTGGAGTTGGGACATTCACCTACAGTTAAGTACATTATTAAGGAACAGATAATAAATATATTCCCCGCATTATTGTTTCAAATTTATAAGGTTCCATGTCAAAACTTCAAATATTTCCATGGTTTTGTACTGGTGGAATATGATCTCTATGGTGTTAGCCATAGTATAGATTCATGGCATGTTCAAGAAAATAACATACTTGGCAAAGTCTAGTTTGTATGTCATATTTGATTGGCAACATTTTTTCAGCACAACAATGTCAATTGTAATGTTAAATTAGATTGATAATTTGTTGTTGTCGCTGAAGGTCTGGAACCCTGAATACTTCCTCAAATGATGAAGAAACCCAAGCATGGTTTCGTTTTCTGACGATGTTTAGTACACAATGACCACCGACTATCTATAGCACAGAAGTCAGGATATAGTGTGTGTGACTCTATCCCGCAAGGTGGGCTAGCATCACCAAATTCACTCTCTGTGAACCTCATTCTGCTTAGGCCTCAACTGCTGTGGGAGACCAAGGATCAGATTGAATTTCTCCAGTTGAAGTTGGTGATGTTCACCCATTAGTCACCTCGATTATGCATTTTATCTTCTGCAAATTTGGGGATATAGAAACTTCCCAGTGATATGTTTTATTCTCTGATCCAGCGTACATACATGGATATTGAGATAGGGAAAGGGAAAAAGTAACTAAAAACAATGTTAATTTGAGACTAAAGATACTTCCCGAAAGATGAGTCCTAATCAGAATGAGGTCCCCAGAGGGTGAATTTGGTGATGTGCTAGCCAGCTGTGGGGGATATTATCATTAAATTCACCTTCTGGTGACCTCATTTTAAATGACAGACACATTCTTTGCAGGCTTGAAGAAACCCTCACCTCAAATGCATAAAACAAGCCAACATACAGGCCAGCACATGCGGTGAGATATATTGTAACCCTCACTTCAACTGCATTAAACAAGCCTACATACGGGCCAGCACCAGCGGTGAGATATATTGTAACCCTCACCTCAACTGCATAAAACAAGCCAACATATGGGCCAGCACCAGCGGTGAGATATATTGTTGAAGCAGGCGGTGTAGATTTCACATTAGCCTTGAACCCTCCGAGTACAGAAGCAGTTTTCATCTGGTCGTATGGATTAGCAACATGCGTACCTGTAAACATGAAGTCAGTAATGTTACAGGAGGAATGAAAGTGCCAAAGACACTGTAGCTCGACTTAATGAAAGTGTCAATGACAATCTAAAAATTGTAATTGTAATAATTTTTTTGTGGAAATTATTGTTGTTGTCAACAATGAAAAAGAAATTGAATGACAAAAGCCAGACAAACATTCTTTATATTAACTTCAATAGTTTTTACTATAGCTAGAAACCTAAACAACATAAAATCTTACATGGCTAACTATCTGGCTTCACAACAAATGATCAACTATTAAACCCAAAAATTAACTTCATCCTGATAAATTGATTTATCACATAATTAGCCCTAAATCAGCCGCTAAACGCAGCCTCATATTTTTTAGTAAGACACGCATGTATTATTGACATGCAGTGACGTAAGAGCTTAGCACAATGATGTAATCAGTTGTAATAAAATGGTAACTGTCCAGTGAAGGCACTGCACCCAACAATGAATTATAACACTGACCCATGCCTGAGTTTAGTGTGTCTGGCATTTGCAGAATGAGATCCCCAGAGGGTGAATTTAGTGACGCTATCCTGCATAGTGGGCTAGCATCACTAAATTCACCCTCTGGGGACCTCATTCGGCATGGCCTCATTTGCTATTGGAGACATTGACTTAGATCGAAGTTCCCAAATGGTGAATATTGTGATGTACACCCATTGGGAACCTTGATTATGCAATGTGTCGACACGACTGCCAATTTGGCAATATGGAGAAACTAAACTGAAAAAGAAATAGAATCTAATTGAAGAAGTTTCCATAGAAATGTGATAATAAAGAAACTTTCCCAATGAAGATGAGGCCTAAGCAGAATGAGGTCCCCAGAGGTGAATTTAGTGATGCTAGCCCGCTATGCGAGATAGCATCACGAAATTTACCCTCTGGGGACCTCATTCTGCAAATGACAGGCACACTAAACTCAGGCTAACACTGACCTCTTTTTGTATCTCTGAATGTGGTGCATAGTCAAGCTTGTGAAATATTGAATGATTTCAAATAGTTTTAACCCTTTACCCAACAAACCGGCCACAACCGGCCAAATAAAGCTTCAACAGCCTAAAATATCTTCGGTCTGTCTCAATAGAACCATACACATATGGATATCATTGGAACCGGCTCCTTGACCACATTGTGATAGTTACAGTTATGCCCTGTGCCAATGCATTCTCTTATATATGCGAGTCGACCATAGGTCGCCTCGCATATATAAGAGAATGCATTGGCCTAAAAAAAATCTTTTTTTTAACACTTTTTACCATTTTTTCTTACATTCTTTAACAATTTTATAATTTTTAATGTGTTAAGCCAATGCATTCTCTTATATATGCGAGGCGACCTATGGTCGACTCGCATATATAAGAGAATGCATTGGCACAGGGCCCTTCTGTTGGGTAAAGGGTTAATTTGGTGTGAGATGCAGGAATTGCAGATGACAGATTTAAAGGCCCATTTAATTTTCGAGTCACCGATTTTTATAGTGCCTCGATATATGGTTTTAATAATAATCTATGACATAAAATATGATTAAAATACTATAATGCATCACCATTTGGAACGTCTGTGTCTCAGAAGGTGCCCATACAGGCCCATACAGTAATAAAAAATAGCTGAAATCATAGAAACATTTCCCACGTTTCACTACCAGAATACAACAGAATTCAAACTAAGATATAGAGTTATTCCCCTTCAATTGAAAATAATAGACTTTGCAGTACAGTCTAGATGAAACTTAAGCACAGAAAACACATCGGTACCTCAACAAAAACAACATGTTCAGTTTATTACACCGGATAAGTTCATAATAATAATACAATGTTTTGGAGCTTCCTCTTTCAAATAGTATATAATGTGGCATATATTTTATATAATGTGATCTGGGGGTTCAAAAATTAAGTGGGACTTTAACCCTTTGAACCCGAGAGACCGGAATACCGGTCCAATCCTTATATTCTTATATCCCGGGAGACCAGTCCGGAAATTACAGCACAATAAATGCACATATCAACTAAAGTTGTACTTCTTCCTTGCACACATGCATCACATGTTTACCCATGTGACTTTGACAGACAAACTGATGACAGAGGGTTTGTTTCTTTGTGCATGCGCAGATGCCTATTTTGAGAAAAACATTAACTTTTTATCGTCGGAAAAGGGGAAGTATTTCGTTAGAAATTTTGCAATAAAAGCACAAATTAACTAGAATTGTGCTTCTAGTTTGCACGAATGAGTCACATGTATGTTCATACCTCTGATTTTAGCAGCCAAATTGGTGACAGGGAGGGGCTGTATCTTCGCACGTGCACAGAGTTGCATTTTGAGAAATGCCTTTTATCGTAGGCAAAGGATAAGAATTTCGTTATTAATATATAGTGCGACCAAAGGGAGCCGCAATATAATCTACATATTGAATGTGGAACAGACTGTCTCAATGAAGTACCTTGCCATTTTCAACAAACACTAGTTCAGTTAGCATAGTATAGATTGCTGTATAGTTGAGCAAGTGTATCATGTACAGCTATGCTCTCAGTAAGCGACCTGTTTAACGAGGTTATGGGCCGGTACTTACCGCGGTGATACCACCAAACAACCGCGGTTATCATTCTGTACCACGACGGAGGGCGGTTGACCCGCGGTACTGGTACAGTATTTTTACTGTTGGTTACCGCAGGTCACCGCGTTATTGGTGTTCGTTACCGCCATACACCGCGTTATTTTTTTCGTAACCGCGTTCAAATTACCGCTAACGGCCCTCCACCGCAGGGAGAACACGACTGAAACAAAGCGTCACACGGTAGGTAAATGATTATGAATAACTTTTGTATTGAATGAATACCTGTAAGCTGCACGTAATTATGTATACGTAATGAATATAAATGAATAATAATGCAATCGGATTACATATGAACATGTCGGGTTTACATCTTACATATCGTCAAATGATTTACGCACCCGATTCCTATATCGGTTTCCACTCATGCGGAATTTTTTGTTTTGTTTGTGTTTCCGAAATCTAAATTTCTTATAAAATGGGAAAAGTAAATCCTCCATTTATCTGAATTTGGTCGAAACCAGCAGGGACGGTGCATTAGTAACACTGAGTCCGATTTTAGTCTTAGAGGCCAGGGCGGCGATCATTTCAGAAATATTCATATTCGTTCAAATCTATAGTTTTGTTCATATGCCAAACATAATCGGTGCGTAAATAGTATATTGTCGCCAAGACGTATGATTGTACGCATGCGTGAAATAGTAAAGCAATTTACAAACATTTTCACCTGAAGATTTCTTGTCGGTGGGAATAAAATGTATGACTAAGAAAGCGTGGCACAATCATGTCATGCAGCAAAGTAAAGTTGTTATCATCACCAATGTGCGCGACAAAAGACACACGCAAAACACCAAACATTGAAAGACACAACGTTGTCAAATCAGTCTTTGATTTTGTTACGTGAACATTCATTGAGCTCACGAGTGCGTGTCGGGCGGCATCGTTTGATGTGAAATTGCAACTTTTGGCGAGGGCGTGCACTTGTAGTTCTCGGTGGGTCGCAGTATAAATTATATCACATACCGGTATTCCTATCTAATCTAATGTGTTTTTTTCCTGGATATACGGGAGTTCCACTTTGTGTCTTTTATTGCTAAGACAATAATTCCCGTTATACGAACAAATGGTGTTTGTGATTTGCAGTTAATGAATGTCAATAAAGTTAATAACGATATTTATTCTGGGGACTATTTAAATAGTGTCGTTATCATTCAATTTAGGGATCACGTACATCTGAACATTGATATAAACTGTAGATACGGGATTTATCGAGCTGTCTAAAATGGCCGAAATCATTTGTTCCCTTCCCGATAACCAACACTGATTACAAATAGTGTCATTTATGGGAAATGTTATTGTAATTTTTTAATATTCACATTAATTGAAAAATGACTTTCTCAAAGTAACTTATACTTAATCTGGAAGCCCGTTATAATGGGCATATTTCCCGATACTCGGCTTTCATCTATTTCAATATTTTAATAATACACTTCACGGTACACAATCATGGACGGAGATCGTGAGAACGGCCGTCCTATTTTGGAAGATTGACGGTCAGCCATTGAATCCCGTCATTAACCTCGTTACAAAAATGCTACCGCGTAGCGGTAATGTCACCGCGTTTGTGCGGTGCATTACCGCATGCCACCGCGCTACCAACATTCGTTACCGCTGGTAGTGCGGTGGTACCGTGAACGTCGCGGTGGTAACGCGGACGCGCGTGGTAGTGCAACCGCGAATCGGCGGTATGTCGCGGTATTGCACCGCGGTATTAACGCATGTACACCTCGTTAAAACAGGTCGCTTAATTTGAGCAGTGCTGTATATACATCTCAGTTAAGAGCATTATGAGTTACGTGATCAGATACGCTATATAATGTCAGGCGCCTCGGGTGTGGACCATTTAACGTTCAGGACATCAGGGTTCAAAGGGTTAAAGCAATGTTACCTGTGAAGGTCTAATATAAATTCTTACCACAGCTAACACTGTCATATATTTTTTGTTGCTCTTCTAGTAACCATTTTTTATAAGCTAGTGGTGGCGGCACGAGAGTTCCCTCATTACCACTGGCAGTAGCTGGAATAAAATCATTGAAGTTTATTATAGAGGGAATGCTTGGTATAAACACCTAAAAATGCATAATATAATTCGAATTAACGCTTGCAAATTACTATTTCCTTGGCTACGGGTGTAAAAAATATTAGATTCGAGTCAAGGCTTCAAAGCTCAGAGTGATCAGATATCGATTTTTTAATCTATTATTTTTCACCACCAATAATTTTTAGTGGCCCAGTAAAAGTCGACGAGAAGATGGTCTCAGAACAATTTGTGGATGTAGATGGATACTCTAAAATCAAGTGGCTTTTTAGTGTCAGATATCTGACAAACCGGCAAAATTTTGTTGAACAAAATGATCAAAATAACAGGTTTTGGGCAATTTTATACTATAGTTGACTGTGGTTAGCATTATTTTTTAGCTATTAATCGATTCTGATAACTGAAGCGGCATTTCAAATTTTTTTTTTGTTGTTAGAATCTGATGATATGGGGACCATCGAATCGGATTGAGTACCCTTAAAGGAACACAAGGTGTTCACATTGGGTACATGTTAAAAGTCACGAATGTCTGTAAAACAACAACATGTGCCATCAACAAGGACATCTAAAATAGATCAACATTGCTCCCATTTTCGAATGCCAATGCATTCTCTTATATATGTGAGTCTCCCATAGGGAGTACATAGGGAATACATAGGGAATACATTGACCTTATAATATTTACCGTGACCTTGTAAGCCAGTGCATTCTCTTCTATAGGGAAGGCTCCCTACAGGAGATTGGCATATTTAAGAGAATGCACTGGCACAGGATCTTTAATGCTGCACCAGTGCAGCTCCCGTTATGAACCTCAGGGTTAAAGCTTTGTGGCCATTTGAAGCCAGTCGGGTTCTGGGGATCAAAATAGGTTGATTAATACAATAAATACGGTACAGTGGGTTAACTACAAGCCTTGAAATAGAGTGCCTGTCATTTGCAGATTGAGGTCCCCAGAGGCTGAATTTACCCTCTGGGAACCTCATTCTGCTGAGGTGTAAGCAGAATGAGGTCTCCAGAGAGTGAATTTGGTGATGCTAGCCCGCTATGCGGGGTAGCATCACTAAATCCACCCTCTGGGGACCTCATTCTGCAAATGACAGACACACTATTTCAAGGCTTGTACTTGTCGTAGACTTTCTATTCCCTGAACCGCGGGATTCCATGTCAGTAGCGCCATCAGCACTCACTATTAGTCGTGATAAAAGTATCCAATCAAGGTGCCCAATCTTCACCATCTGGGAACTTAGATCTGAGTCTAGGTCTCTCAAAGCAGATGAGGCAATGTAGAATGAGGTCCCCAGAAGATGAATTTGGTGATCCTAGCCCACTGTGGAGATAGCGTCACTAAATTCACCCTCTGGGGACCTCAGTTTTCAAATGTCCGGCACCATATTTGAGGCCTGGAAGCCTGTAGACTGATACCTCATGTAGTTATCAAACTTTATTGTCGCTATTAACCCTTTCATGATGGGAGTTGTGCTGGTGCAGCATTAAAGATCCTGTGCCAGTGAATTCTCTTATATATGCGAGTCTCTTATAGGGGGGGGGGGGGAATGCACAGGCTTACAATGTAAATATTGTTAAGCCAATGTATTCTCTTATATATAGGCTGCCAATTGGAGACTCAAATATATAAGAGAATGCATTGGCACAGGGTTTTTGCAAAATTTCAGGAAGCTCCAGTCATGGAAGGGTTAACAAATTATGTATACAGTAATGCTCTAAGTAATTGACTTCTTAACCACAGCAGAATTATGGGTAACTTTTCAGGATTTAGTCGGAAATATGGCTTGTTGCCATTCATCGGAAAGCTCTCCCCGAGAGCATTCCGATGAATGGCAACAAGCCATATTTCCGACTAAATCCTGCTGTGGTTAAGAAGTCGATTACTTAGAGCATTACTATACATAATTTTTGAGGTTCAAATGAGCCATGTCTGTTTAAACCTGATATCTCTTACCTCTGGCCACCTGATTCCTGCAAGCCCTGAGTGACTGATACAGACTAAACCCATCTATAGCCACAATTATAGCTTTGAATAGAATCAGCAACTCTTCACTCTATAAGATTAACATGACTAACAGTTAATATAGCACACATAATGAATTTGGGATGATACCTATAGAGTAGTATTATTAAAGGCCCACTTAATTTTCGAGTCGCCGATTATTTTATTTATAGTGACTTGATATACGGTTTTAATAACAATCTATGCCATAAAATATGAATAAAATAATATAATTCATCACCATTTGAAACATCTGTGTCTCAGAAGATGCCCACAGAGAAATAGAAAACTGCTGAAATCATAGAATGACTTCCCCCCTTTGGATCCCAGAATGCAACAGAATTCAAACTTTTTCAATGGAAGAGGAAGAACTCTATCTTTAATATATAGAGTTATTCCCCCTGCATTGAAAATAATACTGCTTTTTACTGCAATCTAGATGACAAAACCATTGGCAACTCATAAAAAACAACATGTCCTCAGTTTATTACACCGGATAAGTTTTTTTTTTTTTTTTTTTTTTTTTTTTTTTTTTTTTTAAAGATTTTTTTTATTGGAATAAACAGACATCAATGAATGAATGTAATACAGACAAGGGTACATGTTATTATATATAAAGTTACATTCTTCCAATTCTCTCACATCTCGCTCACTTCATTTACACGCCTTTCGTACATCATATGCACTCCCAGTGACTTACATGTGAATAGGTATCAATCGAATAATGTGTTCATTTTTATATAGATTTTAAATCTTTCGAACTTTGTTCATGTGTACGGCGCATCGGTACGACATCTAACTATAGACGGCATTGTGGTCATGGGCGGTAATAGTATTTCTTGGGTATAGTAGTTGAGTGAGTTGAACTGGTGAAGAGATAATTTTCAGGACACTCAAGTTTATTTGTGTTGACTCGTGCGTATATGTATAGCTTTTTCTAAAAGGAACCAGTTTTTCGAAAATTCTTCTTGTTTCGATTGGCATCGTGCGGTATACTTCTCACATTGGTATCTATAATTCAATTCTTTGAGGAAAACATTTAGCGATAAGTTAGTTGGCTTGAATTTGGTCCTATAAATGTATTGTTTAATTAGAAGCCATAGCATGTTCGTTATAAAGTTCGGATTCGTTGGTGATGAGCCGAGAATCATTGTCATCTGTTGGGGACATAGATCAATGCTGTTAATTTTACCCCAATCGCTGAGTTCCTTAATGAATTTCTGAACGTGAACACAGTTCCAAAATATGTGGGAGATGTCTTCTGTCTCGCTTTTACATCTATCGCATTTATCATCTTGTCGTAAATTGGACATTTTAAGAAACTTGTTAGTTGATAATATTCGTGAGTTTATTCGGAATTGTAGCCATTGCAGTTTTGTGTCAGGCGTCGTGAGAAAGGGTAGTTTATCTACTTTACACCATTGAATTGTGTTGTCAGGATATAACGCTTGCCATTTTCTGTGCGCTACTGTAGAAGTTGGAGTATCCATTAAGATGTTATAAAAGTCATGTCCTCCTCGACAGTTTTTAAGCAGTTTAATGAAATTATTTGGTAAAAGGGGGCTGCAAATTCGAGTTATAGGCTGGTCAAGTTTTTTTGTAAGTAATTTTATTTGATGTTGAATGTTATTAAGAGTGATAAAGTTTGTGCGTATGTTATAAATCTTTAGTAAATCGTCTCGTGTAAGAAAGCGATCATTATTGTCCAGCATATCATTTAAAAATATGATCCCTTTTTCCCGCCAGGAGGTGAAATTTATTACTTTTCCATATTGCTTTATGTTTGGGTTATTCCATAATGTACATGCTGATATTTTACGATTGTTTCGATCTTTCTCTAGAAATTTTGTGAATGCCATCAGGACATCATGCCAAAAAGGATTGGTTAATTTTTGTGCCTGTTTTTCTATGTAAGAATAGTCATAAGTAAGGAACATAGGGTCACTGCGTAAAGGTATATCTGTTAAGGGGATCCATTTGGCACTTTTAGTTACGAGGCGCCTCACCCAAGTTATTTTCATGGATAGCATAAATTTGTTTACATCAACCATTTTTAATCCGCCATTCTTATAACCCTGACAAATAACTTTGCGTTTAACTCGATCACGCTTAGAGTTCCAGAGAAAATTAAAGAGCGCTGTGTCAAGATTTTTCATAAAAATATTACTGGGATTTGGTAGAGCTACAAACAGATGCGTTAATTTGGGGAGTATTAGCGATTTTATCACCGTTATTCGACCAATGGGTGTAAGTAACCGGTGTTTCCATGTTGCTATCAAACGTTTGACTTCTGCAAGTTTTTTATCATAATTAATATGCATTTTGTCAAGGTTGGTATCAAAGTGTATTCCAAGGAGATTGAAAGTACTATCAAATTTTAGTCCAAGATCTGGGCATATAATATCCGTACGGTCCGTATAAGAGCCAATCCACGACGCCTGACACTTGCTATTGTTAATTTTCAGGCCTGAATAATCTGCAAATGAGTTTAAAATAGTATATACTTCCCTAAGGCTTTCATCACTACCATCCAAGATGAGAGTCGTGTCGTCTGCATACTGTGTAATTTTGTATTCTAAATTGCCGAGGTTGATACCTTTAATGCGGTCAGTGGACTTTATCATAATAGCTAAGATTTCCACGCATATCAAAAAAATATACGGCGAGACTGGGTCACCCTGTCGACAGCCACGATATAGTTTGAAACTCTGAGATATATGCCCATTTATTAAAATAGATGAGTTGATATTCGTATAAAATATAGAAATCCACCTCTTCATGGCATCTCCAAAATTAAAAAAGTCGAGGCATTTATGTATAAATTTCCATGATACTGAATCAAAAGCTTTTTCGAAGTCTAGGAGGAGCAGTAACCCAGGTTTACCGGCCAATTTCGTCTCGTGAATAAGGTCATAGATAAGTCTCGTATTATCTCCGATGTAACGATTTTTTAAGAATCCTGTTTGATCATCACTTATTATATATGGTAGAACACGTTTTAATCTTTCAGCTATGCATGAAGAAGCTAATTTGTAAGATATATTTAAGAGTGAAATTGGTCGCCAGTTTTTCAAATGATGTCTTTCTTTATCTTTTTTTGGGATCAGAGTAATTAGTCCTTGTTTCTGGGTGATTGAGAGTTCCCCTTTATTATAAGCTTCATTGAGTGATTCACATAAAATTGGGCCTAAGTCAAGCCAGAAAAATTTCCAAAACTCATATGGGTATCCATCTAGTCCGCCGCATTTATCATTTTGTGATCGCTTCAGCGCATAAGTTAGTTCAGTTAGAGTTATTGGTCCTTCTATACTGTTGGCAGTGTCTTGGGACAATATTGTATGGTCTTTTTCAAGAATAGTATGAATATCAAGATTGGTTATGTTTTTCGATGCATATAAATTTTCGTAAAAATGTCTAGCTTCATGCATTATGTCTGATTGATTGTCAATGTTTTTACCAGTGGAGTCGGTAAGGTTGCATAGAGTTTTCGATATAGAATTGCGTTTTTCTAGATTGAGGAAATATTTTGTTGGTTTTTCACCTTGTTCAATCCATTTGGCTCTTGATCTTACCATTGCCCCCTTCGTGTCTTCTTTTCTTATTTCGTAAAGATCAGTGTCAATTTTATGTATTTTATCTAGTAATTCGTCTTTATTTTTTGTATCTAAGTTATTGTTATCTATTTCAATTTCGAGCAATATTTTTGATCTATTCAGTTCATTTTCTTTCATCTGTCGTTCTTTCTTTCGTTTTGACGCAAAATGTAAGGTCTCGCCTCTGATATCTAGCAAAAGGGTGTCCAGAAATAAACGTTTACTTGTGCTACATGTAACTTGCGGTTTATTCCATTCATCGGTATATATTTTATATCCGTATCTTGATTTATTATTATCTATCGTAGATTTGACCAATTCAGCATATTTGTCATCACGGAGTAAGGAGGTATTAAATTTCCAAAAGCCACGACCTCTGTCGATTGTACTTAGTTTAATCTTAAGAGTTATTATCGAGTGGTCTGATCGGTATCCAGGTATTATGTCGGTTCCTGCTCCAACTAGGCTGAGTATATCTTCAGATATCATAAAGTAATCTAACCTAGCCATTTTTACCGGGGACTTTTTTCGCCATGTATAGCGTTGTTTCTCCTTATTATTGACCCTCCAAGCGTCCATCAAATCAAGTCTGTCGACAAGGTCGCCCACTGCCAATTTAGCTCGTGGATTGTTGATATGTTTATAATTATAAGTATCCATCGATTGGTCCTGAACCATATTCCAATCGCCACATATTATTATTTGGGTGTTACCGACTTTAAGAAGCTTATCCTTCAAATTATTGTAAAACTCAGGGTTATCTTCGTTTGGGCCGTATATATTAGCTATAGTCATTCTAAGTTTCTCAACAGTTACGTCAATTATTATGTAATTTCCGGAGACATCTTTAATAGAGTTGTGTATTTCGAAGTCGAGATTTTGACTGAATAAAATGGCCACACCTCGCGATTGAGATGAGAAAGAAGCCAATTCTGTTTTAAACCCCCATTCAGATGATATGCATCTGTCCATTTCATTTGTAAAGTGAGTGTCCTGTAGACAATACATTGATGCGTTGTGCGTTCGGAGATATCGGAATACGTCGCGGCGTTTTTCTGCACAATTTAAACCTCGGCAATTTGAAGACAGTATTTTTATAGACATGATAGCTTACCAGTATGCAGACAGCCGAAACGTCGACACAGAACAAAGACAATGAAATTAATTAATTCAGTCAATGAAGAACAATAATAAATTGAGTCGCTGGAATAAAGGTCTACCATACAAATCATGCATACTGATACACAAACATACTGTATATAACATAGAAACAAAACAAGTTTAATTGACTTCCGATGCGAAGCTACCATGACTGGTCTCTGGGCGACCGCCCTCGTTCACCATTAAATAAAACGCTGAAATTTTCGGTCTTAAATCCCACTTATGATACCCACATATCAAAACAGGAGTCGTTATTAAAGACTAAAATAATTTCAGAGGGGAAATATCCTTGAGTCATATTGAATAATTACCACTATGTTACAATCTAGGTATAATTTCAGCCTGAAACTGCATTAACATAACCATTCTAATTTTGGTTTTACTCTGATTGTTGCTAGAGATACCAGTATCATTTGTACAAACCAACAGAAAGTGCTTCGTATAATGCCGTAAAATGGACACATTCTTGCAAAAAAACAAAAAAACAAAAAACAAAAATAAAAAATAAATAAAAAATAAAAAATAACAAAATAACAAAAAAGCTGCATGATAGTCAATTGCAGCTGATAACCGTCTTCTGATATATTAACGCACACCATACGTGATTATGTCGAATATTGTAGAGTTTAGCATGGACAGCTTATGAAACTGCACATTGTAGGGAAGATTTGTGAGGATATTCATATAATACGCGTACACGTTACAACACGAAAAGGCCTCACTCTCCCCACTATAAATCATATCTCGATTCAACTGTGTGGGGAAGGGGCGGTTTTTGTATAAAAATAGAAAATCGATATTACCGGATAAGTTGATAATAAAATGTTTTGGAGCTTCCTCTTTCAAATGGTATATAATATGGCATATATTTTATATAATGTAATCTGGGGGTTCAAAAATTAAGGGGGCCTTTAAAGTATTTCTAACTTAAAAATGGCGAAGTCCAAATTTCCTTCGACAAAACCAGCTAGTGAAATCGGTTGATACTGGTTTATGTCAAAGTATGGTTGTCTTACTCTTCAATAGCGGACTTTAAGTGTAAGTTACCACTCATCACCAAATGATGGTAATAAAATGTCACAATTGTGAAAGCAACAGGGTTTAACCTATAGAAACATTATATTTGTTCTGAACAAGCCTTGAAATAGTGTGTCTGTCATCAAAAATATATTTTATTCAATGTTTACATAATTTCAAAAGGAAAACAACTCATTTAACCTCGTGACTTCATAACAGTTTGTATCTTCTCTGAGCGTAAACAAACACAGACTAAACATGAGTTATTCCTTATAACAAGTCATATTCTGTGTGTAATTTATCATAAATACTAGATTATAAAATACATCATTATGACTGTATGATATCACTCTCAGCAATATATAAAACACTTTGTATCAACTTGTGTGATAAAGTAAATTTAAATTGACGAAACATCCAGCCACTGGTTCTGGGTCACCAAAAACCAAAAAAACATCAGCCAAGAATGACAAAACATTGAAGAGAGTTAGCAGAGTTCACAAAACTCTGATATCATCCCAATTTCTAGAAGATCAACCCCGGGTACAAGCTGCCAATGCAATATGCTGGAATTGCCAGCTATAAATCATGATTCGCTCAGTTCTACGAGCACCTATCCTGGACTCAGCACATTGGCTGCTCTGTGCCAAGTGAGCTTCATTATTGTGCTTCTTCGTGTATTTTATCTTGCTTGTATTAAATTTATGTTTTGTTATCAAATAAAGTTCATATAAATAAAAAGTGTTCCTACTTCAATTCTGTACTGAAATGTAATGGTAATTGTAATTGAATTACATTTCAAAGTAATTGTAATTAATTACATTGTGAAATAGATGTAATGGGAATTGTAATTGAAAAATGTTGAAGTAATTGTAATTGATTACATTCACAAGTAATTGCCCCAAGCCTGTCTGGGTGTAAAGTCTGCTATAGAAGAGAAAGGCAGTCATACTGACATAAACCAGAATCATCCCTACAGACTTCACTAGTTTGTTTATGTCGAGGGAAACTTGGACTAAAAGGGCAATAACTGCTAAAATGAGTCAGACCGATGGTGGTTAATATCGGTACCAAGTTTTAAAACATTTGGATAATTTTTATGTAAACTGTTTTTCTTATGCCTGTGCATCCTTGGTGTAAACATACTTTTATTTCCAAATCTGATCGTCTGATAATAAACGTACAATAGAACATACTGTAGCTCAACTTGGAAAGGGAATAATTTCATGTGCTACAGTCAATAGAGTGATTAGGAATGTGGAAAGTTGAATGGTCTAGTTATGCAAAGAGTAAAAGATGGCCGCTGGCAGCCATGTTTTTATGCCGTTCAACAGAATTGTGGAAGTATCTTTCCGTCTCCAATTGAATGTCCTTGGAATAAGTTATTAACTGTTATATTTGCGGTCGCGAAACAAAAGAGTGTATATCTAATTCTTATACTTCGCAGTAGTTGTGAATGTTCAAATAGTACCGATAAATGCATTACATTCGCTTTGACTGTTTTGAAGTATTCAAAATTACTATTCATTGTTTCAAGTTGTTTCCAATTTGAATCGAATGTCGAGATCGAATCGAATAACAAAACAAATATTTGCAGGGGCCTAATTCTGTTGAACAGTATGTCACGGGACTGCACATATATGCTATTAGATTTATTATCTTTTCATTATTTGATTGTGTTTGCTCAGTATTGTCTTGCAGTGACAGTTGTAATGTCGTTAATCACAGAGCAGGTCAAATCCCTTCAATCAAACACCCGATTTAATTTTGAGACAGTCGTGATAGCATAAATCTGCATCTCCAATTCCGCGTTTTGAATCGATGAAGTGTGGAATTCCCGGTTATTCCATATTAATGATGTCATTCAATTCCAGAATTTGTTTATTTACCACGCACGGAAATTTACAAAATGGTAGTTTACAAATTGTTGTTCTATTTTAAAGAAATTTAGTCTTTAATAATCGATCCATGCACAGTTCACAAAAAAGATAACGTGTGTTATTCAAAAGACATAGATAATTTTAACATACAGACGAAAACAGGAAACATCTTTATCAGATCATTTCAGTGACAAATATTACAAATATTCGATTCGATATTCGATTTGTTTTTTAATTTTTCGAGAGCTAATCGACTCAAAATTAGATTCGATGAAAAACCAACTATTCGCAGGGGCCTAGGCATTATGTTATATTGCAAAAAAAGTGGGAACATTCCCTCCAAATGACTGAATAGGAATCCTATGTCTTCTCAACTTGTATTATGAAAACACCCCTCCAAATGAATAGTACACTTACCAATGTATGCTTTTATAACTGAATGGGAGAATCCATTCAGTTAAAACAAGAGCTATGCTGGGCGTGCAAAATACGCCCTCTCTGGGGAAAATTGGCGGATGGAACTCAAATTTGAACTTGACCTGGGTTTTGGTGGGAGAAAGTAATATAACAAATTATCATTGAATCCGATAAGCTCTAGAAAGTTATCATCCGGACAACAAATTTCAGGGATTTTCTACGTCAAATTACGTCAGATAAAGGGCATAACTCCGGTGAAAATTGGCGGACGGAACCCAAATTCGAACTTGAGCTGTCTTTTCTCCTAATAAACCCACATACCAAATTTGATTGAAATCGGTTCACTCTAACTAAAGTTATCATCCGGACAACAAATTTCAGGGATTTTCTAAGTCAAATTACGTCAAAAAAGGGGCCATAACTCTCGCAAAAATTATCGGATTAAAACGAAATTCGGACTTGAGCTGTATTTCGATATATGTAATCCACAAAAAAAACGGGTTTTGCGTATAAACATTCCAAAATCGAGTTATCATCCGGAAACCAAAAAACATAAGAAAAACTGAATTTTTCTGAGTCGAAAAAGGGGCATAACTCTGCTAAAAATGGTCGGACAGAACCCAAGTTCGAACTTGACCTGTGTTTTGGTGGGAGAAAGTAATATACCAAACTTGGATTCATTCCGATAAACTATACTAAAGTTATCATCCGGACAACAAATTTCAAGGATTTTCTAAGTCAAAAAACGTCAAATAAGGGGCATAACTCCGGTGAAAATTGACGAGCGGAACCCAAATTCGAACTTGAACTTATTTTTCGGCTAATAAACCCACATACCAAATTTTATTAAATTTGGTTCACTCTAACTAAAGTTATCATCCGGAAACCAGGTTAACGGACGGACGCCCGGACGGACGGACCCACATTTTGCCCCTTATGTGTCTACAAACTTAAGTGGCTAGAAAAAATGGTGTGACCTGTGAGACTACTTGTTTTTACATGGCTTCAAAAGGGGTTCTCACGAAATGCTACTTGCGAGGCTGCAAATCAAGTGTCAATGTATTCTGTGACTTACGGTTGGCGCATGTGAAGTAGTCAGCAGATTGTATTTTTTCAACCCTTCATTCACAATTTAGAGAGTTCATTAAGAAATAAAGCGTGATTAAGAAAAATATTGTATATTTGTAAATAAGGTTGCTAATGTGGCTAGCCACTTAAGCCGTCCGTCCGTGTCCATAGAACACTGGTTGGACATCCATATTGATGGACAAATTGTTTCAATTTATTAAAGACAATTTTTTCAAGTGACTTTCTCAGGCCACTTAGATCACATTTCAGCTGTCAAATGAGGTTGCTTATGTGACTAGCCACATAAGCAATCATTTGAGTCCAAATGGTATTTGAGTGGCTTCGAAGACACATAAGTGGCATTTTGTGGGAACGGACGGACGGACGGACGGTACGACGGACAGACCAATACTATAATACGGCCATTTTTTCAAACGGGCGTATAAAAAGGGTTAAATTTTTTTACCTCTTCTGATTCACCAAGATATCGAGGTGGTTGGTACGTCCTACATTTCAATCTGTTCACTGGCTCATTGTGCAGGAGTTGTGATAGTAATAGTGTTCCTGACTGAAAAATAAATTACCAATTAAGCAGAGTTTGGCCACTGCGGGCCTTCACGGCATGACAAAACAGTATTGATACGATATCCAAATTATTATCGCGATATGGGTATATATCGATACCCTGAATTAATGGAATTTGTAAATGTTTGCACTCATGAAAAGCTGCGTATGAGAGTGAGTTGTTTGCGTATTTTAGTTGTATTCAAAACATCACTTCCGGTTGTCGTCCGGTGCATATCCCCTTGTAGCATACCGCCTAGTGTGCGCATACCTATAACCTATGGCTGATATACTCAGACAAACAGACCCAAATATAAGCATTTTCAAATAAACAAGGAATAACTCTAGAATGGAAAACCCAAAGAAAATGATTGAACCCTCTATTGAATGTCCTGATAGAATTGAACATCCACACCCAATCTCATTGAGATCTAAGGATTACTGTTCAAGTTATGCCATGAACAGACATAGAAAGGACATTTCCAGATACAAAAAAAGATGAATAACTCTAGAATGGAAAACCTGAACAAAACGATTGGACCCTTCATTAAATGTCCTCATAGTAGTGAACATCCATACCAAATTATATTGAGATCTGAGCACCACTGTTCCAAGTTATGACATGAACAGACATTGGATGGACAGACACATGCATGCACAGACGGACGCATGCTAGGACTGATGGACGCACAGATAAATACAGGTGCAAAACAGTATCCCCATTTAAAAAAATGATAGGGGGTATAATTATAAAGTTTTTATTCTGCCTCTGGGGACCTGTGATAAGTTCCAATTCATTGACCATCATTATATAATAGAGTTATCTCCCTTTCATCAGTTCGGGACCACATGGGCCATCCACTACATTTAACACTCTTATTTAGGACATAACATTGTACCATTTTATACAATTACACCACAGTATATATTATATATCACTTAAGAAGTGAGCATATGCACATGTATAGACAATAGCCCTAATGAAACAATTAATTAAATTAAATTAAATAATTAGGAGATGGTTTACTATGCTTACTGCTAAATCCCATTATAACCATTAATATCTTTCATCATCATACCCTGAACTTTGTACATTATATTGGTTAAAATAAAATATGTTTAAACTAATTAATTAAACAACTAGACTTATTAAATTGTTCTCACATCATTAGAGCTAAACTGCATTACCAACTTTTAAATATCATATATACAATCCAGAATAGCTTACATGTGGTATGGGGGACTGTTTAGGGCATCTTGATTGACAATTAAAAATATATTCTCTATGTTTATTCAATTAACACAGCATTGGAACGAAATAACTGTCTGTCTGTTGTTACGCTGAAATGCTGCACATCACACAACTCTTGTTAAACTCTTTCGCGCATGTTGTTGTACAGTTTGCTCATCAAAGAAGTTACGACTAGGCATATGTTTCTTATCAATTATGTAGATTGGCATCACGATGCCAGCAATGATTATTGTTACGGATGATGTCAGTTTAGGCTAATTTAATGACAACAATGACATGCCAACATCGAAAATAGATTTTATAATGCGTCACACCAGATTATCCTCAACACAAACTAACCTTTGAAAACACTGCTTATATAACCACAATCAACCACATTCAATTACAAATGAGTAGCCTTCTTGCCACACTAATTATTTATAATGCCTTTGGCAGTAGGCCAGACTCATTGTGTTGCCACAGACGCAGGTGACAGTCGTGGCTGTTTGTGCATTACAAGACAGTCGGTTAGAATAACCCCACATGCAATATTGCTCATATGAACGGACAATTTGATTCAAACTTTTTTGAAAATTTCAAAATATAACGTCGACAACCATATTTTCGTTTTAGCTCGGTACGATAATAAAAAAAATATATCGATATTCAATATGATATCGATAAACCGTGAAGCCCTAGGCCACGGCTGTGTTGGCATAACTAACTCAGGCTGTTTGGTCACAGTGTCACTCCATGGTTGTGAATAGGGGGGTATGCTTTCGCGCACCTTCAGTCTGGAATATGTGAATATCTTACAAGTATTTCAACATCGACGATGTTACAATGATTTGTCACTATGTCATGTATATAAGTAATGGTTTTGATGTTGTTTGTTTCCATGTAAATATAGGCCCACATGCAGGCCCAATTGTCCATTCGATCCAACCTTCCGTAAAGTATGTAACTCATCAACATAGTCCTCGTTTCCCTGTGGTGTGGGATAAACTCTGGATTACTATTCACACTGATGGATGCTCGAAAAATAGTACTGTGCACAAGCCTTGAAATAATGTGCCTGTCATTTGCAGAATGAGGTTCCCAGAGGGTGAATTTAGTGATGCTACCCCGCATAGTGGGCTAGCATCACCAAATTCACCCTCTGGGAACCTCATTCTGCTGAGGTGTAAGCAGAATGAGATCCCCAGAGGGTGAATTTGGTGATGCTAGCCCGCTATGCGGGGTAGCATCACTAAATTCACCCTCTGGGGACCTCATTCTGCAAATGACAGACACCCTATTTCAAGGCTTGAAGTCTGTGCAATTTTAAATAAGAGTAAGGTAGTCAAAATAATGATTTCTTGATTAATATTTTAGACTCAATTTAGAGCAAATTCATCAAGAGATTGGATAACATCTGGCATGATATGACCAATGGAATGTAACATGCTGTTTGATGACTGAATAGATCATTACATATGGGAAAAAACTCACCTCCGTAAAAAATCTGATATATCCACTTGAAAATCCGACGACCAGACACGTCCAGTCTGGAGCTCCTTGTGTGCTTCTGTAATTATTAATGCTTTATTTCAGACAATTACGTCCATATCAATACACAAATGCACAGGTCAGCACACCATACATGTACATTAACCCTTTGAGTGCCAGGTCGATTTTTGTATCAACCCATATACCCTGTGCCAATACATTCTCTTATATATGCGAGTCGACCATAGGTCGCCTCGCATATATAAGAGAATGCATTGGCCTAACAATTTTTTTTTTTTTTTTTACAATTTTTTACAATTTTAATAATTTATTCTTATATTCTTTAACAGACTTATTTTGTAGGTTTAGGGCCGATGAGATCGGCCCCTGGCACTCAAAGGGTTAAGCATATATACATTCACAAAATATGGGAGGTTCCAACTAAATAAGTACATGTAAGTAATTCCGCATCAATCTCAATAGTACAATAAAACATTCCTCTTCTTATACAAGCTGTATATGTACTGAATGTCAGATTTACACAGTGCACTTATAATATTATTTAGGTGACAAGACACTCTCTCTCGCAATCCATACACATACTTATGCCAGCACATACTAAAGGAAGACATTCGATCATTCACAAACATGCCACTCGCACTACATAGCCCAGTATAATTATATAAGCATTATTATAATAGACAGTAAGTTTATTAACAGACTTTTTAGTATAATTTGACCACAAATGAGCACAATATAATGGGGAAATAAAGCACTGAAATAAATATTGTTTCACATCCTTAGAATAGAAAAATTTTCTTGATAATAAGGACATAGAGGTATTTTAAGCATTTCTTTACTAATTGCCCTATTCTAATTCATAGTTGAAAAAGGGCGGTAACTCATGTAAAACGACAACCATATGCAAATTTATTCTGTATTTTTTGCTGAGAAACAAAATGGAGTTATCTGTTGGAAACCAAAAATGTTAATGGATGGACGGACAGATGGACAGACTGATCAAATATAACATAATTCAAATGATTTTCAAACGCGCATAAAATGAAAGTGTCAATGACCTGTAGCTCAACTTGGATGGGGGATAATTTTATGTGTTACAGTCAATGGAGTATTCAGAAATGCGGAACATTTAAATGTCTATGTAATACTAGATCTCAACAAGTAATATATATAAAGTAAAATCCAAGATGGCTGCTGATGGCCATGTTTTTTAACGAAATTTGGAAAAGATTTGATGACTACCATCTAATGGTCATCCTGAAGATACCTATGAAGTTTAGTGACAATCGTACGAGGGATGTCGTATGTTGGGTGTGCCAAAGGATTTTGTCATACAATGAGAAAATCCAAGATGGCCATTGATGGTCATGTTTTTCAAATCTGATAGCTCTCATCTAGAGGTGATTCTAAACATGCCTGTAAAATTTCAAAACAATTGTCCATAAATGCAGGCTGCTGGGTGTGCTGATGGATTCAAATTTGAAATCCAAGATGGTCTGTAGGGTGTGCTAACAGAAATGTTTTGCATACACACAGACGACAGACACCAATCCATAGCAATAGCTCAAACATGACCTGCTCGCCCTCCTGCCCCTATTGTAGAAAAACTAAATCTACGATAAACAAGAAATCTTCATTGAATGGTCAAAGTTCATTTTTAATGGATCCTCCACCACAGCACGATGTTATTAGTGAAGAATATGTTGAGGAAATATTACGTGATTATTTCACTACTTCAAACTGATATTTTATGACCATTTCACCCATACGAAGAATGAACTATTCAACTATTGTAGTAAAACAATTCAACAACAATTGATGTACCATTTCATATAAAACACGACATCTGAACTATGCAAAATGTAAGCAAACAGTCCACCATTCATCCCAAACAAATCGCCGATATACAAATGAGACTGATTTTGTGAGTCACTATATTTGATTTATATGATAGAATGGCGTTGTGTGCTGGCAATTTGGATACAAAATTAATTAACCCTTTATGGAGCCCCACATAGACTGGAGCAGACGACACTCTGCAGTGCATGCTTCCATCTGTGTGAGGCTCCCTGTGGGATAAATCTCTTAATTAACCCTTTACCCAACAAAATGTCCAAAAACACCCTAAAATATCTTCGGTCTGTCTCAATAACACCATACAAATATGGATGTCATTGGAACCAGTTCATTGACCACATTGTGATGGTTAGTTATGCCCTGTGCCAATGCATTCTCTTATATATGCGAGTCGACCATAGGTCGCCTCGCATATATAAGAGAATGCAATGGCCTACATTTTTAAACGATTTTTATAATATTTTTCTACATTCTTTGACAATTTTATCATTTTTAATATGTTAAGCCAATGCATTCTCTTATATATGCGAGGCGACCTATGGTCGACTCGCATATATAAGAGAATGCATTGGCACAGGGCCGTTCTGTTGGGTAAAGGGTTAAACTACCTGCTTTGGGAAAGTTGATTAGCTGTGCCCCCCCCCCCCCCCCCCCCCCCCCCAGCGGAGTGTTTCACATCATTATAAGGACATGATGTTAGTTACCTTTTTTGTGATGCCAACGGAACGCACAAAACATCTGTGATCACTTCCCTGAAAAACAATGGAGAGCAATTTGTTGACTCTAACAAGAACAATACAGTAATGCTCTAAATAATCGACTCCTTAACCACAACTGAATTATGGGTAACTTTTCAGGATTTAGTCGGAAATGTAGCTTGTTGTCATTCATCAGTGAGAGCTTTCCGATGAATGGCAACAAGCCATATTTCCGACTAAATCCTGAAATGTTACTCATAATTCAGCTGTGATTAAGGAGTCGATTAATTTGGGCACTACTGTACAAGCCACGGGTAAATACACCAGCTTCAAGAAACAATGTATAGAAGCATGTATTATCACTAACGGGATTAACCCTTTCATGGCGGGAGCTGTGCTGGTGCAGCATTAAAGATCCTGTGCCAGTGCATTCTCTTATATAAGTGAATCTCCCACTGGCTTACAAGGTGAAGGTAAATATTGGTAGGCCAATTTATTCTCTTATATATGCGAAGCTCCATATGGGAGAATCACATTTATAAGAGAATGCATTGGCACTGAGTTTTCACCAAATTTCAGGAAGCTCCAGTCATGAAAGTGTTAAATGCCTTCGAGGTGGTTTCTTATAATTTATGTAAAAGTCTGTAAAACAGCTGTCATCAACATTATGAGAAATAGATTGACTTAGTTCTTATTTTCATAATTAATAACCCTCCAATAATGAGATTTCTTATTTCAAAACCATTATTAACTCTTTCAGTGCCAGGGGCTGATCTTATCGGCCCTAATTTACGTTCTGTAAAATCAGCCCTAAAAAAAAAGAAAAAAGTATCAAGTATTCATAGTAATAATTTTGATTCCCATGAAAAACGTAAGATTCCCTGGCACTAAACCTACAAAATACTGAAAGAGTTAAAGAATATAAGAAAAAATTATTAAAATTGTAAAAAAATTGTAACAAATAATAACAAATGATGAAAAATTGTTAGGCAAATGCATTCTCTTATATATGCGAGACGACGTATGGTCGACTCGCATATATAAGAGAATGCTTTGGCACAGGGTATATGGGTTGATACAAAAATCGGACTTGGCACTGAAAGGGTTAAGTAAACATTACTATCACAGTGGAATTACTGAATTACAGTCCAATTAGTCAATAAGATACTAAGGATTAATCAAAACTTGATGGTAAACACTGGAAAAGGTCAAAGCATTGATATATATTAGGAATATCATATTCAGACTGAAATATTTGAACTAACTACATGATTATCGATGTTTGTTGACAAATCATTGTAACAGGCCTGCAAATTTGAGGCGAACGACAGTTCAGTTCGCCTGGAGGTTACCTAAAATGAAAATGTCATGAATGAAAAATAGGACGGCCAAAGTTTCATGTAGTTCTCACAATAACTGATTCTCACCTTAATAATTGCTTAATCAAGTCCCGAAACGAGACATTCTATATCATGACATTAGTTCAATAATTTGCCCGTCTGTAGTTAATAATGCCAGTTGTACCGATTATAACAGTTTGTGTAACCGATGGGTTACCTAAGCATAAACCAGGCAAACGAAAAACAGGTTACGCATAATTTTGAAATCTTCAGACCTGTTGTAACAGTATTATTTACATAACAATGGTTTCAATACACAAATTTTCTTTATCTGAGAACTATCAATAATGAATATAAGAAATAAAGTTGATATAATTCTCCATGTTCTTCTCAGTGGTGATGTTTTTACAGACTTTCATATTTTTTGCACCTTTACCCACTGTGAACACCTTTCCTACACAAAACTTTTGATGAAACTCTCTTTACTCTAGTAGCTGAGGGCGTTTTGTATGCACTTTTATGTCCAGAGCAAAACTCTTCACGAATCCACTAATTGAAGGTACACGAACAATATTTGGTTGGTGACACATTTCCCATTGAGGGCGAAATGGGTCAAATGGCCACGCCCCTTTTTTCGCGAAGTACTACCACCCGCCGTGACAATATCTCCAGAACCGTTGGCCAAAGGGGGTCGTGTGACCACTCAAAATGTGCGGAATGGCCACATTATGGGGGGTCAGTAATACATTTTCATATCCAAAAGTCAATGGTTTTTAAGATAATTGCCAAAAACCAAAAAAAATCCATTTTAAGGGCCCAATTTTGGGGTTCAGCACTTTTATCTCAAAGCTGAGCCCCCAATTCGAATTTTATTGATCTATATCCATCGGTGCCACATATAGGTATAATTTCTGTACCATTATCGGATGGGATTGACCTCCAAGGAGCTCTTGACCCTGAAAATCCACATTATGGGGGGTCAGTAATACATTTTCATATCCAAAAGTCAATGGTTTTTTAAGATAATTGCCAAAAACCGATTTCAGCATGTTACGCACCACAAGTATACAATACCACCAAGGCCACAGCATATGTATGACACTTTTTAAAGAACTATCCGAATTCTCTGGTCGACTTAAGAGCACAATTGACCACACACAATGGGATTAGCTGGAAATTGCTGCTGAGGATGTGTTGATCCCGACACACAACGTGAGCTCTTCATGACTGAACATGCCTTGGAAACTGGTGTGCTTTACCAAAAATCAGGTAACAATTGTGCTCTAATCAACAGAAATGTACAGATTGAACAAAACAGGTTTTCAAAATTTGTTATCAACATTTAACAGCTGATCTGATTTAAGTGACCAAGATATGAAACATGCTAAACACTATTACTAAATGGAATGACCAGCTGTTTGCTTCATGCAGCAGCCACATGTTGCGATACTAAAATGGGTATTGCACCTGGGCATAGTAAAAACATGTTGTAATCAGATGGGAGATGACCATATATACCAGTATATATTTCAGAAGTAATCAATTCTTACAAAAGGACACCTCATCTTTCAAAAAGTTTTAGGAAATGATGGAATGATCACTATTCAATCAATAGTAGAATGAGCCTTTGTCAGTCCCACATTAGTTTTGATTGGCCATGATAGTTGCATCACTTGCAGGTTGGAGAAGATGAGGGTCTATAATTTCACTAACATAATTCTTCATAATAGCTAATAGCCCTCATAACTTACCATTTTAAAGATATTTTCATTTTCAATACCACCTCAGGTTAAGTGGTCCTGCTAATTTTATATTATGCTGATGGGTACTGCTGGATTGATATGTTTGTAGGTCAAAGCAATTCTGTCAAGTACCATCATTTTACCTAAAGTTGGTTATTTTTGCATTGTTTGGCTAACCCGAGCAATTTGTGCAAAAGTCAGTGACTGTATGCAACATTCAAGAACATATATACTTCAAAATTTTATTGTATACGCTGATGTTTGGTAAACAACAGGAATAGTCATCTCAATTATGGCCAGTTTGTAAAAACCAGCACCCATTATTAAAATATTTCACAATATACATGTTTTTTAATGTTTTCTACACATTGTGGCTTATCCTCGATTCGTTCAGATCGCTTTGCTCTACCTGAATATCATACCAAATGTATTAGCATCACCACTAAACTTGGGATGAATACTGCCAAATGAATATGTTGTGATAAGGGCAGTGGAAAAATAATGGTTGAGTCTTTTCTAAATATAATTCTAGTAAAACCTACACAATACCGTCTTGGTCTGATAAGACTCAGAGTCATGTTTATTTAGGAGTATAGACATGAAGTCCACCAGTTTCATGAAAATTAAATGGGCTCTGCACTAGTAACATCTGGACTCCTGGGACCCATTAATATTGACAAATGCAACACAAATGAAAAATACATAGTAACTTTCCTCAAACATAGATTATAACCTGACAATCATTGTGTTTGAATCAGTGTACATATGTATATGTAGGCATGGCCATAGCATGTTTTTGAAATACTGCAGAGTGCAGACCATAAATTTCACTAGAATATACATGTAGTTACTGCATGTACATCACACACATAAGGCGACTGACACACATAAACGTACCTGCAGGGTTCACAATATTTGACATGTAAAGTATATATATATCTCCTGTGCCTATAACATCAAACCAAACGGGTTACAGTACTTTTACTGACATTTTTGGAGTGGCACATATACATACATAAAAAATAAAAGTCAATTTAAAGGGACGAAATGAAAAATAAATTTGTGCAACTATAATGGAGATCTATATTGCATTACAACATTCACAAATCTACAAAATCTACAACATCCACAAATCTACAAAATCTACAAAAACATCTGACTATCATAGACATTGGTAATGTGATCATTTTTCCTTGATAAGTTGAAACATGAGGGAGGATTGCATAGCATGGCTACATGCAGAATGTAGATTTGTATGTATTTATATCTGCATATCAACTGATGCTTGTATTTTTCTTCTAACTCACTCCAGGCTAGCCATTATTTGTTCTAGAATAATGTACATGTTAGGGAAACTGTAGAACCTTTATACAAAATGGTGATGCAGCCAATCAAAATTGATGTGGGACTGATAAAGACACAACCTGCTCGACTACTGCATCATACTGATTGATCAAATTGTAGTAACTCAACATTTACTAAACCTACTTGTGGGCTGAGTATAATTCAATTCAACATTAGAATACCATAAAAACACCCTGTTCTCCCATAAGTTTAAAGAAAATAACACATTGAACTAATTTACAAATATATTGCTAATGTGATATATGTCATTCCATTTATAACCATTTTGGCAGCCATCTCACATCAAAGGCCATGAAATCTAGATAACAAAAGATGAACTACATTCAAATTATATCACCAGGTAACCTTTTTGTAGGAATTTTAGGTTACTGATCAAATACCGTATAATTGATGATTTCCTCAACATCTTTGTTATTGGGAAAATGTCTGTTTTTCATTCTACGACCAATATATTCCATCCAAAAACCTTATATTCAGGGTCAAGAGCTCCTTGGAGGTCAATCTCATTCAATAATGGTACAGAAATTATACCTATATGTGGCACCGATGGATATAGATCAATAAAATTTGAATTGGGGGCTCAGCTTTGAGATAAAAATGCTGAACCCCAAAATTGGGCCCTTAAAAATGGATTTATTTTGGTTTTTGGCAATTATCTTAAAAACCATTGAATTTTGGATATGAAAATGTATTACTGACCCCCCATAATGTGGCCATTCTGCATATTTTGAGTGGTCACACGACCCCCTATGTCCAACGGTTCTGGAGATATAGTCACGGCGGGTGGTAGTACTTCGCGCAAAAAGGGGCGTGGCCATTTGACCCATTTCGCCCTCAATGGGAAATGTGTCACCAACCAAATATTGTTCGTGTACCTTCAATTAGTGGATTCGTGAAGAGTTTTGCTCTGGACATAAAAGTGCATACAAAACGCCCTCAGCTACTAGAGTACTTTGAAGACATGTTTGTATTAGCAACCATCAAGGGTGCTTATACCTTAGGCAGGTGAATGACGTCATATATTTTTTTTCTATATCCATTAGTGATTTTTTTTATCACAGGTATGGATTTTGGAGAAATTATCACGTGACTTATGGTTAGCAACAGTGTGGAGATTGCAAAAAATGCGGAATTGGGAATGAAGCATCGCGATGAAAATGAAAGTAACTAATTCACAACTTACGAAGAATTCACATGTGATTTAGGTCTATTAATTTCAATTATTAGCTTAATGAACGAGAGGCCGATCACGATCGGCAGATGTTTAACCCATACTTTGGCGATAGCGACTAGCCATAACTGATAATTTGTCAAAGATATGATCACAGGAATTAATCCATATATCAGTACCCAACTTGAAATCAAAAGCTCAAATAATTTGTCTTAAGAAAGAATAAAGTATTTGGGTTGGGGAGGAGTAGTTTTAAATCTCATAACTCTGTCCCTATTCACACAAGGACCTCTCACTGTGAGATCCAATGGTTTAGTGATTTCGGAGGACATGTTTAGGACTTTAAGTTAACTCATTGGAAGCAAAAGTGATAAATCGCTATCTTTGCCACTTTTGACATGCCAGATATTCATAATTTATTATTCACTTCTAAAGAGAAATTATAATTGTTGACAAGCCAGACTGCTTAGAACGACATATATGTAGGGGATTCCATCTCGTATTTAAATGGTACTTTAATTACCCCCCCCCTTCCCCCCAGTTATTTGTTTATCAAACATGGACAGATATAAGATCAGATCTGACCTGTGTATTAAATAAGATTAAGTGTTTCATAACAGGGTGTATGGTTTCAAAAATATATGTAGTTTATACAATTCAAAACTATTATCTATATAATGTTATACAGATATAATATGATGGGGATGCTGGCCCCTATGACCACTAAATCGTTCATATAAAAGAAAGTAAGTTAGCCCTCATTTGAATGGTTTCACACATTACAATGTTTTACAAGTAGCTTGGGCACTAAAAGCCACAACCTTCAATGTTAATCTTCTAAGTGCTCTGTGGCCCCTAAAATTGCAATCAACCATGAAAATGTGAACAAATGGGAAAATAAGGTTCCTGGAAATACTAACATCTACCATATTGATTTTCAAAACAAGTCATCACTTACAATAGTCATGTATATTTATCTGCCTGTTTCCCATTGCATAGATAAATCATATTGGCTATCAGCTGTTGTTTTAAATTCAAATTGAAAGCACGTGTCTGAAGGGTTAATATATTTTTCAAAAATCAATTAATCAGTCAATACCAAAATTGATAGAAGTGAATAGTGTGCAAAGATACCCAATAGATATTAAGAGATATGAGGAAGAGTCCATGTACATTATAGCATGTGTCTATGGAAACCTTGGAAAGGGTTACTTATTTTTGAAGCAAATTTTAATGGAATTTAGAATACACTTATACAGGTGAGGGGGGGGGGGGGCCTTATCTCACCCTGTAATGGAATTTCAAGAATAGGAAAAACACCAGTCTTGTGCTGCCATTAATCAATTTGACAGTTAGAATAAACAAACAGCCAGCCACCAGTGTTGTTTATCTTGCTTGACCCACCAGAGCTCTGTATCATGTCATCACTCATTTCATGACAGATTTCACTTGGAATGACAACATCTATAAAAATCCTCTCATATACTCTGGATGTTGGATGATCACATGGTAATTTATTGATATCATTATATTACATGAAACTATTGCAATAAAATCTTCATATTTTCAAAACAGGATATCACACCTAATTAATCGTATAAAACTAAAATAAATGAAAGTGTCAATTTTTGTTTATTATTTAATTTTTTTTTTATTGTTATTAAAGTTCAAACAAAATTTAATATTTGTATACGCTAAATTTAGCAAGGAGCTAAATCTAAAAAAAAATATTTTTTTTTTAAATGTTTTATTCTCGAAAAAAGGGTCATAACTCCTTTAAAATTAATCGGATCAAACACATATTCGGACTCGATCTGTATTGTGGGCTGTGAAACTCATATACCAAATTTGGTTCCAATCAGATAAAAAATGTTTGAGTTATGGCAGAATGCGTTAATTCTAAGTTGAAAAAGGGCCATAACTCTGTAACAAAATCTCGGATCAAACCCAAATTCGAACTCGATCTGTATTTTGGGCTGAGAAACCCATATACAAAATTTGGTTTCGATCGGATAGAAAATGTTTGAGTTATCGCATTACTCGTAAAGTGTCTACGGACAGACAGACGGACAGACGGACAGACAGACGGACAGACAGACGGACCAACGACGAGTGGTCAATCCGGGCAACGACACTATGTTTACCATACTATGGTATGGGTAAACATAAAAAGCAAAATGAAGACGTCATGACATGGTTTCTGACGTCATTTTGGATTTGTGGGCCAGAATCCAGACAAGATTGCACAATCCACGACAAGTCTTGTCAAGTTGGCATGTCATCTCCGTCGTGATCACTGTGTGATGTTACATAAATTATTCTTAACGCTATGTCGCCGATAAAAGGCAAATTTGAGGCACAGCATGTGTGGTTGCTCCACTATGTGTCACATACGATTCATATTATTATTACACACAGACTTATTCCTAGAATCACACAGAACTGCAAATTTGAGGTGAAAGACTGTTCAATTTGCCAAAAGGTTACCTAATATAAAATGAAATGCAACAAACGAAATACAGGTTGAACTGACGAAAAACAGGTTGCAGAGAAGTTTCATGAAGGTCTCGCTATCACTGATTAATCAATCAAGTGCACCAATACATGATATTCAAAGAAAATATATTGATCATTATTATTGAATAATAACAGTATAAGACTGGAATGATTTTAATATGCTATAATGCAACAACATGCTGAAGAAATTTAAGATAATTTCTTGAATGAATATTAGAGAGATTAGCATACTTTCCATCCTGGGAGAGACTTCCCTGCCACACAGCTTTAAACTTGGTGTCAATTTCATTTCCGCTACTCTCAGGATCAAACTTTTCTGGAAAAAAAATGCAAAAAAAAAAATTCAACATAGTATTTCTGAGATAATTTGCTTTCCAAATAAAAAAGTTAACTTTCTAAACTACAAGTATAGAAGAGTAAGGCAACAATCCTGTACAGTAATGCCCTAATTAATCGACTCCATAACCACAGAAGAATTATGGGTAACTTTTCAGGATTTAGTCGGAAATATGGCTTGTTACCATTCATTGGAAAGCTCTCACTGAGAGCTTTCCGATGAATGGCAACAAGCCATATTTCTGAATAAATCCTGTAAAATTACCCATAATTCTTCTGTGGTTATGGAGTCGATTAATTAGGGCATTACTGTATATAGTGTCTGATATTGCAGAATGAGAACCCAGAGGGTGTATTTTGTGATGCTATCCTGCACAGTGGATAGCATCACCAAATTCACCCTCTGGGAACCTAATTCTGCTTAGGCCTCATCTTTTCAGGAAAGTTTCTTTAGTATCAAATTTCTATAGAAACTTCTTCACATAGATACTATTTATTTTTTAGTTTAGTTTCTCTATATCCCCAAACTGGCAGCTGACACATTGCATAATCGAGGTTCCCAAATGGGTTCACCTTCTGGGGACCTCATTCTGCTTAGGCCTCATGTTCTGGGAAGTATCTATATTCTCAAATTAACATTGGTTTTGGTTACTTTTCCCCTTCTGTTCAGTTGCTATATCCCTAAATTTGCAGAAGATATACTGTATTGCATAATTGAGGTGACTAATGGGTGAACATCGCCCACTTCAACTGATGAACTTCAATCTGATCCTAGGTCTTCCATATCAGTTGAGAGCTCAGCAGATTGAGGTTCCCAGAGGGTGAATTTGGTGGGCTAGCACCCTCTTGTAACTTCATATATCCAGGCTATATCCAGGCTTGTTTTCGTTGAAGGAAACTTGGACTAATAGAAGAGATAGATCACCAAGTGGTCGAAATAATTATCACAGATATTCAATTTAAATCCTCATCGACGAAAGCTCATTTTCTGAAAATTAAACAGTGAAATTTAATAAATGTAAACACAAAGAAACAGTATCATCTCATCATATTATCGGCACTAATATCACCAACAATATAAATTTTTAATAGGAGCTAGTCCACTTGAGGTTATGTAATGGTATTATAATTTATAAACAAACAATTGTTTGTGACATTATAAGCACCAACATGTATGTGCATCATGTTTGAATCAATTGTAGTGGGATCCTTGTTGTGTCGACAATAAATGTATAGCATTAGCCCTTGTGCAAATGATTTCCTATGAGAATTGATAGAATCATCAGGAATGCAACGCAATGCATATGCAATGACACTTGGGACAATACTATGAAAATGATTTCAGAACAAATAAGTTATTTTCTGGCTTACATCAACCTATAATCAATTGAGCAGCTGTCAGATCTGGTGGATTTGTCATTGTTAAATTATTGATAAGTTCAAACACAATAAAAATGATAGGGCAGTTGCCAATAGAACAATGAACAGCCTAAAGCATCTCTTTCTCCAATCCAATCCTAGAAATAGTGTGTCTGACATTTGCTGAGTGAGGTCCCCAGAGGGTGAATTTAGCACAGGGGGCTACATGTAGCATCAATTAATATGAATTATTATGCACATGTGCTATCTTTTTTCTGTCTGCATCTGCTTGTATTACCTGTGAATTCCTCTAAATGAATAATAGACCATTCCAATGTATAATTTTATAACTGAGTGCGAGAATCCGTTTAGTATAGAAAGGGTTAAGATTAAATAAATAAAACAGACAGGAAACAAAATTAGCGACTCACACAATGTGCCACAGCGGCATATCCCTCAATAACACACACAACCCAATACATTCATTTCTTAAATAAAACATACGGGAAAATAAAATTAGCCTGTCAGAATAGGCGATTGCCATGAGGTCATTGGTTGGTGAGACCGACACAAAACATTCTTGTAGCCAATGAGCACTCTGCTTCGTTTCTTCTTCATCACTGCTAGCATTCTCATTATCCTCCATGGACCATCCCCAGTCTTCATCCCAACCTTCGTTACCTGAAATTATCATTATAAAGAAGAACTGACATCATAAAATAAAATCCCTTAATATTACTTGTATAAGTATCAAGGGACCACACTTGATATGACCACATGTTTACAATGAGAATAGGAAACTTGAAATTATTTGTTGCAAAATGTTTATTTTTTGAGAAGCAAAAATAATATTGTGCTATGAGTTTATTCTCATCTACACTGACGCGTATATAGACCTTAGACGAAGAGACTTTTAATGTCGACCAGCCCATTATGCATAACCATGCATGGCAAAGTGCAATTGCTTCTCTCACATCTGGCGGTAGCCCTTTCTTTACTAAAACATAGCCAATGGCAACAATAATTCAATATATTTCCATCAAACACTGTTCGATATTGTTCAAATTACAGTAAGCAATACAATTTCGAATCTGAACTTAAAATGTACAGGAATGCCATTCAATGTCTGCCTATTGATGATTTGAAATGGCACACAAACGACCAATCATCCGAGGCTTTCGGACAGGCTGATTGGCAAATATATACAACTTTTATATATTTATTATACAATATGTTGTCACTTCTACTGGTAGGTCCGTGGTGGTTTTAACCCTTCCATGACAGGAGCTTATGGAGCGAAAATATGTGTCAAAGCATTCCCTTATATATGCAAGTCTCCCATATGGAGCCTTGAACATATACTGTATACACCCATCAGTAAGCCCGGGGGCCCATGAAGTTTTGAACACAAACACTTGGGACTGTGCTTACCTTCGAGGACCCCCACATGAAAAATCTCAGTTTGCATTCATAGTGCTAATCTAATGTCGTGTTTAATATGAATCGTGATGTATATTAATTTATTTAATGAAAATAATTTGTTTTGGGTTTTATTATGTCCAGATAGATATTTAAAGTAAGACACAGAAATCATCTTAAATATTGTAATACAGAATATTGTGAAACACAATGGGGCAGGTAGTATTAATGAGTTGAAAATTAGCTGGAGTTATGCTATGTTTATTTGATGGGTATGTGGATATGTGCATGAATTTTTGTCATCCCCATTCAGGGTTAACCTGATACCAATGTATAATCGCCTTCAAAGTTCTGAAAATGGGGGTGGGCTTATCTTCAAGGAATACCCAATGATTTTATCTGGAGGAAAAACAGATTGGGCTTATCCTCAGGGATGGGCTTACTGATGGGTGTATACAGTAAGAGAATACATTGGCCTAACAATATTTACCTTGTATGCTATTGCATTCCCTATGGGAGACTCACATATATCAGAGAATGCACTGGCACAGGATCTTCAATTTTGCACAAGTGCAGCTTCACCATGAAAGGGTTAATCCTTTATCAAGGTTTCCACTAGGGATTGGGGAATGGGTCCCCTCTAGCCACTGGGGAAAAACTCAGTCCATGCAACTAACTGTAACTAACATTGTTGTGCAACATTGTTGCGTCGTGTGCGGTGCCCCATTTTTTGTTGCAGGCAACAAAATATTTGTTGCGAGCGATAATTTTTTTGTGATTTTGTTGCTTGTTGTAGCCAATGGATGGACAGCGTCAAATCACATGATTGCAGGTGAAGAGAAACATGGCGGCTTCAACTTCGATATTTATTTACAGTCGATATTCTGAACTAACATTGAAAACTGAAGCATGCTTTCAAACAAAATAGGCGCAGACATTGAGAAATGATATAGTATGACCGAGCGGAGTGGTTCTTGGGTTTGAAATGTGATTTGATTTGATTTACCAGCCGCTTGAATTTGTGCACATGGCTGCTGGCATTCTCCTGTTCAGAATTCAGTTCAGTTCTCCAGTACTGTAGGCTATAATGTATTGCTATTACATTTTCGACAATACCACAACACATTCAGCGATGGCAATGGCCAACTTCTAGTTTAGGAAATTGATTTCAATTATTCTGTCTCAAAGTGGTGAATACATTTTCTATCAAATGGACATGGTGTTCCACTTCCCATGTCTTGACAATTGTAATTTGTACAAACTAGGCCTACACTGTCACGGCACTCAGCAGACAGCAGTACAGGTCTGAAATTGACTGAATCTGATTGAACCACTGATTGACCTATAATAGCCCAACTTGACTATAAATTACTATAATGGATTGATTGGTCGAGATGTTTATGGGTTCAATCACAGATTAATATTCACGTAATTTCATAACGTTTGCGTAAAGGAAGTTTTTCATATCGGTTCCTATTTACACCTAGAATTGATGGATGTTTACATTGAAAATTTATAGTTAAATTATACCAATTGAGACATAACAAATATTTTAGAGAGCGAAACATATGTTATGCAACCATTATGGCTGTGAAAGATCCATCAGTCGATTATTGCCCGATCGGGCTGTTGTCGATCAATATGCCCTGTCTCTGACTAGTGCGAGTCGTGTCCATATTGGATACATCACACCCGGTTCCGTGGTTGTGGTACTACGGGTCGGGGGTTCTGGAGTGGCATTCTCTGTGGAAGTAATGAATTATTCATGACTTCCACATATGGAAATGCTGCTCAAGAACTTTGACCTGTAGCCCTAGAGCCACACAACCTGGATGAATCTCTGAAACCATGGATTGGAGCTGGATGAATCCAATATGGCCACGACTCAGTGATCTCGCTTATTGGTGATTCACCCAGACCTGTACAATTTTCAAGATGTGGGTGTGTCATTCCCTTGGATAGGAAGTTAATTCACCAAGACATAGTTCTAAGTGAAAATAACAATATATTCAACCCAGAAGTTGGCTATCGCTTAAGCGGCTGGTTAATACAATTAAATCATATTTTGAACCTAATAACCTGTTCCGCTCAGTCATGTATCATTGGTTGAAGCCTGCACCGATTTCAAAAAAGTTAATACGAACAAAAGTTCGAAATCAAGGTCCACGACTCCTTCCAAAATTCCCAATAATACGGAAAGGACATGAGATGTATTCATAAATACTTGTAGGAGGAACTCTGTCCAAATAAAACAAAAAACAAGGTCCATATGTTTGGCGTGTATTTAGATCATGCCATGAATCTCTACTCCAGCTGACGGGCGTCAGTTGGAGTAGAGATTCATGGCATGATCTAGCATGTATTATGCCCTCACCCACCATGGAGTTTTACTGATAACTCCATATAACTTAATAAAGGAGGTATAATAATAACTCCTGATATCCTCTCCCCAATAACACTGGAGGTACAAAATAACCCAATTTTGACCTGGAGGTTTAATAATAACTCCATATAACCTATAAAAAAGGGTACTAAATTGGTCAAAATCAGTACAGTGTGTTGCGAGAAAGGCCTCGTTAACTTCTTATTAGATTCCCATTTGCATGTACGTGGGTCTAATGTCACTTTGAATTTCATCATCACATAAGATAAGACAAGATATAAAATTTAGTTAAAAGTCGGAGGAAATAAATATATCGCCTGGGGCTAGATCATGCCATGAATCTCTACTCTGGCTCTACGGGTGTTAGCCAGGCCCAGAGATTCATGGCATGATCTAGCCTGATGCCTGCTTTCCGCATCGATCAACTTTGGGAAAAACCCAGGCCAGAGCTGAAATTAGTATGCAACAAACACGTGATTTGATGACGTTTTATCAACAAATTCGCTGTGTGCGGTCAGTCAGAACATTGCTGCACAACATTTGTTGTAGCGTGTGCGGACACTTACAACAATGATGTATGACCCCTACAACTTTGTTGCGACATGTCAGCCCGGCTTAATGGATGACCAGTGTACATGCCTCGGTATGTGCACATTAAACTAAAGAATGCTACTGGAGTCACCATAGGTTTATAAAGTTACTTGGCTGTGGTAGCACTAGTCTGAGTCCGACCTGGTAATATGGCTGCATGAGGCCATACAGGCCGGAGAGCGGATCTTCTATCAGCTTTGGCGACTATCTAATTTTTTTAAATACACTTAATTTTAAGAATCAACTAACACAGTCATTAATGTTAACAATATTGCAATTTATATTAGCTCTGACACCTACCAGAACTTGTGTATAATTCCGTAATTATTTAATCCAAAAATCCAGTCGGAAAACATGTTGACAAAACGTGGTTAAATGGCCGAAGCAGGAGAAGCTAACATATCACATGAATACGTGCGTCTCGCGCATGGGAATGTCACCGAACATGATTTTGCAACCCGCATGACTGTATCAGGAAGTTAACAGTATGCAAGTGTAACAAATTTGAATCAGTTAGTTGTAAAAACTACACGCATGCGCAGATTGTAGTTACACTCACCTTGAATTGTATCAGGCTACCTGAATTGTACACTCAATGTGAACGCATGTGATTACCTTGACGTGCGCACGGGAACTCACAGGGGGATTCATGAAATGACGGGTCCACAGTTGTTGGAAACTTGTCAAAAAACCTCGAAAAGAGATGTCACCACCCCTACTTATTAATATAATTGACAAGTAGGGAAAGCTACTGAGCCCACCCATCTCCCGTCAAACCATGTCACCGCTCGTTTCGTGTTCAATTGCAACAATAAAAACATTAATTTCAGAAAAGTACCACATCTGGCCTTTTATCGTATACAACTTCCCAAAACAACAGCGGCTCGCTGATTCCACGAGTCGCCATCCGAGAGTCAGGCGCAGATAATAGCATTTGAAATTATCTGCCCTTGACTCTCGGATGGCGACTCGTGGAATCGGCAGCCCACAGTTGTTTTGGGAAGTTGTACTAGTATAAGATAAAAGTAATTATAAAGTGATAATTTTCTACTGCACTTACGGTAAACATGAACAGAAATATATGTTTTATTACTAGGATGTGGTACTTTTCTGAAATTAATGTTTTTATTGTTGCAATTGAACACGAAACGAGCGGTGACATGGTTTGATGGGAGATGTGTGGGCTCAGTAGCTTTCCCTACTTGTCAATTATATTAATAAGTAGGGGTGGTGACATCTCTTTTCGGGTTTTTTGACAAGTTTCCAACAACTGTGGACGGGTCACATGCAATGGTCGACGAACACACGACATGTCAGTATTTACGTTCTGTTATTTGTCAGATTTTAAGAATCAATGACACGTAGATGAGTGGATGGTTTCACACTTGTATTAGTATTTAGTTGATAAATACATGTGCGTTGGTCATAATTGTTACTTTGATTGAAAATCTACCCGCCTATACTATAGCGTTTAGGGCTAACGATGGAACTTACAAGGCGTAAGCCTTGATAGTAAGTTCCAATGGATCTATGGTAGCACCTGGACCGCTGCATAATCTTCAGTATATATAGGTCATTAGGTGTCATAGTAATATGTAGACATAGTCACATACTGCGATAATATTCCTACAGATGACTTCTGCAGGGAGTTGCATTTTATCGGAAGAAGATACTGCAACCTGAGGCTGATTTCAGCTATACTCGCCTATACTATGCTATAGCCTAATTTTCACCTTATTTTTTTTTACAATTTACAACGAAATTAGGTGAATAATAGATCTCCGAGACTTTCCCCAAATAGCTTACTTGTTTGTATTTCATCATGAGAAGATTTTGTGGTTTTACACGAAGGAAAAAGGAATGATCTAGCGTTATTTATGTCATCAATATATGACAAAATCGACAGCTGACAAGACATTTCTGACGAAGCACCAAGAACGACAACTCCAAAACTCAGGTGGAAAGAGTTACATTCCGGTTAGACCGGGGCGTCTTTCACAATCGGCAAACCTCGGTGATAGCCCCTGTCCTTATCCACTCTCACTCCTGAAGGGGAAGTGGGGGGGGGGGGGAGTGTTTGGGGACTGCAAAAAAAAAAAAAAATCATACACAGGGGTGAAAATAAAAATTCACCAACCAGGGACACACTACCATCCTTTAGAAGCGAAAACAAAATTTGAAACTTTTAGGTGTCATCCTTAATGCTGACTATAATGTATATAGACAGAACACACCGCGCATCTTAATCGAGACTCTTTTATCGAATGAGTTGCGGATGGCGCAAGGATATATTTCGCGAGATTATGATGCAAGTTGTGTTCTGTATTTATTCTACACCGTTCAGTCAGATAAGTTCAATCCATGAATGTCACCTTCATTGTTAATATAGCTACTTTTATTGTGATTTTAAGTCTGACAAATAACCAGTAATTATGGGGGGGGGGGGGGTCACTGGAAGCGGGTGATCGACGCAATGTACGTCATCTTTCTTGGCGACAACGTCAACAAGAATAGTTCCGGCTTGTATTCCACTAGAGGTATATACACACTAATGAATATGTATTCAATGGCTGGGATTCCGTTGAATACATGTGACTCGCGTTGACCAATGGGTGTGGAATAAACATGTATCTCTCATATTTATAGACACTATTAGAGTATTCTGTCATGCACTGTTCTGTCATGCTATAGAAAACCTCTTGATTATCTCTGGCTTCAATTTGAGACCAATAATGGTATAAGCAGTTAATTGAACACTTATCATAAGCATCGGTCTGGATAAATTGGGTCATTATCGATTGGAGAACAATCTAGTTTATTTCAGGCACATGGGCTTGTATATAACGCGTTCAGTTGCCCACCCCTTTGTACTACCCATATACGCCGCCTCTATATACGCGCCTTCTTCACGTTAATGGTACTATAATACATATAATAATATAATAATTAATTATATATTAACAGGATATGATAAAATTCAAGTTTTATATGTTATAATATATTGTTTTTTACTATATGTTTCTCCAGTTAAAGATCCATGCATAATCCGAATTAACGCCCCCAAATTATTATTTCTTTGGCTTCGGTGGTAAAAAATATTTCATTCGAGTCCAGGAACCCACCCATCAATGCTCAGAGTGATCAGATATCTATTTTTGAATTTTTTTATTTCTCGGGATATGTACTTATTTGTGGCCTGGGAAAAATCATGTGTAGGCCCTACTTTTTTCGGCTGGCAAATATTTGTCAAACCGTCAAAAATTGCGGATGATGACTTTAAAATCAGGTGGTAATATACGGCCAAATTTCGTGATAATCAAGTGATAATACGGCCATATTTCGTTGAACAACATGTTGATAAATAACACGTTTTGGGAAATTTTATAATGTTGTTGTTGTAACTTAATGATACGGGGACCGTCTAATCTGATTGAGTACCTTTATTTATAAATTATTCCATCAAAACTTTATTAGGAATTTGGGGAGGGCGCCGGGAGGATTTGAAAGGTCAGTATGCCCTTTCCTACAACCCACGTTGGCTATTTTGGAGGGGTCATGACAGGTGATACATTTAAGGTACTCAATCCGATCAGAGGGTACTATATTACTATTTCTTTGGCTTTGGGGGTAAAAAATAATTGATTCGAGTCGAGGAACCTACCAATCAACGCTCAGGATGATCATATATCGATATTTGAAGTTTCGTTATTTCTATTCTTTCTGTCCCAGAAAACAGTCAAAATTGCGTTATTATTACCACTTGATTTTAGAGTTATCCATCCTTGTCTGTTTGAATAGTGTTTTGGTGTACACATCTCGAGCAGATTACGATGTTAAGGGCAATTATTAGTACTCATCTCGAGAAAATAACAAATTTCAAAAATCAATATCTAATAACTCTGAGCTTTGTTTGATGGGTTCCTGGACTCGAATCAATTATTTTTTACCCCCAAAGCCAAAGAAATAGTAATATAGGACCCTCTGATCGGATTGTTGTTGTTGGAATCTGTTGAGATGGGGACCCTCTGATCGGATTGAGTACCTTTAACGTGACAGATGAAAGTTGATGAAAGTGACCCAGACATATTTTTATCTTGTATTTTTTTCTTTTCTTTTCACGTCTTTCTGCTTATGATAATGATGTTGATGTTGTTGTTGCTGCTGCTACTGCTTGCTCAAATTTGGATGTGGCTTCCTGGACAGGTGTCGTTGTACTTGTTTTGCTTCTAGCTGCTTCTTCCAGCTCAGGTTTTTACTCTATAGCCACATCCCTCTGTACCTCCTGTGGGGCTGTCCAGACTTCATCTGGAACGATGGGACCGCTGTTGCTGGTGGTGATGGAGGTGGAGATGGAAGACACCGGGATGTGATGGTACTCGGGTGTCCTTGGTGGTAGCGTGTCCATCTCCAGCGCGAAGTCTGCGGCAGGGACGTCCGGGGTGACATCGGCATCCCTGTGTCTGCTGACCTCGACGACGGCAGGGGTGATGTGAGCCTCCCCTAATCCGTTGACTCTGATCTGCGAGGAGGAGTGGCCGTCTGGGCGCGCAAACGTGGCTATAGAGGGTCTCCGTTGGGGGTGGGGTCTCAACCTTGGGAAATTCCAACTGCACCCCCCCCCCTTGAATCAGACGAAACACAAGTTTTGCATAATTCCATTTGCACCCCCTTGCACCTTAGTGCTCATGCCTAATATCCTATATATTTATAAACCATGGTTCTATATTCCCGGTATGAGAACATTCAGATATTTTAACCTGAAAAATTGCATAAATCCTGACATTTTGAAATCTGAACAAGAAAATCGCAAAATCCTAGCATATAAACTAGCCTCAAGCCTTCCTAGAGTTGGCAATTTCAAACCTGACACCCCCACTTAGGTTGGAAAATGTCCAACTGACGACAATTCCAATGACAATGTTGACCAAATGTATGACAATATTGTTTTCTTAAATTAACTAGCAGTTTTTGACTGGCCACGGGGGAGGGGCCAGGGACACAAGCTTTCCAAGTGTTGGAAATTTCCAACCTGTCACCCTCCCCTAAGGTAGGAAATTTTCCAACTGATTTCAGTCCAGAATGTTTTACCAAAATAGGAAAATATACAAATATTGGTCCAAAAACAATAAATTCCCCCCAATAAATTGTTTGAAAATCAGACTACAAGAAAATTTTCAACCTATTGTTGGTGTGAAATTTCAAACTAATATTTTGGCAGGTATGAAATTTCCACTGTTGAATATTTTGACCAAGGTTGGGGGGGGGTTACCCCCCCCCCCAAACCCCCCTGTCGCCACGTCTCTGTCTGGGCGTCTCTCATATAGCTCCTGTCTGCCGGCAGATTCGGGCTGTTGGCCGCATCAGTCATCGCAGCCGAGTGGGAATGGACAACCGGCCAACCAACAGCTGTCTTCTTTCTCCACTCAGCCCTTCGAACTGTGTCCCTGCGTTTGCGTGAAGGGGTCTTTGTCTTCTTCTTCCCCCCTTCCCTGTTCCGGTGGTTAAATCCCTGCTGAGAACCGTCTACCCCTTGTAATCTCCAGCTGCTACAGTTTTGTATTCCACAGACATATGCACGAAGCCCCCCCCCCCCCCAACCCCCAGCCTGGCGTAGTGTCCAGCTAAGGGTGTACACAACGCAAAATCTGTCCAGGGCGACGACCACGGCAGAGGGGATTAACTCCATAATCCTCGACCGGGTCCAAAATCACTCACACAGAAGCGCTCGGACGGCTAAGTTCTTTTCAGAACGACCACACAACTCACAAGCGATCCGGACCCAGTCATGGTGAACAGCGACAAGACACAAAGCATTTATGCGACCTACCCCCTCCAATCTCAACCGGGGAATGAAACTCACTGTCCATGATGTTATATATGGACTTGACCTCGGTTAAAATTAAAGCACCTTAGTGTTGATGCAAGTATGTATAATTCGCCGTCAGGCTACTGCCAAGATGGTGTTATTTAGGCTATGGACAATATAGAACAGTATGAGTGTTTGTAAATATAATTTAAACATTTGCAAGCACCGGAAAACAAATTGGGTCTTCTGGGCTTCCGAACGGTCTGCCACCCCGGCCATGTGTACATAATTTATTGTCAGACCAACCCTGTTCTCACCTGTTTAAACAAAAATAAAGGTAGGCCTAGCCAGGTTCCGGAAAAAGCTATACCAACATTGGGGGAAATCCTGATAAAGGTACCCAGGTTCATCTGCGGTCGACGGGGTATTTGTTTGTTACACTGCATGCAGGACACATATCAAAGGACACATTAGTTGATATACTTCGTCGGGACTACAGTTCATTAACACTGAAAGCAACTGCATGCTTAAAACCAAACGACTTTCCAGCAAAGACATTCAAATATCGTTTAATTTGAGATTTGATGAACCTGGGTATATATATCTCTTTACTGATGCTGAATTGATCACTCTCATCGGTTTTTTGTGTGCGAAAAAGTTACCAGGTTCCCGAAATTGTGATAAAGTTACCCAGGTTGGAGAGAATTGTGATAAAGATACCAAGGTTAAGCAGATTTCACAATATGAACGCGATTTTTCCCAACCTGAGTACCGGTAGCGTTATCACAATTTTCAGAACCTGCATGAGTATTTTTATAAAAAATAACTATGGAAGCCAAAAAATATATCCTAATTATGACTTATATTATTAGGAATTAGTATCTCCTAATTAGGACTTATTATCTCCTAATTATAAGACTTATTATCTCCTAAGATAAGATACGATAAGATTTAATGCAAAATACACCCAAATGAGCAGTTGCACATATAATAAATAGCGAGTTTGCGATACCCGTCGGACGGGTACGGGTACCGGTAGATCCAGGTAGATCGGTGAAAATCGTCACGGTCATTTGCGTACTTTGAATGCAGCACATAAAGCGATAGGGATTTGGAACGGGTAGATGTATCCCATTGACTGGTAGTCTTTCGCTAAAGTTTTCTCACTCAAAAGTACATTAGTTCTACGAAATAACAGTCAGCTATGCATTAATCTATTTATTGCACGATTTAATTGCCAAATCTCATTGATACATTTGTCATTTAAGCCATGTTTTATGTTCAAAGTATCGAGGCGGCTTCTAACACTAAGATAACTATGGAACGCCGATTTGTTTACTGACAACTGTCTTCACTCAAGTAATGACATGTTATTTTTTGGGAATGTGATTTGGGGGGGCTAACCCCGGGATTCTCGACATGTTATGATTATTAGAGTGAGTTGGCGGTGCTATACGCAGTCTCGACACAGGGACGTAATTATAGGGGGTCTCCGCGTTGAGAAGGTGTGTCCACCTTCAAATTCCCAACTATACACCCCCTTAAACCACACCAAACAGAGGTTTGTGCGTAATTCAAATTGTGCACGCCGTTGGGCTCTGATTCCCCCCAACTGATCCTTCACTGTCCTGAATATTATTGTGGACTGTTCTAAATGGATCAGTAGTCTTGTTGCAGAAGTCCTGTGATGGGGGGGGGGGGGTCCACCTTGCCGACCATGCAGTACGAGAACAGTTTTGTAGATATGAACCTGGAAATTGCAAAATCATAACATCTAGTGGTCTAACACCAGGCAAATTCACGCCCTGGTTTGTTTTTCACAAATCAATGATCAGTATTGACGAGCCACTGAATGTGGTTAGACCAGGGCATACCGGGTCGACCATGGTTCGGTCTGGTGTGAGAACGTTTTGAAATCTGAACATGAAAATTGATAAATTATTGACTTTCCTCAAGCTTTACATTTGTTGGATATTTCCAACCTGCTGTTGACCATATAGCCCGAATGTTTTTCTACCAAAAGTAGGAATATTTGCAAATGTTGGTCTAAAACTATAAAAAAAAATCCGCACTAATACATTTTTGGAAATCAAACTGATTGACAGAATAATTTCAACGTATGTTTTGGTGTGTTAGGTATATGCAATATCCAACTGTTGACAAAAGTTGGGGTGATACACCCACCCTCTCGCCACGTCCCCTATCGACCCTTTGTGCATAAGTACACCGTGAATGTGTTACACGATTGAATACAACCGTTCAGTTATTGTACCTTATGTGGTGGTGACTGATTTCTCATTTTAATATAGATATTTGACTTTTGAACGGACATGGCGCATTTGAACCCCAAGACTGTTGTATATTGTAGTGGCCGATAGTGACACCAAATACTGATATACACACATAGTCGGCACAATCTTACCGTCATCAGATCGACTTTTAGCTGTTTTCTTTGTTTCGCATAGACGTGAAGCAAACGCTCTTTATTCGAACCATATAATGAATAGTGTACCATTAAACACCCTTTATATTTAACAAGTTTAATTTTTATACGCCCGTTTGAAAAAAATGGCCGCATTATAGTATTGGTCTGTCCGTCCGGGCGTCCGTCCGTTAACCTGGTTTCCGGATGATAACTTTAGTTAGAGTGAACCAAATTCAATAAAATTTGGTATGTGGGTTTATTAGCCGAAAAGTAAGTTCAAGTTCGAATTTGGGTTCCGCCCGCCAATTTTCAGCGGAGTTATGCCCCTTATTTGACGTTTTTTGACTTAGAAAATCCTTGAAATTTGTTGTCCGGATGATAACTTTAGTATAGTTTATCGGAATGAATCCAAATTTGGTATATTACTTTCTCCCACCAAAACACAGGTCAAGTTCGAACTTGGGTTCTGGCAGAGTTAGTTAGAGTGAACCGATTTCAATCAAATTTGGTATGTGGGTTTATTAGGAGAAAAGACAGCTCAAGTTCGAATTTGGGTTCCGTCCACCAATTTTCACCGGAGTTATGCCCCTTATTTGACGTAATTTGACTTAGAAAATCCCTGAAATTTGTTTTCCGGATGATAACTTTACTAGAGCTTATCGGATTCAATGATAATTTGGTATATTACTTTTCTCCCACCAAAACACAGGTCAAGTTCAAATTTGAGTTCCGTCCGCCAATTTTTACCAGAGTTATGCCCCTTTTTTTACCAGTTTCCGCCGACCCAAGCGAGGGGGTATTTTGCACGCCCAGTGTAGCTCTTGTTCTACATACATCCGGGTTTAGACCCAGACAAATATCCAAGTTCTTGGGATGAATATTCCCTTGCCCGACCCTTCGAAAGATTCCAACCCATTACCAGTTATATGACTAAATATTCCCCAACTAATATAAGGGGCAATTTCGGTCTTATATCTGACTAAAAGTGCATGCATGTAGGACATTCTTGGACCCTGGGTCTAAACCAACACATTTTACACCGAATAATGGTTGGATTATTAAATTAGCGTAATTGTATATTTGTGCTATCACAACATATTTTCTCAGTCAGAAAATTCCATCTGTTCTAGACGACACTCGAACGGTCTGGGAAATTACTTATGAAAGCTAATTATTGAAAATGTTACCAAAATGAGTCAAAGAAAGACGCCAACCCCTTCCACTTTCGCCTCGTCCCTGGATAATGCAATGTATTATCCACGCAGATGTCCATCATATAACCATAACAACAAGTATAACGTCGGCCCAGAAAGCGAATGCGGATAACAATTTCTCTACATCATATATATTGTGCTGCAATTGGCTCACCATACACTACCCGTCGATATGCTTAATTCTACCCGTAAAACAGTTTGCGATTTCAAAACGTGTACCGGTACGGGTAGCTACCAGTACCCGTACCGGTACCCGTACCCGTTTGAAATCGCAAACTCGCTAATATAAATACAACATAATATATTAACATAAAGAATAATTTAACATGAGTAATCACGTACAATATACATATACTTTCTCATGAATTTACTGTCATAAAATCTCACGTATATACTTGCTGGCTTTTGTTAGATATATGTACATTGTCTTGATCGAATGGTGAAGAAAACCCGGATCATGTCACATATATCGTTAACGGTTGCAATTTGTTCATTCTACATAATAAATCTGCGCCATGGTGTGTTGCAGCTTTGTACTGTGGTAGTATTGTAGGGGTATACGATTTGAAGTTGAATGAGGCATCCCAGCATAAAGTCACATCATCTGATGACCAGAATTCAGACAACGCTCGACCACCTGATAAAGTCACAGCATCAGGTGACCAGAATTCAGACAGCGTTCCACCACCTGATAATGATAGTGTCAAAGCATATGACGATCAGAAAACAGATCAAGCTGAACCGTCTGCTAAAGTTGACAGTTTGCTTAACGGAGTATATGTGATGCAGATCCTGACTCGAGAATATGCATGCGGTTTTATAGAAGAGGAGGGCATTACGCCCAACATGATGTACATGAATATCACACAATGTGCAACCAATCATGTGGTCAATGTCAAACCGCGCCTGATAAATTTGAGCGTCTTAGCTTTGGTATCCCAATGATGCCCAACACGATGTACATGAACACCACACAATGTGCAACCAATAGGTGCATGGTCAAGGACAAACCACCTGATAAATTTGAGCGTATTGTCTTGGGCATCCCTACAGTCGGACGGTTTGTAAAGCATGGACTATAGAACGCCACTATGCTCCAATGACAAGAAGACACAATTATGACCATGAATTGACGCAAATCGGTGTATTTGTAAGTGCATATCCCACAGTAATATGGAAATATATGTGCATGTAGGGGCCAAACCCCCAGTCACATATCTAAAGCGACCAGAAGGCGTGTGCGTAACATGGAAGCCGAGTGTGTTAGATCAAGACGATATGCAAATGGACGTATATTGAGTGTGTATGTTCCAAGAGCTGGATAGAAGTTTTTCGAACTTGGCCATATCGCGGCAAATACCAAGTTCTGCCAATAAGTCAGGGAAGACCGTTTGTGGTCGCTGGCTGAATGATTGTCGTCATGGACACCATGCATCGTGTGATATGTTTGGGACAGAACAATCGACTCTGAATTATAATTAAAGAGACATAATTGATTAGACACATTTATTTTGTAGAATGATCGGGACAAATTAGACCCGCATCCAATTTAATTTACGTTTTTACATAATGTTTTCCATTCATATATTATTTCCATCACAGAAGAGACAAATAATTACTGACCCTCATCTTCGTGACCAGATTTCTACGATGCTTATGTCTTTTGGGTTGTGTAATCTTTTGCCAAGCTTCGTATATTTGAGTTCCATTAAAGTTCATTAAATAGTTTGATTTTCGTCATCTTGAGTTGCCCTAAACGATGTGCTTCCCGACCATACTGGCGCTGAACTTCTCATAATTTGTCATTTCTAAGAAATGAGGGAACGTTGCAATTATGTCCTTTACATAAGTTTTACGAACACTTTCGTAGGCCTGACATTATAAGATGAAATGATATTCTGACTCAATTTTTTTTTAATTACACACAGAACACAATCTTTCTCTCACAGGTTTTTGGGGCTGTTTGTGTCCCCCTTTTTCGATTTCGAGTCGATGATTACTGATTCTCAATCTTGTGAATAGTAATCTCGCCTTGACAGATCGCGCATTGACAATCTATGGTTCAATTTCATACTTTGACTTGAATAATCTTTACGTTCGTATTTTATTTTCACTGATCGGTTTCTTTTCGGCATGATTTATAATATAAACTCGCATCAAATGATTAGATTTCAGTTTATGTGCGCTCTTGTTTCCCTTGGAATCTCCGGCTGTCTGAAATATCGACGCCGTATTTTCCATATTATTTTCTCCCAAAATAAGACTTATTGTATGAGATACTATATATCCTAATTAGGACGGGGGGGGGGAGGGGGGGGGGGGGGGTCGTGAGAAAATTGACATACAATTTTTTACATAATTTTGTTTTACATAAATAGTCCAGTTACTAATTAGTGACTTCTTCACCGTTGTTCCCAAAAAAATGGCACCAACCATCATATCAGAACACCTTATAGCCATACCTGCAATGACAGTTATATATATAGCATATAAGTATCACTCTTTGGAGCCAAATAAACAGGCTGGCATGTTTATTTTTTAATTTGAGGTATTTTGTTAGCCAGCACTCTGCAGCACTAGTATTATTTGGTCATTAGACATGCCAGAGTGAAAATGCCAGCACTATTACAGGCACTATTCAATATTAATTTGAGGTGAAATGCAAACCAGCACTCCTATTCAGTCATCACTTTTATTTGGCACCAGAGAGTGCTTTATCTTATACCTACATATGTTCTTAAGTGTTGGTTAAGGTCATAATCTATGTTAGAACACATTTATTAGTGAAAATAACTTAAAACAATGTCCATAATGTGGGTTGAAAAAACTTTGCACAAACAATTTTTTTCAGGCCTCTGAGGTGCACCCACCCCGCCCGGTATAGGAATGTTTTTGGAAGATCTCCCCTGTATTACTTATATCTTATACCTACCCTGTTCCTAAGTGTCTGTAAAGGCCATAACCTGCCTTAGAACACAATTATTAATGAATATATTTGAAAACAACTTAAAACAAGGGCAAAAAATGTGAATAGAAAAAAATTCGCACAAACTCATTTTTTCGGGCCTCTTTGGACCCACCCACCCCGGCCCTGTATGATAACACTTTTGTGCGACCCCCCCCCCCCGATTAGGACTGATTATTTATCCTGAATAGGAGATGCATGACATTATTGTATATACAACATGCGAGTCGAGCTAAATGACCACGAACTGGACGTGTTGAGCTTTTTATATCTATATTATCTCCTAATTAGGATATAAGTCCAAATTAGGAGATACTAAGTCCAAATTAGGAGATAATACGTCCTAACTAGGATATACTAAGTCCTAATTAGGAGATAACACGTCCTAACTATAGGATATACTAAGTCCTAATTAGGAGATAATACGTCCTAACTATAGGATATACTAAGTCCTAATTAGGAGATAATAAGTCCTAAACCGACGAGCGTGACCAATTCAGCGTCCCTATAATAATTATACCTCATGATTTACGTCATAGCAGGATTGGCATGCATGCTTGGGTCCCCTATTCGAACATCTCTGGGCGGAGGTAATTTTTGTTCGGGTGCATGGGGCGTGTCAATGCAACTCGCCGGGGGACCGTCCCGTCCACTCGATGTAGCCTAATATAAATTTAGGCTGAATTGGTCACTCTAGGCTCACCGGTATACGTTTTTGTGAACATTTACCCAGGTTCCCGAAATTGTGATAAAGTTACCCAGGTTGGGGAGAATTGCGATAAAGTTGCGACACAGGTTATATAAGACAATCTTACAATATATGAACGCGTTTTAAAAGTGCTGAGGGAAATATTACTGTTCTGTTTTGGCAAGTGAAAGCCCTCATTGCGAATACATTAAGAAATGTTAGTACTGGATGTGGTCACTTTGATAAAAAAAAAAAAATATTAACCTGGGTAACTTTATCACAATTCACAGCTTGGGTAACTTTATCACAATTTCGGGAACCTGTGTAACTTTATCACAAAAAAATCTGTGAGAGTGCACAATTCCCTTTGTTTGACCTATATACGTCGGTCAATCTCAATGGCTCGTCCATTTCCGTAGTCAAAACTATATGTATTTATAGATAAATACCCGAGCTGGTGAAAATGGGTCAAGGTGTGGAGAAATGGCATATGGGTTCCCTGTTTGATCCCATCTGGAAGGCGGCCATTTTTAGATCGGGGTAATATGTATATTTAGGGTGCCTTGTGGGGCCACCATGCAACTGTTCACCCTTAATTGTTTGACCTAAATAGGTAAAGGGGTCGAGAAATGGCATGGGTCCCCTATTTGAACCCCTCTGGGCGGTGGCCATTTTAGATCGGGTGGGGTGTGTATTTCCTGGTGTCTTGGGGGAGAATGCACGCTATGGCTTACACTGTCAAGGTAAATATTGTCAGGCCAATGTATTTTCTTATATATGCGAGGATCCATATTGTATACTCGCATATATAAGAGAATGCATTGGCACAGGGTTTTCGCAACATTCCAGGAAGCTCCAGTCATGGCCCAGGGTGCGTATGTGGATGATAAAGACAGACAAGATGATGACGTTGCTTGATTATATTAGCACTGAATTGGTATGACAGTGTGTTTTATCAATATATTCTCATGAGATTCTAATTTACTTAGTCAAATTATAGAACCTATACGAAGCTCAATCATCAATTTAGAACAGTTAGTTCTAGTATTCATCGCCATCTTCTCCCTCTCCATCCTCGACGGTGTCGACGCCTACCTCTTCGTAATCCTTCTCAAGGGCAGCCAAATCTTCTCTGGCTTCGGAGAACTCACCCTCCTCCATACCCTCACCGACATACCAGTGGACGAAGGCACGCTTGGCGTACATCAGGTCGAATTTGTGGTCGAGTCTCGCCCAGGCCTCGGCAATGGCGGTAGTGTTGCTCAACATACACACGGCACGCTGGACTTTGGCCAAGTCACCCCCTGGCACAACGGTTGGTGGCTGGTAGTTGATACCAACTTTGAAACCAGTGGGACACCAGTCGACGAATTGGATGGTCCTCTTGGTCTTGATTGTGGCAATTGATGCGTTGACATCCTTTGGCACAACATCTCCTCTGTACAACATGCAGCAGGCCATGTATTTTCCATGGCGGGGATCGCATTTCACCATCTGGTTGGCTGGCTCGAAGCAAGCGTTGGTAATTTCAGATACGGACAGCTGCTCGTGGTAGGCCTTCTCTGCCGAGATGACTGGAGCATATGTGGCAAGGGGGAAATGGATACGTGGATATGGCACCAAGTTGGTCTGGAACTCAGTTAAATCGACGTTCAGAGCACCATCAAATCGGAGAGATGCGGTGATGGAGCTGACGATCTGACCAATCAGACGGTTCAAATTGGTGTATGTTGGTCTCTCGATGTCGAGATTACGTCTGCATATGTCGTAGATAGCCTCGTTGTCGACCATGAATGCACAGTCAGAGTGTTCCAGGGTGGTGTGAGTGGTCAGGATGGAGTTGTATGGCTCAACGACGGCAGTGGATACCTGTGGCGATGGATAGATGGCGAACTCCAGTTTGGATTTCTTGCCGTAATCGACACTGAGACGTTCCATCAACAGGGAGGTGAAGCCAGATCCGGTGCCGCCGCCGAAACTGTGGAAGAGCAGAAATCCCTGAAGACCGGTACATTGGTCAGCCAACTTCCTCAACCGGTCGAGGACCAAGTCGACGACTTCTTTGCCAATAGTGTAATGGCCTCTTGCGTAGTTGTTAGCGGCATCTTCCTTGCCAGTGATAAGCTGTTCTGGGTGGAACAGTTGTCGGTATGTTCCAGTTCTGACCTCATCTACAAGGAAAAGAACAGGAACGTTGATTTGTCGAAATGAAATGAAAAACTATAGACGCACACGGAAAAAATGTGTCCCCTATTGATGCATATATATCAGGTCATATATGTAATAACTCAATGTCATAGAATACCATGTGTTTATACAAGAGACCAAAATATACTGCTGCAAATGTAATCCATCCCTTGACTAAACACTATGTTGGAAGCTTATTAATTTTGTTAACAGACATTAAAAGCCCACTTAATTTTCGAACCGCCAGATCACATTATATAAAATATATGCCATATTATATACCATTTGAAATACACATTGTATTTTCAGCTTTTTCGATGTAATAAACTGTGAACATGTTTTTGTTGAGATTTATCGACGTCTGTTATTTTCAATAGAAGGGGAATAACTCTATATATCTAGATATAGAGTTATTCCCTTTTCATTGGAAATAGATTATAGTTTCAATTCTGTAGCATTCTGGGAGCCATAACGAGGAAATGATTTTATGATTTCAGCTATTACTCTATGGACACCTTCTGAGACACAGACGTTCCAAATGGTGATGAATTATAGTATTTTAATCATATGTTATGGCATAGATTTTTTATTAAAGCCGTATATCTAGGCACTATATAAAAACAAAATCGGTAACTCGAAAATTAGGTGGGCCTTTAAGAAACCGAACAAAAGAAATGACATCTTAAAGTGATCTGAAACACTCCGGTAGGGTGATCACATAGGAATTTAGAATAATCTTGCTCAAAGTAGTATTTTTTACAAATATTATATCCAAATTGACAACAAACACCGTCATTCTTATATATTAATTAAATATAGTGACTCTCGGTGGCGAACTCGTTTTCGTTAGCTTATCGCAGATCGAAGCGTCCCGAATCGAGAAGTAAATATTTACAATTGCGAATAGTTCAGACGATGGTTTCTATGGAGTGGTAAGGTCGATTTGTTTGGAATTTTCGGCGATATTACTAGAATGCTATATTCCACCAGTTGGCATAGCGCCTGAATACTAACTTTTTAGTTTCACGCACCCGAATAAGTACATAATATGTCTTTAAGCTATCAAATGTGAGCACGGACGGACAGGCAGGCAAACTATGTCCTGAACCTCTTACGGGGATCGTAAGGAACCTATTCACTTCGGGGATTAATTTGACGAGTAGTTACCGTGCATTGGGGTATTGTTCCGATAATAAATTCACCAAACGGGCTAAGATATTTTTCAAACACCCCTCCAATGAATAACTGACCATTCCGTGCAATGTATGATTGTATGACTGAATGAGATAATCCAATCAGAAGTGGAAGGAGTATACATACCGACGACAGTTGGCTCCAAATCGACGAAGACAGCCCTTGGCACGTGCTTTCCGGCGCCAGTCTCGCTGAAGAAGGTGTTGAACGAGTCATCTCCCCCTCCAATGGTTTTATCGGATGGCATCTGACCATCAGGCTGGATGCCGTGCTCCAAGCAGTACAATTCCCAGCATGCATTTCCCATCTGGACACCGGCCTGGCCCACATGGATAGAGATACACTCACGCTGGAACATACAAGAACACCATAGTCAGAAATGGTAACGCCCTCAAGATCATATTATTAGGCATAATATAAAATATATTGCACCTTAAATGTAGTGCAGATTGTGAACAATGTGTATATTATAGGTAACGCCTATGTCGTTGATTATATGTGATATTGTTTGTATGTGTATACTGTGAATTTGGTGAGAAATCGGAAGTGCCAAACTAAAGTTTAATTTGTAATATTTACACACAATCCGTCACGTATTATATGTGTTCACTAAGGCGCACGCGTACACATTGGTTGAAATGTTCATTGTCAAACATGCCGCGGCCATTGTATTGATACACCAATATCCACACACCCAATGACACGTTATTATGTTCACGTGCAGCCCGCTCGCGGCAAATACACCAAACTTGCTTTAGTTTCTCGGTTCTCTTATACGATATTTGAATTGTTTTCGGCTGGCATGCATCTTTACTTTGTTATTTGTTCTAATTTATTTTGAAATAGAGGTACGTGTATGAATAGTGAATGAAATAACATTGAAAAATAGAGCTCTGAATAATGCATGAAATAGCACGCAGAATAATAATCAGGCCAAAATTATCGATCTTCGTTACATGGTTCGAATACACAAATACCAAGTACGTTTCTAATCAAATTTAGTTCATCCAAGTACGCAAATACCGAGTATGTTTTAATGTCATTTAGTCCATCACCTCCTACGACATGGTCAGATATACTTGTCAATATACAACATAAGAGGGCGCAATGGTGATCTAAGAATGGCTCAGGTAATGCACTCCTGATATCAACTTTGAAAATATGGCATCTCATCAAGGTTAATTAATATACATATATGGTTCCATGATGGTTAATTAAAATACGGTCACACCCAGAGATGGTTAATTAAAATATGGTCCGATGAGAGTAGATTAAAATATGGTCACATGGGGTTTAAATAAAATATGGTCCCATGGGGGTTAATTAACATGTGGCCCAATGAGGGTTAATAAAAAAATATGGTCTCATGATGGTTAAATAAAATGGTACCATGATTATTAATTAAAATATGGTCCCATAACTGATCTGGGTTAATTAAAGTATGGTCCCATGGGGGTTAATACAAATATGGATCCATGGTTAATTGAAATATGGTCCCATGAAGGTCAATTAAAATATGGTAACATGAGTGTTAATTAAAGTTAAAATATAGTCCCATTATGAGGGTTAATTAAAATTAAAATATGGTGTCAACTGATCAGTGTTTTTCGGTGGAATCTTAATTATTCGACAACGGCCACCCTACAATGTCGTTTATTCCGTGAAAATCAGAAAAAAATGCGATTTTGGTGAAAACCCTGTGGGTTGGCCGGTGGTGAATGTTTTTAATGGAATCTTAATTATTCGCCGCCCTACAATGCCGTGTATACCGTGAAAATCGTACTAGAAAAGGCTATTTTGGGCATTTTACCATTTTGGGTGATCCGATATGGAAACCCTGTGGGTTGGCCGGTGGTGAATGTTTTTAATGGAATCTTAATTATTCGCCGCCCTACAATGCCGTGTATACCGTGAAAATCGTACTAGAAAAGGGTATTAGGCATTTTACCACTTTGGGTGGTATGGTGTGGAAATCCAGTAGTTGGGTGGCAAAATAGCTGGGTGTAATCTGAATTATTCCTGAACGGCCACTCTAAAATGCCATTTATTCCGTGAAAATCAGACCAGAAATGCGATTTCAAGCATTTTACCACTTTTTTTGGGTGCAATCTTAATTATTTGCAAACGGCCACCATTCAATGCCATTTATTCCGAGAATATCAGACTAGAAATGCGATTTTGGTCATTTTGTCACTTTGGGTGGTAGCATGTGGAAACCCAGTGTGTTGGGTGGTGAAATGTGTGTGTGGTATCTTAATTATTCGTCAACGGCCACCCCACAATGCCGTTTATCCCGTTTAAATCGTACCAAATTTCTTTCTTTTTTTCAAATATCCAATAAGGAATAAGTAACTGTCCAATAAGGAACATGCCACCAGTATGGGTCGGGGGGGGGGGGGGACAAAGTTTTTTTTTGCTGAATAAATCACCAACTTAGGAATATCAGTGCTACTTTCTAACAATACTTTGGCGTTCAGCGAGACTCTAACTCTTAATTTACAGCATGTATCAACGAGAAACCATGGATATTATCTATATGATCGTTTGGGCGAACTATTTATGTACACGGATTCACTTGAATAGGTAACTCTTTGCATTTGTCGGATGGGGGGGGGGGGCTAAATGTTCCATCTTTTGAGGTCGATTATATTCGATTTGCCTAGTCTGGTGATTTACAAGAAGTAGAATACACTATTAAATACACTATTAAAGGTTCTCAATCCGATCAGACCCTCATAAATTACTATTTCTTTGGCTTCGGGGGTAAAAAAAACATTTGATTCGAGTCGAGGAACCTACCCATCAACGCTCAGAGTGATCAGATATCAAGTTTTGTTATTTCTATTGCTTGTGGCCCAGAAACACGCCGTCAAAGGGATGGTCTCGGTCAAAATTGCGTTATTATTACCACTTGATTTTAGAGTTATCCATCTTCGTCCGTTTGAACAAGTGTTTCTGGGCCAAATATTAGTACACATCTCGAGAAATAACAAAATTCAAAAATCAATATCTCATCACTCTGAGCTATGATGGGTGGATTCCTCGACTCGAATCAAATATTTTTTACACCTGAAGCCAAAGAAATAGTAATTTAGGGGTGCTTAATCGGATTGAGCACCTTTAAATACGTCAAGAATAAGAAAAAAACAAAAAGAACTAATTAGATAGCGATTGGTATTCAATCTGAGTATAACACGCGAATTTAGAATTGTATACTTCCTTTTGGAATGATTATATTCACTAAATAACGGAGATTTTCAAAAATAAAAATAAACTACATTTAAAGAGCGTTTACAATCAGTATTAAAGAGCGTTTCTTTAAAGATTGCTTTTTAACGGAAGAAGTGATTTCGAATACAACCCTGACATCGCGTGACAGCTGTTACTCTGAAAACTAATCACTATCTAATCGTGAACCCCGTATATTTCGCTATACAATCGCGTGCGGATTATATATGATACATATACATGTATAGGCGCGACTCAAATCATGCATGCCCCGTTTTATAACTATGTAGTATTGTCCTGGGACAATAACCGGCATAGAGTTGTGTTTATATTCAATTGGATGGAACCCTGAATCAATATATACCCTGATTATCTCATTAATTATACATGCTTGCTGTGTGTGTGTCATTCTGATCGATATTTACGTGCATGGCCATAATATAATTTATTGATCTTCAATATGAACAGCTTACAATTAGTTTGTTGTGTAACACAAAGCATGCATGTATGTGCACACAGGTTAAATGGTGACCAAATATATAGAGTGCATTATGAATATACATAATATTTATACAAATATAGCGAGTTTATAGAATGTCACGTCCGAATTTTCACCCGCACATATCCGTATATTTTGTTGACCGTGTCACACGGATATGGTCTGGTGTGTATTTCCGCTCACTCCTGGCAATCGTACCGCCACGCAGGTTGTGTGTAGAAATTTTGCCGTGAATATGAGTATGCGGCTCCAATTAAATATATATAATCCTTTATTTCCTCCATGTAATGGAGAGCTTAGAATAAATGTATACAAATAACGATACAAATGAACAATAACACAAGAAAGAATACATCATGTGAGTATGTACAGTAATGGAGGGAGTCAAGATACGCGGAAGTTTCTATGCCGAGACTATCAATTAGTAATGTTCGCACCAGAAAATATACCTCAGTTATAGAATTTCGGCTGAATTACATGAGAAAAGTATGTGATCGAACTGATTGTCGTAGTGGTGTTTGCAGGCTGCACATGATGAATTATTCTTATATGTAGTTCTATTCAGTAATAGAGCTAGGAGTTCTTGAGAATGACTCGGGTTCCCGGCTAGAAGTTTCCAAATAATCCAAGTCGACAACGGATCTCTGTGTATGTATATATATATATATATATATATATATATATATATATATACGATACTAGCTGTGGTACCCGTGTTCTGACATGCATTTACCCAATTTCAAAGAACTTTTTTGTACACCACATTGGCGGTTTTCCCTTCGGTATCAGTTTTTCTTGTGTTAAATTGAAGCGCCTTTGAGTAATTTTTCAGTAAAATAAAACTATCGTGTTCGGTCTCTTATTCTAGGCGACGTGTGATGTTGACTGCGCTTGCTGTGTAAACAAACGACAAAGAGCGTTCAGTGTTGATCTATATTCCTGGTATGATATTAATATAGAGCGTTCTGTGTTGATCTATATCCCTGGTATGCTATTAATAAAGAGCGTTCTGTGTTTATCTATATTCCTGGTATGATAATAATAAAGAGCGTTCTGTGTTGATCTATATTCCTGGTATGATATTAATAAAGAGCGTTCTGTGTTTATCTATATTCCTGGTATGATAATAATAAAGAACGTTCTGTGTTGATCTATATTCCTGGTATGATATTAATAAAGAGCGTTCTGTGTTTATCTATATTCCTGGTATGATAATAATAAAGAGCGTTCTGCTCGCTTGTGTGCAGCAACTTGTTATCAACATTCCGTGCGAAGTCTCAGCTTGTCTTTTAACCTATATCATAAGATTCTCCGGGTAAAATTACCCCTATATATATACTAATAATCAGTCCCGATGGTCCAGCCGTTTGGTCGTCTATAGCCAGACAAACAAACGAACAACCATAATTGAGTTTTACTAGTATAGATGATAGCAGAATTTATTGTGTGTTACATTGTTATTCCATGATTACATATCCTCGTGATAACTTATTTATATGACAGACTAAACGAAAGGCCGATCCCGATAGGCAGATGTTTAACCCATAACTTCAACAATACCGACTCAAAATCAGCGATCTAGACGGTACTATAAACCTGTACATACGTGGAGATAAAATGGGGGGGGGGGGGCATCATTTACTTGGATAGGTATAAATATGAGACTGATCAGATAAAGTATTGATATGGATAGCATGTGTTCATGTCATGGTTAAAGGTAGGGTTAATATATTCTAAATCAATCAATCGATACCAAAATCGAAAATCGAAAAAGAATTTGTCATGATTATACCTGGATCTGATTATAAGAGTGATCGGTTGAAAAATATTTAGTTATCAAATTGTTTCAAGGGAACTGGTGGATGAGGTTCATATTTTGAAGCAAATAAACCAAACGACCTAATTAATTATCTGGGCGCTACAGCTACAGCTTACTAATGTCCTCTATTATATACCCGGAACTGCTAGCAACAGCCAGCAGATGAGAGTAAACATCGTGTAATTACTCCCCTTTGATCAGTCTGATAAGTGCATACATGCCTATATGGAATGAAGTCAATTGTTCATACTGTCTTAACCGGGCAACCGATGGATACCAAAAACTATACATGTGATGGTGAGTTATCATAAACATGCACATACCCATACAATTTCAACACGATCCGATAATAAAAATGCTTGAGTTATCGTGTCGTATATAGCAAGTGTCTACGGACAGACGTATATACGGGCGGACGGACGAACGACCGATGGTTGATCCGGACGTCGGTATTATGTGTAACATACATGTTATTTGTACACATAATAAAAACGTTCGCCATAATTGTACCCCGGGTATATTTGTTATGTCTGACTCTAGATCATGCCATGAACTAGTCTGACTCATAATATATCGATCTGAGCAAACATTATAAACGACGAGTCACACAATAAGACCAAGAATGCTGAAGAGAGGACACTTTATCAATATATTTGCACCAGGTACAACAGTGAATGGGCACAATGGTTTTATCGATCGGGCTTTGTTTGATGTTGTGGGGTTGCTATGGGGAACAAAGAAATATTTGTGTTCGCGCGCTTAATCCTGCCGACACCTGCCCTGCGTCGTATTAATACAGTGCGTGTCTGAGCATGAAAAAGGTAATTCATGCCAAACCAACGATAACAAGCATGTATTATTTAAAACTAACCATTGATTTGCGAGCTAGTTTTACCATGTATTTTCAATGTGACAGCTACAATGATTGTATGTATGAGCGGCCCGAATCCCGCGCGTATATGGAATTGTTAGGCTTTCGTAGTAAATATCATAAAGAAGTTTTTATACCCATTGAAGTTATTGTTAGGTATGCTGTTGTGAGAATTCGTTGCGCATATATGTCATGGGTTCGATAAAGCATTTAAAGCTATGAATCATGCAATCGACACTGACATGTATAGCTAGGCTACAAATTCAGGGAATGGTCTATAGATGTTGATAACTGCATGTCACATGTTTGGGCGCCCAATCTATATATATGTAAGTCAAAATGTACCCAAATTCCCATTAAATAGTATTTATTCAACAGCGAATTTTATGTCTCTTTTCAAGGCCATTTCCCTATTTTAAACAATATACACAATGTACAATGTAATCATCAATATGTGAAGTATATATATCTTTATTATCCTCAATAATTGAAGAGTTAGGTGTATCTTTTGTAGTAAATATTATAAAGAAGTTTTTATACCCATTGAAGTTATTATTAGGTATGCTGTTGTGAGAATTCGTTGCGCATATATGTCATGGGTTCGATAAAGCATTTAAAGCTATGAATCATGCAATCGACACTGACATGTATAGCTAGGCTACAAATTCAGGGAATGGTCTATAGATGTTGATAACAGCATGTCACATGTTTGGGCGCCCAATCTATATATATGAAAGTCAAAATGTACCCAAATTCCCATTAAATAGTATGTATTCAACAGCGAATTTTATGTCTCTTTTCAAGACCATTTCCCTATTTTAAACAATATACACAATGTACAATGTAATCATCAATATGTGAAGTATATATATCTTTATTATCCTCAATAATTGAAGAGTTAGGTGTATCTTTTGTAGTAAATATCATAAAGAAGTTTTTATACCCATTGAAGTTATTGTTATAGGTATGCTGTTGTGAGAATTCGTAGCGCATATATGTCATGGGTTCGATAAAGCATTTAAAGCTATGAATCATGCAATCGACACTGACATGTATAGCTAGGCTACAAATTCAGGGAATGGTCTATAGATGTTGATAACAGCATGTCACATGTTTGGGCGCCCAATCTATATATATGAAAGTCAAAATGTACCCAAATTCCCATTAAATAGTATTTATTCAACATCGAATTTTATGTCTCTTTTCAAGACCATTTCCCTATTTTAAACAATATACACAATGTAATCATCAATATGTGAAGTATATATATCTTTATTATCCTCAATAATTGAAGAGTTAGGTGTATCTTTTGTAGTAAATATCATAAAGAAGTTTTTATACCCATTGAAGTTATTGTTATAGGTATGCTGTTGTGAGAATTCGTAGCGCATATATGTCATGGGTTCGATAAAGCATTTAAAGCTATGAATCATGCAATCGACACTGACATGTATAGCTAGGCTACAAATTCAGGGAATGGTCTATAGATGTTGATAACTGCATGTCACATGTTTGGGCGCCCAATCTATATATATGAAAGTCAAAATGTACCCAAATTCCCATTAAATAGTATTTATTCAACAGCGAATTTTATGTCTCAGTCTTTTCAAGGCCATTTCCCTATTTTAAACAATATACACAATGTACAATGTAATCATCAATATGTGAAGTATATATATCTTTATTATCCTCAATAATTGAAGAGTTAGGTGTATCTTTTGTAGTAAATATCATAAAGAAGTTTTTATACCCATTGAAGTTATTGTTATAGGTATGCTGTTGTGAGAATTCGTAGCGCATATATGTCATGGGTTCGATAAAGCATTTAAAGCTATGAATCATGCAATCGACACTGACATGTATAGCTAGGCTACAAATTCAGGGAATGGTCTATAGATGTTGATAACTGCATGTCACATGTTTGGGCGCCCAATCTATATATATGAAAGTCAAAATGTACCCAAATTCCCATTAAATAGTATTTATTCAACATCGAATTTTATGTCTCTTTTCAAGACCATTTCCCTATTTTAAACAATATACACAATGTACAATGTAATCATCAATATGTGAAGTATATATATCTTTATTATCCTCAATAATTGAAGAGTTAGGTGTATCTTTTGTAGTAAATATCATAAAGAAGTTTTTATACCCATTGAAGTTATTGTTATATATAGGTATGCTGTTGTGAGAATTCGTAGCGCATATGTGTCATGGGTTCGATAAAGCATTTATTTTAAAGCTATGAATCAATCGACAATGACATGTATTGGTTACGAATTCAGAGAATGGTCTATAGATGTTGATAACTGCATCTCACATGTTTGGGCGCCCATTCAAAATGAAAGTCAAAATGTCCCCAAATTCCCATTAAATAGTATTTATTCAACAATGAATTTTATGTCTCTTTCCAAGGCCATTTTCCTATTTTAAACAATATGCACAATGTACAATGTAATCATCAATATGTGAAGTATATATATCTTCATTATCCTTCATAATTGAAGAGTTGGGTGTCCCCAAAACATCTCTTTTGTAGTAAATATCATAAAGAAGTTTGTATACCCATTGAAGTTATTATTAGGTATGCTGCTGTGTGTATTCGTAGCGCATATGTGTCATGTGATCGATAACGCATTTAACGCTATGAATCAACCGACACTGACATGTATTGGCTACGAATTCAGAGAAGGTCTACAGATGTTGATAACTGCAAGTCACATGTTTGGGCGCCCAATCTACATGAAAGCCAAAATTTCCCCAAATTCCCATTAAATAGTATTTATTCAACAGCGAATTTTATATCTCTTTCCAAGGCCATTTTCCTATTTTAAACGATATACACAATTTGCAGTGTTATCATCAATATATATGTGAAGTTGATATCAAGTTAAAATTTTCATGTTTAAGTGTACAAATATTATGACATCTCAATGACAGTTGGAGAATATCTGTAGGTATCCTGCGGTATTCCCAAAACATCTCTGGATTTTTCGTTCTCAATTTTATGAATCGGAGTTTGAGAAATGTATAACGTCTAAACATTTTCATCTTTTGGAATTAAACCTCATTTAAAATGATACTTGTTAACGAAACAAGAACTTATTTTTTCTGAAATTATTAGTCGAATATGCAATATATTTAACCCTTTGAGTGCCAGGTCCGATTTTTGTATCAACCCATATACCCTGTGCCAATGCATTCTCTTATATATGCGAGTCGACCATAGGTCGCCTCGCATATATAAGAGAATGCATTGGCTTAAACATTTTTTTTTTTTTTTTTTTTTACAATTTTTTACAATTTTAATATATTTTATTATATTCTTTAACAGACTTATTGTGTATGTTTAGGGCCAATAATATCGGCCCCTGGCACTCAAAGGGATAATTATATAATGGTCGAATATTATGGGCCTTTGCGCTCAAATATCTGTAAAGTTTCCCTCCATTTCAAATGAAATTGTCGTTATAATGTGTGCGAAATGATTAAGTAAACGTAAGTACTCACCATTTTACTTGGTTTGATGTAGGTTTTTGAATCACAGAAAAACGTTGGGTTTAAACGTGAGTCAAACAGCAAGTGAAATCAATTATCGAGCACCGCCGGTAATAAAGCAAAGTAAGGGATGCCAGATGTGGTTGCCAGGTGACAGTCTCAGCATACCGCGCACTATCGGCGTCCATGGATACCATAAATCGATGAGTATTGATATTGGGACCCTGAGAAGCTTCGAGATTCAATTCGATTCGATTCGGTCATAGGATTCGAACATTTTCGAATCACTTTTCTCGGATTTCTCGTGGGTGCACGAAAAAGACCACGACGTTGAAGATGCCCTATCCTAAATTTCAAATCTAACTTCAAGCTTGATCTGAGTTGAGGGACATCTCAATATGCCATTAAGATCGATATATGCTAGGTCATTTCGATAAGAAATGAGAATTTGTTCACGCTCACTGAATTAAGCACACACGAAGCACTCATTCTGAGTTCGTGCCGCCATAACTCTGATATATATATATTTATGCCCTGACTCACTTTAAAGCTTTGACACGAGTTTGGACCCATAGGATATGCCCTGACTTATTATCAAGCCTTGACATAACAAACCTAAAACCCCTTTTTCATTTGTTAGGATATATTGACACTAACACATAATTTCCATATCCGACTATTTATTCTCGCCTCTGGTTGAACCATTTACAAAATAGCAATGTACATAGTTATTGCTGTTCATGAATTTTAGGAATTGCTTTTGCAATTTTTGCTTGTAACCAGATATGTAACCCTAATGTGGTTGTAAAACGTCAAAATGGCAGCCATGTTGGTGTGAGACACCACATGTAAAATTGTAAACCCTCTGTAAAGCAAGAGAGTTAATAAAAAAAGAGCCAAAAGAATACAACCAGTATAGGTCTGCCAGCATGTAAAACCAGGTGGACTGCCTGGGAACAATGAGGCACACCTGTAACGATCAGTAGAAACATGAAGAGAAACATACATATAATACACAATTCGATGTTTTTGTCTTGCTTATATAGTCGTACCTCCCAACGATGTAACTACTAACTAGGGATGCAACGATGTATCGCAATTTTAACGCATCGCGATTCTTTCTATATTTGTGACCCGCCATATCAAATCCAGTCGTAAGTCGGGATTTTTTTTACCCTGTGCCAATGCATTCTCTTATATATGCGAGTCGACCATAGGTCGCCTCGCATATAAGAGAATGCATTGGCCTAACAATGTTTTACAATTTTAATAATTTTTTCTTGTATTCTTTAACAATTTTATAATTTCACCCATACAGAGCCCCAGACAAACATGAGCAGACGACACTCTTCTATATGCTTCTATATATATATGTGGCTCCCTGCAGGGTAATGGATGTTTTTTTATTTTAAGTCCTAAAAATTGTAAGAAACATTTATTTAAAAAAAATGATAACAAATTGTTAGGCCAATGCATTGGCACAGGGTAAACAAAAATCCCGACTTACGACTGGATTTGATATGGCGAGTCACATATTATGTATACTTGTTCGGGTGCGTGAAACTGCTGTGTTAGTATTCAGGCACTATGCCAATTGGAGGAATGCAACATTCTACTAACACAGCCGAAAATCTGAATCAAATCGACCGTACCACTCCATAGAAAACATCGTCTGAACTACACTCAATTGTAAATATTTACTACTCGATTCGGGACGCATCTATTGGCAATAAACTAACGAAAACGATTTCACCATCGAGAGTCACTGCGTTTAATTAATACATATGAATGACGGTGTGTGTTGTAAATTTAGATATAGTATTTGTAAAAATAACTACTTTGAACAAGATTATTCTCCATTTCTATTTGATCACCCCACTGGAGTGTTTCACATCACTTTAATTTCCACGACCATATAGTTACTATCTTCTGTCTATATCTATATTTGCGAATAGCTGTCTGTCTGTCTGTCTGTCTGTGTTCTATAGAAATTCACGGGTGACCATCTAGGTTGCACCAAAGAAGTCTAAAAGGGAGAACTTTTTACGAGGAAGATAATGGTGCGGGTTAGAATTTTCTAAAGTGACGCTGTTGTTGTCAGGGGCAGAACAAGGGGAGGGCAACAACAAATTTTGTCGCCGATTTCCACCAAACTTATACACAATCAACTTCATGGTATGAGTAATATAATGGTGTGAGTTAAAGAATAATGTCAAAAGTGGCGTCATTCGAGTCAGGGGTGCACGGAAGGGCAGAGGGGCACCACAAATGATAAAAAATATGTTTTGTTACGATTTCCGCCAAATTGATACACATTCTTCCCAATCGGTGACCCTTGGATGAGAGATGGGGGGGGGGGCACTAAATTTGATGCGGTTCGAGTCCGGTGTGCACGGAGGGGTAGAGGGTCACCAAAATTTATTTAAAAAAGAAACTATTTTTATCGCCGATTTCCACCGAATTGATACATATTCTTCTCCATGATACAAGGAATCTAATCGTGTGATTTAAATACGCCAAAATATGGCTGGATAAGTGATGGTTGGCACTAAATTTGATAAGAATTTGTTAAGTTGCCGATTTCCACCAATTTTATATATAGTCATCTTCATAATGAGTCTATATAATAGTTTGGTTTAAAGATGTCAAAATGCGCCACTTGATTCAACGATAGGGAGAGGAAGGTCACACAAAAAACTGTTAAAAATATTTTTAGCGCCAATTTACACTAAATTCATACACGTTCTTCTCCAATGGTATGAGAAATCACATCGTGTGGGTTAAAGACGCCACATTTGTGCCTTTATTTTTGATGTCTGTCTGTCTTCTATATGACTTCACGGGGGACTATCTAGTTGGCACAAAAGGGGTCTAATATATAGGGGTATCGTTTTACAAGGAAGATAATGGTGTGTTTTAAACTTTTCTAAAGTGACGCGGTTGGTGTCAGGGGCTTAAAAGGGGGAGCTAGTGCAGCAAAAATGATGAAATATATACATAACCATCTCCACGACATGGCACCGTTCGAGTTGGGGTGCATGGGGGGGGGAGAGGGGCACCAATATTGATAAAAAAATACAGTAAACGAGGATTCTATTCGTGTGATTCAAAGACACCAGATTGGTTCCGTTTGTGTGAGAGATGGGGGGGGGGCACTAAATTTGATAATAATTTGCTTAGTTAGCGATTACCACCACACTTATAAATAATCATCTCCATAATATCAGGAGTCTAATGGACGTGGTTTAAATATGCCAAAAGTGACGTCGTTCGAGTCATGGATGGGGAGGGGAGGGGCATCAAAGCCGATAAAATATGTTTAACACTATATCAGATCCACCAAATTCACACACGTGGGTTAAAGCCGCCACAATTTGTGTCGTTCGGGATGGAGAGAGGAGGGGCACTAACAATGATAAGAATGTTTAGTCGCCATCTGAAAAGGGTACATCTGCCCGATACAATGGATTTCTTTCATATTTTAGAACAGACTCATAGCCTAACATAAAGAAGTTAAAATCTCGCTCTGTGTGGGTCACATGTAGCTAATATATAGCAACATTTTTAAACTGATAATAATTAGCCAGTATAGCACCATGAACAGAGAAGCACCTGAACATTTCTTTGAAACATCTGTATCATCGTGGAGATAACCAGGTGTCCTCAAAATCTTAGTCTTACCCACCAGATTGATTTATACAGCTCTATATAAAACCCAATTATCGTTTTTTATTTCTGCGAAGTAATGTGTTTATGATGTTCATGTTTTGATCCCAATGAAATATATATATATATATATATATATATATATATATAAAAAATTTAAAACCGCCAATTCTGACCGCGTCAAATTTTTACAATTTTAAAAAATGATAACGCTTGAAGTGCGCGCAGCTGTAAATGAATAACTATTTCTTTATTTGTGGGACGAATTAATCGAGAAAAACAAAATAACAATCACTCCGACAAGGTGGACCACTACTTATAAGTTATACTCCCTGTATACGACTGACTTTGTGTGATACCATTTGGTTATACAATTTATGAGAATATGTGTAACCCTTTGGGTAAGAGTATTCTCTATTCCCACCAAATGTCCAAAGCAGAGGGCTTCACGTCACTTTAACACGGACAACGCTGGGTAACCCTGCCAGTATAGACTATATAGTAACTATAGTGGTGGATGTGTTAATTTTTCAGCCATTTTGACACAAATATCCAACAACTGTGCTACCCATATACTATAATTATATAGATAACATCATTAATGCACTAAAACAGTGTTATTTTGGTATCAACCCTTTTTCCGAAGGTCCAATACTCCGAATGTCCCATATTACGAAGTTCCAATATTCCGAAGGTCCCATATTACAAAGGTCAAATACTCCGAAGGACCTATATTCCGAAGACCATATATTCCGAAACCCTATATATATTCTGAATGAGTGGTCATTCCGGTCATTTTATGATATGTGGTGAATTTGGAATAAGGAAAAATATTCACGTCGCTTGCTCTCCAATAATTAAGGCCACTGGGACGATACGGAATCTCAGAACCCCACAGTCACGACAATGCATCGGTAGATATATCCCTAAAAACCTTAATAAAAGGTCTGCACGCATTGAAACCCATCGTTACATCAGAACACATTCGGAGTATCGGATATTCGTAGTATCGGTCCTTCGGAGTAATCGGTCTTCGAGTATAACAGCTTCGAAGTATTGGGCATTCGAAGTATTAGACCTTCGGACTATTGAACCTTCGGATTATTAATACTTCGGACTCAAAGAGCGACGAGCCCCCGAAGGGAAACCCGCCAACCCACGCAGTAAAACCGCCGCGAGGCGGACCACGCGTTCGGCTCCGAGATCCAACTACGAGCTTTTTAACTGCAACAACTTTAATATACGCTATTGGAGCTGGAATTACCGCGGCTGCTGGCACCAGACCTTCGGAGTAATTAGCCTTCAGAATATCGGACCTTCGTAATATCGGACCTTCGGAGTATTGGGTCTTCGGAATAAAAGTACGTAAAGGGAGGGGGACTATCATAACTAGATCGTGCACATGAGCCAATTACTATGAGATTTTATTTATCAGCTTGTCAAAATTCAATGATCTGATAAAAAGCGTCCACGCTTCCATCAATTTATTTTGCCATGCTGACATTTGGTTTTCTTTTGCCAGGTAAGCTGACATTGGGGTTTCTTTCGCCAGGCTTCAGTTGACATTTGGTTTCAATTCGGACAGTGGATATTTAATAAAGAATATATCCACAAGCAGTGCTTTTCTGATGTACAACGTAATTCAAACTACAAGACAGAACTCTACCATGTTGTTTGAACACAATTTGGTCTTAGCCCTTTCGACAGGGGCTGCGCTGATGTAGCATTAAAGATCCCATGCCAGTGCATTCTCTAATATATGCGAGTCTCGCATAGGGAGCCTCGCAATATAAGAGAAGTGAGCCTCGCAATATAACAGAATGTACTGGCTTACAACGTCAAGGTATATATTGTTAGGCAAATGTATTCTCTTATATACGCGAGGATCCCTACAGGAGACTCGCATACATAAGAGAATGCATTGGCACAGGGTTTTCGCAAAAAGTTCAAAAAGCTCCATGCAGTCATGGCACAGACAAGCCGCAGTTTAGTGTGCCTGTCATGTGCAGAATGAGGTCCCCAGAGGGTGAATTTAGAGACGCCATTCCTCATAGCGGGCTAGCATAACTAAATTCACCCACTGGGGAGGGGGGGGGGCTATAATAACTAGATCGTGCCCATGAGCCAATGACTATTTTTTTTTTATCATCTAGTCAAAATTCAACGATCTGATAAAGAGCGTCCACGCTTCCATCAATTTATTTTGCCAGGTAAGCTGACATTTGGTTTTCTTTTGCCGTGTAATTATGCTGAAATTTGGTTATATTTTGCCAGGTAACACCCCTGGCCAAGTGGTGCTGCTAATCTGCTATGATGCGGTTGGTCCTGCTGAATTGCTATGATGCGGGAAGGGCAAACTGATGCCGTTACGAAAAAGTACCGCTATTTTTTCTAAAGTTGTCATTTTCGCGGTGTTTGGCTAATCCGAATGACTTGAGAGAAAAACCAGTGTGTGTATGAAACATTCAAGAACATATATATATTTTCAAAAATATTATAATGCCTGCGTTGGTGTTTCTGAAACGACGTGAATAACCATCTTGATTATAGTCGATTTTCAACAACTAATACAACAAGTGTTTAAAATGTTTCGCAATAAATATGTTTTTGAATGTTTCATACGCATAATGGCTTTTCCTGGATCTGTTCAGATTATCGGAACACCACGAAAAAGACAAATTAAAATAATATAACGGTACTTTTTGTTAACAGCATCATAGCAATTCAGCAGGACCCAACCGCACCATAGCAGATTAGCAGGACCACTTGACCAGGGGTGGCTAAGCTAACATTGGGGTTTCTTTTGCCATGCTTCAGTTGACATTTGGTTTCAATTCGGACAGTGGATCTTTAACAAAGAATATATCCTCAAGCAGTGCTTTTCTGGTGCACAACGTAATTCAAACTACAAGACAGAACTCTGCCATGTTGTTTGAACACAATTTGGTCTTATCCCTTTCGACAGGAGCTGCGCTGATGCAGCATTAAAGATTCCATGCCAGTGCATTCTCTAATATATGCGAGTCTCGCATAGGGAGCCTCGCAATATAAGAGAAGGGAGCCTCGCAATATAAGAGAATGTACTGGCTTACAACATTAAGGTATATATTGTTAGGCAAATGTATTCTCTTATATACGCGAGGATCCCTACATGAGACTCGCATATATAAGAGAATGCATTGGCACAGGGTTTTCGCAAAAAGTTCAAAAAGCTCCATGCAGTCATGGCACAGACAAGCCGCAGTTTAGTGTGCCTGTCATGTTCAGAATGAGGTCCCCAGAGGGTGAATTTAGAGACGCTATTCCTCATAGCGGGCTAGCATAACTAAATTCACCCACTGGGGACCTCATTCTGCTTAGGCGTCATCTTCTCTGGAAAGTTTCTTTATTATCAAATTTATATAGAAACTTCTTTTCATATATAGATTCTATTCTTTTTTAGTTTAGTTTCTCTATATCCCCACTTTGGCAGACGACACATTGCATAACCGAGGTTCCCAATGGGTGTACATCACAATATACACAATTTGGGAAGTTCAATCTGAGTATGTCTCCCATAGCAGATGAGGCCACGCAGAATGAGGTCCCCAGAGGGGGAATTTGGTAGTGATAGCCCGCTATGCGGGATAGCGTCACTAAATTCACCCTCTGGAGACCTCATTCTGCAAATGATAGGCACGCTATAAGCAGGCTTGGGCCCAGAGCGCCTGGGTGGATGGGAAAGACAGACGAGATGATAACGTTCCTTGCTTATATTAGCTTTGAATTGACATGACAGTGTGTTTTGTTAATAAATTATTTAGTCAGATTCAGGAACATTCGAAGCTCAGTATTCCTTTCAGAACAGTTAGCTCTAGTATTCCTCTCCTTCTTCTTCTCCTTCTCCTTCAACGGAGTCGACGCCTACCTCTTCGTAATCCTTCTCAAGGGCAGCCAAATCTTCTCTGGCTTCGGAGAACTCTCCCTCCTCCATACCCTCACCGACATACCAGTGGACGAAGGCACGCTTGGCGTACATCAGGTCGAATTTGTGGTCGAGTCTCGCCCAGGCTTCGGCAATGGCGGTAGTGTTGCTCAACATACACACGGCACGCTGGACTTTGGCCAAGTCACCCCCTGGCACAACGGTTGGTGGCTGGTAGTTGATACCAACTTTGAAACCAGTGGGACACCAGTCGACGAATTGGATGGTCCTCTTGGTCTTGATTGTGGCAATTGCTGCGTTGACATCCTTTGGCACAACATCTCCTCTGTACAACATGCAGCAGGCCATGTATTTTCCGTGGCGGGGATCGCATTTCACCATCTGGTTGGCTGGCTCAAAGCAAGCGTTGGTAATTTCAGATACGGACAGCTGCTCGTGGTAGGCCTTCTCTGCCGAGATGACTGGGGCATATGTGGCAAGGGGGAAATGGATACGTGGATATGGCACCAAGTTGGTCTGGAACTCGGTTAAGTCGACGTTCAGAGCACCATCGAATCGGAGAGATGCGGTGATGGAGCTGACGATCTGACCAATCAGACGGTTCAAGTTGGTGTATGTTGGTCTCTCGATATCGAGGTTACGTCTGCAGACGTCATAGATGGCCTCGTTGTCGACCATGAATGCGCAGTCAGAGTGCTCCAGAGTGGTGTGAGTGGTCAGGATGGAGTTGTATGGCTCGACGACGGCAGTGGATACCTGTGGCGATGGATAGATGGCGAATTCCAGTTTGGATTTCTTGCCGTAGTCGACACTGAGACGTTCCATCAACAGGGAGGTGAAGCCAGATCCGGTGCCGCCGCCGAAGCTGTGGAAGATGAGAAATCCCTGAAGACCGGTACATTGGTCAGCCAACTTCCTCAATCTGTCAAGGACCAAGTCGACGAGTTCCTTGCCAATTGTGTAGTGGCCTCGCGCGTAGTTGTTAGCGGCATCTTCCTTACCAGTGATCAGCTGTTCTGGGTGGAAGAGTTGACGGTATGTTCCAGTTCTGACCTCATCTACAAGGAAAATAACGGGAACGTTGAGTTTTAGGAAATAGAAATAAAATGAAGACTATACACGCACTGACCCACACGACACATGTCTCCCATTGATGAATATATCCATGCCAAATATATATATATAGGGGTGGTAGATAAGATAACTATACACGCACTGATCCACACGGACATGTAGAGTATATGCCTGGATTATATATATATAAGAGCATAGGATCTGTCTGTCCGGATTTACGTTAATGATGATGACGATAGTGATGATGAGGAGGATGAAATTGTCGATGAAGTAATAATGCTGATGACGGCAATGATTAGGATTAAGATTATGACGATGATAGTGATGACGATCACAATTAAATGCGACGACGGTGATAATGATGCGGACGATCATTTTAATGATGATGACAATGATGATGTTAATTACAAATACAATGGCGATAGTGATGATTTTGATTACAATGACGACAGTAATGAGGATGATGACAATGATGGTATGACCATGATGGCGATGATTATAACAAAGGCGACGACGATGGTGAAATATAATGACGAAGAAGCGATGACATTGATCGAGACGACGATGACGATTTCTTTGGCGATGATGACGATGCGATGATGATGATCATGATGATGGTGGTGGTGGTGATGATGATGATGATGATGATGATGATGATGATGATGATGATGATGACGATGATTATGAAGGCGGTGGTGTGGATGATTATGATTATGGCGATTATGATGATGACGTATTATTTGCTATCACAATGCCAAAGGAAAAAGAAATCGCTCATAACGAGCGTCTGTGCATAATAAGTGATTAAAGGTACTCAATCCGATTCGACGGTCCCCACATCATCAGATTCCAACAACAACATGTTTTTAAAATGCCGCTTCAGTTATCAGAATCGATTAATTGCCCAAAAATAATGCTAACCATATATAGTCAACTATAGCATAAAATTGCCCAAAAACCTGTTATTTATCAACGTTTTGTTCAACGAAATTTTGCCAGTTGTCAAATATCTGACACAAAAAAGCAACTGGAATTCAGGGTTATCGATCTTCATCCGCTATCTGGTCAGATAAATTCTTCTCGTTGACAGTTTACTGGGCCACTTGAAATTAAAATAATAGATTTCAAACATCGATATCTGATGCCTAGCTTTGATGGGTGGGTTCCTCGACTCGAATCAAATACTTTTTACCCCCGAAGTAAAGGAAATAGTAATTTGCGAGCACTAATTCGGATTGAGTACCTTTAATAAGAAGGGTAACCAGTTGATGATTAAATACTCATTGCATGGTAAATATTTCACGTGAGGAGTTTTCAGATATTAAGTTCACCAAACGGCCTAAATGTTTGTTCAAACACCCCTCCAAATGAATAACTGACCATTCCATGTATTGCGTGATTGTATAACTGAATGAGAGAATCCAATCAGAAGTGGAAGGAGTATACATACCGACGACAGTTGGCTCCAAATCGACGAAGACAGCCCTTGGCACGTGCTTTCCGGCGCCAGTCTCGCTGAAGAAGGTGTTGAACGAGTCATCTCCCCCTCCAATGGTTTTATCGGATGGCATCTGACCATCAGGCTGGATGCCGTGCTCCAAGCAGTACAATTCCCAGCATGCATTTCCCATCTGGACACCGGCCTGTCCCATGTGGATAGAGATACACTCACGCTGAAAAAGACAAGAAAATTATAATCAGAAATGGTAACGCCCTCAAAATCATATTATTAGGCATATATAAAAAATGTTGGAGGTATAATGTAGTGATTGGGGAAAATGTGTATATAGGTCACGGCTATGTAGTTGATTATATGTTTAAAAATTATATATATGTGTGTATAGTGTGCGCTTGGTGAGAAAACATTTTTTAAATCGGACGTGCCAAACTAAAGTTATGATAATTATGAAATATTTACACACCATACCCTAACGTATGATATATGTTCGCAAAGGGCGCATACGTTCCAATTAGTTGAAAGGTTCAATGATAAACATGCAACGACCCACACCCAATGCCAAAAAAGTGACGAACGCCTTGACGTTTGACGCGTTATCATATTGACGGGCTGCCAAACTATTATTTTCTCGGTTCTCTTATACGGCATTTGAATTGTTTTTGGCTGGCATGAATCTTTTCTTTGTTATTTGTTCTAATTTCTATTGAAATAGAGGTCTGCATAGTACACGATATATATGATAGAGCATGCAGAATAATAAACAGGCCAAATTGTCGATCTTCGTTACTTGGTTCAAGTACGCAAATACCGAGTACGTTTATAATCACATTTAGTCCATCCAAGTACGCAAAAAAAATAAAATATATATATATACTGGTTCCCGATGAACATATTATTAAAAAAACAAATTTACTGACAGAGACCAATCTGCGGTCGGCTGAACACTGAATGGGTTACGAACAATCTGCGGTCGGCTGAACACTGAATGGTTTACAAACAATATCGAGACTCGTTATCAATACTTTCCATCAAGGATTCATTCACCTCCTATTATTAAAACAACTAAATGGTTGAGAAGATCCATGGCTTCCGATTATTGGAAAATAATTATTCATATTTCCTTCAAGATTTCATGAATGCAACTGAGACATAATTCAACACATGTTATATTTAAGGATTAACTGTCATGTGGACTGTTCTTATGGAGATGTAACCGTGAGGTAAGTGGTCATAACTTGTGTATAACCCGAAGGGTTTTACATACAAGTTATGACCAATTACCTCACGGTTACATCTCAATAAAAACAGTCCACATGACAGTTAATCCTTATATTTATATACATTTAGCGAAAAAGCCAGTTTTGTAAATGTATTTAAATCGAAAAGTGTATCGTGACAAAACCAGCCCAAAATATCCCATAGCACCCGACCAGAAACCAGCTGAGAACAATTTCAAAACGAGGCTCTTTATATTGAAACCTGATGATGTATTAAGGCAAAATCCTGCGCGAGTGCAAATGCGCCCTCAACATTACGCGTTCTTCTTCTCCAAAATCAATGACGCGTCGATGTAATTATGGTTGCAATTATGACCCTCTTGCGCGTTCACCGAGAAATAATTACAACTAGTCACATGGGCGCCGACCAATCGGAATGCTGGATTTAGTGATAATCACACTCAGTATGTAAATATTATGCATTGTATTCCCGTAATAAAATCTTCAAGAGTGACCCAGCCATTGTTCACACCTAAATATCGATAGAAATTAACGCGGTCATAAAAGTTACACTGCATCAAATGAGACAACTGCGAAGAGACATCCGCGAATACATACATCCTGCAAAAAGTCTAACCGGTACGCACATATCGAGTATGCATTTAATCATATCCCCCATGGCTCTTATTACACCACCAGATCAGCCTCGCAGTATTACGGTATACCCACCTAAATATCAAAAGCGGTTATAACAGTTATACTGCATCAATGAGACATCCGCGAAAATACATCCGCGAATTCATACATCCTGCAAAAAGTCTAACCGGTACGCGCGTATAAATAGCGAGTATGTATTTTTGTCCGAGATCGTCGATTTGACGAGTGTTTTCTGGGCCACAAATAATTTCGAGAAATAACAAATTTCAAAAATCGAATCTGATCACTGAGCTTTGATGGGTGACTTACTCGACTCAATCAAATATTTTTTTACCCCCGAAGCCAAAGAAATAGTAATTTGGGAGCGTTATTTCGGAGTATGCATCTTTAATTTACGAGAAATGATTTATATGATCGTTTCGGCGAGCCGTCTGTACACGGATACATGCACTTAAATAAGAAACCCTTCGCAAATATCTACCATAGCACACCAGTCATACATCCGTTATCGAGTGACCAAGGGATGTAAACCCTGCACGAGTTTTGACTCTTTGCATTTGGGGGAGAATGGAGGACCTGAATGTTTTGAGGTCGATTATATTCGATTTTTCTGTTCTGGTGATTTACAATAAGTCGTCTACGCTATTAAATTATCGAGCTTTATATAGTATTCGACACCTTCTACACGGCTCAAATCGTGCACCGTTTAAGTAAGTTTATAAGAAATGAGAATTTGTTCACTCTCATCAAAGCAAGCACATTTGAAGCAATTAAGTTGTGAATTAACACCCATTTTCGTTCTAAAATTTATGAATCAGAGTTTGAGCAATGTAACGTCGAACTATTTTCATCTTTTGGAATTAAACCTAATTAAAAATGATTCATAACGTCTGTTCACGAAACAAGAACTTTTTTTAAACGAAATTATCAGTCGAATCAGCGATGTATATAATAATTTACGTCTAGATATGGTCGAATAGGCATTATTTTGCGAGCAAATCTGTGGGAAATTTCTCTCGATTTCAAATGAAATTGTCATCATAATGTGTGCGTAAGTAATGTAAGTAAAAGTATAAGTACTCACCATTTTTCTTGGTTAGAGATACGATTTTTGAATCACAATAAAACGTTCGGTTTAAACGTGATACAAACAGCAAGTGAAATCAATTGACGCGCACAGCCAGATATATAGTATGGAAGACCAGAGGTGGTCGCCATGTAACAGTCTCAACAAACCGTGCATTATCGGCGTCCATGGATACAATACCAACAGTCAGTGCCCTCTTTGTTTGCTCCCTTTGTCCCTTGCTTATTGATCTTCTGTAGTTACAGTGTTGTGTTAAGACATGCGATACACCACTCCCGGGATTCCTATGGTATTGTAAAGTAATGCGTCGAAAGGGATCATAAAAGTTCATACATTTTATTACTTGAGGACACTCTTTATTATCTACCGCTTTTGGGGCGACTGAAACAGTGACGGTCTCTATAAGGGACAATTATTGGATTTTTACTTGGCTAACAACAATTCAAAACATGTTAAACTTCCTATTTCCAAAGTCGACAACAGTGGTCACCAAAACCTCATTAACGGGTTTAATTGGTGCGATGTAATTATTTTTTGGCATATAACGCATACAGATGTGGGCTTCATGGTGTCATAATATACATCGGACATGTCATCGTTAAACACGAAACATCTCAGTTCTGTAAATACTTTAATTTGTGCTCTTTCCTTTTGGAATACCAAACTGTACACCGTGCAGAAATTGAATTATATATCAGAATAAAATAATTTCATATTTAGTGTTTGGAATTTCTAACTGCAGCTGTTGATTAATTTGGGAAATTTCTAACAAATGAACGTGTTCACCAAAGTTAGGGGGCATGCAAGTAATTGGGGGGGGGGGTGTCTTGTGTCACCCCCAACTTTGGTCAAGATTTTCAAGTTGGAAATTCCATGGCTGACATAGTATTACGCAGAACATGAGTTAAATGTCACACCAAAAATATGCTGAATTTGTTGGCTAAGAATATGATAAAATGATCTAGCCACGAGATTTAAAACAAATTTCGAATCGCTAATGTTCTCATAGTTTCATTTTACAACCAGTAATTAATGGGGAAATAGAAATTACTAACCTAATTAGGGCGTGTTAGGTTGGAAATTCCAAAAGCTGGAAATCTTAAGGTACCGTACATGAACTCTTTGGGGGGGGGGTGGGGGTGGGGCGGGGCAACATGCGCTGATGGATAGCCCTAATGGGACCATATAGCCACGTTCCTGAATGCACTCGAATGATATTCACCGTTTTTGGTTTGTAAAAAAGTGACCAATTCTGAATTGGTTCTCCCATGCGAATATCTGGAGCAAAAGCTATGCAGTTGTAAATAAATTGTAAACTTTCATAGCTGCAAAATATGAGGAATATTTCAGGATTAAATTCCTATCAAAACTTGGGGTCTCCGGATCTTTAATGTTGAAAACACCATGCCCACCCCACCGCATGCCCACGACCCATCCCATGCCCACACCACCCCATGCCCACGACCCACCCCATGCACACGACCCACCCCATGCCCACACCACCCCACGCCCACGATCCACCCCATGCCCACACCACCCCACGCCCACGACCCACCCCATGCCCACGACCCACCCCATGCCCACGACCCACCCCATGCCCACGGCTGAACCGATTTCGATGAAACTTGGCTTGTGGGGGTATTTTCGACCGGGAACTGGCATAGGCCTATTAATTTGCCCGTGCGACGTGACATTGACCTTGAAATCGGGTAATTTCAAGGTCAAACGCCCGAATATCTCGGGATTTAGATGAAACTTGGTATGTGGGGGTATTTTCGGCCGAGGGGTGACATGAGCCTATTAATTTGCCTGTGCGACTTCACCTTGAAATAGGGTCATTTCAAGGTCAAACGCCCGAATATCACGGGATTTCGATGAAACTTGGTATGTGGGGGTATTTTCGGCCGGGGAGTGGCATAGGCTCATTAATTCGCCCGTGCGACGTGACATTGACCTTGAAATCGGGTCAATTCAATGTCAAATCGCAAATTTTAATGGGATTTCGACGAAATTTTATACATAGGGTTACTTTTGTCCACTGGGTGTTTTGGACGGGTCAAATCGTGACCATAACCTGACCTTGACCTTCAAAATGATCAATTGAAGGTCAAATCGGGTAAAACCGGATGGATTTCGACGGGCACGTTTGTCGGGTACTTTTGTCCGGGCAGTGTTTTGGACTGGTCAAATCGTGACCCCACTTAACCTTCACCTTCAAAATGGACAATTCAAGGTCAAAGCCCGGACGAAGTCGGGTCACCTTCTAGTATATATATAAATATATAAATATATATATATACTTTATAGAATCGAAAACGGCTGCACCGATCGAGACCAAACTTCCCATCTAAGGGTAAAAACCCACGGGAATGGTCGTCGCGCCGTTTTGGAGAAGCTCCGAGCATCCGTTCTCCACTCCCGGTCACAAAAACGGCACTGTGGAGTTAATCGCGATGATAGTTAAAGAGCGTTCGTATCCGCAGTGTCGTTGATAAAGAGCGTATGCGTGTAAAGTGATTCTTACGTCTGGGTCCGGGCGTGAGCGTGACTGTATCCAGACATGAGCGTGTTGTGTGATTCTTACGTACTTAGGGCTTCATAGGAACGGGGGAGATTTTCATCGGGTCAGTTTTTCCGCCCGAGGTGATCTTCACCTTGAAATGGGAACCCACAAATGATATATATGTGTGTGTCCTTTATAGACTCGAACCGATTGAGCTCAAACTTGCTACCGATGGGTACTTTTGTGCTGGAAGTGTCATGGACGGGTTAAATTGTGACCCCGACCTGACCTTGACCTTGAAAATGATCAATTCAAGGTCAAATCTGGCAAAACTGGCGGATTTCGACGAAATTTTACACCTAGGTGCAGCATACGTTTCTCGGAAGCTGTTGCAATTGCTTTTTCGAACAAAGCCATGAGACGAACCACGCCAGTGGCGGGATAACCTGCTAGTAATATATAAAAAGCGATTGTTTCACTCCTATGTGGAAAGCTGATACCATAGCTGATGCATATCTGTTGTTTTAGTGAAGCGGTTTTCAACTAATACACCATTTGAACCAGTTCATATTTCATTTGACGCCCCCCCCCCCCCCCCCGAGCCGAAGTTTTCAGCTATTATCACAAAATTTAAAGCAAATTTTCAACCTAATAACATAGTCCTATATATGGCTGCATGCAAATTGTCTAATTGATGAAGTCATCAGCTTAAACAGAAATTTGTCCCCCAAAAAATGGGAAAATAACCAACTTTTTGTCTAAAAACAACTAACCTCACATTAGATAACTAAATATTGGTTGGACTATATATCAGAACAATTTTATCCTATATATGTGACCCGTATGGAACTAAATGTAATGTTGTTTCAGCCATGAGGTTTGCAACTGGTGAAATACGTGACGATCGGTCATTGGGGGGGGGGGGTGACACACACCACACACCCCCTGTCGACATGGCATTGTCCCGGTATGACTTTGGTTTTCTTGGTACACCACAAGACAAATTCGTGTATTAGTTTATCAAGTATTTTTCAAACTATTTTTATTGCCATAATATACCAAAATCATTAAAATTATTATTATAATCTTACAAATTTAATGAGCGTTAAAAAATTAATTAGCATTTCATATAACTTTGCTCACCGCATGAAGCTTTGGTCTCTTCTATAAGATGGAATTGTACGCAAATTTCCTGTATATCTCCCAATTGTATGACTCGGAATGTTGGCTTCTTAATGTGATCTGACCTTCCGCGTGATATTCAATATTCGGTATTAGCCCAAGTCTTCTTGTACTAAAACCAGCTAAGATATTGGTATGGCGATTGCTGGTATTAGTCCAAGTCTTCTTGACTAAAACCAACTAAGGTATTGGTATGGCGATTTGCTGTTGTTTAGTCCAAGCCCGCCTACATAGGCTTCTTATAACACGCCAGTATCTGTGGCGGGAATTTGTGGTGTATTTTACTTGATTTACCTAAAAAATCAATACATGATGCTATATACATCGGAAAGAGTGACATCTTATGGTCATAATGGTGTATAATAATCTAACTTTCATGTTAAATTACTCATAGAATATTCCGGTTGATTGTCACCGACATCGCATTTTGTGACATCGCTGTATATTTTGTTTACGTTTTAATCGAAAGCCGAAGTCGTACGGAAGAACTCCGGCGCAGTCCGGAGTTTGTTCTGGCTATACAAACAAAATGGCGGCCCCCATATTATTCTAATGCTCGTTGTGTTTACACTGTTTTAAACTGTGAGATGGTTGTAATTCCCGCAATTTATTTAATGTATTACATTTATATCTTCAATATTGACTTAATCTTAGCATTTATCATCTTTCCGTAATTTCACCCGCTTTATGGTGTATTCTGTTAGCCTGTAGTTTGGACTGACAATGGAGCTATGGGGAAATTTGATTAAATACGTATACGGTACTCGCTATGTGCGTACATGATAGACTTTTTGCCGACTGTATGTATTCGCGGATGCATCTTCGCGGATGTCTCATTGAGAATAAAGAATATATATAAAGAATATATATAAAGAATATATAAAGATATATACGGGCGGCGTTGGCGGTGTGTATGCTGTTAAAATATTCACCTCCGTCAAATACCGCCATAAACAGAAAGAATAGTAAAATGTAGACAGACTTTGTTCTTATGCCAATCAGAAATATGGCATAAACAGTATGTTATTGTCAATTTGTTTTCCTTTGTTAAAGCACAACTTCTGTAACACGAACATGCTCTTGTTTACGTACACCATCGCACGTATTGACGACAATATACTATTTAACCGCTGATTATATATGTTTGGCATATGAACAAAACTATATATATTTTAATATTCCTTCTGTTGATGGCGATTTGAACAAATATGAATATTTCTGCAACGAACGCCGCCCGTGCCTTTAATTGCTTTCCACATTTAGGTGTGTATACTACGAGGCTGATCCGGTGGTCTCACATGAGCTATGGGGAAAATATTATTAAATACGTACTCGCTATGTGCGTACCGGTTAGACTTTTTGCAGCATGTATGTATTCGCGGCTGTAGCTTCGTTGATGTCTCATTGGTGCAGTATTTAGAAATTCTGAGGTGGTGAATTCCTTTAAACTTTGAAGGAATGAAAAAATGAGTCTCCAATAATCGGAAGCCATGGATTCTCTTAACTATTTAGTTGTTTTAATAGGTGGTAAATGAAACCTTGTTGGAAATTATTGATAACGAGTCTCGATATTGTTTGTAAACCATTCAGTGTTCAGCCGACCGTAGCTTGTTTGTAAACCATTCAGTGTTTAGCCGACCGTAGATTATTTGTAAACCATTCAGTGTTCAGCCGACCGTAGATTGTTTGTAAACCATTCAGTGTTCAGCCGACCGTAGATTGTTTGTAAACCATTCAGTGTTCAGCCGACCGTAGATTGGTCTCCGTCAGTAAATTAGTTTTTTTAATAATCTGTTCATCGGGAACCAGTATTTTGTTTGCGTACTTGGATGGACTAAATGTGATTAGAAACGTACTCGGTATTTGCGTACTTGAACCATGTAACGAAGATCGACAACTTAGCACGTCGACAAAGAGTTATTGGATGAGTGCACAACACAATGCAGCGACAATCCTACACGTCGACATCGACAGACGTTTCGCTGCGGTGCGTGACAATAAAAAATTCAGACTAGTATACCAGTAATTTTAACACCATCATTTATGTTCTACACGATGCTGTGTTATTGCTTATTGTTTCAACTTGTTTGCACCTTTCATAAAACATACGAGTGTATTGTGCAGTAATACATGGCTCCAATTCATTCACTTGTTGCATATATTCTGTTGAGTATAAAAGGAGATGTTCCCACAAATGGTCGGATTTAGTGTACAGTACCCCTTTAAGTGGATAAATTATATTGAAAACATACTTATATAGTGCTGTCGGGTTTAACTATAAATGGTTATCACATAATCCTCTACCAAAGACTGATATGATACTTATTAAGCAGACACTAACTGACCAAGAATGACTTGGCTCCATGACTTCAAATCGCCGATATATTTATAAAGGAAATAGTACCCGAAAATGAGCCATATCATCTGGCCGAATTTCTCATGAAAATTCGCAACTCAAATCACAGACTCCCCATTGAGTGGTGGAGATGGAAAAATTAACCAAAAAAAGTAAAATAGAGAGACTATGCAATCTGTGCCAAATTGCTATTGGGGATGAATTCCACTTGGTTATACAATGCAAAAAAAACAAGATAAAATTAGAGAGAAATTCATTCCTAAATATTACTGGGAGAAACCAAACAGTCTTTTGAGAATATAAGCATTCTAAACGAGTCTGTATATTCCCGAAATGCTAATTCAAGGAACTTGTTGTTTTTGAAAACGGAATACTCACCATGAGTAGTTACTTGATTGCAAGTGATTAATTTTGTATTGTTTGCTGTATATTTGTCAGATGATTAATCCCATATGTCCACAATAGCTCATGCAGTAGTCAACTATATCCGACGAGTTATCTATCAATCGCCATTTCATAATAGTCCGTGGGCCAATTCTCAGAAAGCCTCTAGTTTAGAAGTTGGTTGCACCCCCTCCAACAAAGGTTTTTTATATATAAAATTAAAGGTCATTATATGAAGCATCCGATTTTGCTTGTTGTCCGCTTCAGAATGTGTCCCAAAATATATTTTTTCAGGGAAGATAACTCCTACCCATTAATAAAATAAATTTTTTATCGAGTACAAGTGTCAGCGTATACAAATATGACTGTGGTTATAAAGTGAACAGGACATCGTTTATATTAATTACAGATCACAATAAAACAACACGAGATACAACACTGGACCAATGTATTAGCTAGTTCGAAAAAATTGTGATAAATATTGTTAAATTGCGAAAAATTACTTGAATTTTGAAAACTAGTGTCACATATAATTGGCTGTAACTTGTGAAACACATGGGCTATTGACGCGCAACATATCTAAAAAATTGCCCCAAAGACCTAGTAAAATAGTTTGGATGATGGACTGATAATTATATTTCTGTGAAAATGCGCTGTGGTCATAAACTTAACCCCACCCCTAAAATATAATTTTCTCAGAAAAATGAATTGCATAGTTTACACTTAGAATGCCGCATGCAAAGAAGGCTTTAGTGGCATAGAATGAAACAGTGTAGAGATTGATGAAGGGGAATTATAAACAACCTTGTCCGAACATGTTCTAAGATGAAAAGTTTGGGAAAAATGGTGAAAAATGGTATTTTTTACTAATTTCTTAAAATTTTACAACATTGTGATTAAATTTTGATAGGAGTATGGAAACATAACACGAGGATACTGGTCCAGAAATTGTAAATTCATAAAACCTCACATGATCACATTTTTGTCAACTATTTCATATTTTTAGAATTTTTATTTGAATTTTTGTACAAAGCCGATTATATATATATTTCAACTGCATGGTCACATATGGTTAGCCAATGCTGATGAGTGAGACTTACGTTTTACTGGGAGGTATTTTCTTATTTTGTGGCGCATTTTGTGACACTAGACACAATTGACGATATATACAGCATCGGACACTTCATGTTTGATAATTGTTTTAAGATGGCATCCAAAACGGCCACCAACATCGAAGATTTTCAAACTTATCGACACAAATTAAACTGGGTTCGTGATATGGGGATAATGGAATTGCTCATTAAGAATATTCATTCACTGGTGCTCCTCAACAAACTAAAGAACTCTAATATCTTGTACCAACTCATTTATTGTGATGAATAATTGATTGACGAAAATGCCCAATAACTCTGATCATCCTCAGGGTAGCCAGATAAATCAAAACTGGCACTACTTCGGTTATTCCATGCAGATATCCTCACATTTCATATACCAGTACATCCTGACATGTCGCATGAATCATTGTAGCCAATTGTAAATCTCAGTAGTTCTATAACTGATTTGGATAGGGATGAAGTGCCATCAATGCGTTGTTGACATGTAGGGCTTCCGGGCCCCTCACGCAGCGCTAACATGCGATGGCCGTCAAGGAAAACCAAACCCATATAATCCCATGCACCCATATATCTCATGCACCGTGACTACGCTTTCTATACCGGTACTTATGTTGCGGGGTCATTTTAGCCAGACCTATTTTCAACCTTGAGGGAGACAAGCAGAACTCCCATGTCGTGATTAGATATTAGCGCTGGGGGACGGACCTGGACACCCGGGGCGATCCGATACACTGCATTACAAAAGGTTCAGTACTTCAGGATTTTAGGAAAAATATTTGACTCTGATTAGCTGTTATGTTTCTGCCCAGCTTGTGGGTTTATATTCTGGGTCAACTGAAATCATTTGATTATAATAGTTGCATGGTGTTGATCTTTGCTATGAACCCGACGGGCATGAAATAGACAATGAGAGTGGACTGGCCGATCATGATTATGCCTGAATCTTGCTTCATCATCGATTCATTATAGATTCGTTTTATGCATGTGCATCTGGGTGCTGACTATTCCCGCTCTGCGTCCAAGTGATAACATTATTTACATGACACTCAAACGGGCATATAGGTAAACGGACATACTTTAGGGACACCTCATGTCACAATGCCTAGCGTTGTTATCATATAACCATAAACATTTATCTTGTGCACCATAGATAGGGCTATGGTTATATATGCCACACAGCATAGGACTATATATGGAGCCCAAATTGCATAGGGTTATAAGTAAATGGCATTCCAGAATGGGTTGAGTTACTGTGCCAAGTAATTGCCTGATAGTTTGCAAGAAAACAGTGTTGCTTCAGTCTGCAGTTTTGTTATTGTTCTCGTTTAACAACAGGAGAAATATTATCGTAATTCGTCCACTTGAATACGTGTAGGCCTGTCACATAAGGCACATACACATTCTTTACAGGATGTAAGTAGGTCATCGTCGATATTAGTAGATTGTTGAAGTTGTTGCATAATATGATACATTGCAATTCTTTTTCAGAATAAGTCATTATGCTACCTTTTTCCTGCAACAAGAGAATACAATCCTGGTATTCAAGCAAGGCTTCGCGCATCCTGTGTCCATGACACATTTCCAGACAATGCCAAATATGTATCAGGTGGTGATAACAAAGACTCCTTGACGGGCTTCTATTTTTTTCGCGAATGGTCGAGTGCAGAATCTACATGTGTTTCAAAAACACTGAATTATTTGTTTGCCATGGGGTCGAATGTCACGTGATATGGTCCATGAATGGCGACGTTCGCTCAGAGTTAGTTCCTGATCTCGTGCTAGTATGTTACCACGAGTAAGCGGATACAGGTCTATTGTTACATCCAGCCAATGCAGCACTCCTCGGTCGGAAGCTAGTTACTATTTCTATTTCACTGACGTAGATGTCGAAATACTAGAACGTTATGTTTCTCAATGAATAGGAGCTAGGATATTTCTTCATACTGAATCCAAAAATAGGTCATATGTCATTTCCATGACTGGTCGCTCTTTGATTGAGTCCTACAAACCAGACGGATTATACTTCCTCTCGATCGACTGTGACAACTGAGCTTTGGCTGCAAAGATTCATTTCGGCCAATTTGGCCGGTTACTTCATGTGAGTTTTTCATCTGACGTGTGTGTCGGAATAATGATATGGAGGATTTATGTAAATGTTAGCCCAAACTACATTTCCAAGTAACGATGGTTTTGTTGTTTATTTTGAGGAATAATACCGCGTCAGATGAATTCAGCCCAAATATGTTAACAGTTGTCGTGTAAAACATTCGGCAGTAAGTTAGCGTTATTTAGTATTTGTGGATGTCCTTTAACATGGGGAAAATAGACTACTGCGCTTGAACGAGCATGTGAATTGTCGTATTTAATGTATAGAAACTTTATAATCAATAACAGAGGCATTCTCTGTCAAATAAGGTCGCTCTATTTACGATACCAAATGGGGAACTTTGTGAATTAAATTACGCGTAAACTTAACCTGCTGCAAATAGAAAAGGTGTCGGAATCGGCGTACTCGCCTCAGGGCTAACTCGCCCCAATCGGCGAGTGCCAACTCGGAATAAAAGGCCAACTCGGAATAAAAGATGCATACGGGGTGTTATATGGCGTTTGGTCCGTTGTTTCTCAATGAATATTATTGAAATTTGGTGTATATGTCCGGGCTGGGACATGGAATACAACAACGTTTGAATTGTTTTTAAATTTACAAATTTGTTGATTTTATTCATTTTGTTTTCGTTCTGAAACACACTATAAAGTGTATATAATATAATAACGAACACGAGACATACATAATTTATAAACTGTTAACAAAAGATATCAAATTTAATACATGACAAAGATGACTCAGTGGAGTTTATAAAGTGAACATAAAAACATTGAGGTAAGAATCTTTTTAAGGAATGCAACTTTATTTAATGATAATAAACACATAAATTAAAATAACAAACATGAGACATACATGATTTATAAACTGTTAACAAAAGATATCAAACTCAATACATGACAAAGATGACTCAGTGAAGTTTATAAAGTGAACATAAAAATATTAAGGTAAAAATCTTTTTAAGCATTACTAAACCGTTTAGCACAGTCCACTTCACTCATCCGATCATCACTAAACTTCATATTTATCTTGATATTGATCTATCAGATGAGAGCTATCAAATATTTTTTTAATTTTATAGGAAAAAATGGTCGCCAGCGGCCATATTGCATTTACGTTATATGTTATCGCGTCATGTCGATATCTAGTATTAGTTAGAAATTTCACCTTTCCAGATTCATAATTGCTCCATTGACTGTAACAGATGGAATTATTCCCCTCTTCGGATAGAGTGTCACTGAAACTTTATTTTGTCAGACTGTCTGTATAGACACTGATTATATATGGCAATAATCTGTAATAAGATGTAGCACTATTTTATTTTATATTTACATGCAGTGCTGTTTTTATACAACAATTCTAATCTCCCCTAGATCATCATGTGATCGACCATACATCGCGCGAGGACCTGGTTGAATTAAGGGGGGTTTTATGGATAACTTATGTCCTCAAGCTAGATTATACTTATGACATTTAATGGCATGTTTCTAACGTGGAGGGTTAGATATGCTTGAGACACCACCACTCTTCAATTCACACCAAGTTATCAGCTGTCATATTCGGATATTAGAACCCATAGCCATGATATATGGTTTATTTTGTGTATACTAGTAATATTGTTATTTTCAGTACCTTTATATACCAGTACTGTGTATAACAATGCATATAAATTAATCCATGTATACATGTATATTGATTCAACGGATTCAGTGGTTTTGTCCATAAGTCTATCAAATATGCGGGGAAAACATGGCCACAAGCAGTACACCCTGTTAAATTTCGAATTTGAATCAATTGGCGCACCCTGCAGCCAGCTTTTATTGGAGAACTTTTTCTCACGTGGATAGTTTGGGTCACCGCTAGATGTGAGCCATGTTTTGTTCTCAAGCTGTCCTTGTGAAGACATCACTGCCAGCGGTGATCTGGAATTTTACTATTTTTATGGCTAAATAATTTGGTTGATCCTACAGACGACACCCCTTGTCCGATCGTCACCAGATTCCACAATGATCTTCTGGATAACCAGGGTGAGAGTAATCTAATTTTCCCGAATTTCGTTAAAAACATTACCACAGGCAGCAATTTGGTATCTTACTGTTTGATCCTCTTTTGCGTGACTGAATTGTTTAGTAACTGTACAGTCATATCCCTCATCTGATAGTCACCACACTTTATATTGATCTTCGGGCTGACAACTAGATGGGAGCTATCGAATGCTTTGAATTTTTTTGGAAAACATTGTCGCCAGCAGTCATCTTCTATTTTGGTTTTTATATACATGTATATCTCTTCATTCGGATAGTCAGTATTACGTAGGTACTTCAACTTTCCGCATTCCTGTCATCATTTGAAATATAAAAATTTACCTGATACCATGCACCCTTCAAAAATTGTTTCGTCGTATCTATTTTAATGACCCGTATGGTAATATTGATACAGATATATTTGTCAAACATTTCTTTGTACAATATACAGGTATTTAGTTTGTAACTAAATCTAGAAATATATAATAGTAGCTGGTGGACCCTACTTCGTCCGGGATGTTCCCCTCTGATTTTCGGAGAATTGCGCGATTTAACCTTGAATTGACCATTTTAAAGGTGAACGTCATGTCGGGTCACGATTTGACCCGTCCAAAACACTCCCCGGACAAAAGTCACGACAAAAATACCCGTCGAAATCCGCCCGGCTTTACCCGATTTGACCTTGAATTGACAATTTTGAATGTCAAGATCAGGTCACGGTCATAATTTGACCCACCCGAAACACTCCTGGGACAAAAGTAACAGTAGGTATTATATTTCGTTGAAATACTTCCGTTTTACCAGATTTGACCTTGAATTGATCTTTTTGAATGTCAAAGTCAGGTCGGGATCAAGATTTGACCCGTCCAAATAGTCCAGAAACATGCCTACATCAGCACGTTCGAGAACATGGTCCCACGTGAAATTGGACCCGTCCATATTGCTCCCGGGATCGAAGTAGTCCTACACACAATTTTTTAGTCGGATCGGTCAAGGTCCAGAAACATGCCTATGAGCGAGGTCAAGTTGACACGTTAAATACCAAATCCGAGTCGGATCAGTCGAGCAGTGTTAGAGTCTATAACACATACACACATGCATTCATGCATACACACATACATACAGACAGGTGTTCCAAAATGTATAATCGATAGCTACAACAATTCTATGGTAGATAGTTCACGGCCGACCTGATGCATGCATCTTAGTTTTCTTGTATGAATCTGACACATGATCTTGTTTCAGTGCAGACTAACCATGTAACGATGTATGTGAGAATGTCTACAATAACCGAAATAGTGTAAATTTTGACGACTCATAGGATGAGTAGAGTGAGAGAACATTTAAGGACTATAGATACTCAAATTATAGAACAGGAAGTAGTAGCATGTCTTGAAAACTGTTTGGCATCACAATATTATATAGTGCAAAAGTCATTTCTTTATTGACAAAAAATCCTCTGTATATAACAACTAATTTCTTTAATATAAAATATTTCACCCGAACACATCAGAGATGTGCAACTTGAAATTGGAGGCTGGTAATTTGGGCATACAATTTCAATTTTTTCAGAAACATTATATAAATTGATATTACTTATCTAAACTGATCCAAAAGGCACATATTAGTGATGATTGTTTTAATCTTTCTCTACACTGACTTGTATCAAGTATTCCCCCAATAAATGAGTATCTATAGTCCTTAAGACAACCAATTACTCATTAGCTTAAATTGATTGAAACAATAGTAGGGTTCTAATGTCTGTTTATGGTTACCAGTGAACTCATGATTAACAATTCCCTTGTCCCCCAGATAAAGAACCCAGTCACGTTTGTGAAGGAAAATGTGAGAAACTTCGATTTTGTTAGCCGATTTGAATGCCATCCTAAACTTATTGTCAAATATGGAGCGTATGTAATGCGTATCTATTGTCAGTTGTGGTCATTCTCCCGACATGCGCGGCACAATAAGAAAATACTGTTCTGTATAACGTAAGTCTCACTCATAAGCCTGTGTAGCCATATGTGTTCAGTTGAAATATATATGTATACTAGCAGGGTGACCCGACTTCGTCCGGGCTGTTTCCCCTCTGTTTTCATCTGTCGAAAGGCGCGATTTGACCTTGAATTGACCATTTTGAAGGTTAAGGTCAGGTCGGGGTCACGATTTGACCTGTCCAAAACACTCCCCGGACAAATGTATCCCTAGGTATAAAATTTCGTCGAAATCCGTCCGTCGAAAGGCGCGATTTTGCACTTCAACTTGAGAAGTAAAATCTTTACACTACTGAAGCATCTTTCTATTATCAGAGAATAACAATTAGGGAACATGAATATTAAGAGTTCATAATTTACATATAAATTAAAAAAATATGGAAATTCAAAGATTTTTCCAGTAATTTTGACATATATGTTCTCTGATTAATGCTCAATGTCATGTGATATCGTTCCGGAAACAGATGTATAATAATTAAAATTCGAACATTAGAAATTAGTTGTTCAGTATTTTCAATTTGGAGGGAATCCTGCATAAACCAAGCCTGAAAAATCAAAATACACTTGCTCCTGCTCTGAAACTTTAGTTCACGATCCAGTATGATGTTCCTAACATGAATTAATGAAGAAAAAGTAATTTGAAAAACACTTTTTTTTCACCCTATTTGGCCACTTGTGGTCAACCTTTAACGTGAAAGAGCCCCGTAGGCCCCCTATATGTAATAATCTCATTTAAAGCTGTGATGTGTAACAGTAACAGCACAACATATTGGAAATCAATTGGGTGCACGCACTGCACTGTCACTTGACTGAATGTTATCATGATAACATAATAAGCATGTCAATGCCCATTTATTTCCAATATGGTCCCCAGTGTGCTCATGGGGACACAGTTTTTAGTTAATTAAGGTGGAGTTAAGTGACACATTTTGAACTTCACATTCTTTGAGTTCTAAAGAAGTGAAAGGCAATATTATCAAGATCAAATCAAGGACATTCAATAAAGTGAGCTGGAGTGTCATTCATATAACTTAGCTGCAGCATGATGTGTCGTTTTGTAGGCTGCATTCATGATTTCAGATATATACATTACTCGCAAAATGTTGCAATTTTCTTTTGATTTTTCATTTTGTCCGCCACTTTCCCCTGATGGCACAGTCATTAGTGACAATTAATTCCATCAAGTTCATCATATTTCAGCAGCACATAACCTTAAGTAAGGCAAGGACACACTATTACCTAACTAGTACCGGCTTCCACAGTCTTTGTTGTCTCGGCCTGCGTGCCTTCAGATTTTGAAATTTATATTGAGATCGATTATATTGTTAGATGGGTTACTTGTCAGTTTTAAACTGATAATAATTAGCCAGTATAGCACCATGAACAGAGAAGCACCTGAACATTTCTTTGAAACATCTGTATCATCGTGGAGATAACCAGGTGTCCTCAAAATCTTAGTCTTACCCACCAGATTGATTTATACAGCTCTATATAAAACCCAAGTATCTTTTTTTATTTCTGCGAAGTAATGTGTTTATGATGTTCATGTTTTGATCACAATGAAAAATAAAAAAAATAAAAAAAATTAAAAAAACGCCAATTCTGACCGCGTCAAATGTTTACAATTTTTTAAATGATAACGCTTGAAGTACGCGCAGCTGTAAATAAATAACCATTTCTTTATTGGTGGGACGAATTAATCGCGAAAAACAAAATGACAATCACTCCGACGCGGTGGACCACTACTTATAATCCATGTATACTAATACGACTGACGTATCACTCCGACGCGGTGGACCACTACTTATAATCCATGTATACTAATACGACTGACGTATCACTCCGACGCGGTGGACCACTACTTATAATCCATGTATCCTAATACGACTGACGTATCACTCCGACGCGGTGGACCACTACTTATAATCCATGTATACTAATACGACTGACGTATCACTCCGACGCGGTGGACCACTACTTATAATCCATGTATACTAATACGACTGACGTATCACTCCGACGCGGTGGACCACTACTTATAATCCATGTATCCTAATACGACTGACGTATCACTCCGACGCGGTGGACCACTACTTATAATCCATGTATACTAATACGACTGACGTATCACTCCGACGCGGTGGACCACTACTTATAATCCATGTATACTAATACGACTGACGTATCACTCCGACGCGGTGGACCACTACTTATAATCCATGTATCCTAATACGACTGACGTATCACTCCGACGCGGTGGACCACTACTTATAATCCATGTATACTAATACGACTGACGTATCACTCCGACGCGGTGGACCACTACTTATAATCCATGTATACTAATACGACTGACGTATCACTCCGACGCGGTGGACCACTACTTATAATCCATGTATCCTAATACGACTGACGTATCACTCCGACGCGGTGGACCACTACTTATAATCCATGTATACTAATACGACTGACGTATCACTCCGACGCGGTGGACCACTACTTATAATCCATGTATACTAATACGACTCACGTATCACTCCGACGCGGTGGACCACTACTTATAATCCATGTATACTAATACGACTCACGTATCACTCCGACGCGGTGGACCACTACTTATAATCCATGTATCCTAATACGACTGACGTATCACTCCGACGCGGTGGACCACTACTTATAATCCATGTATACTAATACGACTGACGTATCACTCCGACGCGGTGGACCACTACTTATAATCCATGTATACTAATACGACTCACGTATCACTCCGACGCGGTGGACCACTACTTATAATCCATGTATACCAATACGACTGACGTATCACTCCGACGCGGTGGACCACTACTTATAATCCATGTATACCAATACGACTGACGTATCACTCCGACGCGGTGGACCACTACTTATAATCCATGTATTCTAATACGACTGACGTATCACTCCGACGCGGTGGACCACTACTTATAATCCATGTATACCAATACGACTGACGTATCACTCCGACGCGGTGGACCACTACTTATAATCCATGTATACTAATACGACTGACGTATCACTCCGACGCGGTGGACCACTACTTATAATCCATGTATACCAATACGACTGACGTATCACTCCGACGCGGTGGACCACTACTTATAATCCATGTATACTAATACGACTCACGTATCACTCCGACGCGGTGGACCACTACTTATAATCCATGTATACCAATACGACTGACGTATCACTCCGACGCGGTGGACCACTACTTATAATCCATGTATACTAATACGACTGACGTATCACTCCGACGCGGTGGACCACTACTTATAATCCATGTATAATAATACGACTGACGTATCACTCCGACGCGGTGGACCACTACTTATAATCCATGTATACTAATACGACTCACGTATCACTCCGACGCGGTGGACCACTACTTATAATCCATGTATACCAATACGACTGACGTATCACTCCGACGCGGTGGACCACTACTTATAATCCATGTATACTAATACGACTGACGTATCACTCCGACGCGGTGGACCACTACTTATAATCCATGTATACTAATACGACTCACGTATCACTCCGACGCGGTGGACCACTACTTATAATACATGTATACTAATACGACTGACGTATCACTCCGACGCGGTGGATCACTACTTATAATCCATGTATACTAATACGACTGACGTATCACTCCGACGCGGTGGACCACTACTTATAATCCATGTATACCAATACGACTCACGTATCACTCCGACGCGGTGGACCACTACTTATAATCCATGTATACTAATACGACTGACGTATCACTCCGACGCGGTGGACCACTACTTATAATCCATGTATACTAATACGACTCACGTTGTGTGATACAATTTACGAGAATATGTGTAACACTTTGGGCAAGAGTGTTCTCGATTCGCACCAAATGTCCACAGCAGAGGGCTTCACAACACTTTAACACGACAACGCTGGGTAACCCTGCTAGTATAGACTATATAGTAACTTTTGTGGTGGATATGTTAATTTTTCAGTTATTTTGACACAAATATCCAACAACTGTGCTACCCATGTATATATACTATAATTATATAGATAACACCATGCATTAATGCACTAAAACAGTGTTATTTTGGTATCAACCCTTTTTCCGAAGGTCCGATATCCCGAAGGTCCAATACTCCGAATGTCCCATATTACGAAGTTCCAATAATCCGAAGGTCCCATACATGCGATTCACTTGTCATTGTTGTGTATTTGTGTGTATATATTGTTTATTCTTTACATGTATAGTGTATATAATCTGACTCTCCGTAGAGGAGGTATTAAAGATATATATATATTCTGAATGAGTGGTCATTCCGGTCATTTTATGATATGTGGTGAGTATGGAATAAGGAAAACTATTCACGTCGATTGCTCTCCTCTAAGGCCACTGGGACGATGCGGAATCTCAGAACCCCACAGTCACGACAATGCATCGGTAGATATATCCCTAAAAACGTTATTAAAAGGTCTGCACGCATTGAAACCCGTCGTTACATCAGAACACATTCGGAGTATCGGTCCTTCGGAGTAATCGGTCTTCGGAGTATAACAGCTTCGAAGTATTAGTCCTTCTAAGTATTGGGCATTCTAAGTATTGGGCATTCGAAGTGTTAGACATTCGGACTATTGAACCTTCGGAGTATTAATACTTCGGACCTTCGGAGTAATTAGACTTCAGAATATCGGACTTTCGTAGTATCGGACCTTCGGAGTATTGGGTCTTCGGAATAAAGGTACGTATAACCATAGACGGAACTCATTGCTTTTTACCCACCGAAAACAAATCGGGCAGGGGCTATAATAACTAGATCGTGCCCATGAGCCAATTACTATTTTTTTTTTATCATCTAGTCAAAATTCAACGATCTGATAAAGAGCGTCCACGCTTCCATCAATTTCTTTTGCCAGGTAAGCTGACATTTGGTTTTCTTTTGCCGTGTAATTATGCTGACATTTGGTTATATTTTGCCAGGTAACACCCCTGGCCAAGTGGTGCTGCTAATCTGCTATGATGCGGTTGGTCCTGCTGAATTGCTATGATGCGGGAAGGGCAAACTGATGCCGTTACGAAAAAGTACCGTTATTTTTTCTAAAGTTGTCATTTTCGCGGTGTTTGGCTAATCCGAATGACTTGAGAAAAAAACCAGTGTGTGTATGAAACATTCAAGAACATATATATATTTTCAAAAATATTATAATGCCTGCGTTGGTGTTTCTGAAACGACGTGAATAACCATCTTGATTATAGTCGATTTTCAACAACTAATACAACAAGTGTTTAAAATGTTTCGCAATAAATATGTTTTTGAATGTTTCATACGCATAATGGCTTTTCCTGGATCTGTTCAGATTATCGGAACACCGCGAAAAAGAGAAATTAAAATAATATAACAGCATCATAGCAATTCAGCAGGACCCAACCGCACCATAGCAGATTAGCAGGACCACTTGACCAGGGGTGGCTAATCTAACATTGGGGTTTCTTTTGCCATGCTTCAGTTGACATTTGGTTTCAATTCGGACAGTGGATCTTTAACAAAGAATATATCCCCAAGCAGTGCTTTTCTGGTGCACAACGTAATTCAAACTACAAGACAGAACTCTGCCATGTTGTTTGAACACAATTTGGTCTTAGCCCTTTCGACAGGAGCTGCGCTGATGCAGCATTAAAAATTCCATGCCAGTACATTCTCTAATATATGCGAGTCTCGCATAGGGAGCCTCGCAATATAAGAGAAGGGGGCCTCGCAATATAAGAGACTGTACTGGCTTACAACATCAAGGTATATATATATTGTTAGGCAAATGTATTCTCTTATATACGCGAGGATCCCTACATGAGACTCGCATATATAAGATAATGCATTGGCACAGGGTTTTCGCAAAAAGTTCAAAAAGCTCCATGCAGTCATGGCACAGACAAGCCGCAGTTTAGTGTGCCTGTCATGTTCAGAATGAGGTCCCCAGAGGGTGAATTTAGAGACGCTATTCCTCATAGCGGGCTAGCATAACTAAATTCACCCACTGGGGACCTCATTCTGCTTAGGCGTCATCTTCTCTGGAAAGTTTCTTTATTATCAAATTTATATAGAAACTTCTTTTCATAGATTCTATTTCTTTTTTAGTTTAGTTTCTCTATATCCCCACTTTGGCAGACGACACATTGCATAACCGAGGTTCCCAATGGATGTACATCACAATATACACAATTTGGGAAGTTCAATCAGAGTATGTCTCCCATAGCAGATGAAGCCACGCAGAATGAGGTCCCCAGAGGGGGAATTTGGTGATGATAGCCCGCTATGCGGGATAGCGTCACTAAATTCACCCTCTGGAGACCTCATTCTGCAAATGATAGGCACGCTATAAGCAGGCTTGGGCCCAGAGCGCCTGGGTGGACGAGAAAGACAGACAAGATGATAACGTTCCTTGCTTATATTAGCTTTGAATTGACATGGCAGTGTGTTTTGTTAATAAATTATTTAGTCAGATTCAGGAACATTCGAAGCTCAGTATTCCTTTCAGAACAGTTAGCTCTAGTATTCCTCTCCTTCTGCTTCTCCTTCTCCTTCAACGGAATCGACGCCTACCTCTTCGTAATCCTTCTCAAGGGCAGCCAAATCTTCTCTGGCTTCGGAGAACTCTCCCTCCTCCATACCCTCACCGACATACCAGTGGACGAAGGCACGCTTGGCGTACATCAGGTCGAATTTGTGGTCGAGTCTCGCCCAGGCTTCGGCAATGGCGGTAGTGTTGCTCAACATACACACGGCACGCTGGACTTTGGCCAAGTCACCCCCTGGCACAACGGTTGGTGGCTGGTAGTTGATACCAACTTTGAAACCAGTGGGACACCAGTCGACGAATTGGATGGTCCTCTTGGTCTTGATTGTGGCAATTGATGCGTTGACATCCTTTGGCACAACATCTCCTCTGTACAACATGCAGCAGGCCATGTATTTTCCGTGGCGGGGATCGCATTTCACCATCTGGTTGGCTGGCTCAAAGCAAGCGTTGGTAATTTCAGATACGGACAGCTGCTCGTGGTAGGCCTTCTCTGCCGAGATGACTGGGGCATATGTGGCAAGGGGGAAATGGATACGTGGATATGGCACCAAATTGGTCTGGAACTCGGTTAAGTCGACGTTCAGAGCACCATCGAATCGGAGAGATGCGGTGATGGAGCTGACGATCTGACCAATCAGACGGTTCAAGTTGGTGTATGTTGGTCTCTCGATATCGAGGTTACGTCTGCAGACGTCATAGATGGCCTCGTTGTCGACCATGAATGCGCAGTCAGAGTGCTCCAGGGTGGTGTGAGTGGTCAGGATGGAGTTGTATGGCTCGACGACGGCAGTGGATATCTGGGGTGCTGGGTAGATGGCGAATTCCAGTTTGGATTTCTTGCCGTAGTCGACACTGAGACGTTCCATCAACAGGGAGGTGAAGCCAGATCCGGTGCCTCCGCCGAAGCTGTGGAATATGAGAAATCCCTGAAGACCAGTACATTGGTCAGCCAACTTCCTCAATCTGTCGAGGACCAAGTCGACGAGTTCCTTGCCAATTGTGTAGTGGCCTCGCGCGTAGTTGTTAGCGGCATCTTCCTTGCCAGTGATCAGCTGTTCTGGGTGGAAGAGTTGACGGTATGTTCCAGTTCTGACCTCATCTACAAGGAAAATAACGGGAACGTTGAGTTTTAGGAAGTAGAAATAAAATGAAGACTATACACGCACTGCCCCACACGACACGCATGTCTCCCATTGATGAATATATGTCATATCCATGCCAAATAGATATATATATATACATATATATAGGGGTGGTAGATAAGATAACTATACACGCACTGATCCACACGGACATGTAGAGTATATGCCTGGATAATATATATATATATATATACTAGCCGATGAGCCCGACGTTGTCCGGGCTATTCAAAAACCAAATTTCAAGTCGATAGCTCCACCCGTTTCCGAGATCTGGTCTGCGCATGCGCGAAGCTGGCGTCGAACGGGCTCGGCGACCCGATAAAATTCGTATCCGGAACAAGATACATTCACATACCAAATTTCAAGTCGATAGCTCCACCCGTTTCCGAGATCTCGTCTGCGCATGCGCTGCACGGGCGTCGCACGGGCTCGCCAATACGACAACGACGACCGCCTGGTCAAACTACACGCACCTACCAAGTTTTGTCCCGATCGGTCGAGAATCGTAGATTTGTATCAATGACAGACAAACATACAGACAGAGGTCTTCAAAATATATATGACTAGCCGATGAGCCCGACGTTGTCCGGGCTATTCAAAAACCAAATTTCAAGTCGATGAGCCCAAACGTTGTCCGGGCTATTCAAAAACCAAATTTCAAGTCGATAGCTCTACCCGTTTCCGAGATCTGGTCTGCGCACGACGTTGTCCGGGCTATTCAAAAACCAAATTTCAAGTCGATAGCTCCACCCGTTTCCGAGATCCGGTCTGCGCATGCGCGAAGCTGACGTCGTACGGGCTCGGCGACCCGATAAAATTCGTATCCGGGGCAAGACACATTCACATACCAAATTTCAAGTCGATAGCTCCACCCGTTGCCGAGATCTCGTCTGCGCATGCGCGAAGCTGGCGTCGCACGGGCTCGGCGACCCGATAAAATTCGCATCCGGGGCAAGATACATTCACATACCAAATATCAAGTCGATAGCTCCACCCGTTTCCGAGATCTCGTCTGCGCATGCGCGAAGCGGGCGCCGCACGGGCTCGCCAATACGACAACGTTCACCGCCCGGTCAAACTACACACACGTACCAAGTTTCGTCCCGATCGGTCGAGAATCGTAGATTTGTATAAATGACAGACAGACAAACAAACAAAAGACCTCTGTCTGTATGTATGTTTGTTTGTTTGTTTGTTTGTCTGTCTGTCATTTATACAAATCTACGATTCTCGACAGACAGAGGTCTTCAAAATATATATGAGATATATATATATATATATATATATATATATATCTCATATATATTTTGAAGACCTCTGTCTGTATGTATGTTTGTTTGTTTGTTTGTTTGTCTGTCTGTCATTTATACAAATCTACGATTCTCGACCGATCGGGACGAAACTTGGTACGTGTGTGTAATTTGACCGGGCGGTGAACGTTGTCGTATTGGCGAGCCCGTGCGGCGCCCGCTTCGCGCATGCGCAGACGAGATCTCGGAAACGGGTGGAGCTATCGACTTGATATTTGGTATGTGAATGTATCTTGCCCCGGATGCGAATTTTATCGGGTCGCCGAGCCCGTGCGACGCCAGCTTCACGCATGCGCAGACGAGATCTCGGCAACGGGTGGAGCTATCGACTTGAAATTTGGTATGTGAATGTGTCTTGCCCCGGATACGAATTTTATCGGGTCGCCGAGCCCGTACGACGTCAGCTTCGCGCATGCGCAGACCGGATCTCGGAAACGGGTGGAGCTATCGACTTGAAATTTGGTTTTTGAATAGCCCGGACAACGTCGTGCGCAGACCAGATCTCGGAAACGGGTAGAGCTATCGACTTGAAATTTGGTTTTTGAATAGCCCGGACAACGTTTGGGCTCATCGACTTGAAATTTGGTTTTTGAATAGCCCGGACAACGTCGGGCTCATCGGCTAGTCATATATATTTTGAAGACCTCTGTCTGTATGTTTGTCTGTCATTGATACAAATCTACGATTCTCGACCGATCGGGACAAAACTTGGTAGGTGCGTGTAGTTTGACCAGGCGGTCGTCGTTGTCGTATTGGCGAGCCCGTGCGACGCCCGTGCAGCGCATGCGCAGACGAGATCTCGGAAACGGGTGGAGCTATCGACTTGAAATTTGGTATGTGAATGTATCTTGTTCCGGATACGAATTTTATCGGGTCGCCGAGCCCGTGCGACGCCAGCTTCGCGCATGCGCAGACCAGATCTCGGAAACGGGTGGAGCTATCGACTTGAAATTTGGTTTTTGAATAGCCCGGACAACGTCGGGCTCATCGGCTAGTCTATTATATATTTTGGAAAATCTGTGTGTGTGTGTGTGTGTGTGTGTCTGTGTGTGTGTGTTCGCGATGAACTCGAAAACGGCCGACCCGATTTCGATGAAACTTGGTATGTGGGGGTATTTTCGGCCGGGGGGTGGCATGGGCCTATTAATTTGTCCGTGCGACGTGACCTTGACCTTGAAATCGGGTCATTTCAAGGTCAAACGCCCGAATATCACGGGATTTCGATGAAACTTGGTATGTGGTGGTATCTTCGGTCGGAGAGTGGCATAAACCTATTAATTTGCCCGTTCGACGTGATCTTGACCTTGAAATCGGGTCATTTCAAGGTAAAACGCTCGAATATCACGGGATTTCGATGAAACTTGGTATGTGGGGCTAAATTCGTATGGGGAGTCTCATAAGCATATTCGTTTGCCTGTGCGACGTGACCTTGACCTTGAAATCGGGTCAATTCAAGGTCAAATCTCCAATTTTGATGGGATTTCGACGAAATTTGATACATGGAGGTACTTTTGTCAACTGAGTGTTTTGGACGGGTCGAGTCGCTTGAGTCGAGTCGTGACCCCGACCTGACCTTGACCTTCAAAATGATCAATTCAAGGTCAAATCGGGTAAAACCGGATGGATTTCGACGGGCACGTTTGTCGGGTACTTTTGTCCGGGCAGTGTTTTGGACTGGTCAAATCGTGACCCCACTTGATCTTGACCTTCAAGGTAAAATTCAAGGTAAAAGCCCGGACGAAGTCGGGTCACCTTCTAGTATATATATATATATATATATATATATATATATATATATATATATATATATATATATATATATATATATATACATATATATATGAGCATAGGATCTGTCTGTCCGGATTTACGTTAATGATGATGACGATAGTGATGATGAGGAGGATGAAATTGTCGATGAAGTAATAATGCTGATGACGGCAATGATTAGGATTAAGATTATGACGATGATAGTGATGACGATCACAATTAACTGCGGCGACGGTGATAATGATGACGACGATCATTTTAATGATGATGACAATGATGATGTTAATTACAAATACAATGACGACAGTAATGATGATGATGACAATGATGGTATGACCATGATGGCGATGATTATAACAAAGGTGACGACGATGATCAAATATAATGACGAAGAACCGATGACGATGATCGAGACGACGATGACGATTTCTTTGGCGATGATGACGATGCGATGATGATGATCATGATCATGATGATGGTGGTGGTGATGATGATGATGATGATTATGAAGGCAGTGGTGTGGATGATTATGATTATGGCGATTATGACGATGACGTAATATTTGCTATATCACAATGCAAAAGGACAAAGAAATCGCGGATGAACACTTTTTTCGAAAAAAATTGCCCATTGGCCAATTTGGCCTATGACAGCGTGAACCATGACGGACAGACACACATACGGACGGACAGAGCCGAAGCTAATAACGAGAGTCTGTGCATAATAAGTTATAAAAGGTACTCAATCCGATTCGACGGTCCCCATATCATCAGATTCCAACAACATTTTTTAAAATGCCGCTTCAGTTATCAGAATCGATTAATTGCCCAAAAATAATGCTAACCACAGGCAACTATAGTATTGCCCAAAACCTGTTATTTATCAACGTTTTGTTCAACGAAATTTTGCCAGTTGTCAAATATCTGATACAAAAAAGCAACTGGAGTTCAGAGTTATCGATCTTCATCCGCTATCTGGTCAGATAAGTTCTTCTCGTCGACAGTTTACTGGGCCACTTAAAATTAAAATAATAGATTTCAAACATCGATATCTGATGCCTAGCTTTGATGGGTGGGTTCCTCGACTCGAATCCAAATATTTTCTACCCCCGAAGCCAAGTAAATAGTAATTTGCGAGCGCTAATTCGGACTGAGTACCTTTAATAAGAAGGGTAACCAGTTGATGATTAAATCCTCATTGCGTGGTAAATACTTCACGTTAGGAGTTTTCAGATATTAAGTTTACCAAACGGCCTAAATGTTTTTGTCAAACACCCCTCCAAATGAATAACTGACCATTCATGCAGTGCGTGATTGTATAACTGAATGTGAGAATCCAATCAGAAGTGGAAGGAGTATACATACCGACGACAGTTGGCTCCAAATCGACGAAGACAGCCCTTGGCACGTGCTTTCCGGCGCCAGTCTCGCTGAAGAATGTGTTGAACGAGTCATCCCCCCCTCCAATGGTTTTATCGGATGGCATCTGACCATCAGGCTGGATGCCGTGCTCCAAGCAGTACAATTCCCAGCATGCATTTCCCATCTGGACACCGGCCTGTCCCATGTGGATAGAGATACACTCACGCTGAAAAAGACAAGAAAATTATAATCAGAAATGGTAACGCCCTCAAAATCATATTATTAGGCATATATAAAACATGTTGGAGGTATAATGTAGTGATTGGGGAAAATATGTATATAGGTCACGGCTATGTAGTTGATTATATGTAAAAAAAACCAAACAAATGTGTGTATAATGTGCGCTTGGTGAGAATTTTTTTTTTAATCGGACGTGCAAAACTAAAGTTATGATAATTATGAAATATTTACACACCATACCCTCACGTATGATATATGTTCACAAAGGGCGCATACGTTCCAATTGGTTGAAAGGTTCAATGATAAACATGCAACGACCCACACCCAATGCCAAAAAAGTGACGAACGCCTTGACGTTTGACGCGTTATCATATTGACGGGCTGCCAAACTATTATTTTCTCGGTTCTCATTTGAATTGTTTTTGGCTGGCATGAATCTTTTCTTTGTTATTTGTTCTAATTTCTATTGAATTAGAGGTCTGCATAGTATACGATATATATGATAGAGCATGCAGAATAATAATCAGGCCAAAATTGTCGATCTTCGTTACATGGTTCAAGTAAACATCTTTATAACAACAATCTTTGAAAACACATAAAGTGATGTGAAGCACCCCGGTAACCATGGTGATAAAATAAAAATTGAGAATAATCTTGTATGGTGATCTTAAAGTGATGTGAAACACCCCGGTATGGTGATCATTAAAGTGATGTGATACACCCCGGTATGGTGATCATTAAAGTGATGTGAAACACTCCGGTATGGTGATCATTAAAGTGATGTGAAGCACCCCGGTATGGTGATCATTAAAGTGATGTGAAGCACCCCGGTATGGTGATCATTAAAGTGATGTGAAGCACCCCGGTATTGTGATCATTAAAGTGATGTGAAGCACCCCGGTATGGTGATCATTAAAGTGACGTGAAGCACCCCGGTATGGTGATCATTAAAGTGATGTGAAGCACCCCGGTATGGTGATCATTAAAGTGATGTGAAGCACCCCGGTATTGTGATCATTAAAGTGACGTGAAGCACCCCGGTATGGTGATTATTAAAGTGATGTGAAGCACCCCGGTATGGTGATCATTAAAGTGATGTGAAACACTCCGGTATGGTGATCATTAAAGTGATGTGAAGCACCCCGGTATGGTGATCATTAAAGTGACGTGAAGCACCCCGGTATGGTGATCATTAAAGTGACGTGAAGCACCCCGGTATGGTGATCATTAAAGTGATGTGAAGCACCCCGGTATGGTGATCATTAAAGTGATGTGAAGCACCCCGGTATGGTGATCATTAAAGTGACGTGAAGCACCCCGGTATGGTGATCATTAAAGTAACGTGAAGCACCCCGGTATTGTGATCATTAAAGTGACGTGAAGCACCCCGGTATGGTGATCATTAAAGTGATGTGAAGCACCCCGGTATGGTGATCATTAAAGTGATGTGAAGCACCCCGGTATGGTGATCATTAAAGTGACGTGAAGCACCCCGGTATGGTGATCATTAAAGTGACGTGAAGCACCCCGGTATGGTGATCATTAAAGTGACGTGAAGCACCCCGGTATGGTGATCATTAAAGTGACGTGAAGCACCCCGGTATGGTGATCATTAAAGTGACGTGAAGCACCCCGGTATGGTGATCATTAAAGTGACGTGAAGCACCCCGGTATGGTGATCATTAAAGTGATGTGAAGCATCCCGGTATGGTGATCTTAAAGTGATGTGAAGCACCCCGGTATGGTGATCATTATAGTGACGTGAAGCACCCCGGTATGGTGATCTTAAAGTGATGTGAAGCATCCCGGTATGGTGATCATTAAAGTGACGTGAAGCATCCCGGTATGGTGATCTTAAAGTGACGTGAAGCACCCCGGTATGGTGATCATTAAAGTGACGTGAAGCACCCCGGTAACCATGGTGATCAAATATGACTTTTTTTATCGGGACTCTGTGACGTCACGGATTAACTCTATTGCGAAATGAATCGGCAAAATTGTGATGCGCGCGCAACAGTGGTGGATTTACCAGCCGTTTCACTTCCGCATTGAGTTTTTTTTTCACTTCCGTGTTTACTTTTCCAAATCATGCTTTCTGATGATCAAATACAGGCTTTTATAGAGATTTAAGTGCCGACAAATACCATACTTAACCACCAAAGTTTTATTCCCAAAATTTGGATAAACATACAGATGAATAATACAAATGTCATTATACAATGTTGTGTACAGTATGTGATTTTCTTGTACTCGTCCAGGTTGTGGTGAAAAAGTCATATTGGACTCGACACTGGGTTTCTCGTCCAATATGACTTTTTACCACAACCTGCATGGACTCGTATAAGAAAAACGCATACTGTACACAACATTGTATAATGACTTTTTATTATCCATCCCTTAACTAACATCATTTCCGATTGGACAAAAGCCGCCACGTGATAGTCCTGGAAAAGGTCATATTGGACTCCCGAAAGTCATATTAGACTCCCAACTGTGCAATATCACTTTTTATTGGAATCCGTGACGTCACGAATTAATTCTATTGCGAAATGTGATGCGCGCGCAACACTGATGGATTTTAGCAGACGTTTCACTTCCGCATTGAGCTTTTTTCTCACTTCCGTGTTTACTTTTCCAAATCATGCTTTCTGATGATCAAAATACAGGCTTTTATAGAGAATTAAGTGCCGACAAAAACCAAAAATAACCACAAAAGTTTTATTCCCAAAATTTGGATAAACATACAGATGGATAATAAAAATGTCATTATACAATGTTGTGTACAGTATGAGTTTTTATTATTCATCCCTTAACTAACACCATTTCCGATTGGGCAAAAGCCGCCACGTGATAGTCCTGGAAAAAGTCATATTCGACTCCCGAAAGTCATATTGGACCCCCGACTGTACAATATGACTTCTCATATTGGACTCCGTGACGTCACGAATTAACTCTATTGCGAAATGAATCGGTGAAATTGTGATGCGCGCGCAACATTGATGGATTTTAGCAGACGTTTCACTTCCGCATTGAGTTTTTTTCTCACTTCCGTGTTTACTTTTCCAAATCATGATTTCTGATGATCAATATACGGTACAGGCTTTTATAGAGAATTAAGTGCCGACAAATACCAAAAATAACCACAAAAGTTTTATTTCCAAAATTTGGATAAACATACAGATGGATAATAAAAATGTCATTATTTCGGCCAATTTGGCCGGTTACTTCATGTGACTTTTTCATCTGACGTGTGTGTCGGATAATTGATCTGGAGGATTTATGTAAATGTTAGCCCAAACTACATTTCCAAGTAACGATGGTTTTGTTGTTTATTTTGAGGAATAATACCGCGTCAGATGAATTCAGCCCAAATATGTTAACAGTTGTCGTGTCAAACATTCGGCAGTAGGTTAGCGTTATTTAGTATTTGTGGATGTCCTTTAACATGGGGAAAATAGACTACTGCGCTTGAACGAGCATGTGAATTTGTCGTTTTTAATGTACAGCAACTTGATAATCAATAACAGAGGCATTCTCTGTCAAATAAGGTCGCTCTATTTACGGTATTAATTGCGGAACTTTCTAAAGTAAACTACGCGTAAACGGATACATACGGTAAATTATAGAATGTGCCGGAATCGGCCTAATCGCCCCATGGCCAACTCGCCCAGTCGACGTGTGTCAATTCGGTACCTACTATAACACGTACCCGAGTCCGATTCGGAATAAAAGATGTATACGGGTGTTATATAGCGTTTGGTCCGTTGTTTCTCAATGAATATTATTGAAATTTGGTGTATATGTCCGGGCTGGGACATGGAATACAACAACGTTTGAATTGTTTTTAAATTTACAAATTTGTTGATTTTATTCAATTTTTTTTCGTTCTGAAAACACACTATAAAGTGTATATAATATAATAACGAACACGAGACATACATAATTTATAAACTGTTAACAAAAGATATCAAATTCAATACATGACAAAGATGACTCAGTGGAGTTTATAAAGTGAACATAAAAACATTGAGGTAAGAATCTTTTTAAGGAATGCAACTTTATTTAATGATAATAAACACATAAATTAAAATAACAAACATGAGACATACATGATTTATAAACTGTTAACAAAAGATATCAAACTCAATACATGACAAAGATGACTCAGTGAAGTTTATAAAGTGAACATAAAAATATTAAGGTAAGAATCTTTTTAAGCATTACTAAACCGTTTAGCACAGACCACAGTCCACTTCACTCATCCGATCATCACCAAACTTCATATTTATCTTGATATTGATCTATCAGATGAGAGCTATCAAATATTTTTTTAATTTCATAGGAAAAAATGGTCGCCAGCGGCCATATTGCATTTACGTTATATTTTATCGCGTCATGTCGATATCTAGTATTACTTAGAAATTTCACCTTTCCAGATTCATAATTGCTCCATTGACTGTAACAGATGAAATTATTCCCCTCTTCGGATAGAGTGTCACTGAAACTTTATTTTGTCAGACTGTCTGTATAATCACTGATTATATATGGCAATAATCTGTAATAAGATGTAGCACTATTTTATTTTATATTTACATGCAGTGCTGTTTTTATACATCAATTCTAATCCCCCTAGATCATCATGTGATCGATCATACATCGCGCGATGACCTGGTTGAATTAAGGGGGGTTTTATGGATCACTTCTGTCCTCAAGCTAGATTATACTTATGACATTTAATGGCATGTTTCTAACGTGGAGGGTTAGATATGCTTGAGAAACCACCACTCTTTAATTCACACCAAGTTCTCAGCTGTCATGTTCGGATATTAGAACCCATAGCCATGATATATGGTTTATTTTGTGTATACTAGTAATATAGTTATTTTCAGTACCTTTATATACCAGTACTGTGTATAACAATGCATATAAATTAATCCATGTATACATGTATATTGATTCAACGGATTCAGTGGTTTTGTCCATCAGTCTATCAAATTTGCGGGGAAAACATGGCCACAAGCAGTACACCCTGCTAAATTTCGAATTTGAATCAATTGGCTGTTGTTGTTGTTGAGTCGTTTCCGGCCGAAGGCCGGGTAGGGTGGTCGGACTGCAGTGTGCAAGTCCCTTCACCCTTCCTTGGTTTTTTCCGATGAAAATCGAACATGTTGTGGTTGTGGTTGGAGGCAAGGCGGCGAAAGCGTGGTGGAGGAGTCTTAGCGGCGGTTGTTTTGTTTCTTTCTATTTCTCTTTCTCTTTTTTGGCGGTGGTTCGGATGGTGATGTTTGCAAACTTGGAGTCGGACGATTCATGATCTTTTCGGTTTCGGCTTGCATTAAATCGGCTTTTCTTACTGCTTCTTGTGCTCTCGCTACAATTTCCATTAAGTTCTTTTGTCTTTCTTCTTTTTCGGAGTCGGATGTGTCGTCGCAGTCGGAGTCGGAATCAGATGTGTCGTCGGGGTTGGAGTCAGATGTGTCTTCGGGGTTGGAGTCAGATGTGTCTTCGGAGTCGGAGTCAGAAGTGTCTTCGGAGTCGGATGTATCTTCGGTGTCGGATGTTGGTGCTTCGTTTGCTGTAGGAGAGGCAGGTGAAGACTCCGGTTCGGTGTAATCCGGCGTCTTCGGGTTGAAAAAGGAGATGTCCGCGTCTATCCGTGGCGATGGGGAGTCCATTACCACTTCGGGCGGTGAATCGATCTCGGCTGCGCGGGAGGTGTCGCCTGGTGTGGCATCAGTCGATTTCCTCTTTTTCCACGCAGCCAATCTCTCTGTGTCTCTCTTTTTCCTGGATGGAGTCTTTTTCTTTCGCTTCTTCCTAGCTGGTTTGGTAGTTTCCAGACCTCTCCCGGTAGAGAGCCCTGATAAGGGATTTGCCGGGCAGGACTGGAAGTCCAAAACCAACTGGTATCCGCCTTTGTGTGCATGGAGTGACCAGCTCACACAAGGCGCGACATGCATGGAGTCCAGCATTGTTGTGATAGCATTCGGGATTTTCGGTGGCGTAGTCATCCTGAGAGGTGGCGATCCTAACTCTCTGGTGGTCCGACCGAAATGTATGGAATTGGCGCACCCTGCAGCCAGCTTTTATTGGAGAACTCTTTCTTATGTGGATATTTTGGGTCACCGCTAGATGTGAGCCATATTTTGTTCTCAAACTGTCCTTGTGAAGACATCACTGCCAGCGGTGATCTTCAATTTTACTATTTTTATGGCTAAATAATTTGGTTGATCCTACAGACGACACCCTTGTCCGATCGTCATCAGATTCCACAATTATCTTCTGGATAACCAGGGTGAGAGTAATCTAATTTTCCCGAATTTCGTTAAAAAACATTACCACAGGCAGCAATTTGGTATCTTACTCTTTGATCCTCTTTTGCATGACTGAATTGTTTAGCAACTGTACAGACATATCCCTCATCTGGTTTTGATATACATGTATATCTCTTCATGCGGATAGCCAGTATTACGTAGGTACTTCAACTTTCTGCATTCCTGTCATCATTTGAAATAACAAAATTTACCTGATACATGCACCCTTCAAAATTTGTTTCGTCGTATCTATTTTAATGACCCGTATGGTAATATTGATACAGATATATTTGTCAAACATTTCTTTGTACAATATACAGGTATTTAGTTTGTAACTAAATCTAGAAATATATAATAGTAGCTCGTGGACCCCACTTCGTCCGGGATGTTCCCCTCTGATTTTCGGAGAAATGCGCGATTTAACCTTGAATTGACTATTTTAAAGGTGAAGGTCATGTCGGGGTCACGATTTGACCCGTCCAAAACACTCCCCGGACAAAAGTCACGACAAAAGTACCCGTCGAAATCCGCCCGGCTTTATACCCGATTTGACCTTGAATTGACAATTTTGAATGTCAAGATCAGGTCAGGGTCATGATTTGACCCACCCGAAACACTCCTGGGACAAAAGTAACAGTAGGTATCAAATTTCGTTGAAATACTTCCGTTTTACCAGATTTGACCTTGAATTGATCTTTTTGAATGTCAAAGTCAGGTCGGGATCAAGATTTGACCCGTCCAAAATACTCCCTGGAAATAATTTCCCCTAGGTATCAAATTTCGTCAAATCTGTCCGGCAGTTTTCCCGGCCATAGCTAACAGACAAACAGACAGACAAATGTCCAAAGTATATATTAAACTAGCTGATGTACTCGACTTCGTTCGGGCTAGTTAGGGATTTTTTTTGTGATCGCCTCCATCTGGACAGTACCCAGTATATACAGCGTCTGGCCAAACTATTGTTCAATTGGTCCAGAAACATGCCTATATCAGCACGTTCGAGAACATGGTCCCACGTGAAATTGGACCCGTCCATATTGCTCCCGGGATCGAAGTAGTCCTACACACAAATTTTTAGTCGGATCGGTCAAGGTCCAGAAACATGCCTATGAGCGAGGTCAAGTTGACACGTTAAATACCAAATTCGAGCAGTGTTAGAGTCTATAACACATACACACATGCATTCACGCATACATGCACACATACATACATACATACAGACAGGTGTTTCAAAATGTATAATCGATAGCTACAACAATTCTATGGTAGATAGTTCACGGCCGACCTGATGCATGCATCTTAGTTTTCTTGTACAATATTGTGTACAGTATGAGTTTTTCTTGTACTCGTCCAAGTTGTGGTGAAAAGTCATATTGGACTCGACACTGGCGTGTCTCGTCCAATATGACTTTTCACCACAACCTGGACTCGTACAAGAAAAACACATACTGTATAAAACATTGTATAATAACTTTATAATATTAATATGTAATCCTATAAGAACGGCCCGACGAAACATGCATATTGCACAGATAGTCCAGTGCATTTATGAGAAAATAGGGCTGAACCTCAAAATAATTGCAACACAAAAGTTTTTGTTTTATTTTGGTTGGGAGCATCATAGAGTATACTCAGCTAAAAATCAACAAAAATCTGAACATGCGAAATGGCCTTTTTGAGGCAAAAAGTGGCGAAAATGATGAAAAATTGGTGAAAAATGGAGATTAACATTTTTTGTTAATAACTCTTGATGTAAACATACAATTGTTATATTTTGACAATGATGAACTGTGGTACATTTGTATCCAAGATTTTGTATCATTTTATTCTATAAATATTTATTAAATTTTCGAAATTTGAGTCAAAAAGTTGAAAAATTTGCCAAAATTCAGTGAAAAATGAAAGTCTACAATAACTCTTGATGCAGTTGTAAAATTGTCATAACTGGGCTTGGAACTATTGTTCTATAGTTATATCCACAATTGTGGAGTTTTTTCATGTTGTTACTACAAGCAAATAATCAAAATATTTTAGGGTGAAAAGATGTAAAAATGACAAGAAATCAGAGAAAAATGGAATTTCACATTACATGTTTATGCATTAGAAAATTGCCATAGTTGGACTTGGACTGTTGTCAGTCAGTTATATATGGGATTTTGCATCAATTTTGGGCCAGGTTGTGGTATCAATGACACTAAGTTGTCCATATCTTGTGGCAAAATAGAAACAAAAAGAGAAAAAATATAGAAATTCATTAAAAAAATATAGAATTTTGAAAAAATAATAAGTCTGGATAGATCGTTCTGATTTTCAGTCTAGGCCTCCATTTCACTGTTGTCGAAAGGCTGTGTGTTCGAACCGTCAACACCTTGGCATTCCCCATAAGACATAGAACACATAATTCCATGTTTTCGGCATGTGCACCTATTGCTTTTGCAGTCCGTTTTACATTTACAACGAATGATGTTCAGTAGTTCGTTTGGAGCTGGTGGTTCCTCGCATTTGATAGGATTAAGCCACCCATCCTTTATTAATAACCTGCCATCCCCAATCAGTTGGTTCCAAATTAAGCACCTTCCGACATTGCACCTGGTGATATTGTATGTAAATGAAATCCTTTTCTACATAAAAGTCTGACCATCGATCTATATTTACAATATACGTCGATGGTCTGACACAGCAGGTTACATCACCTCTGGTCGGCGCTTTGGCAACAGTGATAAGCCTCTGAAACAAGAGTTGAGGGTCGATGTGTACAACGTCGTTGTCGATCTTGAGAGACGGAGCACTCATTATTATTGCTTGGGATGTTCGCTTGAATACATAACTCATAACATCTTTCCCTCCCATGTTCATAAGGATCTTCGTGTCTATTAGTTCAGTGCATTTATGAGAATAAAGTGCCAAACCTCAAACTGATTGCAAGACAATGTTTCTTAGCAGGAATAAGTCTATTAACCAATTATAAACAACATACTAAAAAGGATCAAGAAAGGCGAAATTGATAAATTTTGTGAAATAAATTTAGTAAAATTTGGTAAAATACCCATTTTATAGCTTTTCAAGGATGTTTATAAAAAACTTCATTTCATATGTCCTTCCATTTATATATTCATTTTGTTGAGTACACAATCCTGATTACAGAACAGAAAACTTTTTCCAGATACGTTGAGAATTTTTCCAGTTATGTGCCTCCAAAATTGTGAATTTGTCTAATTTCGGAGCCTCAATTTCTGAAGAATTAGCTAAAATCCATATTTTAGGGTCTAGTATTTTAAAAACTAGAGAACAATGATGGGATATCTTACTGTTGTATTAGTTGCCTCACTATATTGTGCACAAAAAATGATTTCTTTATGCATCTGTGATCGAGAAGACAAAAATATTCTTAAACAAAATGTGTGTTCCATTTGCCTTGTGACACAGAACTGGTGTGATGAAATACCATATTTGAGGTCATACAACTCAATAAATTGATATCAATATGCCCTGTATTTCTCATAACATCTTACGTATACTAGGTTAAATACACTGTGCTGGAATTGCTAAACACATATGTGCCATAATCAACTTATGGCCCTATTTGTGTATTGACTCTTTTCCAAAAATGCCATTTTGGACTGTTTTGTGGTGTTTTTGTCCATTTAAAAATATTTTTTTTGCACAAATAGTAAACAATAATGAATAAAATTAATAATCATTTGAACGTTCCTCCTAAAACACTTAGTGTTGGAAAAAATATTATTACATTGGTTATGCCAATCAACAGTCACTGGATTTCACATATTTTTCAAGAAACTGACTCCAAATTTGAATGTTGATAATGGGGTAGGTGAAATCACAAAGGCTATGATCTTGTCACCATATTCTAGTCATTAGAGACAAAGGGTTGTTTTATTCCAGTTTGTGCAGATTATTCTTGCATGGTAAACAGTTTAGTACTTTAATAATTATTAGATGTTTATTTAGAACTTTATCAGCATGTTATATAGAACCAGCCAGAAATAATGATTCGCCATTTCGCCATTGATTTACAACAAAATGGATCGTAGCTCTAAATATGAACATCAAAACAGGAAGCAGTTTACTCTGTATGAAAGAATAACGTTTGTAGGGGCTGGTGATGTTAATTTTTTATGCATCAAGATCCATATATTCTAGATTTTGTCAATATGGTTTCCCCTACCCCATTTTTCAGATATTCAAATTTGGCATCAGTTTCCAGAAAAATTAGTGAAATTCAGTGACATTCATTGACATGTCCAACATAAAGCATTTATTTCAACACTAAAGTGTTTCAGGAGGAAAGTTGAAATTATTTTGCACATTAAACATACATTGTTTTCACAATTTATACACAAAAACCTTTAAAAATGAACAAAAAACTCCCCAAAATGACATTTTTAGACGATTCAATTCTAAAGATTCATAGGGCCATAATTTGATTTTCTACACCATGATTTGGGAAATTCCTTTACAATGTGTTTAACAATGTATACTTAAGAGATTATGAGAAAGACAGGGAATATGGATATATAATTATTGATTTGTATGACATCAAATATGCTATTTCATCACGCCGGTTCTGGACCACAGGCAAATTTGGCTGCCCATACAATGGTGGAACACACATTTTGTTTAAGAATATTTCATAGATGCATAAAGAAATCATATTTTGTGCACAACCTAGAGAGGAAATGACTAAAACAACAAGGAATCCCTTCATTTTTGTCTTTATTTTTTAAAATACAAGACCATAAAAAATGGATTTTAACTAATTTTGAGAAATTGAGCCTCCGAAATTAGACAAACTCCAAATTTTGGAGGCACATAACTAAACAAATACTGAACGTATCCAGGAAAGGTTTTCTGTTCTGTAATCAGGGTTGTGCACTCTACAAAATGGTTATATAAATGGAAGGACATGTGAAAGGACGTTTTTTATAAACATCCTTAAAAAGCTATAAAATGAGTATTTTACCAAATTTTGACAAATTTATTTCACAAAATTCATCAATTTCGCATTTCTTGATTCTTGTTGATTTTTAGTATATTATTTGTGATGGGTTAAAGTACTTATTCCCACTGAGAAACTTTGTGTTGCAATTATTTTGAGGTGAAACCATAAATGCACTGGACTAAGAAGCAGAATGACAATACATGGTTGATCGTCTTCCGGCCTGCTGCCCATCATGCGTCAGGGCTTGCATGGCAAGATGATATAGAAACAAAAAGGCGGATGATTTAAAGATGTATACATGGTTCGATACCTCAAGTCACAACAACAACAATATATTTCATAAATTCATATTTAGCAATACGCGAGATAACTGAGTCGCTGCCATATTGGTTCCATTGAGCCCCCGTTCCGCAGTTTAATTGCTACAAGTCAAAGTTCTGGAGGTGCGTTCCATATATGGAACTTTGGAATATTCATGATTCCATATTAATATGGGGAAAAAATCCGGACAGACAGATCCTATAGATATTATATATATATATTATATATTAGGCCCTGGAATAATTAATTAAACGGTGGCGGGGGGGGGGGGGTGTAATACACAAATTTGCAAGAAAGTATGCCGGATGGATGTGTGATCCGAGAGCCAAAACAAAAACCACACATTTTTTAGAACCACGTGCAATTTTTTTTTTTTACAAAAAACCTTTTGTGCCCATATTTGTAATAGTTTTTAAACACATTATAACTGCAACAACATCATATTTCTGCTACGGGGACCTCATATGGGGATGATAATAAGCTGTGGCATGTTGCATATGGGACGGTGGGATGAAAAACGTCCTTCCCGACACCATTCAGAAAGAACCCGGCATGAACATTTATAGAAAAAAAGTTAGCGAGATCTGGAATCATATATTTTCAACAAAATAATAAGTAAACATAGACTTGAGGTCTCCAACAGTCGTGTAAACATAATGGTAAATAGCTTCTAGAGCTTCGTGAAATGTAAAACTTAAATAAATATTTCCCGATGTAACTAACATATTTAAGCATAGATCATTGTATCAAGGAAAAAGAGCAACTGTCACAAATGTGACAATCAATGGCTATATAAATTAACTGTCGTCAGTGCGTCGTGTCAATCAGAGAATTATTTGCATATATATACACTCAGATGTTACTGACACAACACCTAAAGTTTCCAAGCCTGGTAAAGTAACTGCTTCTCATTTAGCGTAATATAGTTACCCGAGTGGTATTGAATAATGCTGAACATGTTGACAGGCTAATAAGAAAATATTTAGAAATTATTAAATTTGTTGTATCCTGCACAATGATCTAGGCCTGCTAATATCAGGAATTGATCAAGTAATAGTTCCAATTGCAGCCTGGTAAATCTCTTCTCTGTGTATCTAATTTCAAAATATGTCAATGTCAACCTAGTTAAATTGGAGCTTAAAGATGCATAATCAGAATTAACGCTCGAAAATTACTATTTCCTTGGCTTCGGGTGTAAAATATATTTGATTCGCGTCGAGGAACCCACCATCAAAGCTCAGAGTGATCAGATATCGATTTTTGAAATCTATTATTTTTCACCACCAATAATTTTAAGTGGCCCAGTAAAAGTCGACAAGAAGATGGTCTCGGACCAAGTTGCGGACGAAGATGGATAACTCTAAAATTAGGTGGCTTCTTTGTGTCAGATAATTGACAAACCGGCAAAATTTTGTTGAACAAAATGTTGATAAATAACAGGTTTTGTGCCATTTTATACCATAGTTGGCTGTGGTTAGCATTATTTTTGGGCAATTAATCGATTCTGATAACTGAAGCGGCATTTCAAAAAATGTTGTTGTTGTTGGAATCTGATGATATGGTGATAATTGAATCGGATTTGAGTTCCTTTAAGATTGAGTTCATGCTACCAGCTTAAAACGTGTTGGATATATAGGAACTACAACGAGTCCCCGGCTTATAGCGGAATTTACAAAACTAGTCCAGTAAATTAGGTCTGGACCGAGCATTTGGCGAGGTCCACACCTAATTTACTGGACGAGTTTTGTAAATTCCGCTATATAAACTGGGGACGAGTCATATATTCTATTTATTACAAGATCCAAAACCTCGACAAAACATACTTAAATGAACAAATTGGACGCGAAACTAACGTCGAATATGTAAATATGTAAATATGCGTTGTTTACCCGCGTAAAGAAATAGTCTCAGAAAAATAAAGACGCTTTGGAGTAAATAATGGCGTATATGAGTTAGTTGGAAAAATAATAGTATTTTGAGAAGTAGCGTACGGAATGTAAACAGACGAAAAACCGGAAGTCAAAGGTCACCTGGCACTATTTCCTGTTATTAAACGAACGTTTAATATTACAATTTATAGAATGGGTTTATTGAATGGGATAAGGATAGGATAATGTAATAAATGTATATATAAACTGCGGAGCCTCTGGATGGTTACTGTATTTGTCCACTACATCGATGCATTAGAATTTCCATTTAGCAGTGTGAAATTTGACCACCAGGCTAACCTAGCATACTCTCATCACGCACTGACCTTGAAACTCTAATAGACTAAAACATGTACATGTGCTAGTCAAAATACCTATCAGTTAGTATTTGAATTTTTTTTTTTATTTTCATTTCTCATTAAAACATAGCTGCTAAAACTGATTAAACTGCCATTTGAACTAAAGGAAATAAGTTCCCAGTGGTATATGGGCAATATACGTGGGTTATTTTTTTGCAGTCTTGGACCAAAATTAGTGAAATTTGGGGAGGGGGTGCAAAAAAAAAAAAATTGCAGGTTTGGGGGTGGTGGCCGGGTCCCCGAAAATGTCAGATGTAACAAAAACGACATGCCTTCCTGCAAATGATTCATAGCGTCTGTTCGAAATCACGAAACAAGAACTTATGTTTTCTGAAGTTATCAGTCGAATCAGCGATGTTTATAGTTTACCAGTTCCCTTCTAAGGGCTGTTTACATTTGCTGTAGATCTGTATACAGATCTGTGTGAAGTTACGTGTCACAGATTGTTGTGATCACAACATGATTACTGATAGTGAACGCGCGCTCATCAGTACTCTGGTAATTGACAATTCACCAGGAGTCGTGTCAGTTTAGGCCAGACAAAAAAATGAATCAGCTATCAGCAGATCAAAGCAGTTTATTCTAACACCAGTTGCTTTTGTGGTCGCCCTGTTGTTCACTAAATGTGACCCGCCATATCAAATCCAGTCGTAAGTCGGGATTTTTTTTACCCTGTGCCAATGCATTCTCTTATATATGCGAGTCGACCATAGGTCGCCTCGCATATATAAGAGACTGAATTGGCCTAACAATTTTTTACAATTTTAATAATTTGTTCTTGTATTCATTAACAATTTTATAATTTCACCCATACAGAGCCCCAGACAAACATGAACAGACGACACTCTTCTATATGCTTATAGTATGTGTGGGGCTCCCTGCAGGGTAATGGATGTTTTTTATTTTATGTCCTAAAAATTGTAAGAAACATTTATCTTTTAAAAATGATAAAAAATTGTTAGGCCAATGCATTCTCTTATATATGCGAGGCGACTCGCATATATAAGAGAATGCATTGGCACAGGGTAAAAAAAATCCCGACTTACGACTGGATTTGTATGGCGGGTCACAAATGTTCTAAGGTATTACCAAACTCCAAGAAGAACAAATATTAATCAGATATATTGTATAGTAAACACTTTACTTTAAGTGCTTTGTCACCACATGTCACGTTCTCGCTTACACAGTGTGAAATACATGAGTTTAAATGACTAAGAAAGATTAAGCACATTCGCCAAGCCCGAGTAACAATTAATCAAATCAGATTTGCCTGTCGCAATGGGTTGGTGTTGACCGTGACTTATAACGGATACGATTTTTGCTCACACGAACCAATACCCTTTTCTTTCTGTGTGCATTTCTATATTAACCCGTTTACACTAGTATGCGTGTAGAACTTTATAAAGATCTACAGCAATGTAAACAAGCCCTAAACAGTGAGTGATAATTAATTCGAATGGGACTTTACGCGCAAATCTCTGGAAATTTCTCTCGATTTCAAATGAATGCCATCATAATGTGTACGAAATACTTAAGTAAAGGTACTAAGTACTCACCATTTTTCTTGGTTAGATGTATGTTTTAGATTCACCTGAAAACGTTGAGTTTAACCGTGATACACCAGCAAGTGAAATCAATTTTTTTTTTTTTGTGAAGTGAAATCAATTACCGCGAACCGTCTCTTATAAAGCAAAGTATGGGAGACCAGAGGTGGTCACCAGGTGACAGCATCAACAAACCGCACTCGGCGTCCATGGATACAATTCACCGACGAGTATCGAGGTCGATATAATTTTAACAAAGCGCCTTGTTTGTTTGCTCTGAACCGTGGTCGGTTTGGTTACAGTGTCGTGTTCAAACTTGCGACACACCACTCAAGGATTAAGGTGGGAAAAGAGATTGAAAGCCTTTTGTATTAATTGGCTATACTCTATACTTTCTTACTATAGGCCGGTACGGAATCCACCAGAACTCCTCCAGTTTTCAAGATACCCTGCATGGCCAAGCCCTCGAATAAAATCTTGTTCCAGTGGATAAAATTCCCACGGGCTGGGTTGACGAATTTTTTCCCTGAAAAAAAACCGCTCTTTTTCATGTAAATAAGTCACCAAATTTCAGCATTTCCACGTTGGTTAGCACACACACAATCTGACTGATATGAATTTACTTGGTACCACTTGAAATGTATTTGGCGACACCTAAAGAATAAGACAATAAGACAATGCATTATATTCGGCATTTTTGACAGGAAATCGGAAAAAAATCGATTTTTCCAATTTATCACAGAAAATCAAATAATATTTTTTCAAGAAATACGTAGGTATCCACCCCAACTCAATGATAATTTTATCACGGCTATTCTTGAATTTGAATAAGTGGTTTGATAGTTTTATCACGGCTATTCTTGAGTTTGACATACATTTACAAGCCGCGACAAACCTCTTAATCGAAGATCAGTGAAGGTTTCTATAACCCTACCCCGAAAATCTGCCAAATTTCAGTATTTGCACCATTTTCCGATTGTCGACGCTTGTAAAGCAAAATCTAGTCAAAATGAATCTAAATGCCCAGTTAATTTTCGACCCCCCCCCCCCATATCACATATATAAAATATATGGCATATTATATATCATTTGAATGAGGAAGCTCTAAAACATTGTATTATCAACTTATCCGGTGTATTAAATTTTCTGTGCATATATGTTGTTTTTATTGAATTACCGACGTGCTTAAGTTTCATTTGGATTGTAGTGCAAATTGTATTTTTTCAATGGAGGGGGAATAACTTTATCTTAAAGATAGAGTTATTTCCCCTCCATTTAAAATACATTTTTAGTTTGAATTTTGTTGCATTCTGGGAGCCATAACGGGGGGAATCTTTCTATGATTTCAACTGTTAGATATTTCTCTATGGGCATCTGCTGAGACACAGACGTTTCAAATGGTGATGAATTATAGTATCTTAATCATATTTTATGGCATAGATTGTTATTGAAACCGTATGGCAAGGCACTATACAAATAATAATCAGTGACTCGAAAATTAAGGGGGCCTTTAAAGGTACTCAATCCGATCAGATGATCCCCATATCATCAGATTCCAACAACGAAAGCAACATGTTTTTAACCCTTTACCCAACAAACCGGCCAAATAAAGCTTCAACAGCCTAAAATATCTTCGGTCTGTCTCAATAAAACCATACAAATATGGATATCATTGGAACCGGCTCCTTGACCACATTGTGATGGTTACAGTTATGCCCTGTGCCAATGCCTTCTCTTATATATGCGAGTCGACCATATGTCGCCTCGCATATATAAGAGAATGCATTGGCCTAAAAACAATCTTTTTTTAACACTTTTTACCATTTTTTCTTACATTCTTTAACAATTTTATAATTTTTAATGTGTTAAGCCAATGCATTCTCTTATATATGCGAGGCGACCTATGGTCGACTCGCATATATAAGAGAATGCATTGGCACAGGGCCCTTCTGTTTGGTAAAGGGTTAAATGACGCGTCAATAATCAAGAATCGATTAATTGCCCAACAATAATGCTAACTATTATAGTCAACTAGTCTATAGTATAAAATTGCACAAAACCTGTTATTTATCAATATTTTGTTCATCGATATTTTGCCTGTTTGTCAAATATCTGATACAAAAAAGCCACTTGATTTTAGAGTTATCCAACTTCATCCGCAAATTGCTCCGATACCATCTTCTCGACGAATTTTACTGGGCCACCAAAAATTATTGGTGGTGACAAAATCGATATCTGATCACTCTGAGCTTTGATGGGCGGGTTCCACGATTCGAATCAAATATTGTTTACCCCCCGAAGCAAAGGAAATAGTAATTTGCGAGCGTTAATTCGAATGATGCATCTTTAATTGATATTATTTTAGAGCCAGTAAACGACACAATCATTAAAGAGAAGTTGATATGACATTTATCAATCTAGATTTCCGACCACCTGTTACTCACATGTTACTGTATTTACAATTTACATTTAATTACGCTTTCGTCATCATTGTTATTATTATAATTTATAGCCAAATGTTATATGTATGTTTCGTCATGAGCTATTAATAAAACTTCAAACTTCAAACTTCATAACGACAAAGATAAAAAAACGCATTATACCTTCGAAATTTTCGACTAAAATTCGATTTTTTCAAAATTATAATTGTCCATAATACGTCGAATTTCGATACGAAATAATGATTACAACTTGACATCGTTATGCCTGAGAACGAGAACATTTTCCCAACAAATAATTAAAAATGTCTTTAATGTTCGAAAATGTTGTCGAAATGAATATCATCTCATTAGAAAGAGTATAATATTCCATCATCATGTGTACACAAGCCTTGAAATAGGATGTCTGTCATTTGCAGAATGAGGTCCCCAGAGGGTGAATTTAGTGATGCTATCCCGCATAGCGGGCTAGCATCACCAAATTCACCCTCTGTGAACCTCATTCTGCTTATGTCTCATCTTCTGGGAAGTATCTATACTCTATAGTATCACATTAACATTGGTTTTAGTTACTTTTTCCCTTCTGGGAAGTTTCTATATCCCCCAATTTGCAGAAGGTAAAATTCATAATCGAGGTGCCCAATGGGTGAACATCACCAACTTCAACTGGGAACTTCATTCTGATCCTAGGTCTACCATAGCAGTTGATGGCCTAAGCAGAATGAGGTCCCCAGAGGGTGAATTTAGTGATGCTAGCCCGCTATGCGGGATAGCGTCACTAAATTCACCCTCTGGGGACCTCATTCTGCAAATGACAGACACGCTATTTGCAGGCTTGTGCAGGGGGGGGGGCGGAAAAAACTGCGGGACACAACGTACCGGGGGGTGGGGGGGGGGGGGTACCTAGGCGTCAAAAATATACACGTAAATTTGTTCCTTTTTCTTTTAGGGGAGGAGGTGTCGGAAAAAATTGCATGTAATTTTTTTCCAAATATGTATTTTCAGACTCACAACTTCAATTTTCTCTCATTTTATAGAATATGGATTAACCTTAATATCCAAATCGTATATACATGAGTAGTACAATCCACCTAAAACAATTTTGGATGACCACTGTCTTGGTTTACATGTGATATTGACCCCATTAACCCTCTTAATAATGCCGACTATGTCAGTGTCTACCAGTCGAATGCAGAATTCTACCCTGCGATCGCTTATCTGGCAATTTTTTACTGCAGAACTATCCCATGTATTAAATAATTTCTCATCCAATGGTATCAGAAAACAGTTATATGCTGGTATCTCACTCATCTCATTTGCATCTTTTTCAAAGTCGAGGTAATGACTAGTTGTCATTTTTTAAAGTGCATACAAAGCGTTGCGATCACCAATATACATGTTTGTACATGTCATGACATCACGAGGTACAAATCTGCATTCTACTTGTAGACAATGACCATTTTAGTCATAATAATCTAAACTAAGTTACCAAGCACCTTCTCGTGAATTGTATGCTCCGGTGTTATTTTCGGTTTCCGGTCAAACCGAGTTGTTGTCCGGCTGGGGTAGATTTTATTTTTTTTCTGGGGGGGGGGGGAGCAAATGGTCAGTGGGAAAAATTGCAGTTTTTGCTGTTTGGGGGGGGGGGGGGGTACCCAAACCGAAGAAAACAGTTTTTTCCACCCTGTGTCTGCAGTTTTTTTCCGGCCCCCCTGGCTTGTGTGTACATATTGTATATAACATATTGTATATGTGTTATGCATGTTACACATTAATTTGTGTCTTTGCAGTAAAACATTCATTCGAAAAACAAACAAGATAGTCTATAATAGGGTCTATACAATGTTTTCAAAGGATAATTCACATAATTATCTTTGAAGATTTCAAGTTATTTTGACATTAACCCTTTCAGTGCCAGGTCCGATTTTTGTATCAACCCATATACTCTGTGCCAATGCATTCTCTTATATATACGAGTCGACCATAGGTCGCCTCGCATATATAAGAGAATGCATTGGCCTAACAATTTTTCATCATTTGTTATTATTTTTTACATTTTTTTACAATTTTAATTTTTTTTTCTTATATTTTTTAACAGATTTATTTTGTAGGTTTAGTGCCAGGGAATCTTACGTTTTTCATGGGCATCAAAATTATTACTATGAATACTTGGTGATAGTTTTGAGTTATAACATGCCCCTAAGGTTTTATCCAGTTTGTTTTTAAATTCGATATAGCATGCTTAAGCATACCCAAACAAATTCAACCCAAAAAAATCTAAAAAAAAATCAACAGGTAACGACCAAAGTTAATTTAGGCATCGTGTGTGACTGACCGACTGACTGCCTGCCTGACTGACTGACTGACTGACTGACTGCCTGACTGACTGACTGACTGACTGACTGACTGACCGACTGACTGCTCACTTCCGTACACTCTTAGAACAAATGTATATAAATTTTAGGAGAAAAAAGTGCCAAACCTCAAACTAATTGCAACACAATGTTTCTTAGCATGAATATGTCCATTAACCCAGGGGGGGGGTCGTGCAAAAAAATTCCGACACAAGGCCGGGGGGGTGGGGGTGGGGGGTGGGGTCGCAGCTCCTGAAAACACGTTTTTTCCGGTGTTTTTTGGTGCTTGCAAATTTTTTCCCTTTGCCCTTTTTTGACCTAATTACAAGCTGTTTAGCCTATATAATGATTGTTTTGATGTGTTATGATCTAAATAACACATGTTGTGTACACACAAGATACTAGGTACAGTTATCTGTGGTCAGGTTGGCCTCAGAATGTTTTGATTATTTGGTCCCTTCTAATACTAAGTAGACCTTCGTGAACTTTTTAACTGCGCTGGCCCACCTGGGTTGGATAACCACTTGTATGTAAATATATTATAATGAACTCTAAAGACAAATAAACCATATATACTTCAGTAAGTAAAATAAAATATCACATTACCGCTATCTGTGGTATCAAACTGAAATTCAACTCTCCAAGTCTGATATGAAACTGAAATAATGTGTGAAATAAATGTAGAACATGCCTGTTCTCTAATCTATAAACATGTTTCTGGCACAAAGTTACTAATACTATAAAAGACAAAAGTGCTACAGTGTTACATACCCAATTATTAATGAACAGACATTACATGTGATATTGACCCCATTAACCCTCTTAATAATGCCGACTATGTCAGTGTCTACCAGTCGAATGCAGAATTCTACCCTGCGATCGCTTATCTGGCAATTTTTTACTGCAGAACTATCCCATGTATTAAATAATTTCTCATCCAATGGTATCAGAAAACAGTTATATGCTGGTATCTCACTCATCTCATTTGCATCTTTTTCAAAGTCGAGGTAATGACTAGTTGTCATTTTTTAAAGTGCATACAAAGCGTTGCGATCACCAATATACATGTTTGTACATGTCATGACATCACGAGGTACAAATCTGCATTCTACTTGTAGACAATGACCATTTTAGTCATAATAATCTAAACTAAGTTACCAAGCACCTTCTCGTGAATTGTATGCTCCGGTGTTATTTTCGGTTTCCGGTCAAACCGAGTTGTTGTCCGGCTGGGGTAGATTTAATTTTTTTTCTTGGGGGGGGGGGGAATTGCAGTTTTTTGCTGTTTGGGGGGGGGGGTACCCAAACCGAAGAAAACAGTTTTTTCCACCCTGTGTCTGCAGTTTTTTTCCGCCCCCCCTGGCTTGTGTGTACATATTGTATATACCATATTGTATATGTGTTATGCATGTTACACATTAATTTGTGTCTTTGCAGTAAAGCATTCATTCGAAAAACAAACAAGATAGTCTATAATAGGGTCTATACAATGTTTTCAAAGGATAATTCACATAATTATCTTTGAAGATTTCAAGTTATTTTGACATTAACCCTTTCAGTGCCAGGTCCGATTTTTGTATCAACCCATATACTCTGTGCCAATGCATTCTCTTATATATACGAGTCGACCATAGGTCGCCTCGCATATATAAGAGAATGCATTGGCCTAACAATTTTTCATCATTTGTTATTATTTTTTTACATTTTTTTACAATTTTAATTTTTTATTCTTATATTCTTTAACAGACTTATTTTGTAGGTTTAGTGCCAGGGAATCTTACGTTTTTCATGGGCATCAAAATTATTACTATGAATACTTGGTGATAGTTTTGAGTTATAACATGCCCCTAAGGTTTTATCCAGTTTGTTTTTAAATTCGATATAGCATGCTTAAGCATACCCAAAAAAATTCAACCCAAAAAAATCTATAAAAAAATCAACAGGTAACGACCAAAGTTAATTTAGGCATCGTGTGTGACTGACCGACTGACTGCCTGCCTGACTGACTGACTGACTGACTGACTGACCGACTGACTGCTCACTTCCGTACACTCTTAGAACAAATGTATATAAATTTTAGGAGAAAAAAGTGCCAAACCTCAAACTAATTGCAACACAATGTTTCTTAGCATGAATATGTCCATTAACCCCGGGGGGGGGGTCGTGCAAAAAAATTCCGACACAAGGCCGGGGGGGTGGGGGGGGGGGTGGGGGGGTCGCAGCTCCTGAAAACACGTTTTTTCCGGTGTTTTTTGGTGCTTGCAAATGTTTTCCCTTTGCCCTTTTTTGACCTAATTACAAGCTGTTTAGCCTATATAATGATTGTTTTGATGTGTTATGATCTAAATAACACATGTTGTGTACACACAAGATACTAGGTACAGTTATCTGTGGTCAGGTTGGCCTCAGAATGTTTTGATTATTTGGTCCCTTCTAATACTAAGTAGACCTTCGTGAAATTTTTAACTGCGCTGGCCCACCTGGGTTGGATAACCACTTGTATGTAAATATATTATAATGAACTCTAAAGACAAATAAACCATATATACTTCAGTAAGTAAAATAAAATATCACATTACCGCTATCTGTGGTATCAAACTGAAATTCAACTCTCCAAGTCTGATATGAAACTGAAATAAATGTAGAACATGCCTGTTCTCTAATCTATAAACATGTTTCTGGCACAAAGTTACTAATACTATAAAAGACAAAAGTGCTACAGTGTTACATACTCAATTATTAATGAACAGACATTCACATGGATCTCTATCAGTCTCAATAGCATTATCTTAGTAAAACATGACTGTCTTTCACTTGTGAAATAATGACATATTATTTATATGCGCTATTCTACAACCATTTAGCTATTGTTAATATTAAAATGATCCATCTAACCACGTACACTGCATATTGTAAAACAGACAAGAAACAGTTTGATAAGTGTCTAGTGCAAAGTCTGGAATAAATAACTGGTTGTGTCAGCTGTTGTGTTGAGTTTTTCATGATAAATGTTTTTAATCTCATGAGTGTATTGCTTGTGCTCATTGTTATAATTTATTAGTATTGAGTTTAACTGGAGGCGAAAGTACACCAAAGTTGGATGATGCTTGAAAAAACAGAATGGTCAAATTACGAATGACTGATAATTATTATATATGTCATTCTAATTTAACCATTCTCTGTTTCTCAACATCAGCCACCTTCACTGGACATTCTACACCCTGATGTTTTTGCCTATAATGGGCTCTCCAGCTTGATAAATTTCATTCAAATGTGACTGGAAAGGGGGGGGGGGGGTCCCAAAACCATGAGTGGAAAAAAAAAAAATTTTGTACAAAGATGGGGGGGGGGTGGGGGTCCAAAGTGCTGCAAAAAAAAAAAATTCAGCGTTGTGTATGCAAATTTTTTCCTCCCCCCCCCCTGATTAACCCATTATAAATAAAGCACTCAAATAAAAAAGGATCAATAAAGACGAAATAGGTGAAAATTATATTGTCAAAAATGTGGTAAAATACTCAATTCATGGATATTCATGGATGTTCATAAAAAAAACTCCATTTTACAAGTCCTTCCATTTTTAAATTTCTTTTGTTGAGTATAAAATACTGATTACAGAACAGAAAACCTTTTCCATATACATTGCATATCTTTCAAGTTATGTTCACCCAACCTTGTTTCATTTCGGGTATATTCTTCATGGTCGAACAACCACACACCCTCTCCATTCTCCATATTTATTATGGCTAGGGTCAGGGTTAGGGTTAGGCTCGGGCTATGGTTAGGGTTAGGGCTATGGTTAGGGTCAGGGTTAGGCTAGTGCTATGGTTAGGGCTATGGTTAGACTTAGGGTTAGGGCTATGGTTAGGGTGAGGGTTAGGGATAGGCTCAGGCGATGGTTAGGGTTGGGGTTAGGGCTATGATTATGGTTAGGGTTAGGGCTATGGTTAGGGTTAGGGCTGTGGCTATGTTTAGGGTAGGGTATTGTTACACGAAGGAAATGCCTAATTTCGGAGCCGCTAAAATCAATATTATATTGTCTAGTAGTTCAAAAACTTAAGATTAAATGCTGTTGTATGAATGGCCTCCCAAGATTGTGCACAGAAAATGACTGCTTTATACATCCATGATCGATAAGGACATAAACATTCTTAAACAAACTGAGTGTTCCTTTGCTGTGGCACAGACTGGTGTGTGGGAGAAATACCATATTTGAGGTCACACAACTCAATGAATTGATATCCATAAAATGTACATTGTATGTCCTGTATTTTTCATAACCTATTAAAAGTATACTTTGTTAGTGGTGGAAATTGCTTAAAACATTGGCAGCAATATCAGCTTATGCCTACGAATCCTTAGTATTGACTCGTTTCAAAACAATGCATGTCGGGGCATTTTTTGTTTCATTTCAACGTTTTTTTTGTAGAACAAATAGTAAAAACAAGGAACAAAATTAGTGTTCAATTATAATATTATAAACTCATTTGAATGTTTCCTAAAACGCTTTAATAGTTAAGGGAAAATAGGATTACATTGGTTATGCCAACATATGTCACTAGGTTTTACCTATTTTTTCAGGGTTTTATTTCAGTTTTTGTACATTATTATAGTATAATGAAAAGTTTAGTTTAGGTCTATTTATAACTGTATAGCCATGCTATATAGACCCCCCCCCCCACCCCATAACGATTCGCCATTTCGCCATCGAGTTGCAACAAAAACTACCGTAACTCTAAATACGAACATCAAAACAAGCTTACTTGCTTGTGTACTAGTATTAGCAATGTGGCATTGCATTTTTGTCACTTATTGACACAAAATCGTTATTTGAACAGTACAGTGATTGGAGCATTAAAGGCTCCAGATTCAATCTCAGAGCATCTAATTTTCAAAAATTTTCCGGGGGAGACCCCCTGACCCCCTCACCGTACTCGCCCCCTCTCAGCCACTTCGGGAGATGCCTTCAGTTATCTGATATATTACGCACATTTGAAGCATGTGTATTCTGAGTTATTGACAGTAGTTTATTGAACCACGTGGTCTCTCTGTTTGTTGTGCAGAAATTGTATTGCCGATGTGAATCGGAATCAGTTCGAATTTTGATTAATTCCTTGATCTATTTTAGTAAATAGCGCATACAATAAAAAGAAAACCTTTGTGTTTTGAGTGAATACCGGAATTACCTCATTCGTGGTCACAGTGAGATACTGGAATCATCACTCGTGGTCACTCGTGATGATTCCAGTATCTCACTGTGACCACTCATGAGATACTTCCGGTATTCACTCAAAACACGCAGGTATCCTCTATGTATAATCAGTTTAAAAAGCCATGATAAACTATGAGAAAAGATGAGAATGGATTTTTTTTCATTGCAATTTTTTTCCTCGACCAAAACCGGACCCACACCATGGTTTCAACTGTTAAAGGGAGAAATTGTGGACAAAAAATTAAAATATAGAGCCCCCCCCCCCTCACTTGTATAAGGCTATAGCATGCACTACTATATGAATCTGATTGTTTCAATTCATTTTGAAGCTGTAATTTGTCTTAGAAATGATTTTGGAAAAAAATTGCATGACATCAGAAAAAATCTGCATTCCGGGCTCGGGGACACCCACCCACCCGGTCCTTGTATCCTGTAAATTTTTTTCCGACCCCCCCCCCCCCCCGCCCCAAATGGCATTTTTAGGAAAGAGTCAATACTAAGGATTCATAGGAAATTAAGTTGATTTTCTACACCATGTTTTTTAGAAATACAGGGCATATTATTTCACATGATATATACATGCAGTACAATCATGTGCCTGTTAGCCAAGGTCATATTTGGAATTATATATAGTTCTGGGGTGGGCAGGAATACAGCCCGGCCCGTGGCTATGCTCAACCCATGCAAAATACATAATTATATAATTACACATATTGTCACTTCTGTTTTGTTTATTGATTGCTATGCACTTTGCTAATAACAACTATCGATCTACCTATCTGTATGTCTGTCTGTCTAGCTGTTTGTCTGACTGCCTGCTTGTCCGCCCGCACGCCCGTTAGTCCGTCCGCCCGACTGGACGCCCGCCCGCCCGTTGACCCCCCCCCCCCGCAAACCCACCCGACAGCCCGCCCGACAGCCAGCCCACCGACATCCTTGAAAATCCATAAATTTAGTATTTTACCAAATTTTGACAAATTTATTTCACAAAATTCACCAATTTCGCATTTTTATTTATCCTATTTGATTTTAGTATGTTGCAAAAAGTTTGAAATCTATATCTATATTTGCGAATGTCTGTCTGTCTGTGTTCTATAGAAATTCACAGGGGACCACCTAGATGGCACAAAATGGGTCTAATAGGAGTATCTTTTTACGAGAAAGATAATGGCGAGGGTTAGAATTTTCTAAAGTGACGCCGTTGTTGTCAGGGGCAGAAAAGGGGGTGGGGCAGAATTTTTTTTTGTCGCCGATTGCCACCAAACTTATATATAATCATCCCCATAATATGAGGAATCTAATTGTGTGGTTTAAATGTGTCAAAAGTCGCGCCGTTCGCGCCAGGGATGCCCGGAAGGGGAGAGGGGCACCAAAATTGATCAAAAATAATTTTAGCGCCGAATTCCATCAAATTGATGCACATTCTTCTGAGATCTTCTTCCTGATACAAGGAATCTTATTGTGTGATTTAAAGACGCCAAATTGGTGTCGTTGTGATGAGAGATTTGGGGGGGGGGTGGTGGGTGGGTACTAAATGTGATAAGGATTGGTTTAGTCGCCGATTGCCACGAAACTTATACAAATTCATTCCCATGGTATGAGATGTCTAATGGCGTGGCTTAAAGCTGTCAAAAGTGGCGTCATTCGAGTCAGGGGTGCACTGAAAGGGAGAGGGGCACCAACATTGATACACAATATTTTTAGCTCCAATTTCCACCAAATTGATACACATTCTTATTCATGATATGAGGAATCTAACCGTGTGAGATTTAAGGCGTAATATTGGTGCTGCTTTGGTGAGAGATGGGGGTGGGATGGGAACTAAATTTGATATAAAGTTATCGTGTGGTTTGTGTGCCTTTTGGGTGAGAAATATGCAATGGTGGCCCTAAATTTGATACGAATTTGTATACTTTTTACGAGTAAGATAATGATGCAGGTTAGAATGTTTTAACGTGACGTTGTTGGTGTCGGGAGGGGGGGGGGGGTATTTTAGCGCAGATTTCGACCAAATTGATAAATTATTCTTTTCCGTGATTCGAGAAATATAACCGTGTGATTTAAAGACGTGAAATTTGTGCCTTTGGGTGAGAGATGTGGGAGTAATAACTATGATATGATAAGAATTTGTTTAGTTGCCGACTACCACCAAATTTATATGTAATCATCTCCATTATATAATTCATGCATGGGTCTAATAGACGTGGTTTAAATATGACAAAAGTGGCGCCGTTCAACTCATGCATGAGGATAGTAGCAACAAATTCATGCACGTTCTTCTCTAATGATATGGTGAATTAAATCACATTTGGTTTCGTTTGGGTCATGGATGGCGAGAGGAGATTCACTAGCATTTATAAGATTGTTCAATTCACCGATATCCAACACAGTTATATATAGTCATCTCCCAGGCGATCTCCGTGTCGTTCTAATGAGTTTATTTGGCATTCCAATTTCACAATCACTTGAACAATTATATCTTATCAACTGTCATATTATATGGGGATGGAAATCAGGGCATTCCTGTAATGATCTAGCAACACAGATACATAGAAGTAAGCATGAAAATCAATCTAGTTAAGAGATGCATATATTCATTCAAACTGAGGGACTTTGAATCTTCAGAGGATTGCATATTAGAATGGCTCATGTATATATTATAACACGATTGAGTCTGTCCCATTCAATATAGTTTCCACAAAAAAGTTACAATTGCTAAGAGATATGGAAATGTAGAGCAGACCTGTTCAAAAATAATGGCCACAGTGTGCAGTCTGAGATAAAGGAAAATGCAGTCCATGGCAAATGACTTTTCAGGATCGTCCCATGGTGACATCTGACAAGGGTATATCTGCCGGATACAGAGGATTTCTTTCATTTGTTAAGACAGATTCATCGCCTAACATAAACAACTCAAAAATCTCGCTGTGTCGGGAACATGTAGCTGCTATACGTGCATAACATTTCTTTTAAACTGAAGGTGATTAGCCAGTATATAGCACCAGAACAGAGGAGCACCTGGACATATCTTTAAAACATCTGTATCTTCATGGAGCTATGATAGCCGGGTGTCCTCAAGATCTTATACGAAGATGTGATAAACTAGATTGATTAATTGATTGATTGATACATCTATATGTAAAACACAATTGTCGTCTTTTATTTTGTCGAACTAAATGTGTTTATGATGTTTATGTTTCGTGTTATAAAGTCTAAAGTATACGCATTTGTAAATAAATAACTACTTCTTTATTGGTGGGGCGAATTAAACGCGATAAAGAAGATGCTATCGCTCCGAACTGACAAAGCGAGTCATTACCTATAAGAATCATGTTTTGTGATGCCATTTCAATATACAATTTATGAGAACACGTGTGACACTTTGAGAGCAAGTGTATTCTCTATTACCACCAAACATCCACAGAGGGTTTCTCATCACTTTAACATGGGCAACGCCGGGTAACCCTTCTAGTTCTCTTATATATGCGAGGCGACCTATGGTCGACTCGCATATATAAGAGAATGCATTGGCACAGGGTAAAAAAAATCCCGACTTACGACTGGATTTGATATGGCGGGTCACATATATGCAGTCAGCGTTTCAAGGACATTTTGTGACTGTTTTCCACTGTACAAGATTCGAGTTTTGGCAATCTATATATAAACTGTTTATTTTGTCATTTTAATACAACCATGATGGTGTCCACAATGACCGCCGGATTTAATGAACGGTTGACGAATATGGACAGTTCAGCTTCTCAGAATATTATAGAATAAATTTTAACCTACAAAAGTCTCAAATAAATAAATGGGACATTTCTTCACATTTCGTGTAGGTGCGGTCAGTCCGTGGTAAGTCCTGCGTAGGCGACTGAACTCTGCACGAAGCATGGTGGGATGTGAGTGTATGTTGTCTACGGGAGGGGTCGCCACTATATTAAAGGTATATATAAGTGATTTGTTTGAAGAATTAACACAATCATTAAATATATACATTTAATGTGTGTGGATGTATAACACATACCGTTTGGTCACACCAGAACGACAATATCTAGGTGCATCGATATTTTTTTTGAACAACTGATGGAAATTATCCATACACTCACATCTATATAAAATGCATGTGTTATATGTATGTCGGCACATAGTTACTTCGGCTTAATGAAAATGCATAATTAATTATACATGATCATTTCATATGAAAATAATTTTTAGGGGGGGGGGGGTGTTGATATATCGTGTCTCTATTACCTTATATTTGGTTTGAGAATAAATTATTTGATTTGATTGACGATATTGTTGTTACTTCGTGATTATATAGGTAGCTTATCGATTCACGAATGACAACCATCATGTGGTTTATTAATGTTTATTGTGACAGTCAGAATGGATGGGGATATTGCATTAATGCCAGGAAGCTAAGGTGTACATATATACCACTGTCCTGATTAAAAAGAACCGTTAAGGAGCCAGACAGCCACGATCAAACGAAAGATGAGCAGACAAACATGATATACCTTGCTCGAACAATGTCCGGCGTTTGAAAATATACACAACACGATTCGTGTATATACACCGAATATTTAAATGGTTGTCAGTGGAAAAAATCTTTTCCACATGACCGCGCTTGTGCAATTTGTATTGCTATAAGTGCTGATGCAAGCCTCCATTATAGTACATATAATATGTCCAAATACAAGGGTGCATGGACATATATAAATACAAGGGTGCATGGACATATATAAATACAAGGGTGCATGGACATATATAAATACAAGGGTGCATGGACATATATATTGTTTGTATAATAACATGCCATAGCATATTTCACGGTGTTGATACAGCCGATGAAGTTAGCTCTTTAGAACCCGGTGGTATTTTATGGGTATAAATATTTGATTTGGCGGGGTAATATAAATTATAATTATGTCAATGGGGACTGTGGCGCTATCGATTAAATACTATAGCGCTTAAACAGTCCGTGTGGCTCTGGATTGCCATGATACATTTGGAAAAGGTGTGCGTCCATGTCAGTAAACTATATGGACACCGCACACCGGCGTGATGTGAGAGAAACACTGATAGAACACCGTCTTCGTCACCGTTTCTATCAGACGAAACTATTTTGGTTACAACTGTTTCATGTTCCATGAATTGAGGGTGGATGGGTGAGTGTTGGTGTGAGTGTTGGTGTGTGTGAGGGTGTGTGTGTGAGGGTGTGATTGTGTGTGTGTGTGTGTGTGTGAGGGTGTGTGTGTGTATGATTGGGGCGAGGGAGGGTGTGTGTGTGTATGTGTGTGTGTATGCGTGTGAGGGTATATAGATAGTGTTTGGGGGGGGGGCTAACTCCGGGATTCTTGAATGGGCCGAGAGGCCCATTCCCTAACCCCTCATTTTAGCCTTTATTAAAAATACATATAAAAAAAAAGGAAGAAGCATTTTTTTTAAAAACAATTTCTTCTTCTTTCCGTCGCTGGAATCCAGACGAGGGGGTGTTTAGCCCACTGGAACACTGTAGGTTGATGGTAGCTGCAGACTGCAGTGCCCCAGCATGTGTTGTTGCCTCGTCGGTGACGGTGGTGGTGGACTCCTGGTAGATGTTATCCGGAGTCCGAGCTGCTCCACAGGGATGGCTGACGTGATGGAGTAGTCAAATCCAAGGAGAAGAAGGCCAGCTGGAAGTCGTCCGAATGTCCTGGTAACTTTTATCCAGCAGCTCCTGTCTTCTCTTGCCATCATCCCGTTGACGTCCTGAAGGGCATCTTCCCTCGCTGGTCTCCGAAGTCCAAGTATTCCGCTCTGGAGATGGATACTGTGTGTATATTCGTTATATGATAGGATAGGATAATTTTATTTACAATACACACACATGGAAAGTACAATTACAAATAAATATAATATTAATAGACATGTATATTGCTAGGGGTGATATAGTCATGGCTGACTGTCTTCCTATCGTTCATACTCTGTCCAGGGCACACCGGCACCGCCACATGTCCATATAGCCGGTGTGATGTATGTACATGTATGTATACATTTATTTATACTCAGACCAGGACACACCGACACCGCCATGCGCTAGTATATATACTCGTTCGTACTATGCCCAGTGCATACCGACACCGCCACATGCCCGTATATATAGACTGAATATGGAGTAAATTAAGTCCAATTTTCAAGGCAATTGTTCAATTTATGACTAAAGCATAATTAGGATTCTAGTCATATTTTAACAAGAAATGGACAGAATTGTGCAAACTAAGTGAGGTATACCATGATTTATGAATATTTCAACTCAATGGAACCAAAATTGACAGTTGGTCTGAAAATGGCTGCCAAAATGACGACCAAACCCTGGGAAAATGTAAATATTGGCCCAGCATGCCATGTAATCGCTTACAAGATGTAGTCGATGAATAAAATTGTCTATGCTGTCTTATGTGCATTAAATTCTAACATTTCTGATGCACATTGGTTAAGTGGTACTAGCGTAACTGCTGACATTACCAGAAGTATTGGATTTTTCTATCACAAACTTTACATCAAAATCGGCAAAAATTAACTTTTCAGGTTTGGACCATTTATTCAAGTAAATAGAACTATCTTTAGGATCAAAACTGTTTACTGTTTCGTTCTATCTTAAATGTGTCACACTAATAATGTTTTTAGACAAAATTACTCAAGATGGCTTCCAAAATGGCAGCCAAATTAAAAATAAAAATGTTTCCAAGAGTTAGCAAAATGTAACTGACTTGGTTATTAATCATATTACTATTAATCCCACTGACTACTACATGTTCATGTTTCATTCTCGTTGTTCCCGTGCCTTCTGAGCCACGACAATTTCATTTTAAATTATGTACTGTAGTATGGAAATTTGCCAGAAATGTCTTTTGGGATTCTGGCCATATTTTTATCGGAAATGGGCAGAACGTCTAAACGGAACGGAGTGAAACAATTTGATGTGGCTAATCTCGACAATTAGCAGGAAAATCAACTAAATATGTGGCGTATGTCAAAGTGGCAGCCAGTGAGTGAATGTGTGGTCACAAATGAGGTAAATAGTTCTACAGGAGTAATTGTATGGTCATGAATGGTGCGAAGGAGTAGCTATATGGTGATGGGGTGGTGTGTTATTGGTGAGATGTATAGGTATAGAATGGGTGACTGTATGGTCATATATGAGGTGAATAGCTGTACAATGAGTGTGTGTATGGTTATTGAGTGGTGTGTGGGTATAATGATAGTAGCTGTATGTGCATTTGTGTGCTGTTTATGTATATATAGTGAATGTATGGAATATACATGCGTACCTTGTGACTATTGTCATGGTCGGTGTATATGTACATGTATACATATGCTGGTTGCATGACCATGTGTGGGGCTGTGGGTGTATGGATAAATAGGCAGTGAGTGTATGCGTATGTGTAATGTATATAGGTGTGCATATGACTGCACGGTCATGATTGTTGAAGTGTATATGCATACCTGGAGTATATATATAGCTGGATGGTCATTGGCGGCGTGCGGGTATAATTATGAAGTGCCCTTGTGGTCATGGTTTTGTATGTGATGTATTTTCATTGGTGGATGTATAGGTATACAGAGAGCAGTTGTATGATCATGGATGGGGTGTGCGTATGCATCGAGTGGCTGAATTGTCATGGGCGATGTGTGTAGGCAAAGCGGGAGTGTACGAATGGTCGTGCATGGTATTGGTATATCCATTGGCGAGGTGTGTATGTATACCTGGTTTGACTCTACGGTCATGAGTGGGGTGTATATGTATATCTTGAGTGGGTATATTGTCATTGTGTGAAGAAAATGTATACATGGAGTGACTGTATGGCCAATGGTGAGGTGCTGCGCGTTGTATTGCTATATCTAGAAGGTATGTATGGTCAATTATGAGGTGTCAATGTATACCTGGAGTGACTCTGTAATAGGTATTGATGGGGTGTTTGTGTACATTGTATATATTTATTGACTATATGGTCATGGTGTGGCCAATATATATATACATGGAGTGATCGTATGGCCAACGGTGAAAGTGAATTTGTAAACAAGGATTGACTGTATGACCACGAATGTAGTGCGTGGGTACACAGGGAGTGGCTGAGTGGTCTTGAGTGTATGAATGGCCTTATGTGGGGGGGGGGGGGGGCATTGGTATAATAAAAGGGTTGTATGGTCATTGGTGAGGTGTATATGTACACCCGGAGTTACTCTATGGTTATGGTTTCACTGTATACGCGTACATTGGGTGGATATATGGGTACGTGTGGCAAACAGATATACAGGGAGTGACTGTATACAAGAAGTGACTGTATGATCACGAATGTGGGGAATATGTATACAGGAAGGGACTATATGGCGACGTGTGAAGTGCATGAGTATACCTGGTGTGCCTGAATGGTGACACATGGTTGTATAGTCATGTATGTGGTTTACTGGTAAACCCAGGTATGGTTGTATGGTTATGGGTGAGGTGAATGTGTATAAAGCGAGTGGCTACATGGTTATTTATTTATGTGGTGTTTATATACATATAACATGATTGTATTGTCACGGGTGAGTTGTACAGTTGGACATTTGGTAGCTATCACTTTCCATAATAGTTCAAGTATATGTTAACCCTTTACCCAACAAACCGGTCGACTCGCATATATAAGAGAATGCATTGGCACAGGGCCCTTCTGTTGGGTAAAGGGTTAATCTATTTGGAGGTAATGTCAGAGAGTCTTCATCTTGCTGGCCTTTTATATGCACAATGCAGGAAACGGTTTTCGTGACATTATTCAATCAATCTTCATGTCAATGGCCCATCATTTGATGTTATTAAACAGTTTTTCACGAATCTCCTGCTAGACTTTCTAAAAAGCCTTCTGGTCTACATGCCAAGCATTGCGGTTGCTATGTATCTGTCCTTTTAGTGTGCTAGGTGTGGGGACGCCCACACCGATAGACGTATTACCTGGTCTGACTCCCTCTTACCTATAATGGTTCCACGTGTTATTGGACCAGATCAGGCTCATACTTATGTCACTCTCAGTTCAGTTTCAGAGTTTTGCTCATTTCCGTTCAAAATCATGGCCAGAATCCCATAAGGCCAAATAAATAGTACCTTCGTTTCCGGTAACGGAGGGAAAACATTAGGGTAGGGATGGGGGGGGGGGGTAAACCTTTAAAAAAAATAATTCCCGCAACTCACAAGGTAATAACAGCTTAATGTATTTCAGATACAGGTATACTATGTATATAGTCTATCTGGGTATAATATTGTAATGAACTCGCAAGGCACTTTATTTTATATTCTTCTATTTCAGTTTTTATTTATCATATGGCCTGGCAAAACAGGAGTCAGACCGCTCTTTGTACACATCTCGCACATAGGAGTGACTGTCTTGAATCTTTTGTCTTAGGGAAGCTTTCACATCACCACTACCTTCCCCACATTGGACACAACAATGTGTTTGACATTTTGCAAGCCAGCTTGAGTATATGTTTATGTGTACCCATACCATAGTACGGTACATATAGTGTCGACGTCCAAATTGACTCGTCGTCCGTCCGTCGACTGTCTGTCTGTCCATCCGTTGACACATTACGCATAATACGATAACCCAAGAATTTTCTATCCGATCTGAACCATATTTGTATATGGGTTTCTCAGCCAAAATACAAATCGAGTTCGAATGTGGGTTTTGTCGGAGTCTTTATTACAGAGTTATGGCTCTTTTTCCATAAATATTCACTCTTAATAAAAAAAAAATAGATTGAATTCCTTGATCAATTTAAGGAAAGCAAAACAAAAAATAATAACAAATAAAATACTTTTATTTTTTTTAAATAACAAAACATTTTTTTTTAAATTAAGATTGAACTCCTTGCTCAATTAATTGTTTTTTCTTTAAGTTAAAAAATTTGAAAAAAACTAACACCATTCATAACTCCGTCAGTCACAACACCAAATCTGGTTTAAATCGGTCCAAAATATTTTGTTATGTAATGGTAAATTTGTTTGGAGCGATACTAAACCCAATTGACCAATTTCATTCCATGCCTTTGGACTACTTAGCTATTAATATGGCTATATCATTTTCTGATGTCTCTTATGCCAATGTGATCAAGAAAGCTATGGTATCTAAATTTTAAAAGCTCCAGACTACAAAATCTGAGTAAATCACTCTACAGATGGTCTGAGGTCATTATAAATTTGATAGGTTTAATACAGATGCCAATATTAAGCATAAACAACACCAACTGATTAGTTGACAGCTATGCTATATAATTGATATTAATGGGTCAGCAGCGTGTGGCTTATCTTGATGGCTGTGTTGTTGGTAGAATTTGATACATTATCATAGTAAACTTAAATTGGACACTATTAACCCAAGTATTCCATGTCCGGGTCACCTTTCACATTTATTCCAAGCTGGTGCAGCAATAAAGATAATGTGCCAGTGCATTCCCTATTTGACCCATAAATTCCAATAATGTGTGCTGTGTACATTTATCTATAATAGTGCGTAACAGTATACTCTATAATTCAACATTAAAACTCTTTAATTTATTATCCGATCATAGTAATTTACTATCGCCAAGGTATGGGTTAAACATCTGCCGATCGTGATCGGCCTTTCGTTCTAAAACAGATCAGGGTGACGTATTTAAAGGGATACTGTACTCAAATGTTGTTGTTGGTTTCTATAGTTTCTGAGTCGTAGAATAAGGTAACCAGATTTCGATTATTTGAAAGTCTGTTGAGTACGAAGTAATATTACGGATGGCAGATTAGTCGGAATGCGAAAATACAAATAGTCGTTGTCGAGTAAATTTTGTAGTTTTCAAGCAAATGTATCCAATAAATGTTATATTATATGCATACTGGTCCCATATACTCATTTAAGTCATTGTATAGTCACTAATCAGTGAGTGGCTTCAGTTGACGCCCCGTATCAACATAATTTTTTACACGATCATGTGTGCCACACGTTGCCCACTCCATTATCCGTTAATTAATTTGATTACGTCTTTTACACGGAAATTCGAAATTTAATTTATGGCTCCAGCCATAAATTAAATTATATCAAATTATTAACTTTGATTTTAAGATAACATATTAACTTGAACGTTTACATAATACATCTTCGACTCAAATTAATTATTTTTATATATATTATCGACATTAGATCGTTGTTATTACCAGAAATTTATTGAAAATTGCGTACACTACGCCTTTAAGATGGACCAAAACAATAAACACCAAAGATAGTTCCATTTTACTTGAAAAAATGAAGTTTAATGAACAGTGATTATTTTGACGATTTTGAGAGAAAATTCCAATAATTTTGGTAATGATATAGTAACATTTATCCAAGATTCAACATAAATGTTTGTACTCAACGTATATGTGACAGAACAGCCAATTTCATTCACCATCCGCAACTTGTAAGCGATTACATGGCATGCTCGGGAAATATTTACCTTTTCCCAGGTTTTGGCCGTCATTTTGGCAGCCATTTTCAGACTAAGTGACAATTTTGGTTCCATTGAGTTAAGATATTCATAAGTCATGGAATGCCTCTCTTAGTTTGCGCAATTCTGTCCATTTATTGTTGAAATATGACTAGAATCCTAATTTTAACAGCCCCACATATGGTCATACAACCAGCATATGTATACATGTACATATACACCGACCATGACAATAGTCACAAGGTACGCATGTATATTCCATACATTCACTATATATACATAAACAGCACACAAATGCACATACAGCTACTATCATTATACCCACACACCACTCAATAACCATACACACACTCATTGTACAGCTATTCACCTCACATATGACCATACAGTCACCCATTCTATACCTATACATCTCACTAATAACACACCACCCCATCACCATATAGCTACTCCTTCGCACCATTCATGACCATACAATAACTCCCTGTATAACTATTTACCTCATCTATGACCACACATTCACTCCCTGGCTGCCACTTTGATACGCCATATATTTAATTGATTTTCCTGCTAATGATCGAGATTAGCCACATAACATTGTTTCACTCAGTTCCGTTTAGACGTTCTGCCCATTTCCGATAAAAATATGGCCAGAATCCCAAAAGACATTTCTGGCAAAATTCCATACAACAGTACATAATTTAAAATGAATTTGTCGTGGCTCAGAAGGCACGGGAACAACGAGAATGAAACATGTAGTAGTCAGTGGATTAATAGTAATATGATTAATAACCAAGTCAGTTACATTTTGCTAACTCTTGGAAACATTTTTATTTTTTTATTTATTTATTTATTATTTTTTTTAAATTTGGCTGCCATTTTGGAAGCCATTTTGGGTAATTTTGTCTAAAAACATTATTAGTGTGACACATTTAGATAGAACGAAACAGTAAACAGTATTGATCCTAAAGATAGTTCTATTTACTTGAATAAATGGTCCAAACCTGAATTTTTGTTTTTGCCGATTTTGATGTAAAGTTTGTGATAGAAAAATCCAATAATTCTGGTAATGTCAGCAGTTACGTTAGTACCACTTAACCAATGTGCATCAGAAATGTTAGAATTTAATGCACATAAGACAGCATAGACAATTTTATTCATCGACCACAACGTGTAAGCGATTACATGGCATGCTGGGCCAATATTTACATTTCCCCAGGTTTTGGTCGTCATTTTGGAAGCCATTTTCAGTCCAAGTGACAATTTTGGTTCCATTGAGTTGAAATATTCATAAATCATGGTATGCCTCACTTAGTTTGCACAATTCTGTCCATTTCTTGTTAAAATATGACTAGAATCCTAATAGTATTCCATACCACACTCTCTACTTATTGAACAAAGTTAAAAACTTTCTACCAAAAAATCACGAAAAACACTATATCATTCGTTAATCCATAGTCATCTTATTTATGGTCTCCCGATGTGGGGACACTCAATTCACACGGGCGTACTGTCCACCTTACAAAAAAGGGCAATTCGTATTTTATGCAACACAACATATAGGAGTCACACACAGGGATGTGGCTAGAGGGGGGGGGGGGTGGGGGGGTGAGACCCCCCCCCCCCCCCAGCAGAGAGCTATATTTTCAATAGTTGGAAATTTCATACCTGCCACAACGAAATTTCACACCAACAATAGGTTGAAAATGTTCTTGTAGTTTGATTATAAAACAATTTATTGGGGGAATTTATTGTTTTTCGACCAATATTTGCATATGTTCCTATTTTTGGTCAAAACTTTTGACAGAAATGGTCATCAGTTGGAAATTTTCCAACCTTAGGGGGGTGACAGCTTGGAAATTTCCAACACTTGGAAAGCTTGTGTCCTGGTCTCTCCCCCGTGGCCAATCAAAAACTTCTAGTTAATTTAAGAAAACAATATTGTCATACAATTGGTCAACATTGTCATTGGAATTGTCATCAGTTGGAAAATTTCCAACCTAAGTGGGGGTGTAGGGTTTGAAATTTCGAACAGTAGGAAGGCTTGAGGCTAGTCTAGATGTTAGGATTTTGCGATTTTCTTGTTCAGATTTCAAAATTTTCGCACACCGGGCCAAACCATGGTCGGCCCGGTGTGTCATTGCCCCATTCACATGGCCAATACAAAACTGCTGATTAGTTTAGCAAAACAATATTTTACTACATTTGGTCAAACTTGTAGACATAAATTGTCATCAGTTGAAGAATTTTCCAACCTGAGGGGGAGTATGAGGTTTGAAATTTCCAACACTAGGAAAGCTTCAGTTGAGGCCAGTCTTGATGCTAGGATTTGCGATTTTCTTGTATAGTTTTCAAAATTTTCTCACACCGGGCCGAACAACCATGGTCGGCCAGGTGTTTCCTGGTCTGTTGTCGGTAGCTGTGTGCATTTGTCTGGAATTAGATCACTAGTTGTTTTTTTGGGGGCAATTTTCAGGTTAAAATATCTTAATGTTCTCATACTGGGAAAATAGAAGCATGGCTTATGAATATATAGGAAATTAGGCCTGAGCATGAGGTACAAGGGGGGGGGGGGGGGGTGCAAATGGAAATATGCAACATCCCTGGTCACACAGAACCCCTCTTCAAACAAGAAAATATCCTAATGTTCAAAGATATATATATATACAGTGAATGCATCTGTCTTTAAGTACAACTGGACTAGAATTAATCTCCCCAAATCTTTTAAGAATATGTTCACATATTCCCTCGGTGTTAACACTAGACAGGCGGATAAATTAAGAAGCATTAAGGCTAGAACATGTTTTTCAGAAGCCCTAAAGTGTGGAACTCGATAAATTCCAAAATAAAAAAATGTAAATTTAATTATACATTCAAAAAGTTATTGTCTATGAAACTAATAGGTACATATTCTCAAATAGTTATCTATGCAAACAAATTATGCTACATTTGCAGTCGGCAAAAATCCACTTGACTCAATAATCTGAGCAAGGTTAACTTTTTAACTCACATTAATATGCACTCCAGTTATCACCCTGAACATCCTAGATATATAGTCCTGTGTCACATGCACGGTGCTGTCCGCGAGTGTGACACCGGCCTGTCGCAACAACCTCACTAGTTTTGTTACAATCTCTTACACTTGTCCAAAATCTCTATTATAGTACAGCATTGTTCAAAATTCAACCTAGTCTTGATTAAAACAACCACATAAAATATTAAAGTAGGCACCAACCGGCCATCCAAATACCAAATAGTCTGTGAAATTGTAAATACGCCGTCATATATATGTTCATATTGCACTTATCATTCAGGGGCAGCATGAAGACGGCCAGCTAGGTCATGCTGCTCCTGTGCAATAATATACTTTTGTTTAATATTGTATATTATTGTGCACATAAAGATCTATCTATCTATCTATCTATCTAATGTGAATGTTTCCGTTTGTCGGACAATTCATAACAATTGTGATTCGGTCTCAACCGAGTTTGTCTTACAGACAGGACATATTCTATCCTCTATTTCTGACGGGGGCTGTTTGTGTATTCCCTTCTCAATCTCTAGCTTGTGATTACTCACGTGTAACAATGTGAAGAGATTTCTCGCGTGAATTGATTTGGTATATATTGGTAATTTTACGGTTCCATGCGTTTGAAAATGCGATACGTTCTTAGTTTATTACCACCGATTGATCTCGTATCATCAAAAACGTCCTTCACAAACACAGTTAATGTGCTATATTTTCAGCTTTTTTATCAGTTTTTTTTAGCTATGCGTGTTTGATATCATCATGAATGGGAAAGGCTGCCCTCTATATTCAGATATACGCAAAGCTTACATTTAACCTAATCCGAAGACATACAAGATAACTCCAGCGCACGATTCTGGGCGCTAAGTTAAAAACAGCATCACCCTAACCGATATCCCAAATTGTTCAAGGCGAAGAAAGTTTTTTTTTGGCAGGGTGTGTTATTTTCCAGTCGGACAACATCTGGGTTCCATGCATGTCCCTGAACATATGCAGTCATTCATAGAGACTTTGTTCAAAATTCACTTACTAAACTAACATGAAGGATATAAAATATCCACTTCATGGGTAAAGCTTGATATGAATTCCATCGATCTCCGAATATTACTCGCGTGAGAGTCCTAGCTGTTTTCTCTTTTCGTGCATGCATGTTTGGAACTTCTTGGCCGACTATAACTGTTTCGAGATACGGTATCAATCTCTCTACCAGAGTGCACCAGTCACACTTCCTTTTGTGACTATGTCACAGGCTGGATACTATAGTCTGTGGTTTTGTACATTTAGCGCGGGGTTTTTTTTTCCAGACAAAATGGCGAAAAACGATCGACCAAAGTCAAATTTCCTTTGTGCTTTGAGAACAATTCCCGCACTAAAACTTATTGACAGAATGGAGAATTAGAGGGGTAGTTCTGTAGACGATTTTCGCACGTTCATTAGCAAAATGGCAGCCAATAAGTACTCATGTGTTTGATTTACCATGCATGTTGTAGTCCATGTGCTTTTAGAATTGTGTTGATATCATTGTGCTGATTTTATATATTTTATATACTTTTTATAAGGGCAAAATGTTGCTCTGTTCGCTTAGTATATATATACATATAGAGATAGTAAAACGACATCTTCACACCCCCCCCCACCCAGAACGCAACTTCACCCCAGGGGGGGGGTCGCGCACAAAAATTCCATATATGAGGCGGGGGTGGGTGGGTCATTTCACCCGGAAAAAATGCGTAAATGACCAAAAATGCAAATTTTTTCCTCCACTTAAAATCACTGTTTTTGTGCTCATGTAATCTGTTAATATCAACCATATGACACACTATGCTATTTAAAACATACTAACCAGAACTAACTACCATTTAGGGGTGTATGTATGCTGATGTATGTCAAAATTAATGTACCAGATTTCGACGGATGAAAGATATATTATATAAGCATAATTATGAAATGATTACCATCTTCTGTTCTTAATCCACATAATGGATATTATTTGTTATCAAGATAAACTTGATGATACAAACAAAAATAACAGTTCCACTATATTCCACTGGTTTAAAACTATAAAACAAAATAACTCATACAAAAAGTTCATACTATTTGGATAACAATATGAAAACTTAGCCTTTTGTGATATTAAATCAACCACAGTTATTATTCACAAGTCTAAGCAGTTAGGTACTGTATATATACATGTAATAAGGTAGTATATCTTGGAGTTCCAGTTATTTGACTGCCAATACATATGGTATTGTAATTATTAGTTGTTTGTTCATTATTGGTTGCTTTGATATTCAATTTAGGATATAGCAGGATAGAGCAATGTAACTATAAAAGTAGCTTTTGGTATTAAAGTCTCAACTTATTCCATATGCAACATAAAGCTAGAATATAAACATGACTAATATGAACTTTGTTCTTGAAACTAATTATAAATCATACTAACCTGGATCAAACTGCACAGGTAATCTATGCAACTCTCTTCATGCGAACTTTCTCAGAGTCACATATCTCAACTGAACAGTCTGATCCAGGATGCTTGTTCTTATAATGGGTTTCCATGTGATACGTCCAGTAAACCACATTGCACAGGGGGAACCTACATGTATACAGACGGTTTGTACAAGGTGACCGTGGCTTGGATATCTCTGCTGGCTTTAAACTAAACTTTATACTCTGATAATAAGTTAATAATACTACCAATTTTTCGCTAATATTGGTATATGTCAATCTGCAAACCAACATGACATACATACATGTATTTAGACTGAGCTGCTGTGAGTGTGACTTTCCTTGGCTTGGGTCCCAGATGAAATTTGTTCTACCCCTATTACTACAGTATTACCATTGGGCCTTGACTCTAAAACATCTTATACTATTGTTATATAAAAGAATATGGAGTTATTGAGGATATCAGGAAATGTATTACCTCGTAATTATTATGTTTTATGGCATTATGCCCAATGTTTTTAAGTGCATGCGTTCAGCATTTCCACATTTTATACTAATAGAATTATCTCCCTTTAGAGCAGTTTAGAGGTTTACTAAAATGCTGGGAATAGTATTAAATAATAAGAAATGGAACAATTCTTTGCTAGGCTTTGATTTGGTTTATATTTTATGTTTTTTGTAAGATTTTGGGGGGTGGGTCCCAAAAATTGGGCGGAAAAAAAAAAAAAGGTAGAGGGGTGGTGGGTCCCCGAAAGGGGCAAAAACATTTTTTTCGCCCTATATATGTAAATTTTTTCCGCGACCCCCCCCCCCTGTTCACCCCACTAATTTTCTTTCTTAATGTCTCCTCTAATTTTTTTCGGTTGTTAACAAGAAAAACAAAGTGGCCGCAGAGGCTCCAGACAAGATGGCATCCATCATGGCAGCCATTTTGTTTTATATGCACCAAGTCTCTTTGATCGCCGTTATAGTGAAGATGTTATCACAGACGGTCTTGTTTTCCACTCGATTCGTTATGCTAATATACAACCCTTTCAAATTAGCCAAATATCCGACACCAAAATGCAATATGGCGGTCAAGATGGCCGCCGAAATATGAAAAATTTCTTCTTTTTTTTTTACATTTCACTACATTCCGTTTGTCTCTGTGCGAAAACGTGGACATCTTGGCGTGGCATGATTTTATACATTTAACGTATAGAAGAGTCATTGATGCACACAATGGGACCATAATATCTCGTTTTCTCAAATGCCGGTATAATCCGGTCAAAGACGAAACGACACTAATAACGCAATGTCTGTTTCGAATCAATGAGTGTTATTGATATCATAACCCCACCCATCAATATATATGTGCAGGAAATACCCGGGCTAGGATTCCTCTTTAACCTGAGTTGGGGAATATTAATCCAAATCCAAGATGGCGGCCAGAAATGTAAAACTCGCCTAAAATCGCTGAATTTAGGTGTTATTGTCACAAGTCCACACCTGCTTACTATTGTGGCTGTATGTGAAAATATCGACTTCTTTTCAATTTCTGGCCGCAGTTTGACCGCCATCTTGACTGAGAATTTGCCTAACTCAAATGAATACTTCATAGCAATGTTCCATATGAACATGTAATTGTGGGTAGAATTCGCGTAACAATAACGCCCATTATAAGAAAGTAAAAGAATGTAAGCTTGTTTTCATTCGCCATTTTGACCGCTATCTTCGATTTGCATGAGATGCAAGGTAATTACTTCACCTAAGTATTTCCAACTCAACTGTCAGCATGTTGGAGTTGTCTCGACAATAATTCCCAAAGATGTGAAAATGAGGGAATTTCGGTGATTTTTCAAAATCTGTCCGCCATTGTGGGCGCCATTTTGAATTTGTGGGACTTTCATTTGGATGTGATAGAAAGAATCCTAGCTTGACTATCTCCTGCACATATATATACATGGGTGTTGTTATGACAGCAATAAAATTCATAGATTCGAAACAGACATCGCAATATTAGCGTCGATTCGGCTTTGACTGGATTATACCGGCATTTGGGAAAACGTGATATCGGACAAAATATCTAGCAAGGAATATATATTATGGTCCCTGTGTGTTCGCCAATGACTCCTCTATACGATAAATGTATAAAATCACGCCAAGATGCCCATATTGTCACACAGAGACAGACGAAACGTGGTGAAATGTCAGAAAAATAGCAAATTTCACATTTTGGTGGCCATCTCAATCCCAATATCTCAGAGGGATCCCAATTAGCGAAACAGATACCACATTCCGCTTGAACTATACAATAGTGACCCGAATAGTAATGCCGACCTTAAGTGGATAAATTATATTGAAAACACATTTAATGATGGTGGGTTTAACTATAAATGGTTATCACAGAATCTGCTATCAAAGACTCGTATGAAAGTTCTCAAGCAGACACTATAACAAACCAATTTTATCAAGAATGGTTTGGCTCCATGACTTCAAATCGCCGATATCACTACTTATCCACAGCCTCCCGATTGAGGGTGCAAAAATCAACAAAAATTAGAGACTATGCAATATGCGCCAAATTACTATTGGAAATGAACATCACTTGGTTATATATACAATGCAAAATATTTGATAACATTAAAGAGAAATTAATTCCTAGATATTACTGAGAGAAGCCAAATAGAGAGAGCGTCTGAACACGTCCATCACGCATACATAATGTAATATAATCTTAAATTTTGATCTAAGTCTTGTGTCGGTTACAATTCATTCTGCATTATTCTGAAAAACTGAACTTGCCATATTTATTTGGAAATGACAGTGTGTATTGACATGACAATGTGTTTTGTTAATAAATCATTTATTTAGTCAGATTCCGGAACATACGAAGCTCAGTATTCCTCTTAGAACAGTTAGCTCTAGTATTCGTCTCCTTCTCCTTCTTCTCCTTCTCCTTCAACGGAGTCGACGCCTACCTCTTCGTAATCCTTCTCAAGGGCAGCCAAATCTTCTCTGGCTTCGGAGAACTCTCCCTCCTCCATACCCTCACCGACATACCAGTGGACGAAGGCACGCTTGGCGTACATCAGGTCGAATTTGTGGTCGAGTCTCGCCCAGGCCTCCGCAATGGCGGTAGTGTTGCTCAACATGCACACGGCACGCTGGACTTTGGCCAAGTCACCCCCTGGCACAACGGTTGGTGGCTGGTAGTTGATACCAACTTTGAAACCAGTGGGACACCAGTCGACGAATTGGATGGTCCTCTTGGTCTTGATTGTGGCAATTGATGCGTTGACATCCTTTGGCACAACATCTCCTCTGTACAACATGCAGCAGGCCATGTATTTTCCGTGGCGGGGATCGCATTTCACCATCTGGTTGGCTGGCTCGAAGCAAGCGTTGGTAATTTCAGATACGGACAGCTGCTCGTGGTAGGCCTTCTCTGCCGAGATGACTGGAGCATATGTGGCAAGGGGGAAATGGATACGTGGATATGGCACCAAGTTGGTCTGGAACTCAGTTAAATCGACGTTCAGAGCACCATCGAATCGGAGAGATGCGGTGATGGAGCTGACGATCTGAGCAATCAGACGGTTCAAGTTGGTGTATGTTGGTCTCTCGATATCGAGGTTACGTCTACATACGTCGTAGATAGCCTCGTTGTCGACCATGAATGCGCAGTCAGAGTGTTCCAGTGTGGTGTGGGTGGTCAGGATGGAGTTGTATGGCTCGACGACAGCGGTTGAAATCTGGGGTGCTGGGTAGATGGCGAACTCCAGCTTGGATTTCTTGCCGTAGTCGACACTGAGGCGTTCCATCAACAGGGAGGTGAAGCCAGATCCGGTGCCGCCGCCGAAGCTGTGGAAGATGAGAAATCCCTGAAGACCGGTACATTGGTCAGCCAACTTCCTCAATCGGTCGAGTACCAAGTCGACGAGTTCCTTGCCAATGGTGTAATGGCCTCGTGCGTAGTTGTTAGCGGCATCTTCCTTGCCAGTGATCAGCTGTTCTGGGTGGAACAGTTGTCGGTATGTTCCAGTTCTGACCTCATCTACAAGGGAAATAAGGGGAACATTGAGTTTTAGGAAGCAGAAATGAAATGTAAACTGAAAAAAAAATCGTATACATGTATGCATGCAGTTACTCAAAATGTGTATTAAAAATTGGTACATATAATTATTTAACCCTTTGAAAAAAAAATGTTCGCTGAGGACTATTTGTTTTATTCCCATTGATTCATTTCTGTCATGTTAGACTGCTTTTTTATCTTATTATCTGAACACCAAAGAATCGTTATAGTGTTTGTCAACCTGGCATTATTTCTTATAGTATCAGATCATCGCTAAGTGACTACTCGGAACATCCAAAGTCTATTTTAATAACTTATATATAATAGGAGAATTGCATTTTTAACATGTTTCAAATGCTAAAAATGATAAATATGTGCAATACTACATATTTGTATATGGATGGAACATTTTGTTATTTTCTAAATCAAAGAAGTGGGTTATCCTTTGCCCCTAAACTGGTTTATCAACACACACAAAGCACAACCAAATCCGATGATTCATGCCCAAGTTACAAGTGAATTACAAGCTGAAATGTTCATACAGAGACAAATTCGCACATTTCATGCAAGTCAAACAAAGGCCGTAACTTGGGTAAAAATTAATGGACGAAATCCGTAGTATGTGCGTATCCTTTCCCCAACCTGTGCTATCACCATGACAACGACAACGAACTCCGATAATTAACAAGTTACAAAACTGATATGTTAGTTCTGACACACAAAATAATTATTGATTATATTGTATGCCAATGACATGGTTTTTTTTATAGTTGAAACGCCTGGTAAACTTCAGAAGTCACTTAACGTTTTTAGTAATTATTGCCAAAATTGTAAATTGACAGTTAGAAGAATGTCTTCGGCAAACTTCATTTGGAAATAAACAAAACTTTAGTTTTCTAGACATATTATATGAATGTGTTGAAATTGAAGTCTTGAAAAATGTTAATCATCTTGGAATTGTACATAATAAATCAGGTTAATTTTCTTTAGCTAAAGCAATGTATTCTATATTCTATTGCAATATCAAAAGCTGGAACTCTTGGGGTGAAAGTCTGTCTGTCTGTCTGTCTGTCTGTGCTATCACTATGGATGCCAAAGGACAACGAAATCCGACTATAAACACCCGAGTTACAACGAAATCCGACAATAAACACCCGAGTTATAACGAAATCCGACAATAAACACCCGAGTTACAACGAAATCCGACAATAACACCCGAGTTACAACGAAATCCGACAATAAACACCCGAGTTACAAGGTGATATATTCCGACGGATGGACACTTTGGTCAAATGGTGTTTTTTATTTTGCCAGTTTCGAAAAAAAAATTGGCCCTGACGGACAGTCAAACAGGCAGATGGACGGACGGACGGACGGACGGACGGACGGAGCCGAACCTCATACGGGAGTCTGGTCATAATAAGTCATTATATAATAAGAACTTAAGAAGGGTAACCATTTGATGATTAAATCCTCATTGATGCGTATTTTACGTGAAGAATTTTCAGATATTAAGTTCAGTAAACGGCCTAAAACATTTTTCAAACACCCCTCAAAATGAATAACTGACCACTCCATGCATTGTTTGATTGTATAACTGAATGAGAAAATCCAATCAGAAGTGGAAGGAGTATACATACCGACGACAGTTGGCTCCAAATCGACGAAGACAGCCCTTGGCACGTGCTTTCCGGCGCCAGTCTCGCTGAAGAATGTGTTGAACGAGTCATCTCCCCCTCCAATGGTTTTATCGGATGGCATCTGACCATCAGGCTGGATGCCGTGCTCCAAGCAGTACAATTCCCAGCATGCATTTCCCATCTGGACACCGGCCTGGCCCATGTGGACAGAGATACACTCACGCTGAAAAAGACAAGAAAACCATAGTCAGAAATGGTAACGCCCTCAAAATCATATTATTAGGCACATACAAAATATGTTGGAGGTATAATGTTGTGATTGTGAAAAATGTGTATATAGGTCACGGCTATGTAATTGATTATATGTAAAAAAAACAACAAAAAATGTATGGTTTGCGCTTGGTGAGAAAATATTTTTAAATCGGACGTGCCAAACTAAAGTTATAATTATGAAATATTTTCACACCATATGATATATCTTATATGTTATATGTTATGATATATGTTCACAAAGGGCGCATACGTTCCAATTGGTTGAAAAGTTAATTGATAAACATGCAACGATCCCACACCCAATGCCAAAAAAGTGACGAACGCCTTGACGTTTGACGCGTTATCATGTCGACGGGCTGCCAAACTATTATTTTCTCGGTTCTCTTATACGACATTTAATTGTTTTTGGCTGGCATGATTGTGTCTTTTCTTTGTTCTAATTTCTATTGAAATAGAGGTCTGCATAGTACACGATATATATGATAGAGCATTCATAATAATAATCAGGCCAAAATTGTCGATCTTCGTTACATGGTTCAAGGACGAAAATACCGAGTACGTTTCTAATCACATTTAGTCCATCCATGTATACGCAACAAAAAAAAAAAAAATAATATATATATATATACTGGTTCCCGATGAACATAATAGAGACCTTTCGCAAAACTCACGTTTACGATTACGGATACGGATAGGGTACTACGTCACCAACATTTGTGTACTTTCTAATCGTTCTCGTATTTTACTATCCGTAATAACGGTTACGATTTCATGGTTTCTAATAAGCTCAAATAACACCTGAAATTTATTATCTGCAATATATCACTTTACTCCGTTCGAGACTATATATATGTATGTGATGTAAACCATCCAGTTGTATTGAGCTACGACCTCGATATGCTGTTTAGATTGTCAATCACTGTACTCGTCGTCGTGAATCACGAGCTTCCCGCGAAATAAGATCGCTATTCACAACCGATAGCCACCGCTGGCTGCGACAGAAAACTTTACAGTAAGAGGAGTGCACTATGAAACCAGTCGCCAAAAAATACAGTATATAATGTGCGATGCATGAGGAGGTTTGAGTGATTATTATGTGCAAGATAGTACACAATATATAGTGAAATTCAACAATTATTTAATTCAACAACCCATGGTGGTGTCCTAACGTGTGCAGTTATATAATGTCTCAGGAGAGCCTAAATAATGGCATAACCCTACTACTGAATAGTGAAAGATTTCGTGTTCTCTTCCCCTTTCCCGAATTGAATAGTTCATTCAATTTAATAATATTCGGTTTTCGGTTGAAGTTGGGTTTTATATATCTCTCTCGTAGAGTCTGTAATACAGGGCATTTTAAAATTACATGGAATTCATAACCGATTTTAAAATTACATGGAATTCATAACCGAGTTCTAAGTTACATAAAGTACTCTGTCTGAGTAATCTTAACCTACCCAGGATCCCGATTCAACTGGTAAGTAGTGATTTCTGCTCCTGAACCCTAACTAAAAGACTATTTGGCACACCCACCGACATCACCAGAGCTCAGCAGTCCCTGTCAGGTTTGTTCTTTGCATTTATTTTTAATTTAAAAAACACGCACAAATGCGGCATTTAACCCTTTACCCAACAAACCGGCCAAAACCGGCCAGATAAAGCTTCAACAGCCTAAAATATCTTCGGTCTGTCTCAATAGAACCATACAAATATGGGTTTCATTGGAACCGGCGCATTGACCATATTGTGATGGTTACAGTTATGCATTCGAGTTATGCGAGTCGACCATAGGTCGCCTCGCATATATAAGAGAATGCATTGGCCTATGGTCGACTCGCATATATAAGAGAATGCATTGGCACAGGGCCCTTCTGTTGGGTAAAGGGTTAAAGGTACTCAATCCGATTAGATGTCCCCATATCATCAGATACCAACAATTTTTTTTTGAAATGCCGCTTCTGTTATCAGAATCGAGTAATTGCTCAAAATTAATGCTAACCACAGTCAACTATATTATAAAATTGCCCAAAACCTGTTATTTATTTTGTTCAACGAAATTTTGCCGGTTTGTCAAATATCTGACAAAAAAGCGACTTGATGCACATCGCTTCTACCGTGTCGACTTTGTTTCGATTTGGTAGTAACAAATCAGAAGTGGTGCACATCAGCGAGCTCACCAACCGTATGTCGGATTTCCTAAACCCAAAGAGGTGAAGCCGAAATCGCATTGAAATCAAATCGCGGACTTGAAGGGGCTTGAACGATGGCGTCGTGGTTGATGTATATATAAGGTCCAAATTCAGGAACCCAGCTTCCCCATCAGCATAACGTCTATCTGGTGATCCATGCTAACAACGAACTGATTTTCCACCACATATGACCTGACATTTATACCTGTATTGCCACAATATATCACGAGAATCCCGGGTCGTACGTTGTGACTGGTCGAATTATTGACAATATTAACAGGTCATGATTGTCGCATTGTTGAAAATTAGACGATAAGTGAAGTATTAAGGGACTGTATACCAAACAAACGCTTTGAGTTGTAAAAGTGGTACGAAATAATGATCGTACGTTTTAGTCAAAACCCTTACGCGTAGTCGTTTTGCGAAAGGACTTTTTGGCCACACGGATAGACTTACGACTACGAATAGCTATCCGTATTCGTAATCGTAAACGTGAGGATGCGAAAGGTCTCTATTATTAAAAAAAAAATTCCCGACAGAGACCAATCTACGGTCGGCTGAACACGGAATGGTTTATAAACAATCTACGGTCGGCTGAACACTGAATGGTTTATAAACAATCTATGGTCGGCTGAACACTGAATGGTTTACAAACAATCTACGGTCGGCTGAACACTGAATGGTTTACAAACAATCTACGGTCGGCTGAACACTGAATGGTTTATAAACAATCTATGGTCGGCTGAACACTGAATGGTTTATAAACAATCTACGGTCGGCTGAACACTGAATGGTTTACAAACAATCTCGAGACTCGTTATCAATAATTTCCAACAAGGTTTGACTTACCACCTATTATAAGACCCATGGCTTCGATTATTGGAAAATAATTATTCATAATTCATTCAAGGTTTCATGAATGCAACTGAGACATAATTCAACACATGTTATCTCTTATATTATGCATTGTATTCCTGTAATAAAATATTCAAGAGTGATCCAGCCATTGTTCACACCTAAATATCGATAGCAATTAACGCAGTCATAAAAGTTACACACTGCATCAAATGAGACAACTGCGAAGATACATCCGTGAATACATACATCGTGCAAAATGTTTAACCCTTTACCCAACAGAAGGGCCCTGTGCCAATGCATTCTCTTATATATGCGAGTCGACCATAGGTCGCCTCGCATATATAAGAGAATGCATTGGCTTAACACATTACAAATTATAAAATTGTTAAAGAATGTAAGAAAAAATGGTAAAAAGTGTTAAAAAAAGATTTTTTTTAGGCCAATGCATTCTCTTATATATGCGAGGCGACCTATGGTCGACTCGCATATATAAGAGAATGCATTGGCACAGGGTATAACTATAACCATCACAATGTGGTCAATGAGCCGGTTCCAATGATATCCATATTTGTATGGTTTTATTGAGACAGACCGAAGATATTTTAGGCTGTTGAAGCTTTATTTGGCCGGTTTTGGCCGGTTTGTTGGGTAAAGGGTTAACCGGTACGCACATATATAGCGAGTATGTATTTTTGTCCGAGACCGTCGATTTGACGAGTGTTTTCTGGACCACAAATAATTTCGAGAAATAAAAAATAAAAAAATCGATATCTGCTCCTCGACTCGAATCGAATATTTTTTACCCCCGAAGCCAAAGAAATAGTAATTTGGGAGCGTTATTTCGGATTATGCATATTTAATTTACGAGAAATGATTTATATGATCGTTTCGGCGATCCGTCTATACACGGATACACTTAAATAAGAAACCCTTTGCAAATCTCTACCATAGCACACCAGTCATACATCCGTTATCGAGTGACCAAGGGATATAAACCCTGCATGAGTTTGTGACTCTTTGCATTTGGGGGAGAATGAAGGACCTGAATGGTTTGAGGTCGATTATATTCGATTTTTCTGATCTGGTGATTTACAAGAAGCCGTCTGCACTATTAAATTATCGAGCTTTATACAGTACTCGACACATTCTAAGGGTAAATATCGTGTATGTTGGCCTTTTACATGGATCATACAGCCCGTGTAATATGTGTCCGCTGCCAATCATTGTGCCTGTGTCTGATCACAGTGAGTCAAGCTCTGAACGTGCAGAGCCGATGACTCGGATGGAGTCGTCAGGCCGCTTAAAATAATTTTTCGCGCGAAAACCCAAATCGTCCATGGACGTTCTGTTTGAATCATAGTCAGTCTTCTCTTGATTTTTGTACCAGTGATGGCCCCAGGATTCCCCCCAACCCATGGGCTATGATCCCCGACATGGGGGCTATATATTATCCCGGAAGCTAATTTTGAAGGTACAGAAGGTGGTGTTGCTGTTTGTCTTCAATCGGGAAAGGGTCATCTAGCGACGAGTTCCCAACTACGTCACCTTTCATCTCTTGTGACATACATGTATACGAAAAAATTACAACTATGGAATATTTAAGTAAAACATTATATTGAACATTCTTGCCCAGATTATTTTTGCTGATACATTCAACTAAATCCCTTAGTTATATTCGAAGCTGGACGAGATCAAATCGGGAGTCAGTGTGTTGCACATTAAACACTCGTGTGTCTCAATTATCCTAAAAGAGCTTCAGATTCTGCATATTGTATTTTTGTTATGGATGACCCTGTTTCCAAGAAATGACGAGAAACAAATCAAGACGGAAATCCACTTTTCGAAATGAATTAAAACTCGCGAAAAAAAGCGACAGATATCGGACATGATTTATTCATTTCGGTATCCAGAAAAGAAGACATGTTTGTGACTGGCCTGAAATTTCTTGATAGTATATAGTCCGTTTGATAATGGCTTATAACTACTCACTGGTGTCGCCTGCTGAAATGAACCGATCGCGCCCAGGTAATTAATGCTATCAATGATTGGTGTGACCATGTAAACTACATGGACTACGTGGATTTTATACATATACAAGTGAGTATTCACCCTACTCCATATATGCTAAATACTTCCGAACAACACTTCGGCAGTCGGCGAGATTTGGGTCACTAGTATATATATATATATATATATATATATATATATATATATATATATATATACAGTATATAATGCCCTACAATGAGAGCTTTCCGATGAATGTCAACAAGCCATATTTCCGACTAAATCCTGAAAAATTACCCATAATTCAGCTGTGGTTAAGGAGTTGATTATTTATAACATTACTGTATAGGGCGTTTTGAAGATACCTCTAACTCTTAATTTACAACATTCGTCGACGAGATATGATTTATATGATCATTTCGGTGAGCCATCTATACACGGATACACATGAAAATGAAACTCTTTGCAAATCTCTACAAGAGCACACCAGTCATACTTCAAGATACTTGGTCCGTTATCTGGTTACCAAGGGATGTAAACCCTGCACGAGTTTTGACTCTTTGCATTTGGGGGAGAATTGAGGACCTGAATGTATTGAGGTCGATGTTATTCGATTTTCCTTGTCTGGTGATTTACAAGAAGCCGTCCACACTATTAAATTATCGAGCTTTATATAGTATTCGACACCAGTCCTTCTATACACGGCTCAAATCCTGCACAGTTTAAGTAAGTTTATATATAACTTTATATAGTGTTATAGGCCCTGGCACAATAAGCGGCATAAAGTTGAGTTATCCAACTTGTTGGAACCCTGCATGAATCAAATTCTACCCTGAATATATATCTCATCAATTATATATATACATCTCAGTATGTGACATTCTGTTCGATATGTGGTCATTTCGATAAGAAATGAGAATTTGTTCACTCTCATTGAAGCAAGCACATTTGAAGCAATTAACGTTTCGTTCTGAAATTTATGAATTACAGTTTGAGATATGTAACGTCTAAATATTTTCAGCTTTTGGAATTAAACCTAATTGAAAATGATTCATAACTTCTGTTCACGAAACAAGAACTTTTTTTTTTACGAAATTATCAGTCGAATCAGCTATGTATATAATTTACGTCTAGGCATGGTCGAATAGGCATTATTCAGTTATTTTGCGTGCAAATCTGCGGAAAATTTATCTCGATTTCAAATGAAATTGTCATCATAATGTGTGCGTAAGTAATATAAGTAAAAGTATAAGTACTCACCATTTTTCTTGGTTAGAGATACGATTTTTGAATCACAAGAAAACGTTCGGTTTAAACGTGATACAAACAGCAAGTGAAATCAATTGACGCGCACAGCCAGTTATAAAGTAAAGTATGGAAGACCAGAGGTGGTCGCCATGTAACAGTCTCAACAAACCGTGCATTATCGGCGTCCATGGATACAATACCAACAGTCAGTGTCTTCTTTGTTTGCTCCCTTTGTCCCTTGCTTATTGATATGCTGTAGTTACAATGTTGTGTTAAACATGCGATACACCACTCCCGGGCAGTGTACTATAGATACATATATGGTAAAGTAAAGTAATGTGTCGAAAGGGATCATAAAAGCTCATATATAATACGAGAGCCAGCTGGGTTCTATTTGCACAATCGCGTACGAAAGGTTTGATGCCCCAGATTTGTTCCACCACAGGAACGTTCAAAGAAATCCGATTTCTTAAGTTCCGCATTCCTGACGTTTAGGGGCCAGAGACCCCACAAAAACCACAAAAATGACTGCTATTTGCACTTTTGAGTACAAAGCTGATTTTTATATTAATAGTGCACAATTTCTGAAACGAAATTTCCTGGCGTTTTCATTTCAGAAGGGAGTTTTTGATAGTACCCCCCAAAACCTCGAAAAATGTCTTATATTTGCACTTTCGAGTACAACGCTAATTTTTGCATTAATTGTGATCTAGTCATCACTGATCGACGACACACAACGGAATTGCCTGGCGTTTTCATTTCAGAAGGGGTTTTTGAATGTACCCCCAAAAATCCGAAAATTAACTTTTATTAGCACAATTTTGAGGTGAACCCGGAATAAAATTATAATAAGCTGTTTTTGTGTATACTCTGTAAATAATACAAACCTTCCCTAACTGCTAAATATGACCAAACAGCCAAAATTTCCGTGCGTTTCAGGAGGAAAATTCGTTATTTTTGGGTAAAAAAAAAATGCAGAAAAACGTGTAAGAAAATGAAAATTTAACTATTAGTCCGGGAACCAGGTCAGTCAATTTGCACCCCCCCGCCCCCCCCCCCCCCCACAGGATTAAACTTCATTCATTGTGTTGTCCGTAGGGATGTCTGCTCAAATGTTCGACGTTAAAAGGTGACAGTGTATGCACCGGGCAATATGGCGGCCATTTCAGGGAGTATACGCCCAGCACTCACTACATACGTTTAAAACAAAAACCCATTGTTCTTGTTTCCATGTCATATGCTTGTCATTTCATGCAAAACTTTGACTGAAAAAATCCAAAATGGAGGATAAAATGGCAACCGGAAGTAATAAAAAGAGCATTTTACGGTAACTTTCCACACCATTATATTACTCGTTAAAAGTTACCCATGTTAGACCGCCTTGGTGCCATTTTCGATTGTAAAGTTATATAATGAACACAGACATATATTCGCAAATATTTGATTCATTGTATCATTTGAGAAGAACGTGTATGAGTTGGATGGTAATTGGCACTAAACATATTTTCATAAGTTTTTGGTGACCCTCCCGTCCCTATTTCGGACTCAAACGGCGCCACTTTTGACATCATTAAACCACACACTTAGACTCATTATAGAGATGAATATATATATATACAATTTATGAAAATTGGCGAGTATACAAATTCGTATTAAATTTAGGGCCACCATTGCATATCTCTCACCCAAAAGGCACCAATTTGGCGCATTTAAACCACACGATTAGATTATTCGTATCACGGAGAAGAATATGTATCAATCAGGTGGAAATCGGCGCTAAACATACTGTTTATCAATGTTTGTGTCCCTCTCACACTCTAGGCACCCCTGACACGACACTTTTGACATTATTAAACCACACTATTAGACTCCTGATATCATGGAAATTATTATGTGTAAGTTTGGTGTTAATTCGCGACTAAACAAATTTATCAATTTAGTGCCCACCCCACCCCCAAATCTCACCAAAGCAGCACCAATATGACGTCTTTAAAATCACACGATTAGATTCCTCATATCATGGATAAGAATGTGTATCAATTTGGTGGAAATTGGCGCTAAAAATATTGTGTATCAATTTTGGTGCCCCTCTCCCTTTCATTGCACCCCTGACTCGAATGACGCCACTTTTGTCAGCTCTAAACCACGCCATTAGACACCTCATACCATGGGGATGAATTTGTATAAGTTTGGTGGCAATCGGCGGCTATACCAAATCTTATCAGATTTAGTACCCACCCACCGCCCCCCCCCCCCCCAATCTCTCATCCCAACGACACCAATTTGGCGTCTTTAAACCACACAATAAGATTCCTTGTATCATGGAGAAAATATCTGAAGAATGTGCATCAATTTGGTGGAATTCGGCGCTAAAATTATTTTGATCAATTTTGGTGCCACTCTCCCCTTCCGGGCATCCCTGACGCGAACGGCGCGAATTTTGACAAATTTAAACCACACCATTAAATTCCTCATATTATGGGGATGATTATATATAAGTTTGGTGGCAATCGGCGACAAATTTAGTTTCTGCCCCTCCCCATTTTCTGCCCCTGACAACAACGGCGTCACTTTAGAAAATTATAACCTTCGCCATTATCCTTTTCGTAAAAAGTTACCCCCTGTGAATTTCTATAGAACACAGACAGACAGACAGACATTTGCAAATATAGATATAGATATACGGTTCAATGCGTTTGAAAATGCGATACGTTCTTAGTTTATTACCACCGATTGATCTCGTATCATCAAAAACGTCCTTCACAAAATAGTTAATGTGCTATATTTTCAGCTTTTTTTTATCATTTTTGTTTGTTAGCTATGCTTGTTTGATATCATCATGAATGGGAAAGGCTGCCCTCTATATTCAGATATACGCAAAGCTTACATTTAACCTAATCCGAAGACATACAAGATAACTCCCGCGCACGATTCTGGGCGCTAAGTTAAAAACAGCATCATTTTTTTTTTTGGCAGGGTGTGTTATCTTCCAGTCTGACAACATCTGTGTTCCATGCATGTCCCTGAACATATCCAGTCATTCATAGAGACTTTGTTCAAAATTCACTTACTAAACTTACACTTACAAATATCCACTTCATGTTAAAGGTACTCAACCCGATAAAACTCCTCTCAATTACTATTTCAATGGCTTCGGGGGTCAAAAATATTTGATTCGAGTCGAGGAAGTCACCCATCAAAGCTCAGATTTGTTAGATATCGATTTTAGAAATCTATTATTTTTCATTATCGGGAATTCTTTCTGGCCCAGAAGATAGTAAAAAATTCGTTATTATTACCCACTTGATTATAGAGTTATCCATCCTTGTCTGTTTGAATAGAATTTTGGCGTAAAATCTCGAGCATGTTACCAAATTTACGGCAGTTATAAGTACTCATCTCGAGAACATAAGAATTTTCAAAAATCAATATCTAATGACTCTGAGCTTTGTTTGATGGGTTCCTCGACTCGAATCAAATATTTTTTACCCCCAAAGCCAAAGAAATCGTAATATAGGACCCTCTGATCGGATTGTTGTTGTTGGAATCTGTTGAGATGGGGACCCTCTTTACGGGTTGAGTACCTTTAAAGCTTGATACGAATTCCAGCGATCTCCGAATATTACTCGCGTGAGAGTCCTAGCTGTTTTCTCTGTTCGTGCATGCATGTTTGGAAGTTCTTGGCTGACTATCAATGTTTCGAGATACGATATCAATCTCTCTACCAGAGTGCACAAGTCACACTTCTTTTCTGACTATATATATGTCACAGGCTGGAAACTAAAGTCTGTGGTTTTGTACATTTAGCGCGGGGTTTTTTTCTTCAGATAAAATTGCGAAAAACGATCGACCAAAAGTCAAATTTCCTTTGTGCTTTGAGAACAATTCCCGCACTAAAACTTATTGACAGAATGGAGAATTAGAGGGGTAGTTCTGTAGACGATTTTCGCACGCGCGCCTATATATATTAATATCGCAGAAGTCCACAAAATGTGGGTAAATGTCGCCTGTAGCAGCGGTCTTACCGAGTCATCAAGGAAGGTAAACCCTGCATTGAGTTTGATATAGTCCAGGAGATATTGGTCGACCTCTTCACACCCCCCTCCCAGGACTCAACTTCACCCCACTAATTTTCTTTCTTAATGTCTCCTCTAATTATTTTTCGGTTGTTAACAAGAAAAAAGATGGCCGCAGAGGCTCCAGACAAGATGGCATCCACCATGGCAGCCATTTTGTTTTATATGCACCAAGTCTCTTTGATCGCCGTTATAGTGAAGATGTTATCACACACGGTCTTGTTATCCGCTCGATTCGTTATGCTAATATACAACCCTTTCAAATTAGCCAAATATCCGACACCAAAATGCAATATGGCGGTCAAAATGGCCGCCGAAATGTGAAAAATTGCTATTTGTTTTTTTTACATTTTACTACATTCCGTTTGTCTCTGTGCGAAAACGTGGACATCTTAGCGTGGCATGATTTTATACAGTTAACGTATAGAAGAGTCATTTATGAACACAATGGGACCATAATATACATTCATTGCTGGATATTTTTGTCCAATATCTCGTTTTCCCAAATGCCGGTATAATCCGGTCAAAGACGAAACGACACTATAATAACGCAATGTCTGTTTCGAATCAATGAGTGTTATTGATATCATAACTCCACACATACATATATATGTGCAGGAAATACCCGGGCTAGGATTCCTCTTTTACCTGAGTTGGGGAATATTAATCCAAATCCAAGATGGCGGCCAGAAATTTAAAACTCGCCTAAAATCGCTGAATTTAGGCGTTATTGTCACGACAACTCCACACCTGCTTACTATTGTGGCTGTATGTGAAAATATCGACTTCTTTTCAATTTCTGGCCGCAGTTTGACCGCCATCTTGACTGAGAATTTGCCTAATTCAAATGAATACTTCGTAGCAATGTTCCATATGAACATGTAATTGTGGGTATAATTCGCGTAACAATGACGCATTATAAGAAAGTAACAGAATGTAAGCTTGTTTTCGGTCGCTATAAGAATGTAAGCTTGTTTTCGGTCGCTATAAGAATGTAAGCTTGTTTTCGGTCGCTATAAGAATGTAAGCTTGTTTTCGGTCGCTATAAGAATGTAAGCTTGTTTTCGGTCGCTATCTTCGATTTGGAAAACAAATGTCGTGCATGTGATGCAAGGTAATTACTTCACCTAAGTATTTCCAACTCAACTGTCAGCATGTTGGAGTTGTCTCGACAATAATTCCCAAAGATGTGAAAATGAGGGAATTTCGGTGATTTTTCAAAATCTGTCCGCCATTGTGGGCGTCATTTTGGATTTATGGGACTTCCATTTGGATGTGATAGAAGGAATCCTAGCTTGACTATCTCCTGCACATATATATGCATGGGTGTTGTTATGACAGCAATAAAATTCATAGATTCGAAACAGACATCGCATTATTAGCGTCGATTCGGCTTTGACTGGATTATACCGGCATTTGGAAAAACGTGATATCGGACAAAATATCTAGCAAGGAATATATATTATGGTCCCTGTGTGTTCGCCAATGACGCCTCTATACGATAAATTTATAAAATCACGCCAAGGTGCCCATATTTTCCCACAGAGACAGACGAAACGTGGTGAAATGTCAGAAAAATAGCAAATTTCACATTTTGGTTGCCATCTCAATCCCAATATCTCAGAGGGATCCCAATTAGCGAAATAGATACCACATTCCACTTGAACTATACAACAGTGACCCGAATAGTAATGCCGACCTTAAGTCGATAAATTATATTGAAAACACATTTAATGATGGTGGGTTTAACTATAAATGGTTATCACAGAATCTGCTATCAAAGACTCATATGAAAGTTCTCAAGCAGACACTATAACAAACCAATTTTATCAAGAATGGTTTGGCTCCATGACTTCAAATCGCCGATATAACTACTTATCCACAGCCTCCCGATTGAGGGTGCAAAAATCAACAAAAATTAGAGACTATGCAATATGTGCCAAATTGCTATTGGAATACCGCTTGGTTATATATACAATGCAAAATATTTGATAACATTAAAGAGAAATTAATTCCTAGATATTACTGAGAGAAGCCAAAATAGAGAGCTTCTGAACACTTCCATCACGCATACAGAATGTAATGTAATCTTAAATTTTGATCTAAGTCTTGTGTCGGTTACAATTCATTCTTCATTATTCTGAGAAACTGAACTAGCCATATTTATTTGGAAATGACAGTGTGTATTGACATGACAATGTGTTTTGTTAATAAATTATTTATTTGGTCAGATTCAGGAACATTCGAAGCTCAGTATTCCTTTCAGAACAGTTAGCTCTAGTATTCCTCTCCTTCTTCTTCTCCTTCATTTTCAACGGAGTCGACGCCTACCTCTTCGTAATCCTTCTCAAGGGCAGCCAAATCTTCTCTGGCTTCGGAGAACTCTCCCTCCTCCATACCCTCACCGACATACCAGTGGACGAAGGCACGCTTGGCGTACATCAGGTCGAATTTGTGGTCGAGTCTCGCCCAGGCCTCCGCAATGGCGGTAGTGTTGCTCAACATGCACACGGCACGCTGGACTTTGGCCAAGTCACCCCCTGGCACAACGGTTGGTGGCTGGTAGTTGATACCAACTTTGAAACCAGTGGGACACCAGTCGACGAATTGGATGGTCCTCTTGGTCTTGATTGTGGCAATTGATGCGTTTACATCCTTTGGCACAACATCTCCTCTGTACAACATGCAGCAGGCCATGTATTTTCCGTGGCGGGGATCGCATTTCACCATCTGGTTGGCTGGCTCGAAGCAAGCGTTGGTAATTTCAGATACGGACAGCTGCTCGTGGTATGCCTTCTCTGCCGAGATGACTGGAGCATATGTGGCAAGGGGGAAATGGATACGTGGATATGGCACCAAGTTGGTCTGGAACTCAGTTAAATCGACGTTCAGAGCACCATCGAATCGGAGAGATGCGGTGATGGAGCTGACGATCTGAGCCATCAGACGGTTCAAGTTGGTGTATGTTGGTCTCTCGATATCAAGGTTACGTCTGCATACGTCGTAGATAGCCTCGTTGTCGACCATGAATGCGCAGTCAGAGTGTTCCAGTGTGGTGTGAGTGGTCAGGATGGAGTTGTATGGCTCGACGACAGCGGTTGAAATTTGGGGTGCTGGGTAGACGGCGAACTCCAGCTTGGATTTCTTGCCGTAATCGACACTGAGACGTTCCATCAACAGGGAGGTGAAGCCAGATCCGGTGCCGCCGCCGAAGCTGTGGAAGATGAGAAATCCCTGAAGACCGGTACATTGGTCAGCCAACTTCCTCAATCGGTCGAGTACCAAGTCGACGAGTTCCTTGCCAATGGTGTAGTGGCCTCGTGCGTAGTTGTTAGCGGCATCTTCCTTGCCAGTGATCAGCTGTTCTGGGTGGAACAGTTGTCGGTATGTTCCAGTTCTGACCTCATCTACAAGGGAAATAAGGGGAACATTGAGTTTCAGGAAGCCGAAATGAAATGAAAACTGAAAAAAATTCGTATATGCATGCAGTTACTCAAAATGTGTATTAAAAATTGGTACATATAATTATTTAACCCTTTGAAAAAAAATGTTCGCTAATGACTATTTGTTTTATTCCCATTGATTCATTTCTGTCATGTTTGACTGCTTGTTTATCTTATTATCTGAACACCAAAGAATCGTTATAGTGTTTGTCAACCTGGCATTATTTCTTATAGTATCAGATCATCGCTAAATGACTTCTCGGAACATCCAAAGTTTAATTTAAGAACTTATATATAATAGGAGAATTGCATTTTTAACATGTTTCAATGCTAAAAATGATAAATATGGGCAATACTACATATTTGTATATGGATGGAACATTTTGTTATTTTCTGAATCAAAGAAGTGGGTTATCCTTTGCCCCAACACAAACAAAGCACAACCAAATCCGATGATTCGTGCCCAAGTTACAAGTGAATTACAAGCTGAAATGTTCATACAGAGACAAATTCGCACATTTCATGCAAGTCAAACAAAGGCCGTAACTTGGATACAAATTAATGGACGAAATCCGTAGTATGTGCGTATCCTTTCCCCAACCTGTGCTATCACCTTGACAACGACAATGAATTCCGATAATTAACAAGTTACAAAACTGATATGTTAGTTCTGACACACAAAATAATGTCTATGTAAAATTATTGATTATATTGTATGCCAATGACATGGTTTTTTTTATAGTTGAAACGCCTGGTAAACTTCAGAAGTCACTTAACGTTTTTAGTAATTATTGCCAAAATTGGAAATTGACAGTTAGAAGAATGTCTTCGGCAAACTTCATTTGGAAATAAACAAAACTTTAGTTGTCTAGACATGTATGAATGGGTTGAAATTGAAGTCGTGAAAAATGTTAATCATCTTGGAATTGTACATAAAAAATCTGGTTAATTTTCTTTAGCTAAAGCAATGTATTCTATATTCTATTGCAATATCAAAAGCTGGAACTCCCAGTCTCTCTTGGGGTGAAAGTATGTATGTCTGTCTGTGCTATCACTATGGATGCCAAAGGACAACGATATCCGACAATAAACACCCGAGTTACAACGAAATCCGACAATAAACACCCGAGTTACAACGAAATCCGACAATAAACACCCGAGTTACAACGAAATCCGACAATAACACCCGAGTTACAACGAAATCCGACAATAAACACCCGAGTTACAAGGTGATATATTCCGACGGACGGCTACGGATGGTGTTTTTTTTTTGCCAGTTTCGAATAAAAAATTGGCCAATTTGGCCTATGGCAGCGTTAACCCTGACGGACAGTCATACAGACAGATGGACGGACGGACGGCGCCGAACCCCATACGGGAGTCTGGACACAATAAGTCATTATATAATAAGAACTTAAGAAGGGAAAAAACCATTTGATGATTAAATCATCATTGATGCGTATTTTACGTGAGGAATTTTCAGATATTAAGTTCAGCAAACGGCCTAAAACATTTTTTCAAACACCCCTCCAAATGAATAACTGACCACTCCACGCATTGTTTGATTGTATAACTGAATGAGAAAATCCAATCAGAAGTGGAAGGAGTATACATACCGACGACAGTTGGCTCCAAATCGACGAAGACAGCCCTTGGCACGTGCTTTCCGGCGCCAGTCTCGCTGAAGAATGTGTTGAACGAGTCATCTCCCCCTCCAATGGTTTTATCGGATGGCATCTGACCATCAGGCTGGATGCCGTGCTCCAAGCAGTACAATTCCCAGCATGCATTTCCAATCTGGACACCGGCCTGTCCCATGTGGATAGAGATACACTCACGCTGAAAAAGACAAGAAAATCATAGTCAGAAATGGTAACGCCATCAAGATCATATTATTAGGCATATATAAAATATATAATATTGTGGTTTCATGAATGCACTACCTCAGAATTCCGTTAAATCAACCAATCCTTCAAATTATTACATCAAATAAAGCTTATAATTGAAGGTTTCTCATTCACCACATAAGAAAGCCTCTAAATGTTGATCAAAAATCTACTAATCGGATTAATTACACCCCGATACTTCGCAATACGACTAATTTAGTTTACATTCCAACTGAGAGAGATACTTCATCTTCATCAGCAACGTTAGCTGTTATATCATGCATTGTGTTCCCGCAATAAAATCTTCAGTCATTGTTCACACCTAAATATCGAAAGCAGTTAACGCGGTAATAAAAGTTACATACTGCAATGCTGAGACATCCGCGAAGATATATCCGCGATACATACATACTGCAAAAAGTTTAACCGGTACGCATTATAGCGAGTACGTTATTAATCAAAGTTACCCCATAACTCCTATGACACCACCAGATATGCCTCGCAGCATACACCCAAGCCTTGAAATAGTGTGCCTGTCATTTGCAGAATGATGTCCCCAGAGGGTGAATTTAGTGATGCTATACCCCACATAGCGGGTTAGCATCACCAAATTCACCCTCTGGGAACCTCATTCTGCTGAGTTGTAAGCAGAATGAGGTCCCCATAGGGTGAATTTGGTGATGCTAACCCGCTATGCGGGGTAACATCAGTAAATTCACCCTCTGGGGACCTCATTCTGCAAATGACAGACGCACTATTTCAAGGCTTGCATACACCCAGAGCGTAATAAATGGTTTGCATGGAGGGTCGATTTTTTTTACTGTGTACAACAACCCAATGATAAATAACACATAAATGATGGACAAGTAAAGGAAACCACCCGATTCGCATCGCGGTAGATATAAAAATATATCTAATCGGGCCAGGGGGGGGGGGGGGTGGAACAAAAGTTTTTTTCCGGGCGCGTATGCCGGGGTGGATGGGTGGTCGATTTCCGCAACTCAAAAATATTTTTCCTGCAAGTCTTTTTGACTGTTTTTGCAATGAGATTGGCTTAAAACACATCTATATGTCAATATTAACATAAATGACAAATTTCATGATGATCAGACAAACAGTATAGCATGTAGCCCATGCTAATGGATTGAATTTTGAAATCCAAGATGGCTGCTGGCAGCCATGTTTTTTTTGACCGAATAACCCCAAAATGACTTGTTCCTATTTACATGTCAATGTTCACATCCATGACTATTATTATGCACAGAAATTCATATACAACTGTTTACAGTGAAATTCCCCCCGCAAATCTCTGTTTTAGTGTTAAAAGGGGGGTTGTGTCAAAAAATGGTCGGAAAAAACTGCCGAAAACGGAAAAAGATTTGGACGCGGGGGTGGGTGGGTCCCAACAAGGGTCGAAAGTCAAAAATCACCATACGTGCCTGCAAAAATTTTCCGACCCCCCCCCCCCCCCCTGATCGGACCCAGATTAAATATTAATTAATATGCTAATCGGATATGGATGTACAATTATATATAAAATCTTTAAAACAAATCTTTGAAAACATTTAATCCTCGATTAATCAGTATACCTTGATTTAAAGGCCCACTTAATTTTCGAACCCCCAGATTATATTATATAAAATATATGCCATTTTATATACTATTTGAAAGAGGAAGCTCCAAAACATTGTATTATCAACTTATCCGGTCGAATAAACTGTGAACATGTTGTTTTTGTTGAGTTGCCAACGCGTTTTGTCGTCAAGAATGAAGTAAAAATCAGTATTATTTTCAATGCAGGTGGAATAACACTATATATTAAAGATAGAGTTCTTCCTCTTCCATTGAAAAAAGTTTGAATTATGTTGCATTCTGGGTGACAGAGGGCGGGGGGTCTTCTATTTATCTGTGGGCATCTTCTGAGACACAGATGTTTCAGATAGTGGTGAATTATAGCATTTTAATCATATTTTATGGCATAGATTGTTATTAAAACCGTATATCAAGTTACTATAAAAATAATAATTGGCGACTCGAACATTAAGTGGGCCTTTAATATAGTGATCGTGCACGTGTGTCCCCTGTGGTTGGGATTAGATATTAAGCAATATCTAATCATCCCTCCGATTAAGAATTTATTTATATATATGTAATCCTATATAAGAGTATATATAGGGCCTGGCAAGTGGCAAGATGATATAGGAACAAAGGGTGGCGGATGAATTTAAAGATATATTCATGGTTCGATACCCCAAATCACGACAACAGTATAGGTAATAAATTCGTATATAGCAAAAAAATGTAATAGTATTAGATACATCTATAACTCTTAGTTTACAACATGCATCGACGAGAAATGATTTATATGATCCATGCATCGACGAGAAATGATTTATATATGATCATTTCGGCGAGCCATCTATACAAGGAGCCATCTATACAAGGATACGACGAGAAATGATTTATATGATCATTTCGGCGAGCCATCTATACACGGATACAACATGCATCGACGAGAAATGATTTATATGATCATTTCGGCGAGCCATCTATACAAGGAGCCATCTATACAAGGATACGACGAGAAATGATTTATATGATCATTTCGGCGAGCCATCTATACAAGGATACGACGAGAAATGATTTATATGATCATTTCGGCGAGCCATCTATACAAGGATACGACGAGAAATGATTTATATGATCATTTCGGCGAGCCATCTATACAAGGATACGACGAGAAATGATTTATATGATCATTTCGGCGAGCCATCTATACAAGGATACGACGAGAAATTATTTATATGATCATTTCGGCGAGCCATCTATACACGGATACACTTGAAATGGAAACTCTTTGCCAATCACACCGATCATATACTTCCGTTATCATTTCAACAACAACAACAACAAAACACTCTTTAAAAACGCTCTTTATTAAACAAAAATTCAGTTCTTAATATATACGCGGTTACTTAGTCAATATAAATTCTTCTACAAAAACAAAACAATCTTTACTTTATGGGGACCATCAATTCGTATTGAGTACTTATTTCGTCAATATGATCATCATGTTGGGCCCGTTGTCATATCCTTATTAAGGTTTATATATTGTAATGGTGGGCCCGATGGCGTGTACAGTAGCCAATTAAAAGTACTCCATACGAATTGATGGTCCCCATATAATCAGATTCCAACAACAACATTTTTTTAAAATGCCTCTTCAGCTATCAGAATCGATTAATTGCCCAAAAATAATGTTAACCACAGTCAACTTTCGTATAAAATTACCCGAAACGTGTTATTTATCAACATGTTGTTCGATGAAATTTGGCCTTATTATCAACACAAAGCCTCTTGATTTTACAGTTGTCCATCTTTATCCGCAATTTGCCGGTCCGAGACCGACGACTTTTGACTCGATGGTGAATAATAATAGATTTCAAAAATCGATATCTAATAACTCTGAGCTTTGATAGGTGGGTTCCTCGACTCGAATCAAATTTGTTTACCCCCGAATCCAAATAAATAGCAATGGAGGGGCGTTTAATTGTCATCATGATGTGTAGATATGTATAATATTGCACTTAATTAACATGCACCTTGTACATATACCTCACATCTCTTTGTAACATGTGAATTCATGTCTATAGAGAAATAAAGCATAGCATAACAAAATAATTAAGTAAAAGTAAGTACTCACCATGTTTATTGGTTAGAGGTTGTCACGGCGAAACGTTGAGTTTAAACGAAACAAGAACTTTTTTTTTAACGAAATTATCAGTCGAATCAGCGATGTATATAATTTACGTCTAGACATGGTCGAATAGGCATTATTCAGTTATTTTGCGTGCAAATCTGCGGAAAAATTATCTCGATTTCAAATGAAATTGTCATCATAATGTGTGCGTAAGTAATATAAGTAAAAGTATAAGTACTCACCATTTTTCTTGGTTAGAGATACGATTTTTGAATCACAAGAAAACGTTTGGTTTAAACGTGATACTAACAGCAAGTTAAATCAATGATCGCGCACCGCCTGTTATAAAGCAACCAGAGGCGGTCGCCAGGTGACAGTCACAACAATCCGCACATTATCGGCGTCCAGCAATACCAATACACTGCATGGGCCTGTTGTAAATCTTTGTATGGGAGACCATAGGCGACAGTCCCAACAATCCGTCCATTATTGGTATCCATGGATACAATCCCAACAAAGATTAATGTCTTGTATGTTTGCTCCCGCCTTTGTCCCTTGATTTGCTCTACACGTCGTTTTTTTCAATAGTTAAAGTGTTGTGTTGAACATGCGATGCGCAATTCCATGTGCGATTAAAGGGGAACTGTGCACTAAATCCGACCATTTATATCATTTTATACTCAACAGAATATGATTATGCAACAAATGAATGAATTTGAGCCATGGGTCAGTGCAAATTATACGCGTGTGCTCTATCTACGAACGATGCAAAAAAACACTATACTTATATATAGTGAAAATGAGTTATATATATATATATATATATATATATATATATCTCATATATATTTTGAAGACCTCTGTTTGTCTGTCTGTATGTTTGTCTGTATGTATGTCATTTATACAAATCTACGATTCTCGACCGATCGGGACGAAACTTGGTACGTGTGTGTAGTTTGACCAGGCGGTAGTCGTTGTCGTATTGGCGAGCCCGTCCGGCGCCCGCTTCGCGCATGCGCAGACGAGATCTCGGAAACGGTGGAGCTATCGACTTGAAATTTGCTATGTGAATGTATCTTGCCCCGGATACGAATTTTATCGGGTCGCCGAGCCCGTGCGACGCCAGCTTCGTGCATGCGCAGACCAGATCTCGGAAACCGGTGGAGCTATCGACATGAAATTTGGTTTTTGAATAGCCCGGACAACGTCGGGCTGGGTAGGCTATCGACTTGAAATTTGGTTTTTGAATAGCCCGGACAACGTCGGGCTCATCGGCTAGTCTATTATATATTTTGGAAGATCTGTGTGTCTGTGTGTGTGTGTCTGTCTGTTCGCGATGGACTCGAAAACGGCCGAGCCAATTTCGATGAAACTTGGTATGTGGGGATATTTTCGGCCGGGGAGTGACATAGGCCTATTAATTTGCCCGTGCGACGTGACCTTGACATTGAAATATGGTCATTACAAGGTCAAACGCCCGAATATAACGGGATTTCGATGAAACTTGGTATGTGGGGATACTTTCGGCCGGGGAGTGGCATAGGCCTATTAATTTGCCCGTGCGACGTGACCTTGACCTTGATATCGGGTCATTTCAAGGTCAAACGCCCGAATATCACGGGATTTCGATGAAAATTAGTGTCTATAGATACTTTCGTATGGGGAGTCTCATAAGCCTATTCATTTGCCCGTGCGACGAGACCTTGACCTTGAAATCGGGTCAATTCAAGGTCAAATCGCGAATTTTGATGGGATTTCCACGAAATTTGATACGTAAGGTTACTTTTGCCCTCTGAGTGTTTCGGACGGGTCAAATCGTACCATGAACTGACCTTGACCTTCAAAATTATCAATTCAAGGTCAAATCGGGTAAAACCGGATGAATTTCGACGGGCACGTTTGTCGGGTACTTTTGTTCGGGCAGTGTTTTGGACGGGTCAAATCGTGACCCCACCTGACCTTGGCCTTCAAAATGGACAATTCAAGGTCAAAGCCCGGACGAAGTCGGGTCACCTTCTAGTATCATATATATTTTGAAGACCTCTGTCTGTATGTATGTATGTCTGTATGTCATTTATACAAATCTACGATTCTCGACCGATCGGGACGAAACTTGGTACGTGTGTGTAGTTTGACCAGGCGGTCGTCAACGTCGTATTGGCGAGCCCGTGTGGCGCCCGCTTCGCGCATGCGCAGACGAGATCTCGGAAACGGGTGGAGCTATCGACTTGAAATTTGCTATGTGAATGTATCTTGCCCGGATACGAATTTTATCGGGTCGCCGAGCCCGTGCGACGCCAGCTTCGCGCATGCACAGACGAGATCTCGGAAACGGGTGGAGCTATCGACTTGAAATTTGGTATGTGAATGTATCTTGCCCCGGATACGAATTTTATCGGGTCGCCGAGCCCATGCGACACCAGCTTCGCGCATGCGCAGACCAGATCTCGGAAACGGGTGGAGCTAACGACTTGAAATTTGGTTTTTGAATAGCCCGGATGAATAGCCCGGACAACGTCGGGCTCATCGGCTAGTCTATTATATATTTTGGGAAATCTGTATGTGTGTGTGTGTGTGTTCGCGATGGACTCGAAAATGGCCGAGCCGATTTCGATGAAACTTGGTATGTGGGGGTACTTTCGGTCGGGGAGTGGCATGGGCCTATTAATTTGCCCGTGTGACGTGACCTTGACCTTGAAATCGGGTCATTTCAAGGTCGAACGCCCGAGTATCACGGGATTTCGATGAAAATTAGTGTCTGGGAATACTTTCGTATGGGGAGTGTCGTAAGCCTATTCGTTTGCCCGTGCGACGTGACCTTGACCTTGAAATCGGGACAATTCAAGGTAAAATCGCGAATTTCGATGGGATTTCGACGAAATTTTATACGTGGGGTTACTTTTGTCCACTGAGTGTTTTGGACGGATCGAGTTGTGACCCCGACCTGACCTTGACCTTCAAAATGATCAATTCGAGGTCAAATCTGGTAAAACCGGATGGATTTCCATGGGTACTTTTGTCGGGTACTTTTGTCCGGGCAGTGTTTTGGACGGGTCAAATCGTGACCCCACCTGACCTTGACCTTCAAAATGGACAATTCAAGGTCAAATCGCGCAATTCGTCGAAAAGCAGAGGGGAAACAGCCCAGACGAAGTCGGGTCCGCCTGCTAGTCTATTATATATGTTGGAAGATCTGTCTGTTATGTGTGTCTGTGTGTCTGTAATCGATGGACTCGAAAACGGCCGAGCCGATTTCGATGAAACTTGGTATGTGGGGGTATTTTCGGCCGGGGAGTGACATAGGCCTATTAATTTGCCCGTGCGACGTGACATTGACCTTGAAATCGGGTCATTTCAAGGTCAAACGCCCGAATATCACGGGATTTCGATGAAACTTGGTATGTGGGGGTACTTTCGGTCGGGGAGTCTCATAAGCATATTCATTTGCCCGTGCGACATGACATTGACCTTGAAATCGGGTCAATTCAAGGTCAAATCGCCAATGTTGATCGGATTTCGACGAAATTTTATACATAGGGTTACTTTTGTCCACTGAGTGTTTTGGACGGGTCAAATCGTGACCCGACTGACCTTGACCTTCAAAATGATCAATTCAAGGTCAAATCGGGTAAAACCGGATGGATTTCGACGGGCACGTTTGTCGGGTACTTTTGTCCGGGCAGTGTTTTGGACTGGTCAAATCGTGACCCCCCCACTTGACCTTGACCTTCAAAATGGACTATTCAAGGTCAAAGCCCGGACGAAGTCGGGTCGCCTTCTAGTATATATATATATATATATATATTGACTGGAGTCATAAATAAATTTTCATTATAATTACCATGTTATTTGTATCGTTCATATAGAGCCCACGAGTGTATTTTGCACTGATCCATGGCTCAAATTCATTCATTTGTTGCATATATATGTTGAGTATACGAGGAGATGATCCCATGCATAAATGGTCGGATTTAGTGCACATTATATCCCTTTAACCCTTTCAGTGCCAGGGGCCGATCTCATCGGCCCTAATTTACTGTCTTTAAAATCGGCCCTAATAAAATATAAAAAATAAACTCTTTTTTTTAGATTTTGTATTTGTTTTTGGGGTTGAATTTTTGTTTTGTATGCTTAAGCATGCTATAGCGAATTTAAAAACAAACTGGATAAAACCTTAGGGGCATGTTATAACTCAAAACTATCAACAAGTATTCATAGTAATAATTGATGCCCATGAAAAACATAAGATTCCCCGGCACTAAACCTACAAAATACTGAAAGAGTTAAAGAATATTAAATAATTATTAAAATTGTAAAAAATTGTAAAAAATAATAACAAACGATGAAAAATTGTTAGGCCAATGCATTCTCTTATACCTATGGTCGACTCGCATATATAAGAGAATGCATTGGCACAGGGTATATGGGTTGATACAAAAATCGGACTGGGCACTGAAAGGGTTAAGCTGGACAAAGAGAATGGAAGCCTTTATTATTAATTGGCTACACCTTTATGACGCACTGTTCTTTTGTTTGATATTACCTATTTAGTGATATCAATAATTCATTTTATGATATCACTAAATGAATAAATATATGACATCACTAAATGAATATATATCATTATATATATTATATCATTAAAAAGCTATTACATATTCCCTTATCTCTCACTAGTGACGAATAGGTGCGTGATTTCTGCCAACTTGGCATCGCGCCAACAAAATGACTTAACATTGAATCCGGCGGATTAATTCTATTTCGTAAAGCCGCACATCACACCAACACCAGGAAATACAAAAATGATGGCTTTGTTCATTAAAGTTAAATTATTGTCCAACTTCGTTGCACAATTGAAAATAGACACAAAAACAAAGAGGCAAATGGGGGCAGCTCGAGCGCGCAATACTGTCGTATGTGGTTGTGAAGCATCTCAGCCAACAATGTAAATGTGTGCATATTTAAGCCTCTGTTAAGGATTTTGATTTGTTAAAAAGGCATTAAGCTCTTGTTTTTGTCATGTGATATACAAGATCTTCAATTCGTTATGTTGCGATATAAGATTTTATGAAATTCGTCTACGACTCGTTGTGAATTAAATTTATCAAACTCGTTTCATAAAATCTTATATCGCAACATAACGAGTTGAAGATTTTTGTATCAACCCATATACCCTGTGCCGATGCATTCTCTTATATATGCGAGTCGACCATAGGTCGCCTCGCATATATAAGAGAATGCATTGGCCTAACAATTTTTTATCATTTTTTTTAAATAAATGTTTCTTACAAATTTTAGGACATAAAATAAAAAACATCCATTACCCTGCAGGGAGCCCCACACATATATAGAAGCATATAGATGAGTGTCGTCTGCTCATGTTTGTCTGGGGCTCTGTGTGGGTGAAATTATAAAACTCGTTGGAGATCCTCTATATATTTTATAATATCACACAATGATTTTAAGACATCGCTATAATTCCAATATTTGATAACATATAATTTCATAAAATCGATTCTGTAAAATAATTTTTTTGAGGGATCGCTAGGGGCTGACTTATTTCCATGTTCCAATGATCAGTTAACATGAAAAATATATAATAAAGTCACAATTCGCACAGTTCCAAAACAGCAGAAACTGATCTAGAAGATATCAGCGAAAAACACCATAAATATGTTCCACTTCAAAGAAGATAAAACAATCTTAGGTTAATCAACTGTTTGTCTACACGATGACTAATCTAGTAATAATGAATAAGGTAGAAAATAAGTCATGACGACTAGGTGATGTTAGTCATAACGACTAAGGAATGATTCGTCAAAACGACTATTTGTAGGCCATTAGACTACAATAAGTGTCAGTCAAAATGACCACGATTGAGTCATAATGACTAAATTCTCTGAGTAACTGAGACGGTGAACATGTAATTAGGTGGAAATTGTGTGAAAATAATTACAATACTCAACCAGATTATCCAGAATCAGAGACCGAATTGAAAGCAGGAGAAACTTTCAATGCATTCTCTAAAACACATATGTCAGTACTGGTCTATTGAGAGTTATAACAATAGTTTGTGGTATATGTATGTTTAACTGGTTCATTTTTACGAGACGTCTCTGGGGTCATGGGATAAGAACCCTTTATCATAATTATGAACATTTCCTCAATAATATACTGATAGTACAGTATAATGATAGTATGATTGCGATATTATCCACAAAACACACTTTATGTGAACCGAGCGTTTGTTTATATACAGCACGGGTATATAGTGAGCGATAAGCAAAATACTCAACACCGTGGCGATTTTTTAAGGAGAGTGATTCACGATGGAGGGGCGAGGAGTTATTCTTGATGCAACTTACTCATTATGACTCGCGGAAAGGTGTGTGTTAGTCAAAGTGACCCCCAAATGCTTTAAAGGTATTCAATCCAATTCGGTGGTCCCCATATCACCAGATTCTAACAACAAAACAAAAAATTGAAATGCCGCTTCGGTTATCGGAATCGAGTAATTGCCCAAAAATAACACTAACCAGTCAACAGTGTTACTGTATAAAATTGCCCAAAACCTGTTATTAATCAACATTTTGTTCAACGAAATTTTGCCGGTTTGTCAAATATCTGACACAAAAAATCCACTTGATTTTAGAGTTATCCATCTTCATCCGCAATTTGGTCAGAGAAAGTCTTCTCGTCGACTGTTTACTGGGCCATGTAAAATGTTTTATTCGGTGGTGAAAAATAATAGATTTCAAAGATCGATATCTGATCACTCTGAGCTTTGATGGGTGGGTTCCTCGGGTCGAATCAAATATTGTTTACCCCCGAAGCCAAGGAAATGGTCATTTGCGAGCGTTAATTCGGATTGTACATCTTTAATTGATAACACCGAGTTAATCACATTGACCAAGCCTTGAAATAGGGTGTCTGTCATTTGAGGAATGAGGTCCTCAGAGGGTGAATTTAGTGATGCTACCCCGCATAGCGGGCTAGCATCACCAAATTCACCCTCTGGGAACCTCATTCTGCTGAGGTGTAATTATTAGTGCCCCTTTAAGACGTATGATGTGAACGGTACCTATCTAATAAAGCTCCCCGGGTCAAATTACTCCATATTGTCGGCTCCGATGGTCCAGTCGTTTGGTCGCCTATAAGCGGACAAACAAACATACGAAGAAACAAACCAAATTAAGTTTTATAAGTATAGATATAATTATGTAGCCTATCTAATTCATGCCATGAATCTCAACTATGGCTAACGCCCGGTTCCGTAGAGATCATATACCACCAGTACAAATACTGGGAACTTCTCTACGGGTGTTAGACATGGAGACGCATAGCATGATCTATATGTAGCCATGCACAATGCATAGGACTGCTGGTATACATAGTTATTGACTTGAATATCGACTAGCAGAAATACTGAGAAAGAATATGACCTAGATAGCTATTGTCTGAAGTACTTGTAATAGTATTGAGATTAGAATAGAGGCCCAATAGTGTCATTTAACTTGATTTAATGCCTGTGTATTTGAAATGAAATAATATGAATTATGGCTTGAAGTAGCTTAAACAAGAGCATCAATATGGCTTGGCAAAATACGCCCGTAGTAATTCGAACAAAGGGCAATAACTCTGGTGAAAATTGGCGGGTGGAACCCAAATCCGAACTTGAAATGTATTTTGGGCTAGTAAACTCAAATGACAAATTTCATGCCATTCAGTTCAGACTTATTAGTTATCATCCGGAAACGAAAATTGAGTGTAAATTTCAAGAAAAATAATAATGTATATCATTTATATAGCGCATAATCCCTGGTGTAGCTCTAAGCGCTCACATTATTACCCCAGCTGTTTTTTATGAGCAATGCCGAGTCTTGTGCCTGCTTCCATTTTACAGGCGCTTCACTGGAGCGGCTTACGGGTACCCAACAACCAGGTACCTATTTCTCGTCTCGGTACGACGAAGCGAGCGTAGTACAAGTGACCTTGCCCAAGGGTCACAACCTGGCGCGAGATTTGAAACAGCGTGTGGATATATATAGCACACACACTGCTCAATTCGGCCAAGCCACTGTTGTGGAGACAATAGTCCACCGGGCGAGGCGCGAACTCACGCCGGTGCATTAACACCATTACAAGTCCAACACTCTACCCACTGGGCTACCACATCCAAAAAGGACCATAACCCTGGTGAAACTTGGCGGGCGGAACCAAAATTCTCACTTATAATTGACCTTAATTTGGTCTAGTAAACTTACATACAAAATTTCATTCCAATCAGTTCAGACTTATACTAAAGTTATCATCCGGAAACAAACGAGACAGTCAATGACTGTGTAGACGCCCACCTGGTTGTAAAGACCTGGACTCTGGAGACCATAAGAGTTAGTACTTGTCAAACTCACTTAAACACAAGTAGTTATAAAGAGTGACGCAGCCAGAGGGTCTCCTTTGATCAGTGGGTGTCCAACTTGTCCAACCCTAATCCCCCAACCCACATATTCCATAGTCGCTCCCCTCCCAAGTGAAGCAAATACAGTCCCAAGTTCGTACAATTCCTTTGAAAATGTTGTAATTTTACAACTGATACTTCAAGTTTCCTAACTGTTGCACAGTTCCAACCTGATATGTCCCATTTTAATGGTGGACCCAATTCAAACAAATTTTGATCCCAACTCTCCATAGACCATATACACCAAACGCCATTTCTTGACTGGTCAAAACCATTTTAACAAATCTGTAACCCAGTCTCCAGTAACACAAGGACCCTCCAAACTACATACAAACTAAATAGGCCTGATGGCTCTTGAGAGTATGTTTTAAGAATTACTATGGATGGGAAGAGTTACGTCCCAAGCTATGCCACTTTTTGGCAACGTTACCCGATTTGAACACAACTTAATCCCAGTCACATTGGGACCATCCACACCAAATATGACCCAATTCTTCGTCTCAGGTAAGCTAAAAAAAAGCATCCCTCTGCCTGAGAACACACGTATTTATTTTTAATGGCCTAACTGTTAGATTCACACTTGGCCTTGGGAGCTAGTTTGTTATCATAATCCATTGGTCATTTATATACAAACTCTCTATCAGACAGAGTTCTAGGATATCAATCAACAGAGGTGTCACTCCAAGCACCTATATTTATTCTAGTACCTCCACTATGGAGACAATTAAATTGAATCTAGATTAAAATTTAAAAACAAATATTTGAAAAAAATATATATAATTAGTATTTTTTTTTTCAATTCGGCAAGGAGTTCAATCTAAAAATATAAATATTTTTTAAGAGTTATTTCCCTGGCCCCGCCCATATATGACCCAGTGACCCATTTGGACAAATCTGAACCCCAGTCACACAAGGACCCTCCATACCAAATACAAGCTAAATAGGCCCGATGGTTCTTGAGAAGAAGTCGTTTTAAGGATTAATTTTGAGGGATAGATTTAAGGGGCTGGTTTCGATTCGAAGTTTTTTTTCCTGAATGATTTGGATGGTCACCTGATAGTCTGTTAAGCTTAATTCACTTAAATCGAAGTATATATTTGATTTTATCTGAATTGATAACAGCTGAACACATAAATACACAACCAAACACATACACAATCAAACACATTACCACACATAATGTATAATATATAATTTATAAATAAATAATAAATTTATAATATATATAAATTGATTAGCTCCATTGAGCTGTGCATGCATGTACGCAGAGACAGGGGCATGGTATGTCAAAAGGTTCAACCGTTGAAATTTTATGCTTGAGACAACATCAGTTAGAAATAACAAACCATCATGTCTTGGTTAAAAATGTTCTGATTGATTTTCCAACCCAGCGTCTCGGCTATAGAGTACCGGTACCGTATGAAATGTGTTGTTTTTGGTCCAAAAGTAAATATTTACCTATTTTCGGTCAGACTTTTGCAGAAAATAATCATCCGTCAGTTGAAAATTTTCCAATCATTACGGTGTTAATTATATTGTTTAAACAGAAAGTTGATGTTGACCATATAGGGTCCTTCAAATTTCAAGTTAGATTATTATTCAAGTTATCAACCCGACAACTGTGTTGAAACGTTTCGGAAATATACACTAAGCTAGACACCCGCTCATTTTTCGGGGGCATTTAAATCGGCTCCAATGCCTCAGTGTTACACTGTCTGGTCAACTCTATTATCAGGATTATATAGTATAGATAGATAGATTTATTGAAACCAAATGCATGCATTTTACATACAATGGACCCCGAGAGGTATGACTAGAAAATAAACTGGTATATTTAACCGAAACAAACAAAACATATTATAGAACTTGATTATGGTAACACATGCAGTTAAGTAGTTACTCTGATTAGTCTAGGGTAGATAACTCTAAATATGTAACTGTTTGAAATTGAATGGTGCATGGTACTTATCAACTACATAATATATTGTAAGTCTATTGTATTGTCTATTTTCTATTGTAGTCTGCATGCATTGGCCGATCACTTCTTCCAAAGCGCAAAAAGTTTTTTAGTCCCAGGTTTACTCTCGTCTCTTTCCAAGAAGCAGTTACACAAAATAATATCGACCCACTAATTTTAGTATGCACTCATTTTCTGAGGTGAATAGCCAGGTAAATTTCTCCTGATTGTTGAGGTTTTTAAAGTTTATATTTTTTGTTTTGATTTAATCTAGAAACTGTTTTCGAAGATTAATGTATTTTTTACATTCCATAGTGAAATGAACCTCATTCTCATCTTGTTTGCCATCGCAGTATACTGGCCTATTACTGGGTGAACACCGTGTCCTGTTAAAGATAGGCGACGCTGCGTGAGCTTGACTATTAATCAGGGAGCCTGCTAGGTTCTATTTGCACAATCGCGTACGAAAGGTTTGATGCCCCAGATTTGTTACACGGTAACTTACACCCCAAGAACGTTAAAAGAAATCGGAAAGAAATCGGATTTCTTAAGTTCCGCATTCCTGGCGTTTAGGGGCCAGCTAGAGACCCCACAAAAACCCCAAAAATACGTCTATTTGCACTTTTGAGTACAAAGCTGATTTTTATATTAATAGTGCTCCAGCAATTACTGATCAACAATACACAATTTCTGAAACGAAATTTCCTGGCATTTTCATTTCAGAAGGGGGGTTTTTAATGTACCCCCAAAACCCCCAAAATGACTTCTATTTGCACTTTCGAGTACAAAGCTGATTTTCATATTAATAGTGCTCTAGTCATCACTGATCAATAATACACAATTTCTGAAACGAAATTTCATGGCGTTTTCATTTCAGGAGGGGGTTTTGAATGTACACCCCCCCCCCCCAAATGACTTCTATTTGCACTTTCGAGTACAAAGCTGATTTTCATATTAATAGTGGTCTAGTCATCACTGATCAATAATACACAATTTCTGAAACGAAATTTCCTGGCGTTTTCATTTCAGAAGGGGGTTTTGAGTGTACCCCCCCCCCCCCCCCCCCATGCAAATGACTTCTATTTGCACTTTCGAGAACAAAGCTGATTTTCATATTAATAGTGGTCTAGTCATCACTGATCAATAATACACAATTTCTGAAACGAAATTTCCTAGCGTTTTCATTTCAGAAGGGGTTTTTGAGTGTACCCCCCCCCCCCCCCCCCATGCAAATGACTTATATTTGCACTTTCGAGAACAAAGCTGATTTTCATATTAATAGTGGTCTAGTCATCACTGATCAATAATACACAATTTCTGAAACTAAATTCCTTGGCGTTTTCATTTCACAATGGGTTTTTTTAAAGTACCCCCAAAAACCAGAAAATTATTTACTTTTATTTGCACATATTGTCGAAGACAAGGCTGATTTTTTTCTCAATAGTTATCCTGCTATCGCTGGTCATAAAAACCTCGTTTAAGAAACGAAATTCCGTGACGTTTTCATTTAAGAAGCACAAGTCACCAGAATTTTTTTTTACCCTACCCCAATAATTCTTAATTATATAGGATTAAGTATTATTGGGGTGGGGTAATTTCTGTTCTGGGAATCTGTGTTAAGAAGAAGATGTTGGGTTTGAATTAAGTACCCAACCAGAACCCGAAAAAATCTTTCTATTTGCAATGCGAACGCACAGATGATATTTGTTCTTAATACTATCTCCGCTATCATCATTGTTCAGACCAAATGTGACCAGCCATATCAAATCCAGTCGTAAGTCGGGATTTTTTTTTACCCTGTGCCAATGCATTCTCTTATATATATATATATGCGAGTCGACCATAGGTCGCCTCGCATATATAAGAGAATGCATTCGCCTAACAATTTTTTACAATTTTAATAATTTTTTCTTGTATGCTTTAACAATTTTATAATTTCACCCATACAGAGCCCCAGACAAACATGAGCAGAAGACACTCTTCTATATGCTTCTATATATGTGTGGGGCTCCCTGCAGGGTAATGGATGTTTTTTATTTTATGTCCTAAAAATTGTAAGAAATATTTATTTTAAAAAAATGATAAAAAATTGTTAGGCCAATGCACTCTCTTATATATGCGAGGCATATGCATGGCACAGGGTAAAAAAAAATCCCGACTTACGACTGGATTTGATATGGCGGGTCACATGTAATGGTAAAAAAAGAAAACGAAATCATCCGGCGAATTAATTAAAAAGGGTGTAGAAAATTATGAAATAATAAATGTTATGGACTCCGTGCGTTCACACTCTGTCAAATTTACCTGGCAAGTTTATCGGAATTTCGTTCTAGAAGCCCTGAAGCTAAGGTCTGTATGATTCTTGGTCAGAATCAATGGTGCAGTAACAAGTGGCATTTCATAGTTCTCATATAAAACAATGGAAAATATACAATATGTAATTGTTTGTGTCATTTTATCGGGCAGAATCGGGGAACAACATTTTCAAAATCCGCTTTGGGAGAAATTTTCTAGAGTTCTTTGAAAAAAAAAGTCCGATTTACGTGTATGGCTTTATTGTCAGATATTTCGTTCCTTGTGGAATATAAACTTCAATGAAATTTAAATATATGTTATAAAGATGGCAGAAATTTATTATTGTTGTCATTACAAAATCTAAAATAGCGGACACAATGGTGTCCAGAAATGGTCAAATTGAGCAAATTGCCATACATTTTACTAGATAGTTTCCATTTTTTAAGAAAAACAATATACCATTCTAAATCGATATCTGATAATAATGAGCCATATCACGAGGATTTGGCCCTTCGGTGTCCATCAAATTAAAATAGATTTAAAACACAATTTCGAAGAAAAATCAATTATTATTTTAATGCCCAGAATAGCCAGAAGGGAATTAAACTCACCAGTGTACTGAATACTGAATACCAATAAGATGGCAGAAACGAGGGCATCAATATCCAAAATAGGGACAGAATGGCGAGTAAAATTGGGCAAGTTTGGCTAAAGTTCACCAGACTGTTTCCATGATATCGAAAGTAAAAAAAATAATATTTTCATTGATTTAAATTGTAACAACTTCTTCTCATATCGAATATAATTTATAGCCAATAGTCCTATATGCCATGAGATGAGTGTCAAAAGAAACCAATCTTGTATCCAAACATATCCAATGAGTGTCCAAAACCACTTAACGAGTGTCCCAACTCATCTAAGGAGCTTAAGTCCACGCATCGGGTGGTCTCAAACTACCATCTTAATTAATATAGTATACCAAGCCAACCCAGTCCATAGAACGGGCATCCCCAATTTACCAACAAGTGTCCCGAATCACCCAATACGCATCCCAATCGACACAACTAGTGTCGCAAACCATCCCAATGGTGCCCAAACACGCCCTAATGAGTAATTCAACCCATCCAACGATTGACAACATATATCATCCAGAGAATATCCCAAATCATGCACGTGGTGTCCCAAACCTCACAACGAGCATCTCAAACCATCAATTGAGAACCCCACACCATCCCATGTGTGTCCAATGCAAACCAATCAATGAGTGTTCATACCCATCCAATGGCCGTCCCATGCAACATGACGATTGCCTCAAACCACCAGGACCACGAGCGTCTAAAAACATCCAACTGGTGTCTAATACCACCCCACGCATAATGTCCCACACCATCGAATGATCGATTGTCCCAGCTATTATACAAAATCATCCATCGAATATATTAAAGGGGTACTGTACGCCATTTTCATTAAATTTCCGGTGACAACAACGATCTAATATCGATAATATATAGAAACATAAGTAATTTGAGTCGAAGATGTATTCTGTAAACCCTCAGGTTAATAGGCTATCTTAAAATTTAATAATTTAAAATTTAATAATTTGATATAAATTGAATTTATGACTGGAGCCATAAAATGGCGTCAATTAAATTACGAATTACCGTAATCAAAAACAGTAATTGAGGGATACTGGATTGTTAAACCGATCGCACACACGATCGCTTAAAATATTATGATGATACGGGGAGAACACTCAAGCCACTCACTGACTAGCGACGATACAATAACTTAAATGATTATATGGGACTAGTATGCATATAATATAACTTTTATTTGATTCATTTGGTTGAAAACTTTACAAAAATTACTCGACAACGACAATTTGTATTTTTGCATTCCGGTAAATTTGTCATCCGTAACATGACTTCGTACTCAACAGACTTTCAAATAATGGAAAAATTGTTACCTTATTCTCCGACTCGGAGACTATAGAAACCAACAACAACATTTGGCGTACAGTACCCCTTTAAACAACACAGCGAGTGTCTCTTGGTTTGGCAAACCCATTAGATGGTTTGGAACACTCATTTGACGCTCTTAACCCTTTAATGACTGTAGCTTCTTGAAATGTTGCGAAAACCCCGTGCCATAGGGCGCATCGCATATATAAGAAAAATGCATTGGCCTAACAATACTTACTTTGGCCATTAAGCCACGGAATTCTCTTATATATGCAAGACTCCCTGTGTGAGACTCGCATATATGAGAGTATGCATGTCACAGGATTATTAATGCTGTATCAGCACAGCACCCATCATGAAAGGGTTAAATACTCGGTGGATGGATTCGTACACTTGTTTGGATGTATTGAGATGCAAGAGAGTAGATGATTTGTGACACCATTTGGATGGATTGCGAACTGGAACTCAATGGCTGGTTTGTGATAATAGTTTTATGGTTTGGGTCACTCGCTGGGTGGTTTGTAACACCCATTTCAAGGTTTGAGACACCAATTGGGTGGTTTTGGACACACGTGTGGTGGAATACTATGAGGGGTTTGGGATTTCTCCCGGGAAGATTTGAAAGGGGTGGAACCCCTCTCCTACAACCCACTTGTGAATTTTAATGAATACATGATATGGTTTAACATAAACATGAATTGGTGAGATGAAAATGGAAATGATCTATTTGTTTTTTAATTTTCTTTGCTTTCTTTGTCCTTCGGTTTGATGTTGTGACTGGGTTTGAATCGGAACTGGTGGTTTCTTCTTGTTCTGGTCGTTCTTGATTAAGTTTGCGTGCCATGGCCAGCACTCTGTCATAATCTGCCATTCTTTTTTCGAAACTTCGTCGTTGCTCTTCAACTTTTGCTTGTCGTTCTTTCTTTTCTTTTTTTCCAATATGGCGCAGTGAGCTGCAGCTTCAGTGACAATCTCTTCTACAGAACGTGTGGTGGCTGTACTGGTGAACGGGTGGTGGCTGTACTGGTGAACGGGTGGTGGCTGTACTGGTGAACGGGTGGTGGCTGTACTGGTGAACGGGTGGTGGCTGTACTGGTGAACGGGTGGTGGCTGTACTGGTTAACGGGTGGTGGCTGTACTGGTGAACGGGTGGTGGCTGTACTGGTGAACGGGTGGTGGCTGTACTGGTGAACGGGTGGTGGCTGTACTGGTGAACGGGTGGTGGCTGTACTGGTGAACGGGTGGTGGCTGTACTGGTGAACGGGTGGTGGCTGTACTGGTGGTGGCTGTACTGGTGGTGGCTGTACGGGTGGTGGCTGTACGGGTGGTGGCTGTACGGGTGGTGGCTGTACGGGTGGTGGCTGTACGGGTGGTGGCTGAACGGGTGGTGGCTGAACGGGTGGTGGCTGTACGGGTGGTGGCTGTACGGGTGGTGGCTGTACGGGTGGTGGCTGTACGGGTGGTGGCTGTACGGGTGGTGGCTGAACGGGTGGTGGCTGAACGGGTGGTGGCTGAACGGGTGGTGGCTGAACGGGTGGTGGCTATACGGGTGGTGGCTGTACGGGTGGTGGCTGTACGGGTGGTGGCTGTACGGGTGGTGGCTGTACGGGTGGTGGCTGTACGGGTGGTGGCTGTACGGTGCATGGTGGCTGTACGGGTGGTGGATGTACGGGTGGTGAGTAGTAATGGGGGGCACTATGGCCCAGTACCCCCCAGTGGGGGGCACTATGGCCCAGTACCCCCCAGTGGGGGGCACTATGGCCCAGTACCCCCCAGTGGGGGGCACTATGGCCCAGTACCCCCCAGTGGGGGGCACTATGGCCCAGTATCGAATACTGGACCATAGATCGTCCAGTATTCGATACTGGGCCATAGTGCCCCCCAGTGGGGGCACTATGGCCCAGTATCGAATACTGGACGATCTATGGTCCAGTATTCGATACTGGGCCATAGTGCCCCCCACTGGGGGGTACTGGGCCATAGTGCCCCCCACTGGGGGGTACTGGGCCATAGTGCCCCCCACTGGGGGGTACTGGGCCATAGTGCCCCCCACTGGGGGGTACTGGGCCATAGTTCCCCCCTGAGGATAGATATTCCTGTCATTGATGTGATATTTCTGATCGGAAAAAATGAAAATGGACTTAGACATTTTTTCATTACTAATTTTAAAGTTTGTATAATTCTGACCAGAGATGACACATCGACACGAACAGAATCAATTGGTGGGGATCCTACAGTGAAAACGATTTTGTTGAAATTTATCATTTATTTTTCAAAAACAAGAACAAGAACAATGAACAATAATATATTATTATACATCAATAATATTAACAAAGAACAATAATTTATGTACAAAACAAGGTCTCAGATTTGAAGAAACTTAATTGAACATCCTACAACATCCTACAACATCCTACGCTGAATCAATAACAAAAGAGTCTATTTTGTGGAGTTGTTGACACATTCGTTGTTATCTTCGTCTTCTTTGCGTTGTATGTATATCAGCCGTCGATGTCCTGGTGAAGTTTAATTCAACAGCAAATTTGCTTTTCTGTATAATCGACCATAGTGCTTTCCAAACCATCGAACTATTGTTCTGTCATTCTTGAAGAAATCCCGAGAATTGAATAATATTTTCATCCTCTTTCCTTTCATCATGTGGTGGAGTGCGAATATACAATATAATCCACACACATTTGTCGCACGATGTTGATATCGTGTTGTATTCATAGTCCATGCTGATGAGTTCCTTTTTATGAATGGTAACATATATCGTCTCGGTGGTGGTAGTCCAAATGAGTCGAAGTATACAGCTGATCTTCCCTTGAATAACATCAATGTCCAGTGTTCTCCTGGCTGATCCGATGAGTGCGTGTTCACAATATATGCTTGAATATGCTGTGGTTTCTTCTCTGGTAACAGATCTCTAGCACAAACATGTGTGTTAAGTTTACACAACCAGGAATTGTCCAGAATATATTGAAGTTCAGCTGTCTGCATCGTTGTAATTCTCTTTGACTCGCTGTGACCACATCAGAGTCCACTCTGCATCGAATTTTTTGCGGTTGAGCTCCAAACTGTTTCTCAGATGATCCCACATAAGGTATGCTTCGAACTTCTCCTTGCAGTGTGGGTTTAACTCCATCAGCTTCGGGAACCATCTTTCCATAACATTGTATATGTCAATTTTAATCAGCGCTAAGTCGATAAACTGGTTTGTCCAATCATCAGTTGTAGAGAACAAACACAGAACATGTTCACGTTGACTAGGATGTTCTATTTTACATCCTTCACAGTTTGCTGACACTTCCTTGCGAATAATTTCTTGTAGTTCTTCAATCGTAGCGTTGTTGAGTGTGTCCAAGATCAGTTTTAATCTCGGAGCAACGTGTTGTGAACGTCGGTATTCTTCATAGTAGTTCCATAGCTGTGTTGTGAACTCCATCCTAATAGTCAGTAAGCACTTCTCTCAAAGCTGTGATCTCTATTTCACTGTCGAATTCAGCATACACCAAAACGTTGACGGCTGTAGTGAGAGCTGTCAAGAACTGAAGCTCCAAACGCAGGTTCCCTGTCTTTATAGGATGTAGATGTCCCTCGTCGCTTCCTTGGTCCGGTGTCAAGTCGAAACCCCACAAACAATATCCATTCATATATTCTTTTAAATTAATGCCAATTGATTTGTTAACACCAAACATTCCTAAAGATTGATACAAAGATAAATATGATCTGAGACATTGTTTTGTTGCGAAGTTTGGTTCAAATGGACGGTTATGTATTGTATGACCGTCTTGACTAACTTCCAATTTATTCAAACTGAAATGTTTGAAGTGGAATGGATTGGTACCCAAATCTCCATTCATATCTTTATTTTCGACCAACGCAATAAAAAGTCTCTTTGGTAATTGTCCTTGAAATAAGTGGTCTTCAATTTTTGATCTAAGTCCAGTACTAATTGTGAAAGTTTTTATTTCTACTCGTCTGATAGGTAGTTTCATTTTTGACTGGGCAATTTCTTGATTTAATTTATTTGAGACCGCTGGAAAGAGACTAACTGTTCTGACATGGAACACTGCTGATTCGAAAACAATTTGTCCATCCTCGGAGCCAATGAGGCAAAATTTTGATGGTGATCTGTTTAATCTGATACGAATTTCAATTCCATTTGGTAAATATTTTTCTTGAAGAAACAGATCGGTGTCTAAGCGTCCGCATAGTTCAACAAATTTACTACCAGTGATCAAACTTTCTCTAGAAGTTAATCCAGCATTAGTACCACCTTTGGTGCTCTCTTCAAATTGTTCTGCTGTATCGCCATACCACATTTCTAAATTTGCTAATTGATTATCTTTATATTCTTGAGAGTATCCCAACAGATTTTCGAAATATGCTCGGTATGGGTAAGTGTCAGAATTCGAAGTTATCAATTTGTTGTTCAAGTAAACATCGATACTGCTGAACATGCTATGAAAGAAATTGTTAACAGGTGCTAATTCCGTAGCAGCTACCAAATTAGTTCCATCTTTTTTGGTAATTTTGAATTTCACATAAAGATAAGATTGATTAATATCTGTCCACTTTTCGGTTTGAGATGGTATGACAAACTCTATCGGAGCAGAATTATTCAGCGGTGCAATAGGATGATTTTCGATCCACTGCGATTCTGACATTGTAGCCACCGTTGGTGGAACATGTGTTATATCAAGTTCCGATTTATTGCATTCGCATGATCCATTTACCATTTGTGCCATGATTAATCAAAAATATCAAGAGCTCGACTGCTAGGATGATTTTTCGACTGACTTTTTCGGCGTTTGACAGCTGAATGATTCATTTTTGAAGTCGCTACTCTTTTTCTAGGTTTTTTTCTCGAGTTCAAAATTTGATTTTTAGCTTGTGTGCCAAAAGATTTTAAAGCTTTTTTACCTTCAGACATCAACGCTTCTTTCGGACTTTTACCTTGATTAATAATTTCATCTGCAACACCAAAAGTGTGTTTTTTCGCAAGTTGTAAAGCTGTCCGACCAAGCGGTTTTAGAAATGGTATAGCAGATCTCATAACTGATTTGAAAATTGAACCAATACCATTACCATATTGCCGTGGTACGCCTCTATACACGGGGAACATTGTTTTTAGAACTCCTCTCGTTTTCTGAAATGTAGCTTCACCAAAGACTTACCACCGATAAACTGAATTGATTTTCCTGTGTCGCCACTTATATTTACACTAATTTTGTCAAAGTATGACTTTGAAACTGGAACATAATGTAAATTTAAAAATTCATGTTTTACATGTAATCCGTCGATATCTCTTTTACTTCTGAAAGAAACAACTCGTAAAATTTGTACTTCAACATTTCCAACAAATGTGTAATCGGCAATATCAGAATAAACAAACATTAGATTATGACCAACATTCAAATCTACACCAAACGGAAATCTATTATTTGAATAAAAATCTTCAGAAGCGTTTTCAGTTTTGTAACCCAACTTGTGCAAAAGACATTGTGGTAATTCAATTCCTAGTTTTGTGTTACTTAAACTCTTGCGAATAATTTTCACACGTTTTGTACCTTTTGAGTACCCGATGTGAAATCCGTATTCGTTTTGCATTGCTTCTCCAAGTGTTTCATCAATTACATCTTGCATTGTATCAACTAAATCTGTCGCAGAGGTATACGAACCATTTTGTATCTGTATTTCAAGTGCATGAACGCCATCAGGTCTCTTAAATATCTTTTCTTCAAAACGATTTTGAAGAACAGACAGTAATATTGCATCAGTTGTAATCAAATTGAATTTACACGAATCCCCTGTAACATTGTATGTTTCTGAAGGTGTTATCAGTTCGGCTAATGCAACTTCCCATTTTTCTTTATCAATTTGAACTGGTTTTGGTAATTGTACAGTAAAACAACATTGAGTATTGTTTGGATACATTACCATCGAACTGTCGCTCGGAATTGTAATGTAGAAAGGATTCATACTTTCAAAATTTCTGCCGACTGATTTTTCAAATATTTCAAACGCGGTGTTGGTAAAATGTACCCCAAAGAACTACTGAGTAAAATTAACCACAGTTCGTTATTTTCACTTTGTAAACTTAAATGAACAATTGCTGTAGCGATTATACCAACAATTATAATAATTTGTGTAAAATATGTTACTTGATTTTTTGCAATTTTTTCTCCACAGATTTGAAATTGTGATGGAGCATCGAGACCAACTGAACCATTTTGAGACATGTTAAAAGTTTTATACCAAATTTGTGGCAGGTATCCAACTGTCAAATTTTTTAGGATAACCAGCCCAATGAACTTTAATTTCTCTAACTGATTTACCAGCAACTTTTCTTGAACGTTTACCAACAACTGATTCAATTTCGTAAACTTTATTATCTTTTATATGTTGAATTTCTTTACCATAAAATGATCCTGCGATGTTTTCACCATCTAAATCTACTAATTTGTAAGTTAATGGTGTACTTTTACAAACTCTACTAATTTTGAAAATTTCTTTTGTCCAATTTGGAAGATATCCTTTATCAAAAGTTCTCTTTGTTTTATTTATTCTAACAAAATCTCCAACTTTCAACATCTTATCTTTTTTCGTTTTTAACTTTCCATAAAGATTTCTGGAAACTTCAATTTCATTTTCTCGAGTTACTAAAACTGGTGCCATCTTAATACTTCTATGAAAACTTTTGTTGTAAGAATTCACAAAATCGTGCAAAACATCAACGTATTTCAAAGTTTGATTATGTGTAAAATATTTCCACATCTTTGTTTTCAATGTCCGTTGAAAACGTTCAACTATACTTGCTTTTGTCTCTGGATTCTCTGTTGTGAAAAAATGAATTTTCTTAGATTTCAAAAATTGTAAAAATAATTTATTTTTGAATTCTGAACCTTTGTCAGATTGAAATGAAGCTGGTTTTCGTTTTGATGATTTTAGAATTTTCTGAAATGTTTTAACTAAAGTTTTACCAGTTTTATCTTTAATTTTTTCAACCCATGCAAATTTTGAGAACACATCAATAACACAAAGTAAATATCTGTAATTGTCATTGTGCTTTTGCAAAGTTTGCAAATCTGCCAGATCAGCTTGCCACTGAATATCAATTCCTGCAACAATAGTTTTACGTCTGCGAAATTTCCGAACAATTGGTTTGTGCAAAGTATATGTTTTTTGCCATTGTAACCATTTTTTAACATCTGAAAGTTTAATTTTGTTATTTGTTTCTTTTGCATTTTTAAAAAGTTGATTTGCTCCACTGAAACCACCAACTTCTTTTGGATTGTAGTAAATTTCAGTTAGAAGTTTGTCAAATTTTATGTAAGTGAGGACCATCCTTTCAAAATAGTTTTTCTGGTTTCTGGTGTTAAAATATCAACTGAACGTTTTCTTGACTTGCCACTGATAGGAGTTGCATGAGGTGTATGAAACTCATCACCAGTGTGACCTTTTAAATGTCTTTGCATCCACAGCCATCGATCCCTGTTACCTACATAATCTTGTGGTATATTAAGTTCCCCCAATCCACGTAGGAATGTTTCATAACCAACTGGGTTAAAACCTTTTCGGTGACGAACAACATCGTTTATCAAATCAATTATATTTGATCCAGTAACTGTTTCTGTTCCATAAATTAATTGTCCACGATCATCCCATCTAAGTTTAGGATTAGTTGACAACAATGATAAAATTTGTTGTGCTTTACCACGAAATTTAGATGGCACACTTTCCAATATATGGTCACTCATTTTCCCAAAGTTTTCAGATAACTTTTGTTCAGGTAATCTGAATTTTGAATTTAAAGATTTTTGTGAAGTTTTCAATTTGTACAAATTTTCTCCAAATAACTGTGACTTTTCTGATTCAGAAATATTTTTATCATAAACTGATTTCAATTCTTTGTAAGAATCTGAAACATTTGAAATTGCAGGATCAGGAGGTAATTGAGGTTTATTCATTTCTGACATTTCCCATTGTTTGAAATCTTCCAACATTCTGAATGGTACAATAACCATTTTCTTCATATTTATTTGAGATTTAGTTTTTACAAAATATTTTTAACAACTGCACCTAATGTTTTGCTAATCAATGGAGCAAGAAATAATAATGGTAAAAAGCCACCTTTTTGATTCAAAATTTTCTTCTTTTGTTGCAAAGGTTTGTTCTTGTCTGCAAGATATCTGATATGTTTACGCTTCGAATGTAACTTGCGGTTCTGAGCTTCATTCAGTTTTACATTACCTTTTAAAAGATTTTGACAACATTCTGAAATGCAATCCATCACTTGTTTCGGAGCTTCGTTGATCATTTTCTTTTTATATGCAGATGGAACTTTACTCATTGCAACAATCAACTCACCATATTTTTTTATCAGCGGTGCTTTCCGGCTCTTAGTTTTTGAAGGCATCTTCACAGTCTAAGTAGTTGTCTCAAAATGAGCAGAAAAATTATATGTTTCATCTTTTATCTTTTCGGATTGAACCATTCTAAAGCTTCGAATGCAGATTTCGATGCATCAGACAACGGCATAAATTTTGAAAATTCAAGATCAATAACTGGTTTTTTTTGTAACGGTTGATGTTGAGGGTTCTGCTGAGAAGGTATAGGTGTAAATTTAGAATGTTGATTTTGTTGAGTTTGCATCGGTGTAAACTTTGAATGATTTAGAGAAAGCTTTGTTTTACGTTTAGATTCTTTTTGATTACCTCTTTGTTGTGTTTGCTTCCGAGTAATCTTTGAACGTTTTGGAGAAACCTTTGATTTACTTTTAGATTGTCTACCAGTTTGTTCAAATGAATTTTTCAAAAGACTTCTAATTAAAACTCCTCCAAGAAACCCACTACCACCTCGTTGTAAAATTAATTTGCGTTTTGTTTCCATATCAGTTGATCGATCAGAGATTTTTTTAAGAACATTTTTATTTCTCTGAAAAAACTTTTTTGTCTGTGATGGTAATTTCCAATCATTTTCAAGAAATAATTCAGCTGCAAAAGTGAAGAAATTTATAATTTGTGACAGTTCATCACGACTAAACATCTCGGTGGACGACATGGTTCTAAAATGAAAAAAATAACAACAACTGAATTTATACTTTTGAATATATGACAGGACCTCGGTCATTAGCTGTCAACCATTTATGGAAAATATCAGTTCTAATTCGCAAATAATTTTCTGTTCTAGGATGAAAATCTACTAAAATATATCCATGATTTATTGAAGTTGCATCTTCGTATGCTTGTTTCAAATGATTGGTTTGCATTTGATGAGCCAAAACTTTTATTTGATTTTTATCTCGAACGCTTTGAAATAAAACCATGTAGTGTGCATTCAAACTTATAGTTCTGCTACTTTTTGATTTTTGGAACATGTTTTGAGTAATGTAAATTATTGAAGCATTTCGATGATGACCTTTTCTAGTAAACCAAAGCATTATTTTGTCTTCATCTTGTTCCCCCATCATGTCATCGAAAACAACAAGATGAGGAAATGATTTATCTGATACAATTTCCTCATCATCGTCTGGAATACCATCGATAAACTTAACGTTATCAATTTCTTTTATACGATTGTATGTGTCTTGCCATTCTTTGTAACACCAAACTATTTTCTTTGGTGGTGTTTGGAATAAATCGTGTTTAAATTCAATAACTTTTTTAACAAATTCTGTTTTACCTGATCCACTAGGTCCGCTGATAAAGAAATTACACGGATGTTGGAAAAGTAAAGATTCTTCCATGTTGTCACTTTGATGTCTAATCAGAGAGTGAACTTAACGACGTGTGAATTTAGTTTTTAAACCGAAATCTCCAAAGCTGTAAATATTTCCATACATTTCAATAATCCAATCATCATAGTCTTCTATTCTTCTGTGCTTTGTTCTGTAAATAAAAAAATCATCCCCCAAAATGTTTTTAATTTTTGCATATGTTGACATTTTTTTTGTTAACAAATACCCATAGATCCTAGGAACTGATTCAAAAGTTCCCCCATCAAGAGGTAAATGATCATCATACTTTGTATAATGAATATAGTCATGTTCATCAAAAGTTCCTAAATCTATATCTAAATGGTGTTGATCAGCACCAAATGTCCAAAAATCAGATATTTTTTCAATGAGAAAAAATGTTTTGAATTTAATAAATGATTCAATATATTTTTGAGAGAAATGAGAAGATATACTTGACTCAAGATAGGCCAATCTCTGTAAACATTCGCCGACATCACAGCATCGTAGTATTGCTTTCTTTTCTCTTTCAAACCAGACTTCTTGTAATTCCTTCTTTATCTCTGGAATAAGCGTTGACTGTGCCACCAAATATCCATAAATCTTCTCAGCAATTTCTGGAGGTACTACTCCTGCCAACATCTTGACATGAAATGACTCAACATCTCCATCCGTATGGGTATGTATGAATACCATTGACGAGTTTTCGTTTTGTGTACACCGATCTGAAAGTTTTGGTTTGACACTCACTAATCAATTGATGGTTCTTTTGTCTTTTAATTCTGGAAGGATACTCAACAACAGTTTTGAAATTTTCACGATCATTAACACATTGTACCATTGTTTCAAAATTAACTTTTTGACTTGTGCTGTAATCAAGAGTGATACCTTTTACCTTACATTTGGTGTATCTTACCCCATCTTTGATGTATTCATATCCGTAGTTCTTTGGCCCAAGTCCAACAAATTTGACAATCTTTGCATCTGGATGTTCGTCGCTCCATTTCCCCAATCTTCCTTCGATAGTTTTGATGTTCTTCTTTGATGGATCACTGACATACATACAGCTGTCTGTATCAAAATACAGCACTCTATCTCCAAGTTTTTCTAAAACTTTATACAATTGTAATCTTGCATACGCTGTAACAAAAGAAGCAACAACAACATTTGCTGAATGATGAGGTTCAATATTATCTAAGATGTCAACATAATTTACCAGAATGAATTTGTCACCATCAAGAAGTGTAACATTTTGAACAATTATATTGTTACTAGTAAGCAATTCAAAATAACGTGATGGTTTATCCACATACTCTGTTTTTGACATAAGATTTCTTTGTGCATTCTTACCCCATATACAATTAATCATAATTTTAGATATTTGACGTTTTCCTGGATTCTTCTCGATGTTCTCCAAATTTATACCCTCAGCTGCATAATAATCCTGTACAAACTTTTGTTTCTGTTCTTCTGTCTCAACACCAAATGGATAACCACTACATTCCTGTTTGATCTTTAGATGTTTATCGATATAGGATTTGTATATTTCATCTGTCCAATCTGTCCAATGCCAAATTTGGTACACATCAAGTATTTTGTAGCCAACATCCATTGCTTTGAATAATTCTGGCGTGGTCCACACTCCGGTTATAGCTCGATCTTCTTCTGAATGGTTACATGCCTCGTTCTCATTGATGGCACAAGTGTTGCACAGAGTAAAAACCATTTTCTTGTTACAATGAATCGGTAGAACTGGAATATACAATTTCGATGATGGTAAAATTGTACATTTAACAAGCCCCGCATAGTCTCTAATGTGTTCTTGATCGATCTGCTCTTGGCTCAAAATTTCTGGATGTCCAACAGGGTAGAATTTATATTTGTTGCAAAATGGATACAACGAACACACATCGATGAACTTGATTTCTTTTGTGGAATCTTGATCAATTTCCTCGTACAATTTGATGGCATTTGTACGTCCACCAAACAATGCTTCTCTTGGCAAAATAGGGTCTCGATGTTTGTAGAAAGATTCCATTTGTTGTTTGAATTTCACATCCGATTTCATTCTTTCGTCGATCTGATGCTCCCAAATTGATTCAACTCTGTAACCAAGACTTTCCAGTTCATCTTTCTTCTGTTGGGTTCTTGTATATAATTCTTCCATGGTGAGCATCGTATAGGGATTCTTGTATTGTCTGTTGTTGTAACATTTTGGACATCCATGAAACAGACATCCATTCATCTCAAAAACTGTTCTTGTGGCTTCCTCATATCCATCGACGTAGTGTCCACCAATCTTGATTTCTCCTCCATTCAAAGCATGCTTGATTGTTATCATACGTGACAATGATATATGTTGAAGCCAACGTATCGCTTTCATGGAATAGTTTTTAGCACATGGGTATCCACCATCTGGAATGATTCCAATTGTTTTCTCTGGCATTGAATTCTTCCTCCATGCCAAATTGCAAACTTGTGCCAATGTTATTGACTCAATGAACGGGTCAATCTGTTCTGTTTCCAATATGTATTTCCTGAATTTTCCACATCCACGGCGAAGAATATCCACGTCTGATTTGCAGTACTTCTCTATCTCTTCTTGGAAGTTGAATATCGCATAATTTTCTATTTTCTCATTGTACCATTCAAAGAATTTCTCTCGATTTTCCACGCTCATCATATCTGGTTTGTAGTAATCACAAGCCAAGTAAGGTCCAATGTAATTTTGAAACTTTGGTGAATTCGCCCAATGTGGAAAGTGTCCTTTTGCCATCTCATTCAGCTGAAAAGTTTGTGGAAATTTTGAAAGCGGCATCATCAGAAAACTCAGAGAATCAATAACTTTCACGCTGTTGCATTTTAAACTGAGAATTTTGTTTCCATTCATGATCAGTTCTGGTTTATGAATTCCACTTTGTATGAGTGCTTGAAGTAGAAACTGTGCATCGTATCCCTGAGCATTATGTGCTATTGCAACACATCCTTTGTGATCTTGATGGAATAACCAGTTTGTGAAGTCTGTTAAAACATTGTCACCCTTGAATACAAATTCTCTGGAATCCGGTCCGCATGTTTCACATTTTTCTTCGATTGGTTTGCACATGCAATCTCCACAAGCGGTATGTGCAACACAGAAGTTTGGAATATGAACACCTGTGTCTTGTCTGCATTCAAAGTCAAAGAATACATATGGAATCTTTGCAGGTTTCTTTTCCGGTGATTCATATTTTGGAATGTAGCACCTGTGATCTGCTTCAACGATTTCTTTGCAATGTTTGCATTTCTTCAACCCCGCACATATATGTCTGTTTGATTTATTGATGAGAAATTCTTCATCACAAATGTTGCATAGTTGAACCAAATCACATATTTTTCTTTTCTGTTTTCCTTCCGTCTTCAAATGGTTGTCGAAACAAGATTTACTTCTGAATGATCGTCGACACGTTCTACACTTCACCAAATTTGTGAAATTACACTGTGTCAATGACCAGCATGCACAAACAAATCTGCATCGATGATCGCCACGACTTTTGAATCCAATGTCACAGAATTCGCAGTAGTAGCTGGTGCCTAGAAATCCTTTGATTGATGTTATGGTGTCGAAGTGATTGTTGTTGTAGTAGATGTGTACACATTTGCTCTCCGAACACATTTCTGCAGGTTCAAATAGAAATCCAGCGCCAGCAAATTCATTGTGAATTTTCACAACATATTCTGGATACAATATTTCTTGAATCTTGTGGAACTCATTGATACTGCAAACTGTATCGTGTGGAATACCAGCACGGTTGAGTAGATTTTTTGCTGCATCTGTTTGTGCTGTGTATATTGATTGTCTTATTCTTTTCCATTTCTTTGACCAGCACGCAGATCCATCACTATCTGCCTTACACATTCCGACGACAATAGATCTTGCCATACACATAACATCATCAGCATTTTCAATCCGGACAATACTTCTTTTCACTTTTGTAAGCTTGTTCTTGTCTGCAAATGGTCCATAATGTAGTGAGTGTCGTGTACCACCTTCCGGAATATCTGTAACGAAGATTTCGAAATTGAGTGCACCGTCATGAATTGTAAAGTCTGCATTTGATTGAACCACATTTTGAATATTATCCATGAGTGTCTCACCATTCAATTCACTGGCTTTTGTGAATGGAATGAAAATGTTCATATCAAGTCCTGGATGATTTATCGTAACTCTGATTCTTGTCTTCTCATTTGCTGAACATTTCTGTTTCAATTCTTCTGTCAACTTCTCAAATATCTCTGGAATGTTTTCGATTGGATCTGTAAATTTCTCGAATTTCACACCAAATTGTCGTGATGCTGATTTAAATTTTCTGGAAAATTTCTCCGAGTTCAGCTCCAATTTGAAATATTTTGTTGGATTGAACACAACACGCTCTCTAGCCAGACTTCTCTTTCTCTTCCCACCAATTTCTCTATTCTGTCTTCGACCGCGTCCAATCTGACCATCACTAGAACTTTCTTCACTTTCGCCTCCATTAGTTTCCATATCGCTCTCTTCACTTTCTGCCTCATCAGTTTCCATATCGCTCTCTTCACTTTCTGCCTCATCAGTTTCCATATCGCTCTCTTCACTTTCTGCCTCATCAGTTTCCATTTCGCTCTCTTCAATAACTGCAGGCCTTGGTCTTTTTCTAACAATATCTTCTTCGCTGGCGGAGTCGTCTGAAACAGGTCTTTTGATTCTCTTAAACATTTTTGTCTTGAGTTTTTGTCAGCAAAAAATATTGCGACTGGCTTCTTCGGAGTTGAAGTGTAAAGTGTATAATTACACAATTTTACACTTGCTTTTATAGCATTTTTCATCGTGACTGCTATAAAAGCAGGTGTTAAAATTGTGTAATTATACACTTTACACTTCAACTCCGAAGAAGCCAGTCGCAATATTTTTTGCTGACAAAAACTCAAGACAAAAATGTTTAAGAGAATCAAAAGACCTGTTTCAGACGACTCCGCCAGCGAAGAAGATATTGTTAGAAAAAGACCAAGGCCTGCAGTTATTGAAGAGAGCTATATTGAGCTGCATAAAGAAGAATCTACACTACTACAGACTAGAAAAATTCAAGATAATCTTGTCGAATTGAGACAGATCTCTACTGATTTGTTTAAATTTTGTAACAAAATGCAATGGCAAGAGAAAAAAGAGAAAAACAAAGCTGATAAAAATTGGAAACCACCATATGGTTACTGTTACAAATGCGGACAAGACTCCCATTGGTCCTTCCAATGTAAAACAGATTTCGACGACAAAAAAAATGTGAAAACTATACAAAAAAGTCTACAAGCAGTAACAATACAAGAACAAAATGCAGTTATCAAAACTGAAGAGATGTCTACAACATCAGATGTTTTCAAACAACCCCGACCTGTTGATCCTACGAATGATTCACAGAACAAATCTGAAGATAAGCATCCAGATTTTGAAAATTCCAAGAAAACTTCCAAGAAAAAGAAGCTGAGACAATTCTACATTCCAAAAACAGATAAATGAATCGATACAAACATTTGAAAATTATATTGTGAATAAATTATGAATTGAACAATCGTGTTTTGTTTTGTTTTTTCAGCTATGAAAGAGTAACCTTTTTGGGGAATGTGGGTGGCCCTGAAAAGGGCCGTTTTTCTTTTCCAGAATTCATAAAAATTCTGCCAAATCAGGATATATCCCGTTGTGATTAATTGTCACAGACCAAGTAGGGTTTGATCTGTGCGCCGCAGCAGCCTGAGCGAAGCTGTCAATTGCTGCATTGCACAGATCTTTCTTCGAGATCTGTGACAAGATCTCCCCGAGATCAAGATTGCTTGGTTCTTGATCACATACTTCAGCCGATGGTCGTCGCCGAGCCAGAAAATCTGTTAACATCTGTTTCTGCACCACCTTTTGTTCAGGAGAATCCTGCCATTTCCTATAGGTTCTGATTTTCGTCTCCTCTGACGAATCTCTCTTCCTCCATAGCTTCTTGAAAAATTTCTTTAGAGATGGCATAATGAATGAAGTTCACTGAAAAAGTGAAAATATTTTTATACATTTGACACGGGCGGTAGAGAAATCACATGTCGCATTGACGTTAAAATTGACAAATGTTTCCTGGCGTTGTGTTTTTTCAGAGACGGATCAGCATTCATATTTTTCTTGATCATTATTGCATAGCGATCAAACAAATGTTTTTTATTTCGTTAGATCATTATCTATTATTTGGTACACATGATTGATATATTTGTTACCTCGTTAGGAAAATATGGAATGTTTTTCTAGTTTTGTTTTTGGAGATGTACATATTTTATACATAAAACTGAACACAAGAAAACATACTGAACATTTTTCTTCATCATTACAATCGATAACTTTACTTGGTCATCGTTTATGAACGAAGATGAATTCATATGTTAAAACATCTTAATTAATTGCATATACTATCATGAATTTAATCTATAACATATCGAAATAGTGAAAACTACAGATAATGCACTGTAAAGAAACACAACGTCAGGGAGCATTTGTCATTTTAACGTCAATGCGACATGTGCTTTCTCTACCGCCCGCGCAATCGTAATATATGTTCAAACACGGCCGTGAACAATTTTTATTCTGCATTCAAAGATGTCCGAAATCCCCGAACCGTTGATGTCTATACTAAGAGGAACGATAGGGCTATCACCCCAGATAATGCGGGCCGGACACGCAAAAGAAGTAACCGCCAGTGCAAAACTGGTTATGCAAATATGCAAAAAACAACAGCGTTGGAACAAAAGCAAAAGTCTCAAAAGAAAATCGTGGCGTGAACTTTGATGCCATACAAAACGGCCCTTTTCAGGGCCAAAAACAAAAACGGTCCTTTTCAGGACCAACCAATTTTTTCAAAAAGAAAAACTTTTAGCATTGCTTAAGAACTAATAATGTTCTTTGTACCCTATGTTTTGTTTTGAAAAAATCACGCCACGAATAATTTAAAACAAAATATACTTGCAAATATTTGTTGTTGAATAAAATATAAATTGAACAATCGTGTTTTTGATTTTTTCAGCAATGAAAGAGTAACCTTTTGGGAAATGTGTGTGGCCCTGAAAAGGGCCGTTTTAAAATTATCATCTGACTTTAACATCGTTTTGTGTTTTTCTTATATCTTGACATATCTTTCCCATGAGAACCAATAGCTTTTGCGAATTCATCACTTTTCTCTGTATCTTTAGATTCTTTACAAGGAAGACGAAATCTGACTTTTGTCTCAGTAGAAGGCTTCATGATACTTTTAGGTTCTTTTTCTTTCGCAGCCAATATTTTTTCTTTTTTGATCTGTTTCTGTTCTTTCGATTTCTGAACATCATGAACCCTGATTGGTATATCTATCTCTTCTGCAACGAAACGAAGATTCACTTTTACTTCTTGATGCGTTACTTGTGTTTTCACGTCAATATCCCTGCGAAGACATCTCAGTTCATCTAAAATCGCTTTTAAAATGAGTGTATCTCCACCTATAGTCATTGTCGTATTAGCTTGGCCTGTTGACTGTGGTGCCGCATATGTATTCTGTACAACAGGATTACTGTATATCTCACTCTGAAGAAATTCTGTTAACGGATCCATCTTTGATAGCAATGCAATGTAACGTTGATCAAATTCGAAAATATTTTTATACATTTGACACGGGCGTCAATGAAATCACATGTCGCATTGACGTTAAAATTGACAAATGTTTCCTGGCATTGTGTTTTTTCAGAGACGGATCAGCATTCATATTTTTCTTGATCATTATTGCATAGCGATCAAACAAATGTTTTTTATTTCGTTAGATCATTATCTATTATTTGGTACACATGATTGATATATTTGTTACCTCGTTAGGAAAATATGGAATGTTTTTCTAGTTTTGTTTTTGGAGATGTACATATTTTATACATAAAACTGAACACAAGAAAACATACTGAACATTTTTCTTCATCATTACAATTGATAACTTTACTTGGTCATCGTTTATGAACGAAGATGAATTCATATGTTAAAATATCTTAATTAATTGCATATACTATCATGAATTTAATCTATATCATATCGAAATGGTGAAACTAACAGATAATGCACTGAAAAGAAACACAACGTCAGGGAGCATTTGTCATTTTAACGTCAAAGTATTATGTGCTTTCTCTACCGCCCGCACAATCGTAATATATGTTCAAGACGGATCTTCAGACTTATTCTACATTCAAAGATGACTGCTGTAAACATAACAGATCTTGACGAGATAATGGTACAGGGGGTATACTGTAAAGCAGTGTGCGGCGGCGAAGAAATATCTCTGTTTTGGAGGGCACTCAGCGTTGCGGTTTACGGGACGACCGATGGATGGATGGTTCTGAGAGATGCGGCAGTTGACCTGTACTACGCAGAGAGTGACGAACTTGGTGCGTCGGCACAAGATTTACGGCGCACACCACTTTTGGCTGAATCAAGATTGATGGTTGAATTAGCGGCGACTGTTATACAGCGACCTATCGTCATGTTTGATGCTACCAGAGGCGGCTACAAATCAACACCAAGATTCAAGTCATCAATAACTCTAGTGTGGATCCCACACGTTTGCCACGAGCATTATTGTGAATGCGAAATATGGATGAGGCGAGGAGACAAATCAATTGAAGTTTTGGCGAACAAAGAAGTTCAATGTGGCGGATTCTAAACTATAACAAAAATAAAACGGCCCTTTTCAGGGCCACCAAATATTCGAAAAGAAAAACTCTTGATTGCTAATTGATATTTTCCAAAGTGAGATTTTCCTTTTGAAAAAAAATAATTCTAAGTCCATTTTCATTTTTTCCGATCAGAAATATCACATCAATGACAGGAATATCTATCCTCAGGGGGGAACTATGGCCCAGTACCCATCAGTGGGGGGGCACTATGGCCCAGTACCCCCCAGTGGGGGGCACTATGGCCCAGTACCCCCCAGTGGGGGGCACTATGGCCCAGTACCCCCCAGTGGGGGGCACTATGGCCCAGTATCGAATACTGGACCATAGATCGTCCAGTATTCGATACTGGGCCATAGTGCCCCCACTGGGGGGCACTATGGCCCAGTATCGAATACTGGACGATCTATGGTCCAGTATTCGATACTGGGCCATAGTGCCCCCCACTGGGGGGTACTGGGCCATAGTGCCCCCCACTGGGGGGTACTGGGCCATAGTGCCCCCCACTGGGGGGTACTGGGCCATAGTGCCCCCCACTGGGGGGTACTGGGCCATAGTGCCCCCCATTACTACTGTGGTGGCTGTACGGGTGGTGGATGTACGGGTGGTGGCTGTACGGGTGGTGGCTGTACGGGTGGTGGCTGTACGGGTGGTGGCTGTACGGGTGGTGGCTGTACGGGTGGTGGCTGTACGGGTGGTGGCTGTACGGGTGGTGGATGTACGGGTGGTGGCTGTACGGGTGGTGGCTGTACGGGTGGTGGCTGTACGGGTGGTGGCTGTACGGGTGGTGGCTGTACGGGTGGTGGCTGTACGGGTGGTGGCTGTACGGGTGGTGGCTGTACGGGTGGTGGCTGAACGGGTGGTGGCTGAACGGGTGGTGGCTGTACGGGTGGTGGCTGTACGGGTGGTGGCTGTACGGGTGGTGGTGGTGGCTGTACTGGTGAACGGGTGGTGGCTGTACTGGTGAACGGGTGGTGGCTGTACTGGTGAACGGGTGGTGGCTGTACTGGTGAACGGGTGGTGGCTGTACTGGTGAACGGGTGGTGGCTGTACTGGTGAACGGGTGGTGGCTGTACTGGTGAACGGGTGGTGGCTGTACTGGTGAACGGGTGGTGGCTGTACTGGTGAACGGGTGGTGGCTGTACTGGTGAACGGGTGGTGGCTGTACTGGTGAACGGGTGGTGGCTGTACTGGTGAACGGGTGGTGGCTGTACTGGTGAACGGGTGGTGGCTGTACTGGTGAACGGGTGGTGGCTGTACTGGTGAACGGGTGGTGGCTGTACTGGTGAACGGGTGGTGGCTGTACTGGTGAACGGGTGGTGGCTGTACTGGTGAACGGGTGGTGGCTGTACTGGTGAACGGGTGGTGGCTGTACTGGTGAACGGGTGGTGGCTGCACTGGTGAACGGGTGGTGGCTGCACTGGTGAACGGGTGGTGGCTGTACTGGTGAACGGGTGGTGGCTGTACTGGTGAACGGGTGGTGGCTGTACTGGTGAACGGGTGGTGGCTGTACTGGTGAACGGGTGGTGGCTGTACTGGTGAACGGGTGGTGGCTGTACTGGTGAACGGGTGGTGGCTGTACTGGTGAACGGGTGGTGGCTGTACTGGTGAACGGGTGGTGGCTGTACTGGTGAACGGGTGGTGGCTGTACTGGTGAACGGGTGGTGGCTGTACTGGTGAACGGGTGGTGGCTGTACTGGTGAACGGGTGGTGGCTGTACTGGTGAACGGGTGGTGGCTGTACTGGTGAACGGGTGGTGGCTGTACTGGTGAACGGGTGGTGGCTGTACTGGTGAACGGGTGGTGGCTGTACTGGTGAACGGGTGGTGGCTGTACTGGTGAACGGGTGGTGGCTGTACTGGTGAACGGGTGGTGGCTGTACTGGTGAACGGGTGGTGGCTGTACTGGTGAACGGGTGGTGGCTGTACTGGTGTTGCTGCTAGTGGTGGTAGAGCTGGGGGACACCGGGATGAGATGAAATTCCGGTGTCCGTGGTGACAAGCTGTCCAACTCCACCTCAAAGCTGGCGGCAGGAACATATGCGGTGGTGTCCACGTCCCTCGGCGTCAACAGCAGGGACCTCCGGCATATCCACGGAGTCCCTGCTAGCTGGTACAATGTCATCTGTCTCCATGCAGGTCGAGTCGTCTGGGCGTCTCTCAGACAACTTCGACCTGCCGGCTATGACACTGGACGGCTGAACCACACGAGGAGGGGTGACCGGTCGATCAACGGTCACTCCCATCTTCTTCTTCCACTTTGCCCGTCTGGCGGCGTCCGTTCTCCGTCTAGCTGGTGTCTTTTTCTTTGGAGGCCCCTTCTTCAAGTCACGGCTGGTATCGGCGTTCCTGCTCCGGGTAGAAGTTCTCTGGATACCAGCATCCTCTGTCCGGAATTCAACGCAAAGAACCAAATAGCCCCTGTTAGATTGGAGATTCCAACTAACAGTGTCCACTATTTGAGATCTTTGCATTGCAGCCAACGCGGCGTCATGGATTAGCTCCATTGTCCGGCCTAAGCCTAATCCAAAACCGTCTCACTCGCCGGCATTAGCACGAGGACGGATGCTCCCAATGAAGGTTACAGTCCGCAAAACTCACTCGTGCCAACGCTCTGACAGAGATGAACTAATGCAGCCAAAGCAATAATGACTGGTTCGCTCCACTCGCTGCCAGAGGTGTGGTGGAATGGGACACTAATTTTCGATTTGTTCACTGATTGGGCCATTGAATGGATTGAGGCGACTTTTTGTGGCTTGGGACACCTGTTATATGACAAAGGACTCCCCGGATGACGTGGGACTCTAGTTGTGAGGTATTGGGTGCATATTAGACACTCTTTTCCTTTCGAACACTCGCTGGATGGTTTGGGACACTCATTGTGTGGTTTGGGGCAATCATTGGATGGATTAACCCACTCGTATGATTCGGAGCACTCGTTGGATGGTTCATTTTGGTAGTTTGGGACAAAATCTATGTGGTTTGGGACCAAACCTATGTGATTTGGAACACCAGTTGCAATGGTTGGGGCACTGCCATGCACTATGGTTTGGAACAATCGTTGCAGGGTTTCGACTCTAATCGGGTGAATTGAGACCATCCTTGGATGGCGTGTGATACTCATTGTGTGGGTTAGGACACCAGATGCATGATTTGGGGGGGGGGACTATCTGTGCGGGTCGGGAATCAGGTGCATATGGTATGGGGCACTACTTAATTGTTAGTGCCACCCATTGAATGGTTTGAGACACTAATTTGGTGGTTTTGGACACAATATGTGGATATGGGACACACAGTGGTGGAATGAGACACTCATTTGTCGACTGGTTCACTGGTTGGGGCGTTGAATGGACTGAGACGACAGTTGGTGGTTTGGGACACCTGTTTTATGACATACATGTAGGAATCTCCTCGGATGGCATGGGACACTGGTTTTGGTGCATATTGGACACTTTTTTCCTTTCGAACACTCGCTGGATGGTTTGGGACACTCATTTGGTGGTTTGGGACAATCATTGGATGGATTGACCCACTCGTTGTATTATTTGGAGCACTCGTTGGATGGTTAGGGAAACTTAATTTTGGTAGTTTGGGACAAAACTTGTGTAGTTTGGAACGTCAATTGCATTGGTTGGGACACTACCATGGACTGTAGTTTGGAACAATCGGTGCAGGGTTGCGACAATAATCGGGTGAATTTAGATGAATTGTGATGGCTTGTGACTCTCATTGTGTGGGCTTGGACACCAGATGCATGGCTTGGGGGACCATATGTATGGGTTGGGAACCAGTTGCATATGGTTTGGGGTACCACTTGGTGGTTTGGGAAACTCGTTAGGTGGATTATTTGCGATGTTTTACTCGGGATGCTAGGATTGTCAAATTTTCATGTTCAGATTTTCAAAATGTTTTCGCATCGGGCCGTCCACCATCGTCCAACCTGTGTTTCCTGTGCCCTTGCCAGTAATTACTTGCTAATTAATTTAAGAAAACCTAAATCGGGGTGTAAATTTGTCTGGGGTTATACCAATACATGTTTGGATTTTTTAATCTCATACTTGGCCGAACCATCATTTTCACCACCCCCCCCATGCATGGCTAGTGGCCACAAAACTAGTTGTCCATTTGGAATAGGCTACCATCTAGCAGTCTGTAGGGGAACATTTGGTGAAAATCAAAGCCCCGGGGGTGGGTCCAAATTGAAGCATGCAAACTTGTAAGTTTGGTCTGGTTCAATGGGGTGGGTGCAGTTAGAAATTCCAATGTGGAGACCCCCCCCCCCCCCAAACGCAAAACCTCTAGTCAAGTCTCGCGTACCATACTCTAAATGAAAACGCTTCAGTGGCGATCACACGGTAACGTCGTGCTGCAAGTAAGACGATAATTGTGTTGTAGGAATGATACGGAAGAATTATTGTCAAAAAAACGCAATATCAAATTATGGAGTGTGTTTTCTTTGTGTATTTCTCGCATATACCCATGGTTATAAATAAACGGGCTACGAGCATCTGACCGCATGGCTTTATTTTAGCACACGAATAGCTTCTGAATTTGGGGCACCAGACGTATGGATTGGGATACTCGTAGATTGGTTTTGGATACTAGGTCGGTGACGCAGTATATTGTTTGGTACACTCGTAAGGTGGTTTTGGACACTAATTTGATGTATTCTGAAACTAGTTGGTAGCGTTGGAAACATGTATGATGGCATAAATACCACTACGTATTGGCTATATATATATATATTTATTCGATATTTGAAGATTTAGTTTAAAAAGTTAAAAGGTTAGAAATTAAAATTGCCGTGTCAGCTGCCTGTATTCTAATTAAGAACAGATCATAGAGATACATTTGTCGGCCTGTGACTCAAAACAAAACCGATATGTGTGCGGGGCTACACAAAAACCCGGTGAATCGGGGTGGGTGGCATTTCGTGCTGAAACAATAGCAGTCACTGATAACTTCAGGCTAAGTGGACCCAAATATTTACCATGAAATTATGTAACTTGTTTGAACTGCATGGGTTTTTTTGTTTGTGTTTGCGGTCTATTATAATCAATTTAATTTGACCAATAGCGCGACTCAGAATTGCATGGCTACGACGAATGTTCCATGGGTGAATTCTTAGAAGAAAAAAACATTGGGGTCACCTATATTTAACTTACCAATGGCATACATGTATGTTTACCTAAATTCAGCCACTTAGTTGACTTCCGATTGCCATTTTAGTCGTCATCGGGTTATGACTTACTATTATCGGATTAGGATTGGACATCCTGTATGATCCTGTATGATCCTGTATGTATGATCATGTATGTATGATCCTGTATGATCCTGTATGGTGGCGCAACTGGCACCTATGGTAGAGTTGCCGTAAAATGCTCTTTTTACTACTTCCGGTTGCCATTTTGTCCTCCATTTTGGATTTATTTTTCAGTCAAATTATGCATGAAATGATAGGCATATGCCATGGAAACAAGAACAATCGGTTTTTGTTGTAAATTTATGTAGTGAGTGGGGGTAGGCCTATACTCCCGGAAATGGCCGCCATATTGCCCGGTACACACATTTTAACGTCGAAATGGTTTTAGCAGACATCCTTACAATGAAAAAATGAATGAAGTTTAATGATGGGGGTGTGCACGTTAGTTTAAACAGTATTTATTTCCCCTGTATCGGATTGTTGTTGTTGGAATCTGTTGAGATGGGGACCCTCTTTACGGATTGAGTACCTTTAAACAGTATTTATTTCCCCTGTATCGGCATTCAGATAAATAATTACAATATAGGTACACATTTAGAAGAAAAATGAGATTAGGCAACAAGCCATATACATGTAATAGGCTTATTTGAAGCCCTCTCCCTTGATAGTGGAATGATAGAGGCATAAAAAGATCCATAGAAGTGAATTGTAATTATATATCTCAACAGCATATAATTAATTTCAAATAAACCATGCAACGTGTGCACGTTGACCGACCTGGTTCCAGGACTAAAATTTCAATTTTCATTTTCTTACATGTTTTTCTGCATTTTTTTACCCAAAAATAACGAATTTTCCTCCCTGAAACGCGCGGAAATTTGGGCTGTTTGGTCATATTTGGCAGTTAGGGAACGTTTGTGGTCAGTAGATTTGTATATTTACAGAATTGACACAAAAAACAGCTTATTATAAATTTATTCCGGGTTCACTTCAAAATTGTGCTTTGTATTCGACAGTACATATATGTGCAAATAAAAGTAATTTTTCGGGTTTTTTGGGGTACATTACAAAAAACCCTTCTGAAATGAAAACGCCAGGGAATTTCGTTTCAGAAATTGTGTATCAGTAGGGTAATGTGGGGCATAATGCGACACATAAGCACATTAGACCCCATCATGCCACTAAAACGATGGAAGGGCACACATTATTAAACTAAAAGTTAGATAAATATTTCCACTATACATATTAATACTCACACTTGCCTGGGAAGCACCAATTTCTGAACACCATTACTCCCCGTCGACGTACCCAATCCGTCGCATTATGCCCCATATACGGGGTACACGCGACACATTTTCAAGACATTATGTACAACATCAGCATATACCGAACTTATATAATAAATGCAAGACGGACTGCAATTTCTTTTCTTTTGTGGATTGAAACAATGTATAGGCGTTATTTAAAGTCATAGCAGCAGACCAATTCGAGACATTTTATTTATTTATATGGCGGGTGAAATAGCACCATCAAGTTTTGATTTCAGGAAAATGTCCGGGGTAGGGTTAACAATAATTATTTATCTATATCATGTTTTAATGTTTGGGAATGATCGAATATGTTTTTTTATTTCTTTTCTTTTGAACTAAGGTTACGATAAGATTTATTTTTCCAGGTTTTATTTCCTATATATGCCTAATCCAGGCAATACGCACAAGCTTGACTACCAAGAGATATCTTATCGGGGTCCACGATATGATGGCTCTTGGTATACAATCGCGACCACGGGAGGCACGTGATGTTCGATTGAATATCAGAATGTTGGGTATCATATAATACCATATCCCATAATATGTCAAATATAGCGAAATATCGAAATATAAAATAAAACGAAAAAGCGAAATAGGAAAATACATCGAAAATCGAAATAGGAAAATACAGCGAAATAGCGAAATAGAACGAAAACTCGAAATAGGAACATACAGCGAAATAGCGAAATAGGGAGAAATATAGAACGAAATATATAAATATGAAATTATTTTTATAAACGAAATAACGGACATATTTGAAAAGGTGTCTTTGACGAAATAACGGACATATTTGGAGAAGTGTTTTGGTAGTCAAGCTTGTGCGTATTAGGTGCCTAATCATATTTTTTCTCGTACTGGTTGTACCCGAGTGTCGCATTATGCCCCACAACGAGACAACCTGCCTCTCCCCCAATATGAGTGAATGTGAATATAACTGATGTACATAGAACTGATCAACTTAGTATATATAACTCGTCTTAGTTTACCAAAATACGCATGTAGCTTTGGTGGTAGTGGTAAGATGTTCTCGTTTTAACATGTATAAGACTTACCGAAAGTTATAAACCATTCAAAAAGGGGGTCACCAAATGTGGGTACCCCAACTCCGGCATTTCGCATGTGAGATTAAACAGTCATAATGATGTCGGTCCAATTGGGATGTCCACTTCTATGATTGGTCTTACTAAAATAATAAATGTGCGATTCAACTTCAGTCATGGAAAAATCATATGGCCTGATAACGACCGTCTGTCGCATTATGCCCCGCGTCGCATTATGCCCCACATTACCCTATCATCGATCAGTGATGACTAGTAGAGCACTATTAATACACAAATCAGCTTTGTACTCGAAAGTGCAAATAGAAGTCATTTTTTGGGGGTACTATAAAAAAAACCCTTCTGAAATGAAAACGCCAGGTAATTTCGTTTCAGAAATGTGTATTATTGCCATTTGGTCAGTGATTGCTGGAGCACGTACTATTAGGCCTAATATAAAAATCAGCTTTGTACTCTTGAAAAAGTGCAAATAGAAGTCATTTTTGGGGTTTTTGTGGAGTCTCTGGCCCCTAAACGCCAGGAATGCGGAACTTAAGAAATCGGATTTCTTTAAACGTTCCCGGGGTTGAACAAATCTGGGGCATCAAACCTTTCGTACGCGATTTAGTCCAGTGCATTTATGGTTTTACCCAGAACTAATTGCAACAGAATTTGTTTTTGCTGGAATTTGTACATATACCCTCCATAAACAACATACTAAAAATCAGCAAAAATCGGAAAAAGGGAAATTGGTGAATTTTGTGGGGAAAAAAATGGGAAAATTTGATCAAATCATCAATTTATGGATTTTCATGGATGTATATAAAACAATCAAATTCACAAATCCTACAAATAGCATGTGTATTGTGTCGACCACATTTTCCTGAATCCAGAATTTGAAACCATTCCCAGATTCCTTAAGTATTTTTCGAGTTATGTGTCTTCAAAAACGCGAGTTTACCTGATTTCGGAGCCTTAATTTTGCAGAATGAGCCAAATGCCGCATTATATGGTTAATTATTTTTAAAAAAAGGGGGCAAAATTAATAACTTTTTCACTGTTTTAGTACTTTCGTCACTAGATAAAACACAAATTATGATTAATATGTGCATCTATGAATAAGGAGAATAAAATATTCTCAAACAAAATGTGTGTTCCATTGTATGGACTTAGCCAAATTTGCCTTGACACAGAACTCGTGTGATGAAATGCCATATTTGAGGTCATGTAACTCAATAAATTAATATCCATATGCTCTGCTTTTCTCATAACATTTTGAGAATACTAGATTGAACAAATTGTGAAGGACTTTCCAAATACATTGGTGAAGAAAATTAAATTATGGTCCTATGAACTCTTAGTTTAGCCTCTTTTCCGAAAATGCTATTGTGGGGCGTTTTTGTAAATTTTAAAAGGTTTTTAGGTATATTCAGAAAAATTAACGAAAGTTTATTGGGTAAAATTATTTTATCTGTCCTCTTAAATAATTTTTTTTGTTGAGAAAATAGCATTTCAATGGTTATACCAATGAATGTCACTGGATTTCACTCATCATTGTGGAAACTTACTCCAAATTTGAATGGCAGAAAAATGGGGGTAGGGGAAAGCATATCAACAAAAACATCAAAATTATGCATCTTGAAGCATAAAACTTTATATTAACAGCTTCTGCTTACATTTTTCTTTCATACATAATATCATATTTCCTTTGTTTATGTTTATTGACAGAGCTATAATATTTTTTTGTCATAATTTGGCAGTGAAATGTCAAATTGGCATTTTGGGATTGTTTTTCTACAACATAGCCATAAAATTCCAAATAAACGTCCGATAGCGTATTAAGCAGTTTTATAATGCAACAGGAATGTGCACAAACTAGAAGATAACAACATTGTGTCTGAAATGGCTGTAATTTAGTGATAAGATTGCATTTTGTGATTTTTCCTACCCCTATACCAACGTTAAAATTTGGAGTCAGCTTCCTGAAAAATGAAAGAAATCAAGTGACATACGATGGCATAACAAATGTAAGGCTAATTTTTAAACACTAAAGTGTTGTGGGAGGAAAGTTCAAATAATTTTACACATTAAAACACCCATTGTTTTTGTGTTTATGGTCCAAAACCTTTTGTAATGGACAAAAAATGCCTCAAACTGGCATCTTTGGAAACAAGCTAAGACTAAGTATCCAAAGGGCCATAAGTTGATTTTCTTAAATAATGTTCTGTTAATACCTTTACAATTTGTTCAAATCCAACATAATTAAAATGTTATATAAGAAAAGCATGGCATATGATATTAAATTATTAAGTTACATGACATCAAATATTGCATTTCATCACACAAGTTCAGTGTCAGATGCAAAATTGGCTAAGTCCATACAATGGAACACACATTTTGTTTGAGAATATAATCTTCTTCTTAATTATAGATGCACATATTAATCATTTCTTGTGTTTAATCTAGTGAGGAAATTACTAAAACACTGAAAAATCCATACAGTTGGCTCTATTTTTTTTAATAATTAACCATAATATAAGGCATTTTGGCTCATTTCTGCGAAATTGAGGCCCCGAAAATGGGCCGAAATCAGGTAAACTCGAGTTTTTGAAGGCACACAACTCGAAAAAATACTTAATTAATCTGGGATTGGTTTTGAGTACTGGGTTCGGGAAATTAAGGTCGATACAATACATATGCTATTTGTAGGATTTGTGAATTTGATGGTTTTATATACATCCATAAAAATCCATAAATTGATGATTTGACCAAATTTCCCCCAAATTTATTTTACGAAATTCACTAATTTCCCTTTTTTTCCGATTTTTAGTATGTTGTTTATAGAGAGTTTATGTACTTATTCCAGCAAAAAAAAAAATATGTTGCAATTAGTTCCGGGTTTGGCATTTTTTCTCATAAATGCACTGGACTAATTGTGCAAATAAAACCCAGCAGGCTCTCGGATTATTCTGGACTCCTCGACCTTTGACCTCTTATGCAAATATGTATCCTGCCATGCGCAGGCGGCATATTTTAATTGGCGCGAAATTAAAACAGATATATTTGTTCTGACATTATGGCGCCAAAAAGATATAGATTTGCCCAATGCGATATTGTTCGGCTATAGTTAATGATTGGTAAATATGTTAATTTAGCAATGTAATCTCATGCCGCGTTGAAATTATATACGAATTCATCCCACTTATGCCGCGTACGTGGGACGCGCACCTGGCCGTCGGGTCGCGTGGAACAAGTGACGTCAGGTCTCGCGTTTTCCAGAACGACGTGCACCGTTTACGTCTGCTTCCAATTTTCTTGTTTCTGTTTATTTCTGTCGTGATAATATGTTCATACTAATCAAAATGAATTAAAATGTTGCAGCCGAGATCGTTGTGGACAGCTTGCCCTCATTTTTCCTCTTATTGGTACTGGTGAGTAATGATTTAAAACTATATTTAAACCTATATTTATCAGGCCTTAGGCCATAATTATTGATAATAAATATATTCCTAGATGATCCGACGGAAGTTTTTTGAAAATTGGGAGGGGGGGGGGGGGGGGTATTTATTATTTATTTCCAGCTCGGCATAGATGAACCAAGTAAAGTTGATTCAATTCATTGCTATGTTGTATACATGAGGGCCCCTCCCCCCCCCCCCCCCCATTGAGTCCGGAATCCAGTTTTAAAATGACGCTGGAAATGTGGAATCCGGAATCCAGCTTCAAATTGACCCTGGAAAGTGGAATGCGGAATCCAGTTTAACTTTAAGAAACGAATACCGATTTCACGTTCAGTTTACATGATATTATAGATCTTATATTCAATACAATGGAACCATGATCACCATGGAAACAAGCCTTTGGCTTTATCATTTATGGTGTTATCCTTCATCCTTGGTTTTAAAGATCTTTAAATACACTGTGCTTTTTTATTATTTATAATTTATTTATATTTTAATACTCATTACATGTGATAATCCATATTGGTGAATCGTGATACTAGTGTCCTCATCCTCATTACCAGTTGGTAGTTCTGACTTTAACTTTTAAGATCATTTAATACAATTACAAGAGTAGTTCACAAATCACACCCTCCCCCACTTGACAACACACCAGAGAAACCATCTAGAGGTTAGTACATGTGGTTAGTACCCCACCCACCACCCCATCCCGCCGCCCATAGTATCTTATGCGCTGCAGGAGCCCCTACGAGGTTAGTACATGTGGTTAGTACCCACCCACCACCCCATCCCCGGGGGATCCCGCCACCCATAGTATCTTATGCGCCGCAGGCGCTCATATAGAGTTTAGTACTCTTGAGTGCCTAATAAACATACATGTACGATTATTAAAATCGAGGTAAAATTCCTACCTGTACAATCATTATTTGGTCCTGTACGTTTATTAAATTAACCAAAAGAAATAATTCACCAATCTTAAATTGTGTTATTCATAGATAAATGAACTTTGTTGACAGTGATCAGCACACTGTAGATTCACAGACCTGGCTATCCATCGAAACTATTTCTGTCACATGGCATCAGTAAACCAGTCAGATGGTGCGATTTGTTGGGATGTATGGTACCCGGTACTAATATTTCCAGTCTGTACGTTTATTCCGCCCTGTACTATTATTCAGTTATGCGACATTTTCCAACCTGTACTATTATTCCACCCTGTACGTTTATTAGGCACTCAAGAGTACCCACCCACCACTCCATCCCTGCGGCGCATAAGATACTATGGGTGGCGGGATGGGGTGGTGGGTGGGTACTAACCTCTAGACTATACGAGCGCATGCGGTGCATAAGATACTATGGGTGGCGAGATGGGGTGGTGGGTGGGTACTAACCACATGTATACTAACCTCGTAGGGGCGCCTGCGGCGCATAAGATACTATCATACTATGGGTATACCGTGACTGCGTGAGTACGACAGTAAGCAGTACTCACGGTGTACTCTAGACGTTGGTCCAATCCGTTTCCGTGTCGGCAAGAAGAAACCGACCACTGGGGTAATCTTCGTCTCTGGCTATCCTTCGCACAGCGACGTGCATTTGGTACAGGCTGACCCCCTGGCCTTCACCCAGGAGTCAATAGCATATTTCTCCTTTAACATCGCTTTCAACTCAGACAGTTTTTACAGTGTTGCTCAGTTCAGCAACAAAACTCCTCATCTCGGGGCGAGTTCCGTCCCGAAATGACAACCTACACGCTGTTTCTAGCAGCATACCGGTAAACACGCGAAATTTATGGGAATACAATTTCGATGCAATGGCCTTGACACTAATTAGGAACCGTAACTCTTGCCGGTTCAGGTAAATCTACACTTCGGACAACCGTCGCAAATAATGACCGGAAAGATAAAGAGCACCGTATACAAACGAATATATATGGACTAAGTCCTACAAGAGTGTGCTGCTGTGCATCAGATTGGATCCCATATAAAATTCATGATATTATGATCTATTATGACCAAATGAGGAACCAAATCGCAATATTTCACCCGAAATGGAATCCGTTTATATAAATACATGAATCCGGAATCCAGCTTAATTTGTGTCTTGAATCCGGCGTACGGGTCCAAAATGGCTCGAATCCGGCGTACGAAAAGGGGGGGGGGGGAGGGGCCCTCATACATGTGCAATATTAATAAAATGTGAGTTAAAATTTAAATGAAGTGAAAGATGGAAAGAAATAATACCTGCCAATAAATGTCATGTTGTTATAACTTATATATATATATTATAATATATATTCCCAATTTCCCATCATTTACTTCATTTATAATAAAACACATATATATATATATATTAATATCGCACACACATATGTTGTGGTGCAAACTATATGTCAAAAGATGCCCATGTCAAGCATATTTGCATGCCCTATTTCTCTATGTGGTGTTCGGACCGAACTTCGGTATCCCGAGAAATGAGCAAATCCTTGCGGTACGGAACAAGCACGATTAGGCCAAAAAATAATATAACAATAACATGATTTTTGAGGGCGTTATGGTTTATTAACGGCCCGGCTGGAATGATTAACAGCCCAAGGGCCTATTAGCGGCCCAAGACGAAGTCGAGGGACGCTAATAGGCCCGAGGGCTGTTAATCATTCCAGAGGGCCGTTAATAAACCATAATGCCCGATGAAATCATGTTATTACTATTATTACCACAGTTTTGGACATTTGACCCATTTGAGGATTTAGTGGAATATTAAATGAAGTAGAATAAGAGAGAAATATTTTCAAGAACATTTAAATTTGATATCATTTGACTTGTCAGCTGACACAGACTGACGGAGTCTCGAAAATAGGACAGGGGAAAAACCAGTATTGGAGACGAGTAACAACCAATGAGAGGTTGACAGCTAAAATTATCAATGCATACTTACGCTTGATACAATAATTCAATCATTATCATATAGCGTGAATTCCAATCATAAAACCACTATAGTGTCGAGAAAATCGGATGCATCTTCCCATTATTTTCTTGAAATAAACACGCCAGATCGGAAGTTGAAGGGACGAAACTCTCGCGATAATAGAGCTGGGACGGTTATGCGGTTAACCGGTTAACCACCAACTATGGCCGTGACCGGTCACGGATTTGCCGTGGTCGGTTAACCGTAACATCACTATTATAGTGTATGATCACTGTGATGGTCAGCTATAACTGGCTATAAGAGGGTTAATCTGTCTCCGTCAATTAAAATTAATCCGAGATTGACGGAAACAACATCAAACGCGGTGTGTCGGCTCTTTGAAGGCTACATTGAACAAAACATCAAAGGGTCAGCACACGTGTGATCTTACAACATTGTCACATCGCATGACTCGTATTCAGTATTATTATTAGGAAGATAATTGTTTTTGTTATCAACGACTAGTTATTTCTTGAGACTCCCGGCCCTTCAATCCATTCCCCCCCCCCCCCCCCCCCCCCCCCCCCCCCCCCCCCCCCCCCCCCCCCCCCCCCCCCCCCCCCCCCCCCCGGACAACATCACATACCAACGTATATGTAAGTATTTCATTAAGAATAAATAATAATTGTTCGCCCACCCAGCTACCGGAAATGCGGAATAATCAATAAAATATTCCGGAATGTATATTAAACCTTTCTAGTCGTCACTTCCGTGTCGGTGTGTTCAGCTTCCCGCCCGATCACATATCCCGATGGCGATGGAGTAATTTTACAAGGACAATAAATGAACACAACACAGCCTCACAGGGGAATGACATTGTATATTTATTTTATTCAGTAATAAATTAAAGATGTGTACTTAATTAGATATGTGATTATGTGTGTCATGGGTGACAACTTCTTTGTATAATGGGCAGGAGCCGTTCTCAAACTTACCATGTCAGTGAGCATCACAATCATCGCCGTTCTGCATACTGGGCTTACCCACCCATAATAGTACCTATAATATGTGGTTAACCGGTTAATCGCGTTTTTTTGCCGTTCATAACCGGTCACGACAAACCCATAACCGTCCCAGCTCTACGCGATAATAAACGAGATCTATAGTTTCCGGGCGGCGGGCCGATAATGAACTAGGCTTCTCATTATCGGCCCGCTGTTTTGGTAACAATACGCTATTTGGAACGCCCCGAAAAACATTATCAATGGCCTAGAGAACGCCCTATAAAGTGGTAATAATAATATTTGTTTCCTATTACGGTGCCAAAAAATTCCAGGTAGGTACTAAGGTAGGTAGGGATTTTTTTTTTGGTAATATTATTTTTTATTTTTTCCCCGAACAGTTAAGACACTTGCTTACTCTTTATACTTGTCACGTGTTAATGCTGTCCATGTATATTGTAAGAAAACAGTTAATGTAGCACAATAATATGATAAGTATTGTCAATGTGGACAAACAAATGCCTCCCAAGCACTCAACTATGCAGTTCTCTTGTAATTATTCTCTCAGTTTAGATTGTGGTGGCACATCTTCCTCAGAACACAATATTGACATATCAACAGGCCCAAGATGAACACCATGATAGGGCTTTTCTATGACTTTATAATAACATAACTTGTATGATATTAATTCAAACGTCACTTAAATATTTGGTCATACACATCAGGACCTAAGACACACCTTCACTGGCAGGATATCTCACATGCGCCTCAGTCACATTGCCCAGGGTGTAAATGTTCCTCAGTCTCCGACGCCCCTCAATTGCATTGAAATATAAAGACCACACCACACTGAAAATGGTACCGGTACCACAGGCCACACCTTGACTGAGGTACCACACCTCAGCGCTGATTCAAATTGCCCCCAACTTTGAAGTTCCTTATGCACACTGGCATTGCATGCTTGTAAGTTTTATACACCCATACAAACCAGTAGATAATTCCATGTGCTGTTTTTAAATAGTGCCCATCCCAGATGGGTGTTTGATATGGTAGACATGCAGTCATCTTTATACTGTCTGTATCCATACTAGTAACTACGCATGAACACTATGAATCCTTGATTGACTGGGGCCAAAATTAATAACTTGTTTGTTTGTCCACACCCCTACCCAAAAATTTTCAGGTGGGTAGGTAGGTAGGGATTTTTATTTTTTTTTCCAAGGTGGAATGGCATACTCTTGGGCTCCAAATAAACATGCATGCACGTTTATTATTTTCGTGGGAAATTTCCCCCATGCACAGTGCTTATTTGGGTCTGCACGTTTATTAATTTTGAGGCTATTACAATTGAAAAATCGCACAAAGTCAAGATTTCTATATGATTCTGATATCAAAACGATGAGCTTATAACTTTATGCATGTACATATTCAAGTATACATGTACGGTATGGCATACATATGGACATTTAATTAATATTGAATAAAATACCACATGTACTACCGGTATGTTGATTCCTATACTTGACCTACACTGTACTACACAAAATAATTTGTTTAACCAGGCATGTTGGTGTTTTGCTCAGAGTCCCCCTGCTCTATTATTTGGGTCTGCACTTTTATTAACTTTCAATGGAATTTCCCCCCTGCACTATTAATTGGGCCTGCACTTTTATTTGGAGCCCGAGAGTATTACTAGTAAGGCCTGTAAGCAGGGAAGGATCCAGAGATTTTTTGGGGACACCTGTTCTGTATTTGAGTATGTCCCCATATAAATTTGGATGTTAAAATATTCAGTACTGGACACTTCATTGTGCAAATAAAGGCTCTATATAATAGACTATATCTATAATATCATCTGCAGGTTGGTGATTTGCATTACATGTTGTTGAATTACAGAAAAATTCCTTGAAAATAAGGAAAATCCAACTTGAATAAATACTATCAACTTGGAATTTTGGGACATTTGGGTCTCCAGAGTTTGGGCGCCCAAACCTGTAACAGGTATCAAAACATCCCTGGATCCTTCTCTGCCTGTAAGGGTCCCCTCCATGGTGCAGGCCGATGGTATCAATATTAATAAATAGTCAGGGATTAATTTGATAACAAATTAAAAATTTAATAGTTGGAAAAACACAACAAGAACAATAAATAAATATGCTGTTCAGTCACAGTTGCTGGAGTTTCTGACCGAAAATGAGCTTCTCAGACAACATACCACTACTGAAAAAAAAAAAAAAAAAAAAAAAAAATTTAAATTAAAAAAAAAATAATATCTCAATCTCAATAAAAGAATTTCCAGTCGGCCGTTAAAATCGAGTCGGTCGGGGCGAGGACAAACAAATACCTTTTTAATTATGGCCTGGGTAGAGGAACTTTAAATTCTGATATAGAAAGTCTACTACTCTTGAGTGCCTAATAAAAGTACATGGTGGAATAATAGTATAGGTTGGAAAATGTCGCGTAACTGAATAATAGTACAGGGCGGAATAAACGTACAGACTGGAACTATTAGTACCATACATCCCAACAAAACGCACCATCTGACTGGTTTACTGATGCCATGTGACAGAAATAGTTTTGATGGATAGCCAAGTCTGTGAATCTGCAGTGTGCTGATCACTGTCAACAATCAGAGTTCATTTATCTATGAATTACACAATTTAAGATTGGTGAATTATTTCTTTTGGTTAATTTAATAAACGTACAGGACCAAATAACGATCGTACAGGTGGGAATTTTACCTTGATTTTAATAATCGTACATGTATGTTTATCAGGCCTCATAATTGGCTACGGCAATCGGCAATGCCGAAGCCATTTGCTGAAGCAAACTGGGCCACGATAAAGGGTTGCCGTAGCAGATTGCCGAAGCCAAACAATCTGAATTAAAAGGGCTGGTTTATTAGGCACTCAAGAGTACATGTATATTGCTCTCTAGCAGATAAGACTTCTTCCCACAAGAGATGGGAGTTGAACAAACAAGATTACCACAGGCATGTTTTAAAGACTGCATATTTACTGTATTGGTGAGGTTGGGATTCATCTGCAACCACAAATCAGCCCTCTTAATTCAGATTGTTTTGCTTCGGCAATCCGCTACGGCAATGGTATGCCGTGGCCCAGTTTGCTTCAGCAAATTGCTTCGGCAATGCTGATTGCTATAGCCAATTATGAAGGCTGACAAATGGAGATACATGTATGTATTTTGATAGAAGTAAATTGTTTTAAAAAATTCCATCTAAAATTATTGCTGCTTAATGTAAGCATAGTATATCTCATATATATTTTGAAGACCTCTGTCTGTATGTATGTTTGTTTGTTTGTTTGTTTGTCTGTCTGTCATTTATACAAATCTACGATTCTCGACCGATCGGGACGAAACTTGGTACGTGTGTGTAGTTTGACCAGGCGGTGAACGTTGTCGTATTGGCGAGCCCGTGCGGCGCCCGCTTCGCGCATGCGCAGACGAGATCTCGGAAACGGGTGGAGCTATCGACTTGATATTTGGTATGTGAATGTGTCTTTCCCCGGATACGAATTTTATCGGGTCGCCGAGCCCGTGCGACGCCAGCTTCGCGCATGCGCAGACGAGATCTCGGAAACGGGTGGAGCTATCGACTTGAAATTTGGTATGTGAATGTATCTTGCCCCGGATACGAATTTTATCGGGTCGCCGAGCCCGTGCGACGCCAGCTTCGCGCATGCGCAGACCAGATCTCGGAAACGGGTGGAGCTTTCGACTTGAAATTTGGTTTTTGAATAGCCCGGACAACGGGTGGAGCTATCGACTTGAAATTTGGTTTTTGAATAGCCCGGACAACGTCGGGCTCATCGGCTAGTAGTATATATTTAGCGATATAGGTGTGCTTTAAGTGCTTACAATCCTTACATGCCAATTACATGCATTAAACAAAATTGGTTTGAAATTTGTGTTTGACTTTCGTAAATGGTATAATAAATAAATCCGAGGCGGGCCGAAAAAATCGGGGCGGGTGGCCGGGTGCCAATGATCATCTAGCAATATATTTATTATGGCCTTAACTTAAGATTCGACGAGAATCACCGAATCGATTCTCGTACAAATGTCGTAATGACGAGTAATGTCTAATGATTCTCGCGAAACTTTTCAATCTTCAGTGCTTTATAACTAACTTTATTAACTTAACGCCTGGAATACATATACTAGTACATGTAAGTGATAAACACGTCCCAGATTAACAGAAATTAGTAAGATGTAGAATATAAAATTATTAAATCATTACTGGACATACGTCGTACTAGTAGTAGATCACGCCATGAATCTCTACTCAGTACTCTGTCTAACCCTTTACCCAACAGAAGGGCCCTGTGCCAATGCATTCTCTTATATATGCGAGTCGACCATAGGTCGCCTCGCATATATAAGAGAATGCATTGGCTTAACACATTAAAAATTATAAAATTATAATTTTTTTAGGCCAATGCATTCTCTTATATATGCGAGGCGACCTATGGTCGACTCGCATATATAAGAAAATGCATTGGCACAGGGCATAACTGTAACTATCACAATGTGGTCAAGGAGCCGGTTCCAATGATATCCATATTTGTAAGGTTCTATTGAGACAGACCGAAGATATTTTAGGCTGTTGAAGCTTTATTTGGCCAGTTGTGGCCGGTTTGTTGGGTAAAGGGCTAACCCTGTGAGACAGACTCACAGAGTAGAGATTCATGATCTAACGTCGTAGGTCCCTGCGGAAGGATGCAAGCAGCAATGTGCCATGATGACATTGATGTGGTACATTGCACTCTAGGAAGGAAACAGACCAGCTCGTCCCAGGACCAATTCGGTCCAGTCGACCTGGGTCAGCTCGTCCCGAGCCAGCTCGCCCCCGGGTGACTCGGCCCAACCCCAAGTGATATAATATGGGACATGACAATCTGCGGGATGGGATGGAATATGGAATAGACCGACAATCTGCGGAACAGAATTTCAAATTGCCAGTCCCAGTAGAAAACCGCAGCATATTTTATTCCTACCGTCCCAGTGTATAGACATGATACAAAGCGTTACAAGTGTTACATTATTTCTGAGACACCAGAGAGACCGCTCGTAGACGGGTGTTACAAATGTTACAAATGATTTAAAGTCCCCAGGATGTTTTTGTTGTGTGGGAAAATGGAATCTCCTTTCTTCTCAAAGGAGAAAAATTACCAGAGATATAATCAAGGCAATTAGAGTATAAACGCTCTTTATATCATAGACAAACGCTCTTTATATTATACTAGCAGATTAGCCCGCCACTGGCGGGATTGGTCCCATGGCTTTGGTGGATCCATTAATTTTTTTTTTCAAGGTAACCCCGTACGTCGCTGCCATTACAGTTGCAAAATTTCCTAGGCAAAATATTATAAGTCTTTGCCTAGGCCGAATTCTCCCATCTACTGCCATTGCATCTTTTCCTCAATTCGCAGGCCTGCTACCAGAGAATTTTACACGGCATTGAGTGATAACTCTATTTCACAATATTTAGCACAATTCGCAGCTGAGGTGTAGTTTTCTGTCTCTTTTGTAAGAATAAAAATTTAAATCATATTTTGTTCGTTAACCCTTTACCCAACAAACCGGCCAAAACCGGCCAAATAAAGCTTCAACAGCCTAAAATATCTTCGGTCTGTCTCAATAAAACCATACAAATATGGATATCATTGGAACCGGCTTATTGACCACATTGTGATGGTTATAGTTATGCCCTGTGCCAATGCATTCTCTTATATATGCGAGTCGACCATAGGTCGCCTCGCATATATAAGAGAATGCATTGGCCTAACAAAAATCTTTTTTTAACACTTTTTACCATTTTTTCTTACATTCTTTAACAATTTTATAATTTTTAATGTGTTAAGCCAATACATTCTCTTATATATGCGAGGCGACCTATGGTCGACTCGCACATATAAGAGAATGCATTGGCACAGGGCCGTTGGCGTTCTGTTGGGTAAAGGGTTAATCAGTGGAAAACAATTGTACCCAGTGTCATACTCAACAGTTAACAGAATGGGACAAGAATATTCATGTAAATAAGTCAGCTAAATCCAGAAGACCTTTATAATTTATATAATCACATGTGCCATGTGTGGTTGGGGTTACATGTCAGTAAAGATTAGGGTCGGTACTCAGTAGGTAGGCTTAAAATTTTATTTTTTGAAATAATTATTGTATTGAGATATTTTTATGGCTTTCTTTTCTGCCTTGAAATTTACTGATATTATTGGGCTGAGAAAAGTTTTCTTTGCTTATTGCCAAATATGTTGACTAAGAAATCAACAGCTTAAAATTCACTTCAAATTTCAGAACTTAACTTCAGATTTAATTAATTTAATATAGACGATAACAAGTTTACTGCTTTAACCCTTTACCCAACAAACCGGCAAAAAACAGGCCAAATAAAGCTTCAACAGCCTAAAATATCTTCGGTCTGTCTCAATAGAACCATACAAATATGGATATCATTGGAACCGGCTCCTTGTCCACATTGTGATAGTTACAGTTATGCCCTGTGCCAATGCATTCTCTTATATATGCGAGTCGACCATAGGTCGCCTCGCATATATAAGAGAATGCATTGGCCTAAAAAAAATCTTTTTTTAACACTTTTTACAATTTTTTCTTACATTCTTTAACAATTTTATAATTTTTAATGTGTTAAGCCAATGCATTCTCTTATATATGCGAGGCGACCTATGGTCGACTCGCATATATAAGAGAATGCATTGGCACAGGGCCCTTCTGTTGGGTAAAGGGTTAAACTACACTCCAGTGTAAAATAGGTTGGATTTATTCCATTCTGTTAATGTTAGGCTATAGTTTGATATTGTAACCAGCCTGTGTATATCAAATTATGATCTGACATCAGTATTTAATTTTAGTGTGAAATTAAATTTAAAACCAAAACTACTAAAGTAAATGTTGAAATTTAATTTAATTACCTTCCATGACTGGAACTTCCTGACATTTTGCGAAAATCCTGTGCCAATACATTCTCTTATATACTATGCGAGTCTTCCATAGGGAGTCTCGGATATACATGTATAAGAGAATGCATTAGCCTAACAATATTTACCATGACCTTGTAAGCCAGTGCATTCTGTTATATATGCGAGGCTCTCTATACGAGACTACTAGTAGGCTTCAGGGGTAAACAAATATTTGATTCGAGTCGAGGAACCCCACCCATCAAAGCTCAGAGCACTTGATCAGATATCAATTTTTGAAATTTGTTATTTCTCGAGATATGTACTTATTTGTGGCCTGGAAAAAATTCATCAAGGCTGCGGTCTCGGACATAATTGCAGATGGAGATGGATAACTCTAAAATCAAGTGGTAATATGACAAAATTTCGTGATTATCAAGTGATAATACGGCCATATTTTGTTGAACAACATGTTGATAAATAACACGTTTTGGGAAATTTTATACCATAGTTGACAGTATTTCAGCTGAGTGGTTATATAGTATTATTTTGTTGTAATTAATTGATTCTGATAACTGAAGCGTATTTTGAAGAAATGTTGTTGTTGTTATCACTTTATGATATGGGGACCGTCTGATCAGGCCATAATTAAAAAGGTATTTGTTTGTCCTCGCTCCGACCGACTCGATTTTAATGCCCGACTGGAAATTCTTTCTTTTTTTTTAAGTAGTGGTATGTTGTCTGAGAAGCTCATTTTCGGTCAGAAACTTCAGCAACTGTGACTGAACAGCATAATTATTTATTGTTCTTGTTGTGTTTTTCCAACTATTAAATTTTTAATTTGTTATCAAATTAATCCCTGACTATTTATTAATATTGATACCCTCGGCCTGCACCATGGAGGGGACCCTTTAAGGCTTAGTATGCCATTCCACATTGCAAAAAAAATTGGGTAGGGGTGTGGACATACAAACAATTTCTTAATTTTGGCCTCAGATTGAGTAAATATGCTTGAAAACATGAAATCAACACTACTAATAACTTGTTGAACCTTCACTAATGTTAATAAATTAGGGGTTTTGCAGTAGCTAATTTCGTGGGCACTGGGCGGCATACTGGTTTTTGTAATAGAATGAATCAACTTTAGTTAAAAGAGCGAATGCTGGTCTCGCACGGTAAAGTCACTTTGTTAACATGATGATACTAGTTATAAGCATCCTCTAGCCAGCCCTCTTAATTCAGATTGTTGGGCTTCGGCAATCCGCTATGGAAACTCTTTGCCATGACCCAGTTTGCTTCAGCAAATTGCTTCGGCATTGCTGATTGCCGTAGCCAATTATGAGGGCTTAGTAGCAGAGGTACCTCTGGTACAATATTACTAAAACACTCTTTAGAACTTTAGGACCACTTATAATATATGCACATCCTCAAATCCCATATATTGACTTTCTATTTCTTGACACAAACTATGAAGGTAATGATTTTAATTCACCGTGCATTGATGTATTTAACACAATTTTCCTGCATGTCATGTTTGTCACCCATCATTTTTTGATGGGCAATCCCGGGATTCCCCTAGTAGTTAATATTCAGTTACACATGCTGTATTCAAGACAAACGCACACACCGGATAGTTTGATTCTCAACTAACAAATGGTCGGAATCAATTTTGATTATCGTCACTTTCAATGGACTTTAATTAAGAACTTAAATGGCCTATACATGTAATACTAAAAGATCATTATGGATTGTACAGGTGCCGCCGCAGGTGGGAATTTCGTCCAAAAGTAAAAACTCCTATTATAAATTTATAAATGTACTTGGTAATTGAACATGTAGGACTACCACTCAAGGATAATCTAATCTTGATAAATAACTTTTTCAGGATTTTCTACACGAGAAACAAGTGATTTAGACAGAGGAAGGATACTGTACAACTTGCATCCTGTCGGTCGCCTGCCAGATGCTAATCAACGCGCAGTTCTCACTAGAACTGGCGTCACGTTCGACGAGTGTGCTAGAATATGCATCAATCATGAGACGGACATCCAATGCCGTTACTTCAAGTATATCAATGCCAGCCAAACATGCTTACTGTCTGGTGCTGGGAATGATGTGATCAACTCAAGCCAAGGTAGACTAACTTTCAGAAGCTATCCCGGTATACAAGTTAGCTCAACTTTACAACGTAAACTTTGAGCTATTGCCATGGGTTGTCGTCCGTGTGTGCATGTGTCAGTCTCTCCTAGGGTTGGGCGGTATTGACGTTTTTAAAAACCGCGATTTTTCCAAAATAACACCGCGATTTACGGTTTTATTGAATATTATTTTACTATTGAAAAATACCACGTAAAATCAAATTTTAAATGAGAGATATTACACTCCGGGTTTTCGTTGTGAGGGATGTAAAATTGTACACACTATCACCAGGCAGTAAATGATAAACTATTCTCAGAATGGCATGTGCCCATTCTATAAAGTTCCTGCCTTCTGGAATACGCAACAACATTGAGTGAATTACAGGCTCAAGTTATCCTGGTTACTCCATTGTTTACATATCGGCACGCGATGCACATTCCCATTACGTCATAGCTAAGCACGTGCTCATAGGTTGATAGAGGACCTAGTAGAATTGGGCTAAGATGGTAGATTCTGGGTAGTCTGCAGTTTATCATACACTATGAATTACGGAACATTTTTAATTAACTTTTGAACACAGGAAAGATAATCATAATTAATCATTGAACAATATTGCAGTTCGTGTGTTTATTTGTCCAAATTCTTGGCAAGAAACACTTACGTGTCAACTCTAGGATTGAGAGTTGAGACATGTTCCTTTCCTGCGCCAAGTTTTAAGATATAATTGAACGACAAATACCGCCGAGTCATGAGTTAGAAAGTTTGCACAAAGTATTGCTCGTGACTTTACACCGCTACCAGGTTGGATTCGGAAGAAGATACTCCATCGCTCTACTTTAGCCCAAAATACAACCGTAGCGTCATTGGTTACAATAAAAGACAATGGAGACTTAAATTGGGAGCGACCGATAAAGGCTGCTTTCAATCAGCGGTCCGCTAAAGTATTCAACTCTGTATTGGATTGTAATTTGAAACCGTCTTTTGAGGTGATAAAATTGCGGTTGCGATATATTGAATTTTTATTTTACACACGGTTTCAATACGGTTTTTCTTTTCCAAACCGACTATAGCCAATATATTGAAATATCGCTCAGCCCTAGTCTGTCCATGTGTGTGCATCAACAATTTCCTTTGGCATGCTCTTGGCCACATCCCTTACTCCAATCTTCACCAAACTTCATATGTAGCTTCAGGGTGACCTATAGATGGGAGCTATCAAATTTTTCTCATCCGATCGTCATCAAACTTCATACTGCTCTTCGGGGTGACTAGCAGCCATCTTGGATTTCAAATTTGAATCCATCAGCGCACTCTAAGAAATGTTTTGTAAAGTTACAGGCATGATTACTCTCGAGTTCCGAATAATAGTATAGGTGGGAATAATAGTACAGGCGGGAAAATATTGAAAAATTAAATAATAGTACAGGGCGGAATAATAGTACAGGCGGGATTTTTTTGGAATTTCCGTATGTGATGTCCCAAAGTCACAAATGAAAATTAAAAAATGTTCCACCCAGTACTATTATTCGATCGAGTACTATTATTAGTATCAGTCTTTGAATTTACATTATAGGATACTAATACACAATATATGTGTATAATATAGACATTATAAATTACCAATTTACCACAATAAAGTGCATTCCATGAAATCTTAAACGGAAAAACTGAATATTTATGTTTGCAACCATTTAATACACAATGTGACATTACTAGTAAATGTATATGGTGTGTGTCAAGTATGTTGTTGTATCATTGAGTTGGTTGATTTATACATATTTTATTTGGGGCGTGGCAAATAATTGTATTATACTACAAACATGTTGTTGACAAACTTTTTTTTCAATACATAACTCATAACATTGAACTGACAACAATACTACTAGTACTTAGTATAAATGCAACCAATGTAATAGGCAATATTAGACTAGTAGTGAGCTACAAAACAAATTTGTATGTGAAACTTCGCGAACCAGCAAGAATAACGTCTGGTTGAGTTAAAACTTTCTCAATGTTTGAACGTTGCACAGAGAAAACACCTGCTGGTTAAAACATGTTGTCCTTGAAGTTAGTCTGTTGATAAACGATACAGATTTCCCAATCGGAGGTCAGGGGCTACCAACGGGTGACTGTAACAGTTAGTATTTATATGCACTGTGCGTCGCTAATAAATGCGGTTTGACTACTCATTTTCGCCAGATACGCAACAAAATAATGTATCATCCCGATTTTTAGGCCTAATATATAACAATTTACCACAATTAAAAACCACCAGGCTTCCACAATTCATCAACCCCACATCGAACCCAATCTAACCCAGAGACTCTATAAATAACACGTCCGTCATACCAAGACTCGCCCACTTTTCCGATAAAATGTGGACACAGGAGTTTTTACATGCATGTATATAATTCGTATGAACTCAAATGATCATTATTTTGTTACCGGTGCCTGATTACTATAATCCAATGCTAATTTCTGGGTCACTTAACTCACTATATTCCATTAATATTCCCCCAATTGTTAGTATGAAACCACCAGGTAACACCATGCTCGACTGTTCAAAAAATGGAATAACCCAGAAATTATTCCAAATAAGCACACCCTCGAAACTGAAATGTAACCCACCAACGCGGAAGAGTTTCTATAAATGAGACAAGATCGAGAATGGACTCGCTCATTTTCCGATCAAGGCGGGGGGCACAGGATGTTTACTCCACGTGGTTTTGCGTTGTTCAAACATTTGACTTACCGGTGTTATTGTTTATCCGAAATTGGCGACAATCTTCTTTCATTGTTTCAATATGAAACGGAGAATTGACGATCTGTTCACATATCTCAATGTGCAATGTGTCGAAAATGAAATAAGCGTACAGGGGCGAATAAGCAATGTACAGGTGGGAATTTTATCGCGAAAATAATAAGCGTACTAGTACATGTACGATTATTCGGAACTCGAGAGTAAGATCACCTCTTGAACGATTAAAAACATAGCCACTGGCAGCCATCTTGTATTTTGCTCTGCAGGACTAAATACTTTGGTCCACCCTACAGAGCACATCCCTCATCCGATCATCACCAAACATTATATGCATCTTCTGGGTGACCTCTAGATAGGAGCCAACCTTTTTTTCTTCCGAAATTCATTGAAAAACATGGCTGCCAGCTGCCCTCTTGTATTTTACTCTTTGCATGTATAAATCATTCAGCACACCCTACTGACCTCATCCCTCGTCACCAAACTTCATAAGAATCTTCAGGGTGACCTCAAGATGGGAGCCAATGATATTTTCCGAATTTCGTTAAAAAAACATGGTCACCAGTGGCCATCTAGGATTTTACTCTTTTCGGGACTTACTCTTGGGGTCCAAATAAACATGCATGCATGTTTATTATTTTCTTGTGAAATTCCCCCCTGCACAGTGCTTATTTGGGTCTGCACATTTATTAATTCTGAGGCTATGAAAATTTAAATCGGCACAAACTCAAGATTTCTGTATGATTCTGATATCAAAATGGTGAGCACATAACTTTATGCATGTACATATTCATGTATATGGCATACATGTGAACATTTAAATATTGAATAAAACACCACATGACACATACTATGTTCATTCCTATACTTGATCTACTATACAAATAATTTGTTTAACCACAGTTATGTTGATGTTTTGCTCAGTTCCCCCTGTATATTAACTTTCAATGGAATCCCCCCCCCCCCCCCTGCACTATTATTTGGGCCTGCACTTTTATTAACTTTCAATGGAATTCCCCCCCCCCCCCCCCCCCCGCACTATTATATGGGCGTGCAATTTTATTTGGAGCCCGAGAGTAAATCCTTTGGCACACCCTACATGCCACATCCCTCATCCCTCATCCAAACTTCATATGGTTCTTAGTTGTTAAAAACATGGGCATCTGGAGCCATCTTGGATCTGACATTTGAATCCATTGAGACACCCTGCAGCCCACATTTAGTGGAGAAATGTTTGAAATAAAATTAATTTCATTTAAACAATACAATCCATTTACTGAAACTTATTTGACTTTCAATCTTTATCATTCTATTGACAGCTCAGCATAGTGCTGGGCAGTATTTCGGTATACAAATTATAATCGGTAAGATTTTCAATACCGTTACCGTCATTTTTTCCATAGTCGGTAAACCGTGAAGACGGTATTATCGTGGTTACAGGTCATACCGGTCCATTACCGGGTACATTGTGGTTTACCTTTTAATATTGGAATACAAAGAAACTACTTGGTTTCTTTACACCACAGTTATCTTTCAGTTGTAAGAAACTCTTCATTCTTCACTTCTGTCACTTCTTTCCTGATAACATTTGCCAAAAAATGATTGCATCATTCTGTGCTATTTTTAAACTACTGAATGTGTGGACCAGCTCATTATTTCCCGGGGTGTTATCGAGTGGGAATGAATGATCACGTTCATAAACGTGGATTTATATGTATGATTTATAATAATTCAACTGAAAAGTGAATGATTGTTCTATAAGTTAAATACTTTGAAAGTAATACACCTTATTTCCGGGCAAATTCCGGCATTTAATAAAAACATTATACTTATTCACATAAAAGCATTTCACGTATTCACGGCGGAACATTTCAATATCCAACTTAACAGCACATGCTCTGTGTGAGTCAGTGGAGGTTATTTCAAAGCTCTTGGATGTATTCGCTAGGGGTGCGAGATATCACCATAGCCAAAAAATCGCGCATCGCGATACACAATTTTGTTATCTATTATCCATTATTCGTTCTTTAAAATTACTATATTCACACCGGAGAATAAGAATTAAATACAACGGCACGCAAAGATAGCATAATCAAGTCATTCTACTTCAAAGCGCCGATTAAATAGGTCAGCCACCTGTTCGTCGGTCATGCGTGTGGGCGTTGTTGTTTTTGTGTAAAGATTGATATACTACTCTTGAGTGCCTAATAAACATACATGTACGATTATTAAAATCTAGGTAAAATTCCCACCTGTACGATCGTTATTTGGTCCTGTACGTTTATTAAATTAACCAAAAGAAATAATTCACCAATCTTAAATTGTGTTATTCATAGATAAATGAACTCTGATTGTTGACAGTGATCAGCACACTGTAGATTCACAGACCTGGCTATCCATCGAAACTATTTCTGTCCCATGGCATCAGTAAACCAGTCAGATGGTGCGTTTTGTTGGGATGTATGGTACTAATATTTCCAGTCTACGTTTATTCCCCCCTGTACTATTATTCAGTTACGCCATAGACTAAAAATAGGATAGACGTCGCACTCATGGTTATCAATCTGTAACGCTACTGGACGTCGCCATTGCTTTGGCCCTCAAGCGTTAAGGTAGTTCAGAAAAGTAGGCGGAGATAATTTTACGTTATATTTACATAGGGTTCGTGTACGATTGTGAAGAAATACTCGTAATAAAGTATTAACTTTTAATCATAATGCTTTCAATGTGACATTGAATTAATGCCACTAAATACGATTTGGTCCGTGATATGCATTTTCTGGAATGGAAAGTGTCCGTAATTCGACGTCAATTACTGCGCTAAATCAAACTCTCTTGTGGCAAGTTGTGCGTATTTTGCGTCCAGGTTTATTTACTCTGATTTTTTACGTGTTGTGGGGATTTAGTTCTGTAATTTTCCTCGATCAGCTAGTGCAAGTATTGGATGATCTGATTTCTTACGTGTAGTGGGGATTTAGTTTTGTAGTTTTCCTAGATCAGCTGGCGCACATGTAAGTATTGGAGGTATACTGAAGCACATAATTCAGAATGATTTTTCTCATAAACGTACACACGTACGTTGATGAAATTAATCAATGGATATCTATATATATAAAAATAAAATAATTTCCCGTAAAATTAAATAAATGTCACCGGACCACTGCACCTCATTCTATCTTGTATTCTAACATATACGAGTATTATAAACATGTCCTTTAATATCTCATAGTAATTAATTTCATCTTATAAAAACAGACATATATATCATGTTTATATACATAAATGAATAACCAATGATTATTTATTTGAGTTCCACAATTCTTTTGTAAATTTGGGTCACAGTGGGGTGTTTCACCAAACAGGTGTGTATGTGGTCTTGTTATATGAATTAACCTAAACATGAATATAAAGGGTATCTCTATCCACCATGATATTAAAATAGATATAAACGAAGAACAGTTAATTGTATAGGCTACCGGTACTTTGAAACTGAGCGAGATAATCCATACAGTAATAAAATAGTTAATGATTATGGTACAATTTGTAATATATACTAGTAAGATAACATACTTATAGTCCATTTACATTGGAGAATTACAGTTACTAAAGCTGAATGGGATCATGCATGCTATTGGGAGCTACTAGCCTAGAGGATACTTTTTTTCAGACTGGAGGGACACACAATCTGCAAATGAACCTGGGTGTTGCCTTAGTATGGATAAGGACCATGTGATGGAGAGACAATGTTTGAAATCTATAATTAATTTAATGATGAACTTATAAATGTGTATCATTTGTGGCTCTTTCCTGACAGTCAATGAGACATCAGCTACTTTTTATCCAGGATTTTCGCACAAGTATAGTTCAATTCCTTCTTTATCTTGAACACATCCTTGCATTCTGCATCTCATTTTGTCTCATCTGGATTATTTTCGGCTCTGATCATGCATGTTGCACACATCACTTTGTGACCTACCAATATCATTAAGGTGTTGCCATTGGCATACGGTATAGATCTGTCCACTTCCTGAAATAATACAGAATTCGAAGCATTTAATTTTAATTATAAAATAATTTACAGGTTACAGGTATGAAATATGTTATATTGGGATATTTCCCATGCAGTACACACCACTCACCAGTGCCTACATTGGCAAACCATGTAATATTCAGTTGTTCATACCTCTTTATGATAGCAGTATAAATTATACAAAAATAATGCTATTGCTAATATAATAATAAATAAGGCTAATGATATTATATTTCAACATAGCTGACCAGTACTTGTATACATTATAATTAATGCCCACGCAGTCTCAATGTCATTTATTAACATTATGAATGTGATTATACTATGTGAGTCTAATGATCAAAAGACACATGAATTATGATTATCATTATGAAAAATATGTTTATCAACAAATGTTATATATTACAAAAAGTGGACATGAAAACAAGTCAAACTATGAATAGTATGATCACTACAATTAGAATCTAGGAGTAGGACATGTAAACTGCCAAATTGGTGAATTGTTTTGACTGTTCATTTCTAAATTATTGCTGTACTAGTAGTAGTACACCTGATCACACCTGGCAGTCACATGGAATTCTTGAAATATGACAGCTGTCATTGAAATATTTCTTCCGTAAAACACGTTTGGGGTCGGTACCCGGTATACATGATATTCAAATTACCAATGCAATCATGAATGGTGAGATATATTAAATTAATTTCATTTTGAAAGTCGTTACTAACATAACTTCAGTCTTCATCCAGGTGAAAATGACAAAAATAGAATCCAGAATGTCGTGTTGTTTATTACAAAAATGGTCTCAAACGGCATAAAAACTCACCTTTCTGACTCCCCAACGGACACCCTTGGAAACGTGACATTCTGATAATTCATGACAGTTGGTGTACAATTAATTCAGCTGCAATAGACGCCAGAGTTTTCTCTTTTTATTGCGATGAGAAAGCACTGTTTTGATTAGAACAATCGGAGTTGAACTACCTTTAGCAATGGCGGACAGAATCGGAGTGTGTTACCGATTGGCCCATCAAATGACGTCGAGTGACGTATCTATCCTTCCTTCATCTATGGTTACGCGACATTTTCCAACCTGTACTATTATTCCACCCTGTACTTTTATTAGGCACTCAAGAGTATTGTCACCGTTGGCACACAGAAGAGTTCGTTCATGGAAATGATGTCGCCAAAAGGCTCAAAATGTATGTTGTGCTAATCATTTGTCGTTCATCGGACTTGAACTGCATATTAGAGAATTAAATCATTCCCGTTAACAGTCACCAATACCCAATTGACATAAACGTGTCTCATCGCAAGACTCGTAGTAAACCGCGTCAATACAGACAGCGTTCTGAACTTCCGACGTGGTATTTTTGGATTACTCCCCCTGGACTGTATTTAAATGAATTAAACAACAAATGTGGTATGTTTTTGTACTTGAAAGTCGTGTAATCCCATACGACCTTGGCCTTAAATAAAACATTCCAATGAACTGAAGTAGTTGGTATTGAAGGATTAATAAAATTAATCAAAACTATTAAATAATGACTATGATTGAATATATGTTTTTATTCAACCAATTCATGAATTCCATATGAAGGGCTGCATCCAGAAATACTAGGGTATCGTATCTAGATACGTATTGTATCGCGAGCCACATATCGCGATACGTATCGTATCGCGACACTGGGCGTACCTCCCACCCCTAGTATCTGCTGAATGATGCTTCCATAACTTGCAATTATTACCTGTATTTGAGTTTGGCCCTTGTCATGAATCTATGCATGATCATGCATGCAAACAAATGATACATTGACAGTCTAATGCCAGACAATGCCAGTTTGTTAATCCATAATTTTATAAAACGGAGCGTTGGTTGAGGGTGTTTCCTTATTTATTGTAAGCTGTGTAGCTATTAAATTTCATCCAAAAACAGTTGACTTGTGTACCAAACGATCACTACTCAATGGGGGTTTTAAGGGATTAGTTGAAATAATCGGTAATACCATATACCGCAGTATGGTTTTTGGATTACCACAGTATTTTTATGCTTCAATACCGCCCAGCACTAACTCAGCATAAAATTATTAACGCCTCCCCTAGTTGAGCTACAGTGTCATTGACACTTTCATATTATTCAATAATTAACAAAATCATTTTCCTGTCTCTCCAAAACAAAAAAACTACTGGTATATGAAATCAATGGATAGAAAATACAATATGAAACAAAATGATGTATTTTATATGGCACTTCTCGTTCCAAACATGTTATTTTATACCCCAGAATCTTATTATTAAAGAGTTAAGATAGGTTCCTAAAAATAGGCCACGATCGAGTCCTGCATATCAGAATACATCAATTTTGAAGGCCATATTTTTTTATTATTTGGTTTACGGATAATATTTTCCCGAGGTTGGAACAAAATAAAAAATAACATAGGCGTTTAAGATTTTTTTCTCCAATGAGCAGCAAATGATAGTCTGCGACTCTGCATGTAGGCGAAAAAAAACCAGAATCATCAGCAGGGAGCGTTCGTTTTTAAAAACAGGACTTGTGCAAAATTGTCATTTCTGAACCGAGAACTGGCGAGAATTAATTCGCGATTATGTTAAACTTTATATACACACAGTTTTATGCTCACTTTTTAAATTTTTTTCCCCCATCCTGTTTGGAGTCAGCTACAGTTATAATCACTACAACTGGTATTATTAACTACAGATGGGCAACTCATTGAACTACCGGTACTGTAATAAAATTGAATGTCTCATTTTGGGACTTGATTGAGCAAAAATTAAGGTGAGAATTAGTTATCGCGAGACCTGCATTTATAAAACTTTGGCACAACCTGTTTTTCGTTCGTGGCATTTTCATTTTAGATAACCTCCAGGTAGGGCTGGGCGATATTTCAATATATTGACTATAGTCGGTTTGGAAAAGAAAAACCGCATTGAAACCGTGTGTAAAATAAAAATTCAATATATCGCAACTGCAATTTTATCACCTCAAAAGACGGTTTCAAATTACAATCCAACTGAGTTAAATACTTTAGCGGACCGCTGATTGAAAGCAGCCTTTATCGGTCGCTCCCAATTTAAGTCTCCATTGTCTTTTATTGTAACCAATGACACAACGGTTGTATTTTGGGCTATAGTAGAGCGATGGAGTATCTTCTTCCAAATCCAACCTGGTAGCGGTGTAAAGTCACGAGCGATGCTTCGTCCAAACTTTCTGACTCATGACTCGGCGGTATTTGTCGTTCAATTATATCTTAAAACTTGACGCAGGAAAGGAACATGTCTCAATCCTTCTAGGGTTGACACGTTAGTGTTTCTTGCCAAGAATTTGGACAAATAAACACACGAACTGCAATATTGTTCAATGATTAATTATGATTATCTTTCCCGTGTTCAAAAGTTAATTAAAAATGTTCCGTAATTCATAGTGTATGATAAACTGCAGACAACCCAGAATCTACCATCTTAGCCCAATTCTACTAGGTCCTCTATCAACCTATGAGCACGTGCTTAGCTATGACGTAACGGGAATGTGCATCGCGTGCTGATATGTAAACAATGGAGTAATCAGGATAACTTGAGCCTGTAATTCACTCAATGTTGTTGCGTATTCCAGAATGCAGGAACTTTATAGAATGGGCACATGCCATTCCGAGAATAGTTTATCATTTACTGCCTGGTGATAGTGTATACAATTTTACATCCCTTGTAACGAAAACCCGGAATGTTATATCTCTCGATTAAAATTTGATTTTACATGGTATTTTTCAATAGTAAAATAATATTCAATAAAACCGTATATCGCGGTGTTATTTTGGAAAAATCGCGGTTTTTAAAACATCAATACCGCCCAACCCTACCTCCAGGTGAACTGAATGGTCGTTCGCCTCAAATTTGCAGGCCTGAATAAAAAATACATTGCCTAATCTTACCTTAATCTTGCAGATAAATATAAGACACGAGAACAGTCGAGAAGCCATAAATATATGTCAATATTAAAAACTAAAACATTTATAACTGACGGTACTGACCCTACTTGTAACTATTTTCTGACTAAATGTAAACTTGTTGAATTACCCCAATGGCAACCAGACATTTTATTTTCTTTGGAATAAAGTGCCAGTTTTCTGTCTATGGCAAGAATATTAACAACTGATTTTGTGTTATCTTTCAGATATATTGTCGGATGAAAATGCGCAAGCAGATCCAAGATTAGCTTCGCTTCTACGACAGTATACAGTATTGAAGAACAAATTAGGTCATTTAGAGGTACTATGATTACTACTACTGGTTACCGTGAAAGATACTCTTTCCTATTTGAGGGTCCCCGTATCATCGAGAAACAATCACAACAACGTAATTTCAATAGAAAATGATTTATTACCAATAAACAGCCCTCAAAATTAGCTATGGCAAAAGGCAATGATGTTGAAAAAGCCATAGAAGCCAATATAGAAGTTAATGCTGTTCTAAAGAAATGCCATAGAAGAAATAGAGGATCTACAACTCGTCCCCAGTTTATAGCGGAATTTACAAAACGAGTCCAGTAAATTAGGTCTGGACCGAGCCTTTGGCGAGGTCGAGACCTAATTTACTGGACGAGTTTTGTAATTTCCGCTATAAACTGGGGACGAGTTGTAGATTCTTTTTATTACATGATCCAAAACATCGACAAAACATACTTAAATCAACAAATAAGCTGCGAAACTAACATCGGCTTCTATAAGGCATGCAATGACATTTCACGTAACTATTCGCTGTTTGGCTGCATAAAGAAATAGTCCCAGATAAGGCCACACAAAAAAAATAATATGTTTCTCAAGTATCGCCGCGTCCGCAAAATACCCCCCGCTGGCTACTTTTTACAGCTTACAACAAATAAAAATATAAAAACATGCCGCTGCACAAAATCTTGGCTATGTCGATACCCGCAAACAGCCGAGGCAAATAAATGATGACATGTTCAATTTGGAAGTGAAATGGACGTTTGTTGAAGCGCTAACAATGCGATGATTCGTTTTACGATTGCGTTCTATATTAATTCCACAATTGGGCCACACATGTGGACGCATGTCCACAAAATCATTTTACTCGCGACTTGCACACATTGACACAGCTAGTGGGCAATATAAAATATAACATGGTCATCCGTCTCCAAGCAATCGGTTACGGTTGACAGCGCAAGCATCACCAACTTGACAGGAGGTCATTGTGCCACTCGCATGTGCGCAACATACCAATCATCTCACAATGTATCCAACTGATGATAGCGCTTTGATGTTTCCGACGAAGTCTAGCCAACTTGACAAGCACGTGCTCCGATGTTTTAAAACTTTTTCGACCGCATGTTTCCACAATGAAAGAAGCTGATCATATTTATGATAATATTTAACACATAGTCACAGTTAGCAATTATAGTCTATAGACCTAGGCCTATACCGGTACTCATAATGCGTGCTTGTTTATCATGTTTACAATCGTCGGTTCGTGTGCATATTGGTCGCTAACGTTATCTGTCTGGCATACTCAGTTGGAGTACACAATAACAGGAAGTTGAGATGAGCGAAATAAAAAAAACATGTTTTGCACCGAACGCAATTTGATTATAATAACTGGTCATCATGTCATGTAGTGAAGATAATAATTGAATCACCCAGTCTATTTATGACCTGGTTCTGTGTGCTGACAGTCTCGACTTGACTCTTTATTATTTTGTAATACAATCAGTTCAAAAACACAAATAATTGATACAAAATGGCTCTCAGTCTCATGCAGTCAAATCATGATGGGTCATTCAAAATCAAATTAACTGCAATTCAGTGAGTTATAACCCTGCATGCCCAGCCCAAGGGAATAGTTCTTACCTCACCACCATGGACACATAAATTGAATAACGTGAATGATCCTCAGATAGAATATAACTTTAATAATGAGTCTGCATGTTCTGCAATACAGCTATCATAACATGTTAGTTTAATTTGTGAGCAACAATTCATCTTAATTCAATGAAAACAACACTTTATTGAAAACTGCCTAGGTAAAAATTAAAATTGCCCAGGCAAAATCATTTTGCATAGGCAATATTTTCGCCTAGGCAAATTTTCCTTAATTCCCAGGGTTGTGCAAAGCTCAAGTCGTCCCCGCCAGCAATGCAAGGGCGGTAATTCTAAAATGAAAGAGTTCCTTGCGTGCTCCGAATGCCAATCGAGTTCACCCGTAACGCGCCAGCGAACACGCGGTAAACAAATATTAAAACCAGCATGGCGCTGATAAGTATCTCACTGTATCTGTGTCAGAAGGGGACTCACAATTGTTTGTCTCTGGACAATTACGGAAGTTAATTCGTCTGACAACATTTCCGACGCGGCAATGGGGTTCATAGAGAACCACGGTGAAACTATTGCTAATTTTGATGCGTGTATTACTATTAATGGGATTTCTGTTGGAAAGGATTCACAGACACAGGACTTTCAGTTCGTTTCGCAGAATTTAAATATTATCCAGGTAGCAGATATATTCGGCCGCTATTTCCTGATTACATTAACATTGGAAGATGCTGCACCAGTGTCTGCTGAAAACAGTGGAAAATCCTAATTTTCTGTTCTCATGGACTCAAACAATAAAACTGTTTTACCCAATTTCAAAACAAAACAAAACAACAACAGTTTCTGTAGACTCAGTACCAGGGTGCTGAGTATATGACCTTCAGGTAGACTGGATTTGTTTTAAACCAAAATATTCTTGTTATTGTTGAACATCTGTTATTTCTGCAATAAATTTTAATGCTATAAATGAGAGATCTTATTTTAATACAGCATCCATAGGGTACACACATTTGCATATATATAAATTAACAGCTTTATTTTCCAACAACATATGAAAACAGATCATGATCATTAGTGATGGGCGGTTAACCGAGAAAACAACTCTGTTTCGGTTTTTAACAATAAACCGAAAACCGACCAACGCGATTCTGCTCAAACCGACATTACGTTTTTTTTTATATGTTTATTTTTCACTTAAATCGACTTATTATACCTCCCCAGGTACTTATTAGTTGATATTGTTATCAAATTATCGGCCTCTCTGATCAATATTATATCGGAATGTGTCCATTTCGTCTCAGATATGTGTTGTTATAATATTGTAGGCGACTGTTTTTGTTCTTTTTCAAAACATGGCCGAACAAAATAATGAACAGGGTTCAACAAAAAGCCCTGTTTGGAGTTATTTTACGCGTCTAACTCATGGAGACGAATCCAAAAAAATGTCGCTGCTTAATTTGTCATAAAAACGTTGCTTAAGCCAGAGTCCGGCTAACTATATGAATGCCGAACACAAGTCCAAATAAGGCGATAATCGCCAACCAAAAAAATGGAAGCGTCTGCTAACTCGAAAACTAAACCAAGTAAATGGTATGAACACTTTGATCGTCTGGACATTCCGATGTGACGTAATCTGGTAGAAGTTTGCAGCCATGTGCAGCTTGTAAACTATGTCGCAACATCACAGACATCAAAGCGATCACACCGCAGTCATTGAATGTGGGTCAATCATGCACGTGTCAAGAATTCGCGACCTGATTTCCATTCTGTCCTAAGTGCATTTTTTTATCATGAACAAACAAGGTAAATATACATTACACACCATATTACAAAGAGCCAAACTTTGTCTTAACCTTTGAACCCGACTGGCCGCAAAAGCGGCCAGCCAGAAAATGTTCATACACCCGACTGGCCGCAAAAGCGGCCAGCAGCATTCAGTGACATCATAAACCTATGTACTCTTGGGCTCCAAATAAACATGCATGCACGTTTATTATTTTCTTGGGAAATTCCCCCCCCTGCACAGTGCTTATTTGGGTCTGCACGTTTATTAATTTTGAGGCTATGAAAATTTAAATCAGCACAAACTCAAGATTTCTATATGACTCTGATACCAAAATAATGAGTTTATATCTTTATGCATGTACATACTAGTATTCAAATATATGACACACATGTGAACATTTAAATACTGAATAAAACACCACATGACACATACCGTACTATGTTGATTCCTATACTTGACCTACCGTTACACGAACTGTAAAAATAATATGTTTAACAGTTGATGTTTTGCTCAGAGTTTCCCCTGCACTATTATTTGGGTCTGCAGTTTTATTAACTTTCAATGGAATTCCCCCCCCTGCACTATTATTGGGGCCTGCACTTTTATTTGGAGCCCGAGAGTAGCATGTGTATACATGTTATAACCATTGGTATATCCACTTATATCTATGTAAATGATCCCAAGGAACTTCAGCAGTGCCATGGGTGCATGTGTATGAGTTTGTTGCCGACTAGTTGGGGTAGAAAAACATGAGCATGCGCACAGCGCAGAATTTAACAAACGTACATTATTTGAAGCGATTCGGGTAAAGCTCTACATTGTTGCGCGGTTCGCAGGATTGCAGAAAGACACCATTTCGATCACTCTTTTTGGTTTAAATTAGTAATAATTGCATACATAATCAGTGTTCTGTCATATTTGAGGAAGGCGCACGCAGTTTCTTATTTAAGTCGATTTGTTTCGTGCATGCGCATAGGATAAAATGATAAATGTATGGATTTTTGTGAAATGATACAATCACATCAAGGATCTCCATAGTACATAAATTTGCATTATACAGCTGCGTTTTGACATTGCACCAGAGTAGTACTGTGGAAATGGGTTGCATGGTCACAATACCATCTAGTCCAATCTACTTGCGCGTGCACATTACAAACACTTGGTCAAATCGTGCATTATTGAGCAATTATGTAAAGTTTAAGACTCGTGGCACCATTTGAACATGACCATCACCGTGCCCTATAGGCGATGTCTAAAATGAGACGTAATGCCATTGAATGCACAGGGAAGTGGTGTCATTCGATCACTTGGGCTTATATGGGCTATATGCTTAGCAACCATTGATACCGTTAAATACAAACTACATGTAGGTTCAATCTTCTGACCTGATGTATCTCCAGTTTCACAATAGGGTATTGACTGCATAGAAAATGCTGTTTCTTAGCGCGGAATTATACGACGCTATAAGCTATAATTGCATTATACTTTCAGTTCCGGGTAGTTGCTTAGAAACCGTTATAAGGGAGTGATCGTGTGGCAAAGTATACCGTTCTAAAAAAAAATACACAGTGGCCCATGGGAACATACCTGTAAAATTTCAGACCTGTAGCACCATTTGAACATAACCATCAGCATGTGCATGCCAAGAATGTCTAAATTGGGGCATAATACAATTGGATTCACAGGGCAATGGTGTCATTCGATCATTTGGGGTATTTGCTTAGCAACCGTTGCTACCCTTAAATACAAGTTAGGATCAGACTTCTGGCCAGATATATCTCAAATTTCACAATAGGGTGTTGACTGCATCAAAAACGCCATTTCCTTGGGCTGAATTACGACCATAAAGGCTATAATTGTATTGTACTTTCAATATCGGGTAGATGCCTAGCAACCATTACCAGGGAGTGACCACGTGGCAATGTATAACCAGATCGTAAAATAATCAGTGGTCCATGGGGAACATACTAGAGCTGAAACGGACAGACGGATAACCGGTTAGCATCCGGATAACGACGTAACCGGTTAGAAAAAAATGAACTGGACGAAACCGCATCCCGCACTGTCAGTTGAATGTGAACGTGAATAAAGCCCTGGTACCCTCAAAATATTAAGATAAACGATGCAAAACTAATACTAAACCCTGTGCCACCGATAGTAGAGTGCAATGCAAGCATTAATTGGTACCCGCGGAATTACAAATACTGAGTAGCAATTCTCTAACTGTCCGGAAGTGTCGGCGACCTTCAATCAATTCCAACCTATGAAGTTTTCTCTGATCTTCCGACGAGAGCACGTGGGCAGTCACTGTGTATCCAGGCGGGATAGTTCAAAGCAATGAAGTCACTGAATCAGTGAATCTGTCATCTGATTGACACCCCTCGACTCAGTATTATTTCGTGTTGAAATTTAGAAAAGTGAACATGGCTATCGATCAACTTGCGATTTTAGACCCCGACACTGTTGACAGTTTAAAGGTACTCAACCCGATAAAACTCCTCTCAATTACTATTTCAATGGCTTCGGGGGTCAAAAATATTTGATTCGAGTCGAGGAAGTCACCCATCAAAGCTCAGATTTGTTAGATATCGATTTTAGAAATCTATTATTTTTCATTATCGGGAATACTATCTGGCCCAGAACTCAGTCAAAGTTGCGTTAAAATTACCACTTGATTTTAGAGTTATCCATCCTTGTCTGTTTGAATAGATTTGGAGAACACATCCAGAGCAGATTACGGCAGTTAGTAGTACTGATCTCGAGTTTATAACAAATTTCAAAAATCAATATCTAATAACTCTGAGCTTTGTTTGATGGGTTCCTCGACTCGAATCAAATATTTTTTACCCCCAAAGCCAAAGAAATAGTAATATAGGACCCTCCGATCGGATTGTTGTTGTTGGAATCTGTTGAGATGGGGACCCTCTTTACGGGTTGAGTACCTTTAATCTTTATCCGCGAGTTTCTGCGAAAGGGAGAGAAGTTCAAAGTTAATGTCCGCGATCATGATAGTGATACCGACGAATAGTCCGAATACTGATTACCGAATAGGACTGTGGCCTAACTGACATTCCTTTTAGTTCTATAGTTATTAGTTATTACTTTCTATAGTCTTTATTTATAATTCATTGGACAATATAACAATGATGATAATGATATATTACAGATCTTTAATGTACTGTTTTGTTACCAATACCCAATTACCCATACTATTGTTACTCGTTTTACAGATGCCCAAACATGCTGATCACCGGCAAATGAAAATTAAAGCAATCCCCCTGCTATTCACAAATTTCACTTGCTCATTCCCCATCACGAGAGCCAGCAAAATAGTGAATGCGTGTTTTTGAATATCGTTAAATGCAGTGAATAAGGTCTTTATTTCAGCTACTATTTCTCACCTAGGTTTGTCAATGGAGCATGGCAAATGTCGACATAATTAGTCTAGAAATTAGCGGTTAACCGGTTGAAATCCGGCTAACCCCGATGGTTAACCGGTTAGAACAATCGGTCAACCGTTTCAGCTCTAGAACATACATCTAAAGTTTCAGAAATGTGACACCACTTGAACATAAACAACACCATACATCTAAACACTGGCCACAATATAAAAAATACCACTGGGAGCCCAGGGTCAGGGTGTCGATCGTTGTGGGGAGCCAGGGTTCAAAGCTTTAAGTCAATCATAAAAGCATGTCTGCCCATCATTTTTATACATAAAAATTCGGCATAAAAAACCTGCCTGCCAGTAAAATTCAGCCCAAAAAAATAAAAATCTGCCTGCCTGCTGGGTTTTTTTGAAAAAATACTTGAGAAACACAATATTTTTTTGTGTGGCCTAAATAAAGACTCTTTGGCGCATTTAATGGCGTATATTTAATGACATAACTTTTCAAGCTCTTCATTCATGATAGTTTTTTGGAAAAATATTGGAAGCCATAGTATTTTGAGACATAGCACACGGAATGTTAACAAACTGGAAGCCAAAGGTCACCTGGCACTATTTCCTGTTATTAAACGAACGTTTAATATCACAATTTATAGAATGGGTTTATTGAATGGAATAAGGTTAGGATCATGTAATAAATGATATGTATACTATATGCGGACATCTTCATTTGGAGAACACCAGTAGGCGTCTCCAAAAAATCATTGTATTTTTCGCTGACACGTACTAACCTTTAGCTCATGAATTTCCAGAGAGAAAATGGAACAGAGCATGTCATGAGAACTGATTCATATAACAAGAAGGCACTTCTTGTTCTGGCTAGGACTGTACTTCATTTGAACCACAATAATGCTCTGCTGAAGCAAGAGCTGCTTTCTGTTAAACAGCAACAGAATAATTTGGTCAACCATGTTTGGAAGATGAAGTCAAAGGAGGGCCAGTCAGACAAACACCTCAACTACATCAGGCGATTGTCTAACGCCCTGACAGGGACCATCGTATCAATGGATCAGTTCAAAGATGACGTGGCCATTCATATTAGAGGCGTCATACAAAACCAGGTCGGGATAACGAGAGAGATGAAGAGAATCAATAACAATGTTGAAATGGATAAAAAGGAGCAGGTAAGGCATTACAACTTACACTAATGCCCTAAATAATCGACTCCTTAACACAGCAGAATTATGGGTAACTTTTCAGGATTTAGTCGGAAATACTGCTTGTTGCCATTCATCAGAAAGCTCTCACTGAGAGCTGTCCGATAAATGTCAACAAGTCATATTTCCGACTAAATCCTATAAAGTTACCCATAATTCTGCTGTGTTAAGGAGTCGATTATTTAGAGCATTACTGTATAATATGCCTCAAAATATGGTGCCAGATATTTGCAGAATCAGGTCCCGCACAGCGGGCTAGCATTACTAAAATTCACCCTCTGGGGACCTCATTCTGCTTAGTCCTCATCTCTGGAAAGTATCCTTATTGTCAAATTAACAAGTTTTTTAATTTCTTTAGAAACTTCTTTACAATTATCAGAATTGTTCATGAATTTCACAAGATGTTTGAATACGGCAAGAGTATTTTAAAGTATTAAATTGAGGTTATTCTTCCCTTAAAACTGTATAAATATTAATAGAGAAGAAGTTGAAAGATAAAAGAAACTCTGCCATAAAATATTCTCTTACCACTGCCACATGTCTCATATTTTAATCAGCGTGAACATATACAGCCAGCATAATTAGGCCCCTGTAAAGCTTTGAAGATTCTATTCGGTGTCGACATTGGTGACCAGATCCGGGATCTATACCGAATCAGCTCTCTGATTCTGATATTTTCGAATCGGGCCCATTCTTTCCCGTTCATGCTGGGGACAAACAACTAAATTTGTTATAATATATATTAGAGCTGAAACGTTTAAACGGATAACCGGTTAGCATCCGGTTTATATAGCGACGTAACCGGTTAGAAAAAAATGAACCGGATGTAACCGCATCCCATTGTCAGTTGAATGTGAACGTGAATAATCCTCAAAATATTAGGTTAAATGATGCAAAACTAATACTAAATCCTGTGTCACCGATAGTAGAGTGCAATGCAAGCATTAATTGGTACACGCGGTAGTATCAGATACTTAGTAGCAATTATCGAACTGTCTGGAAGTGTCGGCGACCTTCAATCAATTCCGACCCTTTGAAGTTTTCTCTGATCTTCCGACAAAAGCATGTGTGCAGTCACTGTGTATCAAGTCTGAATGCACACAAGGAAGTGACAACGTAAAAGTGGCGTTGTGTGGCAATGCGTGCTTTCGTAACTTAATAGTTAATACTGCACGAAGCAACATGGATTCAAATTGGAATCACACCACGACATACTAAAACTGTTTTACAGTGGGGTTTATAAAAACTATGTAAGTCGACAAAGTTTGATGATTGAGATCAGCTGCACAATGTCTTCACTCTTCCCGTTCTTCCTCCCTGTTGTGATCTAATATTAATATGATCAATTCAATTGAGTGACCAAACAGACATCGTAATTGAAGCAACCCAAAACTTTTTCAATGATCTTCCCTTTTATCAAGGAAATTGATGCTCCATGCTACTCTGTAACTGGTTGTGCCTGTGGGACTAATTGACACTCAATTTGGCAGTAATTTCTATATGTTAAGTGATTACATACTAAAACCGAAACCAAGGTTTTTTTTACCAAAAAAAACGAAACATAAATTCTATAACCTTCCAACACTAGTGTCCGCGATCATGATACTGACGAATAGCTCGAATACTGAATAGGACTGCGAGTATGACCTAACTGACCTTCCTTTTTGTTCTATAGTTAGTACTTTCTTGTCTTTATATATAATTCATTGGAGGATATACCAATGATAATGATATATTACAGATCTTTAATATATAGTTTTGTTACTCGTTTTACCAATACCCATACTATTGCTACTCGTTTTACAAATGCCCAAACATATGCTGATCACGGCAAATAAGCGATCCCCCCTGCCATTCACAAATTTCACTTGCTCATTCCCCATCACGAGAGCCAGCAAAAGAACAGTGAATGCGTGTTTTTGAATATCGTTAAATGCCGTGAATAAGGTCTTTATTTCAGCTACTATTTCTCACCTAGGTTTGTCCCTGGAGCATGGCATAATGTCGACATAATTAGTGTGAGAGAAGTCCGCTAGAAATTAGCGGATAACCGGTTGAAATCCGGCTAACCCCGATGGTTAACCGGTTAGAAGAATGGGTCAACCGTTTCAGCTCTAATATATATGGAGATTATTTGATCTTGCAATTGCCGCATTGTACCGTTTTTCCATCTGGAGGTCTCCCCGGCGCCATGTATGATGTAATTTAGAGTTTATACCAGTTAAGCGATTACGTCCAATTGCAATACGTCACCCTTTCGCAGTTGTCATTATGTGCAACACTCGTCACATTGGTAGTTAGTGGACAATGTTGGGGTAAAATGTAGTATATAAGTGACTATAATCACTATATACAGGTCAAAAGTCAAGACATCTATGCCTTCTATGGTCCCATACTTTTATATAGTTAGTGCTAGCAATAGTTTCTTCTAATTAATCTAAATGTGCATTCATACCTATATTAATGTCCAATGATCCACTAATTAAATCTATTAAAAAGATATTGATTATGCCATAATACAAAAACACATTACAGAGACATTAGAAAACATTCCCATTGGGTACTGACAGGATTTAATTTTTTATTTAAGTTTTTATTACAAATCAGTTTAATCTACAACATTTATAAAGCTTCTTAAAATCAGCCCTGTGTAGGCCCCATCATATAAAAGACAAGGCCTTTTTTTTTAGGCCATGCCATGTACAAACTCCGAAGACTAGATTTAGTGTAACACACATGGGTTATGTAAATATTCAGACTTGACATCAAACATTTCAGGCATTATACAATATCAGAGCTGAAGAAATAACATCAGCAACATTTGATCAGATTGTCAACACAGAAAGGCTATTACAGAGAGAAGTGGAGAATATGAAGCTCTTCCTGGCAGAACTGGCTAACCATGTAATCGGCAACCAAATTCATACGCATCGAATCACTAAGAATATGTTGAAATTGGAGGACGCTGCGGGCGAAATGAAGACTCATGTTGATAGTTTAGAAACTTATTTAGTAAGTGAGGCTTCTTTTAATTATTATCCCCCCACAAACAGTTTGCGTCAAAATAAAAATATGGTGTGTTTGTTGTCATCCGACCTATACAGAGGTTTTTTATTTTTTATGTCCATTGCCTGATGTAAACCTAGCCTATATGTATTGCAATGCAGCAGATATGTATACCAGGGCTGCAATGATACGCCCACCTTATGACTCGTCACATATCATGCAATGATGCGATACGTATCGCACTACACACCACACTGAAAATTGGAACGGTTTACAACTTTTGCCTACTTCCCAAATTTTGCATATTGTATTGGTGATGTCGGTTTTCCACACACCATCTTTCTCAAAGGCACGAAAACCGAAGTGTTTCCATACAGGTGATTTAAATTTTGCCGGAGGCACATCAAATTTTGGACCGGCTGAGAACTTGCAATTTTATCATGGTCTGATAGTTCCGACATGTTATTGATTTTAAATTTCAAAGGTCATCGAGACCCTCACGATTGCGGAAGAACAAGAATTTTTATTGGAAAAATTAACAGAACAGGAAACTACGGAATTATTGTGGTTACAGCCAATGATCAGTTTCCTCACAGAGTGTTTGGGCATGCGTTTAGACTATAAAAATGCAGATCGAAAATGTACTGCAATAATTAGGCCAAACAAAGTTAAACTTTCGTTCTCAGGCATATTTTTTTTTTAAGCATGTGCGAGGGCGATTTTTTCTTTTTCTTTTTTTCTTACTGTGTGTGGCTGATAGTGCAAGCAGTCAGCATAAGACAACAATAAAGAGGAACACTCTGTTAGTTACTTTGATTGATGGAATGAGCTTTCTTATCATATAAAATGGGTTATTTTGGGGTATCTGATAACATAATGTATCATAACATGTACTGGGAAATTTGTCAATAAAAATTGGCATGTCTTGGTAAAACATATGCATGGAAAATTGTAAAAAATGAACATTTGACAAGATTACAACCAATACAATTATTTGCTGATAAACAGTTTCTGTATGTTTATATCTGCAAATTATTGGATTGGTTGTAAACTTGTCACATGTTCATATTTCACCATTTGTCCATGCATATGTATGGTTTAAGAAATGTAAATTTTATTGATAATTTCCCCAGTACCTGATACATATATATACTGAAGCGGCCATATCTGACAGGTTGCCATGCTTTTATAATCACCCTACATGGATCAGGTAAGTGTTCAGTAGAAACTTCAAGTTTTTTGCCACAAAGAATTTATTTCCAAACAAATGTAAAAATAAAACTATAGAAAATTTAAAGAAAACAAAATGTATGTCCATACCTAACACACGAGATATCCTCTCCTTGTGCAAAACCATAATATTTAAAATGCACATGTACATATGACTACTCTCTCAAGTTGTCAGTGACCTGTTGGCACAAACATGAATAAAAAAAGAATAAAAATTTGACATGGTGATAGTGTTCACAATCATGAGACTGTTTAACTTCATCCAATTTTTTCTGAAGATACATGACATATTTGTAGACAACATCCAAAACTCCAACCAAGTCTTTTCTCACAGTTTCCCATGATTTATTTTTCATCCATGGTTTGTCTATGAAAACATCCACGGCCGATTCTAAGCTAAGCAACTTTTCACGATCAATTGGTGGCACACCATGTCTGTGAGATTTTGGGTCCAAAGCTGCTGAAGATACCACCGAAATCACAACTCCTGCTTTTCAATTTATCCTGATGTAGATTTAAGTACCACAATAAGTTTACAACAGCATCAATGAACGGCTTACCAGCTGAGTCAGCACTTCCAACCATTGACCTTCCAACATTATTTTTAGCTAGCAAGTCAATAACATTGAATAGACAATATTTGGAATTTCCTTCGGCAAGCGTTTCATCAAACTTCACAGGAAGAACTCTTGTTGCTGCAACTGTTTTGACTTTTCCATCAGAAGTTTGAAAGCATTTGTTCCAGACTTTCCAGTGGTACTAGTAGCATTTTTGTCAACAGTCTCAGGTTGTTTTACTTTTACGACGATCTTAATATACTTCCCAAAATCAGAAAGCAAATCAATAACTTTCACGATCGATCGATGGTGCGATCAGTCTCCACAAAACACTCAAGTTCGAGTTCTTGCGATGTTGCTAATGTAGTAATGAAGCATCAAGTTCTCGAATTTATTTAAACAGACATCTCGAAATAACTCGATTAATGTACTCTGTTCCTCATAACTTCCAATAACGATCCAATCAAGAAGTATCTTGTCATTCTTGACGATCTGTATACTAGTGATAGAAGCTTCGGCATATTTCTTTAATTCGAGGTATAAATTGGAGTCATTGAACGTTGCTAAATGGTCACCTCTGCGTACGAAATTACGGACGCAAAACGCACCGGAACGGCGGAATATAATGTAACAAAACACGATATATTGTACTGATAAAAATCTTTGCACGCGCGGGGGTTTAGGTGGATGCATGAGGGCCTGAGAAACAAAACATCAATTTTGTTTGGCCTTACGGATTGAACCACGTATCGTACCGCTGGTAAACATCGCGATTCACAGAAAACTCGGTGAATCTTTGCAGCCCTAATGTATATAAATATGAGCACTTAATTGGCTGTTCATTTCGGTGGCGGTATGAGCTAAAACTTGAAGTGCCATACCAAGACTCCAAAATTTATCTCTTGCCCTCATAAATGTTCATTTCAAGACTTCAAACTTATTGTCTGGTCTCTGCATATACAGAATTAAAATATTTCCTACCTACGTATATCCACATTGAAAAATGTAGGTAGGGTGACTGCAAACAGATATTTATAATTGTGGCTTTGGCAGGGGATTTATAAATGGGTTCTGACCTCCGTTGGTAAAAAATTTCAATCTCTCTATCTTTGAGTCATCATCAAGCCTTGAAATAGTGTGTCTGTCATTTGCAGAATGAGTTTCGCCCGAGGGTGAATTCACCCTCTGGGGACCTCATTCTGCTGAGGTGTAAGCAGAATGAGGTCCCCAGAGGATGAATTTGGTGATGCTAGCCTGCTGTGCGGGGTAGCATCACTAAATTCACCCTCTGGGGACCTCATTCTGCAAATGACAGACACTATTTCAAGGCTTGGTCATCACAGGTCTTATTTGAATCTTCTTTGTTATACTCATAATTCATAACCAGCATGGCGGAAAATCAGCCCCCCAAAATTAGAAAAAAATCCAACGGCAAATTTAATGAAGCACGGCATGTTAGACTCCACGGCGTTACCCATGGCATCGCTTATTGTCATGGCCAGTTTAGAGGACTGAGGAAAGGGATATAACATGGATTGTGTTTTGTCCTTTCTTAAAATTTCTTTTGTTGCAGAGATATGGCTCTCAGAGTGAAAAAATTGTCTGTGCCAACTTCTGATCTTTGTTTATATCATGTTTTAATTATTTTTAGCATATTTATGAGAAGCACGAAGGCAAAAATAAGCCTGGATATAGTGTGTCAGGTATTTGCAGATTGAGATCCCCAGAGGGTGAACTTTAAAAGTGACGCTGTCCCACAGTGGGCTATAGCATCAGCAAATTCACCCTCTAGGGACCTCATTCTGCTTAGGCCTCATCTTCTGGGAACTATCTTTAATCTCTGGTACGGTTCAGCAGATTCTACAGAATGCAGTTAAATTCAGTTTAGGGCTGTGCAGTATTTCGATTAATTGTCAACACTGCGGTATTAAGACCAACACCATCTTACATTGGCCACATTGTTTTCTTCATGGTATATTGCGACATGTAATGTATTTTTGACTGATAACCAAGCAAACTGTGTACAAACCTCGGAGTAGAAAACGGAGTAGACAATCCAAGATTGCAGAGATGGAGTCACCACAGGTGCTTGGTTCAAAATGACACCTTTTCTGTGACTCATTTTTCAAATTGGTTTCGAATGGATATCCGGAATTTTCTGACATCCGAAATAACGCAGATCAATCAACGACGAAAATGGCAATCAATTATTGGCTTTATCAACGGTTCATTGATTATACGATAAATCGTGGCACCGCTATTTTTTTGTACAATCAGTCTTGTGAACGATATACCAGGATATCATAGTGATAATTTCAAATCTTCGCGATATTTTAAATTGGAAGTACCGTTCAGCCCTAACTCACTTATACTGAAGATAGTCGGCTGTAGGTTATTTTCAATGGATGGGGAATAATCTCGTGTGCCAAAGAGAACTGCAGGGCAGAATATAAGCACATGGTGGAAACTACCAAAATAATTAATAATAGTGCAGGGTGGAATAGAAGTACATACAGGGTGGAAGCATGTTATCAATTCTCACAAAAGAGGCAATAATTATTCAAATGCCTAGAAGTGTAACAATATAATAACAACAATTCCACATGTTATTGTAAGAATACTAAGATGTTGGTCTCATGACCACCAATTTGAAAACCGATATTCTGGTATTTCATTTGCACCGGCATTAACTTTCCAAAAAACATGCAGACCGAATAAGCAGGGTAGATTTTTTTCATAAAATTATTAAACGTACATGTATGTTTATTTAGCGCACAAGAGTAACTCCATCTCTTAGTTGTAAATTATGATTCATTCTGGGGTAAGTTAACTATAAACAGGGGAAGACCGAAGTCTTGGGCGAATCTGAGAATCTCTATCGCTTGGTGGACACTCCTTGGCCACAGCTGTTCTGTATTCTGGTAGAATATGTATATTTTTGGTTCCTCTTTCAAATGGTATATATATGAAATATCTTGTGTATAATGTGATCTGTGCATTCGAAAATTAAGTGGGCCTTTAATTATTGGGATTTTGCTTCCAGGTTTCACATAATAAAGAGCAGCAATCGACTGTACATCACATGACAGACACGATTGACGAATTACAGCAAAAATATGTTCATTTACACGATAGCTTCGTTGATGATCATGGACACCTGCAAGAGGTGCTGGACAAGCTAAAAGAATTGACTGCTGCCAGCCAGTTATTACTACACCAATTAATGAAAACAATGAACATGACCACATTTCTGAGAAAGAGTTTGGTTGACACGAAAATGGAGGCTGGTGATGTAAGTAAATCCACTGTAGGTTCCTACTTAAGTGTTCCAAATCATGCACGTTTATTTATTTCCTTGAAAATTTCCAATCTGCATGTTGCTTATTTAATAGGTCTCACTGACACTGTATGCATATTTAGTTATTTGCTCCCTTCGCCGGAAACTTGAGTATGTTTTGATTTGTTAACAAAAATAATGAGGAAGTATTTCTTATTTCTCCGATGATGGCAGCCGTACATATATAATTTGCACCATTTGCATGAATAGTATTGATTCAGCACAGGAGTTTATCTATTTTAGGTTTATGTTTTGACAACTGTGGGAGGAGGGACACCAAAACCAGCATAACAAAAACCATCTCGCAGTATGCACCTTTGTTTAAAAGCTGGTGTATGTTTATGCTGGTGTATGTTTATGTACATTCCAGGCTTTAGCTAGCTATCCCCTGGTATGCCTATATGTACCAGAGTTATGGTCCTTGTTGACTTATATTTTGAGAATCTGGTCCCAGTTCAATTATGGGCTACGTCCGATGAATTTTGCATGATGACTTATAATTTGAGAATACATCTGATGAATTTTGTGTCAGTCATTGCATGATTCAGAGATAGTTAACATAGACAGTTTGAAGCTAAGTTTGAATCATTGGTTGTTCCTAGAATCAAATTTTTCATTTCTGAAAAATCCACCAGTCAATTAAAGCCACCATTTTTGGGGGACATGTGACCTACTTACGCTGATGGGGTCATTGTCACAAGGCTCCGGTCACATTCGTAGCCAGCTTTTTAAATCGATCACAAATGTAGCCAGCTTTTCTGCAGCGATCACATTTGTAGCCAGCTTTTCATATTCACGCGAGCCTCAATGAACAAGATTATATTAGTCTCATTTCTCCGAGTTGATCTGAGTTGATGAATGAAAAACAACATAAATTTTAATTTGATATTAGTTCATCTAATAACATGAGGTTTCCGATCAATGTCGTTAGATGCTCGAATTATATTCCAATATAAGTTGATAAACGAACTAAGTTTTGGAGCATGACGTCGATATTTTAGTTACGAACGCGATGACGTCATATTTCGCGCCATATAAAGCATGGAATTAGAAAAGCTGGCTACGAATGTGATCGCCGGCGAAAAGCTGGCTACATTTGTGATCGATTTAAAATGTGACCGGAGCCTTGTGACAATGACCCCATCGGCCCTACTTACTAGTAGGTATCAGACTTTCATTTTTAGAAAATGAAGACGCGCATAGTCTCGCTCGCTGGTTTTTGGGCCCAGGCGCGCAGTTTCTATCAAGATAGAATAAACAGCGGATTGCCGGAAATACATTCATAAATGCCGCGTAAATTGAATTAGTTAACTCACGATCGATGTCCAGTTAATCTCTTTGATGGTTTAATACTGCTTAATCCACTATCCATAAGCACAAGTGAATGTTACACTGTACACACTATGTTTTATATTGTACATGCTCCTATACTAATTGTAATTCATAATTATTAATAAAGAATCAATTTAATACTCCGATTCCATGCTGACAGAATAATATCAACATCTCCCGGCCACGTGGTCTCGCTTTGATTTTCAAGGAATTTATGTGACGTCATAAGCCATACATAGAAATCATTCAAATGTATTTTAGCTTCGAATCATTCAGACAGATTGTGCATTCGACACCGTGTGACCTCAAATAATTTACTGGTGTCGGTGATCAAACGTCGGGCGGGTTGATTGACACCGCACTGTGAATGGAAAGTTGTGGAATTGGTAACTAGGTTGCGACACATCACACAGGCATTCTCGCAACTCGGTAATAAAACGGAAAATGGGACACATTATTAACCAATCTCGTCTGGGTAGACACTGAACATATCGTTATCAGGTTCGACCAACTTCGCTCGCTGTATTTGGCCTAGGTGCGCAATCGCTCGCTCGCTGGTGTTCAATTTCAGGCGCGCGATGGTGCGCAAGAGCGATCGCGCGCCTCAAAAATGAAAGTCTGAGGTATAGGATGGGCGCAGTTGATAGATCCATATATAATAGCAGAAACAAATGTAATTTTAAACCCTTAGAGATCATTCAAACCAATGCTCTCAATGTATCAAAATACAACTAATTTATGCATCTACACATATCTATACACTTGGTCCTTCTCTGCCCGTTTCTTCGGGTCTGCACCTTTATTAAATTATAGCAGGATTTCCACCTTGCATGTTTATTTGGGACTGCACGTTTATTAAATTATAGCAGGATTTCCACCTTGCATGTTTATTTGGGACTGCACGTTTATTAAATTATAGCAGGATTTCCACCCTGCCTGTTTATTCTGGTCTGCACATTTGTTAAATTTGATCAGGATTCCCACACTGCATGATTATTTCGGACTGCACATTTGTTAAATTTGATCAGGATTTCCACACTGCTTGATTATTTCGGACTGCACGTTTATTTGGAACACTAGAGTATGAGACCAAATAAAATTATATGACCAGTCATCAGTTGGGGTTAAATATGTATAATAAAATAGGTAGGTCAGTTTTATATTTTTTTATTATCTTTTTGTCTGTTATTTGGTTAAATTTATACTTGTATTATAATTGGTTATCTTGTGATTATCTTTAGATATAACATCTTAAATAGACATATATTTGATCCTTTAATTTAATTACTGTGTCTGGGGTACAATATAGGTTTGGGTAACATGACTACATCTCTATAAACATCATTATATATATGAACTATATGACCACACGACTCAGCACCCGAGTATTCAGTTTGACCCAAAGATAGATAACTGTATATATGCACCCTTGTGCAGTTTATTTACAAACTGTATAATGTTAATTGGGATCAGATCACAACCACGCATGTCAAGGCCAAACATACATGTACACAAAACAATTTGCTAGGGTCCTGCTAATATTCAATATTTGATTCGAAAGTCAAATTCGATTTGAATTCGAGTCGAAATGTCCAACTCGAAATTTCGAATATACACTGACGAAAAGGTAGACTGTTTACAGACAAGTAAACACATCGATCTTAGCTGTTTCTGTGCCATTTAGTTCCCGATAATTGTGAATATATACACCTTATAATTCTTATTGTACATCGCGAATGTTCGCATGCTATTAAATTTAAGTATAGCCAGTAATTAGCCACAAAAGTACGACTGAATACGTCTGAATTCTAGTATCAAACAGAGTAGTCAAAAGCTCGGAGATTGACGATGAACCGACGTCGCACATAAATTATAATAGGTATGAGACAGAGCAACCGCTAGCGTTATCCACAGGTCCCCAGAACAAAAATTTACCCCACCCCCAATAATACTTAATCCTATAGATTAAGTATTATTGGGGGTGGGGTCAATTTTTGTTCTGGGGACCTGTGACGTTATCCGCCGACTATCAGATCCGTATCATATTCCGATTTATGTAATAACGACGAGAATGTAAACAACACGTGTTTCCAGCGGTGAAAAGTGCATGTGGGCGGTGTTTTCTTTTGAAGTTGACTTTCAGTTTTGGAGCATTCTTTGACACTTGTCTAACTTAAATTATGCCGTTATGTAAGTTATGTCTGCGAATTGCATTTTACTGCTGTCTTTTTTACGACTGTTGTTGCATCTTATAATAACGGGTGTTTCCGAACGCCGATTTGCAGTTTTGCATGTACATGCATACTGTTCAAATTTTCGCGTGATATCAGTTCCGATAATCCGTTTAGTGGTTATATTTTAATCGCCGTGACGGCCGCATGGTCGTTTTGATCTGTTGTTTTTTTTCTCGACAATTATCAATTGAAGTTCGATCGCCACATAAGTTATGATGGAACTTCATTAGAATGTTTCACAAATCGTCTAATCGTTGACAAAACTTGCCTAATTGAGAATACAACACACAGGCATGACTCGATTCGATATTTGGTTCGATATTCGATTCGATTTTGTCGATTCGATTCGACATTCGATTCGACATTCGATTCGATCAAAATCTCCAATTCGCAGGACCCTACAATTTGCGTATGTAACATTAGTCAGTGGAGGTACTACTATATCTTAATTTACAGTAATTTAGTAACTGATCGTTGATTATTTGCCCTGTTATTCGATATACCTTACTGACAGGTATGTCACTCATCACATTTCAAAGTAAAATGTGCAACTTCCGGCGTAAAACTGGTAATTACACTGACGATGGAAAGTTTTCATTGATGAATACTGTTGAAAATGAGGACATCGATAATTTTGATATTAAACATTATCTGAAAATGTACTGCATAAAGAGTGATTGCATGCCCCTTTAATAATTTCGTCATCTTTTTGACGATGTGTTTATTGTAGGTTACAATAATAAAATAGTCCTTAAAAACTCTTTACTTAGTCCTCAAAAAGTGTTGAAAAAGTGCTTACTTTCGGGATCCAAATAAACATGTGGGTACTCTTATTAAATTTCAAGTAAAGATCCCCCCTGTATGCTACCTATTTGAGTCCCTATAATTTGTTTTATTTCATTTAAAATGACTGCTTTTCATATAAAAATGATGGTGTAAAATTATTAATAAGAATAAGACAAGGGCTAATGCATCTATAAGATCTTATCTCGGTTCTTATAGTGCTAAACAAAGAATATGTTGGGAAATGACCCCATTATTCCACAGGGACTAATCTAGGTTTTAAGTTTGGGCACCCTGTCAGTCCTAGGACGATATGCCGTAGCCTAGGCATATCCCGATGGCCGCAGGACAAGAGTTGGGGGTCACAGGGTTTGGGAGGGGGTGTCCCACTCCCATGAAAGGGGGGTCTGGGGGCACTCCCCTAGGAAATTTTTGAAAATCCCATGCCCTGAGAGTGAATCTGGGGCATTCTGAACCTTTATATTGTGCTATTCAGGTTGGTAAATTTAGTCATAATAAAGAATTTTTTTTTTTAATTGTTTGTGATTTTCAACTATCATACTCATTGATCTGATAGCTAAAAGTTTGTTTCTACTCTTAATCATTGTACAACACGCTGAAATATTCTTTTGTTTATTAAAAGATTTGTTTCACTTTTAATGTTTCAGTTTTTATACCAATATGTATATTTCCTTGAAATAAAAATATATATTCTACCTAACCTGTGTTAAAATTGTGGATGAGAGTAGAAACTCTTACACCACTGGTTTTTTGGTCGCGGCATCTTGTTTAAATATTCGCGGAAATAAACTTCTGGTTAAACTTTATATCTCTTAGTTTTAATTATAAATTCACGTTATGTTAAAAAAAAACGTACCGCGTAATCACGTACCGCAATATGCTATCGTAAATTTAACCGTCGTGGAAATAACATTTCAAGCGCTTTAAAGGTTTATTTGCACACATAACGGCAAGCACTCGATGTGGAGTTTTGGTAAGTACCGTAAGATTGATCTATAAATGAAATTATTTTAGATCTATACGGATCTTTGCGGATTTCAGTAGTTTTGTTTCAGCGCGTTCCGAATTTTAATTTATTTACCCAAACCGGAAGAGGAAGACATATGTTTTGATTCGTTCGCGAAACAACCGACTGACTTAATTTTTATGATTAAAATGGGTCGTTTTCCCTCGGTAGATCAAATTTGTTGATAAATAGCAATGTTTTCTTTCATTGTATAAGCGTTCAATTAACATTCCCATCGTATTAAAATTAGTTGGCAGTCTCTTTTTATCTAAAAATTCCTGATTGACTGGGAAATGTTGTTTTACAACTCTGAGGCATATTTCGTTTGGGTGCCCAAACTACCGGCGCCCAAACCCGTTTTACGGATCCAAATACGGCCTAGATTAGCCCCTGTACCACCCCTGTACTATTATTTAATTTTGAGGAAATTTCCCCCCATACTATTATTCTGCCCCCCCCCCATTTTATTTTGATCTTGAGAGTAAATTTGATTCACCCTGTCAATCTGCCCATAGTTCTAGGATGTATTCGAATCTGTGTTCTTGATTGTGAACCGAACAGGTTCTTGACGAATCGAACACTGACAACTGGCTCGGGAACACTGTCATCATTTTCATGGGTTCAGAATTTCATTCCCTGACAACCGGGGAGTGAAATTCATAATCTGTATACACATTCTTGGCCTGTTCTGCGAATTGTGTCTTGGCGGTCTATCATTCACGAACATGCAAGAACTGAATATACACCTAGAGATATTTTCATCAGCCCTCAAAATTAGCTATAACAAAAGGCAATGCCATAGAAAACTCTGTAGTTAACCCTTTACCCAACAAACCGGCCAAAACCGGCCAAATAAAGCTTCAACAGCCTAAAATATCTTCGGTCTGTCTCAATAGAACCATACAAATATGGATATCATTGGAACCGGCTCCTTGACCACATTGTGATAGTTACAGTTATGCCCTGTGCCAATGCATTCTCTTATATATGCGAGTCGACCATATGTCGCCTCGCATATATAAGAGAATGCATTGGCCTAAAAAAAATCTTTTTTTAACACTTTTTACCATTTTTTCTTACATTCTTTAACAATTTTATAATTTTTAATGTGTTAAGCCAATGCATTCTCTTATATATGCGAGGCGACCTATGGTCGACTCGCATATATAAGAGAATGCATTGGCACAGGGCCGTTCTGTTGGGTAAAGGGTTAAGCCAATATAGAATTTCATGCAATTCTAAAGCAATGCTGTAGAAGAAAAATTCTAGTTTCAAGGGCTGTTTTCATTGTTTTAGTTTGAACAAACATTGAGGGAGGATACTATGAATGAACTCAGTAACATGGAGCGGAGGCAGCATCGACTTGCCGACACAGTGACAGGTTATACACATCTCTTAAGCAATCTGAGCAATAAATTCAAGTCGTCAAGGCAACATCAGATAGATGGCACTAAAATCCTTGAAATTTTGAAAGAAAACTTGAATGACCTTCAGAGCAGGACAAAAGACATATCGGATCAAATGGTAAGTATTTATATTTTTTAACATTGACAAATATGATTGTTTCTTGATTTCTAAATCTCTATTCAAGTGTTAAATTTCTTTCTCAAGAAGACGAATTTCATCACATGTGACAGGTTCAGAGTCGTTGTCAATGTCAACAAAACTTCCGTAGTCCGAGTCATAATGTGAATCAGATTACCCAAATTGTCCTATGTTAGAGTTAGACTTGAGGCTCATGATAAAATCGAGATTGAATGACTACCAGTATATTACCACCAGCGACTCAGAGTTAATAAACTAGTGTCATTGTCGAGGTCATTCGACGAAACTTCTCAAACTGGAATCAGATTCAAAGCTGCCAATTGCAAGACGGTGCTAGAATCAACGCTGTCACGGTTAAATATTCTCTCTCCATAGTAATATATATGTTCGACAATTGTAAGAAGGCAGTGAAGGCACCTGTTAAAAAATATTTGTTTGAAATCTCGGCGTCTTTCACCCACAATCGCAAAACCGAGAATACCAAAATTCGCGCTGTACCTAAAATAGTAATAAACTGGTCATGGAGAACTGGGACAAAATTAGAGCGACAAACGCGCCCGTAGTCCCTCACCAATTAAATTATTTTTTTGTAAAAATCAATCCTATAATGATACAAGTGTGTGAACTGGTTAAAGTGCAGGTAGTAATAATTAATAACACCCGATATCTGTTAATTAACCACTCTTAATCTGGTCAACGTGGTCTAAGAGTGTTCGAAGAAATAACACCGCAGACGAAACGGTAGCTAATTTTGCTCCCGACGTCAATCAGAGCGTAAGCCCTCCTCTTTGCTAAGAATAGTCGGCCTCTTTCGGAGAACTTCGGAAATGACATCACAAGTTGAAGACGTATTTCCCCCAGTTCGCGAGTGTAAACAACGCAAGTTTTAAAGATATGTTTCGATGAAACACTCACGTTTTCGAGTACTTTGCATGTAATTTGGGGCCAGAATATGATTAAAGTTGTATACACGCAGTGCTTTCCTTGTGAGTCGCAGCTATTGCATTCGTCAGATCGCAACCAAATGACGAAATACTGACATCAATGTGGGTAAAACGTGTTAGTTTCTTTCACACTGAGTCTGACTACAGGCCTTCTAAACAGTGATTATTGAGTGATATTATATATTTTTGAATTAATTAGCACACTTACCGTAATAGATGTATTCAAATTTGTATTTATTAAGATCTCAGTCACTGTTTAGAAGGCCTGTTGTTTCTTCCGAAATAAAAAAAAATCAAACTTCGAACTACTGTACAGGCCTATTCAATTTCACAGTACTGGAATTTTGCTTTTGGTGTGTTCATTTGCTACCAAAAGCATTGTGAGTGAGCTTTCACTTGAAGGCTATTTGAATTTAAATCCAGGTGATGCCACAAAATTATATTAAAAATGAAATACAAGATATAGTGTTCTTAAAAAACCACCTAATTGTACAACTTCAAGCACATGACTACATGAGTTGGATCTTGACAGTGACCCGGCCATACCCCTATTTCTGACCACACCCTCTAATATCATACCATATGCATCTTCTTAGCAGGGTGTGGGTGAAGGGGGTACCGGTATATCATAGAATGGGCCGCAGATTCGACAGGTTGGGGGGGGGGGGTCGTCTCTGAAGAGGATCCAAGGATTGCGACCAAGGTTGCCTCGGACTATAATTATCGCACTATACCCGCTCCATTTATTAAACTGATATCCAGGATTCTGCAAATAGCCTGCATTAATTGTAAGCAGCTTTATACCACAAAATTCTTCAAACTTTAGATTGTGTTTGGCTCAAATTACAAATATAATGTTGTCGATGTAATTTACCCTTATTGCTCTTGGTTATTGAAGTTAGGTATAAATCTTTGTCAACTATATCAATTGCCATGCCATGTAGTCAATATTTTCTTAACTGGTATGCAGGATTTCACCCCTCCCTCTCTCTCTTAAAATCAAGTTACTACATGTAGTAACTGGTGTTTGGGATTCGGGGTTGAGTGGGCAGTAGTGGTGGGTATATGTTAAAATGATGGTATTCTCAGTAATTCATTTTTCTGAAATGTTTATGTCCTCAGGTAAATAAATATTTCAAATCAAAAGGGACAGCACTTAATTTACATGTATATCAAATTCTGGGGTCAATAATTAAGTTAAAGCCACATGGCGGTTTGCGCTCCAAAATGCAAATAATATTATACGCTTTTGAAATTTTCCCGGTATCGAACGAAATAAGTCGATAAATATCTTATCAACCTTTCTATGAGCATTCTGTAACCCAAAAAGACGCATTGATCCAAAACACAAAGCAGCCATTTGCACGACATGGAATAGAAAAGAGCGATCCGTGGTAATCCATTCCAGATATGGTAACTATTTTAAAGAGCGTTTATCTGAATTCTGGCGAAAAGTTGAAAACGGCTGAAAAATGGCTGGGACTTTGGCAAGTGTTTTTCAGACCATATGAAACCGGTATATCAAAAGTTCGTTTATTTGTCGACCTATTGTATCCGTCGCTCCAAATTACGTAGAAAGAAATTTGGAGGTTCGAATGAGCCATGTCCGTTTAAACATAGAGTGAGGCATCCACAGCAAAGCACCGTAAGTGCATGTAGCCATTTTCCTGTTTCACCCTCTCTGCATACTGGTCACTAAAATAAGACTCATTTAAATTAAAAAACCTTTATATATGTATATATCTAGGAATATCTGGCTCAATCTCATCAGCTATTTATCACGGTCATGCAACTACCATTTTCAGCATTCTGTATTAGAATATCATGTACCGTGGTTCGGTCTCCAGTTTCCAGACATTAAGACCACCTGCAATTAACAGATTCGAAAATCTTACAATGGGGATGGGGCATCACAGTGCTAAATTGAGTACTGGTCAGTACATGCATCAAATACCAATACGTTAGTTACATAGCCATATATGGTGTATAATTGTATATACGCATAAAATGTTGGAAGAATCGTGAATCAAATGTTAATTGATTTGTCCCTATCTCAAGGCCAAAGACAAATTTATTTGTGGTTAAGGTTTTCCTTACCTACCCTAAATATTATTGAGAAATCGAAAATGAAAGTACAATCAGCCACCAGAGTGCATGCAATGTACCTACATTATATGACCCCGCTGCCATCTGGACTGGTAAACATACATGGACGTGTCCGAACTTTTGGGCGAATGGTTGGCTATTTACTTGAGTGGTCGATTCCATTTTTTAACCAACGAGTGGTAGGCCTAGGCCTATATTCATGATATAGCATGGTTATCTTTGCGAACTCGAACAGGTCTAACAAATACACGTGTTCCATACATTGGGGCCACATAGGGGTGCTAACTAGTATGAAGCGTATTTTGTTCTTTATACATATTTAAATAAAAATCAATCGCTTTGGGTTGGCCGAATGTGCATCAATAATGCTGCGGCAATGCAGGGTGGAAATAATATTGATTGCTTCGTGATCCGGCCTCGCCAGCCGACCTTGTAAATTCCATGCGCGGTCTTTTAAAATCACATGGCTCAAAATAAAAATGGAAGATGTTTTCCGCGATAGGCATACAAAAATACTCATTGAAAAAAAATAAAAAAATTAGCAGATAAATATGAAAAAAATATAATATGAAAATGAATTGTCTGAAGCGAAAATGATACGGAATGAAAAACAATTGTCAAGCCTCCAACCTCAGAGGGATATATCGCAAAAATCACTGAAAAACGCCAAATCTAGTGACACCAACTTGATGATAAAAGCTGTTCGAGTAGGCAGGCGGTCCTATATATGAGAAATTAGTTCAACAACAGAGGGAGGGGTATTGTTCAGAAAGCCCTACAAACCGTAAAAATAATGTTCAGAAATTGTATACTTATACTATATTATATAGGGCTATTATTTATAATGGCCAACAAATGTGGACTAAATCACGAAAAAGTACCCTACCCAATATTCTAGTGGTTAAGGTATCAATTAGTTATGGTATCAATTTATTTCTCGGAATTATGTGGGCAACTGGGTATCAGTCTATCAGAAACACACACAATCCCCCTGTACTATTAATATTGCGCCCGTACTCTTAGTTATATGGACCCCCCCCCCTGTACTTTTATCCACCCCTGCTATTATTTGAATCCCGATCGAGAGTAGTGCTATACAATCTCTCTGCACCGTCCAAATTATTTCTAGAATGTTACATTGTTGCCGGCATTTGGTTGTTCTGTGACATTTGATCAACAATTATGACAGTTCAAACTCCGATGGTGAACTGTCGATATGTAAGGTAGAAAGTCTATCGCAAATCCGAAATCACAATGTCGCAGACAACAACAAAAATAGAACAGCTTAACATCGAAATGGCTGCGTCCGCCAATTTTAATCAACGTTACACAAACAATTCAGTCTTCAACTTGTGACGTCACAAGTACGGAACGTCGCTTTTCATGATTTCGCTGATTCAAAAATATTTTTCCGTGACGTCGTCTTTGATGATGCGCTGTATCAAAACAATGCCGTCGTTTTGCTCAAGCGACTTTTGCTCCGCAGTGAGTCACTATTTGGAGTTGAATTACATAAATGCGCGCATATAACCGAAATAGTCGCGACCTACACTTTAATGTTATTGCACGAGTCTGTTATGATGCGATGGTAAAATGATAACCGTAAGTTCGAGTTATTCCTTGCGGCATGATAAACGAGTACAATAATATTAACATGTTCACACAACTGTGTTCTATTTTTATTGCACACTCAGAACTTTGCAGCTTCCTAACTTATTAAAGACATTTTCTGTTACAGTTGACGTCATGAATTACATAACATAATCGGTTTATATTGTCCAAGGACAAGACAAATTTTTTTATTGAATGTTTTGAAACCTTCTCTATTTTGCTACATTTCGAAAAAATAATCCAATGGGTGCACAATAAATACAGTAATGCCCTAAATAATTGACTCCTTAACCACAGCAGAATTATGTGTAATTTTTCAGGATTTAGTCGGAAATATGATGAGAGCTTTCCGATGAATGGCAACAAGCCATATTTCTGACTAAATTCTGAAAAATTACCCATAATTCTGCTGTGGTTAAGGAGTCGATTATTTAGGGCGGTGGGAACAGTCTTTCCCAGGATTGCTCTCACACCCGTATCCGTATGACACGGATCAACTCACTGCTGTGATAAAAGGTTTATTAAATGACGCCCAATTTACAATAATAACCATTTAATTACAGATTTTTTAACTTTGAACAGCAGTTTAATTTTCTTACTGGATATAACGGGGACGAAAACGAACACAGCCACAGTGTACACCTAGTTATGTAGCAAAATAAACGGATAAAGAGTTTGTCATCGTTAATTCGGCACATCTCGGGAATTTCCATATAGTGTGGTCATTGAAGCTCAATTTGGGGATCAACCCGCAATAAATTGGATACAAGCTGATTTTGGTGTCATTCGACATGGAAAAGCCTCGCGAATAACATATCCAAAATCCGCTTCGGGGAAACTTTGAATCCAAGATGGCATCCAAAGTGGTTGTCTATATTACATCAGTTCTCGAAATAAGTCAAAATACGATGCAATGTGGCATTGGAATTACGCAGTTATAGCAGAAACTTTTACAATCGTGGCCACGAAACGGCCGCAACTCCAAGCAATACCGCAAATAAAGCAACATTGATTAACCACATGGGAGTGAAAATACATATCGGTAATATACAAGTCTGTTGTTAAATATCTTTAGGAGTACATATTTCATTAAAACAGATCCTTCTGAAGAAGTTATTGGTCACTGCAACGCAAGTCAACCCCCTCAATGATTTACGTCTTTAAAGTTTGTGTTTTCTAGTTATCCAACATCCAACTGTCGGGGTCAAAATAATTTCGGGCTTGTGAAACACAAAGTAATGTTTCTCCACACAGTGCACACATGTACAGTAATGCTCTAAGTAATCGACTCTTTAACCACAGCAGAATTATTGGTAACTTTTCAGGATTTAGTCGGGAATATGGCTTGTTGCCATTCATCGGAAAGCTCTCCCTGAGAGCTTTCCGACTAAATCCTGAAAAGTTACTCATAATTCTGCTGTGGTTAAAGAGTCGATTACTTAGAACATTACTGTAGTTCCATTCTGTACCCATACCACATAATGCTGATGTCCTGTGACAAGCAGAAATGTCAGCACATTTTGAGCTCTGATGAGGGGACAGTGTCTCCACTCTCCAGGCCGATTTTGATACTGGTAGCCGGTATGCATCCAAATTCCAGGTGCCCACAGGCTGGTGCCCAAACAAAAAATTAGAAAAGTAAAAAATCATTAATTTTTAATAATCTCAGAATGCATGATGTATCTTACATTGTCTTTACTGCAATGCAGCATTGGTTAACCCTTTCATGACAGGAGCAGCATTAAATATCCTGTGCTAGCACATGCTCTTATGTATGCGAGTGTCTCATAAGGAGCCTCTCATATATAAGAGAATGTACTGGCTTACATGATCAAGGTAAATATTATTTGGCCAATATATTCTCTTATATAGTAACGAGGCTCCCCTATGTGAGACTTGCATATACAAGAGAATGTATTGGCACAGGGTATTCACAAAATTTGAGAAAGCTCCAGACATGGAAGGGTTGAAAACTCATGCATAATTGGTGAGTCATTGCTGACTATATAGACATTTGCGCAGCCTATAACATGTTGCACACACAATATTTATATTAACCCTTTACCCAACAAACCGGCCAAAACCGGCCAAATAAAGCTTCAACAGCCTAAAATATCTTCGGTCTGTTTCAATAGAACCATACAAATATGGATATCATTGGAACCGGCTCCTTGACCACATTGTGATAGTTACAGTTATGCCCTGTGCCAATGCATTCTCTTATATATGCGAGTCGACCATAGGTCGCCTCGCATATATAAGAGAATGCATTGGCCTAAAAAAAATCTTTTTTTAACACTTTTTACCATTTTTTCTTACATTCTTTAACAATTTTATAATTTTTAATGTGTTAAGCCAATGCATTCTCTTATATATGCGAGGCGACCTATGGTCGACTCGCATATATAAGAGAATGCATTGGCACAGGGTAAAAAAAATCAAATTCTGTTGGGTAAAGGGTTAAAACACCGAAAATGTACACAGAGTACTGTAATTAGGTCAGTAGTCTGAACAGTTGTGTGATCAATGTATTGTGTTAAGCCTTGGGTTATGGGTCAACAGCTCCGACTACCCCAGGAAGATCAGGGGCGTAGGAAGCTATATTTATTGGGGGGTATCATGGGGTGTAGGAAAGAAGTTTGTATATGAGGGGCCACGTTCGATGGCCATAGGCCATCGACGACAGCCGCAGGCTAGAGAAGGGGAGAGCTCGAGAGGGGTGTCCCCTCTCTAGGGGGTGTCCCCTCTCGTCGGTGGGGAAATTTTTCTGAATTTAAACCCCTCAGATCGCATTTCGTTGCATCTGTAACAGCATTTACGTTAAATAACCCATTGAGGAGAAAATATGGTATTTTAGTTTTTCACTTGTTGTACAATATAGTATGGAGATAATTTTTGACTCTCACAAGCTGTGTGTACAAATGGAGCAGTCTTCCATGAAAACATGATATGTAGGTTTAACATAATTATATATTCACATTCTCAGCTTTCCCAGCCTAATCCATAGTAGTAGTGCATGTAACTGAAAGATGGCCTCAATAAATGGGGAATAAACAACAAGACATGGGCGGTCTTATACCTAGAAAACTGTTAACATCGCCGATATGATCGTAAAAATCGAACGGAACATTGCGGCGGAAGTGAGGGAGACATCGCGTAATCGCTAAAAATAGCGATACGTACGATTTTTCAATAGTACGAAACTGTGTGCTCTCCGCAAAGCATATGTAAGCTTCGCTCTGATTGGAGGGAAAATTTACAGCAGCCAATCATGTAAGTTCATAGAAAATTTAACCGGCTGAACAAATAAATATGCCGGGAAAGTGCAAGTTCAATGTAGAATGGTGTAAACAAACAAAGTATAAGCAGTGGTTGTCGCCCGATCAAGACATTCATTCGGCAAAATGCGTAATATGCGCGAAAACGTTCACAATAGCCGGTATGGGCGAGGCGGCCCTGAAAAGCCACATTTTGTCGAAAAGACACATCGACCGGAGTCAAAAGTCGAATGACATTTCGGTGTTTATGAACAATGCGATGAATACAACGTCCACAAACTCCACATCGACATCAGTTTCATCCACATCCAGAGGCCCATCAGTGACACCATTTGTGAGAACAGAGGAAGTGGTCAAATCTGAAATCTTGTGGACGATGAAAGTTGTTGAGTCACATTATAGCTACAACAGTTCGACACACACCGCAGAACTGTTTGCGAAGATGTTTCCAACATAGCAAAATCGTTTTCATGTGGCGATCGCAAAACAGCATATCTCACCAAATATGGTTTGGCGCTATATTTCAGACAGCAAATGACTTCACGTCTGAAGGACGCCGATACATACGTCCTCCTGTTTGACGAAAGTTTAAATTCAACCCAACAAAACAAACAAATGGACATACACATCAGATTCATGGATACCTCTACAAATCTAGTGTCTAGTATATTTCGACTCCACATTTATGGGACACGGGCGAGCGGGTGACTGCCTCAAAGAGTTTGAACACATCTCACACAACTTAAATCTGTCTCAGCTCCTGCAAATTTCAATGGACGGCCCTTAGAACGTAAATCTGAAATTCCTCAAAGATTTTAAAACCAAGGTCTTTATGGAACATACTGACAAAACTTTGGTCGACATTGGTACTTGCAGTCTTCACACCGTGCACAACTCATTTCGCGCTGCAATGGAAGAAACCGAGTGGGAGCTAGATCATTCCTGAAGTGTTTGTTTTCCTTATTCAAAAACTCGCCTAGCAAGACGTGATGACTATAAGGATATTACTGCTCACGACACATTCCCATTGAAATTCTGCCCCCACCATTGGGTGGAAAATACTCGTGTGGCGGAGAGGGCGATTGAAATTCTCGATGACGTCTGAACATTTGTGACCGAAGTGGAAAGGAACAAAAACTACACAACTCCAACATCTAAAGCTTTTTCTACAGTGAAAACTCACCTCAAAGACCATCTTCTCCTCGCTAAACTGTACTTTTTCGTAACATTATCAAAGGATGTGACACCTTACCTCACAATGATGCAAACAGATCATCCTATGATTCCATTTATCGTGGATGAATACGAGGACATGACCAGAACGGTTATGAGAAGAGTAATAAAACCATCTGCATTAGACTCGTTGAAAACAAAGGCGGAAATGGTCTCATATAAGCTTGCAGAGAATGACGATGATGTTCTTACGTATAACAAAGTGGAACTTGGATTCAATACCAAACGGACCCTGTCGGAAGTCAACAATGGACGATTGAGAACCACCTTCAAAATGGACTGTAGAAAGGCCCTCAAAGTTTTGACCACACGCTTATTGACCAAGACACCACTCAGTTCTGTGTTATGCAGGAATGCTAGTTGCTTTTCTCTGCGCATCATTGCATCCGACCCTGCCAACAAAGTAAACCCTGCAAAAGTAAACTGACACGTGTACTCAGTGTTCTCGTTGACAACAAAAGGATTGCGGCAAAAAAGTATGATGATACAATACGGCAGTATGACCAATTTCTTACCGACGCGAAGAAGGAGCATTCTGCATTCAAAGAATTATCCTATGCCAAATCGACTGACAAGGACAAGGAAACTCGGGTTGATCAATTCCTGATCAAATTCATTAACTCCGAGAAGTATCCTGACTTATGGTGTGTTTTAAAGATGATTCTGGTCCTGTCACATGGACAGGCCTCGGTCGAAAGGGGATTTTCGGTGAATTCTAAAATTCTTGTTGAAAACAAGAAAGAAGAGACATTTTGCGCGGAACGATTAGTGTACGACGGAATCGCCAGAGAAGGTGGAACGAAAAACATAAAAATCAACAGTTCCATAATTCAGTACCATAAGGGTGCTCGAACAAAATATGAGAATCATCTGGTATACGAGCGAATGGGAAAATCCGACGACAAGAAGCGCAAGGCGAAGCTGGAACGCATGCAAGAAATGACTACTGCAAAAAGACTGTGTGCAGACATAGCTTGTCTTGAGGACTCTTCCGACGAGGCAGCAAAAAAAAACTCGAAGAAACTGGCCACCGTGATTGGCTTGTTAAATTCAATCTGTATCGACAATCTATTAAAAAAAAAAAAAAACGAAACTTGAAGGCGTAAAAAAACGACATTGAAAGATTGGTCAAAGATTAAAATTTAATCTTTAACCATTACCAATCATTAAAATTTAATCGTTAACCAATCTTTCAATGTTGGCTTTTTATCATTTGATTTAATCATGAAATGACATTAACTTGTTTTTGTTTACTGTTTATTAAATTAAGTTATTTAAAAAATGTTTTTTATCATTATCACAGGATCACATATGCCTATATTGTCTCAACACCAATCACACTGGGGCTCACCTGCGATCAAAGAATCAGTTCATTCGCATTATTTGCGATGATTCGTTCGCGATATTTGCGATGATTCAGTTCGATTTTGTTGTCATCAGGAAAACAATTGTGAGAAACGACGACGAAAATGGTGAGTATCTAGTTATAACCAAATTGAATGAGAAATATTTCGATTCCATTGGGTATATATATCGTTATAGACGGTATATTAAGAGTCCCTCGTGATATTTAATTTTTCAGAAGACAAAAATGAAGCTCAAATCACGCGTTGTGCGACACAATTTTGACCACGTGGACCACTTCAAATGTAATACAATCTTACAATGGATCAAAACGGGGAATATGTCGTTATTTTTATAATGTTCATTAACAGCCTGACCTGGAATTATTATACATTCATCTGATTTCATATACTTATGGGAGTATTCCTGAGTAAAACAATATACATGACAGGCGATTATTCGTTCCCACCAAGGCGGTTATTCATTGGCAGACAAATCTGGTGTGCGCTTATTCGATGCATTGAGAATCAGCATCTAAATATGACAGATAATTCTCGATAATATCGCTGTCATTGTCATTTTTAGATTTGGAATTAAAGAGCCTCTCAGGGTAGGTTATTCGGATGCATTTCAAATCAAATCTGGACTTCGAATGTTAATGTTAATGGTATTTTAGCAAATCGAAGAACTTGGGTATCTGTATTGCTCTCGTTTAGATGTGTGCAATTCGATCAAGCGGGCGTAATTTGAGGCGCAGCTTCTTGTTGCGGATTGCGGAGCGACGATCGAATTACCCACATGCAACTATATATACTCAAAATGTCACTGTCATTTGTACTTTCAGAAGATCAGATGCCAACACTGCAAGCTGAAGTTGACCGATCAAGAGAGCGTTTTCAGACATTGGCGGACGAGCCATTCAACACAAGAACTGTGCCTGCTTGTTTGTAACAATGAACAGCCGAATGAAAATGGGAGATTTGAATATAAAGCTGTCAACTTCGGTGTGCAGGCCAGCGAACTCGAGGACAGAGACTATACATTGGATTTGGCTGATATGACTATCAAGGAAGTGCCAAACAATGACCCAGAGCATGTTCGTTCGCCTCCATGTGTTTCAAAAACAAAAGTTCCAAGAACATCAACTCCAATGAAAGATGTACACACATCGAGAGTTTTGTTCGAAGAACAGACCGACTCAACATCGACCTCGACTTTGGATGATGAGAGAGCACTCGATGAAGACACCACTCGAGAAATGTTGGAACTTCTCCCAAAGGTCACAGAATGTTTGCGCGAATGGAAAAGATTAGATGATTGGATGAGTTTTGTCCGGCAACTATCTAAGAGAAAGTTCCCAGAAAATAATATTGCATTCCAGCTATTCATGGACGTTGTTCGGTTTCTTGACACAGAGAATGTTTCTGCTATGCGATATAGCCTCGATGTTCGACAGTTTTGGGCTGTCGGCTATCGTCTATTTCGTGGAAAATTTATTCGATTTATGGGTGGACCAAAGTGTGCGAGTGGACGTGATTCAAGAAACCTTGATACCAAAGATGCAGAGATAAATTTCGTTTGCCCCAGTCTGAATGTGATAAGAAATGAACTCCGGACGAATGATGTCGACTGTGGTTCACCTGGTATTCTTTTTAGAAATATCGACAGTTTTGAATCTGTACTCAACGAAGAGACATCGTGCAAGATTTCCTTCGACGGAAAAAAAATAGCTATGGGTTTTGGTAAACTATTAGGAGAAGTAGATCTTTTCGGCAACGAGGCTAAACCTACCATTTCTGATAGAAAGCAGCGACTTGATGACGAAACAAAAATTTTAGGAAACATGCTATCACAGATCGAGCTCATTGAGGATAGAGGTTTAACGAGTTTAGATGAGAATACAGATGTCTCTAGTATATTGTGCGCGTCCGCGATCAAAGTACCAGAAATCTTTGGTGGCCGAATCAGAGAGATGCGTGAACTCAAGGTTCGAAAGCAATATGTTCATGACCGGCTAATGAAAGAAATAGGCGACAGCATGGACTGGAGAACATCTAAACTTTCCTATGCAATTAGTGCTGTGAAAACATTAATATGCAGACTACAAATTTGCATTGATCAGTTACTCGACTCGGTTGATGGGATTGGAGAAATACATGCAATTTGCTCAGGGAATGGAGACTTATTCGCAAATTCAGACGTGATAGATTTGGCCAAACAAAGGAATTATACATGTTTACATGGCTACCCAGATAGTTCCGAACATGAAAAAAAGTTACCACTCCATGTTATTTGTGAAAACACACCACAACGAACACCAATGTGGATGCAAGTTCGCGGAGAAGCTAAGGTCACGGGGAGCACATTACATAACGCATTAGGACTTTCCACTCTAAAGCAACAGAAAGAACACTATGATAACGTCATCCACGGGAAGCCAAAACAGGAGTTCAGTGCTCACGCTAAGACATGTATGAAACACGGAACAGACAACGAAATACATGCGTTGGCAACGATTGTGTCTAAGATTCTACCCAGCATTCGGCCCGATGTGACATTTCGCGAAGAAGGTTGCTTCATTGAACATCATGCTGACGAGCTGTTCATGGTTGTGAGTCCTGATGGTTCTGGCAGTGTCAATAACAACCGAATACTCGCATTCGAGATAAAATGTCCAATGCCAGGCAAACGATTTGTGACAGACGTACATTACACTATCCCAAAGCGTTATGTATGCCAGCTTCTCGCGGAGATGAGTGTTATGCGGTGTGATGAACTATTCTATGTCTGCTACTCTGAGCACAGCACAACTGTCTTTCTGGCTAACTTTGACAGTTCAACATGGAATGATATAATGTCGTACGCGAAAGAACTGTATGGCCAAAAGAAGACCACGCGACCCACGAAAAAAAGTGAACAATCGAAGCATATACTCGAACTGATATCCACATACATCGATAAGAATGTCAGCTTCGTCGGAGAATTTCCATCGGTCAGGGCAGTCAAGTGTTCATGCATGCCAGATAACGCAAGACCAGAGACATCACGGGGATTTCATGAAACCTCACCTCCTTCAGACAGACATGTTTCGTTGGAGCAGGCGAAAACCCGAGTAACAAAGGTTAGTCCAATTAAAGTTTCTTTTAGCTTTATATGGTGAATTGTCGAAAATAACTTTAACGTTTTTATATCAATTGATCCGATAGGTCTGTCAGATAGCAACGTCCAGCTTTTTAGAAAATATATTGATGTGTATATTTATGGTGACTGCAGAACAGCCATCAAACAAAATAAACTACTAATGAATTAGTGTATGTAAAATAACACCACACTCAAGATTACGCGTAATTCCCATGAGAATACAGGGCATATCAAGAGGGGCCAAGAGGAGACGGTCTCACCTACATACTGACAACAACCTACAGGGCAAATTTCATTTTATTTCATTCGGTTAATAAATAGGCCGCGCCAAAGGATATTTTAAGTAAAACCAAAGATGATCACCGTCGGCCATGTTTTCATTCGTCCGGACAATGGGACGGACACACACCATGACTATCGCTTGGCTTAAAAAACTTTATGACGACAGCCCACTCATAAGTGATACCATATGCATTTTAAAGTCTTGATCAACTGGGGGCTTGCAAATTAGGGTGTTTTGAACACATTCATTCAGAAGATACTATTTTCACCACTGAGTAGAGTACCTAGGCGGATTATATATCAAAACATTATATATATCTTCTGAATAAATGTGTTAAAATCACCCAAATTTACAAGCCCTTAGCTGAGTCAGTCCTCAAATAAGTATCATCTTCATTTTTTCTGTTTGTATCTATAGGCTATCGACGCGCTCAATGCGGCGAACGACTTGACGAGATTACCAGCCAAAGAAGTATTGGTATTTATGCTATCTGACATGGACCGAATCAAAAGACCAGATCTTCCACACGCAGTGCCAGTGGGATATGGTTTGACAGGGTACAGTCTTGGTATGTGTAACATGCGCGCTGCGCTTTTGGCAGTTCTGAAGGAATGCAAACGCAGGGGACTTCATGTGGTTACTGTGTCATCTGATGGTCAATTCATAAATATGTGCGTACGGTCCTCAAGTGGTCACCCACTCACGCTGATACAACTCGTTAAAGACACGTGGGACGAGGCCAAGAAAGTAAGTAAGTCTGCACAAGTTAACCCTCTTTTCAATGTAAACAAGCCACCACGAAAATTGGATTCTTGGGATGATGTCGTTGAATGTCTGGATGTCAGTGCTTCTTTCAGTACAACCGAGAATGGAGTGGCAATGAACGGCCCAATTGTCGTCAACGGTCTGAAACACACAAAATGGCGTCAACTGTACACACCAAAACGTATAACAAACTTAACGCAAAAGCGAACAAAGGAATTAGCGGATGATGAACCCGATGAGTCAGAAGATCACATTCTTCACTTGATGCCACAGGATATTCAGGATGGTCTGGATAAGGACACGATGGATAAAATAAAGTCTATAAATAAGCTACTGACGGAAGTGAAAGCTACAAGTCAAGATCGTGTTAATTCTCAAACCAACTCTTGTGACATTAGTAATCCGCTGGGCAGCCAGGAGGATGATGATGGAATAATGGATGCAAGTGAATCGGTAGTATTAGTTGATTCTGGAGATACACACATGTCAACGGTTGAGGAATCAGAATCAGATTTTCTAGGGGAGGACGTTCTAAGTCGTATGTTGTCCTCTCTCATTGTTAATGGATCTACTTCTGGTCGATGTAAGTGGAAAACGATGACACCCTTGAAATTCACAGACTTACTCTCAAATTTACATAGGAACAGTAAACTGATGACTAAACTTGATCTCGTCGTTTGCCTGGAATCAATTAACAATGCACATTTGAATAGATCGAAGTTTACGAAACCTGAACTCGTTAATGAATTATGTCATTCTGCTGGCATGCCTGGAATCGTTGTGAAAAAGTCACCACCAACCTTGCAGCGTATTCTCAAAGATACATTCATGAGGAAATATCCGAAAGTAGCAACGAATGCTATACATGCAGTCAATTCTTTTCCTGAAAAAGTGATGAAATGGAGGGAGGAGACAGCCACGGTCTTCAATTGGGAAGTGTCTGTAGATGGTACTGGTCAGATATACGTGTTCTACAGTTTCCCTGAATTTGTTTCAGAACTGGATCAAGAATTGATCTACCTTATCGATTGCCATCATTTATTTGTTAATATCCGATGTTTGGTTTGCCGCAAGGGGATTCCATCTCGGGGAATTAAGAGGGACGCATGGATTCAAGTAGCAAGAAGCAATAAAACAAGTTTGAATCCAGCAATCGTTGAAGATGTTATCGATTCACAATCCAATGCTGTAGCACAGTTAGTGTTCTCCGAGGAAGTTGAAAGCGTGATGAAAGCAATGGGCTTCCTTCAAGAAGCTGTTTTCTGCCGTGTTATACGAGAGTGGTATGAAGCAGAGGATGCGGTTGGTCGGAGTGCATTATCGCGTTTCGAGCGTCGTCTGCGAATAAGGGAGTGGCTTTTGGGTGGTGTTACGATCGGTGATTTCCCACCACCAGGTCAATACATATCTGGGTTGACAAGTGTACAATTTGAAGGCCTAATGACAAACCTGGATCGCCGTCTTCAATTATATGTGCTTACAAAGGGTGGCAGCTATAATGTAAGAGCACCAAACACGCTGGATTCGGAAAATTTCTTCGGGGAATTTCAGGAACTTGACCCGAAGGGAACAGGAGTTCTTCTGGCAGACGACATCCCTCACGCACTTGCAGCTGCAAGTTATATCATGAAGACTCGCGTCGATCCCGATAGGTAAGATTTGAATTTACCCTATACGTTTTACTGCTGTAACTGAATCAATCCGGTAATTGCAGAGGATATACATAGTAACCGAGTAAGCGTTTCTGTTTCTGACATCTTGCTGATGTTTCTGCACTGGGAGCTTTAAAGATGGATTATCTCTAAAATAACACATTTTAAATAGTTGCGTGGGTATATAATATTAAATATGAACTGAAGACCCCTGTCCGGAAAAGCTTCTATCAATTAATATTGATTTTATTTCGAATATTAAATCGGGACCGTTTATGTGTCTATATTTAGAACAGACCATTCGGATGATACCATGTTGCGATATAAAGCACTGGGCTGTTCCTGTGGCTATGCACCGAAAATCAAATGTCCCAGATTGATTGTTTGTATTGTTTCGTCCCACAGATATAAGCGATAATGATTATAATTAACGTTTATTTGTGACAGAATTGTACAATAAAATTTCTGGTCTCTGTTAACAGTAACCACTATTGTTCGTTAGCCGAACAAACACACCTTTTTAGACCAGAACATATTCGAAATAAAATTAATATTAATCGATAGAAGCATTTCCGGATAGGAGTCTTCGATTCAAATATAATATGTTATACCCCGGTAACTATATAATGTTTACAAAGAGATAATCCACCTTTAAAAGCTTGTGATGTTTTATCCCATATATTTTCGGTTGACTTTGTTGTCTATCTATAACTGTTGCCGGTATCTTAATCTCCATGCAGACGTAAAGATAATGAAGGTGTTGATATGTTTTGCTACCGTGTATAATTGACTGTTGCATATCACGCTCAATGATACATATTTTGTTCAGGAAATTCCACATGAGTACATTCAAGAGACGCACAGTGTATGACACACACAACATTTCTGCTTCCGACGGTCACACAAGGCCCAAGGCCAAGGCGTCTTCAAAGAACGGCTGCGTTGACTCTATACAATTGATGTAAGTGTCGATAGGTGTGCTATATACCACTTTGATTATATGTAGCTAAATGATATAAAATCGATAATTGATGAAGTCGAACTATTAAATCTGATACAATCGAGGGCTCGTAAACCAATGTTTTCAACGCAAATAATAGTGGGTCGAGGATATAGGTGAGTAATAGATCAAGACGTTCTGTATTTAACTTTATATCTAGGTATTTATAAATACGGATCTGAGGCATCTAGATAAATAATTTGTGTTACCCACTTTCAGAATAAATTCAGATATGAATCACATATATACTCGACTCACTTATATTATCTTCTAAATAAAATGATTTAAACACCTGAATGTAAGTTTCCTCAAATTGGCCCCAATTGAATCAGTCGTTATGATGTGCAAGGCAGTATCCAACGTTTCGGTGTGGTGGAACTAATCAAGATAACGCTTGATGCGGAGATATATTTTGCTGCAATATGTGTCTGAGACATAGATCTATGTACAACGTATTGTCTAAAAATTCACCAATTAATGCAATGCAATTAATGTTTATACAATTATTGTTTAAATTCAAACTTGGTTGGTTTGTTGGTTGGGGTTTAACGTCGCTTTTCACAACTACGGCGATATCACGACGGTCAGTTTTATTGGTGGAGGAAAGCCCACACGGCGTCCCTTTATATTCAAACCATATGGATCGAGCCCTCATTATATCTTAAGCTAAACGTGTAACCTTTTTCAAAATGGTTCCTTTGGACATTGGTGATAAGTATATACGAGGGGAACAAAGTAATGGGTTGTAGGAATAAATGTTTTTCGGAAATGTCTGAGCGATGGAATATACCCCCTCTCTTCCTATGCATATATGAGTTTGAGACACATTTCAAATAGGATGGTTCTCGTTCTATTTCAGAAATCACCACTTTGACCTCATGGACAATTCGAAGAAACATACACGAAAAAATGCAACCATTTCAAGTGTTGATCAACCATCCAAGGGAACACGGGGTGTGAGAGAATATCATCGGAAAGACGAGTCAAAAATGCTCCATCACAAGTTGCAGAATATGAACTTATAGTGTTTGTTTGTTACTGCATTTGAAAGAACGTGGCTTTTTGATTCGGAATAAGAACACAACGCACAGTATACATATGTATATTATCATATCGTCAAAACAATAGGACACATTTAATCCTTCCCACAGTGGGCGTTTCTTCGATGGCGATGGTACGACTGCTTCCAGTTGAACACTTTAGCGCACACGTCGCACGTATACTTCAAGTCTCCGTGTTTGGACCGCATGTGTATGCGCTTTATGTGTTTTGTTGAGAATGTCGCATCACACAGACCACATTCTAGTTGCTCTCCCTGACAGGCTTGGATATGGCGGTTCAGTGTCTTCTTCTGTGTAAATTCCCTCTTGCATGTTGAACATTGAAATGGGGTATTACCGTTATGTACGTTCATGTGTGCCTCTAGATCGGTTCTGGTGTACATAACCTTTTCGCATATGTTACATTTGTGCTTGTCTTTTAGATGTTTCACATTTATGTGAACCCGCAGACCATTCTTTGTGTTGAATGTTTTTGGGCACAGATGACATAGTATGTATGCCTTATTTGTGGTACCTGTGCTGTGTTGGGTGATGCCATCTTCGGTTTCTGTGTGTTTCCCCTTCACATGGCGCGCCAAATTCTGCTTATATCTAGAGCTGTATGAACACTCAGCACACTGGAAGGTCTCGGAACGCGGTTTGATAGGTGTGCTGGAAAACTGTGGTTCGTTCAATTCCACCGCCCCAAATATACTCTCTTCACCAGTGAAGATATCCGATCCATCATGCATGGCTGATTCGTTGGCAATGGTGGCTACGGACAAATCGAGCAGGAGGGCAGATTCTTCCAAAGATAATACATCACCGATAACACCCGTATACAATCTGAAATGGAAGATAGAAAAAAAATAGATTCTATCGATCGAGAGAGAGAGAGAGAGCGAGAGAGAGAGAGAGAGAGAGAGAGAGAGAGAGAGGGGGAGAGGGAGAGGGAGAGGGAGAGCGGGAGAGAGAGGGAGAGAGAGAGAGCGCGAGAGGGAGAGGGAGAGGGAGAGAGGGAGGGAGAGAGAGAGAGAGAGAGAGGGAGAGAGATAGGGAGAGAGAGGGAGAGAGAGTGAGAGGAGGAGAGGAGACCAAACCTATTCACGCGCACACACAAAATGACACAGGTTACATGTATATATGGTATTAACGGCGGCTACGTTGGCAGCCATTTTGTAAGATGTCATAATCTGATAATAAACCTAACATTTTCCAGACTCACATTAGTTTCTTTTTGAACAGAATCAACTCAATTCCCCCCTCAAATGTTTTTATATATATGGGAACTGACACCATTTTGCTGGGAACATGGAAAAATGGAGATATTTCGGGTTCTCGTTCTTATTAAATTAGATGGAGTGGACAGTGGTCTACCTTGATGCCAAATTTGACGGTTGTGTCGTCATTTGCACGATTGTAACAGTCAGCCACGCTAAGAATTGAAGTTGCTAATCAGGAATGAATCATCGCCTTTTGAGAGGGAATGAACATGATTGGAACCTCGAAATCACGAATGAATCAACGCGTTTGTTCAGTTGATATTCGACGGTAAAAATCTCAAGAATGGCGATGATTTAACTCGTGCTAAATGTTTTCATGTCATTAGGGGGATTATAGTACCTGGTTTTACTCCATAATAATCGTCTCATATTCTCTGGAAATGTTGTAGTGTCAACGAGAATTTCGCTATGGGAAATCACATGCAAATTTAAAAAAAAAATTGGTTGCGATTTTTGACTACGAAAATGACACATTTCGGTACACAAATACCTTATACATATGCTAATCAACTTCATTGTTCGATAAAACATTTTAGGTACTTACCTTTCAGTCATAATTTCAAATTTCGAGAGCAAAAACTTTTTGAAGCGTGAAAGACCGTGTTTAAAAATCGGGAACGAATAAGCGCGTAACCGAAACGAATCATCGCGCAAAATCGGAAATGAACTGATTCTTTGATCGCAGGTGAGCCCCAGTGAATCAGTAACAAAACAGTACTTACAATACCAATCAAACCAAAGCATTGATACATTCAAGCAGATAATTTATATATACATGTGTATATGTACTATATAATACAGTACTATAAAATACTATATTATACTATATAAATATATTTAAATATATTAATTAAGCTAAAATGTCACTATGTACAGTGGCAAAGTATTTGAGTAAATTATTATTAAATGATAAAATCAGAGACTGAAAGTGTAGCTTTATTCATTTAATATATAATAATGTATATTGGGTATATTATTTATATTATATGTGCGTGTCTGAAAAGTTCAATGCTTTTAAATTTTCCTTGGGTTCTTTTCTGTTACTTTTAGGTTTTGAAACAATACATATGAGGTTCTGTGATTGAACCATCTCCCAACCACCAATAACAGCTTCAATCAGTATACATACACCATGTCTTAGATTTTTAGTATTTAAACTGATTTAATTAGTAAATTAGCTTATTTAATTGTAGTGGAGCCTGCAAATGTACATGAATGTGAAGTTATCATAATCAACAAACAATATTTAACATTTTGTTTTGCCCGTGATAGTGTTAAAAGGGTGCTTGAAAAGTCATTAAAAGGTCATTAAAAAGGTGCTTAAAAGTGCTTAAATTTAGTTTTTGGGAACCTGTATGAACCCTGAACTAATAAGGAATTTTAGTACAAATACCACACAACTATTTAGTTTATTCAGTAATCCAAACTTTAGGGTGGGTTGGCATAAAAAATCCTCATCATTAAATTTCATGAATTGATTGTGAATTATGGACAGAACTAAACGTGGAAATTTAAAATTAAAGCACCATATAAAGGCTCCAGACTTGCTCTCTCAGTGGCAATTGAATTTTCAAATTTGGATATTTCACTGAGTGTCTGAGAACATTGATTATACCACCATCATTATGGGGGTGGGGTATAGGAATATGATTTCCGGCTTGTACTTCAGTCCGTCCGTCTGTGGATTTGTCCAAGTGTCTTTAAAGTGTTTGAATTTGAGTCATAAAATTAAGGAGGTTGCATACTGAGGGCACTCATTTCATCTACTATATAATTTGAGACTTCCGTATATATATATATATGTATGTGTGTATATGTGTACTTCATGGAATCCAAAATGCGTGTTCAGATTTAGCTCAATTTTCGTATATAAGTGTAAAATCCCACCGACACGGCCGTGGTCGCGTTTTGGAGAAGCTCAGAGCACCGTTTCTCCATATAAAGAGCGTCGTTTTCGCTATCTACTTATCTGTATGACGGGAGTCTGTAGCGTTTGTTTTCAATTCAATGCAATGTTATCGCTCGAGCGTTGTCTGTCGTTCCTAGGAAGGGGGGATTTCTACGGGTAAATTTTTCCGCCAGAAACAAAAAATTAAAAAAATTTAAAAATAAAAAAACAATTCAGAAAAAAAATATATTAAATTTAAAAAACATTAAATTCATATTAAAAAATAAAAAACAAAAATAAATAAAAACAAAATAATTAAAAAAATGTCATGTTTCTGACGAAATTTGGTAAAAATGCAGCACAAGTGTCTCGGAACCTGTTGCAATTGCTTTTTCGAACAAAGCCATGGGACGAATGCCGCCAGTGGCTGGCTAACCTGCTAGTCTGATATAAAGTGGAAATGAATTTAACTGAAACAATAAAAAGTTTAATAAAAATCAGTGATATGATTTTAAGATTAAAATAATTCTAATACACGACTGTCTGTTGTTCCATGAATGATTATTTCATAATAATTCCAGATCAACTTCACTTGTTTCTGATTCGATGAATCATATGATTTCCCCTTTTGAAAGTCGGGATTAATTTTCACTTTCAGTTTTAGAACAACATTGCAGACGAACAGATGTGACCAATCAAAACGCTTAACACTAAATGCAGGCCCGTCATCCAATCAACACACACGATACAGCGACTCCTGTGTAGTTTATATTTAGCGCAGTTTCTGGTTACCGTACATATGGAAAACTTTGAGTATACTTTATTCGCATCTTGAGAATCAGACCGACTGAGACCGTCTGTGTGGTAAAAAAATTTAAACCTCAAAGGCTCAGACCGACTGAGACCGTCTGTGTGGTAAAAAATTTTAAACCTCAAAGGCTCAATATAATAATTTGAGTCGGCGGCTTTTAAAGCTATCAGTTAGGGCGAGCAGAAACCAACAATTTATTAAGTGTAGCCCTGCAGGGGTATCCATAGTCCCACTGGGACAGTTCCACCTCTAGTTTTGTTTGCCTCTCAAAACTTGGTATTTCTCTACATTCCAGAACATTTTTTCCGAAAACAAGCAAGAATCAGATCATCATGTGCACCTAATAGACAAGAATGTTGAGGTTATACGGGGAAACGTTGGTCACATGTACAAGATGATCGGCAAGCTGAGGTCATTCATAGCACAGCAGGTAATAAATGATTCTTAAAGGCACATCTTGCATTGCGATTTCTGCATCAATGGTGTCAAAACATTCTCTTGGATATTCGTCGTCGTACTTTGGGCCCTGGTTCCTCAATGTTCCAACATGAAATAGATCGGGCTGACTATGATTCTACAAATGACGAGAGTACTATGTCTACCTAATTGTTAATCACCTATACATTCTCTGTATGTACTAGTAGCATGTTTTAATAAGATACGAGGGTCCTCAGTTTTCAAGACTTCGTGCTATTGCACGACTAGTATGATTTCTCTGTAGAGATTTAACAATTTGAAAAATTCATGTTGTTTACCTGAGATCACTTGGCAATGTTGAAAGATTCCACTTCCTTGAAACATCGGAGTAAATGCTCTGTTTGTTATGCTCAAATAGAACAAATCCTACACTTTGGTTGCGATGCCCAAATTAGGAAATTATGCAAAAAATACGAGCATCTGAAGGCGTGATTTTTGTCGGAAAATGTCTCTAAATAGAGCTTGGATAAAGGTTATCTGTGGGTCATTAAACAAAATTCACCAACATAATATAGAAGCAACTAGTTACACATCGACATGCAAAAGAATCAATGATACTATGATTGATTTATCTTGACCACAATGAAATTAAATGCCTCCTAGTATTCATGTGGTGGCCTGGTGGGGAAGGTATCGCTTGAACAGCTCTGGAAATATACACTAAGTTTGACTAAAATATCAAACTTGCTATATGCTTTCTGGTGTGTTTTATTATTCACATACTGCATTGGTATGACATTGATCAAGCCTTGAAATAGCGTGTCTGTCATTTGCAGAATGAGGTCCCCAGAGGGCGAATTTAGTGATGCTACCCCGCATAGTGGGCTAGCATCACCAAATTCACCCTCTGGGAACCTCATTCTGCTGAGGTGTAAGCAGAATGAGGTCCCCAGAGGGTGAATTTGGCGATGCTAGCCCGCTATGCGGGGTAGCATCACTAAATTCACCCTCTGGGGACCTCATTCTGCAAATGACAGACACGCTATTTCAAGGCTTGACATTAGTGTCACTAGTGTTTTATAAGAATTGTCCCCATATCACTGATACTTATCTACGACTACATCCCAATGTCCAGGCCTACAAATTTGAGGCGAACGATCATTTAGTTCGCCTGGAGGTTATCTAAAATGAAAATGCCACAAATGAAAAACAGGTTATGCCAAAGTTTTATAAATTCAGGTTTCGCGATAACTAATTCTCACCTTAATTTTTGCTCAATCAGGTCCCAAAATGAGATATTCAAATTTATTATGGTAGTTCAATGAGTTGCCCATCTGTAGTTAATAATACCAGTTGTAGTGATTATAATAGTTTGTGTAAGTCTCCTGCTAACCTATGGTATGGGATACCTAAGCACAAACCAGGTGAACATGATGAATAGACTGGAGTCAGGACAAGGCAAGCTGCTTTAATCAATAGTGATGAGCCGATGAATGGCAACAAGCCATATTTCCGACTAAATCCTGAAAAGTTACCCATAATTCTGCTGTGGTTAAGAAGTTGATTAATTAGAGCATTACTGTATAACTAATCACCTTATTGAGCTGGAGTCAGTTCTTCCCACATAATACATAGACAGGCTCTACATATGAGGGGATAAATTTAAGCATTAACCCTTTACCCAACAGAAGGGCCCTGTGCCAATGCATTCTCTTATATATGCGAGTCGACCATAGGTCGCCTCGCATATATAAGAGAATGCATTGGCTTAACACATTAAAAATTATAAAATTGTTAAAGAATGTAAGAAAAAATGGTAAAAAGTGTTAAAAATGCACAATGCATTCTCTTATATATGCGAGGCGACCTATGGTCGACTCGCATATATAAGAGAATGCATTGGCACAGGGCATAACTGTAACCATCTTACCATCACAATGTGGTCAATGAGCCGGTTCCAATGATATCCATATTTGTATGGTTTTATTGAGACAGACCGAAGATATTTTAGGCTGTTGAAGCTTTATTTGGGCGTTTTTGGCCGGTTTGTTGGGTAAAGGGTTAAAGATCTAAACATATTGTTTGTTTAAAAAAAAAAATTGTTAATACCTGTCTAGTTTTTTGGCTCCATAATAGGAAACAAGCAAGTTTTGTTTTGGCCTTAGCTACAATATAGCTATTCATGTCATGATTGATGTACTATCAATAAAGTGGAATCTTTACAGCATTGTGATCAATACTGAGTTCACCCGATTTGCATGCTACTGACATTACAAAATACATTGTTATCAGTTTTAACATACTGCTGGAATTTTAAAGCTTGAGAAACTCAAGTTTAAAAAAAAATTTGATACTATTAATTTTATTTTAGACAATATTACAAACAGTATTAAATTTTAACTGGGTATGGTCGATTAATCGGGAAACAATCAGCACTATATAGCAATCACAGACTAAAATAAAATATAAATTATAAACACAGCTTTCACAGTGACCAATCTAGTTTAAAACTTTCCAACACATTCTGATGTATTCATTGTGTGGAATTTGATGGGGCAATTAAATTGTCACTCAGGAAAATGTATAAGTTTGTGACTCCCATTTCTGTGAATGTAAGTGTCAAAAAAATGGGATGCAGCCAGTTGTTGCCAGGAAATATACAAATTGAATACATACATGTATATTATTCCTTCAACAGTTCTTGGTAAACCTACAAATTGTAAATTCAGGCCCATTTGTAATGCAGGCCTTTTTGTAAATCATCTTACACATATATATTTTAATACTGAATACAATTAAAGGGAGTGTAATCTATCAATTTTGTATATCTAATTATCTATCCACTCTCAACGTGTGTCAATATGTTACTTCCCTCTATTTTGGAATAAAATTTAAGACTGTATATGACCACTCGGTTGTCAAAATGTCATACATACAGCTTGGAGCACCTCCAGGCGGGGTGTGAAAAGAAATAAAATTAAAAAAAAACAAATTAAATACTTACCTACCTACCTTACCCTGGACAGGTCCAATTAGCAGAAACACCTGATCGCTCCATTGACAGTAACATATGAAATTATTCCCTTTCCAAGTTGAGCTACAGTGTCATGGACACTTTCATTCCTAATTTTATTGGCTGCTTCAACATCCGCAGAATAGAGAAATATAATGCTATTACTAATAACAGTACTACAGTAATGCCCCAAGTAATCGACTTCTTAACCACAGCAGAATTATGGGTAACTTTTCAGGATTTAGTCGGAAATATGGCTCTTGTTTGATCTATATTGATTCTGGTATATGAGAAAATCCAAAAAAATTACCAGACCTGAGCAATTAATATGTGCTTTAATATATATATAGGACTTACCCATCCTTGTATACAGCAATGCCATAATTAATAGCCTCCATAACCACAGCAGAATTATGGGAAATATGGCTTGTTGGAATTCATCGGAAAGCTCTCCCCGAGAGCTTTCCGATGAATGGCAACAAGCCATATTTCCGACTAAAACCTGAAAAGTTACCCATAATTTTGCTGTGGTTAACCCTTTACCCAAGAGAATGCATTGGCTTAACACATTAAAAATTATAAAATTGTTAAAGAATGTAACAAAAAATGGTAAAAAGTGTTTTTTAGGCCAATGCATTCTCTTATATATGCGAGGCGACCTATGGTCGACTCGCATATATAAGAGAATGCATTGGCACAGGGCATATAAACTGTAACTACCACAATGTGGTCAAGGAGCCGGTTCCAATGATATCCATATTTGTATGGTTCTATTGAGACAGACCGAAGATATTTTAGGCTGTTGAAGCTTTATTTGGCCGGTTTTGGCCGATTTGTTGGGTAAAGGGTTAAAGAGTTGATTACTTAGGGAATTACTGTAGTAAAGGATACCTTCACTGATTCACGAGGATTTTGAAATATTCTGGTAGCATATTGGTGCACGCAAGTGAATCGGGCGCACACATGAGCTAGTGTGAAAGTGAAAACTTCTATATCTCCTTCTGGGGAATATCAAATGTTATTTAACCTTGTTAACCCTTTCAGTGCCAAGTCCGATTTTTGTATCAACCCATATACCCTGTGCCAATGCATTCTCTTATATATGCGAGTCGACCATAGGTCGCCTCGCATATATAAGAGAATGCATTGGCCTAACAATTTTTCATCATTTCTTATTATTTTTTACAATTTTTTACAATTTTATTAATTTGTTCTTATAATCTTGAACTCTTTCAGTGCCAGACTTATTTTGTATCCAAATTGTAGTTTTAGTGCCAGGGAAATCTTACGTTTGTCATGGGCATCAAAATTATTACTATGAATACTTGGTGATAGTTTTGAGTTATAGCATGCCCCTAACACGGGCCGTCATGTGCCCCACGAGAATCGGTTCGAAATCTGCAGACGACCCAGCGCGAAATCGAACGTGTCTCGGCGCCCTTCCGGTCATAAATGTCAGGGTCGGCTCCAAACTTGAATTAAACAGCGACACAGGTGAGTTAATGCAGAATATAACACACAATGCATACTCCACAATGATTACTAGTATCGAATCAGTAGCTTTTATGGAGTATTATGCGATAAGATTTGTTTATTTTACATGTTTACAAAAGTCATTATTTGCAAGTGCATTTTCAATGGAATATTCCACCAATTTCCACGAGTGATTAACCGCAATTCTGGAAGCTACGCTTGAGTATACTGTTGCTCAATGTTAGATACATACATTTCCTAGCTCCCAAACCACAAGTAAGTTTAGTATTATACTTGTATGCCACAAAAAATTAATCTTAAAATGACCCGAAAATGTCACGGTTCCCTTCCGGTCAACTGTTAGCATTTGGGTTCGCATCGGTTTGATCATGCCCCAGTTCCGAATCTGCACGTATTTAGTTTTCGCATTATTTGTTGGAGACTTATCATGCATATTTTATTTCCATATTTACTAGTAATGACAAGCACCACATATGACATAATTTATACGGCAATAACTTGTTAAATGCACCTTGCTAGGCGACTTCGAAGCACAAACTATTATTTTATTTAAAAGGATGTAGTTTTTATGTGTAAAGAATAAGTGGGAATACATTTACACACCTGGCATTGATCCGATATGACTCGTGTTGCGTACACGTCGCTAAAATCATAATAGGCCTACTGTCTACATTATATAATGTATCGTCTCAAACTTACACAAGTTTGTTTCTGTTATCTAACCGAATAATGGTTGTTTATGCCTGTTTGGTGGCTTCATATACATGTCCAAGCATACACCATGCATATTGCATAGCAGGATTTAAATTCATTTAACTTGACAAATCTGACACCCAAGTAGTGGTGGACTTTTAGAGATCTTTAAATAGTATATTTACACTGGGGCAAACGAAATTAACACGAGCCGTGTCGGTTTCGAGAAAAGCCAACACATTTCGGACCTCCCATAAAACGAATGAACTTTGAACCGAAACATTCATAACCAACTCCCCAGAATTGTTTTGTCTGTGGACTATATCTCATCCCCATAACATTTTCAGTTTCCAAAAACTTCACTACGTCCATAAATAGCTGGAACGATATGTTCTGCATGGGGAACGTTCCGGATGATAATAGTCGGAGGAATGCCATCCAATCAGCTAATCGGTCATGCGAAATAAGAGATTCTATGGCCGATGGAATTAGCTTGTTTATTTCTTCCATTATTTGTTTATGCCTGCTTGGTGACATCATATACATGTCCATGCATATTGCATAGCAGGATTTAAATTCATTAAACTTGTCAAATCTGACACCCAAGAAAGAGAGAGAGATTGTTTATACCTCCACGCACGGGAGACGTAGCGTACAACGTATATACAATTACATAATAAAAAAAATATTACATATTATAGCACCTTATTACACTCTTGATGTCAGTGTACATGCTAGCAATAACTCTCAGTATACGTCCACCGATACCTTTTCCATTTAACTTATATATTAAACCATCGTGCCACAAAGAAGACTGCGATATGGACGAGTCGGAACGTGTCACCGAGGACGAGTCTTGTGACGTGATATCTTCTGCCAACAATTCGACTGTCGTGGAAGAAATAAACAAGCTAATTCCATCGGCCATATAATCTCTTATTTCGCATTAGATGACTGGATGGCATTCCTCCGACTATTATCATCCGGAACGTTCCCCATGCAGAACATATCGTTCCAGCTATTTATGGACGTAGTGAAGTTTTTGGAAACTGAACATGTTATGGGGATGAGATATAGTCCACAGACAAAACAATTCTGGGGAGTTGGTTATGAATGTTTCGGTTCAAAGTTCATTCGTTTTATGGGAGGTCCGAAATGTGCTGGCTTTTCTCGAAACCGACACGGCTCGTGTTAACTTCGTTTGCCCCAGTGTAAATATACTATTTAAAGATCTCTAAAAGTCCACCACTACTTGGGTGTCATTAAATGAATTTAAATCCTGCTATGCAATATGCATGGTGTATGCTTGGACATGTATATGAAGCCACCAAACAGGCATAAACAACCATTATTCGGTCAGATAACAGTAACAAACTTGTGTAAGTTTGAGACGATACATTATATAATGTAGACAGTAGGCCTATTATGATTTTAGCGACGTGTACGCAACACGAGTCATATTGGATCAATGCCAGGTGTGTATATGTATTCCCACTTATTGTTTACACATAAAAACGACATCCTTTTAAATAAAATAATAGTTCGTGCTTCGAAGTCGCATAGCAAGATATCGCCGTATAAATAGTGTCATATGTGGTGCTAGTCATTACTAGTAAATATGGAAATAAAATATGCGTGATAAGTCTTCAACGAGCACGAAAATACTGGTAAAATAATGCGAAAACTAAATACGTGCAGATTCGGAACTGGGGCATGATTAAACCGATGCGAACCCAAATGCTAATAGTTGACCGGAAGGGAACCGTGACATTTTCGGGTCATTTTAAGATTAATTTTTTGTGGCATACAAGTATAATACTAAACTTACTTGTGGTTTTGGGAGCTAGGAAATGTATGTATCTAACATTGAGCAACAGTATACTCAAGCGTAGCTTCCAGAATTGCGGTTAATCACTCGTGGAAATTGGTGGAATATTCCATTGAAAATGCACTTGGAAATAATGACTTTTGTAAACATGTAAAATAAACAAATCTTATCGCATAATACTCCATAAAAGCTACTGATTCGATACTAGTAATCATTGTGGAGTATGCATTGTGTGTTATATTCTGCATTAACTCACCTTTGTCGCTGTTTAATTCAAATTTGGAGCCGACCCTGACATTTGTGACCGGAAGGGCGCCGAGACACGTGCGATTTCGCGCTGGGTCGTCTGCAGATTTCGAACCGATTCTCGTGGGGCACATGACGCCCCGTGCCTAAGGTTTTATCTAGTTTGTTTTTAAATTCGCTATAGCATGCTTAAGCATACCCCAAACAAAAAATAAAATATAATTTTTTTTTTAATTTTAAAATGTTTTTATCGGCCTGGTGCTCTACAGACCGTAAATTAGGGCCGATGAGATCGGCCCCTGGCACTGAAAGAGTTCATGTTTCTGATAAATCACTGTTGAATTTTATTTTTCAGCAGAATGATGCTGACCTTCCAATGAGGGACTATCTGCACGAGGAAGTAGATGGCTCAGTTGGAGAGGAAGACCAGCCCTGGAATATTGTTCAGAGGATCCCGGACTTGAAGGAAAATAAGAATGTTGAAATAGAAGTTATCAAAGGTGACAATACTGAAATTCACGATCGAAAGAAGAGGTCCCTCTCTGGTGAATCACAGTTAATGGAGACCAACAATGAAATCCACGATCGAAAGAAGAGGTCCTTCGGTCTCCCGCCACATTATCAGGCGTTGATAGACAATAATGTTCCTATCATGCCAGGTATGGCGCCACGTAATCCTGCACTTCGACATCTGTTTTTTACCACATGGATGAAAACAAACTTTAAACCATATAAATCGTCGATTAAACGAAGCCATGTCAGAAGACCTATACGTAACAGGAATCGCAAAAGGTTACCAAGTAAAAGGTGGTTACCAAGAAATGACAACAGAAATAGTAGAAAGAAGTGGTATAATAAACCGATTCGTATAGGAAAACGATCCGCTGATTCTCACGAAATAAATAGACTAGCTGGTGAATCACAGTTAACGGAGACCAACAATGAAATCCACGATCGAAAGAAGAGGTCCTTCGGTCTCCCGCCGCATTATCAGGCATTGATAGACAATAATGTTCCTATCATGCCAGGTATGGCGCCACGTAATCCTGCACTTCGACATCTGTTTTTTACCACATGGATGAAAACAAACTTTAAACCATATAAATCGTCGATTAAACGAAGCCATGTCAGAAGACCTATACGTAACAGGAATCGCAAAAGGTTACCAAGTAAAAGGTGGTTACCAAGAAATGACAACAGAAATAGTAGAAAGAAGTGGTATAATAAACCGATTCGTATAGGAAAACGATCCGCTGATTCTCACGAAATAAATAGACTAGCTGGTGAATCACAGTTAACGGAGACCAACAATGAAATCCACGATCGAAAGAAGAGGTCCTTCGGTCTCCCGCCGCATTATCAGGCATTGATAGACAATAATGTTCCTATCATGCCAGGTATGGCGCCACGTAATCCTGCACTTCGACATCTGTTTTTTACCACATGGATGAAAACAAACTTTAAACCATATAAATCGTCGATTAAACGAAGCCATGTCAGAAGACCTATACGTAACAGGAATCGCAAAAGGTTACCAAGTAAAAGGTGGTTACCAAGAAATGACAACAGAAATAGTAGAAAGAAGTGGTATAATAAACCGATTCGTATAGGAAAACGATCCGCTGATTCTCACGAAATAAATAGACTAGCTGGTGAATCACAGTTAACGGAGACCAACAATGAAATCCACGATCGAAAGAAGAGGTCCTTCGGTCTCCCGCCGCATTATCAGGCGTTGATAGACAATAATGTTCCTATCATGCCAGGTATGGCGCCACGTAATCCTGCACTTCGACATCTGTTTTTTACCACATGGATGAAAACAAACTTTAAACCATATAAATCGTCGATTAGACGAAGCCGTGTCAGAAGACCTATACGGAATCGCAAAAGGTTACCAAGTAAAAGGTGGTTACCAAGAAATGACAACAGAAATAGTAGAAAGAAGTGGTATAATAAACCGATTCGTATAGGAAAACGATCCGCTGATTCTCACGAAATAAATAGACTAGCTGGTGAATCACAGTTAACGGAGACCAACAATGAAATCCACGATCGAAAGAAGAGGTCCTTCGGTCTCCCGCCGCATTATCAGGCATTGATAGACAATAATGTTCCTATCATGCCAGGTATGGCGCCACGTAATCCTGCACTTCGACATCTGTTTTTTACCACATGGATGAAAACAAACTTTAAACCATATAAATCGTCGATTAAACGAAGCCATGTCAGAAGACCTATACGTAACAGGAATCGCAAAAGGTTACCAAGTAAAAGGTGGTTACCAAGAAATGACAACAGAAATAGTAGAAAGAAGTGGTATAATAAACCGATTCGTATAGGAAAACGATCCGCTGATTCTCACGAAATAAATAGACTAGCTGGTGAATCACAGTTAACGGAGACCAACAATGAAATCCACGATCGAAAGAAGAGGTCCTTCGGTCTCCCGCCGCATTATCAGGCATTGATAGACAATAATGTTCCTATCATGCCAGGTATGGCGCCACGTAATCCTGCACTTCGACATCTGTTTTTTACCACATGGATGAAAACAAACTTTAAACCATATAAATCGTCGATTAAACGAAGCCATGTCAGAAGACCTATACGTAACAGGAATCGCAAAAGGTTACCAAGTAAAAGGTGGTTACCAAGAAATGACAACAGAAATAGTAGAAAGAAGTGGTATAATAAACCGATTCGTATAGGAAAACGATCCGCTGATTCTCACGAAATAAATAGACTAGCTGGTGAATCACAGTTAACGGAGACCAACAATGAAATCCACGATCGAAAGAAGAGGTCCTTCGGTCTCCCGCCACATTATCAGGCATTGATAGACAATAATGTTCCTATCATGCCAGGTATGGCGCCACGTAATCCTGCACTTCGACATCTGTTTTTTACCACATGGATGAAAACAAACTTTAAACCATATAAATCGTCGATTAGACGAAGCCGTGTCAGAAGACCTATACGGAATCGCAAAAGGTTACCAAGTAAAAGGTGGTTACCAAGAAATGACAACAGAAATAGTAGAAAGAAGTGGTATAATAAACCGATTCGTATAGGAAAACGATCCGCTGATCAGATGGAGGCGAAAGAAGTGGTATAATCGGCCGATACGTATAGGAAAACGACCTGCTGCCTCTCATGATTAGACTAGCTGCATGGTGAATTATTAAATGGAGCAAAAAATTATAAAGAAGTCTGACATCAGTTGGGGTGTACCTAGTGTGCAATCTTTGTGATTGCTTACATATGCAGTCATGTCTACGTAACAGAAATAAGGCAATTAAAGATATCAAGTCCGATTCAACATTCATAAATCGACTTCGTGGGTGAAAAATATTTTGTTTGAGTCGAGGATCCCAGTGCTCAGAGTTATTAGATTTTGATTTTTGAAATCCATATCTTATAACTGGAATATTAGCAAAAATTCTACTAGCAAAATTTTTACCGGAAATATATATGGACATGTGCAGATGCAAGCCTTGAAATAGTGTGTCTGTCATTTGCAGAATGCGGTCCCCAGAGGGAGTATTTAGTGATGCTACCCTGCATAGAGGGCTAGCATCACCAAATTCACCCTCTGGGGACCTCATTCTGCTTACACCTCAGCAAATGACAGACACACTATTTCAAGGCTTGTGCAGATGCCATAACGAGAGTTGGGAGGTCGCATTTAGCTGTGAGGAAATGATTCTCGGAATTAAAAACGACAAAAATTCTTATGAGAAACAAAATTGACAGTATTTTGTGATAGTTGGCTTGTGGTATACTTTTTCCTGATTCAGTAATCATGTTTTGTGCATCAACATAGACAAGTTATAGTACCAGATTAAAGTTTAGCAAGGGAAGCCTAACTTCTTAGTATAGCGTTTGTAGAGTTGAATCTCGTAAGTTAATTGCTTGTTAAGTATGATAACTTAGGTAATAAGTATTTGGTATACTTCACTATGTTTAGTAGGTTTACTGATTTCGCTTGGGTTAAGCTCTTCAGGTGTTTGTCACTTTACAAGTTATAATACCATGCCAATCACATGCAAACAAAGTTGTTTGTTTATATTTGTGATGACACATGCTACGTAATTCCAGTTTGAACCAGGTTTCACCATATATGGAGTTTGAAGTGTTGAAAATAAACAGATTTCAAAAATCAAACTCTAATAACTCTGTGTGTTTAACCCTTTCAGTGCCAAGTCCGATTTTTGTATCAATCCATATTTCCTTGATCATTTTTCAAATTTATTGATTATAATAATGTGATACATTGATGGAAAGAGCTCCAACAATGTATCACATTATCATAATCAATAAATTTGAAAAATGATCAAGGAAATATGTGTTGATACAAAAATTGGACTTTGCACTGAAAGGGTTAATAGTAGAGTCGCTTATGTCAGATTTTGGGCTCCCGTGGGAAATTCATGAAAAAATATAGAGACCATGTTCATGAGGCAGTATATGGTCTCTACTTCAGAAAAAAATTTGTTAGACCCCCTGGGGTCGCGACTGGGTGGTCTGATGACGTCACAAAGATGGCCGCCATGCTCATTATTTTAAGTTCACCATTGTTAGATTTCATGATAAAAATATAATTTTGATATAAAATAAATGACAATCCTTTACTACCGTGTATGGTGTGACGCCATGTTATGTTTTTATATAAAAGTTTGTCCTCTCGATCAAAGATGGCCACCAAAATGGCGATCGGAAGTGGGAAATTGATGATTTTCCATACATGCCGCCTACATCATTTCCGATTGTATCGAACTGGTGACGATTATGGAATATACTTCTCTTAAATCTTGATACCAACTCACTTAGGCATCACATTAGTTGATTTCTTGAATCATAACCTTGATTTTCTTCTCCAAATGCGATGATTTAAAGGAATTGGTATGAATTTCGCCAAAATATACTTTTTTATTTTCTAACTATATCCTTGTAGAAATTTTGAAATAATCGATGATGGAAATGAGTATGATCATTACATAAGGTATTTAAATCTAACTGGATCCAGAAACTGTCAACTTAATCCAAGATGGCGGCCAAAATACGATAATACACAAATTTTACCCTTTTTCATCCAATTACGTTTCTGTCATGTGTAGAAGGTGAATGTAGTAGACTAATTTGCTTCTTCCAAATAAATATTCGCCATATTACGACACATTCATAGTAGTTGTCTTTCCGCAATGACTCAATATGCGAGTTCATATGACAACTATTGTCCAAATAAGCAATGTGAAAATTCGCCAAACATTATATTTGCGCACGTCAAATAACATGTCCACAACAGGAGAACGATATCTCGGTGTTAGATATATGAATGAATGTACTCCGATTTAGATTATCCGGAGTTATTAATATCTCATTGTAATCGAGATGGCCGCCAATGTGGCGGAAATGGCGAAATTTGACATTAAAATAGATATATTTCCGAAATATATCACAGCGTGCAAGAAAGGTACATACGCATATCATTATCATACATGGGCTTTCGGTGAGAAATATATAAAACTGAAATATATGTTCAAGCACGTTAAGTATATGGACTTGTGCCAAACTCGATTCTGATATTATATAAATAATTTAATAGAGACCTACGTGGTATGTGGCGATACTAGTGAAGTTTCCAACTTCAGGCGATGTCAGCTACCAATGCTCAAATCATGCACGTGATCGCCATACGTTCTTGTATATCGATAACAATTGAGTTTATCTACTCGTATACTAAAAGGTTTAGCGACGGACTCAATCAGATTACTGTATATAGCTAACAGTATCTGGCTTTTGAAGATGAAATTGAAAATATAAACCAGGAGATCGCCCGGGGCCTTGTTCAGATATCCTAGCTATACTTTATTCTTTTCCATTTCACCATGATACATGTATACCACCGGTATAGGCTTGGTAGATGAACGAGGTTGGATAGTCTGTCGAAGTTACACTGACGTTTTCTGACATAATATCCATAAAAGTCTTCGTAAAATCAATCCTTGTATGGGTACTCTTGGTGATTGGTATGGAAAATCGACACAAAATGATCAGAAACCCCATTCTACCATTCTGGCAAACATATGTGCAGGAAGAAATGTTGATGATTGCCTCATGCTTAGACTGCTTCTTGTCACCAGTTCATGCTAAGTACCGCTACATTTCCACACGTGCATTACTATGACGACCAAGATGGGATCTTGACAAATTTGAACTAGAACTCAAGCAATATATTTACTTGTATTACAGCGATATTAGCATATTTATGTATCACTACATGTCTACAAATGTATATAATTAGTTTGTCTCATATACAAGTAGCACTAATGTGTATCTGGACCATAACACTATCGTTAGGTGGGGTGAATATAAAATGATTCCAGGAAATTACTCACATAAGCCTGCACAGTTGATGTCGAATCCGGTATACGATTCATCCCTCATAATTGGCTACGGCAATCGGCGAAGCAAACTGGGCCACGGTAAAGGGTTGCCGCAGCAGATTGCCGAAGCCAAACAATCTGAATTAAAAGGGCTGACGATTAAACGTATACTAATAGTTTTTGTATTATTCATGGAATAAATACTGGTTAAAACTAAAGTCTATCTGATCAAACTGTATTGATTTTCACATGAACATGTATGGAGCTCTGCGTATAATAGCCTCACCGTGACCGTGTTCTGCTGAAGTTAAACTATATATGCCACTTGGTTGGGGGGATTATCAAGATGCATGAATACAGCATGATATATACAATTTATGGGATATAGCCAGACTGATCTGATAACTCCTAGTCGAATAGAATTAGAACAGTTTGAGTCATTAGGGTATATTATGGATCGGCCTATATAATATGATCTGAAAGATGCCATTATTATTATAGTGAACCATGGCCACCTCCGTAGTTACGCGTGCTAATTCAACTTCCTTCATTTCCACATTTCCTTTGGTTCATGATAACGTTATAACCAGAATCAACATGGCACGTCATGAGCTGTTATTAACTCCAAATATTACTTCACATTATGTTGTAAGAAGTTAGTGGACTGCATTGCCCCATAATGTCATTCAGTATTAAGAACCTGGATTCCAGAGTATATTGGACATAATAAATCAAACTGATGACATGACAACGGAAGACTAGGGTCCTGCGAATTGGAGATTTTGATCGAATCGAGTCGACGAAATCGAATCGAATATCGAATCGAATATCGAATCGAATCATACCTGCTTGTTACATTCTCAATTAGGCATTTAATGTTAATTATTGGACGATTTGTGAAACGTACGTTCTATAAACGAACTTCCATGAAGTTCCATCATAACTTATGTGGCGATCAACCGATCGTTCCTGATACTATTAACTTCAGTTGAGAATTGTCGAGAGGAAAAAAAACATTAAAACGTCCATGCGTCGTCACGACGATTAAATATATAACCACAAAACGGATTATCGGAATTAAAATCACGCGCAATTTTTATAGTTTGCATGTACATGCACAGTTGCAAATCGGCACTGGGAAACACCCGTTGTTATAAACTTGAAGATGCAACAACAGTCGCAGGGTGGCCTGTTTATGTAGTGATGGATGCGTAGATGAGTCGTCGTCCCAGACGCTTGCGATTTATATACCATGTTGCATTCATCACATGTGTAAGTTCCAGTACTGCATGCAGCTTGTATCATGTTTAAAATAAACATGAATAACGGACAAATTGTCAAGTTTCAATCCGACACTGAAAGTCAACTTCAAACGAAAACACCTCCCACGTGCACTTTTCGCCGCCGGGAACACGTGTTGTTTGCATTCTCAGGGGTATTACATAACGCGGAATCTGAGACGTATAGTTGGTGGATAACGCTAGCGGTTTTTATTTATTGTTTTTGCACAATATTTACAAACATAATGCTGACAGTGAAATATTCAGAAATAAACATGATTATATTGTATAGGAGCGGCATGGCCAAATAGGCCGTCTTCCTGCCGCCCCTGTTTGGAAATGAAACTGAAATAGTGAAATGACAACGTTGCTCCGTTTCATCGCTATTATAATTTACGTGCGTCATCGGTCCATCGGCGATCTCCAAGCTTTTGGCTACCATGTTCAAAGCTAGAATTCAGACGCATGATTTAGTCGTCCTATTGTGTCTAATTACTGGCCATACTTATACTTAATATCATGCGAACTTTCGCGATGTACAATAAGAATTATAAGCTGCATATCTTCATAAGTTTTGGGAATAATATGGCACCGTAACAGCTAAGATCGACGTGTTTACCTGTCCATAAACATCCTACTTTTTTGTCAGTGTATATTCGAAATTTTGAGTTGGAAATTTCGAATCGAATTCGAATCGAATTTGACTTTCGAATCGAATCTCGAATCGAATATAGAATTTTCGCAGGACCCTTACGGAAGACCCATCACTACCAATGGACGTTTGACCCGTTTCCCACCGTGTGGTCGTAGAGTTTGTCAAAACGCGGGAATTAGTATCATAATAAGTATCGCCTGTCTATGTTTGGCTCGTATCTATTGCGCTTACCATTCACATTCTTTCGTCATCTAAGCTGCACGGTTGGATATGCAAAGCAGTTGCGCAGTCCCTGTTGATTTCGATAAACTTCAAAATAATCGCTAATCAAGTGCGACCGACAGCACAGTCATAACCATTGCCCAGAACCACTTTCCTATTAAACTGATGTGCAAACGTAATGCATTGTCTCACTAAACTTTTCACATGCATAAATCATAGAAATCAATATGGGATATTAGTTTGCTGTATACTATCCATGGTCCATACCAGCCTACCGTGTTCATGCAAAACCACGTTTCGTATATTGGGCGAATCACTTTGTGTGGCTACCACCAATTAACTGAACACGAGGAAAGCCAAGAACCAGACATACCACTTCGCCCGTTTGTGGGGATCTAGCCTGGTGTATGGCAATGTTCATTTCAACTGAATAACATGTCCTGTGGGGTCACTAACTTGTATTAACTTTTCAAAACTGCACATTTGCAATGAAAGTGATTGGACTACTTTGGTGAAAACAATCATCCATATTTCAGAACCTGGTATTCACACTATATCACTTTAAGCTTGATACGGGACAATACCGCATATACGGATATATTACCCACCTATGGGTGTCTATTCTATTTTGATATGTCGTGGTTATCAATAAGATTCAACCTGCCAAAGTTCAGCTAAACGTGGTTTAAATGGTGTTACCATGCAAATTTAATTAAAGGTTACAGTGCAACTAACAAGCAGACCAAATGACAGCCATAGCATTAATTATACTATTGTTTGTGTTTTGTAAACAAGGTTGTGTTGTTTCTTGCTTGCCAAGATTCATGGTATAGCTGAGAAGTACAATCCCACTTCATAGCTATCACAATAAACAATTGCGTATGGCTACCTGCTATGATACACTATATGTATTTTCTACCGATATGTCACGACAAGTACTAACACTAACAATTAACTGCATCATCAATTACCATTTGATATGGTAACCACCAATACTTCTCACTTAGTACTTTGGCTTAGAGTATAGTACAGAAGTGTAGACATTGGAATAGTAACACTTGCCCACCCCAAGCTAAGATGGCGGTCTAAGATACTTTCTAATTTCACATAGTGAGTTGGATTTTCTCTTCAACACCCTCCTCACTTAATATCAGGAAATTTGAAGAAATGCCACGTATGCCGTACAGGAGATCGCTAATGTGTATAATAAATTAAAGCTATGGGCATTTACTTAAAAGTAGCTGATTAACCTAATTCCCCATGATGGAATGCCAGGGCGACATTTGGTGTTGTGCCGTAACGAACACTTACTTTTGTATTTTGACTGCCATTTTGGTAGCCATCTTGGATGAAATTGAACAGTTTTGTTGAAGTGTGATAATATTTCCGTATGTGGCACGAATACTTCTTTCACATCACTGAATGCCACTCATTTATTTAAATCTATTGCTACAATATCGGAATTAATTTTTGACAAGATGCTATAATTCGATTGTCTAAAGTGGATTTTTAACAGATCGAACTTGTTTTGTACAATACAATTGGTCACCACATTGCTGAAGCAATAATTAAACACAGAATTGTCACAATTCGCAGTCGATACCAAACGGAAGGTCATTTACATGAAATTCTTGAAAATTGCTAAATTGTTGATTTTTTAGTGCCATTTTGGCAGCCATCTTTGACTGGAATAACAATTTCCTGTGAAATTGGGTACTGTACTTCGAGAACTACTATTGATGAATTGCCCTAGCTAAAAAGAATGTATAACAATTAAGAAATATGCGCTGAATTAGTCAGTTCTTATGAAAACCCTACATCTGAACTGACAATGACGTCATCTTTGTGACATCATAATTCTCTCCAGTCGCGGACCCATGAAGTCTAACAAACTTTTTCCGACAAAGTAAGTGATACCCTATCATAATATCATAGTCTCTACATTTGTTAAAAAAATTCCCACGAAAGTACATAAGCGACTCTACTATAAAGGGGGGTTCCTTGGCCTGAAGCCAAAGAAATAGTATTTAGGGGCTGTTAACCCTTCCATGACTGGAGCATCCTGAATTTTTTTTCGAAAACCCTGTGACAATGCATTATCTTAAATAAGAGAATACAGTGACCTACTAGTAACAATATATATACACATGACTGTGTAAGCCAGTGCATTCTCTTATAATATGCGAGGCTCCCATATATAAGAGAATGCACTGGCACATGATCTTTAATGCTGCACCAACACAGCTCCCATCATGAAAGGGTTAGATTGGTCAGGGCCCCTTTAAAAAATACATTCTGATCTGGGTTCACGATGGCTGCAAAATTCTTTTGGCTAATTCTTTGGTCATTCATGAACATCTAGAAAACAGAAATTATTGCAAAAATAATGAATAATGATAATGGTAGTATGCATGGGTGGGAATCACAAAACTGCCGGTAAGGTACATGTATATATCAACACGTATTCATACACCATTGTTCCCACGGTGCCTTTCAAGGCCCTTGAATACCCTTGGATTTCACCTGCCTCCTTGAAAACCATTGAATAATGGCCATATATAAATCCTTCAAAATGTTGGAAAACCCTTGAATAGGTGGCATTCCTTTACGATCAAAGGATTTGGAACAATTATATGAACCGATTGGCAAAATAATTATGTGTGATGGAAAAAGATTATTTATGGCGGAGAAACTTTTTACCGAGAACAAGTCTAAAATTAATAATTAAGTCGTAATAAGTTCAAGTATAGTGTATATATCAATCTTAAGTGAATATTATGCCATGTTTGACCTTTTAAATGACATTTTTGTAGTTATTATGGACTGGTATACCAAGGACTTGAAACATCGCAGCCGCGAGTCCATGAACAATATTATTAAATTATCGACAGACTGGAAAATTTTTAAACTGCCAGATCTAACATATAGACATTTCAATATTGTATAAACTATCAGCTAAGAGATGTCAGAACTGCACTGCACTCCATATATGTGGTAAAATGTAAAAACAATTAACGAGAAGAATTGTTAATTTACAATGCCAAATATGCATTAAATAATGTGTTATACTTAAAATACCAGCTACCTTACTCGTATTTAAATTCGCGCAGTATTATAATATTTCGCTCAGTTTTGAATTCGCGCACTTTGAAATCGCACACATAGCTGCGCGAATTCAAAACTGACAATAATATTCTCCTAAAATTTTTGGATCTGATGACAGTTTCAGTTCTTAATCGTTCCTGAAGATACATAAGGACGGATTTGCACCGTGCATGTAAAACATGACTGCATCATCAATGCGTTGTGAGGATATGTGTTTCATATGCTCTATTACTCCAAATAATTATTCTAAGTTATATTCCATTGGAATGAACTCGAGAGAAGTGAAACTACAACCACATACTTTCGGCAGCTGACTTAAGACAAATTCAACACTTGGTTGTGGTTATGTTGGCATAAATAATTCAGTCTGTTTGGTCATGCATGGTGTCACTCCATGCATTGTTGATAACATGGCGTACTTTCGGGCACCTTCAGCCTTATCTGCAACATGTATATTTATGACAAGTATTGCAACACTGACGCGATGTTACCATAATTTGTTGCTAAATTTACATAATTATGAGTAATGTTTGTAATGTCGCCCGCATGTAATATAACCCTATAAAAGCAGGTCTTATTATCTTTATTCAGTCCGGCCTACCATTATGTATGTAACTCATCAACATATCCATCTGTTTTTCCCTGTGGAAAAAAATAGTACTGCGCGAATTTAAATACGAATATAAGGTAGTAAACTATAGACATGCATATACAGCAGACATTGATATTTTCATTAAAATGTTTACTTTTATGCATTTAACTGACATATTTATACCAATATAACAATTATACCTAGCAGAAATCTTGTTTTAACATGCAGCATATCGGCTCATGGTAATGATCAATTAAATCAGCTTTTTCTCGGTTTGTAGTGTCTTCTTGGTTTGACAAGAGTGTGAACACGTTATTAAATAAAGCTTGCTAATTTGCCATAATAGATTTTATTAAAAAGAAAACTCCCATCAGCTTGTATCTGGGCTTTGGCCCAACAAACGTGGTCATTTTTTGTTTCAAGCAGGTTGATGCTTGGACACGTGGTGATATTTTCTTCAATATGTATTGTTCCCATGTTCATAAAGGATAATGTTCCACGCACATGTTATTAGCTAAAATAAATTCTGCAGATGAAGCTAATTCAAAATCACTGTTGGGAAGTACGAATAAGTATCGGGAAGATCGAAGAAGTCGGAAAAGCGAAATACTGCATATAACACACCTTTACTATCAGCTACATGATCGCAATCTGACTTCAATAACACAAGCACATATTGTCACATTCACAGTTCACTCACGCGCGTATAATAGCGCGTGCGTAATCACATACATTGTCTGTTGATCACTCAGCCACAGTCGTCACCACAGTTGACCGTCCGATATATACAGGGGGCGTATCTAATCCCCGACATCCTCCGGGGGCACAGAACAGAAGTCCAAATTCAGAAACAGAGAAGAGGTCAGTTTTGCGTTGAAATATCCATTCAAAGTTAGACACACTCTGGACCTCTTGAAAGTAGGTCCAAAAGATAACTTAGTCGGGTTTGTCAAGAAGATCTGACACCAGGAATGCACGGTACATGTAATTCAGATTCAATTACAGAACACTAGTCTGGAAGACTTAAAGCAACATATGCAAATACGTCACGCGAATCCACTATCGAGTTCGAATACTCAGGAGACTGAAGACTGTCCAGTGTCTGAGAACCGTGTAGCACACCAGTCACATATTCACACGCATCGCTCTCGTGTGGTTCAGAAGAATTGCGAGTATCAAGATCGGGTGAGTTATCTCCGACGAGGGGAATACATGTAGCAGCTGCCATCAATATACCTGGTGTCGTCGGGGTATACATGGGTGAAGTTGGTTGGTCATCTGATGATATCGACCTACTAGTATGTGCACCAGAAGCAAGCACATCCGACTGAGGATCTATCTGACAAGGAATCGAATTATCGGAAGTTTCAGAACCTGAAACCGAAGCGTCTATAGAGATCGGAGTGTCACTAACAGGTGAAGCACAGTCAGCTGTAACTGGTTCTGTACTGACTGAATTCAGACCATTGGGCACATGAATGTCGGCAGAACTTCTGTTACCAAACGAAGCTGGTACATTACATTCCTGGTGGTCTGCTTCTGTAGACGGGAAATATCGAACTAGCTTGGTTGTGCACGTGTCTCTTGCATCAAGATGTCCATCAAGATACTGCCCAATCATGGAACACCTGTCTCGCACACCTCGCATGGCATCCTCTATAAGGTCAGCTTCTCTGAGATAAGCATCATCATTTTCTATGTGCTCTATTAGATCCCAGGATGATCGACCTAGGGCTTTAACATTAGTTCTGATCAGCACTTTAATATCTAAGAGTTCCTCTGCGCATTCCAGAGATTGTAAGTCCATGCAAACTAGATCTAACGTGTCACCGAAGAGATGTGTCCATATCGTTATGTTCATGTGATCCTTTGTCGAATTCATGTTTTGTCCAGGATCAGGTTCGAGGGACCAAAATGTCGGGAAGTACGAATAAGTATCGGGAAGATCGAAGAAGTCGGAAAAGCGAAATACTGCATATGACACACCTTTACTATCAGCTACATTATCACAATCTGACTTCAATAACACAAGCACATATTGTCACATTCACAGTTCACTCACGCGCAAATAATAGCGCGTGCGTAATCACATACATTGTCTGTTGATCACTCAGCCACAGTCGTCACCACAGTTGACCGTCCGATATATACAGGGGGCGTATCTAATCCCCGACAATCACCATGAATGCAGTGCACTTCTGATATCACTTAGTATATCGTTAACAATTTTTAAATGTCTTGTCTGTTATATCTGCTAGCCTGACAGCAAAAATTAGAAGTATTTCGATCTGAACCATTCCACTGTTAGTTATAATCAAATTAAAAAATTTATATGCCCTTTTGAATAAAAGGTCGTATTATGTATCTCCATCCATCTGTCTGTCCATCCGTTAACATTTTTGGTTTCTGATCAATAACTCAGTTTGGATTATTTGATCTGAACCAAAGTTGGTATGTGTATTTCCCAGCTAAAAATACAGGCCAAGTTCGAATATGGGTTCCGTCCAGTTATTTTTACATGAGTTACAGCCCTTTTTCGACTTAGAATTTGACTGTCTGTTAACATTTATGGTTTCCGATCGGTAACTCCAGTTAGAATTATTTGATCTCAACCAAAGTTGGCATGTATATTTCCCAGCTAAAGATACAGGCCAGGTTGGAATATGGGTTTGATCCAATTATTTTTACTTGAGATAACAGCCCTTTTTCGACTTAGAATTTGACCCATTTCATAACATTCCGGGATTATTTTATCTGATCTACAGCTGGTATGTGTGTTTCCCAGCTAAAACTATAGGCCAAGCTCGGTTATAGGTTCTGTCAAATTATTTTCACATGAGCTATGGCCATTTTTCGACTTAGTATTTGACTGCATTTTGGCATATCAGATATTCTTTGTAAGCTCAATTATTATTTTATTTTGCGGTAGTACAATTTGAAATGGCTAAAGAGCATATTTTGCCACGCCCTAGCGATGCTCTTGTTGCTTATCACATTGAAACTGAAAGAGGTTATTCAAAATGATTGTTTAGATTTAAATTACCAGATTATAATTTGTGAAGCCTCATAATAGAGCTTATCTCTTTAAATGTCTATAAGGCTGTCACATTGTATATATATTTTGATAGGGCCTACGAGTTTAATAACGATCTATGCCATAAAATATGATTAAACTACTTTTATTCATCACTATTTGAAAAGTCTATGTCTCAGAAGATGCCAATAGAGAAATAGAAAACAGCTGAAATCATATAAAGATTACCCCTGTTTTGGCTCACAGAATTCAAACTAAAAAAGTACTTTCAATGGAAGGGAAATAACTCTTATCTTTAAGATTTAGAGTGATTCCCCCTCCAATGAAAATAAACAATTTGAACAATCTAGATGAAACTTAAGCACAAAAACACATCAGTAACTCAACAAAAACAACATGTCCACAGTTTATTACACCAGATAAGTTGATAATACTATATTTTATATAATGTGATCTGGGGGTTCGAAGATTAAGTGGGCCTTTAAGAACCTGCCATTGTTTTTTGCAAAATTTAAATAAATTGCTGGTCTTTGTGTTGCATAGCTCAATAGCTGTGGATGTCTGCAGACAGTATTGAACATTTATTGTAGATTGCCGAGGACAAACTGTATTTTGATAAATCAGCAATTTTAACTAGTCATGATAATGTACCAACTTCAATTTAATATAAACTGAAGTAATGGATATGTGTAGAGTATGCAATTATGCAGACCCTAGGCTTTTAGTCGAGGACAAATGTCTGGCATAAGTAATTTTCCATGCCCCGAAGACACAATCTTTGGATTTGCTGTTCAATATTATATACAGTACAATTAGTATTGAACTATTTTATTCCACACCCATGGAAGTGAGTCACAATGTATTCCAACGGAATACCAATCATTGAATACATATTATTGTATAGCTCTAGTTAAACACAAGCTGGAACTACTCTTGTTGACATCACCAAGAAAGATTACGTCAACGATACGCTTGGGTGATGCCCTGGTTATTCATCACTTAAACCACAATACTATAGTATAAATGAAGGTGACAGTCAGGGATTGATCTTATCTGACAAAATGATGCAGAATAAATACAGAAGACAACTTTCATAATAATCTCGAATCTTTTATCGAACAAGTTGCAGATGGCGCATAATTACATTTTGCAAGAGCGCAAATATATCCCAGTGCCATCTGTAACTCATTCGATAAAAGATTCTTGATTAAGATGTACATTGTGTTCTGTCTATAGATTTCCATCTTGCAAGACTTCATATTTTATTGATTTCTGTTCTTTAGACCAAGTCTTATTGATTTCTGTTCTTTAGACCAAGTCTTATTGATTTCTGTTCTTTAGACCAAGTTTTATTGATTTCTGTTCTTTAGACCAAGTCTTATTGATTTCTGTTCTTTAGACCAAGTTTTATTGATTTCTGTTCTTTAGACCAAGTCTTCTCAGTCCACAACTATTTGGGATGTCGGTCAGGATGATGCTGTTTTTGGACCGAGTCCTGCCCCGTTGCTCTTCTATAATGAACTTTCATTTAAAAGACGTATTTCATGTACATGTGGAGCCCGGGCATTCACGTAAACCCCTGAATGTGATTAATCATCTGACATGTCCGCAATTAGTCTGTCTTTAACCCTTTACCCAACAAACCGGCCAAAACCGGCCAAATAAAGCTTCAACAGCCTAAAATATCTTCGGTCTGTCTCAATAGAACCATACAAATATGGATATCATTGGAACCGGCTCCTTGACCACATTGTGATAGTTACAGTTATGCCCTGTGCCAATGCATTCTCTTATATATGCGAGTCGACCATAAGAGAATGCATAAGAGAATGCATTGGTCTAAAAAAAATCTTTTTTTAACACTTTTTACCATTTTTTCTTACATTCTTTAACAATTTTATAATTTTTAATGTGTTAACCCTTTACCCAACAGAAGGGCCCTGTGCCAATGCATTCTCTTATATATGCGAGTCGACCATAGGTCGCCTCGCATATATAAGAGAATGCATTGGCTTAACACATTAAAAATTATAAAATTGTTAAAGAATGTAAGAAAAAATGGTAAAAAGTGTTAAAAAAAGATTTTTTTTTAGGCCAATGCATTCTCTTATATATGCGAGGCGACCTATGGTCGACTCGCATATATAAGAGAATGCATTGGCACAGGGCATAACTGTAACCATCACAATGTGGTCAAGGAGCCGGTTCCAATGATATCCATATTTGTATGGTTCTATTGAGACAGACCGAAGATATTTTAGGCTGTTGAAGCTTTATTTGGCAGGTTTTGGCCAGTTTGTTGGGTAAAGGGTTAAGCCAATGCATTCTCTTATATATGCGAGGTGACCTATGGTCGACTCGCATATATACGAGAATGCATTGGCACAGGGCCGTTCTGTTGGGTAAAGGGTTAAAATGATATAACATTTACCTCGATAGATAAAGTGATGATATGATCATTTGTATTGTTTACATGCATTTTCTGATAGTGCGAAAAATCGAAATACTCTGGAAAACTAGGCTTTGTTTACTTATAACTCTCGTTTCTTTGACATTTAACGGACCTCTGATATACACATGTTTGATATCATCATGCTTGGGGAAAGGCTGCCCTTTTATGTTCATCTACGCAAAGCATCCATTTGACATACATGTAATCTGAAGACATACATGTACAAGCAAGATAACTCCCGCCCACGATTCTGGGCGTAAAGTCCATTATAGTAGAGTAACAGGACGGGACTCGGTCCAAAAAGAGCATCATCCCAAACAATATCCTAAGCTGTTGTGGACCGAGAAGACTTGGTTTACTGTTTTTATATTAAGTTATTCATGTTTATGTTGTTAACCCTTTACCCAACAAACCGGCCAAAACCGGCCAAATAAAGCTTCAACGGCCTAAAATATCTTCGGTCTGTCTCAATAGAACCATACAAATATGGATATCATTGGAACCGGCTCCTTGACCACATTGTGATAGTTACAGTTATGCCCTGTGCCAATGCATTCTCTTATATATGCGAGTCGACCATAGGTCGCCTCGCATATATAAGAGAATGCATTGGCCTAAAAAAAATCTTTTTTTAACACTTTTTACCATTTTTTCTTACATTCTTTAACAATTTTATAATTTTTAATGTGTTAAGCCAATGCATTCTCTTATATATGCGAGGCGACCTATGGTCGACTCGCATATATAAGAGAATGCATTGGCACAGGGCCGTTCTGTTGGGTAAAGGGTTAAGACATTGGTTGAGATTCAATTTATTCACACTAAATATTATCATTTTATTAATAAATTATATATTAAATGCGTAATTTCTAATTTGTATCTATGCAAGACTGATTATAATTTTGCAGATGGTTAGGTCACAATGAAAATTGAGATTAGGTAAGTCATTGTCATTCTGAAATCGTGTATGAGGAATGAGGTCCACAGAGGGTGAATTTGGTGAGGCTAGTCCACTGCGGGATAGTGTCACTAAATTCACCCTCTGGGGAGTGGGGACCTCTTTCTGCAAATGTCAGACACTATATCCAGGCTTGTGTCTAACACATACATTCATGAGGCATTCTCCCTCTTATTCAGATTAAGCTCACAGGTCCCAAGAACAAAAATTGACCCCACCCCAATAATGCTTAATCCTATAGGATTAAGGATTATTGGGGGTGGGGTCAATTTTTGTTTTGGGGACCTGTGATTAAACCAGCCTGTTCATTGTGAGAAATATGTGGCCATGTTCGGACGCCATTTTGTATGGTGCTATTACAACCACTTATTCCATGTTAACACTGTTTGAAAGTTATTGGTAAAGTACATGGGTAGAGTGAAGTTAAATCCGGTGCCAACGCGGTGTATCAATCCCTGAACTATAGCTATTATATGTAGGTTTTAACCCTTCCATGACTGGAGCTTTCTGAAATTTTGCAAAAACTCTGTGCCAGTGCATTCTCTTATATATGCTGGTCTCCCATAGGGAGCCTAACAATATATTTACCTTGACCTTGTAAGCCAGTGCATTCTCTTATGGGCGATTCTCAGCCAAGGTCAACCACGTAGTGATAATTTCAAACTGTTAATCAGTCTATGATAAATATTAATTATTTAAAATAGGATCGCTATTAAAAAAATTATATAATAATTAGTCGATTATTTATATTACATATACAGATATATGAAGACAATGATTAAACCACATGAAAAAAATAACCTTTTAAGTCATTAAATTTTGAACCGCTGTTGAAACTTTCCACTCATGACATATTGCTTATTTCAGGTTCCAATTAGTTGAAAATTAGAACAAGATAGCCCATATATAAATGTTTTATTTTTGAGATCCGTATCACCAGGATTTTGAAAAACTACATTGGAATTTTGTGCCCCGTATGTGTCCCATTTTTATCTAGGGACAGTCTGTGAAATAAATCACATAACACTTCAAAAATATGATTAGAAAGGTTTCTGCAAAAGAATAGTGGTTTTTGTGATAAAGAAAAAATGCTATTTATATTATTTCGCAATTTTTTTTACATACGTGACATCATGATTTTTCATTGGAGCCAATCGTGGGGGGGGGGGGGGGGGGGGGGGGGGGGGGGGGGTGTTGCATTAATCCCTGAATTGATGTACGCTAGTGTTTGGGGTTTTAATAGGGAATAGGGATATTTGATGGGAGAAACGTTTCATTACATGCCACTAATTCACACCAGGGGCAGTTTATGGGAAAAAATTTCAGGATTTAGTCGAAAATATGGCTTGTTGCCATTCATCGGAAAGCCAAGGTCAAATAGGTCTGGCACCATGTTCAGGATACCAAAATTATGTAAAATCACCTTGGTGCCTACTTTCCCGTCGTATTTGAGAAAACTTGTCTTGACTAACAATTTTATTCAGATCCGATATCCAAAGTTTACATTCATATTGCTAATCTTGTTTTATGGATCATGATGTACAGTAATGCTCTAAATAATCGACTCCTTAACCACAGCAGAATTATGGGTAATTTTTCAGGATTTAGCAAGCTGGATTTAGTCGGAAATATGGCTTGTTGCCATTCATCGTAAAGCTCTCGGCGAGAGCTTTCGATGAATGCAACAAGCAATATTTCCGACTAAATCCTGAAAAGTTACCCATAATTCTGCTGTGGTTTTAAGGAGTTGATTATTTAGAGCATTACTGTATGCCTTGAAGATCTGACAAACGATAAAGTCAATTCAGTATACATTACTCGTATTTAAATTTGCGCAGTACTACCATCTGTGCCCGAATTTAAAATTGATTAAAAAATAATATGACTTAAAGACATATTATGGATTTGTTCGGGTGTATGCAACTGATAAGTTAGTACTCATGATCATGCGCTGTGCTGAAAATCACAACGAAATCGACCGAACCTCTCCATAGTGTGCAGTTGTATCGTGATCACTGATTGGTCTTTAAATCTACCTCAGGAACGATTAATAGAGAATGGTAACTGAATGCAATCGGAAACATGATATTTTACCTCAAATCAAAGATATTTTATTTTGGTCATTTGAATTTGCGCCCCAGGGTATGCAAATTTAATCCTGAGCGAAAAATAATACTGCATGGATTTAAATAAGAGTATAAGGTACCCCACATTTTTCTCTGAAAAGAGAGGAGATAATAAAATCTTTGGAAATCAGTAATCAATACGAGTAACAGCATATGATATTTATTCAGTGCGTCATATTCACACATGTAGAAAACAGTCAATGAGAACAAAATAATTTATGAGAGAAATAACCAATAAATCTCATTTAAATGATATTGACTAAAATTTTACACAAAACATTATATACTAATAAAATTATATTAAAAAAAGCTTGGTTCTTGTACATTCTTCATCAATATGATTTTTTATTCTGTACCCTTTGAAGTGAGGCACATGTATTCAACGAATCCCAGCCATTGAATACCTGTTATAGCTGGAATTACTTGCGAAGAGCGATGGCAAACATAATGATCCACTCCAGGTGATGCACAGGTAATTACCGTTTTTTTTTTCAACAGGAAAGTTAGTATCAATGGTAGTACTCAAGGGTGTCATCTAATTATCTTAAAAATTTAAAGCTCCATGTATAGACAAAACAATTCAAGTTCCAAGTTTAACTTCAATTACTATGACTGGTTTAATTTATAACTACATGACCCCATTTAAAGAGTTTATATATGATTCACAACAGTATTTAACTACTCAAAAGACATTTGTAAGACGTTTAAACTAACAAAAGTTTCGTCATACCAAAGGTGGCCGTTAAGCTGATGAATATAGGCCATCCCAAGGATGGCGCTCTGGCTGAAACTATGGCTGTCATCAAAACACATATACAGCTGGCATCAATGGACAAATAAGAAATACCTGCCAGCGATTTTTGTCAAACATACTCAAATTTCTGGCAGATAAATAAAAATAAGCAACATGCATGATGGACATTTTTTATGAAATTAATAATTGGCTGTAATTTACAACCCGGAATCTGCAGAAACTACAATATAAATTACTATAGATCATGCCATGAATCTCTACTCTGGCTGTGCAACCCCCACATAGATTCCACCAGTACAAAACCTGGTATCTTTTTAATGTTTTGACATGGAACCTTATAAAGTCGAAAAAATAACATGAGTAATATATTTTTTAGTTATTATCTGTTGCTTAATAATGTATTTCACTGGAGGTGAAGGTCCCAACTTGAAATTGCACGATTTAAGTGACTTTGTGAGAGATTTTGCTTTGCGTCGCTTACAATTATGGAATTCTCCTGGGTAATTAATTCAATGTTTATTGCGATATCGGCTCACAAACGTCATATAAAAGAATCCAAAATTGAGTTGGGACCACCCTTAATGTGAAGTAGATGTAAAGTTCCCTGTCAGAACATCAAAAAGTTCCCAGGTTTTGTATTGGTGGAATATGATCTCTATGGGCGTTAGCCGGAGTAGAGATTCATGACATGATTTAATATTACTATAGTCAAGAAAATCAAACTTGATACGATATGATGAATGCTTATGTTGCTTGCAAGTCTGCAAATAGTGTTTCTGTCATTTGCAGAATGAGGTCCCCAGAGGATGAATTTAGTGATGCTATCCTGCAAAATGGGCTAGCATCACCAAATTCACCTTCTCGGACCTCATTCTGCTTAGGCCTAAATGAGCAGAAGCAGAATGAGGTTCCCAGAGGGTGAATTTGTTGATGCTAGCCCACTGTGCGTGATACCATCACTAAATTCACCCTCTGGGGACCTCATTCTGCAAATAACAGACACACTATTATCAGGCCTGGTTGCTTGTGAATGAATAAAAACCTAGGTTTTTTTTCAAATAATGCAGATGATGAAAATATCCTTTGAAGGCATGAAATTGATAATCATATAGATAGATATACAGATATGTGTGGTAATTTAATACATTCATATATTTATTGTAATGAGATGATCAATGCTTGATGATTTAAATGGTATGGCCCATAAAGACGACGGACCCTGAATTACAGGTCCATGAATCTACGTCACCAATTAAGTCTCTAACCCAAAGCGGTTTTGATGTTAATTTTGTCTAAAACATATAAATGTTTGTCTGATGGGATAATCTAGTACATGAGCTGTGGTAATTCACAATGCGCACTCAAAAGTCATTTTTAAGACTTATAGTTATAATTCAAATTAAAAGGAAAATTTAGGTATCGATTCTGCCCTGACTGAACCTTTTAATAACTGTTCGTAAATCCATATAATAATCCCTTTCACTCGTAATTACAATAACTCCTGCAAAAAATATCAAGCTCATCCATTGCATGAGTTTCAGACAGCAGCTATCTGAATGTTTGGAGCGACAGTTGAGATTACATTAGTGACGTAGGTTCCTGATGCTGAATTAGAACACACGTAATATCTTTGATGCATTAACATGCAAGCATTGAAATAGTTTGTCTATCATTTGCAAAATGAGGTCCCCAGAGGGTGAATTTAGTGACGCTATCCTGCACGGTGGGCTAGGATAACCAAATTCACCCTCTGGGAACCTCATTTCTGCTTAGGCCTCAACTGCTATGTGAGAACTAGGATCAGATTGAAGTTCCCCATTATCTTCTGCAAATTAGGGGGATATATAAACTGAAAAAAAGGGAAAAAGTAACTAATACCATGTTAATTTGAGAATATAGATACTTCCCAGAAAATGAGGCTTAATGCGGGATAGCATCACCAAATTCACCCTCTGGGGGACCTCATTCTGCAAATGTCAGACACACTAAATTCACACTTGCATGGCGGGCGTCTCAATTAAAGCGTCAAATGCAAGAATGCAAACATGCTGTAATGATCGGACGATTCCGCCAGTTATGATCATGATGAGTGACAGAGATGCCAAAAATAGATCTAACCTGTCATGACTTCAAATTCACTTCTGATAGAAAAGGTTGAGCATCGACCTACATGGTCGGCATATTTACATAATAATACAAGGCCGGAAGTATGACTAATTCAGCAACGTTCACCTTCTAGTTTTGATGTCACAGTAAACATGCTCGTGATAAGGCCCACATATGGAATAAATTAAGCCCAAATTAATTTAATTGTTGGTTTATGTATCCTCCTGCCCTAAAAATCCTCAAAAGTAAAAAAAAATTGAATACAAATCTGCAGGAGGAACTTTTCTGAAAATTTATAAATAAAACGACAAACGTGTGAGAAATGGTTCACGTTATTGCACGAGTTTGTTGTGCAATAACTAGTTAACCTGTTCACTGCCGACGCCCATTCAATTACATGCAAAAATAGGAGATAACTCGTAGTCGGCAGTGAACGTGTTAAACAGTTCACTCCACTATGAAATTTATTTCTGAATGTATTCGCCCTTTCATGACTGGATCTTCCTGAAATTTTGCGAAAACCATGTGCCAATGCATTCTCTATAATGTGTTTCTTGCATACACATCCCTCATAATTGGCGACAGCAAGCAATGCCGAAGCCATTTGCTGAAGCAAACTGGTCCCATGGTTGCTGTAGCGGATTGTCAAAGCCAAAAAATCTGAATTGAGAGGGCAGCACATATAAGAGAATACATTAGCCTGACAATATTCACCTTCAACTTGTAAACCAGTGCATTCTCTTATATATTTGTGGATCCTATGGGAGACTCGCATATATAAGAGAATGCACTGGTAGAGGACCTTTAATGCTGCACCAGCGCAGCTCCCGCCATGAAAGGGTTAAATGTATATTATTTCTACCTTGGCTCACTCAGCTCTATTCTCATGCTGTTACTTGAACAGATCAGGGACCAGCCTACAGGGAGACAGGGACCAGCCTAGAGGTGACTTGGGAGACAGGGACCAGCCTAGGGGGAGACATCTCCCTAAAATGTGCCAATATTCTCCCTATTTCTGTCCCAGGAAGTGACTTCTCTGGTATACCAGTATACATTTGTCCTAACAGCATATTTATAGTATATTTACTGATTATAATGGTGTTCTTACTCATTATATAGACAGAACACAACGCGCATCTTAATCGAGACTCTTTTATCGAATGAGTTGCGGATGGCGCAAGGATATATTTCGCGAGAGCGTAGCATAACTTTGCGCCGTCCGCAACGAGTTCGATAAAAGATTCGAGATTATGATGCAAGTTGTGTTCTGTATTTATTCTACACCGTTCAGTCAGATAAGTTCAATCCACAAATGTCACCTCCATTGTTACTATATAGCTACCTTTATTGTGATTTAAGTCTGACAAATAACCAGTAATTATGTGGGGATCACCACTAGCGGATGATCGACGTAATGTACGTCATCTTTCTTGGCGACAACGTCAACAAGAATAGTTCCGGCTTGTATTCCACTAGAGGAAGCTCCAGTCTTGGAAAGGTTAAAGGAACTCAAGGCCTTTGAAGTGGCTACATGCGATATAACATAAAAAGCCTCCAATTATGAGATGTTGTGTGTTAAAACCATTTTTATGTAAAGATTACTGTTACCACTACATTACCGATCAAAGTCGAATTAGTCCAATGAAATATTTAAATTCAATGAAAACATCAGAAAAGATCAATGCATTTAAAAAAATATTCTGAGAAACGGAATTAAACTGTGTTAATTACCAGCATGATCAGAATGTTTGGTGACAAATTGCTGTAACATTAATGTTTACATAACAATGGTATCAGCATGCAAAATATCGTTACTGAAGAATTATTTATATCATGAAAATAAGAACAAATTTGATCTATTTTCCCATGTTCTTCATGGCAATGATTTGATTTTGAGACTTTCAAAATTTCTCACACTACCCACTGTGGAAGCCTGATTAGGGGCTCTACAAATTGATACGATGTGTACTGGTTCTATTTGATTCAAAATTGTACCGATTCAAATTTTATTGAATCATTTCCACCAGGTCCATTCCAATGAACAGTTCTTACAGATAAAAATGTTTTTTTTATTTTTGGTGATATTTAAAGGTGGATTATCTCTTTGTAAACATGTATTATATAGTTACCGGGCTATTAAATATTAGATCTGAATCGAAGACTCATGTCCGGAAAAGCTTCTATCGATTAATATTCATTTTATTTCAAATATTTTCTGGTCTAAAAAGGTGTGATTGTTTAGCTAACGAACAATAGTGGTTACTGTTAACAGAGAGCAGAAATTTTTACGGTGTAATTTTGTCACAAATAAACATTAATTATACTCATTATCGCTTATAACTATGGAATAAAACAATACAACCAATCAATCTGGGACATTTGACGTTCGGTACGTAGCCAATCTCTATCGCTATATGATATCACCCGAATGGTCTGTTCTAAAATTAGACAAATAAACAGTCCCAATAAAATATTCGAAATAAAATCAATATTAATTGATAGTTCTAAGTCTTTCCGCACATGGGTCTTCAGTTCATATTTATTATTTTATACCCACACAATTTCAAATTTGCTATTTAAAGAGATAATCCATCTTTAAAAGTACTAAAAAAACAAACAACCACACATACAAACAACAGTGTCGCAAGTTATCTATCAATAGACCGCATAATCTCTGTAATAATGCCGGGACTGCGGTATTCCAGAAATTGCAGTTCAGAAATAACATACAAAATCATTCATAAAATCTCGCCAGCCTCCACTCAGAATACTAACATAGGCATAGGTCAACTAGTTCAAAATGATACAAATATTCCCTATCCATCATTCATCGCAGTCACATCCATCTGTATTATTTACGAAGAAAATGAGCTGAAAGCATATTCGAGTAATACTGTCTTTCCAGTTGCTTCTGGTGTCATCACATTAATTAGTTGGTAGATGGTCTACATTAGTAGACACATTAATATGGTTAGGTAATACAAAATTCATTGACGATCACTTATGATGTTTTCGATTCGTCATGGCTACCAACCTCTTGATACACTAGAGACAATAATTTGATTCAAGAATCAATGCGATTTTGAATATTTTCCCCTTATTCGAGGCATAACGAAAAACGCCCAATTTGCAGGGCCAATATACCACTTTAACCCTTTCATGACAGGAGCTGCGCTGGTGCAGCATTAAAGATCTTGTGCCAGTGCATTCTCTTATATATGCGAGTCTCCCATAGGGCATCTCTCATATATAAGAGAATGCACCAGTGTAGTTGGCTTACTAGGTCAAGGTAAATATTGTTAGGCAAATGTGTTCTCTTATATATGTGAGGCTCCATATGGGAGACTTGCATAAAATAAGAGAATGCACTGGCACAGGGTTTTCGCAAAAAATTCAGGAAGCTCCAGTTAAAAGCTTTGGTCATACTATTCTCTGTAATCAACAGGAAGGCAGTCAGACTCATTCCTCTTTTGATCGACAGGAAGGCAGTCACACACACACTACTCTCTGCAATCGACAGGAAGGCAGTCGGAGCTCGCTGATCTCTTCACCTCAGTTACAATCTCTGCATGTTCATTTAAAAGTTGTTTGAAATCCTCTTGTCTTTTCTTAGCACTTTCCTGAAAATGTTAAATACAAGCATAAAACATATAGTGCATGGCATTAGCAGAATGAGGTCACCAGAGGATGCATTTAGTAACGCTATCCTGCACAGTGGGCTAGCATCACTACATTCATCCTCTGGGGACCTCATTCTGCATGGCCTCTTCTGCTGTGGGAGACCAAGACACAGGTTTAATGCTTTATGTGGAGCTCCGTGATCCAGTGGTTAGCGTCGTCGGACTTGTATTCACTGTAAACACATCGATATGGGTTCGCAGTGCATCGCCGGTCATTGAGTTTCCAGACAGCAGTGGCTTGGCCGCTTTGAGCGACGTGCAATTGTCGGATTGCTCGCTGCTTCAAAACCTGCGCCAAGTTGTGACCCTTGAGCAAGGTCGCTCATACTGTGTAGGCTTCGCATCACTCATGCGTTAAACGAGTACCAGTCAGCTTGTCATACTGATGAGTATCAGAGCATGTTCTGATCAAACTAGAGCAGCGCCTGCAATGGCTGCAGCCGGTTCATTGGTTGGCTAGTACAAATGACTGGGGTAGTATTGTACCAAGCGTGTTAGAGCAAGAAATTGGTTAATCGCTATATAAAACTGGTCATTATTATTATTAAGTTCCCAGATGGTGATATGCACCCATTGGGCACCTTGATTATGCATTGTGTCGTCTGCCAATTTGGGGATATAGAGAAACTAAATTGAAAAAAAAAACTTTCTGAAGATGTTTCGAAAGAAATTAAAAAACTAGTTAATTTGATAACAAAGAGAAGATGAGGCCTAAGCTGACTGAGGTCCCTAGAAGATGAAGTTAGTTATGCTAGCCCACTGTGCTGGGTAGCATAAATAAATTCACCCTCTGGGGACCTCATTCTGTAAATGTCCAGCACCATATTTTGAGGCCTGGTGAAACAGACCTTCAATTTTGGAAAATCACCTGCATGCTGTTCTAAGCGCACGTATTTTGAACATTGCACATGCTTTTCTCATAAGCACATTCCCCAATATACTTTCAGTTTTGAGTGAGCTGCACATTGTCATTGGCTATGTAGTGAGAATAAATGAAAGTTTAACATTAGAATGGTATAATAAAGTGTATTAAACAGATGTTTACACCCTGGAACAACCGAAGTAAACTGACACAAAAATAAATATAAATGAGAGTGTACTTCCAGTCGATAATTCTGAGTTAGTTGATAACCCCTTCGTGTCGCCATGCATTTCTCTAGGAAGTCACTTGTCAGTTATGTGACATAATATGATTATTATTATTATTATTATATTTACATTTAAAAACGCAATAGACAGTAAATTAGTTTCAATAGAAATAGAAATAAAGTTTAAAACAAAGAGATAACACAATATGGATACTAAAAGATATGTGAGTTTAAAAGAGGCCAAGGAGAATTAAAATACTACCTAGAAACAGCTACGTACACAGCTAAAAAGTAACAAATCACGAATCGAAAATATATGAAAAATTAGCGAATCGAAAATTAGTGCGAATAATGTCAATTGATCAACTGAAAACATTGATGAAACAGATATGTTTTCAGCAACTTTTTAAAACTTTCTACAGAGTGACAGCGCCTGATGTTCATTGGTAGTTTGTTCCATAATGCGATGGACACTTCTTGGAAACATAACTTTCCATGCTTATTGTTTGGTTTGCTGCCGATGGTATTCAGGTGGAATCCGGTGGTGTTGGACCGAGTTATTCCTCCCGATCTCACATGAAACATGTCTGTGATATCATCAGGTGTTTCCATGTGGAGAGATTTGAACACAATTACAGCACATTTAAACTGAATCATAAATCTGAATGTCATGATGTGCTCTTGAATTAGAAAATGGGTTATATGATCATATTTACATTTGTTATTCATTAAGCGTACACAATTGTTTATTAAAATGTCGATCTTATCCACATTCTCCTGTGTGATGGTTGTAAGAAGGGAGTTAAGACTGTCAATACGTGATACAATCAGCGAAAGCACAGCGTGTTTCATTGCTTCTTTTGTAAGATGTGATCTGATTCTTCTTAAACATCGCAAGTGGAAATAACAGATATTTAGAATGTTAGACACCATTGTGTCCATTGTCATATTGGAATCAAAATATGCACCTAGGTTTCAAATTTGCTTCGATGAAGAAATGATGCTATCACCAAGTTGTATGTCGAAGCTGGAATCAACATAACCATTCATTTCTGCCGAAAGTGCATTAAGGTGATATCTGAGTCCATCTTACAGATCGGTTATTCAAATGTCGAATCTCGGATTCGGATGAAGAGTTCTTCGCCAGATCCAGACTCGTATGAAATAATTATAACATCTTATCGATATGAGTATTGTAATTCGATTCTTCAAATAACACGAAGGTCAATCTCAGACAATGCAAGATCAAAGCCGCTGACACAAGCAGCACAATGGGCATGTGCAACCACGGCGTCAGCATTTTTATTACTTTGAAGATTCAATTACAATGTTGCAATCTTGGAAAAATTATTCACACTGTTTAACCTTACGTAAAGTGTTGTGTGACTGATCAGATTTAACCCTTTTCAGTGTAATTGTATGACCGCTTCAGTTAATGCCAACGCGCACACACAATAGCGTGCTGTTTTTTAATTTCGCCTGTGAGCACAGGTGCTAAAGCGCAAGCCAAAATCAAAGGTCTGCTGATAAAAAAACTATATTTACACGCAATTGTGCTGTGGAACTTAAATGGAGGACAATGGTTGGTTGAAATCATGTTATGATGCACCGCTGCAGGCCCCAACTTGTTTTCATATGGTATGGACGAAACTTGCATCATGAAACCATAATATAATTTAAAATGGGTGCTAACTGCTCTTTTAATCTGCAAATTTAGTGGAAATATAAGAAATATATGTTGATTTTTTTTGCATTCCATGGAGTATAGTATAGTATGGATGCAAGTTGGACAGACCAACTTACATCCATACTCCATGGAACGCAAACAAAAATCAACATTCATGTATTAAATTAAAAGTATTTTGAGCCTTTCTTTACTAATACTCATTAACAAGTTAAGTGCCCTGAGGAATTGTTCAGACAATAATAGCTTTGTTGAAATTATTATCGCAACGCAATTGAGCTCAAAATAAAATCACACACAAATATTAACAAACCGGCGACAAAACAGCTGATTGGAAAACCTGACAACTGGAGTTGAAATTGCACCAAATATAACAACACGCCCAATATAACAACATGCAGCAAGGAAGTGATCGACTTGAAGTGATGCAGGTGGGGTTCTTGATTTTGTTATTGCTTGATAAACCTAGGAAACATTCATGTAAACAGTATTGTACTGATTCTTACGGGCGTGAATTGTGTGAGAGTGTGTGATTATACTTTTATAACTGGTGCTGCATACCCCCATGGTGCCAAATTTCATTGAGATCTGATCATTCATGGTTGAGATATATGAGTGGACAGACGGATGGATGCAAGTAATCCAGTACCGGTATACCCCCATCTTTTGGGATGGGATTATAATACGAGAGGGATCACGATCGGCAGATGTTTAACCCATACCTTGGCGATAGCGATTAGCTATAACTGATAATTTGTCTAAGATATGATCACAGGAAACCATATATCAGTACCCAACTTGAAATCAAAAGCTCAAATAATTTGTCTTAAGAATGGGTGAAAGTATTTGGGGTGAGGGAGGAGTAGTTTTAAATCTCATAACTATGTCCCTATTCACCCAAGGACCTCTCACTGTAAGATCCAACAGTTTAATGATTTCAGATTATATGTTAAGGAGTTAAAGTTAACTCATGGGAAGCAAAACTGATAAACCCTTATCTCCGCCACTTTTGACCTGCCAGATATTTAAAATTCATTCACTTCTAAAGAGAAATTATAATTTGTTGACAAGCCAGACTGCTTAAAACAACATACATGTATGGGATTCCATCTCATATTTAAATTGTACTTATCTGACATGTGTATTAAATAAGGAATGCTTATATTGTCAGGTACATGCAAGATTAAGTGTTTCATAACAGGGGTGTATGGTTTTCAAAAATATATGTAGTTTATACAATACAAAAGTGTTATCGATATAATGTTATACAGACATTATATGATGAGGATGCTGGTCCGTATGACCCCTAAATCGAAACAGATTACCATAGTTCATATAAAAGAAAGTAAGTAGTCCTAAATGGCTTCACACATTACAAGTAGCTTGGACACTAAAATCCATAACCTTCAATGTTAATCTTTTAAGCTCTCTGTGGCCCCTAAAATTCAATCAACCATAACAATATGAACAAAAGGGAAAATAAGGTTCCTAGAAATATTAACAACATCTACCATCTTGATTTTCAAAACAAGGCATCACCTGCAATAGTCATGTAGATTTATCTGCATGTTACCCATTGCATAGATAAATCATATTGGCTATCAGCCATTATTTTAATTTCAAATTGAATGCATGTGTCTGAAGGGTTAATATGTTTTTCAGATATCAATTAATCAGTCAATATAAAAATTGATAGAAGTGAATAGTGTGCAAAGAATACCATAGATAAGAAATATGAGGTTAATTATTTTATAAGCAGATCATTGGAATATAGAAGACACTTATATAGGTGAGGGGTCCATTAGGAGAAACAAGAGACTTATGCTGCAATTAATCAGATAATCAAATTTTACAGATAAGATAAATAATTAGCCAGCCACAATTGTTGTTTATCTTTGACTTCATCTAACCAAACCCCACAGCTATGTACCATACCTCATCACTCAATTAATAACAAGATTTCACTTCGAATGACACCATCTATAAAATGTACTCTCATATACTCTGGATATCGGATGTTCACATGGTAATTTATTGATATCATTATATTACATGTAACTATTGCAATAAAATCTTCATATTTTCAAAACAGGACATCACACCTAATTAATGGTATAAGACTAAAACAAATGAAGTGTCAATGACAATTTTGTTTTTATTATTTAAATTTTTTGTATTATTACAAAAGTTAAAAAATAAATTGAATAATTTTTTTTTGTGGTTAAATTAAGCAAGGAGATCAATCTAAAAAAAATCTAAATTTTTGTTTGTTTCGAAAAAAGGGTCATAACTCCTTTAAAAAAATTCGGATCAAACCCATATTCGATCTTGATCTGTATTTTGGGCTGAGAAACGTACATACCAAATTTGGTTCCGATCAGATAGAAAATGTTTCAGTTATTGCATTATGTGTAAAGCCTCTACAGACAGACGGACAGACAGACGGACGAACAACGAGTGGTCAATCCGGACGCAGACACTATGTTTACCATACTATGGTATGGGTAAACATAAAAAGGGAAAACGGGAACATCACAATTTAGCATTTCATGGAAAGCCCTGGTGATGGCACACTTCCATACTAAATATTATTTAACCCTTAACGAGTGAGTACGTCATTTATGATGTCATATCCCTGGGTGAATAATATTTTGCAAATAAACTGAGAAATATTATAACATTAGCCTATTGTAAGAAATAATTCATACAAACAACTTGATTAAAAGCACAAATTAATCTAAATAATACAAATAATATCCATCCGCATGATATCTATGAAAAGTTCACATTTTAGGAGGCGATTTTTTAAAGATTTTAACACAGTAAAATGATATTACACAAGAACTAAGAAATGTTGTTCCACCGCCAACTGTATGGTGACATAAATTGCGCTCTACGCAACAAATGGTTAAATCTGATAAGCCATGGCTGAGACATACCGATTATTCCACATGATCACTGGTGAATGCAAACCTCATATATTCACTTGAAAATCATTTGTTGCAAACAAAAATAAATAAAATAAACACATGCGATATCTCAATTATTCTCATTTTCCCATGGTATTATGACTGATAGAACGGTTTGGTGAGAAGTCTCAATTATTCTCATTTTCTCAAGCTATTATGACTAATAATGGTGAGAAGTCTTATACAAATGGAATACCATGGTCAAAAATGCTATTTTGTCATTTTTGGTAAATAAGTTGTCGGTGTGTTCGTAAATCAGCTAATTACATTAGTGAAGCCTTAGACATGAGGAGGTTACCTTTAATGTTTCAACTGAAGCTTCGTATTCATGTCGAACCTCGATCCTTTCTTCCATTGACATTCTTCTCACAGGCTTCATGATCGCTGGATAAAACAAAAACAGATGTCGTACACTTCTGTTTGAAAAAAGGACCATTTGTTTTCATTTCAAATCAATAGAGAAAATTTAAATTGTGTGTCTTAAAGACTCACTTAATTTTCGAGTCACCAATTATTTTTTATAGTGCCTTGATATATGGTTTTAATAACAATCTATGACATTAAAATACTATAATTTATCACCATTAGGAATGTCTGTGTCTCAAAAGGTGCCCATAGGGTAATAGAAAATAGCTGAAATCAAAGAATTATTTCCCCCATTTCACTCCCAGAATGCTGAGAATTCAAACTTAGATATAGAGTTATTCCCCTTCCATTGAAAACAATAGACTTTGCATTACAGACCAGATGAAAAGAAAAGTAAGCACAGAAAACATGTCCGTACCTCAACAAAAACAACATGTTTACAGTTTATTACATCAAATAAGTTGAAAATACAATGTTTTGGAGCTTCCTCTTTCAAATGGTATATAATATGGCATATATTTTATATAATGTGATCTGGGTGTTCATGGTATATAATATGGCATATATTTTATATAATGTGATCTGGGGGCTCGAAAAATTAAGTGGGCCTTTAAAAGTTAGGTTTTTGTAGTTAGTTGACTTGGTATATAATATGGCATCTATTTTAAGGGCAAAATATTATAGAAAATGAGGTGGATGTAAAATGCTCATATAAGAAATGAACGGCGGTTTCAATGTGGTCATGAGATTTTGACTGCGAGAAAAAATCAGCAAACTGCATGAACCCCTTCGCAGAGTTTGCTGATTTTTTAACGCGGTCAAAACCCATGACCACGTTGAATCCGCCGTTTATTATTTATATTTATATACTTAAATTCATTATGAACTAGGATTGTATGTCTTTCCCACTATTTATTCATCTATTTAAACGAACGCATCGAGTTCAGTTCAGACAGTTCGAATCCTTGTTTTTTGGATAACCAAACATTTTGAGAATCCATTCATGGAGAACGGAAAAAACGCAATTTAACAGTACAGTATACACATATGACAAGATGTCTTGTTTAGATAGTAGGCCTACCGGTAACTAATGTAGACGTGTTGATTTCAAGAATGATTAATATCTGAAACTAACAATTAAGTTTCGGCTGTGGATAAGAAATCGACAACACGCCGTTTTACCATAATGATATATTTGTGAGGTTCGGGGGAATATTTGTAGCGGCAAGGAAAATTATAAAACCCTATTGAGTAGCGCGTTTTTTTTTAACATCAACGCTCAGTAACACAGAGCAACAACACTGATTATAGACCGAAACAAATTTCTTGCCAAATCCGGACGTACTAGATACTCAAGCAGTCGGTAATGTCCGACAATCCCTGGTGATTTCCGGGATCAATGTGTTCATAAACCTATGAACGACATTGGAAGTGACGTCACGTTCATAGGTTTATGAACGCGTTGAATAAGGGGGCGTGTCTACCGTAACGCTATGATCGGAAGAGATATCAGGTGTATGTAAATATACTTTTATAACTTAAATCTTCATTCTCTGAAACACAATTATCTCCCGCCTGCTCCTCCATCGGGATATCAATGTCGACCTCAAGTTTGGTCCCGTCTTCATCTTCGACACCGATAGCTACCGGAGCTACTGGACCCTCTTTGCCATTGGTTATATCAGAAAGCTTTTCCATTTTCCTTGGTGTGCTGCTCACGCTGCTAATACTGCTAGGTGCAGTTTTGACCTCATTATTTCCAGCAGTAGGGCTTGTCGTCAAATGTCTTGTTGGCGAAGTCACTCTGTCTTCTGTGTCAATTATGGAAAATAAGAAAAATCTTCTTATCTGAATCTCTCTTTAACCCTTTACCCAACAGAACAGCCCTGTGCCAATGCATTCTCTTATATATGCGAGTCGACCATAGGTCGCCTCGCATATATAAGAGAATGCATTGGCTTAATACATATTAAAAATGATAAAATTGTCATAGAATGTAGAAAAATATTATAAAAAATGTTAAAAAATGTAAGAAAAAATTATAAAATTGTTAAAGAATGTAAGAAAAAATGGTAAAAAGTGTTAAAAAAGAATTTTTTTAGGTCAATGCATTCTCTTATATATGCGAGGCGACCTATGGTCGACTCGCATTTATATAAGAGAATGCATTGGCACAGGGCATAACTGTAACCATCACAATGTGGTCAATGAACCGGTTCCAATGATATCCATATTTGTATGGTGTTATTGAGACAGACCGAAGATATTTTAGGCTGTTGAAGCTTTATTTGGGCGTTTTTGGCCGCTTTGTTGGGTAAAGGGTTAAGGGTCATATAATAGACAAACAAACAAGATATGAACACAACCAGTTCCCTAAAGCTATTAAGCCAATTAAACTATTTCTGCAGACCCCTTGTCTCCTAGCAACGGTAAGCTCCTCCCACTAGTGAATACAGTAATGCTCTCAGTAATCGACTTCTTAACCACAGCAGAATTATGGGTAACTTTTCAGGATTTAGACGGAAATATGGCTTGTTGCCATTCACCGGAAAGCTCTCACTGAGAGCTTTCCGATGAATGGCAACAAGCCATATTTCCGACTAAATCCTGAAAAATTACCCATAATTCTGCTGTGGTTATGGAGTTTATTAATTAGGGCATTACTGTATGTGTGGAAAGCTCCATTGTTCTGGATAGTACTTAGTGAACCTGTACTTTAGGGGCTTGTTATATGAGCCGGGACAACTCAGCTAGTCGGGCAAACTCGGTTCATGTAACACAATTTGTTGTGACTTGACATGACTTTAGCAAATAGAATGCTCGCGTCATGTGAGAGACGTTTAGTGACAACCCAAGCCACTCAGTTATGGGCTGACGTCGTGAGGCATGATTGACAGCTAGATGGATAGCTAGTTGCGTGAACATCAAACCGAGTTGTCCCGGTTAACCGAGTTGTCTCGGCTCACATAACAGCGTGATCGAGTTGTCCCGGCAGACAGGTTGACCCGGCTCAACAAGCCCTTTAGTCAGGCTGTATACTCACCCCATTTATCCTCCAAATAAAGGCAGATTACTTCCAACTTAACTTGATATATAGTCTGATATAGTGCTGAAAAACCTGTTGAATTTTCTATCAGTTAACCTTTTCTATACTAAGTGAATTCTCCCAGTTAGTTAAAAAGTGTACATCGGAATGGTCTATTATTGATTTGGAGGGATGTTAAGGTTATAAATGCAGATGGCAGATAAATAAAAGTGCTATTTATTGAGGGAAATGTTTAGATAATAAGTAAATTTTTGAGTCACCGATTTTTTTTTTTTTATAGCTACTTGATATACGGTTTTAATAACAATCTATGCCATAAAATATGATTAAAATACTATAATTTGTCACCATTTGAAACATCTATGTCTCAGAAAATAGAAAGCAGCTGAAATCATGTAAAGAGTCCCCCCGTTTTGGCTACCTGAATGCAACAAAATTCAAACTAAAGAAGAATTTTCAATGGAAGGGGAATAACTCAATCTTTAAGATATAGAGTTATTCCCCCTCCATTGAAAATAATACACTTTTTACTACAAACTTGATGACAAAAACACGTTGGTAACTCAAAAAAACACAAAACATGTTCACAGTTTATTACACCGGATAAGTTGATAATACAATGTTTTGGAGCTTCCTCTTTCAAATGGTATATAATAAGGATTATATTTTATATATGTCATCTGGGTGTTCGAAAATTATGTGGGCCTTTTTTTTGGTTTTAAATCAAACTGTTTAAATGATCGAAACGTGTGCAAAGCGTACAAAGGGGCTGCCTCTGTCTAACGCACAAAGGGACCACAGGCCCCTCCAACCCTGAATAAAGGCTCCCAAAGGGAGCCTGTTTCAGCTAGTAATTAATGTTAAATCCCTGTGTATATCGACGTTATATCCCTGTGTATATCGACGGAATATATATAGGCTTAATGGTATCCAAAGTTGTTATTTTGATTGGTTGTGTGATTATATGCTTATTGGAGGAAAGGAGAGAAAATCCAATCGAGCTCACGATTTTTTCAGGTTGACAAATCCTGAATCGTGTGTGCTGACCCCCTCTCCCCCACGAGTTATCCAGCAGCAGAATTTGATGTGGGACAAAAGGAGACACTAAGGGAACTCCTCATCAATGGATATTTATAGAAAGGGTTAAAACTGTTATGTCAGACCTACATGTACCTAATTGAGATATGGCCACGAATATGAGAATAAGCAGTAAGTATTGTTCCTAATCAAGATTCAACAAGGAAGATAATGATAATACTAGCCTTCTTCATATAATTTATGCATTACGCCTTACAGCAATGCCCTAAATAATCGACTTGTTAACACGTTGAGTGCCGGAAATCAATTAGTAATCTCGCCAGTTTGCCAAATCGTGGGAAGATAGATCCCCTTAGTAGACCATAATTTGGCTTCAATGAAGCTAAAATTGGATGACGTCGCGACTTTAGATAACAGAAACGGCGATTGATAGTACTACGAGATAACTCGTAGCCGGCACTGGCGGAAGGAATTTGGTATTCCCACCACCAGTGCCAACTACGAGTTATCTCGTAGACACAATTGGACACGTTTGAGCAACAAATATGAAGTAGAATGTAACCCAAATAAGTTATTTTGGTGGAAAGCATATTTATGGAGGTGTGGGAGTCCTTGTGGTGGTTATAACTCGTTATATAGTTAAATTGTGGCCGATGCACGGCGGAGCAAATTACTTATATAAAATTATATGAGCATGCATGCTACAGACAGCGAATCCGAAGTGGATTCGGGTGAACTTGTTTCCTGTGAGGATGAGTTTATTTCGTCCATACAGTAATGACTACGAGCATGCATCTTCTGTTGTTTCGGGTATTGTAAGTTATCTCCCATTTAGCCTGATTTAGGCCTATGCTATAGGGTTCCAAAATAATAGTGTTGGACGAATTGTCAGCACAAAATTAAACAACCATGCAGCAGTAGCCAAATAGATCCCTGCCCATTCAGGAATGTGCTACATGTAACGATTCCATATAATCCATCCGTCTGGAAGTAAGTCACCCTTTAAATACTGTAAACCTCTATGCTACACAAAACCATTTATCCGTACCTACGTAAGTAGAACAGTTCGATGAACTGCATGACGTCTAAAGTACGGTAATTGCTACGCTTTCCATTGTCCAACACGTTCGGAAGTGGGTAAAATGTAGTTTCGGGGAATAATTGTTCCGCTTTACTTGTATTATAAATAATAAAATACCTAGCCCCCAAATGGAGCCGCACAGTGTATACAAAAACAACTGCTGTGTTCCCTAATAATGAGATAATGGTAGCATCAACGCGCATATAACGTCATGGATTATCCGCTTATCTTGTGTTGGATGTGTCCACTGGCACATGGGTGAGAGGGAGCTGATTTGGCAGGCCTATGTGACGTGTGTGGGTGGTTGTGCGTAGTTTCAATGTGCTGAAACACAACGATGTACATGTAACCATTCCTCGAAACTGCCTTCGCATGTTTGTTCATTGTGAATATCCACCCCCTGACTTTGTTTGCATGCGTGAACATTGTCAGTCTATTGAATACCAAAACCCCAGTCTAACTGCCCACATACGACTGCCTCTGGTGGTCACTCAGTGAGACAGTGTCAGCTGTATTCACTCACAACTGGACCATTTTGAGTAGAATATATGTGCTGATGGTGCTCACTTCAGTTGAACGATGTAAGGGGAGCCACACTATTTATTTGATAACATCACTGTTCTGATGTTCCGAGGCGGGTTTTCGTGGTGTATCGACCTAATCCACTGCTTCCGTTTGTCAGTTACACGACATGGAAACCACTACGAGATAACTCGTAGTGGCAACCTGCGAAGGTTGCGAACTACGAGATAACTCGTAGTGGCACTCAACGTGTTAACCACAGCAGAATTATGGGTAATTTTTCCGGATTTAGTCGGAAATATGGCTTGTTGCCATTGATCGGAAAATTCTCAGTGAGAGCTTTCCGATGAATGGCAACAAGCCATGTTTCCGACTAAATCCGGAAAAATTACCCATAATTCTGCTGTGGTTAACAAGTTGATTATTTAGGGCATTACTGTATGTTATGTTGAATATGGAATCTCTCGGTTGCGTTCAGATACAATGCAGCCGTCTGAACGCCTTATTGTCTGTAATCCAATTGCAACATATCAGACTCTTCTGAACGCTTATTTAAAACCACCGCAGGACTTTAATACTGTTATGTCAGACCTACCTAAATGAGATATAGCCTCCAATTTGAGAATAAGCAGTAAGTAATGTCACTACTCTAATGTCAGCAAGCCAAAAAGCTAGCATTCTTCAGGACAATGATAATTCACTTGGCATCTGATCCAAGAACTGGCCATGCGTAAATCTGGCAAGTCGATACTTTGAGTATTTAGCCATGATACAATTAAGCTCTAACATGCAAGATAGCATGATGAAGATCCAGAAAGGAAAATTATTGTTGGCGCTCGATTAAATGAAATCCCTCCACAAGCCATACCTAATAATTATAGCATGCTGGTTTTATTTGATATAATTCCAATAATCACGACATGGTAATCACAGGGACCAGACAAGAGGGCGATCGGAGACAGCCACCGGCCTAGAGGGAGACAGGGACCAGCCTAGAGGGTGACTTGGGAGACAGGGACCAGTCTAGAGGTAGACAGGGACCAGTCTAGAGGGAGACAGCCACCGGCCTAGAGGGAGACAGGGACCAGTGAAGCTTGCACCTCAATTATCGGGTGTCAGTAAAAAGTTAGTTGAGAGATTCAATGAATTTTTTACTGAGATTGTAGTAGCAATGCATAGTTACATAGTTACAAATAACATAGTTGCAAATTACAGTAATGAATCAGAAATCGAAACTGGGAAACGGGTCCATTCGATCTCAATTCTGTGCATGTTTGCATAAAAAATGTACCAAAATTATTTTAAACTGATAAACTCTTTCCATACTCCAGTTATAGGAGTATTTATAAGAATGGTCTATTATTCATTGGGAAAATGAGCAGACAACAGAAAGGGTTAATATAACCCTGACAGATTGAACGCAATTATAAAGGTTTCATGCACAGGGTATCAGAACCATGCATGCGCAGGGCTGACAAGCAAGAAGTTGACTTTGCGTAGTCTTAATCTTTGGTTGGAGCAGTCCAATCTCTACCGGAGCACACCAGTCATACTTCCTTCTGACTCTGTCACTGGCTGGGTACTAGTCTGTGGTTTCTATATTTAGCGCTGGGTTTTCCAGCAAAAATGGCGAAAAACGATCGCCCCAAAGTCAAATTTCCTATGTGCTGTGAGAACAATTCCTGCACTAAAAACTTAATGACAGAATGGAGGATCAGAGCAGTAGTTTTGTTGACGATTTTCGCAAGCTACTTGTCAAAATTGCAGCAAATTAGAACTCTTGTGTTTGACTTGCCATGCGTGTTGTCGTGACATTGTCATCCATGTGCGTTTATACTTTTGTGTTGATAAAATAATCGGAGAACCAAACCGTTTTGCAATATAGTTCTTTGGTTCTAATGGGACTTAAATTAACAATTAAACTTTAGGTACGAAATTACAGAAATTTTGTTCGATATTTTGTGTGCTTAACAAGGGCAGCATGTTGCTCTGCTCGCTTAGAATATATCTTAATATCGCTTAATTCCACCTAGTGTGGGTAAAATGTCGCCGGTAGCAGCGGTTTTACCGAGTCATCAAGGGAGGTAAACCCTGTATGGAGTTTGGGAGCAGCCATGACTTACCGAATTGTGGTGTATCATTGGACGGTGGAAGCTTGTCCATGGTACTATGTGCTCTCTTCTGGAAGAGACATGAATAATGTAGGTATAGTTGGTTTCAAGCCTTGAAATAGTGTGTCTGTCATTGCAGAATGAGGTCCCCAGAGGGTGAATTTAGTGATGCTACCCCGCATAGTGGGCTAGCATCACCAAATTCACCCTCTGTGGACCTCATTCTGCTTACACCTCAGCAGAATGAGGTTCCCAGAGGGTGAATTTGGTGATGCTAGCCTGCTATGCGGGGTAGCATCACTAAATTCACCCTCTGGGACCTCATTCTGCAAATGACAGACACCCTATTTCAAGGCTTGGTTGGTTTATATAAGAAATAAACAATTATCCAAACAACTACATGACCAAGCCTGAGTTTAGTGTGCCTGTTGTTTGCAGAATGAGGTCTCCAGAGGCTAGCATCACTAAATTCACCCTCTGGGAACCTCATACTGCTTAGGCCTCATCTTCTGTGGAAAGTTTTTTAATTATCAAATTTCTATAGAAACTTCTTCACATAGATTCTATTTCTTTTTTAGTTTAGTTTCTCTATATCCCCAAATTGTCAGATGACACATTGCATAATCGAGGTTCCCAATGGGTGTACATCACAATATTCACCATATGGGAACTTCAATCTGAGTCTCCAATAGCAGATGTGATCATGCAGAATGAGGTCCCCAGAGGGTAAATTTGATGATGCTAGCCTGCTGTGTGGGATAACATCACTAAATTCACCCTCTGGGGACCTCATTCTGCAAATGTCAGACACACTTAACTCAGGCTTGTCCATGACCCCTGAATGCAGAGTTTGCTGAATTTTTATCATGGTCAAAACACATGAACATGTTGAATGTATTGTTTATCACGGTCAAAACACATGACCATGTTGAATGTATTGTTTATCACGGTCAAAACACATGACCATGTTGAATGTATTGTTTATCATGGTCAAAACACATTACCATGTTGAATGTATTGTTTATCACGGTCAAAACACATGACCATGTTGAATGTATTGTTTACCACGGTCAAAACACATGACCATGTTGAATGTATTGTTTATTACTTACATTTACCATTATATTTAAATTATGAATTCGGATTTTTATATTTTTCGTATTATTTATTAACATATATTCCATTTATTTATTTAACTAACAGAATCCGTGGAGTGGCTCACAATAAAAATTGGACATATTTCTTCTGGGGACACTCCCAAATCGAAACATGACTCAGTGATGTATAATCATGTAGCCTGAGGGTCATTCAATATCTGACTATCTCCAGTGATTTCCAACAATATGATGGCTAAAATTGGCAGTTATACTTGTAGTTTTTTTACCGCATTGACTCAGGTGGGTGTTCATAATTGCTATCGTAACATTCTGGAAACAAGAGTATCGCTAGGGCATGGCAAAATACACCAGTGGTAATTCCAAGAAAGGGCCAAAACTCAGGTGAAAATTGGCAGGTGGAACCCAAATTCGAACTTGGCCTGTATTTTGGGGGAGTAAACTCACATACCAAATTTCATTCCATTCAGTTCAGACTTACTAAAGTTATTATCCGGAAATGAAAAGTGAGTGCAAGTTCCAACAAAAAGGGCCATAACTGGTGAAAATTGGCAGGCGGAACCCAAGTTAGAACTTAACCTGTAATTTGTCGGGAGCATCACATATATAACATAATGCACTGGCTTACAAGGTCAAGGTAGATATTGTTAGGCCAATGTAGTCTCTTATATATGTGACGCTCCCTATGGGAGACTTGCATATATAAGAGAATACCATGGCGCATGGGTTTTTGCAAAATATCAGGAAGCTCCAGTCATGGAATAGTTAAAGTCGTTAAAGGTCTTCTTTTGTTGTTTTGACCACTTAAGACTACCACTTAACTCATAAATTGTATGGAATAGAGGTCATTAGGTTGTAGTTTGACATCAAGTTGTCGATCATGTCAAACTTTCTTTTGTCTTATACATGTAGGCTCCTCCCCTAACCACCTGAGGCTCAAATGTGAACCAGGACAGAAGGACGGACGGATGGACAGACCAATAACACAACACGTCCCGTTTTTCCAAAGGGCCATATAAAAACTCATTTTGTGGGTATATGAAAAAAAATAAAATAAATTGACCAACATTTATACCATCGCCTTGCAAGCATATAATTGATTGAGCATATATTTTTCACACTGGTGTGAGATGGCTCACAGCCATAACAGGATCTTTATTTTCCAATTAATGTTTTAAAATATTTGACAATAAAATATTGATTTTAGCTCATTCTGAGAAATTGAGTCTCCGAAATAATACCCTGCTATCCTGACCAGGAAATTTCTAGAATAATCATGAATTACTCCTGAATACTACGGTATAATATTCTAGAATATTCCAGGAAAGTATTCTAGAACATTCAAGAATATTCCAGAATGGTATATGGCACCATGAATAAATTAGAATCAAATTTGAATAGAATCAACACAAAGATTTGAAAACTGGAATAGGTAGGAATATTGAAATTGTTTGGATATTCCAGAATAATCCAGATTATTCAAGGTAATTATTCTGTTATAATTTATTTTGCTTTCAAATTAACTAAATTCCTGTTTATTTATTCATACTTAATCCAGTCTCGTACTTTGCTGAAAATAAAATATTCCAGACAATTCAATGTTATTCTTCTCTAATTTATTGCAAAGTCACAACACTCTACGTTTATTCATGTTTATTCTAGATAAAGAATTATTAAATATGACTGATTTTACATTGTTTATTCACAATTCAAGTTTGTTCCAGTTTATTTATGTTTAGCGCCAGGAATAAATTTTTGACTTCAATGAAGATATTCAATGAATCTGAGAAAGTTATTCTTTTTGTAATCAGGATGGTAATGTCGACAGAATGGGTATAAAATTGAGAGGACTTGTGAATTTGAATTTTTTATAAATATCCTTGAAAAACAAAATAATGCATATTCTTTTAACCAAATTTTCGTAAACTTAATTTTGTTTATATTCACCAATTTCTCTTCTTGAATCTTGTTGATTTTTAGTATGCTGTTTATAATGGGTTTAAGAATTTATTTCTGCAAAGAAATTTGTTTGTAATTTGTTCAAGGTAAAATCATAAATGCACTGAAATATAGGAGTAAATTCTAACCTTATTTACTCAAAGAAATATAAACATACATTTATCCACAATAACACATCATAAAGTTCCTGACTAATAGAAAGAAATCTCATCCATGAATAACATACATTTGTACATTTGTGCCTAAGCTGACTTTTGAAAAATTAATAAGTCACTATCATTACAGTGGGTCATGTAATCAAACAATGGTTGGATTATATGCTTAATATATCCCATACACAATAACAACACATTTGGATATATAGGCTAAACAAGCCTGCAAATAGTGTGTCTGTCATTTGCAGAATGAGGTCCCCAGAGGGTGAATTTAGTGATGCTATCCCGCAGAGTGGGCTAGCATCACCATATTCACCCTCTGGGAACCTCACTGCTTAGGCCTCAACTGCTATGGGATACCTAGGATCAGATTGAAGTTGCCTAGTTGAAGTTGCTGATGTTCACCCATTAGTAACCTTGATTATTCATTTTATCTTCTGCAAATTAGAAGATATAGAAACTGAACAGAAGGGGAAAAAGTAACTAAAAACAATTTTTAATTTGAGAATATAGATACCTCCCAGAAGATGGGGCCTAAGCAGAATGAGGTCCCCAGAGGGTGTATTTGTTGATGTTAACCTGCTGTGTGGAATAGCATTACTAAATTCACCCTCTGGGGGCCTCATTCTGCAAATGACAGACACACTATTTGCAGGCTTGAGGCTAAATATGGATTAAACAGACACCTGATATATGATAGTAAGGAGACATGTAGGTGACAAAGAATAGTTTAATGATTTATGTAACAGGTGTAACAAGTTACAGATATAAAACAAGGTTGAGTGCTGACATAGATACCTCCATTGGCCAAATTTAAATATTAGCAGGTCAAAAACAAAAATTTATAAACAGAACGACAGGAGTGTATTAACGGGTATGTTAACATGGCATGAGTGTGTTAACGGGTATGTTGATATGGCATGAGTGTATTAATGGGTATGTTGATAGCGCATGAGTATGGGAGGCCAAGTTCACATTTAATAATTAATTGCGCTTAAGCGCTTTAGAAAAAAGTTTGTTTAAAAATATCCAAATAAAAAGAAAATTGAGGGGACTTAAAATAGGGTTGGGAGCGAGTGTAAAACAATAATTTTTTTTATATTGGACTAGGTCTTGTTTTTTTAATTCACGGATTGTACGGCCGGTGACATGTAATAAACACAGGCAAATGAGGCAATGGGTTTGTCAATATGGCACTTCAAGTCTTCAACGCTTGTACTTTTGCTCATTTTATCCTTCAGCACTGGCATTCATGTATGGGAGGTCAAATTCATATTTAATAATGAATTACGCTTAAGCGCAATTGATTGTTCTTAAGTGTAATTGATTGCGCTTAAGCGCAAATAATTGTGCTTAAGCGCAAATACCACATATTGTGCTTAAGCACAAATAGGGCATTTATGCTTAAGCGCAATGAATTGCGCTTGTGCTTAAGTGCAATTAATTGCGCTTAAGCGTAATTGTATCTACTATCTAACCTACCCCTAAACTATTGGCATGACCTGGTTTATCACCTAGCAACACAAGAGGAGCATTGGGCTAATTATAACCTGCTTTAATTAGCCTGAGTTCTCAACAGTCAACTGTGAGAATTTGTACAACAATGATAATCCCTAATTACATATTATCACAGGGGATCATTTCAGTTCATAGCGGAATTTACAAAACGAGTACTACTTTACTGGATGAGTTTTGTAAATTCCGATATAAACTGAGGATGAGTTGTAGATTCTATTTATTACATGATCCAAAACCTCGATAAAATATACTTAAATCAACAAATGGGATGTGAAACTAACTAACATTGGCTTAAAGAAATAATCCCAGATAAATAAAGACTCTTTGACATATTTAATCATATGCATATCACAATTTATAGAATGGGTTTATTGAATGGAATGAGGGTAGGATTATGTAATAAATTATATATATTCACCCCCAAAACATATCGTTCCCATCTACATGTCAATGTACATATGGCAAATTTCATGATAATCAGACAAACGGTATAGTCTGTAGACCATGCCAATGGATTGAATTTTGAGATCCAAGATATAATTTTGCTATAAAATAAATGACAATCCTTTTGTATCGTGTATGGTGTGACGCCATGTTATGTTTTTATATAACAAATTGTCCTCTCGATCAAAGATGGCCGCCAAAATGGCGACCGGAAGTGGGAAATTGATGATTTTCCATACATGTCGCCTACATCATTTCCGATTGTATAGAACTGGTGACGATTATGGAATATACTTCTCTTCAATCTTGATAACAACTCACTTAGGCATCACATTAGTTGATTTCTTGTATCATAACCTTGATTGTCTTCTCCAAATGAGATGATTTAAAGGAATTGGTATGAATTTCACCAAAATATACATTTTTATTTTCAAACTATATCCTTATAGAAATTTGGAAATAATCGATGATGGAAATGAGTATGATCATTAAATAAGGTATTTAAATCTAACTGGATCCAGAAACTGTCAATTTAATCCAAGATGGCTTCCAAGATGGCGGCCAAAATACGATAATACACAAATTTTACCCTTTTTCATCCAATTATGTTTCTGTCATGTAGAAGGTGAATATAGTAGACTAATTTGCTTCTTACAAATAAATATTCGTCAAGTTACGACAGATTCATAGTAATTGTCTTTCCGCAATGACTCAATATGTGAGTTCATATGACAATCATTGTCCAAATAAGCATCGTGAAAATTCGCCAAACATTATATTTGCACACGTCAAATAACATGTCCACAACAGGAGAACGATATCTCGGTGTTAGATATATGAATGAATGTACTCCAATTTAGATTATCCGGAGTTATTAATATCTCATTGTAATCGAGATGGCCGCCAATGTGGCGGAAATGGCGAAATTTGACATTAAAATAGATTTATTTCCGAAATATATCACAGCGTGCAAGAATGGTACATACGCATATCATTATCATACATGGGCTTTCGGTGAGAAATATATAAAACTGAAATATATGTTCAAGCACGTTAAGTATATGGACTTGTGCCAAACTCGATTCTGATATTATATAAATAATTTAATAGAGACCTACGTGGTATGTGGAGATAATAGTGAAGTTTCCAAATTCAGGCGATGTCAGCTACCAATGATCAAATCATACATGTGGACGCCATACGTTCTTGCATATCGATAACGATTGAGTTTATCTACTCGTATACTAAAAGGTCTAGCGACGGACTCAATCAGATTACTGTATATAGCTAACAGTAGCTGGCTTTTGAAGCCTGAAATTGAAAATATAGACCAGGAGATCGCCCGGGGCCTTGTTCAGATATTCTAGCTATACTTTATTCTTTTCCATTTCACCATGATACATGTATACCGCCGGTATAGGCTTGGTAGATGAACGAGGTTTGATAGTCTGTCGAAGTTACACCGACGTTTTCTGACATAATATCAATAAACGTCTTCGTAAAATCAATCCTTGTATGTGTACTCTTGGCGATTGGAATGGAAATTTTTTTTCAGAAACCCCATTCTACCATTCTGGCAAACATATGTGCAGGAAGAAATGTTGATGATTGCCTCATGCTTAGACTGCTTCTTGTTACCAGTTCATACAAAGTACCGCTACATTTCCACACGTGCATTACTATGACGACCAAGATGGGATCTTGACAAATTTGAACTAGAGCTCAAGCAATATATTTACTTGTATTACAGCGATATTAGCATATTTATGTATCACTACATGTATGTACAAATGTATATAATTAGTTTGTCTCATATAAAAGTAGCGCTAAAATGTATCTGGACCATAAACTATAGTTAGGTGGGGTGAATATATAATGATTCCCGGAAATTACTCACATAAGCCTGCACATTTGATGTCGAATCCGGTCCACAATTAAACGTATACTAATAATTTTTTTATTATTCATGGAATAAATATTGTTTGAACTAAAGTCTATCTGATCAAACTGGATGTATGGAGCTCTGCTTACAATAGCCTCACCGTGACCGTGTTCTGCTGAAGTTAATATATATATGCCACTTGGTTGGGGGGATTATCAAGATGCATGAATGCAGCATGATATATACAATTTATGGGATATAGCCAGACTGATCTGATAACTCCTAGTCGAATAGAATTCGAACAGTTTGAGTCATTAGGGTATATTATGGATCGGCCTATATAATATGATCTGAAAGATGCCATTATTATTATAGTGAACCATGGCCACCTCCGTAGTTACGCGTGCTAATTCAACTTCCTTCATTTCCACATTTCCTTTGGTTCATGATAACGTTATAACCAGAATCAACATGGCACGTCATGAGCTGTTATTAACTCAAAATATTACTTCACATTATGTTGTAAGAAGTTAGTGGACTGCGTTGCCCCATAATGTCATTCAGTATTAAGAACCTGGATTCCAGAGTATATTGGACATAATAAATCAAACTGATGACATGAGACCGGAAGACCCATCACTACCAATGGACGTTTCACCCGTTTCCCACCATGTGGTCGTACAGTTTGTCAAAACGCGGGAATTATTATCATAATAAGTATCGCCTGTCTATTTGTGGCTCGTATTTATTGCGCTTACCATTCACATTCTTTCGTCATCTAAGCTGGATGGTTGGATATGCAAAGCAGTTGCGCAGTCCCTGTTGATTTCGATAAACTTCAAAATAACCGCTAATCAAGTGCGACCGGCAGCACAGTCATAACCATTTCCCAGAACCACTTTCCTATTAAACTGATGTACAAACGATATGCATTGTCTCACTAAACTTTTCACATGCCTAAATCATAGAAATCAATATGGGATATTAGTTTGCTGTATACTATCAATGGTCCATACCAGCCTACCGTGTTCGTGCCAAGCCACCTTTCGTATATTGGGCGAATCACTTTGTGTGGCTACCACCAATTAACTGAACACGAGGAAAGCCAAGAACCAGACATGCCACTTCGCCAGTTTGTGTGGATCTAGCCTGGTGTATGGCAATGTTCATTTCAACTGAATAACATGTCCTGTGGGGTCACTAACTTATATTAACTTTTCAAAACTCCACATTTGTAATGAAAGTGGTTGGACTAATTTGGTGAAAACAATCATCCAGATTTCAGAACCTAGTATTCACAATATATCACTTTAAGCTTGACACGGGACACTACCGCTTATACGGATATATTACCCACCTATGGGTGTCTATTCTATTTTGATCTGTCGTGGTTATCAATACGATTGAAACCTGCTAAGTTCAGCTAAACGAGGTTCAAATGGTGTTACCATGCAAATTTAATTAAAGGTTACAGCGCAACTAACAGTGAGACAAGCAGGCCAAATGACAGCCATATAATTAATTCTACTTTTGTTTGTGTTTTATAAACAAGGATATGTTGTTTCTTGCTTGCCAAGATGCATGGTATAGCTGAGAAGTACAATCCCACTTCATAGCTATCACAATAAACAATTGCGTATTGCTACCTGCTATGATACACTATATGCATTTTCTACCGATATGTCACAACAAGACTAACGATTAACTGCATCATCAATTACCACATTTGATATGGTAAACACCAATACTTCTCACTTCGTACTTTGGCTTAGAGTATAGCACAGAAGTCTAGACATTGGAATAGTAACACTTGCCCACCCCAAGCTAAGATGGCGGTCTAAGATACTTTCTAATTTCACATAGTGAATTGGATTTTCTCTTCAACACCCTCCTCTCTTAATATCAGGAAATTTGAAGAAATGCCGCGTATGCCGTATAGGACATCGCTAATGTGTATAAAAAATTAAAGCTATGCGCATTTACTTAAAAGTAGCCGATTAACCTAATTCCCCATGATGGAATGCCAGGGCAACATTTGGTGATGTACCGTAACGAACACTGACTTTTGTATTTTGACTGCCATTTTGGTAGCCATATTGGATTAAATTGAACAGTTTTGTTGAAGTGTGATAATAATTCCGTATGTGGCACGAATGCTTCTTTCCCATGACTGAATGCCGCTCATTTCTTTAAATCTATTGCTACAATATCGGAATTAATTTTTGACAAGATGCTATAATTCGATTGTCTAAAGTGGATTTTTGACAGATCGAACATGTTTTGTACAGTACAATTGGTCACCACATTTCTGAAGCAATAATTAAACACAGAATTGTCACAATTCGCAGTCGATACCAAACGGAAGGTCATTTACATGAGATTCCTGAAAATCGCAAAATTGTTGATTTTTTAGTGCCATTTTGGCAGCCATCTTTGACTGGAATAACATTTTCCCGTGAAATTGGGTACTGTACTTCGAGAACTACTATTGATGATTTGCCCTAACTGAAAAGAATGTATAACAATTAAGAAATATGCGCTGAATTCGTCAGTTCTTATGACAACCCTACATCTGAACTGAACTGACAATGACGTCATCTTTGTGACGTCATAATTCTCTCCAGTCGCGGACCCATGAAGTCTAACAAACTTTTTCCGACAAAGTAAGTGATACCCTATCATAATATCATAGTCTCTACATTTGTTAAAAAAATTCCCACGAAAGTACATAAGCGACTCTACTATGATGGTGAACCTCCATACCAAATTTCATTAGAATCTGATAACCCATGTCTGGATGGACAGAAAACCAAAAAGAAAGATAACTCTAGAATGGAAAACGCGAATGATGCAATTAGACCCTCTTTTGAAAGCCGTCCTGATAATGAATTTGATTTCTGAATGTTTGTACATAGTGTATATACGTTTTGCTTGTTTCAGGTGACTTCACAATAAATAAATAAATATTACAACCAACCAGTATCTTTTTTGTACGTTGTTGTAACTGGATGTTTTGAACCCTGGATACATCTTTAACCCTTTCTATACTAAGTGGATTTTCCCACTCAGTTATAAAAGTATACATTGGACTGTTCTATTATTCATTAGGAGGGGTTTTATCGGGGGGAAAAAAAGCAGATGGCAGATAATACAAACTTGTACAGAAGGAGTGCTATTTTAAATATTGTAGAGAAATACTCAGATAACAATTTCAACAAAATAACTATGAACATATCTGAACATTTCCTAAGGGAACTACTCGTCAATGAGTATTTAGTAAAGAACGGGTTAATCTTTCCATGACTAGAGCTTCCTGCGAAAACCCTGTGCCAATGCATTCTCTTATATATGCGAATCTTCCAAAGGGAGCCTCGCATATATAAGAGAATACATTGGCCTAACAATATTTACCTTGTCCTTCTAAGCCAGTGCATTATCTTATATATGCGAGGCTCCCTATGGGAGACTGGCATATAAATGAGAATGCACTAACCCAGGATCTTTAATACTGCACCAGCGCAGCTCCCATCATGAAAGGGTTAAAAACAAAATCATTAGACTATTAACTAAAATATAAACCTTTCAGTGCCAAGTACGATTTTTGTATCAACCCATATTTCCTTGATCATTTTTCAAATTTATTGATTATAATAATGTGATACATTGATGGAAAGAGCTCTTAGAGCTCTTTTAACCCTTTACCCAACAGAACGGCCCTGTGCCAATGCATTCTCTTATATATGCGAGTCGACCATAGGTCGCCTCGCATATATAAGAGAATGCATTGGCTTAACACATTAAAAATTATAAAATTGTTAAAGAATGTAAGAAAAAATGGTAAAAAGTGTTAAAAAAATATTTTTTTTAGGCCAATGCATTCTCTTATATATGCGAGGCGACCTATGGTCGACTCGCATATATAAGAGAATGCATTGGCACAGGGCATAACTGTAACTATCACAATGTGGTCAATGAGCCGGTTCCAATGATATCCATATTTGTATGGTTTTATTGAGACAGACCCAAGATAATTTAGTCTGTTGCAGCTTTATTTGGCCGTTTTTGGCCGGTTTGTTGGGTAAAGGGTTAATCAATGTATCACATTATTATAATCAATAAATTTGAAAAATGATCAAGGAAATATGGGTTGATACAAAAATCGGACTTGGCACTGAAAGGGTTAAGAGTATATATGTACTTACTTCTTTCTGAGAGTTGTCTATGTCGTGAACAGAGTGAACGTTTGAGACATGCTTTGATACCGGAGGCGCGATCCTCGTCCTCTGTGCAGAAGCCTGACTCTTAGGGTGACCATTAAAATAATGAATTTGACCTGAAATGGAATACAACGAAATTAGAGGCTTAGAACAAAGAGCGATTCACCGATATTCAAGCCGTGAAATAGTGTGTCTGTAATTTGCAGAATGAGGTCTCCAGAGGGTGAATTTAGTGAAGCTATCACGAAACAGCGGGCTAGCATCACCAAATTCACCCTCTGGGGAAACACATTCTGCTTAGGCCTCAACTGCTATGGAAGAACTAGGATCAGATTGAAGTTCCCCAGTTGAAGCAGGTGATTAGCCACCTCGATTATGCATTTTATCTTCTGTAAATTAAGAGATATAGAAACTAAATAGAAGGGAAAAAGTTACCAAAAACAATGTTAATTTGAGGCTATAAATACTTCCCAGAAGATGAGGCCTAAGCAGAATGAGGTCCCCAGAGGATGAATTTGGTGATGCTAGCCCTCTGTGTGGAGTAGCCTCACTGAAATCTCCCTCTGGGGGACCTCATTCTGCAAATGACATACACACTATTTTAAGGTTTGCTGATATTATTTGTGCACCAGCCACCACTTTGGGAGAATTAAATTAATTTCTAGATTCACACCCCTGGCTATGGCTAGGCATATACTAATTGATTATATCTATTGTGGGACACTGCTCATTCAGGGAATACTGCTACAAATATTAAAGGTGTATTAAGGGTTCCAGACCAAAAATTTACTCTACATTCAGTAAAAAGAACAAAACAATCAAGTTAGCCTTGACTACTATAATTGCTGATCAGAATATGGGGGTTTTTCCCTTCAAAATATTCATGCAAACTGCGACTATACCATGATCGGTGTACCAATTAAAAACAAAATCGACGGTATTTAAATTATTACTGACTATAATTGGTATACAAAAATATATATACACATCAGAATATCCAGCTTTTTCTGTAAAGAAGGATCAATTAACCCTTTCTATACTAAATGAATTTTCCCACTCAGTTATAAAAGTATACATTGGAATGGTCTATTATTCATTTAGAGGGGTTTTCAAGAAAAATAAGCAGACGACAGAAGCTGTCCTATTTATTGGCGGGAAATGTTCAGATACTACATTCATGATCTATGGTCGTTTGTTGAACTTATTATCTGAACATTTCATAAGGGATAAATGTAATGTAATAATTGGATTTATATAGGGCCTATCCCCACGAGGGCCCTAAGCGCTTGTAAGTACCCCAGCTGTTGAATAATACCGTGTCTTGTGACTGCATGCTGCCATATTACAGGCATTTCAATATAGTGAGGCTTACGCTTACCCAACAACCAGCTAGGTCCCTATTTTTCATCTAGGTATGACGGAGCAAGCACAGTACTAGTGACCTTGCCCAAGGGTCACAACCTGGTTTGAGATTTGAAACAGCATGTGGCTCTATACAACACACACTCCGCTTAATCTGGCCAAACCACTGTTGTGGAGACGATAGTTCACCGGCGGGCACGAACTCACACCAGTGCGTTAACACCATTACAAGTCCGACACTCTAACTACTGGGCTTATAACAAACTCCACAATGAGTGCAGTAATGCCCTAAATAATTGACTCCCTAACTACAGCAAAATTATGGGTAACTTTTCAGGATTTAGTCGGAAATAAGGCTTGTTGCCATTCATCGGAAAGCTCTCAGTGAGAGCTTTCCGATGAATGCAACAAGCCATATTTTCGACTAAATCCTGAAAAGTTACCCATAATTATGCTGTGGTTAAGGAGTCGATTATTTAGGGCATTACTGTATTTAGTATAGAGTTAACCGAGCAGGCTCAATGAAATTGGAAGTCAATAAAGACTAATGATTTTGAATCATGCACATTGCATAAAACAATGCTTGTGCAATGAAGCCGTGACACAGCTATTACCACGTTAATTGATTGATACCCTATCAGAGTCTGCAGGGCCAATTTCTAAAAAAAATTTATTGGAAGCTGTCTGGAGTTTTTAAGGCCGTTTGTCATGGGGAAAAGCCTGAACTTTCTGAATGGTTTAGGTCAAAATGACCTGCACTTTTATTATTCTCAAATTGAGTAGGAAGGACTCCGAAAGCAAGAAAGAACAGAGGGGGCGAAATAATCAAGTTCAAAATAGTTAGAAGCTTATGGGGATTTTTATCCAGAAATTCCTTGAAGACAGAGAGATTGACGTATTACAGATGGACTGTCGTGCGGTGCATACCCCTATGTGGCATACCACCTGGTGTGGGCATACCTATAACCTACGACTGAGATACCCCTATGTGGCATACCACCTGGTGTGGGCATACCTATAACCTACGACTGAGATACCCCTATGTGGCATACCACCTGGTGTGGGCATACCTATAACCTACGACTGAGATACCCCTATGTGGCATACCACCTGGTGTGGGCATACCTATAACCTACGACTGAGATACCCCTATGTGGCATACTGCCTAGTGTGGGCATACCTATAACCTATGACTGAGATACCCCTATGTGGCATACCACCTGGTGTGGGCATACCTATAACCTACGACTGAGATACCCCTATGTGGCATACCACCTGGTGTGGGCATACCTATAACCTACGACTGAGATACTCCCATGTGGCATACCACCTGGTGTGGGCATACCTACAGTATAACCTATGACTGAGATACTCAGACGGACCCAAAAATCTCTATTTTCATATACACAAAGATGAATAACTATAGAACAAAAAACCTGAACAAAACGATTGAACACTCCATGGAATGTCTTCATAGTGGTGAACATCCATAACAAATTTCATGAAGATCCGACATCCTATGGTTGAGATATCTGCTCAGAAGAAGAAAATCCACAACATTTTCAGATCAACAAAGATGAATAACTCTAGAACGGAAAATATGAACAAATTGATTGAACACTCAATTGAATGTCCTCATAGTAGTGAACATCCTTACCTAATTTCATTATGTTTAACCCATCCCTTGATGAAAGTAAATTGCTATGATCAAAATCATTGAGTTGTAATGTGAAAGTATAGTAATGCTCTATATAAGTAATCGACTTCTTAACCATAGCAGAATTATGGGTAACTTTTCAGGATTTAGTCGGATATATGGCTTGTTGCCATTCATCGGAAAGCTCTCCCCGAGAGCTTTCCGATGAATGCCAAGACGCCATATTTCCGACTAAATCCTGAAAAGTTACCCATAATTCTGCTGTGGTTAAGGAGTCGATTACTTAGGGCATTACTGTATACTGTTATGTACTAAAGGAGTACACACAAATGTACATCAAAAACACAAATTATTTGAATTTATGGACCAAAAAGAGAAGGGTTAATTGGAATTTATGGGTCAAAAGAGAAGGGTTAATATAACATTTATAAAGCCTGTCACCACTAACATAGTGTAAGCAGTTCTATTTATGTTGTTATAAATGTCCATGTGACATATCAAAAATAATATACAGTAATGCTCTAAATAATCGACCCCTTAACCACAGCAGAATTATGGGTAACTTTTCAGGATTTAGTCGGAAATATGGCTTGTTGCCATTCATCGGAAAGCTCTCGGTGAGAGCTTTCTGATGAATGGATCAAGCCATATTTCCGACTAAATCCTGAAAAGTTACCCATAATTCTGCTGTGGTTATGGAGTCGATTACTTAGGGCACTACTGCTCTCGGGGAGAGCTTTTCGATGAATGGCAACACTTAAGCCATATTTCCGACTAAATCCTGAAAAATTACCCATAATTCTTAATAGTTACTTAATAATGGATATGGTTAAAAGACATGGATGGGTAAAAGGGGTAATTCTCCTATCATAGACCGGTGTGATCCAATGCAAGTACAAGCATCAAAAAGGACCTACAGGCTATAGTAGAGCTCCATTGTTCTAGTTAACCCTTTACCCAACAAAACGGCCAAAACCGGACAAATAAAGCTTCAACAGCCTCAAATATCTTTGGTCTGTCTCAATAGAACCATACAAATATGGATATCATTGGAACCGGCTCCTTGACCACATTGTGATAGTTACAGTTATACCCTGTGCCAATGCATTCTCTTATATATGCGAGTCGACCATAGGTCGCCTCGCATATATAAGAGAATGCATTGGCCTAAAAAAATCTGTTTTTAACACTTTTTACCATTTTTTCTTACATTCTTTAACAATTTTATAATTTTTAATGTGTTAAGCCAATGCATTCTCTTATAAATGCGAGGCGACCTATGGTCGACTCGCATATATAAGAGAATGCATTGGCACAGGGCCGTTCTGTTGGGTAAAGGGTTAAATAAATTCGCCTGGCTAAGTTGTGCAGGTGTTAACAGAACACCCTTGGACAAACAATAGTATCCATGCTCTGTGGAACTTTTGTTTTTCCAAATGTCAGATAACATAAAATCTGACAAAGCATTTATAGACAGAACACAACGCGCATCTTAATCAAGACTCTTTTATAGAATGACTTCTGCAACGAGTTTGATAAAAGATTCAAAGCTAAGATGCAAGTTGTGTTCTGTATTTATTCTACACCATTCAGTCCGATAAGTTCAGTCCATGACTGTCATCTTCATTGATACTATATCTACCTTTATTGTGATTTAAGTCTGATGAATAATTAATAAAAGAAAATGATGACACATTTTCCAGTGTTTGAATAGAAATTTACTTGTGTTGGACCCTTTTCTCATAACAATACGACATCTACGCTCCATTTCTAACGATAATGATAGGATTGAATATCTGGCCTGATTAATAACGTAGAGAAATAATAGAATTACTTCAAAATACGATCCATTTTGTGTTGAAATTCAGTAGCGTTGAAAAAATGCACACTGAGAACGGGACATATAACTAACGAGAATGAGACGTGACACCAAACCGCATTCAAGTGATTACACGGTGTGATAATGCAACTCAACTTATTTTTAACCCTTTCAGTGCCAAGTCCGATTTTTTTATCAACCCATATTTCCTTGATCATTTTTCAAATTTATTGATTATAATAATGTGATACATTGATGGAAAGAGCTCTAAGAGCTCTTTCCATCAATGTATCACATTATTATAATCAATAAATTTGAAAAATGATCAAGGAAATATGGGTTGATACAAAAATCGGACTTGGCACTGAAAGGGTTAATCCTCAAAATATTATTCACAGGAGGTTTCTCGGGGTAGGCTTGTGATATCACTGCCTGAGGGAGTTTGTTTTTATTAAAATAATATACTTTGATTTAGAATACACCGGTGAACCTGTTTAACATATATTGACTGCCAACGCCCATTCCATTACATGCAAACAGTACGAGTCAACATGTTAAAAGCAAACATATTGATATCCTTAACATCATTTCATAAATAACATACAGTAATGCTCTAATTAATCAACCTCTTAACCAAAGCAGAATTATGGGTAACTTTTCAGGATTTAGTCGAAAATATGGCTTGTTGCCATTCATCGGAAAGCTCTCGGGGAGAGCTTTCCGATGAATGGCAACAAGCCATATTTTCGACTAAATCCTGAAAAGTTACCCATAATTCTGCTTTGGTTAAGAGGTCGATTAATTAGAGCATTACTGTACGTAATCTACTTAGATCTGAGCAAAACACACTTCTGTCATGTTGTCCTACAGTAATGCTCTAATTAATCGACTCCTTAAACACAGCAGAATTATGGGTAACTTTTCAGGATTTAGTCGGAAATATGGCTTGTTGCCATTCATCGGAAAGCTCTCCCGTGCTGTGTTTAAGGAGTCGATTAATTAGAGCATTACTGTACACACAGTTAATGGAGCAGATCATTTCAAATTTTGTTGAGGACAACATGCTAGACCGAAAGCATATAATAAGGCTTGGGTGGAGAAAATGACTCCAACTCATAAATTTATGTCCCCATACTCCCCATGAAACACAAAATTTTATTCCCAAATCAAGCCTGGAAAATAAAAAACTTTCAATACCTTTCTTGAATTTGCAGGACCAATAATCAATAAAATATTGACATTAAATAACAAGAGCATCGCTAAGGCGTGGCAAAATACACTCGTGATAATTCCAACGAAGGGCCATAACTCTGGTGAAAATTGGTGGGCAGACCCGGATTTGAACTTGACTTGCATTAAAAAAAATTGTGCTAGTAATCCCAGATACCAAACTTTATTCCATTCAGTTGAGACTATCTAAAGTTATCATCCGGAAACCAAAAGCAAACAGAAGGAAAACCAGACCAATAACATATAATACAGTAATGCCCTATATGTAAGTAATCGTCTCCTTAAACACAGCAGAATTATGGGTAACTTTTCAGGATTTAGTCGGAATTATGGCTTGTTGCCATTCATCGGAAAGCTCTCGGGGAGAGCTTTCCGATGAATGACAACAAGCCACATTTCCGACTAAATCCTCAAAAATTACCCATAATTCTGCTGTGTTTAAGGAGTCGATTACTTAGGGCATTACTGTACATCCCAGGTATATACAAATAGTTTACCATGTATCCATACTTAGTTTGATATTGAGATCAGTATCAACTATCAGCATGAGATACATCTATTTATAGACAGCAATTCTTGAATAAGAAAATCTCAAAACGAAAAAACAACACCAGATGCTCTCCAAAAGGAATAAGTTGGCTGCATAAATATCATTCATGCACAAGACAAATATGCCAGGAAATCTAAATATATAATGCCGACTTTATCTGCACAACGATGACCTTTGATAGAATGTTAGTTGTAAGATACAGATCATGATTCCAGACGGAGGATCCTGTTTCTCTCAGAGTATACTATGCCAAAAATCCATATAATACAGACTTTATCTGCACCAAAATCAAATCAAATCACAGTATAAATTAAGCCTTGGTTTCATTTGAGGAAAATTGACTCAAACTTAACTGAAAAAGAATAGCACAATATATGTTCAAAGTGTTATCCTTGTAAATAATTTAGGAAATATCGACCCGCTCTGTATAAAAATCCGCTGACCATGGTAACTTGGTGTGAAGATGCATCTACCCAGTTTTTGTAGTAGCCTAGGCAATAATCTGCATCATAGAAATTTTACAGTAAATTAAAATCTTTAACCCTTTCAGTGCCAGGGGCCGATCTCATCGGCCCTAATTTACAGTCTGTAAAATCGGCCCTAAAAAATTAACTAATTAAAACAATTTAATAATTTTTTATTTTTTTTTGGGGTTGAATTTTTTTTTTTGGGTATGCTTAAGCATGCTATAGCGAATTTAAAAACAAACTGGTTAAAACCTTAGGGGCATGTTATAACTCAAAACTATCACCAAGTATTCATAGTAATAATTTTGATGCCCATGAAAAATGTAAGATTCCCTGGCACTAAACCTACAAATTAAGTCTGTTAAAGAATAAAAGAAAAAATTATTAAAATTGTAAAAAATTGTAAAAAAATAATAACAAATGAACAAGAGCATCGCTAGGGCGTGGCAAAATACGCCCTTTAGCCATTTCAAATTGTACTATCGCAAAATAAGATAATACTTTGAGCTTACATTTGAAGAAAATCTGATATACCCCTAATTTCAATGCCAAAATGTGGTCAAATTCTAAGTCGAAGAAATGGCCATAACTTATGTAAAAATAATTAGACAGAACCTATATTCAAACTTGGTCTGTAGTTTTAGCTGGGAAATACACATTCCAGCTTTGGTTCAGCTCAAATAATAAAAACTGGAGTTATCGGTCGGAAACCAAAATGTTATGAAATTGGCCAAATTCTAAGTGAAAAAGGGCCGTAACTCATGTAAAAATAACTGGACGGAACCCATCTTCGAACTTGGCCTGTATCTTTAGCTGGGAAATACACATACCAACTTTGGTTCAGATCAAATAATCCAAACTGGAGTTATCGGTCGGAAACCAAAAATGTTAACAGACCTTTGATAGAATGTTAGTCGTAATACACAGATCTTTATGATTCCAGACAGGGGATCGTGTTTCTCTTGGAGTATTACGGTTATATTTAAATCCTGAGTTTAAAGGGGTACTGTACACTAAAACCGGTTATTTATGGGACCATCTCCTTTTATACTCAACAGAATATATATGCAACAAATGAATGAATTTGAGCCATTTGAGACTCTGAGTCACAAATTAATTTTCATAATTAGCATGTTGTTTGCATCGTTCATAGAGCATATGACTGTATTTTGCACTAATCCATGGCTCAAATTCATTCATTTGTTATATATATTCTGGTGAGTATAAAAGGAGATGCATGGTCCCATAAATGGCCAGATTTAGTGTACATGCAGTCCCCTTTAAAATACCGTGAAGGAACAACAATCAAAGAATCAATGGATTTTTTTTAACCATTTCTAAACTAAATACTCATTGACGAGTGGTTCCCTCAGGAAATGTCCAGATAATAAGTTCAACAAATGACCAGACCATAGGTCATTTGTTGAACTTATTATCTGAACATTTCTCACTTATGAATATGAATCATTATGCTCTTGTATTATCTGTTTTCTGCTTTTATTAAATGAACACCCCTCCAAATTAATCTACACTGTTCCCATGTATATACATTTATAACTGAATGGGAGAATAGTATATATAGACAGGGTTAAAAAATATCCATTTAAATTTATATAAATAGTAGCTGCTAGTAACTTTGTCAAAAGGTGTATGTTACTTCTTAGCAATTTAACAGAAAATTAAAAAATTTCAATGAATTTACAATACCATGCAGATCCAATGATCAATGAAATATTGTCATTACCATATATCCATATTTAGTTTGAAAATAAGATCAGATTTAGTTTAAAAATAAGATCAGAATCAACTATCAGATACAGTAATGCCCTAAGTAATCGACTCCTTAGTCACAGCAGAATTATGGGTAACTTTTCAGGATTTAGTCGGAAATATGGCTTGTTGCCATATTTCCGACTAAATCCTGAAAAGTTACCCATAATTCTGCTGTGATTAAGGAGTCGATTACTTAGGGCATTACTGTATATAGAGGATCTTCAACGAGTTATGTTGGGATATAAGATTTTATGAAATGAGTGTGACAAATTTGATTCACAACAAGTCGTAGACGAGTTGTGAATCAAATTTATCAAACAAGTTTCATAAAATCTTATATTCGAACATAACAAGTTGAAGATCTTGTATATCACATGAAAAAAAATAGAGCTTTATGCCTTTTTAACAAATCGAAATCCTTAAAAGATGCTGAAAAATGCATACATTTACAGCATTGGCGGAGACGCTTCACAACCGTAAACAACAGTATTACATGCTCTGGCTGGATATGAAAAATATAGTCCCCCAATTTTACTTCTTTGTTCTTGTGTCTATTTTCGTTAGTGCAATGAAGTTTGACAAGAATTTAAATTTAATGCAGAAAGCAATCATTTTGCAATGTCTGGTGTTGGTGTCATGCGTGGCTTTTTGAAATAGTATCAATCTGCATGGTCATTTCGTTGGCACGATTCCAAGTATCATGGGAAGATTTAAGGCACCTATTCGTCACTATAGTGAGATATAAGGAAACATGTAATGGATTTTTTAATGATATAATAGGCCTTTAAGAGAATGTCCTCGTAATATACAGATCTTAATGGTCCAGGCGGGGAATAGTATTTCTTTTGGAGTACTACATTTACTATGCCAAGAAATTCCAAATAATATAATGCAATTTATCTGCACCCAAATCAATCCATTCACAGTATAATTAATATCTGGTTTCATTTGATGAAAATTGAGTCACTTAAATTGAAATTCAATAGAACATTATATGTTCAAAGTGTTGTTTTTGTCAATAATGTATTTCATATTGACCCCTCTATATAAAATAGCGAGTGATGGTGACGTTGTGTAAACTACATGAACCCAATCTATGTAGTAGATAACAGTCTGCCTGATAGCGATTTTACAAAAAAAAAAAAGTCTTTCAATGAGTTTCTGAAATTTACATTATACCAATGCATGCAGGACCACGCAAGCATCAATAAAATATTGTCTTAATATAAAAAAAATATTACCACATATCCATATTTAGTCTAAATATAGATCAGAATTAACCATGAAGTACATCCATTTATAGACAGTAATTCTTGAATAAGAAACTCTCCAAATGGAAAAACAACACCAGATGCTCTCCAAAAGGTACAAGTTGGCTGCATAAAACTGTGATCCACAAGACAAATGTCAGGAAATCCAAATAATGCTGCCTTTATCTGCACAGAATGAGATATTATCGGTGACCTTTGATAGAGCGCTGGTCGTAATATACAGATCCTTATGATTACAGAGGAGAGAATTACGATTATACTTTTCTGAATTTAAAATACCATGAAGGACCAACTATCAAAGAATCAATGAAATTTTGTTTTTTAAAAGACCCACTTAAATTTATTTAAAAAGTAGCTGTTTGTCCATTTGTGTGAAGGTGTATGTCAACTTCTTAGCAATTTAACAGGAAATAAAAATAGTTGAATGACTTTACAATACCAAGCAGGACCAAGCATCAATAAAATATTGTCATATATCCATATTTAGTTTGAAACTAAGATCAGAATGAACCATTAAGTACATCCATTAAATTATAGAAAGCAAATCTTGAATAAGAAAATCTCCAAAAGAAAAATACAACAAAAAAAGGTATAAGTTGGTGGCACAAATCGCATTCATGTAGAAGACAAATGCCAGGAAATCTAAATAATGCCGACTTTATCTGCACATAATGAGAAAGTAATGATGACCTTTGATAGAATATTAGTCGTAATACACAGATCCTAATGATTCCAGACGACGATACTGTTTCTCTTGGAGAATTACGATTATAATTTCCTTAATTTAAAATACCATGAAGGACCAACTATCAAAGAATCAATGAAATTTTTTTTTTAAAAGACCCACTTAAATTTATATAAAAAGTAGCTGTTTGTCCATTTGTGTGAAGGTGTATGTCAACTTCTTAGCTAGATAAGATAAGAAAAGATAAGATTTATTAAAACAAACCATAAAACAATGGTGTCTGTCGTAACATAATATATATACAATACACATCTGAGAAAGAAATAATATATTTGGTGACTATAAATTGACTATAATAGGTGAAACATCTGTGGAGGACCCTGTCAGTCTAGAGAGCATGCAATAAATTCACATATCAATTTTGTTTCATGTGCTGTGTCTGGGCCAAGAAGACATCGAAAATTATTGAAAGATTCTTTTGATCCTTGTTGTAAAATGTTTGGTTCAACTTGTTGATTGAGTTTTAAAAATAAATTATTTCTTTGGTTAATATTCTTCTTACAATTTAGCAATTTAACAGGAAATAAAAATAGTTGAATGACTTTACCAAGCAGGACCAAGCATCAATAAAATAGTGTCATATAAATATTAAAAAATATTACCATATATCCATATTTAGTTTGAATTTAAGATCAGAATGAACCATGAAATACATCCATTAAAAGAAAGCAATTCTTGAATAAGAAAATCTCCAAAAGAAAAAAACAACACAAAAAGGTATAAGTTGGCTGCACAAATCGCATTCATGAGAAGACAAATGCCAGAAAATAATTTTTTTTTTGATTTTATCTGCATCTAATGAGAGAGTAACGATGACCTGTGATAGAATGCTACTTGTAATATACAGATAATACCATTCATCGGAACTGAGAGCTTTCCGATGAATGGCAACAAGCCATATTTCCAACTAAATCCTGAAAAATTACCTATAATTCTGCTGTGGTTAAGGAGTCGATTATTTAGGGCATTATTATTATTACCGGTATTATTATTATTAACATTTGTGGAGCGCCTATTTCACTGCAGAGTTGTGTTCATAGGTGCTGTTACATAAAATATGTGATAAAAAATATATATATATATATATAAAAGAACATCATACTATAGGATAAAAGAGCAAACACGCGGATAAAATAAGTCTAAGAGATGGCAAATCCTAAAAAATCACAGATATAAATTAATGGTTAAAAAGTCATTCGAAGAGAAGCTCCAGATCAGGGTTGTCAATAGGTACTGGTACCGGAACCGGCGGTAATCAGGAATTAAATCGGTACCGGTTCTGACGTCGAGTACCGACGGTTCTCGGTACTGATTGTTGATTTCTATTAATATACCTCTTAACGAATGTAAAGGGTTGATTAAGCAGCTCAACATAAGGTCCAACCCAACTGCAATGGGTTAACGTGATATCGTCAGCACATTCAAACATCAAAGGCACAGTGTGCCGCACTATGACAACTTGTCACGAAATTGACAGAATGAAACATTGTGTGGGAGCTTGTGATGATTGTATTTCTTTGATGCGGCCGGAATTCCGCCGGATGCAAGTCTGCAGTGTTCTGCACGTGCCGTTTCGAGGCATCATTTGAGAGGAGTCTGTTACTCTGTCAAGTTGTGTTTTACCTTTTACGAATTACGATGGCGTCCAGGAAATCTAGTCACGTCTGGGATTATTTTATCCCACACGAAAATGACTCGCAGAAAGCCAAATGCGCCGAATGCAATACTGTAATAGCCAGATCGAAGGGAAGTACAACGGGAATGAAAAAACATTTGTCGACAAAACACAAAATATCAGTGGATTCGGAAGTTCAGACAAGTGGTCAAGGTTCGACTCCAAAATTTAAGCAGATGCCATTGACCCCATTTATCCAAACTAGAAGGGAAAGTTTACCGGAAAACTGGCCGCTGTAGACAGAATTTGGGTGACATCATTTATGAAATTACAAATTTACAAGTTACAAAATGCGAGTAATAGGGCGGCATTATGAATTTATGGCCGATTAGTGAGTTCTCCAATTAATTACCACACACATAATATGGTGTACCGTGAGTCCGTGTGACCGTCACTACTATGTATCCATACAATATGATACAAGCCTACAATGTTAGCCGGTCCAGTCGGACATACATGTCTACATTTATTCCACTCTGTATTCCGTCTTTTTTTAAATCCTCCATTTGCGACTTGCCGAAAACCGCCGCAGACAACAACTTAATTGTAAATGTCGTTGCGATTTTTATTTTCGTTGTTTGACTAAACCTCGAACGAATAATTGATGATGGAACCCACGAAACCAAAGTTATTTGCAGCATAAAAGAACATGCACTCAATGAGTACCGATACCGACGCGGTTTGCGTTACTGAACATCAGTACGGAACCGGTACCGAAAGTTGTGGTACCGTCGGTACTTTGACAACCCTGCTCCAGATAAAGTCAGTTAAAAATTTCAGTTGAGTCCATAAGCTATTTTAAAAAGATGTGTCTTTAAAAGTTTACAGAATTCTAAACGATCATCCGTAAGCCTCAGAACGTCCGGGAGTTTGTTCCACAACGTTGGAGCTGTGATGGAGAAGGCTCTGTCCCCTAACGTAGGATGGTTTGAGTTAGGAAGTGTTAGAAATCTCTTCCCGTCTGATCTTCGCTGCATCGTACCTGAAGTCTTTAAACATACTAGCTCTTTGATGTAGTCGGGCGCCGTTCCTTCAAGAGCACGAAATGTGATCAATATGATCTTGAATTGGATCCTGTATTGGACGGGCAGCCAGTGGAGATTTTGCATCATTGTATTAACTTTGGGTGAATGTGTAATTGTGAACTACAAAGGCAACATGAAAGCAATTAAATAGAAAATAAAAACCTTTCAATGACTTTAATTATAATACCATGCAGGTCCAATGATCAATGAAATACATGTATTCTCATTACCATATATCCATGTTTAGTTTGAAAATAATATCAGAATGAACCATCAAATACATCCATTTATAGAAATAATTCTTGAATAAGAAACTCTTCAAATGAAAAAAATAATACTAGATGCTCTCCAAAAGTTAAATACAACACAAAAAGGTATAAGTTGGCTGCATAAAACAGTGATCCATAAGATAAATGCCAGGAAATCTAAATAATGCTGACTTTATCTGCACAGAATGAGATAGTAACAATGACCTTTGATAGAATGTTAGTCGTAATATACAGATCCTTATGTTTCCAGACGACGATACTGTTTCTCTTGGAGAATTACGATTATAATTTCCTGAATTTAAAATACCATGAAGAACCAACTATAACAAAATCAATGAAATTTTTTTTTAAAAGACCCACTTAAATTTATATAAAAAAGTAGCTGTTTGTCCTTTTGTGTGAAGTAAGGTGTATGTAAACTTCTTAGCAATTTAACAGGAAATAAAAAATGTTGAATGACTTTACAATACCAAGCAGGACCAAGCATCAATAAAATATTTAAAAAATATTACCATATATCCATATTTAGTTTGAAAATAAGATCACAATGAACCATGAAATACATCCATTTATAGAAAGCAATTCTTGAATAAGAAAATCTCCAAAAGAAAAAAACAACACAAAAAGGTATAAGTTGGTGGCACAAATCACATTCATGTAGAAGACAAATGCAAGGAAATCTAAATAATGCCGACTTTATCTGCACAGAATGATAGAGTAACAATGACCTTTGATAGAATGCTAGTCGTAATACACAGATCCTTATGATTCCAGACGAGGATACTGTTTCTCTCCGAGTGATATAATGTAAACATAAATTGGGATTTTCTCTGTTCTTGTTGCCATATTGCAATGAACTTCCATAAACAGAAACCAGCCAATTAATCTGCAGGGACTCTACTCTTGAAATTAACTCTTTATCTGCCGATATGATTGAAACCAAGCCTGCAAATACAGTAATACTCTAAATAATCGACTCCTTAACCACAGCAGTATTATGGGTAACTTTTTAGGATTTAGTCGGAAATATGGCTTGTTGCCATTTATTGGAAAGCTCCCGCAGAGAGCTTTCCAATGAATGGCAACAAGCCATATTTTGTATTGCTTTTGTATAATGTATTGCTTCTGTCAATATCCATTGGAAAGATAACAAAATTGTTTTAGTTACTTTTTCCCTTCTGTTCGCAGAGAGCTTTCCGATGAACGGCAACAACTATTTCCGACTAAATCCTGAAAAGTTACCCATAATTATGCTGTGGTAAAGGAGTCGATTATTTAGGGCATTACTGTAACTCTTTACCTGCCACGTGATTGAAACCAAGTCTGCAAAAAGTGTGTCTGTCATTTGCAGAATGAGGTCCCAGAGGGTGAATTTAGTGATGCTATCCCACTCAGCAGGCTGGCATCACTAAATTCACCATCTGGAGACCTCTTTCTGCTTAGGCCTCATCTTCTGGGAAGTATCTATAGTCTCAAATTGTTTTTAGTTACTTTTCCCCTACTGTTTTCTATATCCCCTAATTTGCAAAAGATAAAAATGCATAATCGAGGTGACTGATGGATGAACATCACCAACCTGGGGGACTTCAATCCGATTCTAGGTCTCCCATAGCAGTTAAGATCAAAGCAGAATGAGGTTTACGAGGGTGAATTTGGTGATGCTAGCCTGCCGTGAAGACCTCATTCTGCAAATGACAGACACACTATGTGCATTCATGATTTAAACATGCTTTAAAGGCCCCCTTGATTGTCGAACCCCCAGATCACATTGTATAAAATATATGCCATATTATACAGTAATGCCCTAAGTAATCGACTCCTTAACCACAGCAGAATTATGGGTAATTTTTCAGGATTTAGTCGGATTTAGTCGGACTAAATCCTGAAAAGTTACCCATAATTCTGCTGTGGTTAAGGAGTCGATTATTTAGAGCATTACTGTATACCATTTGAAAGAGCAAGCTCCAAAACATTTTATTATCAACTTATCCAGTCAAATAATCTGGACATGTTGTTTGTGTTGAGGTACCGACATGTTTTTGTGCTTCATCTGGTTTGCACTGCAAGGTCTATAATTTTCAGTGGAAGGGGAATAACTCTATCTTAGTTTGAATTCTGTTGTATTCTGGGAGTGACACGGGGGAAATGTTTCCATGATTTCAGCTATTTTCTATTACCATATGAACACCTTCTGGGGCACAGACACTCCAAAAAGTGATGAATTATAGTATTTTAATCATATTTGATATCATGCATGTAGATTGTTATTAAAACCAAGGCACTGTTAAAAAACTAATTGGTGACTCGAAAATTAAATGGGACTTTGACTTTAACTCTTTATCTGCCACATGATTGAAACAGACTTTGCATTTTGTAAATGGCATGGGGTCTGATATAAGGCCCAGTGTTTCTTATGACGTTGTCTACACGGGACTGAATTTCATCTATACTATATATTTTGAGACTTCGTATATATGTGTGTGTGTGTGTGTGTACTTCATAGAATCCAAAACGCGTGTAAAGATTGAGCTCAAACTTCCTATGTAAGTGTCAAATCCCACCGACACGACCGTGGTCAAGGTTTAGAGAAGCTCAGAGCACCCGTTCTCCAATCTCAAATCACCGCAAAGGCACGGCGGGGGTTAATCAAGTGATTATTTAATGAGCGTTTGTTTTTGACGCATCTCTATAAAGAGCGTCTGTTTGCCATTCAACGTTATTTGCATCTGCAGAGAGATATACGGAACATACATTAAATTTAAAAAACATTTGTTTCTGACCAACCCTGCGAGCACGGATGGCGCGCTTTGTTTTTACAGTATATAGTTATATACCGAAATCATCCCAGATAATCACGAATATAGCATCAGATTTCTCCCCAGATATATCGTTATAAAGCTACTGGAATCTGCCAATCTACGGGAAATTCCAGGGAATGCCGATTGAGCTCAAACTTGCTACCCACGGGAAGTGTCATATATATGAGTGTGTCCTTTATAGACTCGAACCGATTGAGCTCAAACTTGCTAAATAAGAAAATAGCCCCCAAGCCGTGAATATCAACAACAACGATATTGCTACCTACGGGGAGCAACGTTATTAGCATCTGCAGAATTATGCAGAGAGAAAGTGCTTTCCTATTTTTAGAACGCAACACATGTTTACGTCGCGTTGGTGATTGAGGTTCACAACGGGGTTAATTGACTGTCCGCTCTTTGCGACGATGAGGTTCACGGCGGGGACTATTGACCAAAACTCACAATTTCGTCTTTTGCATCAGATACCAACACCTCGACCGATCGGGACGAAACTTGGTACGTGAGTGTAGTTTGACCAGGTGGTCGTCGCTGTCGTATTGGCGAGCCTGTGCGACGCCCGTGCAGCGCATGCGCAGACGAGATATCGGAAACGGGTGGAGCTATCGACTTGAAATTTGGTATGTGAATGTATCTTGCGCCGGGTACACATTTTATCGGGTCGCCGAGCCCGTGCGACGCCAGCTTCGCGCATGCGCAGACCAGATCTCGGAAACGGGTGGAGCTACCGGGTACAAATTTATCTTATTGAAACGCGTGGAGCTAAAAATTAAAAATATATATATAAAAAAATGTCATGTTTCGGACAAGCCGCCGGTGGCGGGCTAACCTGCTAGTATGTGATATAAAAAGCTGAAAGTTTATAAAAAAACAAAACACCGTATCTTACAATCTCTACCAACGGTGTCTCTTACCGTTAACACCTCGGTCAAAACTGGTCAAAATGCCAGTTAACCCTTTACCCAACAAACCAGCCAAAACCGGCCAAATAAAGCTTCAACAGCCTAAAATATCTTCGGTCTGTCTCAATAGAACCATACAAATATGGATATCATTGGAACCGGCTCCTTGACCACATTGTGATAGTTACAGTTATGCCCTGTGCCAATGCATTCTCTTATATATGCGAGTCGACCATAGGTCGCCTCGCATATATAAGAGAATGCATTGGCCTAAAAAAAATCTTTTTTTTAACACTTTTTACCATTTTTTCTTACATTCTTTAACAATTTTATAATTTTTAATGTGTTAAGCCAATGCATTCTCTTATATATGCGAGGCGACCTATGGTCGACTCGCATATATAAGAGAATGCATTGGCACAGGGCCCTTCTGTTGGGTAAAGGGTTAATGCGCGAAACATGAAACTTGTATAGTATAAAACAATGCTGTGCATCAGTTGTCTCTGTAGAATATGTCATTCACATGTCAATGCAATAGGAGATATCATACTGCGATATAAGTAGACAAAATAGTCCCATGCAAATCTGACAATTATTTGGGAAATCTGACAATTATTTGGGAAACTCATTATCTATGGACCAGTTTGAACACGATTCTGGTATTATGTGATCAGGCTGTGTTGTCGCCGATAAAATTATTATTGAACATGAATTTTCTCCAATTTACAAGAATCTTGTAAATTCTGATATTTAAACAGCATCGATAATGTGAGAGAGGTTAGAGACACTATGAGAGCTCGTGTATCTTACTGTTGGGGAAATTGTCAAAAACAATGATCAGAGGAAAACTTTCTCTTGGAAGATATGTATAGATCCTTGAATTTACTTCTGTACATGTATCAATGTATCAAAAAAGAATCTACTTCTGTACATCTATCAATGTATCAAAAAAGTTTATTGAGATAAAAAAAATGGAATAATCACATTAATATACAGCAAATGACACATTCCAAGCATATCTGAGCTACATGTAAATTGTGAATCAAGATTGCACTCAAATCTTATATAAGTGTTTGGAACCCCCATTGCCCCAAATAATACCTTTTTAATGCTTGCCTGTACTTGTCACTTTCTGGACTGGTTCTAGTATAATCAAATAAAGGTTGTAGACCCTGTATCCCCCGAAAAGAGATGGCAATCGAAAAATGGGCATAACTCCGTCAAAAATCAATAGACCCTGACCATAAATGAACTTAATTGGCATGCGTCTTCTCAAATGTGAACCACGTACCAAGTATCAACAAATTCTGTTGAATATATAATGCTGATATTTCAATGTAAACAAAATCAAATTTCGATTGCATCTTCTCAAATGAGAACCATGTACCAACTGTAAAGAAATACTGTTGAATATTGCTCAAGTTATTATCCGGACAACCCAAAAACTGTAATTTCTATGTAAAAAAGGGGCATAACTCCAGCTGATAACTGCGTCAAAATCCATCGGAACGCAACCAAAATCAATATTGACCTCAATAATGCAATGGATATTCCTCATACCAAGTTTTGTTTCGATCGGATAATTTGAACTGAAGTTGAGGTCCGGACAAGGAATGAGATGGGATGGACACAACAACGCATCCCCCATACATTAATTTGAGCCTTAACCCTTTACCCAACAGAAGGGCCCTGTGCCAATGCATTCTCTTATATATGCGAGTCGACCATAGGTCGCCTCGCATATATAAGAGAATGCATTGGCTTAACACATTAAAAATTATAAAATTGCTAAAGAATGTAAGAAAAAATGGTAAAAAGTGGTAAAAAAAGATTTTTTTTAGGCCAATGCATTCTCTTATATATGCGAGGCGACCTATGGTCGACTCGCATATATAAGAGAATGCATTGGCACAGGGCATAACTGTAACTATCACAATGTGGTCAAGGAGCCGGTTCCAATGATATCCATATTTGTATGGTTCTATTGAGACAGACCGAAGATATTTTAGGCTGTTGAAGCTTTATTTGGCCGGTTTTGGCCGGTTTGTTGGGTAAAGGGTTAAGTCGTCTCTCCGTTGTTTTTTTTGACAACTGAAAGACGAAATAATGACCACCTAACACCTAATCCTGTTTGGAATAACATGTATTAGGTGGTATTATTTTGTTATCATGTCAAACTCTCTTTGTCTTAGGCTCCTCCCATGACCACCTGAGGCTCAAATGTATAATTTGCATGGATAGACTGACAGATGTGGCTGATTACAATAGTCATCCGAAAAATTCTGCTGACAAATACATTGATGAAATGGGAGTCGCACAGCGACAGAATTTATTACATGCTTGTTCCTATAAGAATAATGTTATTGCTGTGCTGTTCCATATTTCCGTATGGAACGTATGTTCCATACGCATGTACATTCTATACGCATCTCGTTGATGTAAAATGACATACATGACATTCGCCTCAACCATGAAACTGGAACTATTTAAATAAAAGAATCATAACACATGACAAACACGCTCTGTATGATCCTAAATAAACCTTCTAATCCTGTATTTTTAATGCACAGATTCTAGGACGTGAAGCGTGTAATAAACACAGAACAACACAATGTGTAAATGGGTTTGTCGATACGGCACTCGTTCTGTCGTGGAAGGTTAGAACTCGAGGCGCAAGCGCCTTTCGTTCTATCCTTCCGCGACAGTACTCGTGCCGTATCGACAAACCCATTTACACATCGTGTCGTTCTGTGTATTTATCCTATAACCAGAATTAATTGAGATTGGGCAGAGAATGGGTGTGTGATAATAATTAGAAGACATGTGACTAGAAAGGAAGGATCAAGACATGGACTATCTTAGAGGCTCTATATTTCATTCTTTAATCATAACAAGAATATGCCTGTACAATTTCTCCAAGTCTCCAACAAATGTGGGCTGCAGGATGTGTTGATGAATTTATCCCGAAGATACATATAAAGTTTCTGACAACAAAATTAGGGATGTGGCTTGCAGGGTGTACCGAAGATTTCGTCATGTAAAGAGTAAAATCCAAGATGGCCACTGGCAGTCATATTTTTTAATGAAATTTGGAAAAATCTGATGGCTCCCATCTAGTGATCACCTTGAAAAACCTTATGAAGTTTGGTGATGATAAGATGAAAAATGTGGCCTGTACGGTGTGAAGAAGGATTTAGTCATGCAAAGAGTAAATCCAAAATGGCCACTCAGGTGGCCAACTTTTTCATCAAAAATTGTTCAAATTCAATAACTCCCATCTAGAGGTGATCCTAAATATGCCTGTAAATTTTCAAAACATATCTCCAATATATGTGGGCTGCAGGGTGTGCTGATAAATTAAAATCTGAAATTCAAGATGGCTGCTGAAGATCCATATGAAGTTTGGTGATGATTGGATGACAGATGTGGCCTGTATGGTGTGGTAAAGGAAATTGTTAATGGACATACTGACGCACACACAGAGGGACGATGGACGCCAACCCATGGCAATAGTTAAATCTTGACTTCATAAAGTTGAGAAAAAATCTGATAGCTCCCATCTAGAGGTCACCTGAAGATCCATATAAAGTTTGGTGGCGATCAGATGAGGGATGTTGCCTGAAGGGTGTGCCAAATGATTAGTCATGTAAAGATTAAACTCCAAGATGGCTGATCCATTTGAAGTTTGGTGATGCTCGTGTGAGAAATGCCGCCTTTATGGAGTGTCTGAAGGAAATTGTTGATGGATGGAGGGACAGCTGGATGCCAACCCATGGTAATAGCTCAAATTTCAGTTCATCAAGTTGAGCTAAAAATTGAGTTATTGATGGCATGTTCGGATGGGATGGGGGGAAATGTTAACATATTCAAAACTTATCAATCAATACCAAAAGCATTACAGGTGAAGAGAGTGCCATTATAAACCTAATTATGAAATATGAGGATGGTCAGATGAGAAATATTTCAGTTATTACATTGGATAGCATGTGTCTATGGGATGGATGGAACGTTTTTATATTTTCTAAAACAATCAGCAAATCAATACCAAAAACTATATAGATGAGGGGTGTCATCAGAAACCTGCACATACAATATGAACACTATCGGATAAAAAGCCACTTGAGTTATCGCGTCGGTTAGCAGATGTCCATGAAATGGATGGAAAGTGAGAATAGTTTCTAAACCATCAACCGATTGATACAACAAGACAGTCAATGACTGTGGGGTCGCTCACCAGACTGCAAAGACTGATAAGACTCGGACTCTGGACACCACAACAGTCAGAACTTTTCATAATCACTTTAAAAGAAGTAGATCTAAACAGGATATGTGGCCAAATTACCAAATGTACACTACTGATCACCCATACATATGAACAATACATATGATAGATTGATGTTGTAATTGGGAATTAATGACCTCTCGCAGATCTCCAGGAAATGTTTATAAAAATGTCAGACTTCACTTGCAATTTTTAATATATTGTGGAGTTATGTCCCTGCCCACATTTGACCCAGTGACCTGATTTGAACAAATCTGAATGTGAGTCACCTAGGCAATATCCACACCAACTATGAACCCATTCGGTCTTATGGTTCCAGAGGAGAAGTTTAAAGAATTGTTGACGGACGGACGAGGAGTGATGACTATAGCTCCACCAGAGACTTTGTCTCAGGTGAGCCAAAAACTATTGAAATTATAGAATGAGTCCCCCCCCCCCCACTTTGGATCCAAAAATGCAACAGAATTCAAACTTTTTTAATGGAAGGGGAAAAACTCCATCTTTAATATATAGAGTTATTCCCCCTGCATTGAAAATAATTTAGCTTTTTACTGCAATCTAGATGACAAAACTCTTGGGCAACTCAATAAAAACATGTCCACAGTTTATTATACTGGATAAGTTGATAATACAATGTTTTGGAGCTTGCTCTTTCAAATGGTATATAATATGCCATATATTTTATATAATGTAATCTGGGGGTTAAAAAATTAAGTAGTTTACTATTTTATATTCATTTTAGCCTATATAATTAATTTTGAGAAAACAAATTACATCTCATTGAACAAATCTGCTAATTCCACCCCCTCAACCCATGGGGACATCCCTGCAAGAATAGGACATCTGTGATTTATTGGATGCTTGTCTACATTTGCCTAACAATGTTTCCTTAACCTTGAAAGCCAGTGCATTCTCTTAGGTGAGGCTACCTATGGGACACTCACATATATAAGACAATGCACTGGCATGATACTAGTACTTTGTTATAAAATAATAAATATTGGACAAATATTAAAACTAGGAGCTCATTTCTCTTGATCAATGGTCTATTATTTTATATTCATTTTATTTTAGTATATGTAATTGGTTTTGGAAAAACAATTACATCTCTATGAACAAATCTGAGAAATTTACCCCCTCCCCAAACATATGTGGGGACATCCCTGCGAGAATAGGACATGTGTGATTTATTTGGATGTCTGACTATATTGGCCTAACAATATTTCCTTGATCTTGAACCCCAGTGTATTCTCTTATATATAGGAGAATACACTGGTGCAGGGTCTTCATTGCTGCACCAGCATAGCTCTACTAATACTATTATAAAATGTGTAAACTGTCAAACAGTTAAGAGTTGTATTTGAGATTGCTGTAAACACATAGGATTAAATTTCATTCACACACATCTTTCTCTCTTAGCCTGATAAATGTGGATATTGAGATAAAAGTTAATTACTTTATAATGACTGGACACACAGCTGTGAGCACTGTGAGAATTAAGGCTGGTCAGTTCCTGGCATGTCATATAACTAAAGTGTAAGGCTTTTAATGGGGTGAACCTTGCAGGGATCTCTGGTGTGGGGTGGCAGGGACATGCAGTGGTGGGGGAGGTGGGTGTGGAGGGGGGGGGGCAAGGATTTAAAACAAGGATTTGAATTAACTTTTTTTTAAGAGTTATGTCCCTGGCTCTGCCCCTATTTGACCCAGTGACCCCATTTGAACAAATCTGAACCCCAGTCACACAAGGACTCTCCATACCAAATGTAAGCTAAATCGGTCAAATGATTCAAAAGAAGAAGTCATTCTAAGAATTACTATGGAGGAATAGAGTTATGGCCCTGGTTTCTCAACTAATCAACCGGGTGACCTCATTTTAACAAATCTGAATGTGAGTCAACTAGGGAACACCGACACCAAATATGAATCCATACGGCCTTATAGTTCAGTAAAAGAAGTCGTTCTAAGAATTACTATGGAGGAATAGAGTTATGGCCCTGCTTTCACAACTATTCCACCCAGTGACCTCATTTGAACAAATCTGAATGTGATTCACCTAGGGAACATCCACACCAAATATGAACACGTTAAGTCTTACGGTTCGGGAAGAGAAGATGATTGTTGATGGACGGACGGACGAACAAATGGGTAGATATGTGGCTCCGACCTATGTGGCTAGAAATGGTAATGTGGCTTTAGTTTTTATGTGGCTTCTCAAGTAGCCATAAAATTTTATGTGGCTATCAAGTAGTAGATAGTGATAAAACTCCAGATTATGGATTCATAACCTGTTGGAATTATAGCAGAAGAAGCTGATTAAAACTCAAAAACTTGCACACAGCAACTGGGACAGTGGAATAGGAGAAACTGACAGGTCCGTGATTGGGTGGCTAGCCACATAAATGTCAGTCAGTGTCCGACATCTCCTATTGACGGGTCATGGATGTCTAAATCGATGGACTTTTTGTTTCCAAATTTTGAGTGACTACAAAATTAAATAAGCTGATTAGGCTAAATAGATCATTTTTAAACGTCCATCAGAAAGCTGTTACGTGGCTAGCCACGCAACGGAAGTTATGCACATAAATATCCATTTTACACAATCTTAGCCACATAAGTAGTCATTAGTAAACACGGACGGCCAGACGGACGACGGACGAGGAGTGATGACTATAGCTCCACCGGAGACTTCGTCTCATGTGAGCTAAAAACTATATAGGGGTGTGTCATCATAAACCTGCACATAAAATATGAACACGATCCGATAAATGGCATGTGTCTACAGACAGACAGATGGACAGTTGATCCGGACATTGGCGTGTGTACTATACATAGTATGAGAACACATAAAAAGTAATTTGATGAAAAGAACCAGGCTGATGTAATTTTGTTTCATCATTTTATCCTGATTTATTTACTAACTTCTGGGGGGGGTGGCAGAGGGGGTTTGTCATAAAAGTTGACCCTGTAAAAAAAATAAAACATTAGCATGGATGGGGGGGGGGGGGGGGGGGGTGGTGGTCAAGGAGTGGAATTGTTTTTTTTTACCATTGTCTGCAAACCTTTTCCAAGACGCCTGGTTCTGACAGTATGAATTTACGTCAGAGGTATACTGACACAGACATTGTTCACGCTGTCGGTGGCCAAATTGACCAATGGTCAAATTTTTATCAAAAATGATCAAAAACTTCATTCAATAATATTTAATCAGTAGTTATTCACCTGTGTATATTTGTATAAAGATGGACCAGCAGTCACACATGCTTACTTATCAAAACCATGAACCAGCCTAGAGGGCGACTAATGGGTGGACATCGTCCAGCCTAGAGGGCGACTAATGGGTGGACATCGTCCAGCCTAGAGGGCGACTAATGGGTGGACATCGTCCAGCCTAGAGGGCGACTAATGGGTGGACATCGTCCAGCCTAGAGGGCAACTAATGGGTGGACATCGTCCAGCCTAGAGGGCGACTAATGGGTGGACATCGTCCAGCCTAGAGGGCGACTAATGGGTGGACATCGTCCAGCCTAGAGGGCACCTAATGGGTGGACATCGTCAACTTGGGAGATATATTCTCTCCAAGCCTTGAAATAGGGTGTCTGTCATTTGCAGAATGAGGTCCCCAGAGCGTGAATTTAGTGATGCTACCCCACATAGCAGGGCTAGCATCACTAAATTCACCCTCTGGGAACCTCATTCTGCTGAAGTGTAAGCAGAATGAGGTCCCCAGAGGGTGAATTTAGTGATGCTACCCCACATAGCGGGGTAGCATCACTAAATTCACCCTCTGGGGACCTCATTCTGCAAATGACAGACACCCTATTTCAAGGCTTGATTCTCTCTAAAATGTGCCACTTCTTCCTATTTATGTCCTAGTGACTGCTCTCTCATATACCAGTATGCATATATCAAAGCAAAATATTTGAAGTAATATTGTTAGGCCGATGCATTCTCTTATATATACAAGTCTCTCATAGGGAGCAAGGCATATATGTGACCCGATATATCAAAACCAGTCACAAGTCAAATATTTTATTTATGTTATGTGTTGCATGCTATAGAGTGTGATAGTGACAAGAGCTTTACACATGTCGAACACTTAAGCGGGTACCTTGTTGCGGTCCAAAGTTATAGGATTTTGAATGTCATTGTCGACATGAACCGACGATTCCAGAGATAATCAGAGATAATTGCATTTAAAGACAAACATATTAGCTAAATTCTGAATAAAAATACACCATTATATGTCCAAATTACAAAAGCACAAAAATAGACACAAATTCACTTTATGCAACTTTATATCGATAGAGTAGAACTCTATACAAATGTGCCAAAAACAAAAATCATAATTTTTTCGGAACTTTTCCATTTTTATTATATTTTATGTATTTACTCAGTATTAGAAATGCCGACTTATGACTGGTTTTGATATGGCGGGTCACATATATACACTGGCTTACAAGGTCAAGGTAAATATTGTTAGGCTATTGTAAAGACCCACTTAACCCTTTCAATATGGGAGCTGCGATGGTGCCGCATTAAAGATACTGTGGCAGTGCATTCTCTTATATATGTGAGTCTCCCATAGGGAACCTGGCATAATAACAGATGCAGTGACGCATGGTTTTCACAAAATTTCAGGAAGCCCCAGCCTCCAGTCATGGAAGGGTTAATAAATGGACAATACTTTTATTGCTGATTTATGGTTTCAGTATAACATGAGGTAAAACAAAAGGATACCTGCTGTCAATTATCTCATTTCAAAAGTTATCAGTTATTTAGTTTTTTGGGCATACGTTTTATTCACTATTATTTTATTTGAAAACCTGGAGAGAGTATGTACAACAGTCAATATTGCCACCTTTGAGTCCATCAAGTCAGCTTTGAAAGAAACAAAAGATTTAGGTAAAAATATAAAACGTATCTCAACTCCCCGTGGCCTTAACATGTTCTAATCCCTTTCATGACAGGAGCTGCGCTGGTGCAGCATTAAAAAACTTGTGCCAGTACATTCGCTTATATATGTGTATGCACTGGCTTACAAGGTAAATATTTTTGGGCCAATGAATTCTCTTATATATACCAGGCTCCCTATAGGAGACTCGCATATATAAGAGAATGCATTGGCACAGGGTTTTCGCAAAATTTCAGGAAGCTCCAGTCATTTTTTAATTTTTCGATTCGAAAATCAACTCAACCAAAAACCCGCTATTCGCAGAGGCCTACTTTTGCTTTTGTGGAAACTTTGGAATCGCGCATCCCAGTGCACAGCCAAATTTCACTCTTAACTATACTGCAGCAATGAAGAGTCTCCAGATTAAATGTGTTTTGCATGATCACTCAATCACTCCTCCATAACAGTGTTTAGATGAATTGAATGGTAGTCGACTTCCTCAATATGTTCTATAAACTTTAATCATTCACATGGATCGATCGAGACATTAATCATTCACATGGATCGATCGATACATGTTATTTCATCACAAAACAAATATATGGTACCATTGTTTTAACCACCATGAAGTACTATTTAAATGTAAAAGACTGACCATACTTACCATTACTTACTGTACAACTAAAACAACAGTTCATTTGAACACTGATTTAATGTTTTCTTGCTTTGCTGCACGGAAAGTGGAAACAATCAGTATGCCATAATAACGGCAGGATATGTTTGCCGATTGTAAACAGATAACCCGAATGTCGGCCAATAACGATTGCAGTTCCAGTTAATCTGTTCATCACTAATATATATAAACTCACCACGGTGGTAGTCATAAATATCACAGGTTTTACTGTATATATATATATAATTAATGCAATTACGACATATATTCACAATGATGGTAGTCAGAAATATCACAGGTTTTACGGTATATATATATATATTCTCACCACTGTGTGTGTGTGTGTGTGTGCCTGTGCAGTTTAAGCGACAACATTAGCTACATATTTGATTTATCCATCGCACAAAACTTGCCTTTTGTAAAGTAAATCTGTCATTTTCCTCAGTTATACATTCATTACTTCGCCCTTACATTTATTAGGTCAAGCAACTAATTAGCATTCATGAACTAGAGTGCAGCTTAGGGCGAAATATTTCGTTGGTTTTTTTTTATAGTTTTTCTAAGCTGGCCGTGTACTTATGGTTTATAGTAGTCCAAGTCTTCTTGTACTAAAACCAGCTAAGATATTGGGATGGCGATGCTGGCGTTTAGTCCAAGACCGCCCTATATGCTCGCTTATTTATGACACGGCTTAAGCGTTAGTGACCCGCTCAAATAAAACCACAATTATATGAAATAAAATATCACAATTGCGACAATAAACGGATATTTTCCGCAGAAGACATGCTATTTTATCTGAAACCCACATCAGTTGTGAATTTAAAACGGTAATTTAATGCGAAAAGAGACATTTACCTCAATGTTTACAATTTTTTTAAAGTATGCGAACTCGGTTGACCTCGCGAACTGTGTTCGGCATTTTCCGTTGAAAATATTCCGTAGATTTTGGACAACAACGCAAATTACGATGAATTCTCCATTGTAATCGTAATTATGTGTGTCAATAAATAAAATAATAAATAGATTAATTAAACATTGGAGATATAAATGTAATACACTAAATAAATGAACCTTAAGTTTGAAAAGTCCCACTAAAACGGAAGAACTATATTTCGAAACTGTGTGATTCGGTTCTCCGATTATTTTATCAACACAGATGTCAAAATGCACACCACACGCATGGCAAGTCAGACACAAGAGATCTAATTTGCTCCAATTTTGACAAGTTGCTTGCGATAATTGTCAACAAAACTACCGTTCTGATCCTCCATTATGTCATTAAGTTTTTAGTGCGGGAATTGTTCTCAAAGCACATAGAAAACTGGACTTTCGGGCGATCGGTTTTCGCCATTTTTGTTCGGAAAACCCGCGCTATATATAGAAACGGAAAGTAGAATTCCCAGAACAAACAGCGGATTATGCCGAACTTATTCGGACCACTTCGGCTTTCGGTTAAAACGTAAACAAACAGAGAAACAAATCGATGTTTGTGGCAATCAACCGGAATATTCTATGTGTAATTTAACATTAAAGTTAGATTATTATACACCATTATGACCATTAGATGTAAGCCTTTCCGATGTATATAGCATCATGTATTGATTTGCTAGGTAAATCGAGTAAAATACACCACAAATTCCCGCCACAGATCGTGGGCGTAACTCATGTGGTAGGATTGGTATGCAAGCGGGCTTGGACTAAACGCCAGCATCGCCATCCCAATATCTTAGCTGGTTTTAGTACAAGAAGACTTGGACTAGGTTTATAGATGTTTTAGAGCGAAAACACATATCCGTTCACAAATTTTGTATCAATTGCGGTGAATTATGGATGATACAATCGTCCCAAAATCACAATGACATCATTGAGGTCAGTTGAAGTCCCTAATTACCTGCAAAATTTGCATATGCAATTACGTCATGAAAGTAGTACTAACCTAATAAGGGAACGTTGACCTAATAAATCTACATTGACATAATGAACGTAACGTTTATTAGGCAGGCTTTATGTAGGCAATAGAGGTAGTGAGTGGTGGATAGCTATATATATACTCACCATGGTGGTAGTTATAAATATCACAGGTTTTTACTGTATATATTTATTCTCACCATGGTGGCAGTCAGAAATATCACAGGTTTTACTGTATATATTTATACTCACCATGGTGGTAGTCAGAAATATCACATGTTTTACTGTATATATAAACTCACCATGGGGGGTAGTCAGAAATATCACAGGTTTTACTGTATATATACACTCACCATGGTGGTAGTCAGAAATATCACAGGTTTTACTGTATATATACACTCACCATGGGGGTAGTCAGAAATATCACAGGTTTTACTGTATCTATACACTCACCATGGAGGTATCAGAAATATCACAGGTTTTGCTGTATATATACACTCACCATGGGGGTAGTCAGAAATATCACAGGTTTTACTGTATATATACACTCACTCACCATGGTGGTAGTCAGAAATATCACAGGGTTTACTGTATCTATACACTCACCATGGTGGTAGTCAGAAATATCACAGGTTTTGCTTCTTTTCAGGGCACTCTGTTGCTGGAACGTCGGGAATGTATACGCCTCGGGAACGTGAAGTTTGCGAGCAGGAACAGTAGTTGGACGGTTACTTCTCAGTGGGTCGGGGAACGAAGCTAAAATCTCGGCCTGTTTAGGCTTTCTGTAGCTTCTGAAAATAAATGTGGTTACTAGAATTAACCTATATTATGTACAAATCTCGGGAGCGTGATGTATCCGAGCCAGAAAAGTAGCGGGATTGTTACTTCTCAGTGGGTTGGGGAACAAATGTATTTTGCGAAAACAATGTACCAATGCATTCTCTTATATATGCGATCTCCCATAGGGAGCCTCATGATACATAAGATAATGCATTGGCCTAACATATTTACCTTGACTAAATTTGTAAGCCAGCGTATTTTCTTATATATGCGAGGCTCCCTATGGGAGACTCGCATATATAAGAGAATGCATTGGCACAGGGTCTTTACTGCTGCACCAGAGCAGTTCCTGTCATGAAATATCTCTGCCTCTTTAGGCTTTCTGTAAATCCTGAAAATATCTTCTTTTTTACTAGAATTAATGGCTACCCACCACGTTGACATGGAGGCTAAAGAAATTAAGTTGACATTGTCATATCTCCTTTTAAAACAATGTGTCATACTTCTGCCTAGATTAGTCAGGTCAATCAAGAACAGTCCTGCAAATATGGGGGGGGGGTGAACATTTGCAAAATGAGGTCCCCAGAGGGTGAATTTAGTGACAGCATTACCAAATTCATCCTCTGGGGACCTCATTCTGCATGGCCTCATCTACTATGTGAGACATAGACTCAGATTTAAGTTCCCAGATGGTGAAGTGCACCAATTTGGTACCTCGATAATGCGCTGTCTCATCTGCCATTTTTGGGATATAGAGAAACTAAACTCAAAAGATAAAGAAACTATCTAAAGAAACTAAAAAACTTTAAATAATTTGATAATAAAATAACTTTCCAGAGAATATGAGCAGAATGAGGTCCTGAAAAGGTGAATTTAGTAAAGCTACTCCGCCCAGTGGGCTAGCATCACTCTGCAAATGTCCAGCACCATATTTTCAGACCTGATCAGGGGTTGACTAAATATAGAGTTATTTATCTTTGCTTGCTGTTTACATCACAGATCTGCCTTAATTACTGTATGAGATTTATGTCAAGATCACTGTGAATCAGGAAGATATGAATTATCATGGTAGAAAATTCTAGAAACACTTTAGCTATTCATTATAGAGTTACATACCTTATAGTGAACCCTGTGTATGAGGTGTCTTCTCTCTCCAAATTATCACCATCTCCCTGTAGTGTATAGAAATATGGTCTTGTTTAACCCTTTACCCAACAGAAGGGCCCTGTGCCAATGCATTCTCTTATATATGCGAGTCGACCATAGGTCGCCTCGCATATATAAGAGAATGCATTGGCTTAACACATTAAAAATTATAAAATTGTTAAAGAATGTAAGAAAAAATGGTAAAAAACGATTTTTTTTAGGCCAATGCATTCTCTTATATATGCGAGGCGACCTATGGTCGACTCGCATATATAAGAGAATGCATTGGCACAGGGCATAACTGTAACCATCACAATGTGATCAAGGAGCCGGTTCCAATGATATCCATATTTGTATGGTTCTATTGAGACAGACCGGTCGAAGATATTTTAGGCTGTTGAAGCTTTATTTGGGCGGTTTTGGCCGGTTTGTTGGGTAAAGGGTTAACAGAGATTTAACAGAGTCCTCTGACACGGTGGCTTCATTTGGAGTGGATTACTCGCACTCCAAAACGGGCGTACCCACAAATCAATGTGGATAATATTGTGAACTTCCATCCCATAAACTTATCACCAAAAGAAATTGACCAATAGGATTGAAGCCTCACACACTTAAATGTATAACAAGAAATTCAATTAATTGAGGAAAAACACCCACTGTCCTGAGTGGTATTGATAAGCTATTGGGGGGGGGGGGGGGGTCTACCACTTCGCATTGCAAAATAACATGAATGACACCAACAGCTTGAATGTGAGAATAACCCACCATATATGGTTGATATTCAACCAGGCTGTGCTTAAGTTTCTCAATTGATGACTGATGTACATATACACTACACACAAATAGTAATAACAATTAACATGGGTGATTTTGAAACTAACCATGCTAGAATATTGACGGTAAGGTGGTATTAACTACTACGAGCACTATTAATAATAATAGTACTATTCTTTTATAATATATGTGGGCATGATGTATGGAAATATTAAAGGACAAACCAATAGTTACAATACAATTATAACTTTTTTTCTTAATTAAGCGCAAGAAGAGCTAATTGTGCTTAAGCACAATAAGGGATATTCCTTATTGCGCTTATAAGCTCAATAAGGGAATAAGGGAATCTCTGTTGTGCTTAAGCGCAATAAGGGAATATTTAATTGCGCTTAAGCGCAATGAAGAATATTCAAATTGCGCTGATAAAGCCCAATAATGAATCTCTTAATAAGGAATAATATATTATATATAGTACATAAACGCCTTATAATTCAGGTGGTGTAGTCCATCTCCATGGCAAAATGGGTGGAACAAATATAGGATTATTCTACTATTTGCAGAAGGGTGATCTATTGAGAGAGATATTAATTGTGTTTAAGTGCAATGGGAAGTAATTGCGGTTAAGCGTAATAAGGAATGTCTTATTGCATTCTCATTGGGCTTAAGCGCAATTAGAGATTCCTTAAGTTATTGCGGTTAATCGAAATTGTCTATTAAATGTCAATTTTGATTCCCATAGAGATCATCAATGATGTCTATGCGCAAGGGACCCACGCCAATCTTCTCTGTTGGGATTCCAATTGTTGGTTTATTAAAGATGCACATATGCTGAAGATACAGTCGCGCGCAAAACGCGATCCCGTACATGCAGGTCGTGTTTTGGCCCCAAGTGAATTAAAATGTCATTGAAATAATCGGTTTCTCCCCATAAACATCCATATATTCAAAATACATGTTTTTGGAGCAGAATTAGGTACCGGGTAGTACATATTGGACGCCATCATGGAATTGAATTTTTTTGTTTAATTTTCAGACATATTTATTAGTTATGTGGATGGAGTTATAATTAACCTCACATACTTATATTGGTTATGCGGATGGGGTTATCATTAAACCTCACATCCTTATATTGGTTATGTGGATTGGGTTATCATTAAACCTCACATCCTTATATTGGTTATTTAGATGGAGTTATCATTATACCTCACATCAGTTGTGTTGGGGATTTTGGACCTTGACTTGGGACCTTTGTTTTTTTGGTGAGTTTGAAGCCTGTTTACATTTCGAAATGTTGTCAATTTTGTATCATCTGCAGCGGAACTCGGCATGTTGAAGCAAAAGTTACAAGGCATTGCACCATTATGAATTTGGCATTGTTGAACAGAAGAGAAATACAGAATACAAATCAGTATCAAATGATAAAATGTATATGTAACGAGTCTATAATACAAATGAAAAACTTGGGGAGGGTTGGGCGATACGGGGAAATATGGGTTGATACCGATATAGATTTGAAGAGCGATAATGACCAATGTTGATATATTATGCATCTCAACTCTATTGTTGCGACAAGGCTATAAAATAGAGGGGGTGTCAGAAACTTACTAGTAGTTATGACTGTTATCTCTATATAGTGCCAGAATAGTTATTTATCGACTTCTATAGTGGTACAATGCAAATTAGAATCAAATTATAAAATATGTATCTAACACAACTATACCGATGAAAAGAAAATAATAATTTGGGCTGGGATTAGATGTTGGGTTGGTTATATGGAGTAAAAGGAGTTCATACGATGAACTGACATAAATTAGTAGAGCTATAGCGATCAATGTTGCCATGTAATGCCTCGTGACTGTACTGTAGCGACAATTGTATAAATTTAAGGGGGGGGGGTCTGAAATTATCTCTATCTCTATAGATGGCACCATAATTATATAGAAAGGAATAGCAATTGATATACGTATACGGCATAGTACACGTAATACCATACACATAAGTATTGATCACATGATAAAAATATGCACATAACTCGACTATACCGATGAAAAAAGTAATAAATTGGACCAGGATTAGAGGTTGGGTTGGTTACATGTGGATAATTGGATATGCAATTAATACGATAGATGAAAACAGACAGCACTTTCTGATAAGATGTCCAGCCCTGAATGAAGTCAGAAATCGAACTTTACCACAGATTGAGGACGAATTGAGGGAGTGTCTTGCTGTCAACTACACCGACTTGTCTGAAGACTCCAAGATGGATGTCATACTAGATGTGTCCAATCTATCTGAAGATATTCATAACTCCAAAGACATCACTGACAGACATCACCCAGCTGCAGTTCCATACTTCCAGGTTATGCTATGCGCTACATATCAATAGGTACAATAAGCTGTTACTTATGAAAGTGCAGAAGAATTCTATGAAACTACAACACAGTTCCCAGTCATATACACAGCAACAAAATGTCAATTAGTATTTTTAGATCAACTACTGTATATAAACTCACTAAATTGGAAGGTGATGATTATTTTAATACTCATATTGAGGTTGCTCGTACACGGGCGTAGAGAAGAAGAAGTAAGTAAGATAGGGGTTGATACGATAGACCGAAATAAATAGACCGAAATAAATTTGTCGAGTGATAGTGACCAATGTTGACATAAAAAGTAACGCGACTGTACTGTCGCACAATTATCAGGTAGAAATTGTCAAATATGTTCCCTGGTGTCCAATATGGAGCACATCAGAAAACATTCGCAGGGCCCTAAAATTTATTTAACACAGGATTTCCCATTCAAATCGATTTATGTCCATAAAACTCTTATTTTTTAAAATTTAAAGCTGAGACTTGGTGTGTCCGCGTGAAATACTTATATATTCCTAAAATGACAGGTTCCAGCACGTAATTATGTTCTAGATGGCAGAAAGAAATTTTTTTCGATGATAAATTTTTAATATAGGATTTGCCATTCAAAACGATTTATGTCCATAAAACTCTTATTTTTCAAAATTTTAAGCTGATACTTGGCATATCTACGTGGAATACTTATATATTCCTAAAATGCCAGGGTCCATTACGTAATTATGTTTTAGATGGAAGAAATGAATTTTTTTCGATGATAAATTTTAACATGGGATTGTCCCATTCAAATCTATTTATGTCGATAAAACTGTTATTTTTCAAAATTTTAAGCTGAGAGTCGGTGTTTCTGCGTGGAATACTTATATATTCCTAAAACGACAGGGTTCAGCACGTAATTATCTTTTAGATGGAAGAAATTGATTTTTTTCGATGATAAAAATCCAGCGTAAACCAGCGTAAACAAATTTAACAATCATTTTCCCAAGTGTCGTTTTGGTCAAAATATCGCTTTCTCGACGGGGAGATCTGATCCTAACAAAAGCTAAGATGTATTTAGATAGAATTATTGAGAGAATTTGACAGATTATGGTGCATTTTGAGAGAATTTTAGTGGAGAAAACGTTTGCTTCAAACATGCGAATTCAGCCAGTTGCAGATGAGCGCTGTCACTGTCAGAATCAGATTGACAACACATTGAACAAATGAAGGCCCGAAACTCACCTTTTTGGGAGGTAAATCCAATAAATTAGATATCAAAACAATCCTCCCTAAGCACATTCAAAGATATCTCGCAAGTTTTTAATATCTTAGGACACAGAAACAGTCAAAATAAATGAATTTAAATCAGCTTCCGAGACGAAGCGAGACATGTACATGTGTACGATTTGATTTTGAGTTGCCTTGTTTACGATGACGTCATTTGCGTTGCTTCCCAACCTTAACCCTTTCCACTCTCAACGACATTTCAATTGGTTGAAATTAAAAAGTTCTCAAGTTCCAGCTCAACCTGAATCTAGTTACTCAATTGGTAGAAATACTTTAGCAATAATTCTTAGTTTTATAAGTTATAACTCTAATTTTATTGATGATACGAGCTCAACATCATAATATGTCACTGTTTATGGCGGTGTTATCCAAAGGTGTGCTTTGATAGTGATTATAATTTTATTTTGCGATCAAACGTCAGTGCAGCTCAGCAGAAACGCATAGGCACTAGTTCAATTCAGCAGAAACGCATGAGTCCTACGATTATAGACACCCACTGGATGCACTTTGCGCGTCGGTCAGTGGGTGAACAAAAATAGACAAACTAAGGGCTATGACAGTTTACTCATGAAAAATAATTGTACAAACCTAGTTTTCGAACTTGATCGAAATATTGTTCTAAAAGATTCGTGTAGCAAATTTGAATTGAACTGGTTGACATTTATTCAAGTAAAATATCATGGTAACAGCCTTAAAATTGCTAAACATAGACAAAGGGCCATAACTCTGGGAAAAATGTTGGGTGGACCCAATTTTCAGTGTGAAGCTCTCGCACATGGTTATAAACTCACATACAAAGAACTATCAACACCCATCAATAAACAGTTAAGTTATAGAGGATTTAAATCGCAGATGGGGGGGGGGGGGGGGGGCGGGGATTGCAGGTGGAGAAAAGTGGCAAGCCTGCAGACGCTGCAGTGCTGCGATGTTAAACCATTCTACTAGTTGAAGTTCTGAATAGTTCTCTAGTGTGAAAACAAAGCCAAAGGCAAAAGGTTATATTACATTCTGCCCATTAAGCAATTTTAGATATATGGTATGTATCTCAAGTTTCTAAACTAAACACTAGGCTATTTTTTATTATACCCCCACTTTCGAAGAAAATGGGGGGTATACTGGATTGACTGCGTCCGTCCGTCCGTCACGCTTTCTCGCTCCGTGTGTCCGTCCGTCCGACCTCATAACTCAAACTATGAACCGGTTTCAATAATTTTTTGTATGCAATCTCCTTAGGACTGCCTCTCCGCATGATGCTAATTGCGGTTCGGTCCGACTTTTTTTTTTAAGTTACGCCTCATTTTCGACTTAATAACTTTGACAAATATGAACCGATTTCAATAATTTTTGGTATACATGCTTCTCACAATACCCTCTCTACATGATGCGGCTAGGGATTGGCTCAGACTGTTTTTCGTAATATTACACTTCATTTTCGACTTATTTTGACTTAGAAAATTCTGTCCGACTTAATAACTTTAACAAATATGAACCAATTTGAATAATTTTTTCTGTACAAGCTTCTTGTGACACCATATCGATATTATTAGTCAAAATTTTTCTTCAAAGTTAAAAAAAAAATTTTGTTGGGTTTACTGATAATGCGGGTTGAATTTGCCACGGTGGGGGTATGCTAGCACTCGAGTGCACACCTCTTGTTTGAACTTGAAGTTGAACTTGAACAATAAATTATAATATTTTTTTTATTTTATACCTGTCAACAGCACCACTTTTGCAATGTCAGCAATTGTGGTGGCTCTCCTCTCTCTCTCTCTCGGTGTAGCAGAGGGCAGAAACATTATATAAACACCCCCTTTCCTGCCACAACTCAATTACAAGTTCCTCCTTCGAAGATGTCCAATGGGTTGAATTTGCAAGCATTACCAAGGACACGCCACAATTTTCATGGTAAAAATCAAACATTGCTTGATCGATACGATATGCCTGCGTTGTTGTCATGAGCATGCACAGTGGATGCTCCACCCACGATTTTTCCCCACCTGTGATTAAAATGGCGGCATCTACAGTTGCACTTAAGGTCAAATGCCTGCCATCCTTCATCAAGTCAGATTTGCGTCTCTAGAATTCCTATTTCTCTGTTAATGATTTCCAGATAACCATTGATCATGTCAGCTACTATGCGCAATTTAATTTGTTAGTCATGTAACAACTCATTGTAAGGTGGTATTCAGTCAGCTTAAAAAGCCAATGATAATTACAAACACAACTTCATGATTCGTTAAATTTATATTGCGCAATCGTAACTCCATGAAGTGTCGAAAATTTTCCAATGCATAGCGAAACACAGCATGTTTTATAATACAGAATACAGCCGACATATTCATAATTGAATGCGATAAAAATTAGTCATCACAATCTAGGAGACATTAGGCCAAAAAAAAAAAGTTTTTTGATTGTCGGGCAATTTTCTTTTCAAATCAATGAGGGAGGGAGGGTTTTATTTTTATTTTTTATTTTTTTCTGCGCGTAGTAAGCATGGACAAAGATACCTTCCTCTGTCTAGTAATAACCAGAAAGGTAGAGGGAACTGTTATGCATATAAACTCATTTAGTCTTATATAAAAATGACATTGTACTACCAGTGTATGACTGGGATTACCTAACATTATACAAATGTATAATGCCCCTGACATTAACTACTGTTATTGTTGTCTAAAAACTGATACCTCCCCATTCTAATATGTGATCCTGAAGTTAGTCCTGTGCCTTTCAATTGTATAAAGTTACAATTAGTGTAAGTTGTTCACAATGACTAATTGTAAGAAGAGCATGAGGATCAGCTAATCATTTTCTTAATTGTAGTCATCTACTTCATGTTGTAAGCCTGCAAGTCACTTTTTAACACATTACATGTTAGAGCTCAGTGCACACTAATATTCAACACATATCTGCTATGGACATGTTGATAAAATAAATTTTTTTTTTTTTTTTTTTCCAAATTTTTGTTGTTGTAAGTCTTTTTGTCATAACATCAGGCATTGCAATAAAAAGGCCTAATGCAGCCCTTTTTATTCAATGCGGCGGGGCCTGAGAACCAAAAACCTTTTTTTTTTTTTGCCTTATCTTCGAGTTTTTATCAGCCAACGATATTTATTATTGATTATTTGGTTGCATCCTGTTGTTTTAATAACTATTACTAAATAATAAGATTCTCACAAACATTTTTAACATGAGGCACATCTAGAAATAATTTATTATGTCAATATATATTTTCTGAAAGTACCGTCAATCTAGAAATAGAATCTGAATGAGAATACTAGAGACGTAAATCTGATAAGATTATCTTCGGCTTTTTAACCCTTATATGTGAGGCTCATAGGGAATACATTGGCCTAACAATATTTACCTCGACCTTGTAAGCCAGTGCATTCTCTTATATATGCGAGGCTCCCTATAGGAAACTCTGATCTTTAATGCTGCACCAGGACAGCTCCCTTCATGAAAGGGTTGAAGCGTTTTTTTCTGACCCTCTGCCAGTTTGACTTACCATCTCATCATGGCCATCTGAGATTCGCTGGATTTCTTCATTAATCACATCACCCCCGCTCAGGTAGATATAGGAACCCTGTAGGCCTGACTTACCATATCATCATGGCCATCTGAGATTCGCTGGATTTCTTCATTAATCACATCACCCCCGCTCAGGTAGCTATAGGAACCCTGTAGGCCTGACTTACCATATCATCATGGCCATCTGAGATTCGCTGGATTTCTTCATTAATCACATCACCCCCGCTCAGGTAGCTATAGGAACCCTGTAGGCCTGACTTACCATCTCATCATGGCCATCTGAGATTCGCTGGATTTCTTCATTAATCACATCACCCCCGCTCAGGTAGCTATGTGAACCCTGTAGGCCTGACTTACCATCTCATCATGGCCATCTGAGATTCGCTGGATTTCTTCATTAATCACATCACCCCCGCTCAGGTAGCTATGTGAACCCTGTAGATCCTCTAGTCTGTTGAATCCATTGTTTAGAACCGTTGTTAGATTCCGGGCACTTGTCCTGATAAAACAAAGTAAACTTAGTAAACTGGTGAGAGAATACCTACAAGTTTTGTTTGGATACCGAAATATCTCATGCATGTCTCGAAATAAATATTGAATTTTCACGAATGGCTACAAGCTGCTCGTGAAAATTCAATATTTATTTCCAGACATGCATGAGATATTACAGGTATTCAAACAAAAACTGTAGACCTGTGTTCTTTTTATTAAATGCACCTTACTAATACTTAAAGTTGCTAAATTGTGCAGCATTTTCACTGTTAATAGCACAACAAATTAAACATTACACGGAAAGTAACACCTGGTTGACCCAAATTTCTGACACCGATCAGCTGATAGCTAGCAAATCACTTTCCACTTTAGCTTCTGAGAGATACCTGTACATCGACGATTTATGTTTCGGTAATTTTCCGCTATATTATAGGCATGCATATAATAAATAGAGGATCTCACATGAGTTTCTATTTTATACGGAATTTATCAACCGAGTTCACTAAATTCGATTTGAGCCGAGGTTTACGGAGGCTCAAATAGAATTTAGTGGACGAGGTTGATAAATTACGTATAAAATAGGGCGAGTGTGAGATACTTTTTATCACATGATCAAATAAACGCGAAGCAATGCGAAATATCCATCGAAAACAACGATAAAAACCGCAGCGATCGCAAGTCATTTGAAGAACGATGTGACGTCATCGCACGCGCTGATATTAAACGCGTCTCTTATCAATAATTATGAAACTGCTTTTATGGGCAAATTATGTGATAAAAAGATGTATTCAGTGTTCCTAGCTAAATTTGTTCTTATAAAACCTATTTTGCTTTTGATATGGATTAGTGTATGATATAACCAAGTCTTGAAATAGTAGGTCTGTCATTTGCAGAATGAGGTCCCCAGAGGGTGAATTTAGTGATGCTACGCCGCACGGGAGGCTAGCATCAACAAATTCACCCTCTGGGAACCTCATTCTGCTGAGGCCTCAACTGCTATGGGAGATATAGGATCAGATTGAAGTTCCCCAGTTGAAGTTGCTGATGTTCGCCCATTAGTCACCTGGATTATGAATTTTATCTTCTGCAAATTAAGGGGATATATATATATTGAACAGAATGGAAAAAGTAACTAAAAACAATGTTAATTTGATACTATGGATACTTCCCAGAAGATGATGCCTAAGAAGAATGAGGTCCAGGGAAGAATCCAGAGATGATTTGGGGACACCTGTTTCCAGCAGAGGATATGTACCGGTATCCCAATATAACTTTAAAATACGGCTTCTACACCGAACCAACAAGGGATACAGACCCATATATTATAGATATGACATAATATTTCTGATTTAAAAATTTAACATGCAAATGAAGGCTGTATTGCAACTGCAGATTTTTTATTTACATCGCATATTGTTGAATTGCCTTTAAAATTCAGGTTGACTCAATACTGTCCACTAGGAATTTGGGGTCATTTGGGCTTCTCGTATTTGGGCGCCCATACCTGTAACAGGTATCAAAACAGCCCTGGAAATTTCCCTGATGAGGTCCCCAGAGGGTGAATTTAGTGATGCTATAAAAAGTATACATTGGAACGGTCTATTATTCATTTAGAAGGGATGTTCAGGTAAAAAAAAAAAAGCAGAGGGCAGACAGAAAAATAGATAATACAAGATCAGAATGATTCATATTCATTGGTGGGAAATGATCAGAAAATAAGTTCAACAAACGATTATCTGAACATTTTCTAAGGAACTACTCGTCGATGAGTATTTAGTATAGAAAGAGTTTAAAGGGCTGACATGAACACAGGTATACCTTATCTTGTCACATGACTCTTTCGCACTGAGCTTATGACCAGGACCCCACTGTTTCCTCCCAGTCAGTCTGGAATGAGAGCTTTGTCGCAGAGTTGGGTCACGATCTCGACTGTAGCTACTGTTGAGATTCAACCTTTTCTGAAAATACAAATATTACAGAAGTTTTGAAACAGACCTACCAAGCAGATGTCACAAATATTTAAAGGCCCACCAAGCCTTGAAATAGGGTGTCTGTCATTTGCAGAATGAGGTCCCCAGAGGGTGAATTTAGTGATGCTACCCCGCATAGCGGGCTAGCATCACCAAATTCACCCTCTGGGAACCTCATTCTGCTTACACCTCAGCAGAATGAAGTTCCCAGAGGGTGCATTTTGTGATACTAGCCCGCTATGCGTGGTAGCATCACTAAATTCACCCTCTGGGGACCTCATTCTGCAAATGACAGACACCATATTTCAAGGCTTGAGGCCCACTTAATTTTCATGTCACTGATTATTATTTTTATAGTGCCTTGATATATGGTTTTAATAACACTCTTATATGCCATCAAATATGATTAAAATACTATAATTCATCACCATTTGAAACAGCTGTGTCTCAGAAGATGCCCATAGAGAAATAGAAAAAAGCTGAAATCATAGAAAGATTTCCCCCGTTATGGCTCCTAGACTGCCACAGAATTCAAACTAAAAATGTATTTTCAATGGAAGGGGAATAACTCTATCTTTAAGATATAAAGTTATTCCCCCTCCATTGAAAAAAATACAATTTGTACCACAAACCAAATGAAACTTAACCACAAAAACATGTCGGTAATTCAACATATTTGTTCATAGTTTATTACACTGGATAAGTTGATAATACAATGTTTTGGAGCTTCCTCTTTCTAATGGTATATAATGTAGAATATATCTTATATATGTGATCTGGGTGTTCGAAAATTAACCCTTTACCCAACAAACCGGCCAAAACCGGCCAAATAAAGCTTCAACAGCCTAAAATATCTTCGGTCTGTCTCAATAGAACCATACAAATATGGATATCATTGGAACCGGCTCATTGACCACATTGTGATAGTTACAGTTATGCCCTGTGCCAATGCATTCTCTTATATATGCGAGTCGACCATAGGTCGCCTCGCATATATAAGAGAATGCATTGGCCTAAAAAAAATCTTTTTTTAACACTTTTTACAATTTTTTCTTACATTCTTTAACAATTTTATCATTTTTAATGTGTTAAGCCAATGCATTCTCTTATATATGCGAGGCGACCTATGGTCGACTCGCATATATAAGAGAATGCATTGGCACAGGGCCGTTCTGTTGGGTAAAGGGTTAAGTGGGCCTTTAGTAATATTATATCTAACATGACTTTCTCACCTGATTGGTTGAGAGCTGTACCCTTATTTCTCGTAGTGTGCATCAATTCGGATGGTGGGCACTACACCCGGGACTTCCGACTACATGCATGCCCCTATTTTGAAAGGAGTCATGATGCTGAAGATCCATACAAAATTTCATTAAGATCCGATAACCCATGGCTGAGATATATACATGCATGGACAGACGGCAAGACAGAAGGATGGACAAACAGACAATTTGAAAAAGTGGGGGGCATAACTATACATCAGAATAAAACAGACCTACAGCCTACTAAGCAGATGCCACTATTTATCAATATTTAAAGCACTTAAAGACACATAATCCAATTACTATTTATTTGGATTCGGGGTAAAAAATATTTGACTTGAGTCAAGAAACCCACCTATATATCAAAGCTCAGAGTTATTAGATATCGATTTTTGAAATCTATTATTTTTCACCATCGAGACTTATTAGTGTCCCAATAAAAAGTGGACGAGCCAATGGTCTCGGACCAAATTGCGGATGAAGATGGATAACTATAAAATCAAGAGGCTTTGTGTTGACAATAAGGCCAAATTTCATCGAACACATTTCGGGCAATTTTATACTATAGTTGAAACTTCCTTATCATTATTTTTGGGCAATTAATCGATTCTGATAGCTGAAGCGGCATTTGAAAAAATGTTGTGGGAATACGATTATATGGTAACCATCGAATCGGATTGTGTACCTTTAAACATACAACTAACTATAAAATTGTATCAGTTTTGTTTTATTGTGAAAAACCCAGTTTATTGTGTGACTGATTTTGGATCCAGGTGCGCAATTTCACTTTGGTGCACTCAACAGGAAATATAAGTTATAACCGATGCACGTGCATGTTGACAAGTATATAATACACTCAAATAACATTTCTCTGTGTTATTTTAATCAAATAAAACTTCAAACAAAATAAAAATGGTTTCTTCCTGGGATCATTTTGTACAGCGCCGACTAAAGGGAATCCTGGCCATATTCCCTATCCTACCACATTGTTACCGATAAGTTATTAAGGCAAATTTGTTATCCGTACAGTTTACACTTTCCTGTTTAGTACGGACTGGTATCTGTTTCATTGTGGCTCGGAATCTATACCACCATGTGCTTGATGCTTTGACAGCGTTGTCTCTTTGATTCCTTTGATCGCTTTGATTGTCTGCGACACACACACATTGAACAGTTAGCACTGTGACAGATTAAAAACACTCCGGTGCATTTTATTAGTTAATTATTGACTACACTTAACGAAGATCGTGGGGAGCGCAACTTTTTTGGCGCTACTTTTCAATTCCAGGTGCGCGCACATAGAGAAATTGTGGACCTCACAATCAAAGGACTGTTGAATCTGTTTTTTCTACTATATATCAGACTTCAAAATTATCTTACTTGAACTTGCCTATGTATCTTGAACTTGCCTATGTAAAAAGGGCATTGTTAATTATAGTCTGCTCGTACCAGCTAAGATATTGGGATAGCGAGATGCTAGTTTTAAATCAGCATTTCGCTATCCCAATATCTTAGCTGGTTTTCGTATGAGCAGACTTGGACTAGGTTAATTACTTTTATGTTTATTATCATGCAATCCCCACTTTTCCTTTTTTGGTTGAAAATTTAAAATAATAATGAATTGGATTGATTATTGGCACAATGCACCGTCCCAATGAGTGTCCCTTGTGAAAATTCTGATAGGAACATTTACTGTTAGTCCCTATAGACAGATGCGTATTCACATAAAATGAATGTAAACAAGCTTAGTGTTAATATTTATGTTATAATTACATTCTACTATATAAGTAACTAAGTCTAAGATATGATACCAAGTATATATAGATTTATTAGTATACATGCATATATATATGTTTATGTTTATTAGGTACCGGCTATGTATAACATTTATTTGAATAGCGCAAACATGTTTTAACATTGGACTTTTTCCAATAAAGATACAATATCATTGATGTGATATGATATATAGCATTATGAGAGCCACACCTACCACGTCAATTTGTTCGTAAACCTATAACGACACTGTGACAGATTAAACAATGTGTGCCATAAATTATATTCAAGACGTTTGTTTTCGAGCACTCCCTGGTTGAGAACCACAAAATTGATACTTGTGAAAGTTATAACATAGAGGGACAATTTTATTGAGAAAACATTTTATGAAGCCATTGAAATCAAGAGGAAGAAACCCACCATCAACAGGGATGGCGGACTGGAGCTCGCCTCTATATATTCGCTTCCTATCGCTTGACTATTCAAAGGTCATGTGAGTGTTTATCAATCAGTCGATTAACCCTTTCATGATGGGAGCTGCGCTGTTGCAGCATTAAAGATCATGTGCCAGTGCATTCACTTATATATCTGAATCTCCCATAGGGAGCGACGTGGGCGAAATGGTCGCCCTGTGTGGCTGCAAGTCGCCCTGAAATGACGTCAGGGAGAAGTGGATGTCTCCCTAAAAAAAAACTAAAAAAAATTGTTTTAGTTAAATTTTTAATCTCCCTGAAAATTTGGTGACTGGATGATCTACTGCTCAGCATAACACTTCCAGTTTATCCTCACCCATGTAGAAAATCTATTGTGGACATAATAACAGCTAAAACAATCAGTTCTAATCAATAGTTACTAGCGACAAATAGTCGCACTAACGCTCCACTTCTCCCTGGTAAGCGCCCACTTCTCCTTATTTTTCCAAGAGGGAGAAGTCACTTCTCCCTATATTTTGACCCTAGGCTGGTCCCTGGAGCCTCGCATACCAGTATATAAGAGAATGCACAGGCTTACAAGGTCAAGGTCAATATCATTAGGCCGATGCATTTTCTTATATGGGAGACTCGCATATATAAGAGAGTGCATTGACACAAGCTGTTCGCAAAATTTCAGGAGGCTCCAGTCATGGAAGGATTAAGAACGTCGAAGAGTGTTGGAAGGAATATTGAAATCAAATAATGAATCCAGAGCAAGGATTCAACATTTTTGGGAGGTCATGTAGTAGCTTAATGGTTAGCGTGTCGGACTTGTAGTTTCTGTGTTAACAAAGACATGAGTTCAAGTCTGGCTGGGGGGGGTCTGCTGACCTTCATAACAGTGGCCAGAGGTCGGGTTAGCAGAGTGTGACCATAGAGTATTATGCAGTTCAAATCTCATGACTGCATGGAGTTATGACCCTTGAGAAAGGTCACTCATACTGTGACAGAAGGACATAAAAAGATCATTTCTATAGTCCCCTTAACTTTAAAAAAGTCTGGGGACAGAAATGATTATACCATGCACCAGTACAAAGAGGGGAAAACAAGATCAATGAAAACTGAAAAGTACATGTATACTCAAGTCACTAATTAAGCTTTAAAAATGGTTTGTACCTCTTCCTATTCATACCATGAGGCTCGCCGAAACATTCAGAACGTAGCAAGTGGGAAAACTCAATCTCTATCTGAGATTCCCTGAAGTTTCATGGCCGATATGTTCTAAAAATAATCCTTAAAAGTCCCATTTAATTGTATGTATTGTACCAGAAACATTTGAAATAAAATCAATATTAATTGATAAAAGTTTCCAGACAGGGGTCTTCAATTCATATTTATTACTTTATACCCAGAAAGGTGTACCAGTTGAAGTCCCTAACCTTAGGGGTTTCCAATAAAGTATACTAAAGTCACTAACTTTTAAGGGTACTGAAGTCACTAACTTTTAAGGGTACTGAAGTCACTAACCTTTAAGTGGTTCCCAATAAAGTATACTGAAGTCACTAACTTTTAAGGGTACTGAAGTCACTAACCTTTAAGTGGTTCCCAATAAAGTATACTGAAGTCACTAACCTTTAAGGGTACTGAAGTCACTAACTTTTAAGGGTACTTTTAAGGGTAATGAAGTCACTAACCTTTAAGGGTACTGAAGTCACTAACCTTTAAGGGTACTGAAGTCACTAACCTTTAAGGGTACTGATGTTACTAACCTTTAAGGGTACTGATGTCACTAACCTTTAAGGGTACTGATGTCACTAACCTTTAAGGGTACTGAAGTCACTAACCTTTAAGGGTACTGATGTTACTAACATTTAAGGGTACTTTTAAGGGTACTGATGTTACTAACCTTTAAGGGTACTGGTGTCACTAACATTTAAGGGTACTGATGTCACTAACCTTTAAGGGTACTGAAGTCACTAACCTTTAAGGGTACTGATGTTACTAACCTTTAAGGGTACTGAAGTCACTAACCTTTAAGGGTACTGATGTCACTAACCTTTAAGGGTACTGAAGTCACTAACCTTTAAGGGTACTGATGTCACTAACCTTTAAGGGTACTGAAGTCACTAACCTTTAAGGGTACTGAAGTCACTAACCTTTAAGGGTACTGAAGTCACCAACCTTTAAGGGTACTGATGTCACTAACCTTTAAGGGTACTGAAGTCACTAACCTTTAAGGGTACTGATGTTACTAACCTTTAAGGGTACTGATGTTACTAACCTTTAAGGGTACTGAAGTCACTAACCTTTAAGGGTACTGAAGTTACTAACCTTTAAGGGTACTGAAGTCACTAACCTTTAAGGGTACTGATGTTACTAACCTTTAAGGGTACTGAAGTCACTAACCTTTAAGGGTACTGAAGTCACTAACCTTTAAGGGTACTGAAGTCACTAACCTTTAAGGATACTGAAGTCACTAACATTTAAGGGTACTGATGTCACTAACCTTTAAGGGTACTGAAGTCACTAACCTTTAAGGGTACTGATGTTACTAACCTTTAAGGGTACTGATGTTACTAACCTTTAAGGGTACTGAAGTCACTAACCTTTAAGGGTACTGAAGTCACTAACCTTTAAGGGTACTGAAGTTACTAACCTTTAAGGGTACTGAAGTCACTAACCTTTAAGGGTACTGAAGTCACTAACCTTTAAGGGTACTGATGTCACTAACCGTTAAGGGTACTGATGTCACTAACCTTTAAGGGTACTGAAGTCACTAACCTTTAAGGCTACTGATGTTACTAACCTTTAAGGGTACTGAAGTCACTAACTTTTAAGGGTACTTTTAAGGGTAATGAAGTCACTAACCTTTAAGGATACTGAAGTCACTAACCTTTAAGGGTACTGAAGTCACTAACCTTTAAGGGTACTGAAGTCACTAACCTTTAAGGGTACTGAAGTTACTAACCTTTAAGGGTACTGAAGTCACTAACCTTTAAGGGTACTGATGTCACTAACCTTTAAGGGTACTGAAGTCACTAACCTTTAAGGGTACTGAAGTCACTAACCTTTAAGGGTACTGATGTCACTAACCTTTAAGGGTACTGATGTCACTAACCTTTAAGGGTACTGAAGTCACTAACCTTTAAGGGTACTGAAGTCACTAACCTTTAAGGGTACTGAAGTCACTAACCTTTAAGGGTACTGATGTTACTAACCTTTAAGGGTACTGAAGTCACTAACCTTTAAGGGTACTGAAGTCACTAACCTTTAAGGGTACTGATGTTACTAACCTTTAAGGGTACTGAAGTCACTAACCTTTAAGGGTACTGATGTCACTAACCTTTAAGGGTACTGAAGTCACTAACCTTTAAGGGTACTGAAGTTACTAACCTTTAAGGGTACTGATGTTACTAACCTTTAAGGGTACTGAAGTCACTAACCTTTAAGGGTACTGAAGTCACTAACCTTTAAGGGTACTGATGTCACTAACCTTTAAGGGTACTGATGTCACTAACCTTTAAGGGTACTGAAGTCACTAACCTTTAAGGGTACTGATGTCACTAACCTTTAAGGGTACTGATGTCACTAACCTTTAAGGGTACTGAAGTCACTAACCTTTAAGGGTACTGAAGTCACTAACCTTTAAGGGTACTGATGTTACTAACCTTTAAGGGTACTGAAGTCACTAACCTTTAAGGGTACTGATGTTACTAACCTTTAAGGGTACTGAAGTCACTAACCTTTAAGGGTACTGATGTCACTAACCTTTAAGGGTACTGAAGTCACTAACCTTTAAGGGTACTGATGTCACTAACCTTTAAGGGTACTGATGTCACTAACCTTTAAGGGTACTGAAGTCACTAACCTTTAAGGGTACTGAAGTTACTAACCTTTAAGGGTACTGATGTTACTAACCTTTAAGGGTACTGATGTCACTAACCTTTAAGGGTACTGATGTCACTAACCTTTAAGGGTACTGACGTCACTAACCTTTAAGGGTACTGATGTTACTAACCTTTAAGGGTACTGAAGTCACTAACCTTTAAGGGTACTGATGTCACTAACCTTTAAGGGTACTGAAGTCACTAACCTTTAAGGGTACTGATGTCACTAACCTTTAAGGGTACTGATGTTACTAACCTTTAAGGGTACTTTTAAGGGTAATGAAGTCACTAACCATTAAGGGTACTGATATCACTAACCTTTAAGGGTACTGAAGTCACTAACCTTTAAGGGTACTGATGTTACTAACCTTTAAGGGTACTGAAGTCACTAACCTTTAATGGTACTGATGTCACTAACCTTTAAGGGTACTGATATCACTAACCTTTAAGGGTACTGATGTCACTAACCTTTAAGGGTACTGAAGTCACTAACCTTTAATGGTACTGATGTTACTAACCTTTAAGGGTACTGATATCACTAACCTTTAAGGGTACTGAAGTCACTAACCTTTAATGGTACTGATGTTACTAACCTTTAAGGGTACTGAAGTCACTAACCTTTAAGGGTACTGATGTTACTAACCTTTAATGGTACTGATATCACTAACCTTTAAGGGTACTGATGTCACTAACCTTTAAGGGTACTGATATCACTAACCTTTAAGGGTACTGATGTCACTAACCTTTAAGGGTACTGATATCACTAACCTTTAAGGGTACTGATGTCACTAACCTTTAAGGGTACTGATATCACTAACCTTTAAGGGTACTGATGTCACTAACCTTTAAGGGTACTGAAGTCACTAACCTTTAATGGTACTGATGTCACTAACCTTTAAGGGTACTGATATCACTAACCTTTAAGGGTACTGATGTCACTAACCTTTAAGGGTACTGATATCACTAACCTTTAAGGGTACTGATGTCACTAACCTTTAAGGGTACTGATATCACTAACCTTTAAGGGTACTGATGTCACTAACCTTTAAGGGTACTGATGTTACTAACCTTTAAGGGTACTGATGTCACTAACCTTTAAGGGTACTGATGTCACTAACCTTTAAGGGTACTGAAGTCACTAACCTTTAAGGGTACTGAAGTCACTAACCTTTAAGGGTACTGAAGTCACTAACCTTTAAGGGTACTGATGTTACTAACCTTTAAGGGTACTGCAGTCACTAACCTTTAAGGGTACTGATGTCACTAACCTTTAAGGGTACTGAAGTCACTAACCTTTAAGGGTACTGATGTTACTAACCTTTAAGGGTACTGATGTTACTAACCTTTAAGGGTACTGAAGTCACTAACCTTTAAGGGTACTGAAGTCACTAACCTTTAAGGGTACTGCAGTCACTAACCTTTAAGGGTACTGAAGTCACTAACCTTTAAGGGTACTGATGTTACTAACCTTTAAGGGTACTGATGTTACTAACCTTTAAGGGTACTGAAGTCACTAACCTTTAAGGGTACTGATGTCACTAACCTTTAAGGGTACTGATGTCACTAACCTTTAAGGGTACTGATGTTACTAACCTTTAAGGGTACTTTTAAGGGTACTGAAGTCACTAACCTTTAAGGGTACTGATGTTACTAACCTTTAAGGGTACTGAAGTCACTAACCTTTAAGGGTACTGATGTTACTAACCTTTAAGGGTACTGAAGTCACTATAGTCTGGTCGTTGAAGCATTGGACCTAGAACAAATTGTTTACAAGCTGTTTTTGGTGTCAATTTGTCGGGCAGAACCCGGGGAACAACATATCCAAAATCCGCTGAAATCCGCTTTGGGGAAAATTTTCTAGAGCATTTTGAAAAAAAGGTCATATTTGTGTTTTTTATGTATGATTTTCCGTTTCTTATGAAATATACACATGAATGTCATTTAAATTAAAGTTATACAGATGGCAGGAATATGCAACATAAACAAATTATTATTGTTGCCATGACAGACGTATGTTATTTCGTGTACAATTTGATTGTAAAAATTCAAAATGGCGGACAAAATGGCGACCGAAATTGGTAAAATTGGACAATTTTCACTAAATTTCACCAGATCGTTTCCATTTATAAGAAATTTGGTTTAAATGGCCATTTGTGCCAACATACACCATTTTAAATCAATGTCTGATAATTGTGAGCCATATCACGAGGATTGGGAATTTGGGCCCTTCAAATTCGAAAAAGATTGTACTAAATTTCGAAGAAAAATCAAATATTATTTTAATGCCCAGACTAACCGCAAATCGAACAAACCAGTGTACTTAATACCCATAAGACGTCAGATATGAACCACTAGTGTCCATTTTAGCAGAAACTAGGCAATCACTTTCAAAAATAGGGACACTATGGCTACTGAAAGTAGTATAATTTGGAATTTTGTTAAAGTTCACTAGATTGTTTCCATTTAGACGAAAACTATGTATTGGCTAGCACAACAGTATATTATGTCGGACCCTAATCCGATAATAATGAGCTGTATGTCGAGAATTTGTCCCTACAGTGTCCCATAATGGCGGCGAATATTGCAATCGAAAGTCAAAAATATATATTTCGTCATTGATTTTTAACTAAATCTTCTCATATCCCGTATCGAATATAATTTGATTAGTGTCCACAGCAACCAAACTAGTATCGAAATACATCAAATGAGTGTCAGGAACAACTTAACGCGTGTCCCAAACCATCCAAGGAGTGTAAAACCACTCAAACGCCTTCTTAATAATATACCACATTAATCAGTGAGTGCCCCAGTCCATAGAAGGGGCATTCCAAATCAGCCAACGAGTGTCCCAAACCACATAATATGTAACACAGTCCACCCAAATAGTGCCAAAAACCATCCAATTAGTGCCTAAACGAGTCCAATGTGTGTTCCATACCATCCAGCGATTGCCATATGTCACCCATCGAGTGTCCTAATTCATGTATGTGGTGTCCCAAACCACACAAATGGGTGTCTCAAATCATCAAGTGTGTACCACAAACCATCCAATGGGTGTCTCAAACCAACAGATGAGTGTCCATAATCACACAATGAGTGTCCCAAGCCACACGATGATTATCAAAACCAGCAGGAGTGTAAAGAACGTCCAACTAGTGTCTCAGACCACCCACTGAATGCCCCAGTCATTTAATAGGTGTCCCAAACTAGTGCACAAAACCATCCTTCAAATATATCAAACTATGTTTTGGTAAACTCATGGGATGGTTTGGCAAACTCCCTTGATCGTGTGAAATACTCGATGGAGGGTTTTGTACACTACTGTAGATGTATTGATATGACAGTTGGTTGTTGGTTCGCAACACCAGTCCTGTGCAGTTGGTGGATAGGGAACTTGTTGGATGGTTTATGAAGCTAGTTTTATGGTTTGGGTCACCCGCTGGGTAATTTGTGACTTCAGTTGGATGCTTTTGGGACACCAATTGGGTGGAGTGTTCACATTGAGTGGTTTGGGACACTCGCTATAGATTTTAGATACTGGTTATGTGCATTGAGACACTGCGTGGCCGATTGGGTCACTGGTTGGGTCGTTTGTGACATTATAGTTGAATGGATTGAGACGACAGTTGTATGTTGTATGACATATGGCATGGGCTACATATTGGATGTCTATCTATCGTGTGGTTTCGAACACCAGATGGATGGTTTGGTAACCGTGGTACACCCATTGCGTGGTTTGGGGCACTGATTGAGTGGTTTGACACACTCAATTGGTGCTCATTGTGTGTTTTACTCATATGATGGTTATGGACACTCATTGGATATTTCTGGAACCTACTGGATGGCTTGGGACACACCTATTATGTTGTTTCGAACATAGGTTGCAACGTATGGAGCACTACTGGTGTGGTTTGGGAACATTCGTTGTTTGGTTTGGGCCCTTAATCAGGTAATTATGCTATGACAACAGGAATAATGCGTTTTTTTGTTGCAGGTTTCTGTCACATTAATACATTTAGAGGACACTGTACTGAATGGTAGTACACTCCAGGAAATGGCCGCCATATTGCCCCGTAATATTCACGGCCACATGTTAGCGGCAAATTAGTTGGAGCAGACATCATTACGAAAAAATGGGGCCCAGTCTGGAGAAGCATTTTGGCCGACCTGGTTCCCAGACAAATATTCCAATTTTCACAATTTTCTTACATATTTTCTTCATTTGTATCTAAATTAACGACTTTCCCTTCATTAGACGCATGGATATTTTGGATATATTATTATATGGTCACATTTGGCAGTCAGGGAACTCGACTGAGCGTTTATGGTCGGCAGATTTGTTTATTAAAAAAATTACAATTTTCACCATTTTTGTTAACATATTCCAGTATTTTGACTCAAAAATTACGACTTCTGGTTCATGGGGATTTTGGATATGTTATTTGAGTATATTCACCACTCAAAAAGACCGAAAGCAAATTTTTTTCACGGTTGGGCGTTTCCTTCCTTCCGTTTGACTGGACTAATAAGGAACTACAAACTTGACACAAAAAAGACACAAATAGAACCCTATTTCAAAGACATGTGGAAAATTTCCCCCAAAGCGAATTTTGGATATATTGTTCCCCATATTCTGCCCAACAAAATAACACCAACAGCTTGTTACCAATTTAATATAGGTTCACCTTAAAATCTGAGTCTCAACCAGAAAATTACAGTTTTCACCATTTTTGTTTACATATTCCTGACTGTTCACCCAAAAATGACGATTTTCCCACTCTGGTATTCACGAGGATTTTGGTTATGTTATCATATGGATATAGTCACATTCAAACACACCAAACGACATTGCATAGTAATTTGTTCACGGTTAGGTTTTTCTTTCCATCAGATTGACTAGACTAATAAGGAACAGCAAAATTTACACAAAAAGCAGCAAAAAGCCATAAATAGGACCCCATTTCAACGAGCTGTAGAAATGTTTTCCCAACGCGTATTTTAGCGGATTTTGGATATATTGTTCCCCAGATTCTGCCCGATAAAATAACATCAACATCATCTTGTTTCCAATTTAATATAGGTACACCATAAAATCTGAGTCTCAACCATAAAATTACAATTTTCACCATTTTTGTTTACATATACCTGTCTTTTCACCCAAAAATGACGATTTTCCCACCCTGGGATTTATGGGGATTTTGGTTATGTTATCATATGGATATAGTCACATTCAACACACCAAAAGACATTGCATAGTAATTTGTTCACGGTTGGGTATTTCTTTCCATCAGATTGACTAGACAAATAAGGAACAGCAAAATTTACACAAAAACCCGTAAATAGGACCCCATTTCAACGAGCTGTAGAAAAATTTCCCCGAAGCGTATTTTAGCGGATTTTGGGTATATTGTTACCCAGATTCTGCCCGATAAAATAACACCAACAACATCTTGTTACCAATTTAATATAGGTTCACCTTAAAATCTGAGTCTCAACCAGAAAATTACAATTTTCACCATGTTTGTTTACATATTCCTGTCTTTTCACCCAAAAATGACGATTTTCCCACCCTGGGATTCACGGGGATTTTGGTTATGTTATCATATGGATATAGTCACATTCAACACACCAAAAGACATTGCATAGTAATTTGTTCACGGTTGGGTTTTTCTTTTCATCAGATTGACTAGACTAATAAGGATCAGCAAAATTTACACAAAAACTCATAAATAGGACCCCATTTCAACGAGCTGTGGAAAATTTTCCCCAAAGCGGATTTTGGATATATTCTTCCCCAGATTCTGCCCGACAAAATGACACCAAAAACAGCTTGTAAACAATTTGTTCTAGGTTCACCTCAAAATCGAGTCTCAACGACCAGACTACTAACCTTTAAGGGTACTGATGTCACTAACCTTTAAGGGTACTGAATTCACTAACTTTTAAGGGTACTTTTAAGGGTACTGAAGTCACTAACCTTTAAGGGTACTGAAGTCACTAACCTTTAAGGGGTTTCCAACAAATCCTCTATTCTCTTCTTTGATCCGGAGAAGTTCTATTAGTTGCTAAAACGTAAAAAATATCATCAATAACATAATTACATTGTATATACATGTACATGTACTGGTAAGCAAAGTCCATTATATATATCATAAAACATATAGAAGTACGGGTAAGTCCATTATACAGAATAATTAACAAGTGCAAATGCACAAATAAGAGTTACAACTCCAAAGATTGAGATATCTTAGGCAAGAGCCTGACGTGTTTCTTCTCTAGTGCAAGTCATCGGAGGCAATGAATGGCCGTGTGGTCGGCCTTATATACCCTACCACAGGGGTGATGTCATCTCCTGCTCCGTGATTGGTCAGATATATCGATTGTTTCCAATTGGTTGAAAGGTAGACCGCCATTGGTCACGTGGTGGTCAAGTGTAGACCGCCAGGGTTGAACTCGGGGGTCAAAGTAGACCGCCGAGTAGATTGCCAATGTGTAGACCGCCAGCGATTTTTGTAGACCGCCAGGTTTGCGGTCTACCTCGGTAGGTAGACCGCCAATGTTGTTGGTAGACCGCCAGGGTGGCGGTCTACATCAATAGTAGACCGACAGTGATTTGTGTAGACCGCCAGGTCTGTGGTCTACCTCAGTAGGTAGACCGCCAATGATTTCTGTAGACCGCCAGGTAGTATTGGCAGCCCCTAGTGATCGGGTTGGGCCAAATTTAGATCACTGATGGGTCATTTTAGATAATATGGTGACCAGTATGGAGCTTGTGTTGGAGATACGTGTAGTTTAGGTATGTTGAACGTGCAAATAAACCACTGAAATATGATTAATGAATTTAATCACTTTCTGAAAAATCACTATCGAAATGGCGTAGGAGCCGACTGGCTTTGTTGACGACCCAGTCGCTCGCATGTCCGAAGCATTTTGTCACATGTTGGGCAAAAGACGGCCATATTTTCTAAGTGAAATTACGTGCTAATTCCCTTCTCAATAATTGTTGATATATCTGACCAATCACGGAGCAGGAGATGACGTCACCCCTGTGGTAGGGTATATAAGGCCGACCACACGGCCATTCATTGCCTCCGATGACTTGCACTAGCGAAGAAACGCGTCAGGCTCTTGCCTAAGATATCTCAATCTTTGGAGTTGTAACTCTTCATTGTGCATTTGCACTTGTTAATTATTCTGTACTCACCTCTCCAAAGATTGTGATGGCTAACAACCTCACATCCACAGAATCGAGCGTCAGCATGAATCCAGTTCACTATTCAGCTTGACCCATAATGACTCGGCCACAACAGTTGTGCGTCAGACAGATTCACGACAAATGAACATTAGTGGTGTTTCCACGATGGAAGATAACGGGCCAAAACGTCCCAGAAAATATGATCTCAAAATCAGAGACATCGTTGTCCGCTACTGTCCCACAGGTGCAGAAAACTTTTTTCTGATCCACCCTTACTGGCACATAGAAAAAATCCCAACTTGAAAGATATTCTGGTCAGAGCAAGGATCCCTAACCAATCACAGGTTTGTGGGACCTTCATAAAAGGACACCACAGTAGCTGACCACTTCCGTATAACAAAACACCCAGTCAACTTAAAATACCAAGTTATATATGTCCTGAAAACTGACCCACAAACATATTCCTCAAAAATGAAGAGGAAATCAGCGGAGATCAACTGGATGTACCGACTGAGAACGCTTCAACCATTCTTGATGAATAAGAAAGACTTCTAGAAATAGATTGTTTATTAAGTCCATTATACATGTATATATTAAAGCACATATTAATTGTCTGGTCATTTTTTTGGATTTTGTCAAATTCCAGAATCGATATAGATAAAACAAGAGGTTTCATGTCAGATGCTGGAATACTCCCATGGTGCCAAATTAAAACATGGGCAGGATTGATCCTAAATTTAAAACAAGAGGTTTCACCTTGGGTTGTGGCATACCCCCATGGTGCCAAATTGAAATGTATGAAGGACGGATCCCAAATTTTATACAAGAGGTTGCACCTCGGGTGCTGGCATACCCATGGTGCTGAAAGCGAAACCTAGGCAGGACAGATCCCAAATGTAAAACAAGAAGTTCAAGCCTTGAAATAGGGTGTCTGTCATTTGCAGAATGAGGTCCCCAGAGGGTGAATTTAGTGATGCTACCCCCGCATAGTGGGCTAGCATCACCAAATTCACCCTCTGGGGACCTCATTCTGCTGAGGTGTAAGCAGAATGAGGTCCCCAGAGGGTGAATTTGGTGATGCTAGCCCGCTATGCGGGGTAGCATCACTAAATTCACCCTCTGGGGACCTCATTCTGCAAATGACAGACACCCTATTTCAAGGCTTGTGCATATCCAACCAAAAAATTTATACTTTAGGCCAATATAATCCAGATTTACATCCAACTTTTTCAGAAAAATAGGGCGGGAGAGTGATTTATATATTTTATTCCTGCTAAAATAAATGGTCATAGACAGTTCTAGATATTGAAGCGGTATCCTATCTTATATAATACAAGGTGATTTAGATTGTCCAATTTGATCAAAATAGACTGATTTAAATGGGTCATTAAAATGTAATTTACAGTTATTTCTGATCATGATGTAGTTCTTGCTTCACAACCATTTATTTTGTTCCCTTTAAATCACCGATGCCCACCCCCTTGATGGGCGGGCCCCTTTTATAACAGGATAATTGAGTGGGGCTGGGCCAGTCCTGGATCAGTCAGGAGACGTGTGAACCCTAGTTTGTTAAATGTAAACATATAAACCTACAGTAATGCCGTAAGTAATCGACTCCTTAACCACAGCAGAATTATGGGTAACTTTTCAGGATTTAGTCGGAAATATGGCTTGTTGCCATTCATAGCGGGGTAGCATCACTAAATTCACCCTTTGGGGACCTCATTCTGCAAATGACAGACACCCTATTTCAAGGCTTGTATGTTGCAACTCGGCTGCTGGCATACCGGAACCTCCCATGGTGAAATGTAGGCAGGACAGAACCCAAATTTAAAACAAGTGGTTGCACCTCGGGTGCTGGCATACCCCCCCCCCCTGGTGCCAAATTAAATAAAAGGTCAGCCGACTACAGTGTCCCCCGAAAACATGGCAAGTTGATTCCGCTTTGTTACAAAATTAAAAGTCGAAAAAGGTTAATAAATCCATAAAAAAAAATATTCTGTCATCTATATACATGCTGCACATCTCCAATGTGTGGGTAACAATACTCTGAAGTTTCAAATATCTACGATCAAAACTGTAGGAGGAGTTGATTACACCATGAAGGTACCCTCATACAGAAAATTATAAAAATGTTGAAAGTTTCTAAGTAGAAAAGGGTTAATAACTCTGTCAAAAAATATTTTTTCAGTCATCTATATACATGTACATGTTGCACATCTTCAATATATGGGCAACAATATTCTGAAGTTTCAAATCTCTGGGATGAAATCTGTAGGAGGAGATGATTACACCATGAAGGTACTCAAAAGTGTGACTGACGAAAGGACGGACGGAGCCCATTTATATAGTCCCCCGAAAATAAATTTTCGGGGGACAAAAGTTGGGCATGACGGAACCTACATTTCAGATAAACATAAGATAAGTAGCTCTAAACGCAAAAATATGAAAAATATGCACATCACAAATACTTCATTGAAAGGTCTTAAAAGGTAAATATTCACAACAAATTTCATTGATTTCCTATAACTTATAGCTGTGATAATCAGGCGGACGGATATACAAAGAAGGATAACACTAAAACAAAAACTGCAAACATTGGACACTCATTTGAAAGTGCTCCTGACGGCTAAACATCCATACCAAATGGCAAACCTGTTAAGCCAGTGCATTCTCTTATATATGCGAGGCTCCCTATGGGAGACTCACATATATAAGAGAATGCACTGGCACATGATCTTTAACCCATAGGTAGCCTCACACAAAAAAGGGAATACATTGGCCTAACAATATTTACCTTGACCTGGTCAGCCAGTGCATTCTCTTATATATGCGAGGCTCCGTAGGAGAGACTAGCATATAAAAGAGAATAAACTGGCACAGGATCTTTATCGCTGCACCAGCATTGCTTATGTCATGGACCTTGTAAGCCAGTCCATTCTCTTATATATGTGAGTCTAAATATGGGAGACTCGCATATATTAAAGCATGCACTGGCATAATATCTTTAATGCTGCACCAGCGCAGCTCCCGTCACGAAAGGGTTAATTATATAACACTCCCGAATGGAGCCTCACACAGAACCAAGCAGATGCACTCATCAGTGAATTGCTCTCTGTCTGGGGCTCCAGAAAGAGTTAAGAGTCACTTTAACCCTTTCAGTGCCAAGTCCGATTTTTGTATCAACCCATATTTCCTTGATCATTTTTCAAATTTATTGATTATAATAATGTGACACATTGATGGAAAGAGCTCTTTCCATCAATGTATCACATTATTATAATCAATAAATTTGAAAAATGATCAAGGAAATATGGGTTGATACAAAAATCAGACTTGGCACTGAAAGGGTTAAACTAAAAGTAATTTTGTTTCATAAACTGGTACTCGAAACCAGTAACAAATAAGGACCACAGAACTCAAAATACTTTAATACTCTTCAACACAGCGTGGCCTTCATGTCTATAATAGACACATCGAGTGTATAGTAAGTGATCTTGTGTCTATAATAGATCACTGAGTGTATTGTAAGTGATCTTGTGGCCAGACAGAGTGGCCCCATGGAGGTCGACCTTCAATAAATCTAATCAAGTACAAGTCAAGATAAATGTTCTTTTTTAGTATTCAACTCCCTTCTCTTTGTATGAAGTTGTGAAGTTTTAATCTTGCCTATTAAGAGTTGGTACAAGGCTTATAATGAATGTAATCATACTGAATAATGCTGGACGCTTCAATAAATAAGGTGCATTCAATACTAAGCCGATAATGGTATGAATGGATAAACCATATTCATGTTGATAAATCAACACACCACCCTGTTCAATAAATCTCGAGGCACATATAAAACTGCTAAAATTTTCAAAGCTGCATGAGCATACAAAGTTTCGATGTGAATGCAGTGACGTTCCAAAATAAAACTGATTCAATCTTACCTAAATCACACACCATATAAAGAACATTTTGTTTTATACCATTTAAATAAAGGACCGGACAATATATGTGGGAAATTTAACCTAACCATACCATTAGTGGATTGGATCGCACACTCTGGGGATTGGAATCAAAGCTCACTATTTAAGAAATGGGTGTTGATTTGCTTGCGTTCCATAGGATATGGATGCAAGTTGGTCTGACATTTTGTGTGAAAAATGGCAGACCAACTTGCATCCATACTTTATGGAACGCAACAAAATCAACATCCATTACTTATATTTTCACTTAACCGAGTCAACTGGAAGATTAGAAGAGCATTAAGCGCCCATTTCCAACATTATTCTCATGACTTGATACAAGTTGTGTCAACACAAAAATGGATGCAAGTTGGGGTCAGCGCCCGACGTCATGTGATGTAATTATTTCGACCAACCAACGTCCTGCATTCATGTTCCACAACGCAAATGCATGAGTGAGAGTAAATATTAATGAAGTAATAGGGGTTCGAGGGTTATTGATAACAGAAAAATGGATATATTGTTTGTTTTGGGAAAACATTGATCATGTTGCTTATAACCAAACGATTGGTGGATTGAATCGCGCTCGATCTCTACGGCTGGGATTCAAGCTCACTAATGAGGGGGAACAAAGGGCGTAAAAGTTTTTACACAAACAGACTCATTCTGGACTGTATTTATGATACATAATTCATTTAATAATTTGAAGGCACATAAGGCATTCGCAGTGGGTAAATATAAAACAAGAGCATCGCTAATGTGTGGCAAAATACACCCGTGGTAATTTCAACAAAGGGCCATAATTCTGATAAAAATTGGAGGTCAATTACTTAAAGTATAGCTGTATTTTATGATAACCACGTTACAGTGTGAAATAGGCCACCCATAATCACCATGCATATCCAACCAAAAAATTTATACTTTTGGCCAATATAGACAAATTTCCAGATTTACATCTAACTTTTTCAGAAAAATAGGGCGGGAGAGTGATTTATTTATTATATTTTATTTCTGCTAAAATATATGGTCATAGACAGTTCTATATATTGAAGCGGTATCCTATCTTATATAATACAAGGTGATTTAGATTGTCCAATTTGATCAAAATAGACTGATTTAAATGGGTCATTGAAATGTAATTTACAGTTATTTCTGATCTTGATGTACATGTAGTTCTTGCTTCACTACCATTTATTTTGTTCCCTTTAAATCACCGATGCCCACCCCCTTGATGGGCGGCCCCCCTTTTATAACAGGGTAATTGAGTGGGGCTGGGCCAGTCCCGGATAATTCAGAACTGTCCTCATGGCGTGTGAACTCTAGTTTGTTAAATGTAAACATATAAACCTACAGTAATGCTGTAAGTAATAGATTCCTTAACCACAGCAGAATTATGGGTAACTTTTCAGGATTTAGCCGGAAATATGGCTTATTGCCATTCATCGGAAAGCTCTCACTGAGTTACCCATAATTCTGCTGTGGTTAAGGGGTCGATTATTTAGGGCATTACTGTATATACATTCTGAATAAATCCTGCTATCAAATGTAGTGCTTACTTCAACTACTGTGTCACATTTAACAACAAGCAAATCCCTCGTGGGTGAGAATCTTTGATTTTTGGACACATGGGAATTGAGTCCAGGTTGATCTAAATTCATCACCTTTTAACCCTTTACCCAACAAACCGGCCAAAACCGACCAAATAAAGCTTCAACAGCCTAAAATATCTTCGGTCTGTCTCAATAGAACCATACAAATATGGATATCATTGGAACCGGCTCCTTGACCACATTGTGATAGTTACAGTTATGCCCTGTGCCAATGCATTCTCTTATATATGCGAGTCGACCATAGGTCGCCTCGCATATATAAGAGAATGCATTGGCCTAAAAAAAATCTTTTTTTAACACTTTTTACCATTTTTTCTTACATTCTTTAACAATTTTATAATTTTTAATGTGTTAAGCCAATGCATTCTCTTATATATGCGAGGCGACCTATGGTCGACTCGCATATATAAGAGAATGCATTGGCACAGGGCCCTTCTGTTGGGTAAAGGGTTAAGGGCACTACTGTTAGCATCACCAGGGAAAGCATCAGTCATGATGCCTAACCATAACAATAGTGGATTGGATCACAGTCTCTGGGGGCGGGAATCAAAGCTCACTAATGAAGGGATGGTGGTTCGCTGTTAATGACACAGTAACTGAAAAATGGATGTATTGTTTGTTTTGGAGAAGCATCCTTTATGTTGCTTATATAACCAAATGATTGGTGGATTGAATCGCCCTCTCTAGGGACTGAGATCCATGCTTACTAATGAGGGGGAAACAAAGGGCATAATAGTTTTACACAAGCAGACTCATTTTGGATTGTATTTATCATGCATAATTCATTTAATGATTTGAAGGCACATAAAGCGTTTGCAGTGGTAAATGTGCAAAAGAAATGCATAATTCATTTAATGATTTGAAGACCCATAGAGCCTTTGCAGTGGTAAATGTGCAAAACTTTTTTTTAAAACATCACCACAAAAGTTTCTACACATGCAGATTCATTTTTGACTGTATTTATCATGCACTAGCTGGGGTACCCGGCATTACTCGGGTGAAGAATGCATAATTTATTAGTGGCCGTTCAAGTAATTTAAAATAATTATTAGTCATCTGGGGTAAACAGCACCTATTGCATGACTCTGGATAAAGTTAGATCTATCATTTAAGTTGATAATAAACGCTATTGATTGCTAATTAGTGACAATCCTCTGGTCTAGTGACCCACCTGTACCAATTTTCCTACATATCTTCTAAGCTGATAACAGATGCTCTTTATTGCTCATATTTGCCCATTTAAGTTGTCTGAGGTCAAATGCATCTATCTCATGACACTCAACAGGTCAATATATCCCCATGTTTCAATTTTCACCGACCATATTGCAACAATTTTGGGTATAAAATTTTATTTAGTTTAATTAATTATTAGTGCCCTTTTAAGACATCTGAGGTCAACGAGACATATCTAATAAGATTGCCAAGGTCAAATTACCCATATGTACAAATATATAAAAAATAATTATTAGTGCCCTTTTAAGACATCTGAGGTGAACGGGACCAACAGTATCTAATAACGCTCCCCGGGTCAAATTACCCATATTATACACTGTATTATATACAAATATTCAGCTCTGATGGTCAAGCTGTTTGGTTGCCTATAAGCGGACAAACAAACAAACAAACATAAGAAGAAACAAAATTGAGTTTTATTAGTATAGCTAATTCATTTAATAATTTGAAGGCACCGAAGGCCTTTGCAGTTGGTACATATGCAACAAGAGCATTCCTATCATCATGGCGTGGCAAATTATGCCCATGTGAATTCCAACAAAAGGCCATAAATCTGGTGAAAATTGGCGGGCGGAACTCAAATTCGGACTTGACCTGTATTTTTGGCTAGTGATCCCCACATATCAAATTTAATTCCATTCAGTTCAGACTATCTAAAGTTATCATCCAGTAACCAAAAGCGAATGGAGGGATGGATAGAAGTATCGGTATGACAAGTGGACGGATGGACATATAACATAATAAGTCCATTTTTTGAAAAACAGGCGTATACAAAATGTAAAAGTCTGTAAAAACATCACCACCAAGAAAAACATGGACAAATCGATTTACACTGTACTTTGTTTTTATGTTTATTATTGATAACACTCCAATAAGGAAATTCTGCATGTTGAAACTATGATTGTTATGTAAACTTTAATGCTAAAGTACAAGCTAGTCATGATGTTATCAACAAACTTTGATTATAGTACATGTAATTGCACTTCAAAGTTGAAAATCTGTTTGCTGGAATATTTTTAATGCTCTGACCTTTTTTAAGATTTGATTGAACATAGCCCAACTATTGGGTGGATGAAATGGCATGAAATCTCATTTTTCAAGAATTTAAAAGTCCATCTATTTTTCATTTAATAATTTGAAGGCACATAAAGCCTTCGCAGTGGGTAAATGTGTAACAAAATTAAAAAATCTGTAAAAACATCACCGCTAAGAAGAACATGGACAAACAGCTGGTTTTACAGACTTATATGATTTTTCACACATATAAACCCACTGCGAGGGCCATATGTGCCTTTTATATGAGGAAACAAATAAAAACACAAATCTTTCAACAAGCTATAAATTATGGAAAAATTTAGTTCTCGGAAAAGATCTTATTTCCATATGAGCATCATTATCTCAAATATCCATGAATGTCAGCTTTCCTATGGTAATATTGTAACCAACTTGTCTTCCACCACCAACGTTAAACGGACATGGCTTGATCAAACCCCAAAATAATATCTACATAATTTGGTATCTCAAAACCTACATATGCAGAAGATTTCCAAACAATTTGTTGCGATAGCACTGAAAATATTTTGTTTCTTTCATATAGTTTTGTTTGTGTCGGTTCATGTAAAAAATGCACATGTAGACCATGGAATGTACATCTACAGCTCTCTTCGCTCTTAAATGTTTACGGTACTTCATAAAATAACAAAACAGTTACATGTACATGTACATGTATGTAGAATATGCAGGTTAACTTGTTTATAAGCAAACATATTGTTATTTCAACCTTTCATCATATGCATATAGCTAAATGTACTTGGATTAGAAGAAAATAAGCTTTGGTCATGTTGTTATACTCAATCGTGTAGATCGTACACAGGAAAATATCCGGACCTGACCTATCGTTATAAACAGGTTTGATGGTCACAAATATTATTGCACAATTTTCCTCCACCACCAACTAAGGTGAAAATTGTGCAACCTACATGTATATATTGTACAAGCATTCAGCTGCCCCAGTGAAGTGAAACCTACAGTAATGCCCTAAGTAATCGACTCCTTACCCACAGCAGAATTATTGGTAACTTTTCAGGATTTAGTTGGGAATATGGCTTGTTGCCATTCATCAGAAAGCTCTCGGGGAGAGCTTTCCGATGAATGGCAACTAGCCATATTTCCGACTGAATCCTGAAGAGTTACCCATAATTCTGCTGTCGTTGAGGAGTCAATTAATTAGGACATTACTGTACTTGTATACTAAGTTCCCGCTCCTTAACAAAACATCTACAATAAAAGATTAATGGGCCAGGTTGCCTTTATCTTTACAAGTCTCAAAATGGTGTGTGCAAGCCTTGAAATAGGGTGTCTGTCATTTGCAGAATGAGGTCCCCAGAGGGTGAATTTGGTGATGCTAGCCCGCTATGCGGGGTAGCATCACTAAATTCACCCTCTGGGGACCTCATTCTGCAAATGACAGACACCCTATTTCAAGGCTTGGATGTGTGCGACTTGACATGACTTTTAAAGTGCCACAGGATAGTAGTGAAGAAAAAAAAAACTTGGTTGAAGAAATCACATTGAAGAAAAATTTCAACAGGTACAAGGTACATATATGTTATATTGCATAAAAATATTACTACCATTCCACAGAGGGAAGACACAACAAAATAAATAGGTATCATAAAATTCTAACAAGAGAGAGCTTTTATTTGTAGCTGGGTAAATAATGCCATTGGATGTCTGTTAATATATGTTCTACTCCAGCTATGCATACACATTGAGGTCATTTTCCATAAGTTCAAAACATTGGAAATATTTTTATAAGTTCTGACCGGGAACTTTATGACATTGAAACAATAATGTACATGTAGGTAATATATTTTTAGTTAATACCTGTTCCTTTTATAATGCATTATTTTTTCAATCTTATAAAGTTCCCTGTCAGAAGATTCCATAATTTGAACTAACTAGTGTAATATGGTCTCTACAGGCATCGCCAGAGTAGAGATTCATGTCATGATCTATTAACCCTTTGAGTGCCAGGTCGATTTTTGTATCAACCCATATACCCTGTGCCAATGCATTCTCTTATATATGCGAGTCGACCATAGGTCGCCTCGCATATATAAGAGAATGCATTGGCCTAACAATTATTTTTTTATTATTTTTTTTTACAATTTTTTTACAATTTTTTACAATTTTAATATATTTTATTATATTCTTTAACAGACTTATTGTGTAGGTTTAGGGTCGATTAGATCGGCCCCTGGCACTCAAAGGGTTAAATAAATAACTGGTCATTTCCAATTTTAGAGTAGAGTAGAGGGCTTTCTCTTTCTACAATCAGAATGATGTGTATGAGTATCATTTTGATGTGTAAGTGTTGTTCATGTAGAATGGTATCCTGAAGCGCCAACACTTGACGACCAGACAGATTACAGTGTAAATTTATGCTAGTTTGAAAGCTAACTCCCTTTGTTAACAAACTTCACAGTAGGTCAGTTTCGACTTACATCAAACATACTAAGACAATTGAATTAACAATCAATCTAAAAAAACTAACAAAAACATTCAACTCAGCTCAGTGGTCAGTGGAAATTTTTAGAATTGCTCCAATAATTATAATTAGTGTATATTTCTTGCACAAATCTGTGCTGTGGCCATGTTCTGGAACCCTACGAATTGGCACTTTTCCACATATCCAAAATCTGATATTGAATCAGAGAATAAATGTCAATATCGAATCGAAATGGCTAGCCATCGATGCATAGCATAATAAGACCTTAAAGTCGATCACAATTCTTTTCCTATGAGGTGTCTGGGGCAATTTCAGTGTATAAATTATTTTGAAAGAAAATATTGCATGCGCAATTCTCCAACTGGATAATTCATATACATTCTGTATAAGTTTCAGTAATTTAACTCAATAATTATCATTCAACTTGATGCAAGTTGATCAATATATATGTCTGTTGCAAAAAAATATTGAAGACACATCACACCTATTTCATCCTAACCCTGTGCAAGTATCGCAACAATGTGACAATGCCCAGGAATAAATTGGATGTACAAAAATATTCTAATACACATGTAAGGGGGTCTGATTCGGTGTTGACAGTGGGCCAATGACACTGGTATTCCTGTATCACATTGGCAATATCAACATAGAATCTCAAATATTTACAGGCCTCTGACATGCTCGCTAAAATTGGTTTCCCAGTAACTATAAGCACATGTATGTGTAACACTGAGCTGAGTATTAACTAATACATGTAACTGATCACTCACCCCTTCCTGATAAATAAATGAGAGAACATTAGTGTAATAATAAACATGGGTTTATTCTGATTTTTTATTTCTTTGACAGGCTTCATCATGGAAATCTGTACTCTTGAGTGGCAAATAATTGTGCATGTACACTTAACCCTTTACCCAACAGAAGGGCCATGTGCCAATGCATTCTCTTATATATGCGAGTCGACCATAGGTCGCCTCGCATATATAAGAGAATGCATTGGCTTAACACATTAAAATTATAAAATTGTTAAAGAATGTAAGAAAAAATGGTAAAAAATGTAAAAAAAAGATTTGTTTTAGGCCAATGCATTCTCTTATATATGCGAGGCGACCTATGGTCGACTCGCATATATAAGAGAATGCATTGGCACAGGGCATAACTGTAACTATCACAATGTGGCCAAGGAGCCGGTTCCAATGATACCCATATTTGTATGGTTCTATTGAGACAGACCGAAGATATTTTAGGCTGTTGAAGCTTTATTTGGCCGGTTTTGGCCGGTTTGTTGGGTAAAGGGTTAATACAGGTAATTTCCGGATGAAATTCCCACCTGTACTTATTTCATTAATTCAATGGGATTTCAAGAACTTGTTTGTGACTCTCGAGATTTAGTTGGAGAAACAAATTACATTGTATGTTAAAGGGGTACTGTACCCAAGATGTTGTTGTTGGTTTCTATAATCCCCGAGTCGGAGAATAAGGTAACAACTTTTCCATTTTTTGAAAGTCTGTTGAGTACAAAGTATTGTTACGGATGGCAAATTTACCGGAATGCAAAAATACAAATTGTCGTTGTCGAGTAATTTTTGTACAGTTTTAAAACCAAATGAATCAAATAAACATATTATATGCTTAGTAGTCCCATATACTCATTTAAGTTAGTGTATGGTCACTAGTCAATGAGTGGCTTGGGTTTTCTCCCCGTATGAGCATAATGTTTCAAACGATCGTGTGTGCAATTGTTTTATTAATCCAGTATCCCTCAATTATAATTTGATTACGTTTTGTACACGGAAATTCCAATTTTAAGAGACGCCATTTTATGGCTGGAGCCATAAAATCAATTTATATTAAATTATTAACTTTTAAATTATTAAATTTTAAGATAGCCTATTAACCTGAGCGTTTACTGAATACATCTTCGACTCAAATTACTTATATTTCTATATAGTATCGATACTAGATCGTTGTTATCACCGGGAATTTATTGAAAATGGCGTACAGTACCCCTTTAACTAAAACAAAAACCCTGTGCTTTTATATCCATAGAAATAACTGTGCATTCTCTTATACAATGTATCTGTGAATCTCCCATAGGTTTACAAGATCAATGCAAATATTGTTAGGCCAATGTATTCTCTTATATATGCGAGGCGCCCTATGTGATCGAAACTCACATACAGTACATGTATATAAGGAAATGCATTGGCACAGGGTTTTTCGCCAAATTTCATGAAGCTCCAGTCATGGAAGGGTTAAAAGGTATGACATACAAACTGGGCGTGTCCCTTTTTTTCTATTAGAAGGAATTTAGATGGAGGTGATATACTCTACATTTATTGTAGATGAAATATGGGTCACTTTAATATCCGTAACAGCAATCAACTTGCATATGCTCTTAGTAAAACATGTAATATTTGGATTCCAATTATTAACGACTGCATTATCAAACAGTTTTAATTTCTGCATGCATTAAAAGCATGAAATAGCAATTAAGAGCAGGTTGAATAATGAGTTTTCCATTTAGCTGACAGTAAAGAAGATTATTGTCACTGAATTTATGGATTGCACAGATGTCATCAGATCCTGGTAAATACAGTAATGCCGTACGTGTGCACGCATTCTGGTTCAATTTGCCAGGGTAGAATTCCATTTCCGTGCTGTGAATAACATAATACACAATGTTTATAATGACTACAAACGTTTCCCTGTCCAATTCGATGTTCCAGTGATATTTTAGTTGACAAAGATTTCTGCAACAATATATTAGCAAATCATGCAGGCAAACAAAATAGAAAATTTACTTCCATTCAGAATAATATACATCACTAAATCCTAAAGGAATTTGGGATTATTGCTACATTACAGGGTATCTGCCCATTTCTGGTGAATGAATTCAAGGAGTTTCAAGGAGGTTCCAGTAGTCAATTCAAGGATTTTCAAGGACTGACCCGACAATTTTCAAGGAGTTTCCAGGAACCAACTGTTGAACATTACATGTGATACCATGTTTTCCACCATAATTTTTAGCATTTTGGGCTTTTTAGGCCTTTATGGGTAAATGCATTACCATAATTTAATGGGAACATTTAAATAATACATCGGAAGCGGATGTGATTTTTTTTGTTTCGTTTTTGTTAATTTGTACGTTTTGATGTAAAACACGGGTTTCTAATGTCAAATGTCTATATAATATACAAAATACCTCGATCCGATATAATAAAATACACTAATTACGGTACCTGAGTTTGAAAAGCTCAGAACTATTTTTTGTCGTGTTCAATTTTATGATGCTTCATAGGGGGATCACATAATTGATATAGACTCGAGAGAATTGGTGTTGGCGGGAAATGGAGTTACGTACGTCCCATATACCAACAACAATACCACGCTTCATTGGGGGGGGGGGGGTCACACAATTACAATTGATTCGTGAGAATTGCCACCAGCGGAAATTCAAAATGGAGTTACTTCCCATATACCAACAACGCGTTCGGAACTAAACTATCTATATTTATTGACTCCCGATGAATCGATATACCTGGGTTTTAGGGCTACACGGAATTCCAGGGTTTTCAAGGGGTGGGCATTCAATTCAAGGGTTTCAAGGGCCCTGGAAAATTGATTTTCCAAATCAAGGAGTTTCAAGGAATTCAAGGAGCCGCGGATACCCTGTACAAAAATAATCGTAAAAGATGAGGAGGATGGTTGGCCTTTAACAACCACCACTGTATGAGGGAGGCACACACTTTTCCATAACAATTGATTGAACTTTTATATTTGACAATCAAAACCTTGTATGACCTACAGCAATGCCCTAAATAATCGACTATTTAACCACAGCAGAATTATGGGTAATTTTTCAGGATTTAGTCGGAAATATGGCTTGTTAATCTCACTGAGAGCTTTCTGATGAATGGCAACAAGCCATATTTCCGACTAAATCCTGAAAAATGACCCATAATTCTGCTGTGGTTAAGGAGTCGATTATTTTGGGCATTACTGTACTTCAGCGTACTGGATAATATTCATAACCAGGGATGGCGGTGGACCAAAATTCTCTCTCATTTTTTTTCGCCAAATTTTAAAATGATTTGCCAAATGTAATTGAGTGTATAATTGGGGAAATTGAAGGAAATTCTAATTTTGTTTATCTTTGTTATATAATGTAAAAACTAACCAGACTTGGGTAAAATGAGCTAGTAACACAAGCTAGCATTAACACGGTTTCTGCTAGGGGCTAGGCGAATGGTACCCCTACTCAAAATTATTCTATATCTGTGGATCAAACAGATACACAATCTTGAAGAGGTTGTCTTCAACATCAAACAATCATGAGATAAGGAAGTACACATGTACTTACTCTTCTCTTGTCCTCAGTTGGAGTAGATACTCTATGGGATGGCATTCCTCTCCCTCTAGCAAGCGGTGGAATCGCAAATGCCGCACGTTCTTTGGGAGGTTTAACATTCCCCTCCTGAAACAGAAACGATGAATGCATGGCACTACACTAGTTATACAAAGTTGAATGAGTGAAGTCTGGGAATTTAAATGGACCTCTTCATAGCCGTCAATAAAATAATTGTTGGCAGATATTGTCTACCAATCAGCAAGCCTTGAAATAGTGTGTCTGTCATTTGCAGAATGAGGTCCCCAGAGGGTGAATTTAGTGATGCTACCCCGCATAGCAGGCTAGCATCACCAAATTCACCCTCTGGGAACCTCATTCTGCTGAGGTGTAAGCAGAATGAGGTCCCCAGAGAGTTAATTTGGTGATGCTAGCCCGCTATGCGGGGTAGCATCACTAAATTCACCCTCTGGGGACCTCATTCTGCAAATGACAGACACACTATTTCAAGGCTTGCCAATCAGCAACAGAGCCGGTCGCTTGCTGCATTAAAAATGCTTTGTTCACCCTAATATTGATATCTGCACATACAGTGTTAAATTGTACTTTTGTAAAAGTTTTTATTGTGAAATCATAATATACTGAAAGTTAGATTTGTGGATTAATGTTGGAACTTCATCCATGATTATAACACTGTTTACCCCATTTTGCGTGACAATCATCATATACAGTAATGCTCTAATTAATCGACCCCTTAACCACAGCAGAATTATGGGTAACTTTTCGAGAGCTTTCCGATGAATGGCAACAAGCCATATTTCCGACTAAATCCTGAAAAGTTACCCATAATTCTGCTGTGGTTAAGGGGTCGATTATTTAGAGCATTACTGTACATGTATTTCACAATTAAAGATGAAAAGGATGTATTGTTTTCCAGTGTATTATATCATGTAGTCACATATATTCACTGTAATTAATTAAACTAGATGTATTTCTGTGCACAGACTCATTGTCTCCTAGCAACCATAAGCTCCTCCCACTACTTAATGCATGGAAAACTCAGTCCATTCTCTTTCAGTCCTTTGAATTTTGAAAAATACAGGTGCGCAGTTTATTGTGTGCCTGATTTTGGATCCAGACTCGCAGTTTTGCTTTGATGATGCACCTGACGGGAAATATAACTTTTAAGTTATAACCGATTTGTGCACATGTAAACAGGTATAAAATACACTCAGAAAACATTGCTTTGTTCTATTTTAATAAAATAAAACTTCAAACAAAATAAAAGAGTTCCTTGGTGGTTTACTTTAACCCTTTCAGTGCCAGGTCCAATTTTTTGTATCAACCCATATACCCTGTGCCAATGCATTCTCTTATATATGCTAGTCGACCATAGGTCGCCTCGCATATATAAGAGAATGCATTGGCCTAACAATTTTTCATCATTTGTTATTATTTTTTTACAATTTTAATAATTGTTTCTTATATTCTTTAACAGGCTCATTTTGTAGGTTTAGGGCCAGGGAATCTTACGTTTTTCATGGGCTTCAAAATTATTACTATGAACACTTGGTGATAGTTTTGAGTTATAACATGCCCTATAGCATGCTTAAGCATACTAAAAAAAAATTCAACCAAAAAAAAAATATTCTAAAATAAATTTTTTATTTTTTTATTTTTTATTGTTTTTTAGGGCCGATTTTACAGAACGTAAATTAGGGCCGATGAGATCGGCCCGTGGCACTCAAAGGGTTAGCAAAAAGTTCCTTTGTGGGATATCGTTTTGACACTGCCGAATCCCAATTGGGATTGCATTTTTACTGATAAATTGTGGCGAATTGCTAATCCGCAAAGTTTACTCTTTCATGTTTCATACACAGACTAGAGTCTGTTTCATTGTGACTCTGAATCTATATCATCACTTGCCTATGAGTATTGAGCGATGACGTCGTAATGTCATAGATTGTTCTGACAACGTTGTCAGTCTCTTTGATTCCTTTGATCGCCTGCAACACATGCATTGATCAGTATGTACTGACCATGACTGGTTAAAAAAAACCACTCCGTTGTATAGCCTTGTATGCCGACTTCTCCGACAATAATTGTTAACCCAACCCTTACTGTGCTGCATTGTATTAGTTAATTATTGAGTAAACTTAACAATAATTGGGACGTGCAAATTTTTTAGCGCTACTTTTCAATTCCAGTAGTAACTGATGGTTATTTGGTTGGTTGGTAATTTTAGCTGCTACGCAAAATCACAATGTTATCAGGTTCACTGCGCACAGGGGTCTATATTTAGAGAAATCAATCAGTTTAACTAGAAATTTAATTCAAGTTCAAATTAGCTACATATAAATAGTATTCTGCAAAATATTATTATTCATTTCACTTAATTACATCAATTAATTTAAAGGTACTAAATCCGATCAGACGCGCTCCTAAATTACTATTTCTTTGGCTTCGGGGGTAAAAAATATTTGATTTGAGTCGAGGAACCCACCCATCAAAGCTCAAAGTGATCAGATATTGATTTTTGAAGTTTGTTATTTCTCGAGATGTGTACTAATAATTGGCCCAGAAACACGTAGACAAACAGAAAAATTGCGGATGATGATGGGTAACTCTAAAACCAAGTGGTTTCAGAGTTATCCATCATCATCCGCAATTTTGACCGAGACCATTCTTTTGACGGCGCGTTTCTGGGCCACAAACAATAGAAATAACAAACTTCAAAAACCGAAATCTGATCACTCTGAGCGTTGATGGTTAGGTTCCTCGACTCGAATCAAACATTTTTCCCCCCCGAAACCAAAGAAATAGTAATTTAGGAGTGTCTGATCGGATTTAGTACCTTTAAGTAATACTAATCTGATATTTTCTTCTCTTTAATTATCCCATGATGAGAGAAATGAGACTTAATTATTACATACCAATCCGAGGTATATCCCAGTCATGTTGCGTTTGCTGTGAACCCTACGATTCGGCACACTGACAGTAGTGAACGGCATATTGCTCGTCACAGGAATGTGAGCTCCGCTATGCGCCGACATACTTCTCATCATGACTGAAGGTCACAACTTAAAATTACTACTCCGCAATTATGACTTAAAATCCATTATCTCAAGAATACTGCTCGAATTTATCTGGAGTTCTCTGCACTGTGATCATCCTTCAATAATAAAGTTTCGAGATCTGAAAAGAGAATATACATTCATATTAAAGGTACTCAATCCGATCAGAGGGTCCCCATATCATCAAGATACAACAACATATCTTCCACTTTAGTTACCAGAATCGATCATTTGCAACAAAATAATGCTAACCACTGTCAACTATAGTATAAACATTTTCCAAAAGGTGTTATTTATAAACATTTTGTTCAATGAAATATGGCCGTATTATCACTTGCGTATTCACAAAATTTGTTTTTAAAGTTATCCATCTTCATCTGCAATTTTGTCCGAGATCATCCATTTGATGACGCCACATATAATTTCTCAAGAAATAACAAACTTCAAAAATCAATATCTGATCACTCTACGCCTTGATACATGTACTTCCTTGACTCGAATGAAATATTTTTTACCCCCCAAGCCAAAGAAATAGTAATTTAGGAGCGTTAATTCAGATAATGAATCTTTAAATTTTCTTTTGAAACTCTTTGTACTGTACTGCCCTAAGTAAATGACTCATTGAACCAGGGTGGCACATCAGTTAGACCACATGTCGGTTAGACTTTAAACGCAGTTTAAAAACCACAAGACAACCAGAGGATTGTGTGGTTAGAACAGGTTAGAATGCATGAAATCATCAACAGGTCTGAAATGGTAACTTCCAGTACAATTGCGGTTCCAACAAATTTATATATGTCATAGTTAGAAGTTAGCAATCTACTGTGTATCGGCAGTCAAGGAATATAACCAGGGTTTCTTTCCACATTTAATCATGATCCCACAGCCATCACAAAACCGTTAACTGCAGTGCATTTATGGTTTTACTGCAGTTATAAACACATAATAACCCCAGAGTCTTGGAACCCATATTTAAAGTTCAGATCTATTAGATTTTGATTAGTTAAATCTATTTCTTCACCTCAAATTGTCTATATGAATATATACGGACATGCGCAGACACCTAAAATGAAATCGTCGATGACACTGTAGCTCAACTTGGGAAGGCATTAATCATTTTATGCTGAACAGTCAATAGAATGATAAAGAAGGAAAGTCAAAAAGTTTCAGTAAATGGATTGTATTGTGTAAATGAAATTAATTTCTTTCTAACATGTCTCCACTAAATGTGGGCTACAGGGTGTCCCGATGGATTAAAATGTGAAATCCAAGATGTATCCAGGCACCCATGTTATTTAATTTTTTTTAGATGAATTGGACAGCTTCCATCTAGAGGATACACCAGAGGATCATATACAGTTTGGATGAGGGATGTGACATGTAGGGACCAGTAGGGTGTGCCAAAGGACTTTAGTCATGAAAAGAGTAAAATCCAAGATGGCCACCGGTGACCATGTTTTTAACAAATTCAGAAAATATTGTTGGCTCCCATCTAGAGGTCACCCTGAAGATCCATATGAAGTTTGGTGGTGATTAGATGAGGGATGTAGTCTGTAGGGTTTGCAAAATTCAATAGTGCACCTGACTTCAAGAGCGATTCATAGCGCACCTTTCCCATACTAGTACTAATACTATAAAAAAAAATGTTATTTTGTTCTGGATCTGAAAGGATTCTGGGCCAGCTCGTCCCAGGGCCAACTCAGTCCAGGCACTTTTTGGGGAGAGCTGGCCCAGCTTTCATGGCCGACTGAATTGGCCAGGGTATTAAATTTGTGTTAAGTTAATATATATTAATTTCTTAAGTTCAGATGATGATATATTTCAGAGTTATGTCCATCAATTTTGACATTTAGACTACTTTAGGCACGTTTGTTTACAAAGATAATAGCCAGTATATAACATTAGAAGCCATTATTTCCCCCCATTCCTATAAAAACAATAGAAGCAGGTTGTTTACACAGTAACCAGTTGGCTATTAATCACACCTCACACTTCAGAGGGTGAGATGGCTTCAGAATGTGTGATAGATAATCACTTTCATATGCCGACCACATACAGTATATACAGGTAATATAAACAGTGCAATGATTATCTGACATCATTGAAATGACTATCAGCAACAGAAAAACAGCTATAATTTCCCTATACGTTCCACTGTGCAAAACACATCTCCAACTTTCAAATAGCTAGGCACCTCCCGTTTTCAAAATCAAATTTGAAAGACTGATGCCAACAACTGTCACTGACGCTAGTTAGTTGGATGGTGTGTCAATATTCTCTTCTTCGTAGTCTATACATACAAGTACAAAGTTTGAGTGCGTGCTGAATGAGAAAAGTGAGTCAATTTGGTTTGGTGTGTCAATATTCTCTTCTTTGTAGATACAAAGTTTGAGTGAGTAATTTGACCAACTTTCGTCCAGGACTAGGTAGAGAAAGTTATGTTTCTACCATTCTGTTTCTTCCATTCTGCTAACCAGTGAACCAGCCCACTACTACAGCTGCCCTAGTGTATAACAGTATATATATGGACCAGTTCATCCATGCTTTTTAAGCCGCATCATGGCATCAATACTACTATTAGTATAGTATTAGTAGTATTACTAGTAGCTGGCACCTGACTTCAAAGACAAATGTAGTCAGTAGACAGTAGCGTTAGTCACGGTCAGCCCTCATAATTGGTAACGGCAATCAACAATGCTTCACCAAACTGGACCCATGGTATTAAATGGTTGCTGTAATGTAACGGATTGCCGAAGCCAAAAAATCTGAATTGAGACTAACTATAACATTGAGAGGGCTGTGTTACTGTTAGTGTTAGTAGTAATACTAAAAAGTAATAGTACAACTACAGCTAGTAACTCGTCAGTAGACTGAGTAGTGAGCTATTTAAATAAGGCCAAACAAAAAAGATACTATGTTTCCGTACATCGACCGACCCTAAAAATAACCCGCCGACCCTAATCTTTTTTGTTTTTTTTTTACTGTTTTTATCACCGATGCTCATAAATATTGATAATCATTAGGTGCAAAACACATGGTTTCTAACATAAGCCTGTGATAAGTGACATGAAGTGTGACAGTTGTCTCAAAAGCCACAGGTGTGTGATGGGTTGTGGATTGATAGGCATGAATCTTGCAATTTTAATTTCAAGAGAGTGGATCTCATGCCTGCTTTACCATTATGCCTTGTTTGGGACTTATGGAAAATATTCATGAGTTCCAAATAAACATGTATGCCCATTTATTATTTTCTTGGGAAATCCCCCCCCCCTGCACAGTGCTTATCTGAGTCTGCAAGTTTATTAATTTTGAGGCTATGAAAAGTATATGGCATACACATTGTGAACATGTCAATATCGAATAAAACTCTACATGACACATACTATGTTGATTCCTATGCTTGACCTACATGTACATGTACTATCAAATTTTTAACTATAGTTGATGTTTTGCTCAGAGTTATTTGGGTCTGCACTGTTTTAACTTTCAATGGAATTTTTCCTGTGCACTATTATTTGGGCCTGCACTTTTATTTGGAGCCTGAGAGTACCGGTAGGAACACTATAAACAGATGTGTGTGTATCTGTATATATACATGTATATAGCCTATATTATAGGTTTATATGACCACATATGTTAGGGGTACAGCTACTAGCTGTTTCCAAAAACCAGACATGCTAGGTTGGGTGCACTGGCTACCTCTAGACAATGGGATGCTGTTGTCACAATACAAGTATGGTATAATGGCGGTATTATGGGTAAAATTCTTATAAAAGTTAGTGACATCAATCTCATACCAAGTTTATAGCCAAATTTATAAAATGTGGTATGTGAAAAATAAATAACATCCTTATTAAATAAAGCATGAAGTAAGTTTGATCTTTCATCAATCTTAATGTATATTTCCTAGTGCTGTGTTTATCAAGTAATACTTTCCCACAACACAAGTTGGCACTTTATGTCATTTTCGGTCGAGGTAATTAAATATTTCTGCAGCTGGATAAAAAATATCAAAATCAAATAAAAAAAAAAAATTTCCCTACCTACCTACCCTAATTTTTTTCACTTCGTTATCGGAAACATACTATCTTTTTCTTTTTTTTGCCTAATAAATAACAACAACAACAACAACAATAAATATGTATGGAGCCAGGACAACGTCAACAAACAAGTGGGAGTGTAAGAATTTGTTCTACAGATCGAAATAATCAGTGAGTGGTCAATGTTATTAGTCTAGTATGCGATTAACACCAACAACACGTTTGCCGAATAATAACGTTTCTGTTTCAAGAAACTCGCCTAATTTCGTGACACATTAAAAAGTAGTCTGAAATTCACTTTCAGTTGAAGGAAGTTTGTAATAATTGAGCTTCATACATACTCTAATAGATTATCCGTTGAATGTAGTTTATCACAGAGAAATTAATCCGTCAATATTCTTATTAGCAGCATCATTCAGCAACGAGCACCTTTCGCAGTCTCTCAAAAAATAACGGAAGTCATCGTCGCAAGGCAACATGACGCCGAAGTTCAGCGTCCGGTCGCAAAGAGCTTGAACATCACTTTATTTGTACGTGTACACGGAATCTTGTGTTGTCCTGTTAATTGGTTCATGAATCTAATTAGCCACGATTATTTAGGCAGATGCATTTAAAATAGTATAGTTTCCATTACACCCGGCACTACGTTGTAACTGGAGGTTTGGAACCGGTTCAACCCTGACAGACCCATATCTTTCATGTACCTACGCCTATGCTGATATACGGTACTGCAATAAACCGGATCGAGTGTCGTCAGAATGTCAGTTTTGAAGGTACACGCATGGGGACAAGTCGAGCTCGAGGTGCATTGGGGGAGGGGGAGTGGCTCACACCAAGTTTTGTCCAAAGTTTCAACAGTAATTTGGAAATTTTATGTTTCACGTCACAAGTTAACAATTAACATCAGTTGTAGATTTCAATCAGGGACGTGACTAGAGGGTATATTCGTTGGGGTGGGTGGGTGTCAAGTTCAACCTTGGAATTTCCAATTGTACCCCTCCCCCCTTACTCACAATATCATTTCAATCCCCCCCCCCCCTCACTGGCTTGAAATTTCAGAACTGACATTGATTTTAGTTTATTTTAATAAATAGTAGTCTTTAATTGACCGACTATCGAGGAGGGAAGAGGACCATGGTTCAGCCCAGTGGGAGAACATTTTTTAATCTGAACCTGGAAAATAGGGCCACCGGGAGGGACCAGGTCACAGCGGGACTCCTCGGCCACAATGGGAGAAAAATTTGAAATCTGAAAAATCTTAGTATCTAGAAGTGTAGCTCCAGCCAAATCCAACCTTGGGTCAATAAAAAAAAAATTAGATTAATAGCAAATATGATTTTCTTCTCACCAAAGCGCAGAAAGCACCTCATATGAGTAATATGTTATGGTGAAATAGAGTTATCGCTCATGCCCTTGTAAAAACACTCTAGTAAAAGCCATGTAAAACATGATATAGGAGGCTCTACTCTGGTAATATATGGTAAAAGTAAAAATGATATACATGTACTCTGATAACTCCCAGTATATTACCAATACATACAAAACATTAAAGGTAATCAATCCGATCAGACGGTCACCATATCATCAAGTTACAACATTTCTTCAAAATACACTTAAAAATAGTTATCAGAATCGATTAATTGCAACAAAATAATGCTAACCGCTGTCAACTAATAGGCCAAAACGTGTTTATCAACATTTTGTTCAACGAAATACCGCCATATTATCACTTGAGTATCACGAACTTTTGCCGTATTACCACTTGATTTTAGAGTTATCCAACTTCATCTGTAATTTTGTCCGAGACCGTCGGTTTAACGACCACCCCCCCCCCCCCCCCCCCCGAAGCCAATATATTTTGAGATTGATTGGTCTCCACCTTCCGTAGTTGTTTCTATTTTGGACTTGAATATACAAAAACAATAAACAAAACCAAACCCCACATACATTTTTGCCCCATGCGTTTTTTTGTAGGATATTTGTGTGAGTGTAAACTTAAATAAGGTCTGAACTGCTCCAGTGACAACATACCAGTCTTTAGTCTAGGAATAAGACTAAGATTCGTTATTCATACTATCATTCCCATTGTATTACTTACTTGGGTATATTATAGTATGATATTACCTCACCTGATTCGAAATCACATATGTTGAGGTATTAGCTAGCTGCCACATAACATTAATACCAGGGAATTAAAAACTCAGTTATTCACAAAATCCATCTGACTGGAACCAACCAATTTAAAGGCCCACTTAATTTTCGAACCCCCAGATCCCATTCAATCCATGTTATATACCATTTGAAAGAGGAAGCTCCAAAACATTGTATTTTCAACTTATTCGATGTAATAAACTGTGAACATGTTGTTTTTGTTGAGATATCGACGTCTGTTCTGGGCTGAAGTTTCTACAAAGTCTATTATTTATATATAGAGTTATTCCGCTTCCATTGAAAATAAACAATATAGTTTGAATTCTGTTACATTCTGGGAGCCATAGCGGGGACAATGATTTTATGATTTCATGCAGCTATTTTCTATTACTCTATGGGCACCTTCTGAGACACAGTTTTAAGTGGTGATGAATTATAGTATGATAATCATATTTTATGGTATAGATTGTTATTAAAACCGTATATCAAGGCACAAACAAATAATAAAGGAGCTTTTCCGAAATGAAAGAAAAAAATGTAAAGAGTGCATTTTTAAAAAGACCGTTTCCCCCCAGAAGAAGTGATTTTATAGAGGTGGTACCAGAGTATATCCCGTTTCCACAACTTTTTTGAACTTTAAAATTTGCCTGCGTATATTATAGGATCCTTATAGCGGCCAAATCGAAAAAGAGTTCTAGTTTTCGAGATTCCCCTACGCACAATAGAACAAGTTGAAACCAACTTTTTTCAAAGAAGAAATATATATTGTTCACGAAAATGATGATGAAAACTAACGGAATCGGTGGTGGTTATTGTCAAATCGACGATACCCACTAGTGACTTTTTCCAGAAATTAACGATTTTGGCAAAGCAAGCTCTGCGGCTAAGTCCTTACTTATTTGCCAACATGCAGTGTTGTTGTTAAAATTACTACATCATAATATATCTCTACCTGTTTAATAAAAAAAAAAGTGTTCGTTAATTTGGACTTTCCTGCAATTTGAAGCCGAAACGGTTATTTTTTGTTGAAAAATCGCTCTTTTCCTAATAAATATTTTTTTGCTTCTGTTTACATAACAGCGAAATTCTATTAGTTAATCACACAAATGATATAATTATTTCCATATCAGGAAAACATTTTTACAAATAACGCTCTTTATGTTTACGATAACATTAACAAATAACGCTCTTTATGTTTACCATATTCGGATCTAAACAAAAGCCCGGTTCTGTAACGTTTTTTGCTTTTGTTTACATAACAAAAGAAAACATTTGACAATAACATACTGTTGTTGCCATAGTTCTGATTGGTATAAGATATTTTACTATTCTTTCTGTTTATGGCGGTTTTTGACGGAGCTGAATATTTTAACAGCATACCCACCGCCAACACCGCCCGTATCTTTAAGGCCTAAGGGTCCCACAAAACAAATATTCGCCTTTGCATACCATTTGCAATCTGCTTTTTTGTAGGGTGCCAAAGGCTTTCGGGAACAAACCCATCCATGCAAATATATTGTATATGTCTGGTACCATTGCCCTAGCTTTACCCACGTCCTCATTCAATATTGAGAGCAATCCTTTTAGAAACTTCAACATTTCAATTAGGTAGGAGTCCTCAAAACAGCAAATTCGTCTTTCTTAATTATCAACCGCTTTGTGTATAAAGCGACACACACTTTCGGGAAACAACAATCCACCTAGATAAATTATGTATTCCTTGATAGAACTACCTTCCGTTCACACTCTCGGTTAATACAGAGAACATATAGATTCGGTTCGCATTGTGTTCAAGACTTTACTGAACTCGGTTAGAGTATTTTCGAAAAACACTATAGGAAAAATCACTTTTAGGGTGGGTGGGCTTGGGGGAGGCGGACGGCACTGTCTAAGACCTGTTGGGAAACACAAAATTCAAACTGTTATTGAACCGCCGCAGGCGCGTTAAGCAACGTCACCCCTTTTTCAAATTGATATCGAGGCAGTCAGGTCGCGCCAGCGACCGCTGCCGCGGGGGCCTGATGGCTCATAAAAACAACTCTATATATAAGCGCCCGCGGCTACCACTTTATAGCATCAAGGGTAGACTGAGCAAATCGAGACGGGATGCTGGTCCCGCCAAACTCTCCAGACGGCATCGACATATCAAAACGCATGCGATTCTCGCCTATCGTATCCGTATTTGGACGAGATTGTAAGACCATAGCCTGTGCCACCTTGGTCAGACTATAGTTCATGAGATATAAAACAAAATATCCGTTTTTCTATATTTTGATAGATTTTAATAGAGGGACACCAACAATAACTATGGCAACAACAATGATCTTGATCTGTATATGTTAGTCTGTATTACGTGTCATGTATATAACAAATACTTCAGTTCCACAAAGTCGCTATATATTAATAAAAAAATTGCATACATATTATAAATAAAATTTGTTGTTGTAACTGGGGATTTGGAAGCCTGGGGACATCTTTCAAAGAAAACCGGATCCGTAGACACCGCGAGAATGGCTAAGTCTGCGGATCCGGTTTTCAGCATATTTAATCATAAATTGGTCCCATTAGAATAATTTTTAAAAAGTGTGCGTTGTCGTTATCATAAATATGTATTTTTTCGATCAAAACGTGTTCGGGGAGCGGTAGCAAATATCCAATATCTCGCAAACCGTTCAAAATTTCTCTTAAATTCTTCATATATGTTATGTCCAGACAACTACTGAGACATATGCATTATATAGTTTATCATTTGTTGTTTATAACAAATATGTTGGTACTACAAAATCGATGTTAATGCATGCAAAATTACCTGGGTAAAATTACTAAAATACCAATATAGACTATACCAGTGTACTGGTATAATTTTCACAGGGTCCTGTTGGAAGTACCTGTTGTCAATAAAATGTTGTTGTTGTTTTAACTGGGTGTCTGGAAGGTTGAAATCATTTGCATTCAAGTAAAATGTATCTCTGGACCAACCTTTCAGTTCACAATTCATATTGGGTTCCATTAAGGTCAATTAGAAAATGTCGTAATATCGTTCTCAAAAATATGTAGTCCAAGTCTTCTCGTACTAAAACCGGCTAAGATATTGGGATGGAGGTGCCGGTCTTTAGTCCGAGTTCCAGGCCCATGCATTCTTATGACACGACTTAAGCGTTAGTGACCCGCTCAAATAAAACCACAATTATATGAAATAAAATATCACAATTGCGACAATAAACGGATATTTTCCGCAGAAGACATGCTATTTTATCTGAAACCCACATCAGTTGTGAATTTAAAACGGTAATTTAATGCGAAAAGAGACATTTACCTCAATGTTTACAATTTTTTTAAAGTATGCGAACTCGGTTGACCTCGCGAACTGTGTTCGGCATTTTCCGTTGAAAATATTCCGTAGATTTTGGACAACAACGCAAATTACGATGAATTCTCCATTGTAATCGTAATTATGTGTGTCAATAAATAAAATAATAAATAGATTAATTAAACATTGGAGATATAAATGTAATACACTAAATAAATGAACCTTAAGTTTGAAAAGTCCCACTAAAACGGAAGAACTATATTTCGAAACTGTGTGATTCGGTTCTCCGATTATTTTATCAACACAGATGTAAAAATGCACATCACACGCATGGCAAGTCAGACACAAGAGTTCTAATTTGCTCCAATTTTGACAAGTTGCTTGCGAAAATTGTCAACAAAACTACCGTTCTGATCCTCCATTATGTCATTAAGTTTTTAGTGCGGGAATTGTTCTGAAAGCACATAGAAAACTGGACTTTCGGGCGATCGGTTTTCGCCATTTTTGTTCGGAAAACCCGCGCTATATATAGAAACGGAAAGTAGAATTCCCAGAACAAACAGCGGATTATGCCGAACTTATTCGGACCACTTCGGCTTTCGGTTAAAACGTAAACAAACAGAGAAACAAATCGATGTTTGTGTCAATCAACCGGAATATTCTATGTGTAATTTAACATTAAAGTTAGATTATTATACACCATTATGACCATAAGATGTAAGCCTTTCCGATGTATATAGCATCATGTATTGATTTGCTAGGTAAATCGAGTAAAATACACCACAAATTCCCGCCACAGATCGTGGGCGTAAGTCGTGTCATAGGATTGGCATACAAGCGGTCTTGGACTAAAGACCGGCACCTCCATCCCAATATCTTAGCCGGTTTTAGTACGAGAAGACTTGGACTAAAAAATATGTAACTTTTTCGACCAAAAACGTTCTTGGGGGCGGGGTCAGGCGGGGTAGCTAAAATCCAGTATCTCGCAAATAGTTCAAAATATCTGTTAAATTCTTTCTCCATATGCTTATAAGTATTAAATATTTCGACATTATCGCGATATCCGTTTGAATGATAATGTTTGAAAAACAATATTTTTGTGAAAAAGCAAAAAATAAATGATTCGGTTCCAAATGGCAGGAAAATCTAAATAACCAACATTTTTCCTATCAAGTAGAGATATGGTATGGTGTAGTAATTTTAACACCAACAATGTTGGCAAATAAGTTAGGACTTAGCCTCAGGGCTCTCCTGACCAAAATCGTTAATTTCTGGAAAAAGTCATTGGTGGGTATCGTTCATCGGCGATTATCAATAGCCACCACCGATTCCGTTATTTGTTACTATCATTTTCGTGAACAATATATATGTCTCCTTAAAAACATGTTTTCATCTTGTTCTACCGTTGGTAGGGGTGGGGTACCCAACCACTTTTGGCATTTGGTCGCTGCACCAAGACTCCATCAATAATTTACTTGAGATGTTCGATTTACATGGGTTTACATTACCCTGCAGGGAGCCCCACACATATATAGAAGCATATAGAAGAGTGTCGGCTGCTCATGTTTGTCTGGGGCTCTGTATGGGTGAAATTATAAAATTGTTAAAGAATTCAAGAAAAAATTATTAAAATTGTAAAAAAAATGTTAGGCCAATGCATTCTCTTATATATGCGAGGCGACCTATGGTCGACTTGCATATATAAGAGAATGCATTGGCACAGGGTAAAAAAAATCCCGACTTACGACTGGATTTGATATGGCGGGTCACATATATGTTCTGATTTACATGGGTTTCGTTTTACCCATGTATGTCCTGTTTCACCAGCATTTTACGAGAGTAAAGTGGTATGGGATACACCATGCGTTTACTTGGAGTTTACAAGGGTGTGTCCTTTTTACATGGCCTTTGCCAGAGTGTATCGTTGTTCACCTGATTTTACCATACTTTACCAGAGTAAAGCCTGGTATACCAGGACATGTTTTACCAGGCTTTTAACAGAGTTTTTTTTATAAGGGTATGGACATCTAGATTATGGAAATACGTTACAAGTTAATGGCATGTCGTAAATATTTTAAAATGTAATTACCCACTACACCATGCATGTCATGTGTAATTGGCGCAATTTTGGTTGGGGGGGGGCATATTACCCCACTTTACCCTATATACATACCTACAGTAATGCCCTAAGTAATCGACTCCTTAACCACAGCATAATTAGGGGTAACTTTTCAGGATTTAGTCGGAAATATGGCTTGTTGCCATTCATAGGAAAGCTCTCATAATTCTGCTGTGGTTAAGGAGTCAATTATTTAGAGCATTACTGTACATGCGAAAAACCAATACCATAACCATCGCTAATATGTAATGCATCAAATCATGGTAATCAAGCCTTGAAATAGGGTGTCTGTCATTTGCAGAATGAGGTCCCCAGAGGGTGAATTTGGTGATGCTAGCCCGCTATGCGGGGTAGCATCACTAAATTCACCCTCTGGGGACCTCATTCTGCAAATGACAGACACCCTATTTCAAGGCTTGATGGTAATATCTTCAATGTGCAAATGCTTGTAACTATTCCAGACTGAAGATGCATGAAAACACATCCCCCTATTCACAATCCTGGAGTTGCACTGCATCCAAACAGTCTGAGTTAGTTATGTCAATACAAACCACCACTCAAGCCTGCAAATTCTCAGCCTCAGATTGATATCTGTCATTTGCAGAAAGAGGTTCCCAGAGGGTGAATTTAGTGATGCTAGCCCACTGTGCCTCTGGGTACCTCATCTTATGGGAAGTATCCATAGTCTCAAATTAAAGGTACTCAATCCGATCAGACGCTCCTAAATTACTATTTCATTGGCATCAGGGGTAAAAAATATTTGATTCGAGTCAAGGAACCTATCCATCAACACTCAGAGTGATCATATTTTGATTTTTGAAGTTTGTTATTTCTATTGTTTGTGGCCCAGAAATGCGCCGTCAAAAGGATGGTCTTGGTCAAACCTGCGGATAAAGATGGGTAACTCTAAAATCAAGTGGTTATTATTACCACTTGATTTTAGAGTTACCCGTCATCATCTGCAATTTTTCCGTTTGACTACGTGTTTCTTGGCCAATTATTAGTACACATCTCGAGAAATAACAAACTTCAAAAATCAATATCTGATAACTTGGGTTCCTCTACTCGAATAAAATATTTTTGACCCCCGAAGCCAAAGAAATAGTAATTTAGGAGCGTCTGATCGGATTGAGTACCATTAACATTGTTTTTAGTTATTTTTTCTCTTCTTGGAAGAATCTATATCCCCTAATTTGCAGAAGATAAATGCATAATCAATTTTTTTACCCTGTGCCAATGCATTCTCTTATATATGCGAGTCGACCATAGGTCGCCTCGCATATATAAGAGAATGCATTGGCCTAACAATTTTTTACAATTTTAATAATTTGTTCTTGTATTCTTTAACAATTTTATAATTTCACCCATACAGAGCCCCAGACAAACATGAGCAGACGACACTCTTCTATATGCTTCTATATATGTGTGGGGCTCCCTGCAGGGTAATGGATGTTTTTTATTTTATGTCCTAAAAATTGTAAGAAACATTTATTAAAAAAAAATGATAAAAAATTGTTAGGCCAATGCATTCTCTTATATATGCGAGGCGACCTATGGTCGACTCGCATATATAAGAGAATGAATTGGCACAGGGTAAAAAAATGCCATAGTTATGTATGAATCAGGTTCACATGTGTAACTTGTGTAATGTGTATAAGTTTCTTCATGTCAGACATGCAAACAAGAAGACAATAAAAATATAACTAAAATTTTCTAATAACAACAATTACACTTTTCTGATGTGTGTAATTATTATTACAAAATATAATTAACAATTGTTCCTTATTTTTTGCAATTAAAGTGATGTAAAACACTCCTGTAGGTTGATCAAATAGAAATGAAGAATAATCTTCCTCAAAGTAGTTATATTTCGAATATTAATCCTTTACCCAACAAACCGGCCAATAACGGCCAAATAAAGCTGCAACAGCCTAAATTATCTTGGGTCTGTCTCAATAAAACCATACAAATATGGATATCATTGGAACCGGCTCATTGACCACATTGTGATGGTTACAGTTATGCCCTGTGCCAATGCATTCTCTTATATATGCGAGTCGACCATAGGTCGCCTCGCATATATAAGAGAATGCATTGGCCTAAAAACACTTTTTACCATTTTTTCTTACATTCTTTAACAATTTTATAATTTTTAATGTGTTAAGCCAATGCATTCTCTTATATATGCGAGGCGACCTATGGTCGACTCGCATATATAAGAGAATGCATTGGCACAGGGCCGTTCTGTTGGGTAAAGGGTTAATCCAAATTGACAGCACACACACCGGCATTCTATTATATTAGCTAAATGCAATGACTCTCGATGATGAAATCATTTGTGTTTGTTTATCACCAAATAGTTGCGTCCCGTATCAAGATGTAAATATTTACAATTGAGTGTAGTTCATGTGATGTTTTCTATTGAGTGGTCGATTTCTTTGATATTTTCAGCGATGTTAATAGAATGCTATATTCCCCAGGTTGGCGTAACGCCTGAGTACTAACTTATCAGTTTCAAGCACCCGAACAAGTCCATAATATGTCTTTAAACTTACTATAGGAAGGAACATATCAACAGTATTGAACTCATCACTTACAGTAATGCTCTAAATAATCGACTGCTTAACCACAGCATAATTATGGGTAACTTTGCAGGATTTAGTCGGAAATATGGCTTGTTGCCATTTATCGGAAAGCTCTCACTGAGAGTTTTCCGATGAATGGCAACAAGCCATATTTCCGACTAAATCCTGAAAAGTTACCCATAATTCTGCTGTGGTTATGGAGTCGATTATTTAGGGCATTACTGTAGATAGGTCATATGGCAATGTCATCTGAGGGAGGGGAACATGACTTGTGTTTAACCCTTTCTATACTAAATGGAATCTTCCATTAAGTTATAAAATATAGATTGGAATGATCTATTATTCATTTGGAGGGGTGTTCAAGAAATAAAGAGAAGAGACAGAAAAACAGATACTGCAAATCAATTCATATTCATTGGTGGGAAATGTTTATGATTATAATTTGAACAAAAGATCTTATTGAACTTATTATCCAAGCCTTGAAATAGTGTGTCTGTCATTTGCAGAATGAGGTCTCCAGAGGGTGAATTTAGTGATGCTACCCCGCATAGCGGGCCCCGCATAGCAGGCTAGCATCACCAAATTCACCCTCTGGGGACCTCATTCTGCTTACACCTCAGCAGAATGAGGTACCCAGAGGGTGAATTTGGTGATGCTAGCCCACTATGCGGGGTAGCATCACTAACTTCACCCTATAGGGACCTCATTCTGCAAATGACAGACTCACTATTCAAGGCTTATTATTATCTGAACATTTCATAAGTGCAACTGCAGATGCTGCGATTACAATTGTAAGTGGGGAAAATCGCAGGTGGAGAAAAGTGGCTTGCCCACAGATACTACGGTGCTGCAATGTCTGTAGATGCGATTTTATCCACAATGGTCGATTATTTGATAGCATGTAAATTGTCAGACCAGTGCGACCATGGTCATGTGACAGCTACGATCGCGCGTGTTGCCAAGGTCACGCCACGATTTTCCTGGTAATAACCAAACATTGCTTGATCGCAACGATATATATGATGGCTGCGATATTGTCGCGGGCATGCGCAGTGGATGCTCAGTGGATGCTCCACATGCGATTTACTCCACTTATGATTTTAATTGCAGCGTCTGTGGTGGCTCTAAAGGAACTACTCATTAATGAGTATTTAGTATAGAGGGTTCAAATAGAAAAACAGACTGAACCAATTCATGAGTGGGTAAATATTTCCCATGTGGGCATCTTGGTAGGTTTTACGCCATTCTGATGGACATCTTGGTGGGTTTTACGCCATTCTGATGGGCATCTTGATGGGTTTTACGCCATTCTGATGGACATCTTGGTGGGTTTTACGCCATTCTGATTGACATCTTGGTGGGTTTTACGCCATTCTGATTGACATCTTGGTGGGTTTTATGAAATTCTGATAGGCATCTTGGTTGGTTTTACGCCATTCTGATGGGCATCTTGGTGAGTTTTACGCCATTCTTGATATCTGGTATATTCCTTCTCATAATAATTTCAGTGCAAAAATTTAGGATCAATTGTAACGATATAGGGCCCCATCTTGAATAATGATTATGCAAACTTGGAGCTTCTAACTGAACGGCATTTCACCACTAAAACGAACATGGAGAAATAGATAAACATATTTTCAAATTCATTATTTATAGTTCTCCAATAACGAAATTTCACATCTTGAAACAAAAGTTTTAAAGTGATTTGTCAACAGACATCACTAAATGTGTAGTTAGTTCAAATATTTAAGACTGAGTAGTGAGTATATGATTTTCAAATGTTTACCATTAATTTTAATTAAGCTTTAGTATCTTCTTGCAAGCCTTGAAATAGGGTGTCTGTCATTTGCAGAATGAGGTCCCCAGAGGGTGAATTTAGTGATGCTACCCCGCATAGCAGTCTAGCATCACCAAATTCACCCTCTGGGGACCTCATTCTGCTTGCAACTCAGCAGAATGAGGTTCCCAGAGGGTGAATTTGGTGATGCTAGCCCACTATGCGGGGTAGCATCACTAAATTCACCCTCTGGGGACCGCATTCTGCAAATGACAGGCACACTATTTCAAGGCTTGTTAAATAGACTTTATGTTATTTCGCATGAACAACTATGAAGGCCTTGTGTCCATTTGAAGTATCATATACACTGCTTCATTTTGGATAATCTTTACTTGAATTGCAAACAAGACTGTCATAATTGAACCTTGAATAATGGAAGTCAGAATTGAACCTTGAATAATGGAAGTCAGAATTGAACCTTGAATAATGTATCTATGAACTTGATGTTCTTTTGATGGACCATCCCAATCCCATCTATGAAACATGTATAGTAATCTATGAACTAATGTGTGAGTAGCCCATCATTAACCATTTTAGTGCCAAGTCCGATTTTTGTATCAACCATATTTCCTTGATCATTTTTCAAATTTATTGATTATAATAATGTGATACATTGATGGAAAGAGCTCTTAGAGCTCTTTCCATCAATGTATCACATTATTATAATCAATAAATTTGATCAAGGAAATATGGGTTGATACAAAAATGGTCTTGGCACTGAAAGGGTTAAAAAATGAATCAATGAACTTGGTACTCTTTCGTTGGAGCATCCCATCCATGAAACATAATAATGATGGTACTTATATAGCGCTTATCCCCGCGGGGCCCCTAAGCGCTTCACATTATTACCCCGGCTGTTGAGTAATGCCGAGTCTTCTGCATGCAGCCATGCATTTTTATAGGTGCTTCACAAGAGCGGTTACACATACCCAACAACCAGGTCCCTATTTTTCGTCTTGGTATGATGAAGCGAGCACAGTACAAGTGACCTTGCCCAAGGGTCACAACCTGGTGCGAGATTTGAAACGGTGTGGCTATATATAGCACACTCACCGCTCAATCTGGCCAAGCGACTGTTGTGGAGATGATAGTCCACCGGCTGGGTGCGAACTCATGCCGGTGCGTTGACACCATTACAAGTCCGACTCTCTAACCACTGGGCTACCACTTCCACACATGTATAGTAATCTACGAACTAATGTGCAAGCAGCTGAGTAGCACATCATTAAATAATGAATCCATCAACTTGGTGCTCTTCCAATGGAACATCCATGAACCATGTATAAACCACAATCTAATGTAAGAGTAGCCAAGCAACCTGTCATTAAATAATGAATCCACAAACTTGGTGCTCTTTCAATGGACGATCAATGAACCATGTATAATCTGGAAACTAATGTGCGAGTATCCCATCATTAAATAAATAATCCATGAACTTGGTGCACTTTCAATGGAACATCCATCAACTATGTATAAGTTAGGAACTAATGTACGAGCACCTCATCATTAAATAATGAATACGTGAACATGGTACGCTTTCAATGAAGATCAATGAACCATGTATAATCTGGAAACTAATGTACGAGCACCTCATCATTAAATAATGAATACGTGAACATGGTACGCTTTCAATGAAGATCAATGAACCATGTATAATCTGGAAACTAATGTACGAGCACCTCATCATTAAATAATGAATACGTGAACATGGTACGCTTTCAATGAAGATCAATGAACCATGTATAATCTGGAAACTAATGTACGAGCACCTCATCATTGAATAATGAATACGTGAACATGGTACGCTTTCAATGGATGATCAATGATCCATGTATAATCTATTCCATGAACTTGGCACTCATTCATTGGACAATCCAATCCATGAACCATGTAAAAGCAACAAACTAATGTGCGAGCACCTCATTCCTTAGATTCGTCGACATCCTCACTCCATTTGAAGGCTTTTGAATTATTGTGGTCTGCAAAAAAGATAAAATTGCTTACATAAATAACAAAATAATTTGGTTTTATTTTAGAAGTCGTTACATCTCATACAACGTGCATTAACTTGAAGCTTTATGGAAAAATAATTACTTTTAAGGAATCTAAAAATATTGTCATTATTTGGGCTTGGCATCTGTACAACTTCAGAATTAACAAGCGCATCGCTAGGGTGTGGCAATTTCATGGTAATTTCAACAATGGGCCATAATGCAGGTGAAAATTGGCAGGCGAAACCCAAATTTGAACTTGACCTGTTTTTGGGCTAGTAAACTCACTTACCAAATTTAATTCCATTCAGTTCCGACTTACTAAAGTTATCGTCCGGAAACGAAAATTAAGTGCAAATTCCAACAGAAAGGGGCCGTAATTCTGGCGAATATTGGCATGCGGAACCCAAATTTGAAATTGACTTGTATTTTGTGCTAGTAAACCCACATGCCAAATTTGAGTCCATTCAGTCATATTGAATGACCATAGGTCTCCACGCATATATAAGAGAATGCATTGGCCTAACAAATTTTCATCAATTGTTATTATTTTTTACAATTTTTTACAATTTTAATAATTTTTTCTTATATTCTTTAACAGACTTATTTTGTAGGTTTAGTGCCAGGGAATCTTACGTTTTTCATGGGCATCAAAATTATTACTATAAATACTTGGTGATAGTTTTGAGTTATAACATGCCCCTAAGGTTTTATCCAGTTCGTTTTTAAATTCGCTATAGCATGCTTAAGCATACCCAAAAAAACAAACCCAAAATAAAACAAATTATTATTATTGTTTTAAAAAAAATAATTTTAGGGCCGATTTTACAGACCGTAAATTAGGGCTGATGAGATCGGCCCCTGGCACTGAAAGGGTTCCCTAATCAATGCACATTGATAGATCAGCACTCAGGCATTATGCTTACTTGAACCATGTAACAACATTGAACTATTTAATACTGCAAAAACCTCAAACTGAATCGGTTGTACTATATCAGAAAATATGACATCTAAACTATGTAAAAATTTATTATTTAACCCTTTACCCAACAGAAGGGCCCTGTGCCAATGCATTCTCTTATATATGCGAGTCGACCATAGGTCGCCTCGCATATATAAGAGAATGCATTGGCTTAACACATTAAAAATTATAAAATTGTTAAAGAATGTAAGAAAAAATGGTAAAAAGTGTTAAAAAGTTTTTTTTAGGCCAATGCATTCTCTTATATATGCGAGGCGACCTATGGTCGACTCGCATATATAAGAGAATGCATTGGCACAGGGCATAACTGTAACTATCACAATGTGGTCAATGAGCCGGTTCCAATGATATCCATATTTGTATGGTTTTATTGAGACAGACCGAAGATATTTTAGGCGGTTGAAGCTTTATTTGGCCGGTTTTGGCCGTTTTGTTGGGTAAAGGGTTAAAGATGATTGTATGGGCCATTTATAATCTGTTTCTCAGAACATTGTAGCATATCGGCCATATCAGTTGGGATCCCCACCCCAACCTGATCATTGGTAATTTTCCCCATCACCTGAATTTTTATTACCTGTACATGTAGTGGCTAGTTACCCTCATTTGATCATTCAATATGACTGTGACTCAGAAAAACTATCATTGGTGACATGGAAGCATGTTATTTCCTCGGCAGAGGCATTACAGCGCAGAATCGTTTTTGTTTTAAACTACCCAGTTTATCTCCTCCCACCCACATCCCATCCCGGTACAGTACTTCTTATCATTCTATGATACACAAGAGGAGAACTTTATACTGCATGATGGGCAGTTGCACCCCTGCTACTGTGACCCTGGCTGAAATTATTGTAATGGCAATGAAGCCATGCTTGTTGCTGATACAGTGCTGTAGGGTTTATATTAACAGATGGCAGTTACCACTCCATGTACCTATATCCCCAAGCCAGGATGAAGATAGCTATTTTTGTCCTGTAGACATCAATCTGGAAAACACCTGAGGCAATCATACTCTATACATATGACATATATGGTGTGACATTAAGCAGTAAGTTGACCAGAGAATATGGTTTCTCTAGAAGATGAAAATAGCTCACGTATAAAGGTCAACTCAATTAAAGATGCATTCAGGGTTCCAGACCTCCAGTTACAACAACAACAACACAAAACATCTGATTTTTAGTTTCCTCCGATCATCAAAACAATATTAAATAAATGCATAGCAATTTCAATATCTAACAAAATAACATCTTTCTTGTGTCATTTATTGTTCCAAACATGTTATTTTATACACTAGAACCTAAATAAAAATTAAAAATTAACCTGGAACACTTAATACATCATTAACTATGTTAGGTTTTGGTGCTCTCCCACTATATGAACGTATACAGGGACCAGCATAGAAGGCGACATTGGCGACATGTTCTCCTTAAAATGTGCCATATTTTTGTCCCATGAAGAAGTGACAGATCGCTCACACACCAGTTATGCATATATCCATACAGCATATTTAAAGTATATTTACTGATTATACTGGTGTATCTTACTAACCATAATGGTTTATAAATTGTGTTGCATAATACATATTGGATCATAGGATGTTGATGTTGGGGTGTTAATTAGGGTTGCCATGACTATGAGTTTTCAAAATCAACTAATCGACCATTATATTCGACGGTTTGAGCTTTTTGTGGGGGTGATGGTGATGCAGTCGCATTTACTGCCATGAATAACCATGACATTTTCAATAAAAAGTTACGTCGACACTAACATCAAAAGCAAAGAAACCCGCCGTTCCCGCCACAGACTGTAAGAACATGACACACACAGAATTCTTTGAAGATGACCCCCAAACGTCGGCTGTAACATCTGTCAAAGGTTAGTCGATTAATCGAATAATCGTGGCAGGCCTAGTGTAAATTGAACTTCAGCCATTGTTACTTCTCCATGATATTAACAGTCCACTTCTCCCTAATAAGCATACCAAATATGGTTGGTACAAATAAAATAGTTTTGAATGCAGGCACCAAATACCAGTCCGTTCAGTTCAGACTTACTAAAGTTATCATCCGGAAACAAAAATTTAGTGCAAATTCCAACAAAAAGGGCCATAACTCTGGGAAAAATTGCTGGACGGAAGCCAAATTTGAACTTGATCTGTATTTTGTGCTAGTAAACCCACATACAGGCAAACAGACGGATGGACGGACCAATAACATAATACATCCCGTTATTAAAAACGGTTGTATGAAAATGTACAATGATTGACCCTAATAAGCTTTACACCATCTTGATGCTAAGTACAATTTTCCAAAATAAGTTACTCTACATTAAGTAATCACATACCTGGAATTGGCCATATAGACGAATACAGACTTGAACCACCATCTACCTTAATTGTATCACCTGTGACAAACGCAGCAGCTGGAGACAACAGGTAACAGACAGCTGCAGAAACCTGTTGATACATGTAAGAATGTTATTAGAAATATGATTCATCAATGAGTATTTAGTTAAGAAAGGGTTAATAATGGATGAACCACAAACTTTCCCTAAGTGACCATAATCAATTAAAGAAACTCAATCGATGGTCCCCATATCATCAGATTCAAATTTTTTTTCCAACAACAACATTTTTTGAAATGCCGCTTCAGTTATCAGAAACGATTAATTGCCCAAAAATAATGCTAACCACAGTCAACTTTTGTATAAAATTGCCCAAAACCTGTTATTTATCAATGTTTTGTTCAACGAAATTTTGCCGGTTGTCATATATCTGACACAAAAAAGCCTCTGGATTTTAGAGTTATCGATCTTCATCCGCTATCTGGTCGAAATTTGGCCGGATTGTCAAATATCTGAGACACAAAGCCACTTCTCGACGACTTTTTGCGCGGCCGCCAAAAAGTACCGGTGGCGAAAAATATTATATTTTAAAATCGATTTCTAATCACTCAGAGCTTTGATGGGTGGGTTCCTTGACTCGAATCAAATATTTGTTACCCCTGAAGCCAAAGAAATAGCAATTTGGGAGCGTTAATTCGGATTATGCATCATTAAATATGACTAATCCCTCATTCAATGGATAATACATCATTATAATCACAAAACGCTCGATCTATAAATATCAAACCTAATATGTGTCTGTCTTTCACCCATAAGCCCGATTTAGTCCAAATTTGGACTAAGTCCTGTGATGTTCCTTAGAAAATGATACACCATATGTCAAGCTGATTTTTTCCCTAATGATCGCTAAACAGGGACGCATCTTAGAACTCTCAGCCGCAAAAGCCACATTCTGGCCTGAACTTTGCCGGTTTCCGAATATGGTCATATCGCGATCGGTGCTAGCATCCAAAACATTGCAAAGGGGTCAGGGGATAGATAAAATCCTGAATAGTTTAATTAAATTTTATTCAGTTTATTATGAGAAATCCCCTAGTAACTCATAATGCCATTCTATCGATAAATTTAGAGTTCAGCTTTGTTGGAAGTAGGGAAAACAGGGCAAAAACTTGTAAAACCGATTTAGCAGGATTTATGTAGACTTGACCAGAGAAATGAGACCAAACATGAACATACGAAATGGGTCACTCATTATACATGTCACGATGATATGTGCCATCAAACTTGTCGCTTCATCACATATCAACAGCCAGCCACTATTGGAGTGATTTTCCATTTTGTATTTGTTTGATTCAGGACAATACATTAACAGTGTACATACATGACTATCTATACTAATAAAACTCAATTTTGTTTGTTTGTCTGTTGGGCTATGGGTGGCCAAACTGCTGGACCCCCTCGGAGCCGAACATTTATACACAGGGGTCAATTGACCCGGGGAGTGTCTTCTCCCAAAAATGTGCCACTTCTCCCTATTGTTGACCTTGGGAGATGCGACTTCTCTAGCATACACAACAGCATATTTAAAGAATATATTTACTGATTATAATGGAGTTCATACTCACTATAATGGTTTTATCAATGGGGCTCTTGAGTTACATAATACTTATTGGATCATAGCACGGTGATGTTGGGGAATAAAGTAAACTTCAGCCATTGTTACTTCTCCCTAATAACAGTCCACTTCTCCCTAATAACAGTCCACTTCTCCCTGATAACAGTCCACTTCTCCCTAATAACAGTCCACTTCTCCCTAATAACAGTCCACTTCTCCCTGATAACAGTCCACTTCTCCCTAATAACAGTCCACTTCTCCCTGAGAACAGCCCACTTCTCCCTGAGAACAGCCCACTTCTCCCTGATAACAGTCCACTTCTCCCTAATAACAGTCCACTTCTCCCTGATAACAGTCCACTTCTCCCTAATAACAGCCCACTTCTCCCTGATAACAGTCCACTTCTCCCTAATAACAGTCCACTTCTACCTGATAACAGTCCACTTCTCCCTAATAACAGTCCACTTCTACCTGATAACAGTCCACTTCTCCCTAATAACAGTCCACTTCTACCTGATAACAGCCCACTTCTCCCTGATAACAGTCCACTTCTCCCTAATAACAGTCCACTTCTACCTGATAACAGTCCACTTCTCCCTAATAACAGCCCACTTCTGGACTTCTCCCTAATAACAGTCCACTTCTCCCTGATAACAGTCCACTTCTCCCTGATAACAGTCCACTTCTCCCTGATAACAGTCCACTTCTCCCTAATAAGTCCACTTCTCCCTAATAACAGTCCACTTCTCCCTAATAACAGTCCACTTCTCCCTGATAACAGTCCACTTCTCCCTGATAACAGTCCACTTCTCCCTAATAAGTCCACTTCTCCCTAATAACAGTCCACTTCTCCCTAATAACAGTCCACTTCTCCCTAATAACAGTCCACTTCTCCCTAATAAGCACAAATTGATAAGTGACTTCTCCCAATTTGAAACCTCAAGACTGGTCCCGGAGTTTAGTGTGCCTGTAATTTGCAGAATGAGGTCCCCAGAGGGTGAATTTAGTGATGCTATCCCACATAGCGTGCTAGCATCACTAAATTCACCCTCTGGGGACCTCATTCTGCTTTGGCCTCATCTTCTCTGGAAAGTTTCTTTATTATCAAATTTCTATAGAAACTTCTTCACATTGATTCTATTTCTTTTTTTGTTTAGTTTCTCTATATCCCCAAATTGGCAGACGACACATTGCATAATCAATGTTCCCAATGGGTGTACATCACAATATTCACCATTTGGGAACTTCAATCTGAGACTATGTCTCCCATAGCAAAACATGTCATTTGCAGAATGAGGTCCCCAGAGGGTGAATTTGGTTATGCTAGCCCATTTTGCGGGATAGCGTCACTAAATTCACCTTCTGGGGACCTCATTCTGCAAATGACAGACACACTAAACTCAGGCTTGTCCCTCCCTGTAATAGAGAATACTAACTTCTTCAACAGATCCGAGTCTTTTAACAGGTATAAATGGTATCATTTGTTGAAAAATATTTGCATCTGCATAGTTAGCTTCTGCCGTATCTGAATAGATAGAACTACCCTGAAAAATAGAAGAAATATTAGACAAAGCAGGTGAAGCATTTTAACAGCAAAGTGAATCAAGGGCATTACTAGGGCATGGCAAAATATCCATGTGGTAATTCCAACAAAGGGCCATAACTCTGGTAACAATTGGCGGGGCGGAACCCAAATTCGAACTTGACCTATATTTTGGGCTAGTAAACTCACATACCAAATTTTATTCCATTTAGTTCAGACTTATTAAAGTTATCATCTGGAAATGAAAATTGAGCATAAATTCCCATAAATAGGGCTATAACTGGTGATAATTGGCGGGTGGAACCCAAATTCGAACTTGACCATTTTGTGCCAGTAAACCCACATACAATGAAAGTGTCAATGACACTGTAGCTCAACTTGGAAAAGGAATAATTTCTTGTGTTACAGTCAATGGAGTGATTAGGCCTAGTTGAAAGGCCTAGTTATGCAAAGAGTAAAATCCAAGATGGCCACTGGCAGCCATGTTTTTTTGCAGAATGACCCCAAAAAGACTAGTTCCCATTTACATGTCATTGTTAACATCCATCACAAATTTCATGATGATCCGACAAAAGATACGACCTGTAGCCTGTGTCAAATGATTTAGTCATGCAAAGAGTAAAATCCAAGATGGCTGCTAGCAGACATGTTTTTTGGCGAAACGACCCCAAAATGACTCGTTCCCATGTACATGTCAATATTAACTTCCACGACAAATTTCATGATGATCAGACGAACATTCCGGCCTGTAGTCTGTGCTAATTTATTGAATTATGAAATCCAAGATGGCCACTGGCGGCCATGTTTTTTTGCCAAATGACCCCAAAATGACTCGTTCCCATCTACATGTCAATGTCAACAGCCATGACAAATTTCATAATGATCCGAACAAAGGTACGACCTGTAGTCTGTGCCAAAAGATTTAGTCATGCAAAGAGTAAAATCCAAGAAGGCTGCTGGCGGCCATGTTTTTTGGCCAAATGACCCCAAAATGACTTGTTCCCATCTAGATGTCAATGTCAACAGCCATGACAAATATAAATGATGATCAGACGAACACTCTGGCCTGTAGCCCGTGCTAATGGATTGAATTTTGAAATCTAAGATGGCGACTGGCGGCCATGTTTTTTTGCCGAATGACCCCAAAATGACTCGTTCCCATCTACATGTCAATGTCAACACCCATGACAAATTTCATAATGATCCGACCGAAGGTACGACCTGTAGCCCGTGCCAAAGGATTTAGTCATGCAAAGAACAAAATCCAAGATGGCTGCTGGCGGCCATGTTTTTTTGCCGAATAACCCCAAAATGACTCGTTCACATCTACATGTTATTGTTAACATCCATGACAAATTTCATGATGATCAGACGAACACTCTGGCCTGTAGCCCGTGCTAATGGATTGAATTTTGAAATCTAAGATGGCCACTGGCGGTCATGTTTTTTTGCCGAATGACCCCAAAATGACTCGTTCCCATCTACTAGTACATGTCAACACCCATAACAAATTTCATACTGATCCGACCAAAGGTACGACCTGTAGCCCGTGCCAAAGGATTTAGTCATGCAAAGAGTAAAATCCAAGATGACTTTTGGCCGAACAACCCCAATTAATATTGACATGTAGATGACAAAGTAAAGTTGAGCTAAAAATGTATTGCATTCAGATAAGACTATCTAAAGTTATCATCCAGAAACCCAATGCGAACGGACGGACGGACAAACATACGGAGAGATCAATGACATAATATGTCCCATTTTTAAACAAGACAGTCAATGACTGAGACGCTCACCAGACTGTAAAGACAGAAGACTGGGACTCGGAAGACCATCAGAGTTAGTACTTGTCAAATTCACTTAAAAACAAGTAGTCCTGAAGAGGGACGTAGCCTAGAGGGTCTCCGTTGAGTAGTGGGGTGTCCGCCTTGAAATATCTTCCAGATCCCCCACCCCACATAGTCCATAGTCTGCTCCCTCCCAACTGAAGCAAACACACTCTCAAGTTCGTAAAATTCCTTTGCACATGTTGGAATTTTACATCTGATACCTCAAGCTTTCCTAACTGTGGCAAAGTTACAACCTGACATGCCCCCCTTTTTTAATGGTGGACCCCATTCAAAAAAAATTTGATCCCAACTCTCCATAACCATATACACCAAATGCCATTTCTTGATTGGTCGAACCCATTTTAACAAATCTGTAACCCAGTCCCAAGTAACACAAGGACCTTCCATACTAGTTACTACATATAAGCTAAATAGGACTGATGGCTCTTGAGGAGGAGTCATTTTAAGAATTACTATGGGGAAGAGTTATGTCCCTGGTCGCACCCCTATTTGACCTGGTGAACCTATTTCAACAAATCTGAATCCCAGACACCCAAGGACTCTCTATACCAAAATGTATGCTAAATATGCCAAATGGTTCTTGAGAAGATGTTTTAAAAATAACTAATGAGGGAAAGAATTATGACCGTGGCTCGGACCTTATTTGAGCCAGTGATCCAATTCTGAATCAAATCTGAATTCTAGTCACCCGTACCAAATATAAGCTGAATAGGCCTGTTTGGTTCTTGATAGGAAGATATTTTAAGAATTACAATGGATGGACAACTTATGTCCCTGGCTCCACCCTTATTTGAGAAGATGTTTTAAGAATTACTATGGATGGAAAGAGAGGTCCCTAGCTATGCCACTGTTTTGATCATGTGACCCCCATTTGAACAGAACTGAATCCCAGCCACCTAGGGAACATCCACACAAAATATGTCTCAATTTTTCATCTCAGGTAAGCTAAGAAAAATGCCTCCTTCTTTCTCATCCAGTTTCCCATATGTAATTGCCTGATAAAACAGGTATTTAGTTTGACTGGCCTAACTGTCAGATTCATCATTCACACTTGGCCTTGGAAGTTTGTTATCATAAGCCATAGGTAATTTATATACAAACTCTCTAACAGGCAGAGAATTCTAGGGTATTAATCATAGGAGCTGTCATTCCAATCAGATTTTGTAAACACTGCCATTTCATTTTTTACTTTATAATCAATGGGACTTCTACATGGTGTTAAGTAAACATTCTGTGATTGCAGGCACCTTCCTCATATCTCATAAGCTCTAAGTATCTGCTGTTTGCATGTTCTTGATTTTAGACTGATTTAAACCAAATTTGGTTGAGTCACCCTGGTGGATGTTATAATGGTGTTATTTTTTTTTTAAATTGAGCAAGAAATTAATCTCAATTAAAATAAAAAAATTAATTTGAAAAAACAAAACAAAACAAAACAATTTCAAATCAATTTTTGTTTAGTTTTTTGGTTTGGTTTTGTTTGGTTTTGTTAAATTGAACAAGGAATTGTGTCCCAGTGACCCCATTTTAAATATGAACCCCAGTCACCCAAGGACCCTCCATACCAAATATAAGCTAAATCGGCCCAATGGTTCTTGAGAAGAAGTCATTCGAAGAATTACTATGGAGGAATAGAGTTATGGCCCTGCTTTTGCAACTATTAACATAGTGACATCATTTGAACAAATCTGAATGTGAGTCACCTAGGGAACATCCACACCAAATATGAACCCATTCGATCTTATGGTTCCGAAGAAGATGTTTAAAGAATTGTTTATGGATGGACGGATGGACGGACGACGGACGAGGAGTGATGACTATAGCTCCACCGGAGACTTTATCTCAGGTGAGCTAAAAACAGGTGTATAATAATTGACAAAACAGTGCGCAAAGCTTCAATGTGCTCTGGTTATGTCATTTTTTGTTGATTGAGAGATAAAATATGTGTATGCATTGTCCCATACTTGAGTGGTACAAAGAAATTGGATGTACCAGTCAGCCACACTACTCAATGTCATGTTAGTTACTAACTGTGTAATAAACTCCCGTCTAGGGCTTATAATCACAACAATCTGGCTTCACTTCGTAAAGGTTTTAATCGAACAATAGATAATCGACATTTATCACCTCACTATAATAAGCAACACGGACAGTGTATTATATCTTGGCGAGACTATCGGTAACAATTAACATAGCTGATCATTAGTTGGCGAACAGGCTTTCGGCGACATATTGCACTTGTTTAAGCAGATTTATTTTATATGCCATCAACGTCATTTTTTGGTTGATCTATGAGCCTATAGATCAATCAGTAGATGAATAACATACTGTACAAGAAATCCATAATCAGAAATGGTAACGCCCTCAAGATCATATTATTAGCCATAAATATAAATTATAATATAAAATATATTGGTTACATGAATGCACCGCCTCAGAATTCCATTAAAACAACTAATTCTTCAAACTACGGCTTATTACTGCAGGTTTCTCATTCACCACACCAGAAAGCTTCTAAATGCGGATCAAAAATCGGAGACATTGTGTTCCCGCCAAGAGTGCATGGCCCAGCCATTGTTCATACCTAAACATCAGAAGCAATTAACGTGGCCATAATAGTTACATACTGCAACTATAAGACATCCAGCGAATACACACCCCACGAAAACCCGAAATGTGTTGTCACTATAGCTCAATTTGACACGGCCAGATTAGCCTTCCTACAATATCCTAAAACAATAAAGCTTCTCAAATCATTGGCATAGTCAAAAGAACTTTCACAAACTTGGACATCAACACTTTCTAATCGCTCTACATAAGCATGGTCAGACCTATCATCGAATACTGTAACTCTGCATGGAGCCCACATAACAAATATCAAAGCCATGTGTTAGAGAAATACAAAGAAAAGCAACGAAACTAGTTCGTCAAATCAAAACTCTATGCTACCGAGACCTAATGATAAGACTCAATCTGATGTCTTTAAAAAAATCGAATATTTAGAGGAGATCTAAATGAGGTATATAAACTGTTGAATGGTCATTACAATATCAATGCCTGTGACCTATTAGAAAGACATTCATCAGGAAGAACAAGAGGACATAATAAAAAGCTACAGATGCCCATTGTTAACAAGGCCATAGGAAAATATTTCTTCACGCAGAGGGTGGTAAATAGCTGGAACTTTCTGCCAGACTTCGGTGTTGAGGCTCCAACACTCGATCAATTCAAAATATACATTGACTCATTCTTCTATTATATAAAATATGAGTTCGACGACAAGTAATATGTTCAAGTGACTCACATTGAGTCACAAGTAAATATCAAATGACAATACATATATTTGTAAACAAGCATTGCAAATAATGTTATTGGGACGAAAAGTCGCAAGACTTATTCCGTATTATGATGATGATGATGATTATGATATGATTGATAGAACAAACCACTGTTATGATGATCATGTCGTTATTTGTTTAAAATACGTATCAATTGACATATACGCACCCGTTCCCTAATTAAAATCAACATATTTCGACAATTTTAGGGGACCTCCGCAAATTCGGGGACCTCCGCAAATAGACGTCCGCAAATAGACGTCCGCAAATAGCGACCTTCTGCGAATTGTCACAACCAGAAAAACCCATTATCTATTTATAAAATGCCCAGCGAACCACAGCTTTCTAAAATCTGTACCACAGTATATACCCGAGGGGCGTTAATAATTCCGCAAAGCGGATTATACTAAGTATGTTATTCGTCTACTGATCGATCTATAGACTCATAGATCAACCGAAAAACAACGTTGAATGGCTTATAATTACAACGGTAACACTTTATTTCAACTATCTACTATTAATCCATCTCAGAAAATTAATTGCCACAACAGGATTTTCTGTTGGACGATCTCCAAATTTGGTTGATGGGCCGAAAATAAATTGACTGAAATTGTCAACGACCAAGCAAACTTTCAGAAAATAAATATTTACACCTCAACTTCAATTTTCAGCAATAAACTATCCATGATAACAAAAATTACTTGTTTGGCTATGATTTACGTTTAAAATGACTCAATAGCAACTCAATAATTATCAACACACACAAAGTCGAATCCGAAGCGACTGGATAGCGATCTCCGGAAAAATTATTAACTCCCAGACTCCAGCCCGATGGCCGATGTAATTTGTAAACAAATGTCCTGATCACATCTAATGTTCTTGTGACAAATACCATGTCATTAGCATTGTTATGAAGCTGAAAAATGTTAATAGGGTTGTTATCGGGTAACACATTTTATTTATTCCCAATAAAATTAGCCATGTTCATCAGCTTGTTGATCAGTCTGATTCATGATAATTTGTGTCCACCGTAACTATACACGTTGTCATGGACGCTCTGTCGAAAATTGGACAAATGAAAAATGCGGCACGAACTTTGAGTGTTCAGTCGAGCGTTACAAAAACATGAATATGGCTGAAATGAACAGACATAAGTATAGTAAAGTGTCCATAATAAGCAGAAACATGCAATATAGACATCAACTACTTGTTCAAATGTTTCTAGCATTGAGTTTTCGAGTTGTTTTTTCACTGAAATTCTAATAGAATTCTCGTTCTGCGCTTTCGCGTCATTCAGGGACGTCATGTGGGGCGACGGTTATAGACTCGCCAATTTTTCTTAAAGTGTCACTACGTGATGTGACTACTACAACGTCTATGCACTGATAGATCAGGTCACGCGCTAGCCTCTCGACCAATCAAATGCCCGCATTTCGACGAAAACGAAAGTAAATATATTACAATCATAGTTAGTGTTAGTGTCATGTTTGCACATTTCAGGTAACAAATAAACTTTGAACTATTTTAGGGGCCTCGGTGGCTCAATCGGTTAGGGGTACCACTCCAAGCCGTTTCGCCCTCCAGCGCTGGCGATAAGGGTTCAAATCCACATGTTTCCATCGTGGACTTTGTAACTTGAAATCGTTATCTGGTGGAGTTGTCAGTTACTCGCCGATGGCCGGTGGTTTGCCGCACATGGTTAACAAGTTTATCAGCCATTGAAATTACTGTTAGATTAGTCGCAAGTGTACGGATTTCCTCCACCACTAAAACTGGCAATGTCGTGATATGGCCTTAGTTGCTAAAGCGACAATAAACCCCAATCAATCAATCAATCAATCAATTGAACTATTTTAGTCATTAATTGTGAGCCCAGAAAATGCGGATTTAATTTGGCCAAAAAGTATTTGGCCAGCGTGAACACTGCTGCCATAATCTGAATTACTGTGCCCAAAACTATTGACCTTTTTTGTCGTTGAACTTTTTTTTTTATCAATCATCATCGTTAATCTGGACAAAAAAGTTCTACATTTCAATTTACAATTTATACTCTCATGTTCTACGTCTTATGTAAGTGTACATTTCATTTAACCCTTTGAGTGCCAGGTCGATTTTTGTATCAACCCATATACCCTGTGCCAATGCATTCTCTTATATATGTGAGTCGACCATAGGTCGCCTCGCATATATAAGAGAATGCATTGGCCTAAGTTTTTTACAATTTTAACAGACTTATTTTGTAGGTTTAGGGCCGATGAGGGTTAAATAGATATATTATTGAATTTCTGAATTCATGGGATTCATTATGCCAGTTAGCAGTGTATTTTACAAAATAAAATGAAAAATAAAATGAAAAACCGCCCACTCCAATTTATTTTGGACCCATTTATACCAGAGACACATAATCATTGTATTTTGGTCTAATTTCAAGCTCCATAGCATGCCTATTTCACAGGATGTCTATTCCATAGGATGCCTATTGCAAATTGTCCAAGAAACATGTCTCCTGTCTCCAATAACACAAGAACGACATCTCCCATTACGATTTAATAGAAACTTACTGGTGCAACACAGTTGATTCTGACATTATTCTCAGCCCACTCGATTGCAAGAGATTTTGTAAGATTGTGTACTCCTGCTCTTGCAGCACCTGAAGGGCTGAAAAAAATTAATATTTAACCCTTTGAGTGCCAAGAGTCCCGAGACCGATTTTTGTATCAACCCATATTTCCTTGATCATTTTCAAATTTATTGATTATAATAATGTGATACATTGATGGAAAGAGCTCTTTCCATCAATGTATCACATTATTATAATCAATAAATTTGAAAAAATGATCAGGGAAATATGGGTTGATACAAAAATCGGACTTGGCACTGAAAGGGTTAAAGATGATGTATCTCTTCCATGAAATTTATGTATTGATTCAGAGGAATAAAAATAATTTTGAGTCTGAGACTAGTCAGAATTTTTTTCCTGAAATTTGGACTACTAGTAATATCAGAAAATTTAAAGTGATGTGAAACACTCTACTGATGTGTTCAGAACAGAACTGTTGTTGGTGGTATCATTGCTGCAATGTTCATACCCAATAATTCGTCCTGAATAAAGTAATAAATATTTACATTTGTGCGTCGTTCAAACGCTGTGTTCTATGAAATGGTACTGTTGATGTGGTTGGAATTTCCGATAATTCTTCCAGTGGAGATAGTTCTTGGATACTATAAACTTATCGGTTCTATTCATTGAAGTAAGTCCATAATATGTCATTAACCCTTTACCCAACAAACCGGCCAAAAACGGCCAAATAAAGCTGCAACAGCCTAAATTATCTTGGGTCTGTCTCAATAAAACCATACAAATATGGATATCATTGGAACCGGCTCATTGACCACATTGTGATGGTTACAGTTATGCCCTGTGCCAATGCATTCTCTTATATATGCGAGTCGACCATAGGTCGCCTCGCTTATATAAGAGAATGCATTGGCCTAAAACAAATCTTTTTTTAACACTTTTTAGTTTTTACCATTTTTTCTTACATCTTTAACAATTTTTTAATTTTTAATGTGTTAAGCCAATGCATTCTCTTATATATGTGAGGCGACCTATGGTCGACTCGCATATATAAGAGAATCAGGGTCCGCGCTGGACCGAAATTTACTTTTGCCAAATAAAAATATTTTTTGCCAAATTCTATTAGAATTTGCCAAATGTTATCCCCGATAGTATCATTTTTTGCAACCTTGATTGAGTTTTATGTTTCGACACTCGCGGGTTCGATATCTCTATTGTGGTTTATCATACAACAATAAACCAATCACCGAACAATAAAATGGTAGAAGAGTTGTTTCATCAGTAGGGAACATCACAAGAGGATTAGCTATGTAAACACCACCATCACACTTAATATTGGTAATCCCTCCTCCCATTGATAATAATGTTACCAGCTTAACTGCATCTAATTGGAGGTGTTAACTTTTCCGAAACCATATAAAACACCACCAATATCATTCTATTGTAATATTTTCCTAAAATGAATGGTATTCATTGACCGATAATTTATAACTTTATTGAGGAATTAAAAAGTAACTTGCCAAAACTTTTGCCAAATGAAAATATTTTTTGCCAAATGTGAATTATTTTTGCCATTGGCAAATTTGGCAAGTGGCAGCGCGAACCCTAAAGAGAATGCATTGGCACAGGGCCGTTCTGTTGGGTAAAGGGTTAATAAAGATGAAGTATCTCTTGAAATTTACGTATTAAAGGCCCTCTTAATTTTCGAACCACCAGATCACATATATAAAATATATGCCATATTATTTACCATGAACCCCCCAGATCACATATATAAAATATATGCCATATTATATACCATGAACCCCCCAGATCACATATATAAAATATATGCCATATTATATACCATGAACCCCCCAGATCACATTATATAAAATATATGCCATATTATATACCATGAACCCCCCAGATCACATATATAAAATATATGCCATATTATATACCATGAACCCCCCAGATCACATATATAAAATATATGCCATATTATATACCATGAACCCCCCCAGATCACATTATATAAAATATATGCCATATTATATACCATGAACCCCCCAGATCACATACATAAAATATATGCCATATTATATACCATGAACCCCCCAGATCACATATATAAAATATATGCCATATTATATACCATGAACCCCCCCAGATCACATATATAAAATATATGCCATATTATATACCATGAACCCCCCAGATCACATTATATAAAATATATGCCATATTATATACCATGAACCCCCCCAGATCACATATATAAAATATATGCCATATTATATACCATGAACCCCCCAGATCACATTATATAAAATATATGCCATATTATATACCATGATCACATATATAAAATATATGCCATATTATATACCATGAACCCCCCAGATCACATATATAAAATATATGCCATATTATATACCATGAACCCCCCAGATCACATATATAAAATATATGCCATATTATATACCATGAACCCCCCAGATCACATATATAAAATATATGCCATATTATATACCATGAACCACCAGATCACATATATAAAATATATGCCATATTATATACCATGAACCCCCCAGATCACATTATATAAAATATATGCCATATTATATACCATGTGAAAGAGGACGCTCCAAAACACTGTATTATTAACTTATCCGGTGTGATAAACTGTGAACATGTTGTTTTTGTTGAGAAACCAACCTGTTTTTGTGCTTATGTTTCATTTGGATTGTAGTGCAAATTGTATTATTTTCAATGGAGGGGGATGATAGCTTTATATCTTAAAGATAGAGTTATTCCCCTTCCATTGAAAATACTTTTTTAGTTTGAATTCTGTTGCATTCTGGGAGGCATAACGGGGAAATTTTTCTATGACTTCAACTGTTTTCTATTTCTCTATGGGCATCTTCTGAGTCACAGAAGTTTCAAATGGTGATGAGTTTTAGTATTTTAACCATATTTTATGGCATATATTGTTATAAAACCGTATATCAAGTCACTATAACAAAATAATCAGTGACTCGAAATTTAAATGGACCTTTAAATGTTTCTGAAGATAAATTTTCCAATGATTTTTTCTTGCATTGTCCTTTCTTGCATCAGTGATATCAGTTACCCTTGGAACAAACGTCGCACTACCGACGACATGAATTCAATTCGAATTAGACTCGAGTTTATTTCTAAATTCGTCTGGTCAAAACGGCTAAAATACGAAGTTATATACTGTATTTTTGGTTAGGCCACAAATTATTATTGCCTGGTTTACAAACATTTAGGTGGAAAAATAGTAGATACAGGAGGGGAAAAAGATCAATGATACGACTGGCTAAAACTGCTCTGGTGGCAGACTGTCTGTTCATCATTAGCAGAATATAAGCTTCCGGTGAGCAAGGCAGGGTACCTTGTTTGCGAGCCCAGGACACTGTGGCATCCCCCATTGCCCATTCTGATGTGGGCACCATAAAACAAAAATAGTAGATACAGGACGGAAAAAAATAATACAAAAAAATATTCATCTGAATGATAGACAGATATTGAAAACATTTGGAAATTATTTTTGGAAACAATGTCTTATTCAATTTATACAAATAAACTAAGGTACAGTAATGCCATAAGTAATGGACTCTCGGGGAGAGCTTTCCGTTGAATGGCAACAAGCCATATTTCCGACTAAATCCTAAAAGTTACCCATAATTCTACTGTGGTTAAGGAGTCCATTACTTAGAGCATTACTGTATTTCTTTCATAAAACATTCAAAATAATGGAAAAATGAGAACACAAATGGAAAGAACCAAGTCTGGTTATAGCATGTCTGTCATTTGCAGAAAGAGGTCCCCAGAGGGCGAATTTAGTGACGCTATCCCACATTCAAGCTCTCAGGACCTCAAAAAGTTTTATTTATCAACATTTTGTTCAACAAAACTTGGCCGGATTGTCAAATATCTGACACCCAAAGCCACTTGATTTTAGAGTTATCCATTTTCATCTGCAATTTGGTCTGAGACCATCGGCTTGATGAATATTTGCCAGTCCGCCAAAAATTACATATCTCGGGAAATAACAAATTTCAAAAATCGATATCTGATCACTCTGAGCTTTGATGGGTGGGTTCCTCGACACAAATCAAATATTTTTTACCCTGAAACCAAAGAAATAGTCATTTAGGAGCAGTAATTCAGATTATGCATCTTTAAGGCCAAAGACATTTAGAATCAAAAAGAATTCTTCGTCAATGCTCACCAAAACAACTATAATCTGCCTTTATAGACAAATAATTTACTCAATTTTCAGTTTCATCTGTGTGTTATTCACAACTAAAAAACAATTTGTGGTCTTGAAACCGGTGTAACAGGATATCTCCCCCCCTGGATACCTCCCCCCCCACCCTGGACATCTCCCCCCCCCCCCATGTACGACTAAAAAATAAGCGATAAAATCATAAGATGATTTTTTTTGTCATGTAGGTGCTGGGTGGGGGTGGGGACATTTATAAAAAAAAAAAAAAAAAAAAATTTACTTCAAAACGAAAACATTTTTCCGGCCATTTCAGGAACAAACAATCAAATGCGTGATCAAAAACTTTTTTTTTTTTAAATAAAAAAAATAAATTAATAAAAAACAAAATTCAATCTCAAAAAACATTTTTCTGGCCATTTCAGGACCAAACGATATCAAATGAGTGAAATTATTTTTTAGTCGTACATGGGGGGGGGGAGGGACTTAACCAGGGTGGGGGGGGGGGAAATTATCCTAGGATAAGTTGCCCCGCGGGGTGACTTATCCAGGGGGGGGGACATAACGTGGTACACCGGGTTGTATAATAATTATGTTGTTGCTGTAATTGTGACCCAGAAGAGAGACACAAGTCATCTTTAACCATCAACACTAATTTTCTCTGACAAATAAGGGTCAATCAATATCTATTAGAGTTGCCCAATAATTGTTTTCCACACATCACAGAGGATCATGAATTAATGAACCAACCTCATTGAAGGGAAGCCCTTCCACAAATCTACAATTATGTTCACAATGGATCCACCATGTTCCTTCATGTGCTGATTATAAGCTGAAAATATAAAGAATGATTGAATTATTAATTTATTATTTTAACCCTTTGGCAGGTGGAACAACATTTCTGTTGCTTACTGAATTATTATGTTACAATCATCTCCCAGAAGGAAACTTATCATGAACATAATATGGATGGATATTTCTTATTATTTACATTGATTTGTGCTTTAACCCTTTCAGTCCCAAGTCCGATTTTTGTATCAACCCATATTTCCTTGATCATTTTTCAAATTTATTGATTATAATAATGTGATACATCTTAGATCTCTTTCCATCAATGTATCACATTATTATAAGGAAATATGAGTTGACACAAAAATCGGACTAATGTTGTTTTGTTACAATATAATTTGTTAAAGACATATACTATGGACATGTTCAGATGCGTGACACTGATATATTAGTTCTCAGGCTCTATGCCAACTGGTGGAATGTAGCAGTCTACTAACATCGCCCAAAATCTCTAAGAAATTGACAATACAACTCAATAGAAAACACCATCTGAACTACGCTCAATTGTAAATATTTACATCTCGATTCGGTACGCAACAATCGGCGATAAACTAATGCAAATGATCTCGCCATCGATACTCATTGCATTTAATAAATATATAAGACTGATGGTGTGTGTTGTAAATTTGGATTAATTTTCATAAAAATACTACTTTGAGAAAGATTATTCTCAATTTCTATTTGATCACCAAACCGGGGTGTTTCACATCACTATAATATATTACTCACTTCATTTGCCAAAAATATATTCACCCATGGATATGATGTCATATATGGCGTACAGTAATTAATCGACTCCTTAACCACAGCAAAATTATGGGTAACTTTTCAGGATTTAGTCGGAAATATGGCTTGTTGCCATTCATCGGAAAGCTCTCAGGGAGAGCTTTCCAATGAATAGCAACAAGCCATATTTCCAACTAAATCCTGAAAAGTCACCCATAATTCTGCTGTGGTTAAGGTGTCGATTACTTAGGGCATTACTGTATGTCAGCATTGACGATGTTACATGATTTATTGCTATACATGTCATACATATGAGTTTTAAACAGTTTTGATGTTGGTTGTCTGCATGTAAATATAGGCCTACAAGCAGGCCTAATTTTCTATTCGGTCCAACATTCCATAATGTACTTAACTCATCAATGTACAGTAATGATCTAGCTTTCCAATGAATGGCAACAAACCATATTTCCGACTAAATCCTGAAAAGTTACCCATAATTATACTGTAGCCCTCTTGTCTCCCTGTGGTTGGCATAAACTCGGGAGTCGTACGTAACTTAGTCATGAGAGCATGACCCAGAAAAGCTTCTATGAAAAGAAACCCAAGTTTGGACAAACAGTTACGTGATGGTTTCAGTATTTTTGGATGATTTCCATTATTTGTACGATGATTTCTTTGTGACCCACTAAATCATCTAATACTATTAAAATGAATTCGTACAAAAACTGATATCTAACTCTGATAAGTGTGCGAACATGTCATTGAAACAAGATAACAAGCATTTAGAACCCTCGAGCCATCTTTAATGATCTGCTAATAGATAATTGGGTTCTGTGTTATCTGGAGTAATGATACTTTTCACACATTATCTTGTATTAGCACGGAAATATTGTATTCATAACTCGTGGCATAATGAATGTTATGAGTATATAGGCAGTGTTTCATTAACCCTTTAATGACAGGACCTGCGCTGGTGCAATGTAGCCCAATGTATTAGTTGGTGCAATGTAGCCCAATGTATTAGTTGGTGCAATGTAGCCCAATGTATTAGTTGGTGCAATGTACCCAATGTATTAGTTGGTGCAATATAGCCCAATGTATTAGTTGGTGCAATGTAGCCCAATGTATTAGTTGGTGTAATGTAGCCCAATGTATTAGTTGGTGCAATGTAGCCCAATGTATTAGTTGGTGCAATGTAGCCCAATGTATTTGTTGGTGCAATGTAGCCCAATGTATTAGTTGGTGCAATGTAGCCCAATGTATTAGTTGGAAATATGGCTTGTTGCCATTTATCGGAAAGCTCTCAGTGAGAGCTTTCTGATGAATGGCAACAAGCCATATTTCCGACTAAAGCCTGAAATGTTACCCATAATTCTGCTGTGGTTAAGGAGTCGATTGTTTAGGGCATTACTGTTGTTTGTTATCATTATGGTAGAATGCTTTCTGATGAATGGAACAAGTCATATTTCCGACTAAATCCTGAAAAGTTACCCATAATTCTGCTGTGGTTAAGGAGTCGATTGTTTAGGGCATTATACTGTAGTTTATTATCATTATGGTAGAATGCTTTCTGATGAATGGCAACAAGCCATATTTCCGACTAAATCCTGAAAAGTCACCCATAATTCTGCTGTGGTTAAGGAGTCGATTGTTTAGGGCATTACTGTAGTTTATTATCATTATGGTAGAATGCTTTCTGATGAATGGCAACAAGCCATATTTCCGACTAAATCCTGAAAAGTTACCCATAATTCTGCTGTGGTTAAGAAGTCAATTGTTTAGAGCATTACTGTAGTTTGTTATCATTATGGTAGAATGCTTTCTGATGAATGACAACAAGCCATATTTCCGACTAAATCCTGAAAAGTTACCCATAATTCTGCTGTGGTTAAGAAGTCAATTGTTTAGGGCATTACTGTAGTTTGTTATCATTATGGTAGAATGCTTTCTGATGAATGGCAACAAGCCATATTTCCGACTAAATCCTGAAAAGTTACCCATAATTCTGCTGTGGTTAAGAAGTCGATTACTTAGAGCATTACTGTAGCACGGAAATATTGTATTCATAACTCGTGGCATAATGAATGTTAGGAGTATATAAGTGTTTCATTAACCCTTTCATGACGGGATCTGTGCTGGTGCAGCATTAAATACCCTGTTTCAGTGCATTCTCTTATATACTTAAAAGGTCAAGGTAAATATTGTTAGCCCAATGTATTAGTTGGAAATATGTCTTGTTGCCATTCATCGGAAAGCTCTCAGTGAGAGCTTTCTGATGAATGGCAACAAGCCATATTTCCGACTAAATCCTGAAAAGTTACCCATAATTCTGCTGTGGTTAAGGAGTCGATTGCTTAGGGCATTACTGTAGTTTGTTATCTTTATGGTAGAATTGGGAACAAGTCTGGAAATAGTGCGTCTGACAGAATGAGGTCCCCAGAGGGTGAATTTAGTGATGCTACAATGCAGAGTGGGCTAGTATCACTAAATTCACCCTCTGGGGACATCATACTTCTTAGGCCTCATTACAGGAAAGTATCTTTATTATCAAATTAATATTGTTTTTAGTTACTTTTTCTCTTCTGCTTCTGTTCAGTTTCTATTTCCGCTAATTTACAGGAGATAAAATGCATAATCGAGGTGACTAATGGGTGAACATCACCAACTTCAACTGGGGAACTTCAATCTGATCCTAGGTCTCCCATAGCAGTGGAAGCCTAAGCAGAATGAGGTTTGCAAAGGGTGAATTTGGTTATGCTAGCCTTGCGTGAGGGATAACGTCACTGACTTCACCCTCTGGGGACCTGATTCTGAAAATGGTAGAATTGGGAATACTATGAGTTATACAACCTTCCCTGCAGCAAAGAAAAGTTCCAGTTAGATTAGTTTCAACAATAGCATTCCATCCTTTAAGGCTGACATCTGAAGCTGGGCACTGGAACTGGCCTCCTCCATTATTCACCAGATAGTCTAGTTTGCCATATCTCTGGACAGTGCTTTCAATAAGTCTCTTCACCTGAATTAGAAAGGTTGATTACATGTTTCCGATTGTAGAATAAGGGTATAAGCATTAAGACAAAAGTATGTAGGTTGCCAAGAAATTTTTGAAAAACGTTGCCGAAATAATTCTGACTGACCTTACAAACTCAGACAACGCTTACCGGTAGTCTCTGTCACAATAAAGAGTTACTCAAAAATTTAGTCCAAGGATTTATAGACAAATGTTCGATTATATGATTCCAGTACACTGCTGTAGGGTGGTATACATACCAGTAAGGAAACATCAATCTAATAGCTTGGTTTATGAACCCCTTCTTCAACTTTTTCCTCAATACAGGGGGGGGGGGGGGGTCGGAAAAAAAATTCAGGCATGTATGCTGATTTTTTCCTTTTGACCTTGTTGGGACCCACCCATTTTTTCTGTTTTTTTGCGACCATTTTTGGACACCCACCCTGTGAGTTGCGGAAAAAACTGTTTGTTGGTCCCATTGACCACCCACCCTGGCATACATGCCCCGAAAAATCCCCCCCCTGTTATTCTAAGGTGTTGTAAGCCAAACTCATTGCAAAAACAATAAAAAAAATTTGAGTTGTGGAAAAATTGTTTGTTGGTCCCATCGACCACCCACCCACCCCGGCATACATGCCCAACAAAAATTCCCTTGCAATATGGTAAATTTTTTTTTACTTTTTTGTATGATTGGTTTATGTTCACGCACAAATAGTCAATGGCAGAGTCTCATTTTTGCTTTCACTTTTTGTTCCATTATTTATACAGTTTTATGGGAAGAAATACGTCAATTTATTTTAATAATTTGAGTAAGGCCAAAAAAAACAACATTTCCAATTAGTTGGCTGAAAAAATCCAGGTAGGTACATGTAAGTAGGCATTTTTTGTTTTCGTTTTTTGTTTGTTTGAATGTTCCAGAAATGTGGGTAAGATATTGACTTTTGGTTGAAACCAAAGTCTTCATTGTTTAATTTGGTATTTATTGCTTTATACTATACTAATCACCACTTTCTATCAGCAAGAAAGGCAAATATGTGGATATGGTCAAATGAGATTTTTTTTCTGATAATAATAACATTATATTGTACTTTATTTTGTAGTGATAGTTCCATTACATGTATACATGAGAATAAACAACATGTACTATTATATTGCATACATGTATATTCTAGTCCACTGATAATATGCCCTGCCCTCCCAAATTTATCAATTAAACTCTTGATTAAACTTGGAAGATTCTTGCATGAATGTTTAACTCAAAATTTTAAAAAGTCTTAAAAATGAGGAAATTGATAGCATGTCAGTAAATGTATTAAACTGAGCATATTAATCAGTGTTAAAGACGTCCTGGCTACAACTATAAAAACAATTTGCATATAAACCCACTTGTACTTTCTAGTACATGTATGTATGTGGCTAAAAATATTTGAGATATTAGGTTTTTCTTGGCTTGTTAATAGTATGGCTGTAACAGTTATTTCCAGCACAATTTAAGTCATTGGTGGGGTTTTCTCACCTTTTATAACACTATTAAAGGTACTCAATCTGAATTAAAGCTCGCAAATGACTATTTCCTTGGCTTCGGGGGTAAAAATTATTTGATTCGAGTCGAGGAACCCACCCATCAAAGCTAGGAGTGATCAGATATCGATGTTTGAAATCTCTTATTTTAATTTTAAGTGGCCCAGTAAACAGACGACGAGAAGAACTGATCTGACCAAATTGCGGATGAAGATTGATAACTCTAAAATTCAGTGGCTTTTTTTGTGTCAGATATTTGACAAACCGGCAAAACGATGATAAATAACAGGTTTTGGGCAATTTTATACTACAGTTGACTGTGGTTAGCATTATTTTTGGGCAATTAATCGATTCTGATTACTGAAGCGGCATTTCAAAAAATGTTGTTGCTGGAATCTGATGATATGGGGACCGTCCAATCGGATTGAGTACCTTTAACTGGTAAGTACAGTAATGCCCTAAGTAATCGACTCCTTAACCTTTGTTTGTACACCCACATATTCAAGCTAGTCCATGGCGTCAGATGGTTCGTGAAGATGATCACATTTAAGTACTTGGTACATGTATATGGCTGAGCAAACATGTGGGAGGATTTTGCTGAATCAGAAATCAGAAACTCGGTTCGCAACCAGACGCCAGGAATCGCAGAGTGACAAACATTTTTTTGTACGGGGCCTTTCTGAAATTGTGCTTCGTCTTTCGTGCATTTTGTAGACTCAGCTCTACTCGGCTGAATCTATGAACAACAATACTGATGCGGCACCAGGGGCGTGGGACCCCCAACTTTGGTAATTTTTTCAACAGTTGGAACTTTCATACCTGACACAAAATTTGTTGGAATTTTGACACCAACACTATGTTGAAATTGTTCTTGTAGTTTAAAGCTCATAGGATTGGTCTGGTTTCAAGGGGAGGGGTGCAGTTGGAAATTCCAATGTGGAGCCCCTCCCCCAACGTGGGCCCTATATGCATGTCCCTGTTCGGCATAGACTAAATAGTTTTGGTCTGCTGTCAGTGAATGATTCATTTTTTTTGTCTAGCCTAAACTGACGCAAACGTGTAGTGAATTGCCCATTACCTGTGTACTGATGATGCGAGTTCACTACCAGTAATCATGTTGTGATCACAGTAATACGTGATAGAAGACTTCACACAGTTCTGTATACAGATCTACACTAGGGATCTACAAATCGGGGATTTTGCATCGAATTGAATCTCGAAATCGAATCTCCTTCCTGACATCGAATCAGCTAGTGATTGACATTGTTTACCAGTGTGTATTATTTCGGTGTCTCATGACAAAATACTGCAAAATTCACTAGATACTATATAACAATGTTAATCTCCTTAAACATCCGTTGTGTGTTTTTTTTAGGAAAATCATGACAGAGGCAAGTCACTCTCAAGTCTAATGGAGGGTTTGGGATATGTTGCTTTGAATTTCTATCTAGGTGTGTCATGGAGAACATGACACAAGAAGTGATAGTAAGACACTTAAAGACAGTTCAATCAATGTATCACAAACCCCATGGAATGGAAGTCACTTGTCTACATTATTTAATGAAGATAAAAAAATTTGACACAAGTAGACATGGGTACACCGTTCAGTTATATAATTGTTGTAGTCCAATGCCAATGATAGTTATCTGTTAAACTGTTCACCCCACAATAGATCTACATGTATATTCACAGTAGTTGTCTTCACAGAGGGGGTCCCAGAAAACAGACACAAGTGACAAATTACAAGTGTTAAATGTTATCAACAAGATTCAACGGATCGAAACTTGGTGCAACGCGCTCCATTTCCAGGGAAACAGAAACTGGAAGTAGGAAATTTAGAGGAATTCTGCCGGCAGTGTCGCAGATAACTGGTTGCATATGATGACGTCCATTTAAGAACATAATAGACCGATTGTTTTAAGGTTTCTCAACGTTTCTCTTCATTCCAATCTATGTTTATCGCTCTTAACGGCAGCTGACATTGAATTTTATTCATATAATCTGAATTGGATATATAAAGTTCTAAACATAAGGTAATCAATTGAGTTCTGCATCTAGAGATCACGAACCGTGTAGACAATTTACATAGTTTCGATACAGATTACAAATATATGCAGCGATTGATCACCATCATGGGATGCGATCGAACCACATAATTTGCATAATGCACGTCTATACATTCAAAACTACCTACGTTGGTTAACTTGGCAACCTTGTGGTTCAATGTATGTGAGTTCAGGTCATTTGGAAAGTGTAATCTAGATGCAAAATACGAGGCTGCACCAAAGTAACACCGATTCGAAAATATCCGAATCAGCAGACTGATTCGGTGTCAATCCATCCAACCTGATCTTCCTTCCTTATGTTGCATTCAATATGGTCTATCTGAGCACCAGTAGATTGCTGTATTTCTGTCTCCAAAACCTCTCTGCTCTTCCCAAGTCTTTCAACATTTCTGGAAGCAATCATAACTTTACAACCTGTAACATGAACAATTCATTCACTTGTTAAGAATACCAGTATGTGTACTCATTTGGGGGGGGGTATTTATTGATCAAACCTCACAATCTAGTTCATTTAAGGGGTTTCCACGCCTCAGCTATGTCAGGAGGTGGAAAGTTAAGTGCCTTAGTGGACAATTGTTTTGTCCAGCAGGGTAGTTCAAGAATCTCAAACTCATGTTAGGTATGTGATAGAAATTTGTGAGAAGCCATCCATTAATACCATGAACTGTTACATCAAGGACTGAATAAGCCAAATGTTGGTAAGCAGGTCAGTACACTCAAGCTGGGAGCAATCAACAATAGGCCTCAGCATTAGAGATAGCTGGTAAGCTGGGAATGTGGCTAACAGATAAACACAGAAAACGTTGTTTGTTTTAAGGACTATGGAACCTCAAATTTCGAAAAAAATTTAAAAAAGAAATATAAATAATAAAAAAACTTTTAGCTGTATCCATGTGTGCCTCCCTGATAAACAAGCGAGATTAAACATCATAATTGATACTTTTGTCACCCGAAACTACCATATCCCAATTTTAAGACTTTGAAATTTCATGTTTCCTTAGATTCAATGCAAACATTTGTCACAAATTGACCCAATAAAACATCTCATGGATATCTTACAACCAGACCATATTAAATATTACAGGCAGATCACAACACAGGGATTATCTTGATTACATTAGTCTGTCTGACACAGACAACAGACCACCCCCTCTGGAAGTTATCTCTTTACAACAATATGATACACACTTGTGACCATGGCCCTCTGCGTGGGAACCGGACTACACTGTAAGTGATGACTAATTAAAAGGGGTGCTTTAAAAACAAACATTTGATGCAAATCACAACACTTAGTGATCGGGATTCATCTCACTGATATTAACTGCGAGGTATGGGAGGCCAAATTCACATTTAATAATGAATTGCGCTTAAGGGCAATTTATTGCGCTTGAGCGCAATTGATTGTGCTTAAGCGCAATTGATTGTACTTATGTGCAAATAATTGCGCTTAAGTGCAAATACCACATATTGTGCTTAAGCACAAATAGGGCATTTAGCGTAGGGCTTAAGCATAATTGTAACTACTATCTAACCTACCCATAAACTATTGGCTTGACCTGGTGTATCACCTAGCAACACAAGAGGAGCATTGGGCTATTGTTAACCTGTTTTAATTAGCCTGAGTACTCAACAGTCAACTGTGAGTATGTGTTCAACAATGATAATCCATAATTACATATTATCAGCATCCCTATATCCAAAGAATTGATGTCTCCTTCTCAGATTTGAACCATTACTGTGGTCATATACTATAGCATGCATGTGGTGTCACTGCATGAGGGCTTGCTTACCTCATATGGTTTACTTATTGACTTAAATCATGGACAAAACCCTATTGGTGTCTCATTCCTGGAGCTTTGGTGTCTCAGTCCTCGAGCTCTAGTATTTTTTATTAAATCAGCATATCTATAGTATTTCCATGGTCATATAGCATGAATGTGGTGTCACTGAGGGTTTGCTTCCCTCATATGGTGTGCCTGTATACTCGAAAATTGAAGAAAATCAAAGTCGCCCCGACTAATACAGAAAGTAAATTTAAGTAATGCGATCGTGAGTAGCCCAAACTAATATATACAGAAGATAATATAATGCTATCACAAGTTGCTCCAACTAAAACAGAAGGTAATACTATTGCGAGTCAGCCATTTTGATAAAGAAGTTAGGCTAGCTCCCTACCCATCCAAACCAATGAAAACAAGAGGTGATATATCAATAGGAGTTAAGGTTAAGTTATGGATAAACCTATTTATTCACGAGGGGTGCTTAGTTACATATAACCATGAATTGCACTTAAATGCAATGATTGTGCTTAAGTGCAACTAATTGCGCTTAAACATAATTATTTGCTCTTAAGCGCAATTAACTATTAAATTTGAAGTTGGCCTCCCATAGCGAGGTGAGAATGCAAACAGTGCCAAACACCCTTTGAATGATGCTGTCGGAACTGGGTATATTAACTCTTGAGTGTGGGTTATCTTCATTCTGCAAGTATGTTTCCTTGCATTAACTGCGAATTGGATGTGCGTCCTAAACAGCATGCTGTTGATTGCGATATGTGTATAGTATAGAACTTTATATATTATATACAAATTAAAAAATTTCTAAATTCTCTGAAATTCTAACAATTGTTTTCTATTTTACAGCGGCTTGGAAAGCAAGTTCGTTCGTTCATATCACATTTTGTTTATTAAACTTCATTTTAAAAAACTTCGTTCATATTACTAGTATACATCGTTCATATTATACTTCATTCATTAAACTTTGTTTAATTTTTGTTTTTAAACTTCATTCAATAAACTCGAATTGTTGTGTTTAACCCCAATCGTTGGTCCGGGGGCTCCCCTGGGCAGGAACACTGTGAATATTTGAATGCCTACTAAGGAGGGATTTCCGGACGTTTAATGTACATATGACATTTGACATGTTTTTTGGGGGGCGGTCTTCCCTAGGGCCCCATTGACTCTGCCACTGGACTGTACACTATTTATTAAGCGATAAAACAAGATCTTTGCCAAAATTCTTTGGAGAATCGGCCCTTCGGAGTTATAGACCTTCGGAGTTATGGGCGTTCGGGGTTATAGGCCTTCGGAGTTATGGGCTTTCGGAGTTATGGGTCTTCGGAGTTATGGGATTTCGGAGAATCGGGACTTCGGAGTTATGGGCTTTCCGAGAATCGGACCGTCGGAGAATCGGACCTTCGGAGTTATGGGTCTTCGGAGAATCGCTACGTAACCCAAAAAACTTTTGCAAAAATTTGTTTTACACCAGGGAAAGTGACATGATGAGATTGAGATTGCAGACTAATTTCTTTTAGATTTATTCATGATCAGATGATTTAATAGATTCAGAATATTTTTGTGTGGTGAAATTGAATACTGTGATTAGCTAAAAATAACGGATTCTATATATCGTTGAAATTACCTAGGCTCAAAAGTTCTCTGGTTATCCCCATGCCGATACCCGTTCCACCTCCAGTGACAATCGCCACCTTATTCCTGAACAAATCATTTCTGAAAATAGAAGTCACTTTCGAAGCACTGGACGCCGCCATTTTCACTCGGCTAATAAGATCACGTGGTGGTCATGTGAGCCAACTCTCTTTAGGTCACACTAAAAAATGGGCCTTGCTTTACGTTGTTTCTTAGAAATCGAAAAAAAAATATAAAAAAGAAATACATAGATTAATTAATAACGAAATAAAAGAAGTGAATACATATTTTTGAAATACAAACAAAAAGTTATCACCGTCACCACTTCTAACTAACTCAATGGGAATCGTGTCATTAGTTTTCCATAAGTATCGGATATCAACCAATTAGGCTACAGGAAATCTAGTCGAGCCGAAGTACAGACACAGCATTCTCGTACATAAAAACCTATTAATGACTTTCATATTTAAAGGGGTACTGTACGCCAAATGTTGTTGTTGGTTTCTATAGTCTCCGAGTCAGAGAATAAGGTAACAATTTTTTCATTATTTGAAAGTCTGTTGAGTACGAAGTAGTGTTACGGATGACAAATTTACCGGAATGCAAAAATACAAATTGTCGTTGTCGAGTAATTTTTGTACAGTTTTCAACCAAATTAATCAAATAAAAGTTATATTATAGGCATACTAGTCCAATATAATCATTTAAGTTATTGTATCGTCGCTAGTCAGTGAGTGACTTGAGTGTTCTCCCCGTATCATTATAATATTTTAAGCAATCGTGTGTGCGAATGGTTTAACATCCAGTATCCCTCAATTACTTTATTTTGATTACGGGAATTCGTAATTTAATTGACGCCATTTTATGGCTCCAATCATAAATTCAATTTATAAGAAGAATAGCCGTCTCGTTGACTTCACATCTAAAAATAGAATCTTTGGGTCTAAAATTGTTTGAGGGTAAAATTGTTTGAGGGTAAAATTGGTTGTACTAAAATATTCTCAAAACTTCCAAAATATCAAAACCCAAAACTTCCAAAATTTCAAAACCCAAAACTTCCAAAATTTCAAAACCCAAAACTTATTTTTCCAAAACAAAAAATTTCAAAACCCTAAAATTATTTTTTTCCAAAAACAAAAAATTCAAAACCCCAAAATTATTTTTCCAAAAGAAAAAATTTCAAAACCCCCAAAATTATTTCTCCAAAAAAAAAAGTTTAAATAAAAAATTTATAACGAGTTTTCGGTTTCTGATAATCTCGATATTAAAATGTCGAATGTTTATAAAATTATTTGTGTGTAATATCTTTCGTTATTTTTTTGTTCAACCAATGTTTCAATGTATTTATTAATCGATGTTTAGAAATATCTTTATACCAATTATATGTGTATGGACAGTCGCTGTAATGTTGGACATTGTGACCATCGGTATGAATGCATACATTCCAGTGTTTAGCGGACGCAGTTCATACATATATAATTGTCATACCTGAAAATAGACACCATTACTCTTACATAAATAATAAAGAGCGTTTATTCTTAACTTCTCTATCCCCGATGAAGTTATTGAGTATATGACAGGTGTGTATTATCGTGAATTATTGGAAGTATTGAGATGTACTATCTTGAATCACGAGCGGACAACCCCCAGAATGAATTGTCATATTCGATGGAACATATTATGTACACGTGATCACACACGACATTGTGGGTAACAATGTGTCTTTCACACCTTGCTTTACCAAATGAATTCTATTATATTCCCGTTCACAGTTATATGCTATGCAGAAAACATATCGATTTAATGTCTGAGCAGAATTAGTTGTTTAACGGGTTAGTATCAATTAAGGTTGATAAACTGTGTCATTGTTAGCATTAACACGATAATTAGTTATCCAAAACATGCATACATAATACGTCCAGGTCACTCAATTATAGAAATTGCTTCGGTGTCATTGTTATAACAACATTACGTAATAACCACTTATCATTCCATTCACACTTACGTTCATTTTGTATACCGAAAACTCCAGTTAGCACCGATGAGGCAACATTATATCACTGCTCATTGATCTCACGTAAATAATACTCTTAGTTGTTCCAATAAAATAGTTATCAAATTCGATCACCAATAGATTTTACTTTCAAAAATTTCCAAAACTTCAAAAATTTCAATACAATGAAGATGACGAAAAGTTACCTATAATTCTGCTGTGGTTAAGCCACAACAACAACAACAACAACAACACCAACAACAACAACAACAACAACAACAACATCAGCCACCAAGCGACATAACATCCTGCTTTGATGATCCAATGGCCAATGTCCATGAAGATTTTATTTCCGATGCAAGTCATATTTCCGACTAACTCCTGAAAAGTTACCTATAATTCTGCTGTGGTTAAGCAGTCCATTATTTAGGGCATAACTGTATGTAGGCCTACCAGTGGATGAATAGTCTGCCGGAGAAGTACTGTGTAGACAGGTCTTGTCGGTAAGAGAGTCAGACGAGAAGTGAAGGCTCGGCTATTAAAACATAGTAATGCGATAGCGAACATCAAACGAGTCTGCGCACGCATATCTGTCAAAGGATACAATAGCAGTCATTGGTCAATTTATCCCCGGTGTCAGCTCAGTACCCAATCGGGACGAAGCCGGAGGTCAACTCATTTTTTTTTGCTCATTATAGTACGTCACTTGGACATTTTATCAGTTTATCACGTGATCACTAAATGTGGCAATCGGGTATCCACCGATGCCTGCAATTTATTATTTATAATAATTGGACTCATTGATCTCACGTAAATAATACTCTTAGTTGTTCCAATAAAATAGTTATCAAATTCGATCACCAATAGATTTGACTGTGGAATATAATGACCTTTAACTTATTTATCGATCTATGTTAGAACATGGTCTTAACAAAAAACTTGACCATAACAAAAATTACCTTACATTTATGCATGAATCTAATTAGACCATGCGTAAATATTGTCAGCTTATCGTCTGATGAGCAAATCCGATGTTTATCAAAAATAGTACAACTTCCAGTTGGTAATTACTCTTACGAATGAAGAGCGTTGAACATATACGAAATTACTACACGAATGAACTGAAATTTATATTTCACATCTTACCAACAACAGATACAGACATAGTCATAGTGTTATACTATCTTACATGTACACACGCTATGACATCATTCGAAGGGGCAATACACTCAAGGAGTTAATGTGACACGAAACAAGGGACGTGATGTAATATTGGTGTTTGAATCTTAAAGGAACACAAGACACTCTAAAGGGACATGCATTATGAATGAATGTTAACAATACAAGCACACGGATGAAGAGCGTTGAACATATACAAAATTACAAGACACTCTAAAGGGACATTCATTATGAATGAATGTTAACAATACAAGCACACGAATGAAGAGCGTTGAACATATACGAAATTACTACACGAATGAACTGAAATTTATATTTCACATCTTACCAACAACAGATACAGACATAGTCATAGTGTTATACTATCTTACATGTACACACGCTATGACATCATTCGAAGGGGCAATACACTCAAGGAGTTAATGTGACACGAAACAAGGGACGTGATGTAATATTGGTGTTTGAATCTTAAAGGAACACAAGACACTCTAAAGGGACATTCATTATGAATGAATGTTAACAATACAAGCACACGAATGAAGAGCGTTGAACATATACAAAATTACAAGACACTCTAAAGGGACATTCATTATGAATGAATGTTAACAATACAAGCACCCGAATGAAGAGCGTTGAACATATACAAAATTACTACACGAATGAATTGAACCTTGAAATTTATATTTCACATCTTACCAACAACAGCTACAGGCATTATCATAGGGTTATACTGTCTTGCATATACACACGCTATGACATCATTAAAGGCGGACAATCCACTCACGGTGTGACAACAGATACAGACATAGGCATAGTGTTATACAGTCTTCTATGTACCAATGCTATGACATAATTAAAGGGGGATAATACACGCACGGTGTGGAATGTTAAAGTGACACGCGGTAAGGGACGTGATGTAATATTGGTGAAACCCCCTCCCCACTTATAGATATATAACGAAGACGAGAATAACATGTTGATGAAGTTTATTGAAATTTAATCATTGTCTGAATCTTCGACCGTTAGATTTACTTCGAAGAGTTTCTTGAATTTTCTCATCGCTTCATCTGCAGCCCATTCATTATTATATCCGTGTTTGGTCAGTTTGACCATTTTCTTCATGATCATGGTATGTATGCGTGATGTTTTCAATCGATACTGGTATTCTATTAATCGTCTATAACTTTTGAGAAACAGAGCAAACTCTGTGTCGATGGTATCCTCTTTTCCCGACATGCTCTCATCTCCCGAAATGCTCTCTTCTTCTTTCACATCATTGGTGACGCGTTTCATCATACTTTTGAATGTGTCCATCTCGTTGACACATCGCGCAGCTTTCTTAAGACCGAATACCGTTCTACTACCGACGACATTACCATCTTCTGAATCTGATAGCGTTCCCCGTTCATCTTCATCTGAATCTAGAACCGCTTCGTCAGATTCATCGGTATCTTCTCCGAAGAGAGTTGGTTTTGTCTCGGACATAACTCCGTGTTTAATCTGTTTATGTCTTTGTAGATTGTAGTTCGTCGATAAAATAATGCCACATAAATCACACCCGTGCATTATCGCGAATTATTGGAAGAACCATCACTCTTATAAGTAGCGATAAAAAGAGAGAATAAGGTGTGGTATACAACCGTCGCGCTAAGAGTACGTTCGTCCCGGGGCTAGGGTATAGATATTTGACCGCCGGTGATTCAATTAATGCCAATTTATCAGTATGGTACTCTATGTATTCATTCATGATTTGGCTAATCGTATGACACTGGTCTTTTCATTTTCTTCTTATTATTAGACAAACCTCCAACAGACACTCTCTTGTTGGTTTGTTTGGACGCTTTACGTGTGTTTGTCAACTTATTTGCTGCAACTTCGGCCTTAGCCATTTCAATCGCTTGAGCGATGGGTGTCACCACGTTAATATGTGGTTTTAGAACGTCTTCTTCACTATCACTATTTTTAGTTCTGTCAATAAAGTATCGACCCTGATTATCTGGTATTAACTTCCCATCAACCATATCTCTGAAATGTTTTCTCCACATTTCAAGATCTGTTGGAATATACGGGATCGACATGTTTCTTCAAAATGTACAAGTCACTCTTTTTTCTGCATTTTATTTTAGAAAGTTTATCGCCTCTTATAAAAATCGATTATTGGCCATGAATGCCAAATGCACCATGATAGTTATCGATGTCAATAATGCGTTTCGTTGAGATCTTGATTGAGTATGCACCAATCAATTAACAATGACACAGAATATCACACAAAGTATATTCAAGGGGGTGAGAAAAATGAGCAAATGAGCAAATAAATGAGCAAATGAGCAAATAAATGAGCAAATGAGCCAATAAATGAGCAAATGAGCAAATAAATGAGCAAATGAGCAAATAAATGAGCAAATAAATGAGCAAATGAGCAAATAAATGAGCCTACTGGTAGGCCTACATACAGTTATGCCCTAAATAATGGACTGCTTAACCACAGCAGAATTATAGGTAACTTTTCAGGAGTTAGTCGGAAATATGACTTGCATCGGAAATAAAATCTTCATGGACATTGGCCATTGGATCATCAAAGCAGGATGTTATGTCACTTGGTGGCTGTTGTTGTTGTTGTTGTTGTTGTTGTTGGTGTTGTTGTTGTTGTTGTTGTTGTGGCTTAACCACAGCAGAATTATAGGTAACTTTTCGTCATCTTCATTGTATTGAAATTTTTGAAGTTTTGGAAATTTTTGAAAGTAAAATCTATTGGTGATCGAATTTGATAACTATTTTATTGGAACAACTAAGAGTATTATTTACGTGAGATCAATGAGCAGTGATATAATGTTGCCTCATCGGTGCTAACTGGAGTTTTCGGTATACAAAATGAACGTAAGTGTGAATGGAATGATAAGTGGTTATTACGTAATGTTGTTATAACAATGACACCGAAGCAATTTCTATAATTGAGTGACCTGGACGTATTATGTATGCATGTTTTGGATAACTAATTATCGTGTTAATGCTAACAATGACACAGTTTATCAACCTTAATTGATACTAACCCGTTAAACAACTAATTCTGCTCAGACATTAAATCGATATGTTTTCTGAATAGCATATAACTGGTAAGACCAATAATTCACGATAATACACACCTGTCATATACTCAATAACTTCATCGGGGATAGAGAAGTTAAGAATAAACGCTCTTTATTATTTATGTAAGAGTAATGGTGTCTATTTTCAGGTATGACAATTATATATGTATGAACTGCGTCCGCTAAACACTGGAATGTATGCATTCATACCGATGGTCACAATGTCCAACATTACAGCGACTGTCCATACACATATAATTGGTATAAAGATATTTCTAAACATCGATTAATAAATACATTGAAACATTGGTTGAACAAAAAAATAACGAAAGATATTACACACAAATAATTTTATAAACATTCGACATTTTAATATCGAGATTATCAGAAACCGAAAACTCGTTATAAATTTTTTATTTAAACTTTTTTTTTTGGAGAAATAATTTTGGGGGTTTTGAAATTTTTTCTTTTGGAAAAATAATTTTGGGGTTTTGAATTTTTTGTTTTTGGAAAAAAATAATTTTAGGGTTTTGAAATTTTTTGTTTTGGAAAAATAAGTTTTGGGTTTTGAAATTTTGGAAGTTTTGGGTTTTGAAATTTTGGAAGTTTTGGGTTTTGATATTTTGGAAGTTTTGAGAATATTTTAGTACAACCAATTTTACCCTCAAACAATTTTACCCTCAAACAATTTTAGACCCAAAGATTCTATTTTTAGATGTGAAGTCAACGAGACGGCTATTCTTCTTTTATATCAAATGATTAACTTTTAAATTATTAAATTTTAAGATAGCATATTAACCTGAGCGTTTACAGAATACATCTTCGACTCAAATTACTTATGTTTCTATATATTATCGATATTAGATCGTTGTTGTCACCGGAAATTTAATGCAAATGGCGTACAGTACCCCTTTAAACCCGTATGAACAAATTTGGGACAATAATTGACAAAAAGACGCAGTTGACAACTTATAACAATCACACAATTAGCTCCCGTATAGGAATCAGTACATTTCGCCATACGATTAAATGTCCGCCTAATTTTCGAACCCCAAGATCACATATATAAAATATATGTCATATTATATTCCATCTGAAAGAGGAAGCCACAAATCATTGCATATTATCAACTTATCCGGTGTAGTAAACTGTGAACAGTTGTTTTTGTTGAGTTACCGACGTGTTTTTGTGCTTAAATTTCATCTGGATTTGTTGTGCAAAGTGTATTATTTTCAATGGAGGGGGGGGGGGGATAACACTATTCCATTGGGAATACATGTTATTAAAACCGTATATCAAGGCACTATTAAACAATAATCGGTGTCTCGAAAATTAAGTGGGCCTTTAAAAATTCAAATATAATAATATTAATATAAATTAACTTTATGGCTCCAGCCATAAACGAAGTTACCAATTTCTTATTATTTCCCAAACTCCAGGCATAGTTATCTCCCATCGCTCTGATAACGTAGGGGGCGCTGCATGGAGTTTGATTATTTCCATGTACAAGACGTAATTAAATTAATTGACAGAGAGTTGATTGGGCTGCGCGTGACGTACATCGTGTAAAACTATGTTGTCCCCACATCCGGTTGTAACTAGCAGTCTGATTGGCTACAACGCCACGTTTAAATCGCCATGCCCCCCCCCCCGTCACCCTTGACAGCGGGGTATAATAGAACGTGCGCCAAACATCGGGGGTATATGAGCCCGTGAAACATCGGGGGTATATGAATGACCCTTGAACTGGCAGTTTCCACCAATCGTGACGTTGCTCTCGCACGCCGAATTTGACGTCACCTGACGCCGGATCCTTAGGTCAGCTACTGAATTATTCTTATTGGTGTGAATTAATCGGATAACCTATGAAAAACACACTTAAATTAAGGAGACATGGTTATTGTTGTGGGGACAAAATCGTTATCTCCGGCAACATCGTGGGGTACATGCATGGAGATTTAATACATGGATGTCTCTCGACATCCAGGTATTAAATCTCCATGTACCCCCGATGTAGACCCCGAAGCCACGACAAATAGTTTTCATGGCTGGCTCAACCGATTTTCGTGGCTGGTTAGCTAGCTAAGCCGGCTCAGTCACGACGTTCGTGGCTGACGAAATATGGCGGCTGAGCCGGCTGAGATGTTGTCATTCAGTGTATTCTCGTTTCCGAAATGTTCCTAATCCCCTGTTACCGGTTATAGACGCCGTTTTTTTTAGCGTTTGTGGTGAACCCGTAGAATTCCAGACCACACGTAATCTTTTGATGTTGGGCTTTTCCATTATGGCGAAAATTCACGAAGGACTGGTATGGATATACTATGTAATTTCCCATCTAATCGGTATAAGTAGTTACATTTGGGACTTCTGTCGACTTCAGACTGCTACCATCACTGCCATCTTGCGATATATGCATGCATCATTGAATGATGAACCCGATAGTAATGATATATAATATTTCAAACTATTTTCTATTCTTATGTGTAATATATATTGACAAATGCCAGCGATGTCCGAGACTGGGTGTTGTCGATACAAACAATTTATATTTTAACCTTTTCAATACCGAATGGATGCGCCCATTCAGATATATGAAAGCATGTATTGGGGTAGTCTATTCCACACTAAGGGGCCCGGTGTTCTGATAATATAACAACCATGCCGTGTCCATGCGAGCATATGCCAATATTAGGAAATGCGGTTTAGTTCTTTGCGATTCACAGTACAGTTGTGCTTGACATATAAGCCCATGCACATGGCTCAGCCATTTTACAATTCTGGTGGCGGAGATTTTAAAATGTGGCTGGCGTTAGAGATAATATGGCTGGCGACGGCTTGGGGCCAATATGGCTGGCGGCGGCGGCGTGCGATGGCGGCTTCGGGCTCTACCCCGATGTTGCCGAAGATAACTAATATTGATACGGGGCGTTAACCCAAATGGCCACTTACTGAATATACAATACAATTAATGTGTATCTGGGACTATTATGCACATACTATAACATTTATTTGATACATTTGGGACTATTATGCACATACTATAACATTTATTTGATACATTCGCCTGAAAACTGTACAAAAATATCTCGATGAGGAGCGTTCTATTTTTGCATTCCGGTTTATTATCTGCCACCATTCTGTTGACTTCATACTCAGCTTGCATTCCGGCTTATTATCTGCCACCATTATGTTGACTTCATACTCAGCAGACAGTCAATAGTTGGAATCTGGTTACCTTATTCTACGAATCAGAGAATATAGAAACAAACAACAACAACGTGTATGTACAGTACGTATACCCATTTAATGAGTATGTGTTTAGTACTCTTAAAATCTTGTTGACTAAAATATCTACTCAACAACAATATTATGGTTGAGCGATTTTTATTCCACGGTTGAGCGCTCAACAACTTTGCCAGACATTTAAATGTACTCAGTCCGATCAGACGCTCCTAAATTACTATTTCTTTGGCTTCGGGGGTTAAAAAATATTTAATTCGAGGAACCTACCCATCAACGCTCAGAGTGATCAGATTTCGATTTTTGAAGTTTGTTATTTTATTGTTTGTGGCCCAGAAACGCGCCGTAAAAAAAAATGGACTCGGTCAAAATTGCGGATGAAGATCGATAACTCTAAGATCAAGTGGTTATTATTACCACTTGATTTTAGAGTTACCCATCATCATCCGCCATTTTTCCGTTTGACTACGTGTTTCTGGGCCAATTATTAGTACACATCTCGAGAAATAACAAACTTCAAAAATCAATATCTGATGACTTTGAGCTTTGATGAGTGGGTTCCTCGACTCGAATCAAATATCAAATGATAAGTTTATATCATAACATAATTTCAAATTTTCAGCAGACAATTATTCATTCAATTCCCGATATTTCCATTTTGGTCAATAATTCGGGATATAGTCAATGTTAATCGAGATTTATACCCTTTACTCGGTTGTTGATCGATTTCACATTCAAAGTTGAGCAGAAAGTTTTACTCAACTCGGTGATTAGAACTATATTTTACTCAACAATTTAGTCAACCCTGATTGGAGCTATAATTATTTATACCCATGCTTTGAGATAAATATTTAGTCATCGAGTTATTCAGTGTATATATGCTATGTACACTTGTTAATTTGTGTATTTTATATGGCCAGGCAATCGAGAAAAACGCAACAAAAAAGTACGAGTCGATTTCTATAACCGTTAATTGACGCTTGTTTTGGGAATTAAATATGCATAATCCGAATTAAAGCTCACAAATTACTATTTCTTTAGATTCAGGGGTAAACAATATTTGATTCGAATCGAGGAACCCACCCATCAAAGCTCAGAGTGATCAGATAATGATTTTTGAAATTTGTTATTTCTCGAGTACTTATTTTTGGCTTGGAGAAAGTCGGTCTCGGACAAAATTTCGGATCAAGATGGATAACTCTAAAATCAAGTGGTAATACGGCAACATTTCGTGATACTCGCGTGATAATACGGCCATATCACGTTAAACAACATGTTGATAATTATTATTTTTTTGGGAAGTTGTATACGTTGTATATGCAAGGTTGACAGTGGTCAGCATTATTTTGTTGTAATTAATCGATTATGATAACTAAAGCGTATTTTGAAGAAATGTTGTTGTTATTGCAACTCGATGATATGGGGACCGTTTGATATGATTGAGTACCCTTTATCACCAAGAATTAACATTCGATGATATATATATATATATAATTTATTGAAACAAATCCAATTTGGATTTATGATTTCAATTTTACAAATAAATAAATGATTAATGATTAATAGAGGATACTAAATTTCAATGTCTTTGGATCGCACTGGAGTCTTCCGAAGCATAGTGGTGGATTATTCTGCTAGGTCGTGGGTAAATCTATTTTCGGATAGATGAAAGTCCAAAGTTTCGGTGAAATCCGTCAGTGTTGGTGATTCAACTACATAGTTATGTAGTTTGTTCAATTCGGTACACACTCGTTGTGAGAATGTGAATTTCCTTACGTTTTTAGTTTTCTGACTAACTTGCAGTTTGAAACCGTGACCCCGAGTTGCTCCGTAGGTATTGTATCATCCAGTTTGTTTTGTAAACTATCAGCGTCTGATCGGATTGAGTACCTTTAACCCTTTACCCAACAAACCGGCCAAAAACGCCCAAATAAAGCTTCATCAGCCTAAAATATCTTCGGTCTGTCTCAATAACACCATACAAATATGGATATCATTGGAACCGGTTCATTGACCACATTGTGATGGTTACAGTTATGCCCTGTGCCAATGCATTCTCTTATATATGCGAGTCGACCATAGGTCGCCTCGCATATATAAGAGAATGCATTGGCCTAAAAAAAAATATAATATTTTTCTACATTCTTTGACAATTTTTAATATGTTAAGCCAATGCATTCTCTTATATATGCGAGGCGACCTATGGTCGACTCGCATATATAAGAGAATGCATTGGCACACGGCCGTTCTGTTGGGTAAAGGGTTAATCACCAAGAACTAACATTCAATTAAAACAAGGCATGATTGCAGACTGAATATGTATTGGAACAAACGTTTGAAAGGATTCGCCATCTTGTTAGCCGCGGGGGCCGTAACCAATCAAACGTCACGACGTGTTTATATTATAATCAACGCGATAGCAATTCGGTATAAAGTCTACTTCCTCTCCCCGTTTATATACTCTAATCAACGCGATAGCAATTCGGTATAAAGTCTACTTCCTCTTCCCGTTTATATACTGAAGAAGCCAAATAATCAGACTCGATCTAGATTATAAATTGAGGTTATCGTTCTGAATATGAAACTATAAAAGGCTCCATCGAGAATCGGCGGAGGCGGAATGATACAATGAAACCACCTAAGGGTACCCAATTCGATTCGATGGTCTCCATACAGGGACACCGGAGAAGGGGGGGGGGCATGCGGGGGCACTTGCCCTGTCCCAGGGGAGTTCAGTGGGTACCCAAAAAGTGCCCCCTGACTGGTTTGCCCTCTTGCCCTTTGGTGTTTCCGGCGTCCCTGTCTCCATATCATGATCAGACTCCAACAACAACAACAGCAACATATTTTTGAAATGCCGCTTCAGTTATCAGAGTCGATTAATTGCTCAGAAATAATGCTAACCACGTGCAGTCATCTATCGTATTACAATTCCGTGATATACTACACGGAATGTCGGAAAGAAACGGAACAAAAAGTGGATGTGCCTGAAATAACACTGCACTGAAAAGCTCGCTGACTAACATTTTATTTATACAACAATTACTCAACGCCGGAGCTCCAAGTGAGGGTTGAGAAAACTTTCTACTTTGAAAGTGAAATCGACCAACACAAGTTGCGTTAATCAGTTTGAGATGAGTTGCATCAATTTTCTCGAAAACGAACTGTTGCATATCCAGAATGAGCGACCGAATTTGGATAATCTGAAAATTGGAAGATTTGAAATTATTCTGTAATATATATAGAGGATCTCCAACGGATCCTATAAATTCAGGTCAAAGCGTCATTCGAAAGAGTTTCGATAGCTCTTTCGGGGATGAGAAACCGATTTGCCGGCAAAAGACGCCTTCCGGGGTTTTTTCGAATCCGAAAATCACGAAAATCGGGGAATTCTGTTTTTAGGATCCTAAAATCCGATCCGCCGGTTAAAAAAAAAAAAAAAGTTTGTTTAAAACGCGTTTCGAGACCCTACGATGTCATTCCTGCAAAAATTATTAGGACCCGAAATGGGGAAAAAATTGAGAACTCAAAAATTGCGGGTTCAAAATTATTCCCCAATCCCCGGAGCGAGCGACGCTGATCCGGCCTGATCCGGGCTTTTTCGAGCGGGATTTCTTGGATCGGTCGATTACATAAGGTGGATGGTGGCCATATGAACGTCCACTCATAATTTGGTGTCGCAATGTCCAAAGAATTCGCACTGACAGCGTTTTACGTAAAATCGCGATCGGTTTTGCTGAATCCTGGCTCGCATATATGGTAGCCAGGTTAGAAATGATTGAACTGTAGTGCCCTCTGTGCGCCCTTAATGGGACAAATCCCCAATTAAAATTATCAATAACTGCAAAAGCAAGGCTGCACAATACAATAGCGTCCATTTAACTTAATAATTGTCCACAATAGAGGGCGCACCAATCAATTCCCCATTGAAACGAAACCCGACAATTTCCCCAATATCGGATAAGATTGACTCCTATATATGGTAGCTACCTAGGGTTTAGTTTTGGTGGGGAATTGAAATAATAACTCACATATTAGCGCTAATCGTGAGGTTATTTGGCCATATCGCATCGGTGAACATATGTGCGGAAGCATCGGTGATATTTATGATCGCCCCGTGTGACTATAGATGGGTTCTATAATATGGGATGCATTTATTGTCACATTGGAGATTTTCTCGAATTTAGTATTCGTGGGAAATCGGAATAACACGTCCTTTTTGAACGGCTTTTCTCGGATCGGTGATTTGACGACGAGTGTGGGTGGCTGCCTCAAATACCCATAGATACATTCCACCCTCACATAAATGGGGGGGGGGGGGTGGCACCCAATTGATAACTCTCTATATCATAATAATAGCGATGATATCTGGCCTAATCCGGGTTCTTCCGAACGAAATTTCTTGGATCGGTCGATTACATAAGGTGGACGGTGGCCATATAAACGTCCACTCATAATTTGGTGTCGCAATGTCCAAAGAATTCGCAGTGACAGCGCTTTATGTACAATCCCGATCGGTTTTGTTGAATGCTGGCTCGCATATATGGTAGCCAGGTTAGAAATAATTGAACTGTAATGTTCTCTGTGCGCCCATAATGGGACAAAACCCCACTTAAAATTAATAATAACTGCAAAAGTAAGGCTGCACAATACAATAGCGTCCATTTAACTTAATAATTGTCCACAATAGAGGACACACCAATCGATTCCCCATTGAAACGAAACCCGACAAATTCCCCAATATCGCATAAGATTGACTCCTATATATGGTAGCTACCTAGGGTTTAGTTTTGGTGGGGAATTGAAATAATAACTCACATATTAGCGCTAATCGTGAGGTTATTTGGCCATATCGTATTTGTGAACATATGTGCGGAAGTATCGGTGACATTTGTGATCGCCCCGTGTGACTATGTGTGGGTTTTATAAATATGGGATGCATTTTTTGTCACATTGGCGATTTTCTCGAATTTAGTATTCGTGGGGAATCGGAATAATAGGTCCTTTTTGAACGGGTTTTTTTTCGGATCGGTGATTTGACGGCGAGGGTGGGTGGCCGCCTCAAATACACATAATTACATCCCACCATCCCCGAAATGGTGGGGGGGGGGGGGGGTTGTCACCCAATTGATTACTCTCTATATCATAATAATAGCGATGATATCCGGCCTAATCCGGGTTCTTCCGAACGAAATTTCTTGGATCGGTCGATTACATAAGGTGGCCGGTGGCCATATGAACGTCCATTCATAATTTGGTGTCGCAATGTCCAAAGAATTCGCATTGATAGCGTTTTACGTAAAATCGCGATCGGTTTTTCTGAATCCTGGCTCGCATATAAGGTAGCCAGATTATAAATGATTGAACTGTACTGCTCTCTGTGAGCCCATAATGGGACAAAATCCCACTTAAAATTATCAATAACTGTAAAAGCAAGGCTGCACAATACAATAGCGTCCATTTAACTTAATGATTGTCCACAATAGAGGACACACCATTATATTCCCCATTGAAACGAAACCCGACAATTTCCCCAATATCGCGTAAGATTGACTCCTATATATGGTAGCTACCTAGGATTTAGTTTTGGTGGGGAATTGAAATAATAACTCACATATTAGCGCTAATCGTGAGGTTATTTGGCCATATCGTATTTGTGAACATATGTGCGGAAGTATCGGTGACATTTGTGATCACCCCGTGTGACTATATATGGGTTCTATAAATATGGGATGCATTTTTTGTCACATTGGGTATTTTCTCGGATTAGTATTCGTGGGGAATCGGAATAATAGGTCCTTTAATAACTGCAAAAGCAATGCTGCACAATACAATAGCGTCAATTTAACTTAACAATTGTCCACAATAGAGGGCACACCATTCGATTCCCCATTGAAACGAAACCCGACAAATTCCCCAATATCGCGTAAGATTGGCTCCTATATATGGTAGCCAGTTTAGAAATGATTGAACTGTACTGCTCTCTGTGCGCCCATAATGGGACAAAACCCCACTTAAAATTAATAATAACTGCAAACGTAAGGCTGCACAATACAATAGCGTCCATTTAACTTAATAATTGTCCACAATAGAGGACACACCAATCGATTCCCCATTGAAACGAAACCCGACAAATTCCCCAATATCGCATAAGATTGACTCCTATATATGGTAGCTACCTAGGGTTTAGTTTTGATGGGGAATTGAAATAATAACTCACATATTAGCGCTAATCGTGAGGTTATTTGGCCATATCGTATTTGTGAACATATGTGCGGAAGTATCGGTGACATTTGTGATCGCCCCGTGTGACTATGTGTGGGTTTTATGGGATGCATTTTTTGTCACATTGGGGATTTTCTCGAATTTAGTATTCGTGGGGAATCGGAATAATAGGTCCTTTTTGAACGGGTTTTTTTTCGGATCGGTGATTTGACGGCGAGGGTGGGTGGCCGCCTCAAATACACATAATTACATCCCACCATCCCCGAAATGGGGGGGGGGGGGGGTTGTCACCCAATTGATTACTCTCTATATCATAATAATAGCGATGATATCCGGCCTAATCCGGGTTCTTCCGAACGAAATTTCTTGGATCGGTCGATTACATAAGGTGGCCGGTGGCCATATGAACGTCCATTCATAATTTGGTGTCGCAGTGTCCAAAGAATTCGCATTGATAGCGTTTTACGTAAAATCGCGATCGGTTTTTCTGAATCCTGGCTCGCATATAAGGTAGCCAGATTATAAATGATTGAACTGTACTGCTCTCTGTGAGCCCATAATGGGACAAAATCCCACTTAAAATTATCAATAACTGTAAAAGCAAGGCTGCACAATACAATAGCGTCCATTTAACTTAATGATTGTCCACAATAGAGGGCACAACATTATATTCCCCATTGAAACGAAACCCGACAATTTCCCCAATATCGCGTAAGATTGACTCCTATATATGGTAGCTACCTAGGATTTAGTTTTGGTGGGGAATTGAAATAATAACTCACATATTAGCGCTAATCGTGAGGTTATTTGGCCATATCGTATTTGTGAACATATGTGCGGAAGTATCGGTGACATTTGTGATCACCCCGTGTGACTATATATGGGTTCTATAAATATGGGATGCATTTTTTGTCACATTGGGTATTTTCTCGGATTAGTATTCGCGGGGAATCGGAATAATAGGTCCTTTAATAACTGCAAAAGCAATGCTGCACAATACAATAGCGTCAATTTAACTTAACAATTGTCCACAATAGAGGGCACACCATTCGATTCCCCATTGAAACGAAACCCGACAAATTCCCCAATATCGCGTAAGATTGAATTGGCTCCTATATATGGTAGCCAGTTTAGAAATGATTGAACTGTACTGCTCTCTGTGCGCCCATAATGGGGCAAAACCCCACTTAAAATTATCAATAACTGCAAAAGCAAGACTGCACAATACAATAGCGTCCATTTAACTTAATAATTGTCCAGAATAGAGGGCACACCAATCGATTTCCCATTGAAACGAAACCCGACAAATTCCCCAATATCGCGTAAGATTGACTCCTATATATGGTAGCTACCTAGGGTTTAGTTTTGGTGGGGAATTGAAATAATAACTCACATATTAGCGCTAATCGTGAGGTTATTTGGCCATATCGTATTTGTGAACATATGTGCGGAAGTATCGGTGACATTTGTGATCGCCCCGTGTGACTATATAGATTGGTTCTATAAATATGGGATGCATTTTTGTCACATTGGGGATTTTCTCGAATTTAATATTCGTGGGGAATCGGAAAAATAGGTCCTTTTTGAACGGGTTTTTTTCGGATCGGTGATTTGACGGCGAGGGTGGGTGGCCGCCACAAATACACATAATTACATCCCACCATCCCCGAAATGGGGGGGGGGGTGGTTGTCACCCAATTGATTACTCTCTATATCATAATAATAGCGATGATATCCGGCCTAATCCGGGTTCTTCCGAACGAGATTTCTTGGATCGTTCGATTACATAAGGTGACCGGTGGCCATATGAACGTTCACTCATAAAATGGTGTCGCAATGTCCAAATAATTCGCAGGGACGGCGTTTTACGTCGTAAAATCGGGATCGGATTTGCTGAATCCTAGCTCGCATATATTTGGTAGCCAGATTAGAAGTGAATGAACCGCAGTGCTCTCTGTGTGCCCATAATGGGACAAAACCCCACTCAAAATTATCAATAACTGCAAAAGCACGGCTGCAAAACACAATAGCGTCTATTTAACTTAATAATTGTCCACAATAGAGGGCACACCAATCGATTCCCCATTGAAACGAAACCCGACAAATTCCCCAATATCGCGTCAGGTTGATTCCTATATATGGTAGCTACCTAGGATTTAGTTTTGGTGGGGAATTGAAATAATAATTCACATATTAGCGCTAATCGTGAGGAAGTATCGGTGACATTTGTGATCGCCTCGTGTGACTATAGATGGGTTCTATAAATCTGGTCCATACCACATTTTCACCCCCGCAGGTGGTACTCCCGTGGTGATGGGTGGGGATCGGGGTATTTCTTGGGTGTATTTGGGGCGGGACACCGTGGTGAAGGATGGGGTCTGGGTGTTTCTATGGTGTATTTGGGGCGGGTCACCGACCCATGCTGTCAAATCCGTCGAAATCTTTTCCCTTGTGGAAAATATTCCATATCCCATTTTCACCCCCCTGGGGCGGGTACCACCGGGGTGATTGGTGGGGTCGGGGGTTTCCTATGGTGTATTTGTGGCTGGCCACCGACCCATGCCGTCAAATCGGTTGAAATCCTTACCGTTTGCGAAAATGTTTCATACCCCATTTTCACACCCTCGGGCTGGTACCTCCGGGTTGATTGGTGGGGTCGAGGTGTTTCTATGGTGTATTTGGGGTGGGCCACCCACCCATGCCATCAAATCGGTTGAAGTCCTTAGCTTTCTCGAAAATGGTCCATACCCCATTTTCATCTCGGGGTGGCCACCGATCCATGCCGTCAAATCGGTCGAAATCCTTACAATTCTCGAAAATGGTCCATACCCAATTTTTACCCCCTCGGGCTGGTACCTCCGGTTGTGATTGGTGGTGTCGGGGTGTTTCGAGGGTGAGGTTTTGGCGGGCCACCCTCCCATCTATTCAAATCGGTCGAAATCCTTTCCTTTTCGAAAATGGTCGATACCTCATTTTCACCCCCTTGCGTGGTACCCCCAGCTGACAGGTTGGTGTGGTTTTTCTGTGATGTATTTCATGCAGGCCACCCACCCGAATTGCCGTCAAATTGGTCGAAATACTTACCGTTCTCGAAAATGGTCCATACCCAATGTTCACCCCCTTGGATTGTTACCCCCCCCCCCCCCGGGTGATGGGTGGAGTTCGGGTGTTTCTAGTTTGTATTTTGGGCGGGCCACTCACCCATGACGACAAATCGGTCGAAATTCTTACCGTTCTCGAAAAATGGTCCATACCCCATTTTCACCCATCGGGTGGTACCCCCGGTTGTGGGGTGTTTCTATTGTGTATTTGGGGTGTGCCACCCGCCCATAACGTCAAATCGGTTGAAATACTTACGGTTCTCGAATATTTCCATACTCCATTTTTACCCCCTCGGGGTGGTACCCCAGGGGATGATGGTTGGGGTAGGTGTGTTTCTCGTGTGTATTTGTGGCTGGCCACCCACCCACGCCGTCAAATCAGTTGAAATCCTTACCGTTCTCAAAAATGGTCCATACCCCATATTTACCCCCTTGGGTGGTAGCCTACCTCCCACGGGTGATGATGAGGGTTGGGTGTGTGTAGGGTGTGTTTGTGGCAGGCCACCCACTCATACCGCCAAATCGGTCGAAATCCGTAACGTAAAATGGTCCATACCACATGCTCATCACCTTGGGGTGTACCCCCGTGGTGAACGATGGGGGGTCTGGGTGCTTCTAGGGTGTATTTGGGGCGGGTCACCGACCCATGCCGTAAAATCGGTCGAAATCTTTTCCGTTATCGAAAATATTCCATAACCCATTTTCACCCCCCCCCCTCGGACGGGTACCACCGGGGTGATTGGTGGGGTCGGGGGTTTCCTATGGTGTATTTGTGGCTGGCCACCGACCCATGCCGTCAAATCGGTCGAAATCCTTACCGTTCTCGAAAATGTTCAGTACCCCATTTTCACCCCATCGGGCTGGTACATCCGGGATGATTGGTGGAGTCGGGGTGTTTCTATGATGTATTTGGGGTGGGCCACACACCCATGCCATCAAATCGGTTGAAGTCCTTAGCTTTCTCGAAAATGGTCCATACCCCATTTTCATCTCGGGGTGGCCACCGATCCATGCCGTCAAATCGGTCGAAATCCTTACAATTCTCGAAAATGGTCCATACCCCATTTTTACCCCCTCGGGCTGGTACCTCCGGTGGCGATTGGTGGTGTCGGGGTGTTTCGAGGGTGTGGTTTTGGCGGGCTACCCTCCCATCTAGTTAAATCGGTCGAAATACTTTCCTTTTCGAAAATGGTCGATACCTCATTTTCCCCCCCCTTGCGTGGTACCCCCAGCTGACAGGTTGGTGTGGTTTTTCTGTGATGTATTTCATGCAGGCCACCCACCCGAAATGCCGTCAAATTGGTCGAAATACTTACCGTTCTCGAAAATGGTCCATACCCAATGTTCACCCCCTTGGAGTGTTACCCCCCCCCCCCGGGTAATGGTGAGATTCGGGTGTTTCTAGGTTGTATTTTGGGCGGGCCACCCACCCATGACGTAAAATCGGTCGAAATCCTTACCGTTCTCGAAAATGGTCCAAACCCCATTTTCACCCCTCGGGTGGTACTCCCCGGTTGTGGGGTGTTTCTATTGTGTATTTGGGGTGTGCCAACCGCCCATAACGTCAAATCGGTTGAAATCCTTACCGTTCTCGATTATTGTCCATACTCCATTTTTAACCGTCGTGGTGTTACCACAGGAGATGATGGTTGGGGTAGGTGTGTTTCTAGTGTATATTTGTGGCTGGCCACCCACCCACGCCGTAAAATCAGTTGAAATCCTTACCGTCCTCGAAAATGGTCCATACCCCATGTTCACCCCTCGGGTGGTACCCACGGTGGTGATGGGTGTGCGATCGTGTGTTTCTATGGTGTATTTGGGTAAGCCATCCACCCGTGCCGTCAAATCGGTTAATGTCCTTACCTTTCTCGAAAATGGTCCATACCCCATTTTCATCTCCTCGGGGTGGTACCGCCGGGGTGATGGGTGGGGGTCGGGGTGTTTCCAGGGTCTATTTTGGGCGGGTCACCCACACATGCCGTCAAACTGGTTGAAATATTTACCGTTCTCGAAAATGGTCCATACCCCATTTTACCCCCCTCGGGTGGTAGCCTACCTCCCGTTGGTGATGATGGGCGTCGGGACGTTTGTAGAGCGTGTTTTTGGCGGGCAACCCATGCATACCGTCAAATCGGTCGAAATCGTTACCGTTCTCGAAAATGGTCCATACCCCATGTTCACCCCCTCGGGGTGGTACCCCCGTGGTGATGGACGGGGGTATGGGTTTTTCTATGGAGTATAGAGGCGGGCCACCCACCCAAATGCCATCAATCGGTCGAAATCCGTACCGTTCTCGAAAATGGTCCATACCCAATGTTTACCCCTCGGAGTGTTACCCCCCGGTGATGGGTGGGGTTCGGGTGTTTCTATGGTTTATTTGGGGCGGGTCACCCACCTATGCCGTCAAATCGGTCGATGTCCTTACCGTTCTCGAAAATGGTCCGTTCCCATTTTCACCCCATCGGGTTGTACCACCGGGAGTGATGTTGAGGGGCGAGGGGTGTTTATATTGTGCATTTGGTGTGCCACGCGCCCATAACATCAAATCGGTCGAAATCCTTACCGTTCTCGAAAATGTTCAGTACCCCATTTTCACCCCATCGGGCTGGTACATCCGGGATGATTGGTGGAGTCGGGGTGTTTCTATGATGTATTTGGGGTGGGCCACACACCCATGCCATCAAATCGGTTGAAGTCCTTAGCTTTCTCGAAAATGGTCCATACCCCATTTTCATCTCGGGGTGGCCACCGATCCATGCCGTCAAATCGGTCGAAATCCTTACAATTCTCGAAAATGGTCCATACCCCATTTTTACCCCCTCGGGCTGGTACCTCCGGTGGCGATTGGTGGTGTCGGGGTGTTTCGAGGGTGTGGTTTTGGTGGGCTACCCTCCCATCTAGTTAAATCGGTCGAAATCCTTTCCTTTTCGAAAATGGTCGATACCTCATTTTCACCCCCTTGCGTGGTACCCCCAGCTGACAGGTTGGTGTGGTTTTTCTGTGATGTATTTCATGCAGGCCACCCACCCGAAATGCCGTCAAATTGGTCGAAATACTTACCGTTCTCGAAAATGGTCCATACCCAATGTTCACCCCCTTGGAGTGTTACCCCCCCCCCCCGGGTGATGGTGAGATTCGGGTGTTTCTAGGTTGTATTTTGGGCGGGCCACCCACCCATGACGTCAAATCGGTTGAAATTCTTACCGTTCTCGAAAATGGTCCAAACCCCATTTTCACCCCTCGGGTGGTACTCCCCGGTTGTGGGGTGTTTCTATTGTGTATTTGAAGTGTGCCAACCGCCCATAACGTCAAATCGGTTGAAATCCTTACCGTTCTCGATTATTGTCCATACTCCATTTTTAACCGTCGTGGTGTTACCACAGGAGATGATGGTTGGGGTAGGTGTGTTTCTAGTGTATATTTGTGGCTGGCCACCCACCCACGCCGTAAAATCAGTTGAAATCCTTACCGTCCTCGAAAATGGTCCATACCCCATGTTCACCCCTCGGGTGGTACCCACGGTGGTGATGGGTGTGCGATCGTGTGTTTCTATGGTGTATTTGGGTAAGCCATCCACCCGTGCCGTCAAATCGATTAATGTCCTTACCTTTCTCGAAAATGGTCCATACCCCATTTTCATCTCCTCGGGGTGGTACCGCCGGGGTGATGGGTGGGGGTCGGGGTGTTTCCAGGGTCTATTTTGGGCGGGTCACCCACACATGCCGTCAAACTGGTTGAAATACTTACCGTTCTCGAAAATGGTCCATACCCCATTTTACCCCCCTCGGGTGGTAGCCTACCTCCCGTTGGTGATGATGGGCGTCGGGACGTTTGTAGAGCGTGTTCTCGAAAATGGTCCGTTCCCATTTTCACCCCATCGGGTTGTACCCCCGGGAGTGATGTTGAGGGGCGAGGGGTGTTTATATTGTGCATTTGGTGTGCCACGCACCCATAACATCAAATCGGTCGAAATCCTTATCGTTCGCGAAAATGGTCCATACCCCATTTCCACCTTCTCGGTTGGTACCCCCGGGGTGATGGGTGGGGATCGGGGTGTTTCTATGAAGTATTTGGTGAAGTATTTTCACCCCCTTGCGTGGTACCCCCCAGCTGACAGGTTGTTGTGGTTTTTCTGTGATGTATTTCATGCGGGCCACCCACCCAAAATGCCGTCAAATTGGTCGAAATACTTACCGTTCTCGAAAATGGTCCATACCCAATGTTCACCCCCTTGGATTGTTACCCCCCCCCCCCGGGTAATGGTGGGGTTCGGGTGTTTCTAGGTTGCAGTTTGGGCGGGCCACCCACCCATGACGTCAAATCGGTTGAAATCTTTACAGTTCTCGAAAATTGTCCATATTCCATTTTTACCCCCTCGGGGTGGTACCACAGGAGATGATGGTTGGGGTAGGTGTGTTTCTAGTGTGTATTTGTGGCTGGCCACCCACCCACGCCGTCAAATCAGTTGAAATCCTTACCGTTCTCAAAAATGGTCCATACCCCATATTTACCCCTTGGGTGGTAGCCTACCTCCCACGGTGATGATGGGGGTTGGGTGTGTGTAGGGTGTGTTTGTGGCAGGCCACCCATTCATACCGCCAAATCGGTCGAAATCCGTAACGTTCTCGAAAATGTTCCATACCATAATCATGCTCATCACCTTGGGTGTACCCCCGTTGTGAGGGATGGGGTCTGGGTGTTTCTAGGGTGTATTTGGGGCTGGCCACAGACCCATGCCGTCAAATCGGTCGAAATCTTTTCCGTTGTCGAAAATATTCCATACCCAATTTTCACCCCCTCGGGCGGGTACCACCGGGCTGATTGGTATGGTCGGGGTGTTTCTATGGTCTATTTGGGTGGGCCACCGATCCATGCCGTCAAATCGGTCGAAATCCTTACAATTCTCGAAAATGGTCCATACCCCATTTTCACCCCCTCGGGCTGGTACCTCCGGTGGTGATTGGTGGTGTCGGGCTGTTTCGAGGGTGTGGTTTTGGCGGACCACCCTCCCATCTAGTCAAATCGGTCGAAATCCTTTGGTGTGGTTTTTCTGTGATGTATTTGATTCGGGCCACCCACCCAAAATGCCGTCAAATCGGTGGAAATACTTACCGTTCTCGAAAATGGTCCATACCCAATGTTCACCCCTTTGGAGTGTTACCCCCCCCCCCCTCCCACCGGTGATGGGTGGGGTTCGGGTGTTTCTAGGTTGTATTTTGGGCGGGCCACCCACCCATGACGTCAAATCGGTCGAAATCCTTACCGTTCTCGAATATTGTCCATACTCCATTTTTACCCCCTCGGGGTGGTACCCCAGGGGATGATGGCTGGGGTAGGTGTGTTTCTAGTTTGTATTTGTGGCTGGCCACCCACGCACGCCGTCAAATCAGTTGAAATCCTTACCGTTTTCGAAAATGGTCCATACCCCATGTTCACCCCTCGGGTGGTACCCACGGTGGTGATGGGTGTGCGATCGTGTGTTTCTATGGTGTATTTGGGTAAGCCATCCACCCGTGCCGTCAAATCGGTTGAAGTCCTATTCTTTCTCGAAAATGGTCCATACCCCATTTGCATCTCCTCGGGGTGGTACCGCCGGGGTGATGGGTGGGGATCGGGGTGTTTCCATGGTCTATTTTGGGCGGGTCACCCACACATGCCGTCAAACTGGTTGAAATCTTTACCGTTCTCGAAAATGGTCCATACCCCATTTTACCCCCCTCGGGTGGTAGCCTACCTCCCGTGGATGATGATGGGGGTCGGGACGTTTGTATGGCGTGTTTTGGGCGGGCAACCAATTCATACCGTCAAATCGGTCGAAATCCTTACCGTACTCGAAAATGGTCCATACCCCATGTTCACCCCCTCGGGGTGGTACCCCCGTGGTGATGGATGGGGGTATGGGTGTTTCTATGGTGTATTTGGAGCGGGCCACCCACCCATGCCGTCAAATCGGTCGAAACCCTTACCGTTCTCTAAAATGGTCCATACCCCATTTTCACACCTCGAAGTGGTACCTCCGGGTGATTGGAGGGGTCGGAGTGTTTCTAGGGTGGTGTTTTGGCGGGCCACTCTGCCATCTAGTCAAATCGGTCGAAATTCTTACCTTCTCGAAAATGGTCGATACATGTACCTCATTTTTACCCCCTTGGGAGGTACCCCCAGCTGACAGGTGCTGGGGTGTTTCTATGGTGTATAGAGGCGGGACACCCACCCAAATGCCATCAAATCGGTCGAAATCCGTACCGTTCTCGAAAATGGTCCATACCCAATGTTTACCCCTTTGGAGTGTTACCACACCTCCCCCGGGTGATGGGTGGGGTTCGGGTGTTTCTAGGTTGTATTTTGGGCGGGCCACACACCCATGACGTCAAATCGGTCGAAATCCTTACCGTTCTCGAAAATGATCCATACCCCATTTTCACCACTCGTGTGGTACTCACCGGTTGTGGAGTGTTTCTATTGTGTATTGGGTGTGTCACCCGCCCATAACGTCAAATCGGTTGAAATCCTTACCGACCTCGAATATTGTCCATACTCCATTTTTACCCCCTCGGGGTGGTACCCCAGGGGATGATGGTTGGGGTAGGTGTGTTTCTAGTTTGTATTTGTGGCTGGCCACCCACCCACGCCGTAAAATCAGTTGAAATCCTTACCGTTCTCGAAAATGGTCCATACCCCATGTTCACCCCTCGGGTGGAACCCACGGTGGTGATGGGTGTGCGATCGTGTGTTTCTATGGTGTATTTGGGTAAGCCATCCACCCGTGCCGTCAAATCGGTTAATGTTCTTACCTTTCTCGAAAATGGTCCATACCCCATTTTCATCTCCTCGGGGTGGTACCGCCGGGGTGATGGGTGGGGGTCGGGGTGTTTCCAGGGTCTATTTTGGGCGGGTCACCCACACATGCCGTCAAACTGGTTGAAATATTTACCGTTCTCGAAAATGGTCCATACCCCATTTTACCCCCCTCGGGTGGTAGCCTACCTCCCGTTGGTGATGATGGGCGTCGGGACGTTTGTAGAGCGTGTTTTTGGCGGGCAACCCATTCATACCGTCAAATCGGTCGAAACCCTTACCGTTCTCGAAAATGGTCCATACCCCATGTTCACCCCCTCGGGGTGGTACCCCCGTGGTGATGGACGGGGGTATGGGTTTTTCTATGGAGTATAGAGGCGGGCCACCCACCCAAATGCCATCAATCGGTCGAAATCCGTACCGTTCTCGAAAATGGTCCATACCCAATGTTTACCCCTCGGAGTGTTACCCCCCGGTGATGGGTGGGGTTCGGGTGTTGCTATGGTTTATTTGGGCGGGTCACCCACACATTCCGTCAAATCGGTCGATGTCCTTACCGTTCTCGAAAATGGTCCGTTCCCATTTTCACCCCATCGGGTTGTACCCCCGGGAGTGATGTTGAGGGGCGAGGGGTGTTTATATTGTGCATTTGGTGTGCCACGCGCCCATAACATCAAATCTGTCGAAATCCTTATCGTTTGCGAAAATGGTCCATACCCCATTTCCACCTTCTCGGTTGGTACCCCCGGGGTGATGGGTGGGGATCGGGTGTTTCTATGAAGTATTTGGTGAAGTATTTTCACCCCCCCCCCTTGCGTGGTACCTCCCAGCTGACAGGTTGTTGTGGTTTTTCTGTGATGTATTTCATGCGGGCCACCCACCCAAAATTCCGTCAAATTGGTCGAAATACTTACCGTTCTCGAAAATGGTCCATACCCAATGTTCACCCCCTTGGATTGTTACCCCCCCCCCCCGGGTAATGGTGGGGTTTGGGTGTTTCTAGGTTGCAGTTTGGGCGGGCCACCCACCCATGACGTCAAATCGGTTGAAATCTTTACCGTTCTCGAAAATTGTCCATATTCCATTTTTACCCCCTCGGGGTGGTACCACAGGAGATGATGGTTGGGGTAGGTGTGTTTCTAGTGTGTATTTGTGGCTGGCCACCCACCCACGCCGTCAAATCAGTTGAAATCCTTACCGTTCTCAAAAATGGTCCATACCCCATATTTACCCCTTGGGTGGTAGCCTACCTCCCACGGTGATGATGGGGGTTGGTGTGTGTAGGGTGTGTTTGTGGCAGGCCACCCATTCATACCGCCAAATCGGTCGAAATCCGTAACGTTCTCGAAAATGTTCCATACCATAATCATGCTCATCACCTTGGGTGTACCCCCGTTGTGAAGGATGGGGTCTGGGTGTTTCTAGGGTGTATTTGGGGCTGGCCACAGACCCATGCCGTCAAATCGGTCGAAATCTTTTCCGTTGTCGAAAATATTCCATACCCAATTTTCACCCCCTCGGGCGGGTACCACCGGGCTGATTGGTATGGTCGGGGTGTTTCTATGGTCTATTTGGGTGGGCCACCGATCCATGCCGTCAAATCGGTCGAAATCCTTAAAATTCTCGAAAATGGTCCATACCCCATTTTCACCCCCTCGGGCTGGTACCTCCGGTGGTGATTGGTGGTGTCGGGCTGTTTCGAGGGTGTGGTTTTGGCGGACCACCCTCCCATCTAGTCAAATCGGTCGAAATCCTTTGGTGTGGTTTTTCTGTGATGTATTTGATTCGGGCCACCCACCCAAAATGCCGTCAAATCGGTCGAAATACTTACCGTTCTCGAAAATGGTCCATACCCAATGTTCACCCCTTTGGAGTGTTACCCCCCACCTCCCACCGGTGATGGGTGGGGTTCGGGTGTTTCTAGGTTGTATTTTGGGCGGGCCAACCACCCATGACGTCAAATCGGTCGAAATCCTTACCGTTCTCGAATATTGTCCATACTCCATTTTTACCCCCTCGGGGTGGTACCCCAGGGGATGATGGCTGGGGTAGGTGTGTTTCTAGTTTGTATTTGTGGCTGGCCACCCACGCACGCCGTCAAATCAGTTGAAATCCTTACCGTTTCGAAAATGGTCCATACCCCATGTTCACCCCTCGGGTGGTACCCACGGTGGTGATGGGTGTGCGATCGTGTGTTTCTATGGTGTATTTGGGTAAGCCATCCACCCGTGCCGTCAAATCGGTTGAAGTCCTATCCTTTCTCGAAAATGGTCCATACCCCATTTTCATCTCCTCGGGGTGGTACCGCCGGGGTGATGGGTGGGGATCGGGGTGTTTCCATGGTCTATTTTGGGCGGGTCACCAACACATGCCGTCAAACTGGTTGAAATCTTTACCGTTCTCGAAAATGGTCCATACCCCATTTTATCCCCCTCGGGTGGTAGCCTACCTCCCGTGGATGATGATGGGGGTCGGGACGTTTGTATGGCGTGTTTTGGGCGGGCAACCCATTCATACCGTCAAATCGGTCGAAATCCTTACCGTTCTCGAAATTGGTCCATACCCCATGTTCACCCCCTCGGGGTGGTACCCCCGTGGTGATGGATGGGGGTATGGGTGTTTCTATGGTGTATTTGGAGCGGGCCACCCACCCATGCCGTCAAATCGGTCGAAACCCTTACCGTTCTCTAAAATGGTCCATACCCCATTTTCACACCTCGGGGTGGTACCTCCGGGTGATTGGAGGGGTCGGAGTGTTTCTAGGGTGGTGTTTTGGCGGGCCACTCTGCCATCTAGTCAAATCGGTCGAAATTCTTACCTTCTCGAAAATGGTCGATACATGTACCTCATTTTCACCCCCTTGTGAGGTACCCCCAGCTGACAGGTGGTGGGGTGTTTCTATGGTGTATAGAGGCGGGCCACCCACCCAAATCGGTCGAAATCCGTACCGTTCTCGAAAATGGTCCATACCCAATGTTTACCCCTCGGAGTGTTAACCCCTCCCCCCCCCCCCCGGGTGATGGGTGGCCAAGCGCCCATAACATCAAATCGGTCGAAATCCTTACCGTTTGCGAAAATGGTCCATACCCCATTTCCACCTTCTCGATTGGTACCCCCGAGGTGATGGGTGGGGGATCGGGGTGTTTCTATGGAGTATTTGGTGGGGACCACCCATACCGTGAAATTGGTTGAAATCCTTACCATTCTCGAAAATGATCCATACCCCATTTGCATCCCTTCGGTGGTACCCCCGGAGGGGGGGTGGGGATCGGGGTATTTCCAGGGTGTATTTGGGGTGGGCCACCCACTCATTCCGTTAAATTGGTCGAAATCCTTACCTTTCTCGAATATTTTCCATACCCCATTTCACCCCCTCGTGTGGTACCCCCCCCCCCCCCCACCGAGGATGATGGTTGTGGGTAAGGGTGTATTTGTGGCTGGCCACCCACCTATCCCGTCAAATCGGTTGTAATCCTCACCGTTCTCGAAAATAGTCCTTACCCCATTTTCACCCCTCGTTGTGGTACCCCCGGTGTGATGGGTGGGGATCGGTGTGTTTACAAATGGCATTTTACAATCAAATTATAACATGATAATATAGCATGTAAAGCATATAAAAATAGCCGAAATCAGAACTGATCAAACAGCTGAGTATAACTCTTTCACTATTATCCTAGATGTGGAAATGTTCGGACCAATTGTCATAACATGATTACTGTAAACATTACAATTCTGTGATTTGAATCGCCAATACTGTTCAAATCTATGAAAATATATTCTTTTTGTTTCAACAATGAGAACTGTATAGTTAGGTCTTGGCTTTTTCCAGTTAGTATTGGGAATGGACACTGCATCACACCCTCCAATCGCGCAACCATTGCAGGTCACGTCCCTGCTACAGCGTACCATTTGGCTATTAACTATAGACCACAATTTCCGAAACATCCCTCCGTGTTCGTAAGATGTTATTCATTTAAATTTAGTTATAATAACATACACGAACCAGATCCCATCTATATGTCCGACAAAAGGAGAACCATAACTTATGTCTTAATTTTAGGATTTTTCTTAAGAACCTCACGTTAGACTAAAGTTAAGACAAAAATTAAGACTATATTAAGTAAGACACTGTTCGTGAAACGCACTTACGACTGAAGTTTGAACTTAAGACCATCTTACGTCCCAACTATGTCAGTTGCTTTTATGAAACTGGGCCTAGCCATAATCAAGTATGACAAGGAGTATGATTGATGGGCTATTACAGTCTATTACCTGGTTAGTTTGATATCGACTGCGATATGAGCCCGAGGTAACGACCGTAACGTCGTATCGGTGTGAAGTATGGCACTGACGAGCAATAGCACAGTCAGAAATTGCAACGCATTCCAGATCATATATTATATACCCATGATTGCAATTATGGAATATAACATATTTTGGTTTCACGAATGACCAACTCATAATTCCGTTAAAACAACTAATCCTTCAAATTATGAAAACTATATAAGGCTTATCACTGAAGGTTTCTCATGCATATCACCATAATTCCCAACCACATCTTTTACCGGACTCGGCCTCCGGGTCGCAGTTCGACTTCTTTTCCTCTCAAAAAATTCACGTTTCTATAAATAAAACGACCATGTCCCACTGTATACCAAGAAATGCGGCACATTATACGCGGAGCGCGAAATAAGGTTCTTATGAATATTCCTAGGTCCGATATATTTTGGTCGATAACATACTGACCAAGTAGTATAATAATATTAACAATATGTCACTATTAGCCAGTCAAAATCATATACTAATAGTTCGAATGTGACATTCCGGTAGATTTTTCGGATTAGACTGGCAAGGTAGTGTCATCTTTTGTTTGTACATGTATATCGGTGATTGATATTTATATATTATGACGAATGGAATAACAGTAGGATGATGTAATAAAATTATACATTTTATGGTATTTTATTTTATTCGGATATCAATATTTTGTATATACACCAAATAAACTATATAACAAGTGTGTGAGATGTGTGTGTGTGTGTGTGTGAGGGTGTGTGTGAGGGTGTGTGTGTGTGTGAGGCTCTATGTGTGGGGCGTGAGATAGCGAGATTGTGTGTGTGTTTATCTGTCACGATTTTGGCGCGTTTAAAATTATAGCTCGCTCATGTCCGATTTCACACAAATTTTCACTAACCATGCTCTTAAATATTCGTTAATGGGCAACTAAACCACAAACACTGTATACCATAAGTGTTTATTGGATTGCCAGTCAACAATGTCGGATGGGGCACACTTAAGCATGTGGTCGAATCGTTGAATTATGCAATCTTATCAGCAACGATATTATATATTGGCTCAAGTTACCACATCTGTTGATAGAGTTGGGATTCTTTTCTCGATCTAGCAAAACAGCGCCTATATCTGTGGGAGAGTTAGATTCCTTTCTCGATCTGGAGAGATCTAGCTCCATCTCTTGTAACAATAGTTTCCCGTTTTATTTGTAAAGCACATCCATTGTCAAGAGTGTTCAATGTCGTACAGCGCACGGGTTGTGTTTCTTGGTCAACACACGCCCAACTGGATTTTCCAGTTAACCCATTGGATGTGGTGCTCTAAGTTGGTCAGAGCATTGGAATATAGTTATTTACCAGAATACAAAAACGTTATCTGGAGCATAGCTCAATATGGCAGTTTGCACCTCAAAATACATGTTTCCCTTTTTAAGTTTTCCCGGTATCGAAATAGGTCTTTACATGATTGAACTACATTTCTGTAGGCATTGCCTGTGCCTGCATGTCGCATTGGAGTAAACAAAACACAATTTTAACACGGCATTTGGTTCCCAAACAACAGCCATATGCACGGCATGGAACAGAAAAGAGCGTTCCGTGTTAGTCTATTCCTGATTGGTAATAATAAAGAGCGTTTTGTTTCACTTTTGTGCGATAAGTTGAAAACGACTACGAAATGGCGGTGACAATGAACATGATTTTTTTCTGAGCATATAAAGCCAGCATAATATTAATTCGTGCTCGCCAATTTACCCTTTTGACGATTTAATAAAGTATGTATAGTTACAACTAATCGCCCGATTCCGGACATTCTTACTAATAAGTGGGTTTCATAATACTCGGGTACACAGGCGCTGGTGAAATTTCACAAAAAGGCAGTATTATGTGTTAAAGTATTGGTCCCATGTTACATTTCCGAGTTCTAATTACAATAAAGTTGCCTTGTCCGATTTGACACTATACAGCCGTCATGGCTATATCCTACATTGACCAGAAAATAATTAGATTGGGCATATGGACTCATTAGTGAGAGGTTGTCGTGCATGGCCAGATGTGGACTTTCGAAAGAAGTTTAACACGCTTTGATTTTTTTCAGCCTAGAATATATAACGGTATGTTATAATCTGTGTTATTTTCGGTTAGAAAACAATAAGTGTTATCGTGCATGTAGCTAATCTATGTGTAGAGAGTGTCTTTCTCATATCCCAAATGAACTATATAAATATGTAATGTGGATTGCCAAGCTGCACATTTTTACTTATTTCAGCCAACATGACTATCTCAAATGGGTCACTAATTACATTTTCACTAATCATGCTCTTAAATATTCATTAATGTGCAACTAAACCACAGACACTGTATACCATACGTGTTTATTGGAGTGCCAGTCAACAATGTCGGATGGGGCACACTTAAGCATGTGGTCGAATCGTTGAATTATGCAATCTTATCAGCAACGATATTATATATTGTCTCACGTTACCACATCTGTTGATAGAGTTGGGATTCTTTTCTCGATCTAGCAAGACAGCGCCTATATCTGTTGGGAGAGTCAGATTCTTTTCTCGATCTGGAGAGATCTAGCTCCATCTCTTGTAACAATAGTTTCCCGTTTTATTTGTAAATCACATCCATTGTCAAGAGTGTTCAATGTCGTACAGCGCACGGGTTGTGTTTCTTGGTCAACACACGCCCAACTGGATTTTCCAGTTAACCCATTGGATGTGGTGCTCTAAGTTGGCCAGAGCATTGGAATATAGTTATTTACCAGAATAAAAAAAACGTTATCTGGAGCATAGCTCAATCCAGAAAAAAAATTAATTCCAATTTTTGTTTTAATCTAAAGCCATATGGCAGTTTGCACCTCAAAATACATGTTTCCCTTTTTAAGTTTTCCCGGTATCGAAATAGGTCTTTACATGATTGAACTACATTTCTGTAGGCATTGCCTGTGCCTGCATGTCGCATTGGAGTAAACAAAACACAATTTTAACACGGCATTTGGTTCCCAAACAACAGCCATATGCACGGCATGGAACAGAAAAGAGCGTTCCGTGTTAGTCTATTCCTGATTGGTAATAATAAAGAGCGTTTTGTTTCACTTTTGTGCGATAAGTTGAAAACGACTACGAAATGGCGGTGACAATGAACATGATTTTTTTCTGAGCATATAAAGCCAGCATAATATTAATTCGTGCTCGCCAATTTACCCTTTTGACGATTTAATAAAGTATGTATAGTTACAACTAATCGCCCGATTCCGGACATTCTTACTAATAAGTGGGTTTCATAATACTCGGGTACACAGGCGCTGGTGAAATTTCACAAAAAGGCAGTATTATGTGTTAAAGTATTGGTCCCATGTTACATTTCCGAGTTCTAATTACAATAAAGTTGCCGTGTCCGATTTGACACTATACAGCCGTCATGGCTATATCCTACATTGACCAGAAAATAATTAGATTGGGCATATGGACTCATTAGTGAGAGGTTGTCGTGCATGGCCAGATGTGGACTTTCGAAAGAAGTTTAACACGCTTTGATTTTTTTCAGCCTAGAATATATAACGGTATGTTATAATCTGTGTTATTTTCGGTTAGAAAACAATAAGTGTTATCGTGCATGCAGCTAATCTATGTGCAGAGAGTGTCTTTCTCATATCCAAAATGAACTATATAAATATGTAATGTGGATTGCCAAGCTGCACATTTTTACTTATTTCAGCCAACATGACTATCTCAAATGGGTCACTAATTACATTTTCACTAATCATGCTCTTAAATATTCATTAATGTGCAACTAAACCACAGACACTGTATACCATAAGTGTTTATTGGAGTGCCAGTCAACAATGTCGGATGGGGCACACTTAAGCATGTGGTCGAATCGTTGAATTATGCAATCTTATCAGCAACGAGATTATATATTGGCTCACGTTACCACATCTGTTGATATAGTTGGGATTCTTTTCTCGATCTAGCAAGACAGCGCCTATATCTGTGGGAGAGTCAGATTCTTTTCTCGATCTGGAGAGATCTAGCTCCATCTCTTGTAACAATAGTTTCCCGTTTTATTTGTAAATCACATCCATTGTCAAGAGTGTTCAATGTCGTACAGCGCACGGGTTGTGTTTCTTGGTCAACACACGCCCAACTGGATTTTCCAGTTAACCCATTGGATGTGGTGCTCTAAGTTGGCCAGAGCATTGGAATATAGTTATTTACCAAAATAAAAAAACGTTATCTGGAGCATAGCTCAATCCAGAAAAAAAATTAATTCCAATTTTTGTTTTAATCTAAAGCCATATGGCAGTTTGCACCTCAAAATACATGTTTCCCTTTTTAAGTTTTCCCGGTATCGAAATAGGTCTTTACATGATTGAACTACATTTCTGTAGGCATTGCCCGTGCCTGCATGTCGCATTGGAGTAAACAAAACACAATTTTAACACGGCATTTGGTTCCCAAACAACAGCCATATGCACGGCATGGAACAGAAAAGAGCGTTCCGTGTTAGTCTATTCCTGATTGGTAATAATAAAGAGCGTTTTGTTTCACTTTTGTGCGATAAGTTGAAAACGACTACGAAATGGCGGTGACAATGAACATGATTTTTTTCTGAGCATATAAAGCCAGCATAATATTAATTCGTGCTCGCCAATTTACCCTTTTGACGATTTAATAAAGTATGTATAGTTACAACTAATCGCCCGATTCCGGACATTCTTACTAATAAGTGGGTTTCATAATACTCGGGTACACAGGCGCTGGTGAAATTTCACAAAAAGGCAGTATTATGTGTTAAAGTATTGGTCCCATGTTACATTTCCGAGTTATAATTACAATAAAGTTGCCTTGTCCGATTTGACACTATACAGCCGTCATGGCTATATCCTACATTGACCAGAAAATAATTAGATTGGGCATATGGACTCATTAGTGAGAGGTTGTCGTGCATGGCCAGATGTGGACTTTCGAAAGAAGTTTAACACGCTTTGATTTTTTTCAGCCTAGAATATATAACGGTATGTTATAATCTGTGTTATTTTCGGTTAGAAAACAATAAGTGTTATCGTGCATGCAGCTAATCTATGTGCAGAGAGTGTCTTTCTCATATCCAAAATGAACTATATAAATATGTAATGTGGATTGCCAAGCTGCACATTTTTACTTATTTCAGCCAACATGACTATCTCAAATGGGTCACTAATTACATTTTCACTAATCATGCTCTTAAATATTCATTAATGTGCAATTAAACCACAGACACTGTATACCATAAGTGTTTATTGGAGGGCCAGTCAACAATGTCGGATGGGGCACACTTAAGCATGTGGTCGAATCGTTGAATTATGCAATCTTATCAGCAACGAGATTATATATTGGCTCACGTTACCACATCTGTTGGTATAGTTGGGATTCTTTTCTCGATCTAGCAAGACAGCGCCTATATCTATGGGAGAGTTAGATTCTTTTCTCGATCTGGAGAGATCTAGCTCCATCTCTTGTAACAATAGTTTCCCGTTTTATTTGTAAAGCACATCCATTGTCAAGAGTGTTCAATGTCGTACAGCGCACGGGTTGTGTTTCTTGGTCAACACACGCCCAACTGGATTTTCCAGTTAACCCGTTGGATATGGTGCTCTAAGTTGGTCAGAGCATTGGAATATAGTTATTTACCAGAATACAAAAACGTTATCTGGAGCATAGCTCAATTCAGAAAAAAAATTAATTCCAATTTTTGTTTTAATCTAAAGCCATATGGCAGTTTGCACCTCAAAATACATGTTTCCCTTTTTAAGTTTTCCCGGTATCGAAATAGGTCTTTACATGATTGAACTACATTTCTGTAGGCATTGCCTGTGCCTGCATGTCGCATTGGAGTAAACAAAACACAATTTTAACACGGCATTTGGTTCCCAAACAACAGCCATATGCACGGCATGGAACAGAAAAGAGCGTTCCGTGTTAGTCTATTCCTGATTGGTAATAATAAAGAGCGTTTTGTTTCACTTTTGTGCGATAAGTTGAAAACGACTGAGAAATGGCGGTGATAATGAACATGATTTTTTCTGAGCATATGAAGCCAGCATAACATTAATTCGTGCTCGCCAATTTACCCTTTTGACGATTTAATAAAGTATGTATAGTTACAACTAATCGCCCGATTCCGGACATTCTTACTAATAAGTGGGTTTCATAATACTCGGGTACACAGGCGCTGGTGAAATTTCACAAAAAGGCAGTATTATGTGTTAAAGTATTGGTCCCATGTTACATTTCCGAGTTATAATTACAATAAAGTTGCCTTGTCCGATTTGACACTATACAACCGTCATGGGTATATCCTACATTGACCAGAAAATAATTAGATTGGGCATATGGACTCATTAGTGAGAGGTTGTCGTGCATGGCCAGATGTGGACTTTCGAAAGAAGTTTAACACGCTTTGATTTTTTTCAGCCTAGAATATATAACGGTATGTTATAATCTGTGTTATTTTCGGTTAGAAAACAATAAGTGTTATCGTGCATGCAGCTAATCTATGTGTAGAGAGTGTCTTTATCATATCCCAAATGAACTATATAAATATGTAATGTGGATTGCCAAGCTGCACAGTTTGACATATTTCAGCCAACATTACTGTCCGAAATGCATTGATAACACTTGGTGTGACGGAGTTACCTCAAACGGACATAGCTCATTCAAGCTTCCAAATATTGCCCACACAGTTTGAAATGAGGTATATATATATATGATAAATTGATAAAACACGAAATGTTGATATACCGGCTTCATACGCTCTGAAACAAAATACTTGCCAATGTGACACCCATTTTTCATTTTTTTCGCCCAGAAGTGAAAACAAACACTCTTTATTTATACCATGCATATCTGCATGGCATAGGCTATATACCGGCTAACACAGAACGTTATTTTATGTTCCGTGTCGTGCACTGTCATTTATGTTGTCTATTTGGGACCCAAAGACCGTGTTGACATGTAGTTGTATTTTTGTGACTTCATATTTCCCGTATATATAAATGTATGGTGCAAGTATTTATCGACATATTGCGATACTGGGAAAAATTCGAAAGTATTGGTATATAATATATTCATGTATTATACTCACGAATATCTTGAATGTGTCGAACACCAATTTTATCCTAATTGTATTTGGAGGTATACCTCCTGAATTATTTCCCGCATGTCTATTTCGCGACATATAGGCACAACAGTTCATAAATTCGATGTTAACCAATTGTGGCCATGTGTGGCTTCTACTTATGACTATATGTCTATATTGCATATGATATCGGAAATCAGTCCGGTCCAAATTTTATTTCAGGAGTTATGACTTCTAGAGTCTGTTTGGGCGTTGTTTCACAATTTGCACACTCGTAGATGGCATGCCTTAAACGGACATGGATCATTCCAGCTTCCAACTTTTGTCTACATAATTTGGAAGTATGTATATATAAGACAGGTTGACAAATACACAAAATACTGATATCCCGGCTTCATATTTTTATTGAAAATAATTTCCATGGCTATAGCTATATATCTCGAGCTGGTTCAAGTGTTTCCACATATATAGGTTAAACAGACACTCTTTATGTTTACGGCATCAGGAACAGCCCGCGGAATAATATTTCGAGTAGTTTATTGACCTCTTTCGATACCGAGAAAAATTAAAATGCAAACATCATGAGGTTAATGTGCGGGACAAACGGCCATGTGACTTTAACTCGAAACCCAGTTCTGCCAAACCTGTACATCGAGAGTCATTACTCTTCTTGATTCGCGCACAATGGGAACATTGAATATGCAAACAAAAACACAGCCAGACTCGACCCATCTTATGACAAATTCCCCCTGTACTCGCATCGATGCAAATTTAAAGGTGGACTACATGTATTAAAATTGTATTTAGGGGATTTGGTCTGATGTAATAACAAACACTTTACCACTATACCAACGTGAGTACAAGCGCATGCGTCATAATGCGGACCGTATATATATAAATCGATATGTGGATTTAAGGATAGCCATAACACTATACGAAAACAAATTACACCATGCAGACCGAGTTCGTATTCATATGCGGACAGGCTCTCGTCAATGGCATATAGCAAGCATAGTGTGTCAAGTTTTAAAGATCAAACTTAGACACAATTCAGTACATGCATGTTTCCGATCAATATATCTAAGTTGAACAATGAGGATAGCTTTACTGAACAAAATCCAACAAAGCTCGCATTTGCATGTGTATAAGTTACCATAGTGGTAAATATATGTACTAATGTTCAAAACAATTGACCAGTAATTGGTAGAGGCTTGGTACATATAACATTTTGGTATATATAACATTTAGGAAGAATGCATCATATGGTGGTCAAGAAATACACACAAAAAACATCCAAATGTTAATCGTTTCAAGCAAGTCATATGCACACATTTTACTATTTGTATTAAAGTGATGTAAAACACTCCGGTTTGGTGATAACATAGAAATGGAGAATAATCTGTTCAATGTAGTATTTTTTTTTACAAATAGTGTAGCAAACGTCACAGCACACACCGTCATTCTTATATATTAATTAAATGCAGTGACTCTCGATGGCGAAATTGTTTTCGTTAGTTTATCGCCTATAGATTCGTCCCGAATCGATTAGTAAATATTTACAATTGAGCGTAGTTATGACGATGTTTTCTATGGAGTGCTACGGCCAATTTGGTTCAAATTTTTGGCGATGTTAGTAGAATGTAATATTCCTTTAGTTGGCATAGCGCCTGCATACTAACTTATCAATTTAACACACCCGAACAAGTACATAATATGTCTTGAATTGACCCTTTGAATAGATCAACGCACAAAAGCCTCGTTTACCACGTTAGTGCCAGTGCTCAGTCATTGACCATTAAAATTCAATTGAAATTGTCTGCTATAAACCCGATATACCATCAGATTACAAGATTTGCCGATATGACGTTGTATACAAATGGGAGACGAAAACACTTCCAAAGATATACAATATTAATTGTTCCATATTCGCTGGTGAATATATATACATGTATAAACGGACATGGATCGCCCGAGCTTCCAAGTGTTGTTTACGCAATTTAGATCACTCTATCAATCAAGTTTATTAGTACGTTACACCATGTATGGTCAAATGTACATTAACATATATATAGAATAACAGGACAAGAACATCGAATATGCAAAATAAGTAGCAACAAATACATAATAATGTTATTCTATGTTAATGTACATTTGACTGATAGGGCAGTGTTCCTTTTTTGTTGTACTCGATTAACCAGTTGTCACTTGATCGCCAAACACCTTTCTTTTTCAGTCCACAGTGGACGAAATATGCCAGTGCCTGTAGAGTTGTTGGGTCTGTGCTTGTTAATATTTTATTGAATAACCTCTCGTTAGGGGTGGTTAGGAGATCAGGTATTAGTTTCTCGTGAAATATGGCGCGCTCGTCGGACAGTGAGGTACAATGGAGGAGAAAGTGCTCCTCATTATCAATTTGGTTTCAGGTTTCACATTTACGGTCTGCTTCATCGAAATCGAAATAGCGTCCGCGCCCAATGCCCAGTGTGTAACAACTAATTCTGAATTTCGTGAGGGATTCTCGTTGTTTGGGGGTGGAAATGATGTCAAGATATTCCTCCAAACAAGTGATTGTTTTGAACGTTCTGTATGTTCTAAGCTTGTTGCGTGGGGGATCACGTCTGTTGCTATTTCTGGGGAGTTTGCTGCGAGTATTATCGTTAAATAGTTATGTCTTTATTGAGTTATCAAAGAAGTCGTTGATGTTGTGATGTGGTGACAGAGATGTGATTAACTGTTGACAAGAAGGAGCATAAAATAGGTTGACAAATACACGAAATGTTTATATATCAGATTCATATTCTCTGAAAAATACTTGGCATGGTCACAGCAGTTTTACCTCTGTTTTCAACGTTTTGCATATGAGTAAAATAAATGTGCATATGTATGTTGTTTGTATTGGGACCCAAACACCGTGTTCAAAGTTGATTTTTTTGTTACTCCAGTGCGCCTTTCTGTGGCATAAAATGCCCGTAGAACAGTATTTCGAGTTTTTATCAACCTATATCGATACCGGCAAAACATTCAAAAGCGAATATTATTACATGCATTTTAAAGCGCGAACTATACCATATGGCTTTAATTAATGTTATATAATACCCTAGATAGAAACTTTTGATAATCTACGGGGGGTATCGACTGCGATTAACTTATTACCCGACACTCAATTATATAGCACTCTAGTCGGAATATTCGATAATGACATCACACCGCGGGTAATTAGATATATCCATCTCACTCATGAAAACGGCGCCGATTCACGGGTGCAACAACCTGATGATTTGGCACAGAGCGCAGCGGGTGTCAAATATTTATGTCCTATATTCTGCCGATTTCTAGGTTTAGCTTTGTATGTGTTATACAAACTACATTTATCTATGTGTATTTCCTGTTTATATGTTTATATGTTCATATGTTTAATTCACATATCATGTTTAGGTAATGTACTATATATGCGCTCATGTGTTATGTGACAATGTGGTCACGGATGACATATTATCATTAAAGACTCGGATGATGACACCACACAGTGGGGGGTGCCGTTTATCCATCGTTCGCAGGACAAAGACATCGCTACAACATACGGACATGTGCTTGCCATTAATGAATGGGTTCCAGATTCTTTCCGGCAATTACTATTTGGCATATTTCAACATACTAAGCGGACGGTACTTTGACCTCGACTTTTTTGATACACTGTATTTCTCTGTCAGACGAGCGCGCCCTATTTTACGAGAACATATCATGTGAAACATCCCCAATGAGAGATTATTAAAACAAATAATGACCATGCATGACAGACTCAAAAACTATACGCCTCGGCGTAATTTGGAATGAGGTATACGATATATTGACAAATAAAACAAACCATTGACATACCGGCTTCATATGCTAGCTCTGAAACATAATATCCATGGTCACAGCCATTTGATAAACGTTTTCATTTTAATAAACGCTCTTTCTTATGAACAAACACCGCGTGTTAAACGTTAAATTTTGTATGAATTAAATGCTTCTTCCCGACACATATAATGCCCGCAGAAAGGTTGTTCGTGTAAGTACAAACCAGTTCGTTGTCGGTAACAATTAAAAAGTGATTATTTATTAGATGTATTTATGAGTGCAAACCGCCATGTGTCTTGAGATAAAAAAAATATGTATATTTTATTTAAAACACTTTTGTTTTTTTTAAATTGAGCTCTGCTCCATTCACTTATTATTTATTTTATAATTTGTTAATTAAATCTAACACCGTGATAACATCCGCTAGGGTACCCCGAGTCATCACACCAAATGCAATTGAAATCGGTATAGGGAGAAAATCCGGGCAGATAGACAGATAGATAGACAAACTTTCACACTGAATTTATACTCTTATATATATCTAGACCAAGAGAGATTCATTACAATGTGTATATTATGTATTTAGTCTGGCCATCGTTTTTATGGTGTGCTGATATGCCAGCTTCGTGATCTATGGCAATACATGCCATGGCTACAGCTGTTTTACAGCTATGTTCTACTTTTCACATACATACAAGTGAAGAAAAAACGCTCTTCATGTCTGCGATATCTAGAATAGACTAATACTGAACGCTCTTTTCTAAACCACCTCGTGGAATTTTCTGTTTTTGTTTGGGACCCAAACACCGTGTTTAAAGTTGTATTTTACATTACATCAATATGTTTTTTTTGGGAACTCGGCATGCGCATTTAACGGCAGAGTGTACATGTATGTATCGACCTATTTCGGTACCGGTAAAATTTCGAAAGTGAACATTATTAGCTGTATTTTGAATCACAAACCGCCATGTGCCAAGTAACATCACTTATCTAATCAAAGCACGTACCAACATGTCATATGCTGACCTAACAGAACTGACAAATTACTTTGAATTACGATTGGGGCCGCCATGTGGCTTTGATGGTAATTGATTTGATGTTACACAACCAAGAGCCGTTCGTTGGTTATGGATACGTCCATTTTAAAGTTTGTTAGAAAACTCACGCTGATGTTCAACTCCGATACACGGAGTATCTTAGACACATTTTATTGCTGTATACACACGAGTACATGCATATACCAATTTGGATGTCGACAGCACTTACGCTATGCGGATATTGTTTGTCCCTGGTACATTGTGCCTGCTTTCAGTCAAAGAAAGGTAAACTTATTGGACATGTAAACTTATTGGTTGCTTATCGGTACTTGTCCCCATTATTGGAATCTAAGTTGGTCGATTTATGGTCGCTGGTCTGGATCTGGTTTCACGCGTTTATCTGACTTTAAGGAGGAGTAAATTTCTAATCTGCTCTAACGTTTTGTAGTTTGCAGGGTCCGCGCTGGACCAAAATTTACTTTGCCATATAATTCGCCAAAAGAAATTTTTGTTTGCCAAATTATTTCAAAATTTGCGAAATACTATCCTTGTAAGTATCATTTTCTGCAACTTTGAGTCTTATGTTCTGACACTCCCGGTTTGAACAACTTTTGATATCGATAGAAAAGCGAGAAGTTAATAATTATATTCGCATCTCTAGTTTATCACCACATAATACACCAATAATCAAACAATAACACGATAGAAGGGTTGCCTTATCAGAAGGGCGCATCACAAGAGGATTTGCTATGTTTGTTTGTTTGTTAGTGTTTATAGTCGTTCTAGCCGCTAGGCCACAAACGACGTTGTCAATTTTACGGGTGGAGGAAAGACCACACAGAGGCTTAATTTCACCGGGAAATCGTTCCACTGCGTGTAGAAACCACAGACCCCGGAAAGCAACTGACAACCTTGCCCAGGTACACGATTCCGGTCACCCTCTATATGACGGGGTTAGAACCAGCTTCGTCGGCGCTGGACGGTCTGTGGCGGCGTAATGCAGCTGGAACTCTAACGACTGGACCACCGGGGCCCCGGTTTGCTATGTAAACACCTCCACACTAAATCCCACCACCAATCGATATTAATGCTATCAGCTTAACTTCATCTTAATAGAGGTGTTCACTTTTCGTAAACCATATACAACACCACTAATATAATTATATTGTACGTTTCCTGAAATGAATGGTGTTGATTGACCAATATTGTTTTCAATTTTTCTAGAGGAATTAAAAAGTGATTTGCCAAATGAAATTATTTTTTGCCAAATTTGAATTATTTTTGCCATTAGCAAATTTGGCAAGTGGCAGCGCGAACACTAGTAGTATGGCATGGGTTAATAAAGTTCAAGAATATATGTTTTTGAATGTTTCAACTAGACACTGGCCTTGCAGATTAATCAAGCATCGCAAAAATCATAAGGGTACTTGTTCGTGTAAGGGATAACAGCACCATGTTCCGTGTGGTTATTTCTACGCACTATATAAGTTATCGATGGACGTGGTCGACAAGAATAAATATGGTAATATGACCATGCGTTAGCGTAATTAAATAACAAAGCTAAACCACTCACATTGGGGTAACTGGCTTTTGTTTTTTAAATCAAAATTGGTTTATATATTACCTGGTATTCCCGCCAAATATATAGGGACGTTCCAAAGGGATCCAACCGTGGGTGAGACCATACAATTTCCAACTATATATACATGTACACAGAATTTGGTCTAATAACATTTCCAAATATATAGGATTTTTGTCTAATCAAATATCCAACTATATAGCATTTGGTTTTGAGTAATGCAATATTTCAATATTGGCTTCACAATTTGGGTTTCCATACATTCTGTTTAAGAGCATGGACTGTGTAAATAAAGACACAAATGACAATCATGACATAGCATTGATCCATATGCTATGTCTCGAGTATACTGCGTCACAGTCTGCGTGCAGAACATGCACATTATACATGCTATTAATCAGAATATGGCTGATGAGCGAATACGAGTTACACGTATTCAAATTCCAAGAAGTAACAATATATGATGGTAACAATTATGCATGCTGAATGTTATATCGTTAAAGCTGTTATCAGAAAGATATGGAGGTTTGGCATTACTAATAGACTAGTGACCATGACGCAATGTTCGGTAAAAACATACAAGTCTGAACTTGAAGTCGGAAATTGAAACACTTAGATCATTCGATTCACTTTTACTTTTAATTTCCAACTATTGAAATTTGAGTCATGAAATTTCTAACTATGCAAATTATGGTCCTCGTTCGGAGTGTGACAACCCACACCCTGTCGGTACGTGCCTAAGACCAAATCGGATTCACATAACCTATATTGATTATCAATAATTACACTTCGTCCACAACGGTTCATCGAAAGAATGGATCCCAATTATAATTTAGATCATAAATTAGACCAAACGTGTTTCCGAGTAGTCTTTATTGTCTGCTATACGTAGTATAAACTATACCAACACCAAAGTGAAAATAATTATACCATGCATGCCGAGTGGGGAACGTGAACATTTTAACGGAATTTAACCAATATATTTGTTGACGCTTGGTGAGCGATGCGACTGATATACTATATATGGAGAAGACATGTCAATTCCATAGTGTTCATTACATTCGTATGATTTCAACGAATATTGATGAACAACGTCATGGTGTAACTTTTCCGGGTGCAGGACATTTCGGCACATGGACGTTTCGGCACCAAGTTTTCAGGATGTTTCGGCACCTGGGGTTTCGGCAATTGTTATTTCGGACCAAGCATTTGGATGTTTCGGAACGTCGTCGAAGACGTTTCGGCACATGATTTAATTACTATATTTAATATGATTAGTATGAAGTTGAGCATTTCGCAATGTTTTCTCGCATTGTGTTTTGAAAAATGCGGCTAATTTCACTACATTTGGCTTTTACATATGGCTCAAGATAATTTGTTCTTAGTACCAAGATTGTTTACAGAATAAACGATATAGGTAAAAAAAATGATACATTTGTTATTGTAATAATGATTTATAAGACTATAATCCGAATACTTGTGTTTGCCACGTGTATACTATATCAATACAGTTGATATTAATAGCTGGTATAAAAGTTTAATCCAGCTGTGTATTTAACGGCCTGTTATATCATCAGATGCCAGAACATAGTGACCAAACTCGATTATACATACATGCATTGAGAGACACACGTTAACAGTCACTTTAATCACGTTTGACCCGTCTTGATAAATCAATTAACGCGAACTCACCCCATGCATCCGGATATGCTCATAGCGGAAGACATGCTCGTAGCGGAATAACCACATGGCCAGCGATTTGCACATCGTCCTTAGTTGTCGTAAGTTATTTCATAAAAACACGGTTTACTTTACCTTGATTTTTTTAAAACGTTTAACAGCGATAATCGGTCTACAGAAATGAGCGGTTGTGGTTTCCGCAATTTGCATATTACTGTTCGATAATCGGGTTTTATACGAAAATTATGACCTGAAATACTTACTCGATATAAGTTTTATCAAATTTTAATGAATCCTTGCATTGACACATTATATAACATACAGTCTCTCAAAGTATGATATCTTAGCTTCAAAATGAACTGGACATGTTTGCGATGTCAATCATATTAGTGCCCGAAAAATTAGTTTCCATGGATGCACTCACTTGATTTTGGGGCATGTCTATAGCAAACGTAAAAACACTGCTATAGACATGTCATATTTTCTTGCTATGACCTGCATATATGGTAATTTTTTTACTATGAAAAATGTAGAAACATGACTGAAAATGTTGTCTATTATATTAAGGGAATATCCGCGGAAATAGCAATGTATGCAAAGACTATGTTGTCTGGGCTGTTACCACAGAAATCGTAATTTTATGTAAGAAATGAAAAGTTTGCCACAATGTTTGGCCTAACTTCGCTATAAAATAGGATTAAACTGCGTCCATGTTTAAAGAAGTTTGATGTACAGTTGGGTAAATTATAGCCACAAATAGTACCACCACCGTCAACCACTGGTATGTGTTGGTTTCGGTGCAAAATGTGTTTAAACGTGAATGGTGTGCAAATCGCGGGCCATGTGGTTATTCCGCTACGGGCATGTCTTCCGCTACGAGCATGTCCGGTTGCATGGGGTGGAACTGGCGTGCGTAATTATTAGTCATTAACGACGAAGAACCATCAACGCATGACCGAATCGATCCGCGGTGGAAATTTAGGAACACACCCTAGTCAAGTTGTCCTGCTAATGTGATATGGTGCTGATGGATAATGATTAACTGCTATGCGAGGTTACGGCAAACTGATGCTGTTACGAAAAGATACCGTTAATCAGTTTTAAAGTTGTCATTATTGCGGTGTTCGGATAATCTGAACATATGCAAGAAACGGTATAATGTGTATGAAACATTCAGAAGCACAATACAAATAAGTTAATACTGTTTGTATTAGCTGTTGCAAATCGACTATCAACAATTTAGCTATTAATGTTATTTAGCAAATACCAGCGCAGCCATTACTAGTTTAAAAAAAAATAAAAAAATATATATATACGTTATTCATTGTTTCATACATACACTGTTATTTATAAAAACCCTCGGCTTAGCCAAACACCGCGAAAATGACACTTAAAAGAACAAAAACAGTACTTTTCGTAACGACGTCAGTTTGTCCTACCAACAGCATAACAATTTCACAAGACCTACTAACGTCATAGAAGAATAGACGGATAGGACCAATGGAACACAGTTACTAGCCGCGCAGTCACTGCATACCTGTTTCATGATATATGTTGAGTAATTGGACACAGAAAGTACATACTTATAGTTTATTATACAGACTTGACATGACTATGAAGGATTTATTTAATTTTGGCAGCATATTTTATTTCCCATGATAAGATAGTACAAAGGCGATAGCACACTATGCCAATATCTCATTTTAAATCACACATCGCATCGCATCAAAGGCAATTATTCAGATACAAGAAAGAGACCAAAATCATGCACTGTTACACCGCACTGAAGGTTGATGGTTAATACATATCAATTTTATATATGACAAAACACTCTTTATTGATAACTCTTTTTGTTGTGCTAACACTACTAGTAACAGAGATAATAAGATATACTGCAACTGATAAGAGAAGCCTGATTGCCTTATGCATTGTTATATCGGACTGAAACCAATGTTGGTTATTTCGAAAAAAATATCACACAACGCTCTTTATGGTCTTTATCCGTGTGGCGAAACGCTCTCGATTTAGGTATATTTCTTGACATAGAAAATAAAGCGCAGAGTTACATTAGTAAACCATGATTGCCTTGAATTGGATTATAGCCATATCAGACATGTGCATGTAGAGTGGTGATCAAGTCGGAAGAATTTAAAAATTCTAATGAATTCCAATTCCAGTCACTTCCGTGTCTCTTCAAGTGTACCATGCATGTGCATATACATATCGTATTTTATAGCTGGTATATAACTAATCACGCCAAGTACGTATTTGCCTTGTTGCATCCTCTGGTGTAAGAACGTATCCTCTGATGTAAGAACGTTGCGACCTACCTCGATGTAAACGTATACGTATACAACTAAGAGCTCATTCCATCAATGTATCACATTATTATAATCAATAAATTTGAAAAATGATCAAGGAAATATGGGTTGATACAAACATCGGACTTGGCACTGAAAGGGTGAAAGTAGACCTACCTCGATGTAAACGTATACGTATACAACTAAGAGCTCATTCCATCAATGTATCACATTATTATAAGCAATAAATTTGAAAAATGATCAAGGAAATATGGGTTGATGCAAACATCGGACTTGGCACTGAAAGGGTTAAAGCTACATTTAGTTTCGATAATTCAATCAAACCGAACGCGCGGACGTAATTAGTAGAAGCAACGGACGACGAACGAAGGTCCGAAGACCGCTCCGCGGATCGGCGCGATGATAATCAGCGATAGGCGCCGCGCGCCTTCGCTCGAGGCGCGGTGCACCTACTGAGAGGCGCTCCGCGCCTAGCTGGCTACCATATATACGAGTAGAGGATCTCCAACGAGTTATGTTGGGATATAAGATTTTATGAAACGTGTTTGATAAATTTGATTCACAACGATTGGTAGAGGAGATGTGAATCAATTTATAAAACCAGTTTCATAAAATCTTATATCCCAACATAACTCGTTGAAGATCTTATATCACATGAAAAAAATAGAGCTTTACGCCCTTTTAACAAAACACAATCTATAAAGAAGCTTAAAAATGCACACATTTACATCGTTGGCTGAGACGCTTCACAACCGTACAGGACAGTATTGCGCGTTAAGGCTAGCGATGGCAAATATAATCCCCCCATTTTCCTCTTTGTCGTTGTGTCTATTTTCGTTAGTGCAACGAAGTGGGACACGAATTTAAATTTAATGAACAAATCATTAATTTTGCATTGTCTGTTGTTGGTGTCATGCGGGGGCTTTTCAAAAATAGTATTAATCCACCTGAATCAATGTACAGTTATTTTGTTGGCGCGATGTCAAGTTGGCGGGAAGAACGCTCATATTCATCACAAGTGACACATAAGAAAATATGTAAAGGCTTTTTAATGATATAATAGGGGTTTCATGTGATTCATAATATGATTCTTATGGTTCATCTCAGAATTGTCTGTGGAGTCCATTAAATTATAAGCTCGTCTTCGAAATGTGTTGAGTTATTGTTCGTTGAACTTTTAATCAACGTAACGGTGCTACTAACACATTGGCTTCTTGGTATACATTGGCATGATATACAGGCAAATTTCGATAGCATCGCACTACTATAGTGGAACTATATAGTTTTTATTTCTCACGTAGTTAGCTTTGATCCATGCAGGTACATTTTATAAGCATTTTTGCTTTCGGTTTCTGGCACGTTGTAGCTTTCTATACCGAAATGCTGGCAAATTTTAGACTGTATGGACGTATACCCTTAGTCAACAAGATGTCCAGTGTGGGCTGCAAAGTTCATGTTCAGCATGAGATGAGGAAATAAAAACCGAATTCCCATGGTGCCATTGTAACAAAAACGCATGATGAGACAACAGCCCTGGAAAATGTTGGCTACTTCATTATTGTAAATACCACCTAACTAGATCAGTCCGTAGACATTACAGATGTTCATTTTCCGTCCCGTTCTGCTTTTTATTAAATCCCTGTTGTTTTCCCATCGCGCATTAATGTGTAATGGTGACCTTTATGTGAGATAATTCAATATATTATAGAACCCAACTTCAACTAGAAACGTTCCATTGGCTCGAAGGAAATCATTTCCATGAGATAATTACATCGCTGGGAGAGCTTGGAGACAATTGAGGTTAAATTACTCCGATCCCCTTAGGAACAGACCCTATCGTGATTTTCTGATTTTTTTTATTAATCAAATCGTGGCAAAATGAATGTAAACAACGTGTCAAGGCCATGCATGACCTCAACACTCCAGTCTGGAATGGTCGAAAATAACTGCCGAAAACGTAAATAATTTTGGAAGCGGTGGTCGGTGGGTCCCAACAAGGGTCAAAAGTTAAAAAAAAATCAGCATAGATGAGACGTTCCACCCTAGGAAACCATATCATTTACCATTTACCTGCAGGGAGACAGGACAGGACGTTCCATCTCCGATTCCGGGTTTTTGTAAACTCTGCGCACGTCTGTGACGTCACGTTTCCGGGCAGTCGACGTCGGTGATAAACAACGATCACACGCTTAGGTGGCACTCCACAGTTTCTGCAGGGATTGGTGCAAAAATAAGGGGGCATCAATTCAATGAAAAATAACAGAAATGTGATCCCACAACACATATACAATGTATATATACCTGGGTTGAGCACATACTAGGCTTAAAGATTTTGGTACAGAATTGTCATTTTAATGGGGGTAGCAAGAGTTATGCCCCTTGATTGTGTGCCTGAAAAATGAAATTTTGATGCAAAAATGACCAAAATAAGCGATTTTCAGGCTCGTGGGACACAAAAACCAGAAGATCTATGGTATAGCCGCCTATGTTGCTGGAAGAACACTGTTTCCTCACAAAAATATCAAAAAATTTCAAACTTCTCACCACTGTAAGTTTTTAAAAAATATTTTTCATGCAGATGACAAATTTTAGGTGCTAAAATGTCACGCTGGTGTCTGGAGCCACTGTTTCGCAGAAATCGCTACTACTTCATACTGGTGGGGTCAAGGTCACCTGAAACAATATTTTTCAAAACTCAAAGACATCCTCTAAAAATCCACAAATTCATAACTAACCTTCTCTCAATAAACATACCACACCCATGGTGACAGAAAACACTGGTACTCTATTCTAAGAAATTTACCCCTACTGATAATTCGAAACTGTGGAGTGTCACCTTAAGGGAAATGCAATTTTATTAATCTTTAATAGGGACCACACCTCCATATTCTCTGCATTATACCGCTTAAAATGATATATTACACCCCATGCGTTATTGCAATCACAGGCAGCAAGATTGGGTGGGGATTTACATGCACCCCCATGATTTCACCCCTTTTGGGTCTTTCAGAACCCAATGACGTTATGCTTGACGTAGTGAAAAAATGGATATATTCAACCATCATCTATAGCTTGAAAAAGGTCTGAAATGCTAAAATGTTGTATAAATATATTATGAGATGCATATTTTCCTCAGATATCAAAATAAAACATAATATTTCATACAACAACTATCTTTAATACTCTCCCAAAACTATGGGTTAAAAAATTCCAAGTCTTATTTAGCATTAAGGGAAAGCTTTACAAGGTTATGACATCACATGAACAATATGTTGTCAAGTGAAATATGACCAAGGAAACCTGTATTATTATATTTCACACTTGTGAATAAGAAAGACTGAATATCTAATCTTGTTGTATACTGTGTAATGTCACAATATCAGCCTTTTCAGCTAAGATTCAAGGAGCATATGATGTCATGAAAAAGTACCCATCATCTGAAAAATCACCAATAACCATATACATGAACCACCACCACCACCCCCCCCCCACTGCTCCAAGACTCCATATCCCCACCAATTTATATGATTAAAGACAACCTGTATTGGAATATGCATAGAAGAATGGTGTATCTACCATAAAATGTTCCTTCTAACTGAACAGGTTTGCTAAAAAATGATTTTCAGTAACAATATTTGTCAAGTTGACAGATGAAAATGGTGCTATTTGCTGGTCTTGAAGGTGGCACTCCACAGTTTCTGCAGGGATTGGTGCAAAAATAAGGGGGCATCAATTCAATGAAAAATAACAGAAATGTGATCCCACAACACATATACAATGTATATATACCTGGGTTGAGCACATACTAGGCTTAAAGATTTTGGTACAGAATTGTCATTTTAATGGGGGTAGCAAGAGTTATGCCCCTTGATTGTGTGCCTGAAAAATGAAATTTTGATGCAAAAATGACCAAAATAAGCGATTTTCAGGCTCGTGGGACACAAAAACCAGAAGATCTATGGTATAGCCGCCTATGTTGTCTGGAAGAACACTGTTTCCTCACAAAAATATCAAAAAATTTCAAACTTCTCACCACTGTAAGTTTTTAAAAAATATTTTTCATGCAGATGACAAATTTTAGGTGCTAAAATGTCACGCTGGTGTCTGGAGCCACTGTTTCGCAGAAATCGCTACTACTTCATACTGGTGGGGTCAAGGTCACCTGAAACAATATTTTTCAAAACTCAAAGACATCCTCTAAAAATCCACAAATTCATAACTAACCTTCTCTCAATAAACATACCACACCCATGGTGACAGAAAACACTGGTACTCTATTCTAAGAAATTTACCCCTACTGATAATTCGAAACTGTGGAGTGTCACCTTAAAATCGTGTCTCTTGGGTTTCCTACGTTATTGTCTGTTCAACGGTACATAAGCACAGACTGCCGGAGTGTGCGACCTCACAGGCCTGCGCGGGGGGTCCACGGCTGCATTATTGTTATAGCATTACTTTCTGTAATAAATGTTCGTTATCTTACTTCTTTGTTGCCCAATTTCGAGTGACCCTTGTAGGGCCCCGAACCCGTAGATTCTTATAGCGTGTCCCTAGGACTGTAGATCGGCACCATGCCAGGTAATCTAAGCTAGGGAACGCTACAGTGGTGGCAGCGACGGGATTATTTTTAAGATTTGGCAACTTTGAGGTAAGAATTTACAGAATTTAGATGTCGGCTCGAAAGTGAGCTTATGTACAACACGACGACTCGCAGATGTGAGCTGGAGCTCGAAGAAGAGAGCAGTCAATTTCACATAAGCGAGACAGATGTCGACTCAGCGAGCATGGAAACATGTGACACAGATGCTCGATTGGAGATGCTCGACGATGTTGAGGAAGCTCGTTTTATCGAGCATGAGGCACCATTTTTATTCGATGAGTCCACGGAGGTATCCGAGCCTGCCTGGCTCGTTGGTGGTCTGTCATGGGCTCGCAGCGACGACACGCTCAAGCTCAAAACAGAGAGCACATTTGCTCGGGAAATCGAGCGTGGCACGGGAATCGGTGAGCCCAACGTAACCGACCCATTTGCTTAACTTATTGAGCCACAGAAACTGCCAAGAATGGAAACAGAGCTCGAACATCCGAGTCATGCTACTCGGCAAGCAGAGACTAACATAGGAACGAGCGAGCCCAACAGAGCTGGTCGCTCTGCTCAATTTGATGAGGCACAGATATGCAGAGAAATGGAACTCGAAAAAACGAGGCATATTGGTTCTACCCGACTGTCACCTCGAGATGACACTGTTCGATTTTTCGAGCCTAACAGACCACAACAACTTGACACCGGGAGCTGGAGTGCACACAGAAATGAGCAATCGAGTCTGCCTATTCTGTTAACTCATGCAAGAGGCTCCTTGCAGTTGAATGACCCAGTTGGGAGGTGTCTCGAAACAATGAGGCATATTGCTCGATCCAGCGAGCCAAACGAGTTGACTGAGTCGGTTGACAACAAGGTACTCAAGAAAATGAGCCACGGTGCTCATTCCAGTGAGCCATACATCATTTGCTAGATTGAAGTGTCTGAGCCTACACTTCACCCTGTATTGTATATATGCTTCATATTGTGATGTTCAACTTTGTCTATTGCCGTTTCACAGAGGCTAGGGTTACTTACCTTCAACAATGTATTATAATTGTGGCATAGACAGCTTGAAGGGGTGATAATTGCCATATTAGCATTGATAAACGCTGCTGGAGCCCCACGTTGGTGTGGCTCTTGAAGAATATTGTACATTTATGGTGCAACAGACATTGAGTCAACAGTTACTGTGTGGCTCTTGAAGAATTTTGTACATTTATGGTGCAACAGACATAGAGTCAACAGTTACTGTGTGACTCTTGAAGAATTTTGTACATTTATGGTGCAACAGACATAGAGTCAACAGTTACTGTGTGGCTCTTGAAGAATTTTGTACATTTATGGTGCAACAGACATAGAGTCAACAGTTACTGTGTGGCGAAAGTATACTCATGTTATGTGGCGGAAGCTATTTTAAAAAGCGCTATGGGGTGGACACCCTAACATGAAAATTTGGAGAATACACGAAACTGTATATGCAGCTTTCAGTATGGAAATGAATTGCCTTCAACCTGTCTATGACCACTCCGTAACAAAATCATACCCAGTGATATGATCCTATAACAGTGAGTGATGGTACGGACACAGATGGGAGAAAGACGTCCACCACATTCAAGGAGCGCCGAACCATGGATACGAAGGTCTTTAATAGACTTCTGCGAGAAAACTCTAGCCGAGTGAACTGATGGTGATGCGGGACTGAGTCGGTTGACAACAAGGCACTCAAGAAAATGAGCCACGGTGCTCATTCCAGTGAGCCATACATCATTTGCTAGATTGAAGTGTCTGAGCCTACACTTCACCCTGTATTGTATATATGCTTCATATTGTGATGTTCAACTTTGTCTATTGCCGTTTCACAGAGGCTAGGGTTACTTACCTTCAACAATGTATTATAACTGTGGCATAGACAGCTTGAAGGGGTGATAATTGCCATATTAGCATTGATAAACGCTGCTGGAGCCCCACGTTGGTGTGGCTCTTGAAGAATATTGTACATTTATGGTGCAACAGGCATTGAGTCAACAGTTACTGTGTGGCTCTTGAAGAATTTTGTACATTTATGGTGCAACAGACATAGAGTCAACAGTTACTGTGTGACTCTTGAAGAATTTTGTACATTTATGGTGCAACAGACATAGAGTCAACAGTTACTGTGTGGCTCTTGAAGAATTTTGTACATTTATGGTGCAACAGACATAGAGTCAACATTTACTGTGTGGCGAAAGTATACTCATGTTATGAGGCGGAAGCTATTTTAAAAAGCGCTATGGGGTGGACACCCTAACATGAAAATTTGGAGAATACACGAAACTGTATATGCAGCTTTCAGTATGGAAATGAATTGCCTTGAACCTGTCTATGACCACTCCGTAACAAAATCATACCCAGTGATATGATCCTATAACAGTGAGTGATGGTACGGACACAGATGGGAGAAAGACGTCCACCACATTCAAGGAGCGCCGAACCATGGATACGAAGGTCTTTAATAGACTTCTGCGAGAAAACTCTAGCCGAGTGAACTGATGGTGATGCGGGACGCATCAGACTAAGGAGGGGGTGATGAGACGTTCCACCCTAGGAAACCATATCATTTACCATTTACCTGCAGGGAGACAGGACAGGACGTTCCATTTCGATTCCTGGTTTTTATAAACTCAGCGCACGTCTGTGACGTCACGTTTCCGGGCAGTCGACGTCGGTGATAAACAACGATCACACGCTTAAAATCGTGTCTCTTGGATTTCCTTCGTTATTGTCTGTTCAAAGGTGCATAAGCCCAGACTGCCGGAGTGTGCGACCTCACAGGCCTGCGCGGGGGGTCCACGACTGCATTATTGTTATAGCATTATTTTCTGTAATAAATGTTCGTTATCTTACTTCTTTGTTGCCCAATTTCGAGTGACCCTTGTAGGGCCCCGAACCCGTAGATTATTATAGCGTGTCCCTGGGACTGTAGATCGGCACCCTACCAGGTAATCTAAGCTAGGGAACGCTACATATATACGTGCCAGAAAATTATTTCCGACCCCCACCTGGAGGGGTTGTAGATTACTATATACGGATCAGGAACCAGTTTATTCAACAAGAGACATTGAGTACGCCCAAATAAATTGACACGAAGAAACAATGACAGACGACAGCTATATCTATAGTAATTGTCACCCACTTAATAAAATTATATATAAACTCTGAGACGCAAATCTTTTATTAGAATGTGCTCTTACGTCCATGAATTAGAAACTTATAGGCAGAACTGTTGTTGCCGAATTTAATTCGCGCATTAGACTGATGAACCTTGCCCCAATCTTACCAGTCCGCAGCTCATGCACAGCGCGAAAACCGCCCTCGTCAGAATTATATCTGACATATCGTGCCCAAGGCTGGATTTGTGGTTTGGGGGGCTAACCCCGGGATCTTTTTAAAATAATCATAAAAAAGGAGCAATTTTTTGAAGTTTCTCATCTTCTCTTTTTCCTTTTTTTTTGTGGTGTTGCTTTTCACTCGAGGTGGAGGAGATGTAGATGTTTTCTGTAGTTCCTGTAGTTGATGGTCTTGTTCTTTATTCATCTGAGTCAATGTCTTGACCTCTTCTTTAGCCATGTTCATTTTTTCTTGAAGATCTGCCATCGATTGTAGAATTATGGCTCTTTGTTCTGCTTCTTCACCCTCAGTGGGCGACGCCGGCCTCTCCAGGTATCTCGGCGTCGGAGGGACGGTGGTGATAGATTCCACCCCTGTTGGAGACTGGCCAGGTGGTGTTGCCATCTACACAACGAAGACAGCGACAGGAACGTCCGGGGTGACGTCGGTGTCCCCATTTCCGCTGTCCTCGACGACGACCGGGACATCCGGAAATACTCCGGCGTCCCTGTCCCTGTTGGGCCATGGTGCCCAAGGTGGTGGGTGCTGATGTAAATTTAAAGATCGCCCGCCCCGCCCGACGGGGAGACGCTCTAGCACATATACGTATACGTCCCTGCATGTGGTTGACAAGCGATATGCTGTGCCGCAGTATAATAAGTTGTTTATTATCGGAAACCTGTGATTCGCAGCACTCTTGTGGGTGTGATTGACATGTCGTGACTTCTGTTCACATCATGGAATTGATTACATCAAATATTCTCACCACAGTATGACAGGTATCGCATAAAGTCGAATATAGAGCTGATACATATTTAGCCGGACGAGTAGTTTCACGTCATTCGCAGTGCCAAAACGTCATATATCGGAGTCCTATACATCGGGTTACATGATCTTCTCATATTTTCTGATCCGAATCGATTGGCTGTCTATAAATAATGCTAACAGTACTATTTTCCCCTCGATTGAACGGGGTCATACCGTCACAGTATTTGCATCGTCTATTAAAGATACGGGCGCCGTTGGCGTTGGGTGTGCTGTTAAGATATTCAGCTCCGTCAAAAACCGCCATAAACAGAAAGAATAGTAAAATATAGACAAACCTTGTTCTTATACCAATCAGAAATATGGCATAAACAGTATGTTATTGTCAAATGTTTTTCATTTATTATGTAAACAAAAGCAAAAAAATGTTATAGAACCTGGCATTTGTTTAGATCCGGATATGGTAAAACACAAAGAGCGTTATTTTTTAGTGTTTTCCTGATATGGACATAATAAAGAGCGTTTATATATCATTTGCGTGTGATTAACCAATAGAATTGCGATGTGTTATGTAAACAGAAGCAAAACGTCTGTAACACCAGAAGGTTTACGACAAATAATATGTACGCGCTGATTATGTGTGGCATATGAACAAAACTATATATATTTTAACATTCCTTCCGATGATGGCGATTTGAACAAATAAGAATATTTCTGCAATGAACGCCGCCCGTACCTTTACATAATGCTAACAGTACAATTTTGTCCTCGATTGAACGGGGTCATACCGTCACAGTATTTGCATCGTATATTAAAGACATGAGTGGGCGTATATGTGTAGATAGCTTGCCAACTCGCACTGCATGTGACGTTCAGTGTCCCGTGTCCAGTGAATGTAGAGTTGGCCGTGTACGGAAACAATGAAGAGTCCAGAAGGTTTGATACTTATATATTTTAAATAAGTCTATATGTTTTATAGAGATGTCGGTGGAAGCAAGATTCAGGGTAAAGTGAAGTTCCCTCTCTCGAGAACGGGTAGTTATTTCCAGAATGGTGGTATCATGTGTCCATATAAGGTCTGAGGTATCATGATACCTTTGTCTATGACGTATATCATACTATTGTTTACTATAGGATGATACTGGTTTGATGCTCCATTGGCTATACAATGGTTGCTACCAGTCATGACCAATTAAGAATATGATCTTGTTAATTATGTGTCTACGCTCGTATTCATCGTATTTTATATCTCGCCTATATCGTGCTTACCACTATACAATTAACCCTGTCAATACAATCAGCGGGGAATGGAAGATTATCCCAGATCCGGGAACATATCTAACAATAACACACCGACCAATCGTTTCTGCGCTGTGGCGGGTGTATGTCCGCTGTGTTGGCTGTAAGTTTATTGTTAACCTCCTCAATTTAGGAGAGCATATCTATAAATGACAAGTATATACATGTTATGTAAGTATGCATGCAAATGATCACAATATTAATCACAATATTATTTTACAGTGTTTACGCCATGTCACACGCATGCGATCGGGTTCTGACATTTTCAAATTTCAAGTGTTAGTGAGGTCAGTGATAATCTAATATAGAATTTAGGAATGGGAAGGCATGCATAGAAGTGCCTGAATACCAGTTGCCCTTTTAAAAACCTGAATAGCAATATCACATGCGTGTGACCGAGCGAAATAAAACTTCCAAATAAAATATTCACTGGACATCAACGTGGAATATTGGAACACGAGAATGTTTGTCGTCATATTACCTTATTCAGTGAAATTAGACAAAGGTTTCAGTCATCGAAGTTAGAAAGTAGCATATATCACATGGAAATGGCCTATTTGAGAACTAAAAATAAAGAGTAAAGAGTTATTTCCTAGGTCTACTGAACAAGTTCGTAAATTGATTACTGCAATTTCATTTGTTTATAAGTAAGTAGTTTTGCGTTCCTCTCAATGAGTCGCTTGCACTTAGGATAAATGTAGCTGTGGAGTAAATTATTTTGTCAAGCTGGAGCGTATTTAAGTCTAGTGTCTCGTGCTGGCGAGTAGAACCGAAAAACAGAGCGAATAAATTGTCCGAAGATAGGCGAGACATGAGTAGGTTATATAAGTATGCATGCAAATGATATACTAATCACAATATTAATCACAATATTATTTTTACAGTGTTTACGCCGTGTCACACGCATGCGATCGGGTTCTGACATTTTCAAGTTTCAAGTGTTAGTGAGGTCAGTGATAATCTAATATATAATTATTTAGAAATGGGAAGACATACATAGAAGTCCCTGAATACCAGTTGCCCTTTTTAAAACGTGAATAGCAATATCACATGCGTGTGGCCGAGCGAAATAAAACTTCCAGATGAAATATTCACTGGACATCAACGTTGAATATTGGAACATGAGAATGTTTGTCGTCATATTACCTTATTCAGTGAAATTAGACAAAGGTTTCAGTCATCGAATTTAGAAAGTAGCATGTATCACATGGGAATGGCCTATTTAAGAACTGGAAATAAAGAATAAAGAGTTATTTCCTAGGTCTACTGAACAAGTTCGTAATGTGGTTACTGAAATTTTATTGGTTTATAAGTAAGTAGTTTTTGCGTTCCTCTCAATGAGTCGCTTGCAAATAGGAGAAATGTAGCTGTGGAGTAAATTATTTTGTCAAGCTGGAGCGTAGGTAAGTCTAGTGTCACGTGCTGGAGAGTAGAATCGAAAAACAGAGCGAATAAATTGTCCGAAGATAGGCGAGACATGAGTAGGTATGTTTGTATTCCACAGTGGTTGATAATGTACTCCCAGTATTGATTCCGTGCATATATTAACAGATGAGACTGGCAGGAGAACATTATGTGCATCAGTTCATTATCGTACACCATGGAGCACAACACACATACAGAATTGTTGACAAATGTAGTTCGGTTTAGTAGTCGTACCATATTCGTGTACTTTACGGAGTGTTGTGCGCCTATGAACTGCAGTCTGTCCCATAGCTGCCACTGCTTAAGCGGATTGCGATGGGTCAAGGACAGTACTTTTAGTCTTGGATCAGAAACGACCGCTGAAAGCCAAGAATTGGAATATGAACGCATAACGGAGTCTTTTGCTAATGCCTTCCATGCATCCTTCGAAGGAAACGTCCCTTCGTCCATAAAGTTGAAAAGATTGTCGATTAGGTCGTACTTGGTAAGGAGCTGGAATATTTCTTGAGTGAAGCCTGACGTAGATCTATTGAAGAGACGTTGTTGGTGAGCCCTAAGAAGAAACAACCTAAGTGGAGTTTGGTGATGCATGGGCAGGTGGATTAGGTTGCCAAGGAAGCAGAGTTTTCTTATGTGTATTTGCTGTTCTATTGGCATTATTCCTAGCAATCCAAGCGATAATCTTGTGCTAGCTCTCTTCGGGAGTGTTTGTATACTTTTTGCACATGTCTGAAGTGACCTCTCCATGATGGGGAGACTCGACGAGTATTCCAGCGGGAACAACTCACACCCATACAGAGCCTTCGGCAACACTACACATTTAAGAATTTCTCGCAGGGATGCCGGTGTCAGAGAAGAAGTGTTTGCTTTCCGTGCAATGGAGAAAAATGTTTTCCGTAGTTTTGAAGATACAATGTGCCCTTGTGTTCGTCCGTTTGCGAATTTATTCTGAACTATGCCAAGATGAATACTTTCTCTATGCTCTGGTATATTGTTTGGCCATAAACACCAAGATCTACTGGATTTAGAATAGATGGACTTGGATTCATTAAACGCAACTATGTTGCTTTTAGTATAAGAAAAAGAAAAACGCCACTTGATGCTATATTTGTAACATATGTCCAGAAGGCTATCTAGACCGGATTTAGAAAGAGATATTAAGCTGATATCGTCTGCCGTTGTTGGTGCGACACAAGAGACGCCGTTTATGGATAGTCCCATCCGATTGGTCGTTAGCGATTTTAGAAGCTCGTCGATATACACGAGGTAGCAGAAAGGTGAAAGGACTGCTCCTTGTTGAGTTCCTTGTCCTATACTGAAAGAGTTTGACAGGCAACCGTTGTACCGCACTCGGCTCGTGATATCACTATATATACAACGTAGCATGCTAACGGTCTTTCTAGAGAAACCAAGGCGCATGAATTTGAACAAGAGGCCATTGTGCCACACTTTGTCGAATGCCTTTTTGGAGTCCAAGAAGGCTACAAAAAGTTTAGAGTTGTTGTCTTGTGCATATGAGATAGACTCTTGAAGAATAAAAGATGTCATATTGCATCCGTTTTGTAACGCACTAGGGAATGTCACAAGCAAATGGCTATTAATGAATCGATTGAGGAGAACACCTTCGAACACTTTGTAGATCACTGGGAGTAACGATATGGCTCTATAGCTATCGGGAAGTGTTGACGGCTTCGGTTCCCCCTTGTAAAGAGGAACAATAATTCCTGATTTTAGTGATGGAGGAATCCACTCGTATTCAATGAAGGAGTTGAATAACTTGCACATGCACACATACAGCAATTCAGAACTGAAGAGAAGGTGTTCGTTGACTATGTCATCACGACCGCTTGCCTTTCTAAATTTCAGTTTACGAACTGTATCAACAACTTCTTCTTTTGTGATCGGATGACCTAGCATAGGACATTCAGTATTCGCACTGTCAAGGAATGAAGATACCTGGTTTCGAACATATTCTTCGAATATAGGATCATCATGTTCGTTTGGGCTGTATAATTCTTGAAAATATGCGGCCCATCCAGAGAGAATATCGTTATGGTCACGACACATGTGACCTCCAAAATCCATCACCGATCCTAAACAAAAAGTTGCACCATAGCGAGGTCTTAAATAACGCCAGAAAAGTGTTTGGTCACCCCTTGCATATGCGTCGAGTTTGCGGTTCTGTTCAAGTTGAAAATTATTTACAGCATGCCGATGCGCGCGGCGAAATACGCGTTTCCCCTGTTTGTAGTCCACATATGTCTGATAATCAGTATCGCGTGGTTTTCCGTCATGTGTCCAATATTGGTAGAGCGATTTCAGTTGTTTCTTCAGTATGTCAAGTTCCGTGTTCCAATAGTGTTTGATATGGCGCCTATTGGTTTTTTTGGGTATGGCTGTTACAGCGGCAGAGTGTAAGAGTTCAACAATGTCAGCGTAAAATAAATCAATATGATTTTTGGAAGCAATTTCACGGGTAGCAAGCTCGCTGCATTTCACATCCAGAAGGTCTTTATACACGACAAGGTTTATCTTGTCCCAAGCATACACTCTTTTCTGTTGTGTCGGCGTTTCCACATTGGAACACTCCGGCAATGTTACGGTGCATGTGATTGGTAGGTGGTTTGATGTATTCATAGCATGGTCAGATAAAATAGAATAGTCAGATATAAGGTCTTTGTCACGAGAGAGTACGAGTATATGGTCAATGAGTGATGGCTGGTTAAGTTGAAAATACGGCACGAACGAGTATTCACTACCCCCACACGCACCACTCGCTGTTGTAGAAACAAGTTCACATTCGTCGAGAAATCTAACGAATCGGGCAGATCTATCGTTAAGAGAAGTTGTGATATTGTTTAAATAACCCATGGGGAGGTGGGCATTGAAGTCTCCCATTAGTACAACAGAACCTTCTGTTGAGTAGGTTGCACAGAATTCATCTAGTGAATCCAGTAGTCATCTCCGTGATTGGTGCTGGACAGATAAACTTGTACGACGGTTAAAGGTACTCAACCCGATAAAACTCCTCTCAATTACTATTTCAATGGCTTCGGGGGTCAAAAATATTTGATTCGAGTCGAGGAAGTCACCCATCAAAGCTCAGATTTGTTAGATATCGATTTTAGAAATCTATTATTTTTCATTATCGGGAATACTATCTGGCCCAGAACTCAGTCAAAATTGCGTTAAAATTACCACTTGATTTTAGAGTTATTCATCCTTGTCTGTTTGAATAGATTTGGAGTACACATCCAGAGCAGATTACGGCAGTTATTGGTACTCATCTCGAGAACATAACAAATTTGAAAAATCAATATCTAATAACTCTGAGCTTTGTTTGATGGGTTCCTCGACTCGAAGCAAATATTTTTTACCCCCAAAGCCAAAGAAATAGTAATATAGGACCCTCTGATCGGATTGTTGTTGTTGGAATCTGTTGAGATGGGGACCCTCTTTACGGGTTGAGTACCTTTAATATAGTTTTGTTGAACACTAATTGTGCACCAACAAGTCGATTTTCGTCCAGGTTGATTTCGATGCAGTGTTTTTGTAGCGATTTATGAATAAAAAGTGCTACACCGTCTCGTGTGAAAACACTGCCTGTTTTTGTTTTAATGACTGTCCCGGGTTTAGACAGGCACACATATTTATCACTGAGGGATTGTAAGAAGGTTAGGTTTTCGGAGTTTAACCAGTGTTCCGAAACTCCTATGATGTGGTAAATTTCTTGTTTTAACATGTCCTGCAAATACGAGGTACTGCTCTTTATGGCAGTCGCATTCCATGATAACATCTTGATTATATGAGCCATGGTTAATACTATTTACGTGCACGTGGTCTCCATGGGCGGCAGTAGGCTCCCGCAGGCCAAAAACCAGAGTCAAGTAGTGGATAGCTTTGATCTTTGATCACGTTTAGTCGAGCACATACAGTTCCGGCGCGAGCACTTGGCATCATTTTAAGGTAACTTGGGACAACACCTCTTTCAGACAAGTATTTACGAATCTGGTACTGTGTCGTACCATCAACGATGCCACCAATATAGAATTCCAGAATTTGTCTATTCACAATATTGTTAGTTTTATTCGTATTCACATGTTTACTATTGTAGTTGTCTCTCTGGCCGTTTGTGTGTGATGTGGCTTTTTCCGTAGTGTGACGTCGATCAGTTATCAATGTCTCAATTTGCTGTGGAGGCGTGGATGTGTGAGCACTCGTAATTTGAGGATAACCCATGCTGCTTGCATGGATTGATGATACAGGGATATACCCAGTCAAGCGAGAGTTTTGCGTGTGACTTTGTACACTTTGTGTTGAGTAGCACTGGTTATTTCTTATCACAGTCGGTATGGGCATACATAATTTCTGGCTGGATTCTAATACTGCGTCACTGCATATGTCTCTGTTCGACGGAACATATATCAGCTGTCCATCAGGCGAACGTGGGTTATAACATAATGTGTTTCTCATCGGTGCTTGTGTAATGTTCTCTCGAATTGGGGGTAGCCTCTGACATGTTGGCCTTTCTGAAATTATATATGTAGCCGGCTTAACCTGGGGTTGTAAGGAAATGTTCGGCCGCGCAATCGTGTAGATAGGCAGGTTTGATAGACCGTACGCGTGCGACACTGTGTGTTGATCTATTTGAGTGTTTATTTGAGACAAATTGATTTCACTGGTGGTTGGCACATAGTTTTCTGGCAGTATTTCTTCTATGTCAGTATTGATGTCGTCATCATCTACATGCACATGTCCATCATTTTCAACTATATGACGCGGATGACTGATGAACTCAGGACTGCCCAACAACCTATTGGTGTCGTCGTTGTGTGAGACCAGTTTGTTACTATCGTTGCTTTCAGCGCTAATTGCACTAGCAGGCGTCATATCGATACGCACTGAATCACATGGGTGATTATGCGTGTCCTTTGAGGACATTATCGAAGCCGGTGGCGACGATTGATTGTACTCGCACTTATACATATCACCAGAAATGTGTGAAACTTGACATGTCAGATTTGTGTTAACTTTACTTGTGCATGCAGAGTTCTCTTTCTTGTTAATAGTGGAGTTCTTTGGTGAATTATTATTGACAGTAACTGGTGTTGATTGAATTCGCTTCTGTGTAGAGCTAACATTTGGGGTATCTTGTTCCGACATTGACGGGTCATCAATATATGCAGCGTGTCCCTTATGACTGCGCACAACTCACTATATTTGGCTGCATTGCTCTGAGCGTACATTTCAAATGCATCAGCTAAATTCCGGCTGGCCTTGTCAGTGTAGGCATTAGCTGCTTTAGATGTTTCATTACATTTTCTACTCAGTTGGTTGATTTTTACATCTATAGTTTTTGATTTATTAATCGATTTACTATTTAGTCATTTTTGTAAACTTCGAATTAAGGTATGTTTGGAAAGACTCCAGGCTGTCTCGATTGGATTTTGTATCGTCAGCCAACAGTTTGCACTTAGATTTCAAGTTTGTGATTCCGGCGCACCGTTCATCGCTAAGGCGTTCAACTTCCAGAGAAACACTATTTTGCTTTTCCTGAATCACTTTCACACTTTCGTTTAAAGAGGCGAGAGTTGTGGCTACTCCAGCAAACATTTTCTGATGATTCGCTTTCATAAGAGTTATATCTCAGCAAGGGTTTCGGACAGTTTATTTTGGAGACATACTGAATTACATGGGCAAGTGTTTGTATTAGTTGTGTCACTTTCAGTTCCCGGTTGCGAAGAAATATTCACAGACACCGACTTCTTTCGTGATGCCGCTTGTGTTATCAAGTCTCTGATGTCATCGAATGATCCACCACGAATAAACTGAATCAGCAAATATATGTCTCTAGCTAATTTGGAGGTAAGAGGGTGTCCTGGATTGGTGTCCTTTGAACAGCAAGCAGGACTATTATATATACGAGACTATTATATATACGAGACTATAAAGTTATTATACAATTTTGTGTATAGTATGTGTTTTTCTTGTACGAGTCCAGGTAGTCCAAGTCTTCTCGTACTAAAACTAGCTAAGATTTTGTGATGGAGAGATGCTAGTGTTTAGTCCGAGAACGCGCGCATAGCCTTCTTATGACACGAGTTACGCCCAGGATCTGTGGCGGGAATATGTGGTGTATTTTACTCGATTTACCTAACAAAGCAATACATGATGCTATATACGTCGGAAAGAGTGACATCTTATGGTCAGAATGGTGTATAATAATCTAACTTTAATGTTAAATTACACATATAATATTCCGGTTGATTGCCACAAACATCGTTGTTTTTTCTGTTTGTTTACTTAACTGAAAGCCGAACTCAGGTTCCGAAGAACTTCGGCATTGTCCGGTGTTTGTTCTGAGTATTCTAGTTTCCGTTTCTATATATAGCGCGGGGTTTTCCGAACAAAATGGTGAAAACCGATCGCCGCAAAGTCCAGTTTCCAATGTGCTTTGAGAACAATTCCCGCACTAAAAACTTAATGACACAATGGAGCAAATTAGAAATCTTGTGTCTGACTTGCCATGCGTGTGATTTTCATCCATGTGCATTTTGACTATTGTGTTGATAAAATAATCGGAGAACCGAATCACACAGTTTCGAAATATAGTTCTTCCGTTTTAGTGGGACTTTTCAAACTTAAGGTTAAAGATTTATACAAATTTTGTTTGATTTTTTGTGTGCTTAACAAGAGCAGTATATTGCTCTGTTCGCTTAGTATATATCTTAATTTCGCTGAAGTCCACCAAATGTGGGAAATGTAGCACCATATTATTTATTCTAATGTTCGTTGTGTTTACACTGTTTTAAACTTTGAGAGGGTTGTAATTCCCCGTAATTTATTTAATGTATTACATTTATATCTTCAATGTTTAATTAATCTATTTATTTTTTATTTATTGACACACATAATTACGATTACAATGGAGAATTCAGGCTAGGTCTTCATGTAAGACGCACGAAATCATATATATTTCTCCATATATATTATCGCACGGATATGTATATATATATATATATATATATATATATATATATATATATATATATATATATATATATATATAGCTATATATATGTATATATATATATGTATATATATATATATATACTATATGTATATATATATATTTAATATATATATATATATATTTAATATATATATGTATAGATATATGGATACGTAGGACACACCGACACCGCCATGCGCAAGTATGGTTACTGTGTGCTGAAGTATCCCAGAACCCAGCTCTATATGTGTGCCATATACATATATATTCGTTTATACTCTGCCCAGGGCACACCGACACCGCCACATGCCCGTATATACCGTGTGCCTTATGTACATATACATATATATTCGTTTATACTCTGACAAGGACACACCGACACCGACAGTATATATACCCGTTCGTACTCTGCCCAGGGCACACCGACACCGCCACATGCCTGTATAGTGGAGTAGATTAAGTAAAATTTTCAAGGCAATTGTTCAAATTGTGACTAAAGCATGAAACTTTGCACATATGTACATATTCACACACTTATTGATATTAGATATGAAGCCACGCTGATATTTAACTTTAACCCCTCTTTTAAGGGGTTTTTCCAAATTTAAAGAGCGTTTCGTGATTAAATAAGTTATTCAATATCGCAATTAATCCTACCATGAAATATGCGAATTAAAATTAGTCATATAGGTAGGTATGACTCTGAGAGATATGATGCCACATTTGTAGGGTAAAACTGGAACTCCCCGTCCAAGACGGCCGTCAAAATGGCAGCTGAAAGAGGAAATTTGACGTTTTTTCACTAATATCTTCTAGATCAGGTTCGCTGTATGGAACTGGTTTGGAGATGGGACTTTATTTTGTATTGTTCGTGTTAACTGACCATTAGAGCAATGAAATATGCCATTCGTGTGATTCCAGTCCCTTCCGATCCCTCAATAATTCGATTATACAGAACTCGGTATGACATTTCACCGAAAATCACCGTTAGGATTCTAGTCATATTTTAACAAGAAATTGACAGAACTGTGCAAATTAAGTGAGGCATACAATTAATTACGAATATTTGAACTCAATCAACAAAAATTGTCACTTTGTCGGAAAATGGCTGCCAAAATGTCGGCCAAAACCTGGAAAATGATCAATATTGCCCCAGCATGCCATGTAATCGCTTACAAGTTGTGATTGACGAAAACAATTGGCTATGCTGTCTACATTAAATTTTAGCAATTTTGATGCACATTTGTTAAGTGTTACTAATGTAACCAATGACATTGCCAGAATTATTGGATTTTTATATCACAAGCTTGACATCAAAATTGGCAAAAATTAACTTTTCGAGTCTGGACCATTAATTCAAGTAAATGGGACTATCTTTGGAATCAAGATGTAATTTTGTTTTACATATATCCCGAGTAATATTCTCTGTTCCCGCCCTTGAAAACAGATGTGCCCTCGTCGCCCGACTTCCAGGGTTCGAGGGGTCGTTGGCTCGGGAAATTTCTGGGGTTCGTTAATGCCACCGTTCCATATCCCCGATTTTCCACCCCGAATGTTCCCGGAATGACTCCCGAATCATAATTTTGCAAAAATCGTGGAGTAATTTCGGGACGAGTCGGGACTGTGAATTTTTATCCCCGAACATGATCGGGGATATCGGTGCTATCGGGGTCGATTCTGGACTCCCTCCCGACAGTTTTGAAATGTTCAAAACTATCGGGAACCAAGCCGAATCGCTCCCGATTTGTCAATTATTGGGAGAAATTCGGGAACAATTCGGCACCTATTCGGGAGTAGTCGGCAACATTCGGCTGGATATTCTGGAGTAGTCGGCAGTATTCGGTAGGTTATTCCCGAATTCGCCATCAAATTGCGTCTCGAATAACGTCATGACTCCCGAATACCTTCCCGACTATTCCAGAATGCTTTCCCGATCAGTCCAGAACATCTTCCCGACTATTCCCGACTATTCCCGAGTGCCTTCCCGATGACATTCAGAAGTATAAATTCTTCTACGTATTGCAGGAATAATCAGTACAGTACAGTTGTTGACAGACATGGTGAGGATTAAAACCACAAAACGTAAGAATCCTCCTCCGCCGGAGTCTGGCGATGAGGATACGCAAGAGGTGCGCACGGGGGAGGAAGAGGAAGCTTCTCAACCCCCAAAATCCCGCAGTATAAACATTCAGTTGACCGCATTATCATATCTGACACCATTTCTGACATATCTGTATATCGATTTAGCTTGAACGTCAGGTATGGAATGGTGGATGTGCTGATGTGTGGCTGCTTTTATACTGAGATCCGGTGTATCTGCAAAATTCGGCATCGATTCGGGACGTTCGGCAGCAATTGAATACCAATTCGGTATTTATTCGGCATCAATTCGGTACCAGTTCGGCATTGATTCGGGGTATTCGGCAACAATTCGGTGTACGTCGGTAGTAATCTGGGCAATTCGGCAGCCACTCGCACGAAATTTCGGTATCAGTTCGGGATAATTCTTGATCATTCGGGAAGAAATTCGGAAGCATTCTGGATACTCGGCAATGTTCGGGACGATTAAATTTTGTCATAATTCGGCTTTTTGGAATAAAACTCGTCCAGAATTCTCTCGAATACTGCCGATTTGGTCTGGTTCCGCATTGGTGCCGAATACACTAATTCGGGACAGAAAATCGGGAATATGGAACCGGGGCTTAAATTAATGCATGATCACCGAGTTGCCCGAGCCAACGAACCGTCGAAACCTGGAAGTCAGGCGACGAGGGAACTTAAGCAGTCGGCAAAAGCATGATCGGCCTATACTAGATTATTTCACATTAAATTAAGGTCCGTATGTTTCAGTGAAATCCACATATAGGCAGGGGCGAAAATTAGATTTTAATGTGAATTAAATCAATAGTCCCATGCATGGCATGTCGGCATATGACGTTGCTAGTCTAAAGTGGACAGCATTATGTTCAGTTTCAACTAAAGTGACGCTATATGAATGTGTGCATGTCAAACTAGTTTTCACAGTCATTGGTAATTGTGAACGAATAGACAGTGTATGCAAACACTACATGTATAGGGTACATTTTTGGGTGTCCAGTTGTATTCCCGTGTGGTCACGTAGTATATCGATGACGATGTTTAGGCCTACAATGCGAGGGTTCGAACACAGTTTCTGGACATGCAGTCCCAACAAAAACAGGGTTTTAGTTGCAGTCCCACTCCTATCAATCAAAACAGGAGCACATTATTAGTTGGTGTGTGAGACTGTACATGCCCAGTAACATTTCGATAGACCCGATAATGCCCCAAGATGGGAACAGCACGTTGGTCCGAGGGTTCGATTACAGGCCGGGGTACAGCGCGCTAGCCCGAGCCACTCCCATGGTTCAATTTATAGTCAAAGGGTTCAATGGTCCGATGGTTCGATAGTCCGATGGTTCAAGGTTACGATACTCCGATGGTGCGACAGTCAGAGGGTTTAAAATCCCGAGTGCCCATTAGAGGGATATGGCGCCGGAGATTTGCGGGTCACCCCCCCCCCCCCAACTTTGTTACAAATTCCAGTTGGCATGCAATAGGTCAGGGTTATAGATTACATGTATATGGAATAAGTCAAATACAGTTTGTTCATGTATATAGTATAGGAAAATAAATATGCAGGACATTCCAAGCTTTACATAGCATGCTCTACATGCATGTATATATAGATCTAACGATAATGGGATATATGCAATGAGTGATTTACTGTCGTTCAATTCCATATATTATATAGCCCACTTCAGCCAATAACATAAAAATTTTGAGTGCAGTTCTATACAAACTTCATCATATCGCAAAGGGATATCATACGCAGATTATATCTGGGGTTGGTTGGGTTTTATCATCGTTCTTTATTATCCTAGTCTATACTACACGCGGTCACGGTCCCATACATGGAGAAAACATTAGTCCATAAAACTTGATCATGTATGAAGACAAATACTGCCATGTCATATATTCTCACATAATCGGTAGATCAAATCCAAAACATTATTACCTCTCTAATATAAGTGCAGATATTACACAAATAATCGTCAAATATGCTCCAGATTCGCGCTCGATGGGTTAATTTTTTCAGACACCCACCTGCGGGGAAACGGACACTCCCTCCTGCACCCTTCACACGCGGGGCAGAATGTCTAAACGGAACAGAGTGAAATCATATTAGCATAAAAAATCAACTTAATTATATGGTGTATATCAAAATGGTAGCCAGGGAGTTATTGTATGGTCATGAATGGTGCGAAGGAGTAGCCTATACGGTGATGGGGTGGTGTGTCCATGGTGAGATGTATATGTATACAAGGGGTGACTGTATGGTCATGTGTGAGGTGATTAGCTATACAAGGATTATGTGTGTGGTTATTGGAGTGGTGTATTCAGTATAGTACAGTAGGTAGTCATTGTATGTCTCTTTCTTCGGTCTATAGCATGACAGTAACCAATGCCCGTGTGATTTGACTTTTGAAAGTTTGAGGCGTTGGCAGCATTTCACTGATTGAGTGATTGTACCACATTTTTTTGTGGTACAATTCCGAATATCTAGGGTGACACTCCATAGTTTCGAATGATCAGTAGGGGTGATTTTATAGATATAAAGTGCTAGTGGTTTCTGGCACCATTCATGTAGTATGTATATTAAGACAAAGTGGGATATGAATTTGTGTAATTTTAGAAGGTGTTCTGGACTGATGAAAAAAATAAGTGCATTGCGGTAAATGTCTCTTTTCGCATTAAATTACCGCTTTCAATTCACAACTGATGTGGGGTTCAGATCAAATAGCATGTCTTCTGCGGAAAATATCTTTTATTGTCGCAATTGTGATATTTTATTTCATATAATTGTGGTTTTATTTGAGCGGGTCATTAACGCTTAACTCGTGTCATAAGAAGGCTATGCGCGCGTTCTCGGACTAAACACTAGCATCTCTCCATCCCAAAATCTTAGCTATAGTTTTAGTACGAGAAGACTTGGACTAGAGTCCAGGTTGTGGTGAAAAGTCATATTGGACGAGACACGCCAGTGTCGAGTCCAATATGACTTTTCACCACAACCTGGACGAGTACAAGAAAAACTCATACTGTGCTCAACATTGTATAATGACATTTTTATTATCCATCTATGTTTATCCAAATTTTGGAAATAAAACTTTTGTGGTTATTTTTGGTATTTGTCGGCACTTAATTCTCTATAAAAGCCTGTACCGTATATTGATCATCAGAAAGCATGATTTGGAAAAGTAAACACGGAAGTGAGAAAAAACTCAATGCGGAATTGAAACGTCTGCTAAAATCCATCAATGTTGCGCGCGCATCACAATTTCACCGATTCATTTCGCAATAGAGTTAATTCGTGACGTCACGGAGTCCAATATGAAAAGTCATATTGTATAGTCGGGAGTCCAATATGACTTTCGGGAGTCCAATATGACTTTTTCCAGGACTATCACGTGGAGGCTTTTGCCCAATCGGAAATGGTGTTAGTTAAGGGATGGATAATAATATTATATATACGAGATCACCCAGTCGCGGTCGTATTGGAGTCCCGTTCATCCATCCTCTGTTCGGGACTATTATATACGAGATCACTGAGTCGCGGTCGTATTGGAGTCCCGTTCATCCATCCTCTGTTCAGGACTATTATATATACGAGATCACTGAGTCGCGGTCGTATTGGAGTCCCGTTCATCCATCCTCTGTTCAGGACTATTATATATACGAGATCACACAGTAGCGGTCGTATTGGAGTCCCGTTCATCCATCCTCTGTTCAGGACTATTATATATACGAGATCACTGAGTCGCGGTCGTATTGGAGTCCCGTTCATCCATCCTCTGTTCAGGACTATTATATATACGAGATCACTGAGTCGCGGCCGTATTGGAGTCCCGTTCACCCATCCTCTGTTCAGGACTATTATATACGAGATCACACAGTAGCGGTCGTATTGGAGTCCCGTTCATCCATCCTCTGTTCAGGACTATTATATATACGAGATCACTGAGTCGCGGTCGTATTGGAGTCCCGTTCACCCATCCTCTGTTCAGGACTATTATATACGAGATCACACAGTAGCGGTCGTATTGGAGTCCCGTTCATCCATCCTCTGTTCAGGACTATTATATATACGAGATAACTGAGTCGCGGCCGTATTGGAGTCCCGTTCATCCATCCTCTGTTCAGGACTATTACATGTATATATACGAGATCACTGAGTCGCGGTCGTATTGGAGTCCCGTTCATCCATCCTCTGTTCAGGACTATTATATATACGAAATCACTGAGTCGCGGCCGTATTGGAGTCCCGTTCATCCATCCTCTGTTCAGGACTATTATATATACGAGATCACTGAGTCGCGGTCGTATTGGAGTCCCGTTCATCCATCCTCTGTTCAGGACTATTATATATACGAGATCACTGAGTCGCGGCCGTATTGGAGTCCCGTTCATCCATCCTCTATTCAGGACTATTATATATACGAGATCACTGAGTCGCGGTCGTATTGGAGTCCCGTTCATCCATCCTCTATTCAGGACTATTATATATACGAGATCACTGAGTCGCGGTCGTATTGGAGTCCCGTTCATCCATCCTCTGTTCAGGACTATTATATACGAGATCACCCAGTAGCGGTCGTATTGGAGTCCCGTTCATCCATACTCTGTTCAGGACTATTATATATACGAGATAACTGAGTCGCGGACGTATTGGAGTCCCGTTCATCCATCCTCTGTTCGGGACTATTATATATACGAGATCACTGAATCGCGGTCGTATTGGAGTCCCGTTCATCCATCCTCTGTTCAGGACTATTATATATACGAGATAACTGAGTCGCGGTCGTATTGGAGTCCCGTTCATCCATCCTCTGTTCGGGACTATTATATATACGAGATCACTGAATCGCGGTCGTATTGGAGTCCCGTTCATCCATCCTCTGTTCAGGACTATTATATATACGAGATAACTGAGTCGCGGTCGTATTGGAGTCCCGTTCATCCATCCTCTGTTCAGGACTATTATATATACGAGATAACTGAGTCGCGGCCGTATTGGAGTCCCGTTCATCCATCCTCTGTTCAGGACTATTATATATACGAGATCACTGAATCGCGGTCGTATTGGAGTCCCGTTCATCCATCCTCTGTTCAGGACTATTATATATACGAGATAACTGAGTCGCGGACGTATTGGAGTCCCGTTCATCCATCCTCTGTTCGGGACTATTATATATACGAGATCACTGAATCGCGGTCGTATTGGAGTCCCGTTCATCCATCCTCTGTTCAGGACTATTATATATACGAGATAACTGAGTCGCGGTCGTATTGGAGTCCCGTTCATCCATCCTCTGTTCAGGACTATTATATATACGAGATAACTGAGTCGCGGCCGTATTGGAGTCCCGTTCATCCATCCTCTGTTCGGGACTATTATATATACGAGATCACTGAGTCGCGGTCGTATTGGAGTCCCGTTCATCCATCCTCTGTTCAGGACTATTATATATACCAGATAACTGAGTCGCGGCCGTATTGGAGTCCCGTTCATCCATCCTCTGTTCAGGACTATTATATATACGAGATCACTGAGTCGCGGTCGTATTGGAGTCCCGTTCATCCATCCTCTGTTCAGGACTATTATATATACGAGATCACTGAATCGCGGTCGTATTGGAGTCCCGTTCATCCATCCTCTGTTCAGGACTATTATATATACGAGATAACTGAGTCGCGGCCGTATTGGAGTCCCGTTCATCCATCCTCTGTTCGGGACTATTATATATACGAGATCACTGAATCGCGGTCGTATTGGAGTCCCGTTCATCCATCCTCTGTTCAGGACTATTATATATACGAGATCACTGAGTCGCGGTCGTATTGGAGTCCCGTTCATCCATCCTCTGTTCAGGACTATTATATATACGAGATCACTGAGTCGCGGCCGTATTGGAGTCCCGTTCATCCATCCTCTGTTCGGGACTATTATATATACGAGATCACTGAGTCGCGGTCGTATTGGAGTCCCGTTCATCCATCCTCTGTTCAGGACTATTATATATACGAAATCACTGAGTCGCTGCCGTATTGGAGTCCCGTTCATCCATCCTCTGTTCAGGACTATTATATATACGAGATCACTGAGTCGCGGTCGTATTGGAGTCCCGTTCATCCATCCTCTGTTCAGGACTATTATATATACGAGATCACTGAGTCGCGGCCGTATTGGAGTCCCGTTCACCCATCCTCTGTTCGGGACTATTATATACGAGATCACTGAGTCGCGGTCGTATTGGAGTCCCGTTCATCCATCCTCTGTTCGGGACTATTATATATACGAAATCACTGAGTCGCGGTCGTATTGGAGTCCCGTTCATCCATCCTCTGTTCAGGACTATTATATATACGAGATCACTGAATCGCGGTCGTATTGGAGTCCCGTTCATCCATCCTCTGTTCAGGACTATTATATATACGAGATAACTGAGTCGCGGTCGTATTGGAGTCCCGTTCATCCATCCTCTGTTCAGGACTATTATATATACGAGATCACTGAGTCGCGGTCGTATTGGAGTCCCGTTCATCCATCCTCTGTTCAGGACTATTATATATACGAAATCACTGAGTCGCGGCCGTATTGGAGTCCCGTTCATCCATCCTCTGTTCAGGACTATTATATATACGAGATCACTGAGTCGCGGTCGTATTGGAGTCCCGTTCATCCATCCTCTGTTCCGTCGTTGTAGTGCTACATGCCAAAGTTCTGGAGTAGCATTTCCATATATGGAGCTTTTGAATATTCATGACATGTATGGAAAGGCTACTCCAGAACTTTGATCAGCACTAAAACCACGGAACCGCGCCTGGTGGATCCAAAATGGCCACGAGTTAGTGACAGGGCGTATTGTTCGAGGCCGCATGTAGGCGCGGGTGCAAATTTAAGGATGTGCCCGTCGACACACACGTCCCCGAGAATGATAAATGAACGCAAAACGACTCACGAAATATGAAATACGCCATTGGGTGCTGAGTTTCCAGCACATCAATCCCGTTTTGTTGTCCGTACCCTGGACACAAATAACAACAACGTCAGTCATATTGTTCAGAGAAATGACGAGTTCTTGTGTTTATTCAATGTTTTTACTAAATATATAACGTCGGGATAAAAACTTTTCGTAACAGACATAACTTTACATTCAAAATTTACAGTAAACACCTTTCGCATAATAAACTAAACTGACAATTATTACAAATAGCTAATAGTGGTCCATTGTGAGCAAATAGTGCTGTTCAAACTTCTTGCCACTCGTAGTAATGTGATATAGTTATGTTTGCCGTGATAATTGTGTACTTAATTGTGTTGTTATCAGCTCAAAGTAACAGGCTCGATGAGTCCATATACAGATCAGGTACGCATGACTGTATATTCTCGAAATCATAATCGTAACTACGGATATGATGGCAACACGACAGCTGGTAGAAAGAACACACATTTTCGTGATGTAATACCCTATTTGTAATTCTTATAACGATAGTAGTTCATTATGCAAAAGGTCTCCAATAAACATATTCTGTCATAATTAGATTGATAAAAATAGATAGGATAGAAATATACCCGCTGAATATATGTATAGATCGAACGACACATTAGTTTGTGAACTGGTTAACGTTATTGTAAGAGTTTGGTTGTGAGGCGATGGTAAAACGATAACTGTATTGGTTAGCGGCACGACAAACGAGTGCAATAACGTTAACATGTTCACATAACTATGTCGTTCTATGCTTATTACACACCCGAAGATTCTACATTGTAGTCTAATGAAATTTGGTTTGATATTGCTTCGGTTAATTGAACAAATTCGTAATTAAATTCGAAATTAAGTACAGAATAAACATAACAGTGAAGACATTTTCCGTAACAAAAGATTGACGCCGCCAAGGACGTTGTCAATCAAATCGGTCTGTATTGTTCAAGGACAAGCCAAATAGACAACAGTTAACTGTTCTGACTGGTGTACGGGTTTTCTCCTCGAGTGAAATGCGGAGGATTATTTTACGAGGCGCAATACAGGCTCTAAGGGTACGTTCATACACTGGCAAGTTTTCACGGTATGGTTTGCAGGCATTTTGTCGTAGAAAACGATATGGTGCCATAATTGATAATATGAACGGAACCGTGCACATAACATGCATCTTTACCAAAGCGAAAGACATGAGAAGTAACATTTATCTAATTCCACTTGTAACAGTGCTATTGAAATTTTCCTTCAAATACCGGTATGATTTATTCTTGCGAGATAATTGCATGACATTTACAGGAAAATTCCGGTTGCACCATTACTGGCGGAACTACATAGATATTACTTCGCACGTAGTTAGCTGTGGCACAGCTAGATGCATTTTATGTGCTTGTTTCCGTTCATGTTATGGCACCATATCGTTTTCTACGACAAAATGCCTGCAAAAACATACCGTGCAAACTTGCCAGCGTATGAACGTACCCTAACAGACTGGTAATTTGTCAATAGACTCCATCTCACGACTAACTCGTAAGCACTCGCCGGATACATATATATTATCACGTGGTTAGAAACTCAAACTCGATCTTTCTGCGGAATGAGCTTTAGATAGATAACTCCTTTCGTCAGTGGTGTATTTTGCTCTATGAACTTTCTCATAGTTGCTCCTGATTGAAATGAACATGTTTCTCATAGTTGTTCATGATTATGCGCAATGTTTATGTAACCGGCGACCAACACTAGTTAAAGGTACTCAATCCGATCAGATGCTCCTAAATTACTATTTCTTTGGCTTCGGGGGTAAAAAATATTTGATTCGAGTCGAGGAACCTACCCATCAACGCTCAGAGTGATCAGATTACGATTTTTGAAGTTTGTTATTTCCATTGTTTGTGGCCCAGATGGTCTCGGTCAAAATTGCGGATGAAGATGGATAACTTCATCATCCGCAATTTTTCCGTTTGACTACGTGTTTCTGCAATTTTTCCGTTTGACTACGTGTTTCTGCAATTTTTCCGTTTGACTACGTGTTTCTGCAATTTTTCCGTTTGACTACGTGTTTCTGGGCACATCTCGAGAAATAACAATCTTCACAAATCAATATCTGATCACTTTGAGCTTAGTTAGTGAATAGATCCCAGGAGTTTTATCATTATAATTTTAACCTCCACAGTAATGTAAATTTGACTTAAAATGAATGTGTTGCTGTAAATTTAGGCCTGAAATCCTGAATATATATATGCATATTTATGTACATCCATGTGCAGAAAACCAGCCGGTCTGAGTGAATCAAGACTATTGATCAGCAACGCGTTTGATAGTCTGAAACAATTATAGCAGGGAATCCCATTACTTTTAAGTATTACATCAGTAGGATTTTGAACGCGAAGCGTGGGTGGTGATGTCATGTCGATGACAACAAAAAACGCGATATGAATATAATTAAAGGTACTCAATCCGATTCGACGGTCCCCATATCATCAGATTCCAACAACAACAACATTTTTTTAAATGCCGCTTCAGTAATCAGAATCGATTAATTGCCCAAAAATAATGCTAACCACAGTCAACTGTAGTATAAAATTGCCCAAAACCTGTTATTTATCAACGTTTTGTTGAACGAAATTTTGCCGGTTTGTCAAATATCTGACACAAAAAAGCCACTGAATGTTACAGTTATCGATCTTCATCCGCAATTTGGTCAGATCAGTTCTTCTCGTCGTCTGTTTCCTGGGCCACTTAAAATTAATAGATTTGCCACTTAAAAATAATAGATTTCAAACATCGATATCTGATCACTCCTAGCTTTGATTGGTGGGTTCCTCGACTCGAATCAAATATTTTTACCCCCCCCCCCTGAAGCCAAAGAAATAGTAATTTAGGAGCGTCTGATCGGATTGAGTACCTTTAAGAACTTATAAGTAGTTTCAACGAAATATTTGAAATCGAACCATACTTACACAACACCACCAATTTTTATGAGATAACTTTTCGGAAAGTTTAGAGTAAGCTATCATAAGTTGAAGGTAGAGATTGGGCGACACGTTTTTTTTTACCCTGTGCCAATGCATTCTCTTATATATGCGAGTCGACCATAGGTCGCCTCGCATATATAAGAGAATGCATTGGCCTAACAATATTTTACAATTTTAATAATTTTTTCTTGTATTCTTTAACAATTTTATAATTTCACCCATACAGAGCCCCAGACAAACATGAGCAAACGACACTCTTCTATATGCTTATATATATGTGTGGGGCTCCCTGCAGGGTAATGGATGTTTTTTATTTTATGTCCTAAAAATTGTCAGAAACATTTATTTAAAAAAAATGATAAAAAATTGTTAGGCCAATGCATTCTCTTATATATAAGAGAATGCATTGGCACAGGGTAAAAAAAAAATTCCGACTGGATTTGATATGGCGGGTCACATTTGTAAAAAATGTGAAGCAAATGAAATAAAACCGAAAAACTCTTTATAATAAGATGTTCAAAACATAACTATTTTGCGAAAAAGATTTTTCACTGAAATAAGATTTCACCAAACAATTTTCGCAAACTTGGATGAAAAAGAAAAGTTCATATTACTCACGAAGGCTGCAAACCCGAGCATTTGTAATCTGATATGTAACATGGTTCGGAAGTTTTCCGCAAAATATATATATTATTTGATGTTATCTTGGCTTGCGTTAAAATTATCTGTATAATTATGACAAAATTCTGCCCCGCGTGGGTGTATTTTCTCAATACATGTTAATGGTTAATGTTAATGTTCACTGCTGGTAAATCAGTGTCAATGCGAATACTATTGGGATGTTTCAGACTACCATACGCGTAGTTCAATCGTATGGATTCATCCAGACTGAAAACCAACCTGATGGAAATACCAACTAGGAGACACCAAATGTAGAGGAAAAAGTATATAATTTCGCATATATAGATGGATAACAGTCTTTTAAACATAACAGTCGCAACAATTATGTCGATATCAACATGACAAAATGTATAAATATATGATACACGTAGAAATTTTGTTGAGTGATGTTTAGACGTATCCGTTGGGTCTACTCAACTGTGGGGTGTACTCTATACATGAAATTTGTCGATATGATACGGTCTTAATATAAAAAAGTACATTGTGTTGGTCGTTGTGATGCTATGATCCGTTTTCTGCGTTTTGCCGTCTACAAAACAGAGCATTTCATTACAATGTTTAGCAATAGATTGTGGACGATACGCTTGAATGCAATATCAGACAATTATATCTGTTATAGACGAATGTTACAATGAGTCTATAGCGGTCCATTCCCAACATCTAATTCCTTTTCTCACAACTAGATGCACAAGTCCCTCCACTTCACAGTCGAAGCCGCCATTTTTGATCGACTGATTGAAAACAAGAAGCACGGCAAGACATCATGATGTACGTGTTTCCAGCCATCTCAGCCATCTGAACGTGTACGTATGTAACAGGAAGCAGATTCCTGTCTGATCGTACGATTCCCGGCAGAGATCAAATGACAACTAGCAGTCAAAAAGACATACTTTATTTAAATAGAATGCATTACAGGTCCATTATGGAGTAAGCTGGTATGCTTGGTAGGATACAGCATGCAACTTTAAGAAAACAGCAAAGGCAACCAAATACCAGTAAATATGATTTACGTTAGTATTTGGCTCCTGGAAGCCGGTGTGTCTTTAACCTGGACAATATTACAACCGAAGAACAGCAAAACCATTACTACCTCTATACTGGACCAGGTATGCACCAACTGAGGTGTTTTAGAATTAGGTGATTTTATAATGAGGAGCATAGCAGATAGAATTGTCTCTCGTGTAATGTTCAATAGAATAGAGCTGTTAATAAAGACATCCACTTGTATGAACATTACAGTTGTGGCAAATATGCATCCGCTACACATATAGCAGTGTGGTCTACAGTCCAATTTCAACGCAGAACCCCGAAGTACAATGCTAAGGACCCAATGGATTCGTCTAAACACTCTCGTAGATGTACGCTCACACGCTGGAAAATTTACCTGGCAAGGTTGTTTTGGCAAATTCTTCGCAAATGGTTATCTCTTGAACATTTTTGATTCATAAATTTTGAAATTAGAGCATGTGCCTTTGTTATATTGCTACCTGTATTTGTGATTCGAATCATGTCTTGTCGGATATTTAATGGCTAACGTTAATCAAATATCATGTGTACTTTGCCAGACAAATTTCCTCAGTTTGTAAAGCAATGCCAACGTAGGTCTCGTTTCAATACATGACCAAGAACTAGAAGCTGGCCAATGACTAAAATTATGAGCAGGGAACAACACCGGTGGCCCACCGGCGGTGGGGTCGTTAACTTAGACCAAACAACAAAAGAAATATTAAGGTTGTACAGAAATAGCTTTTCCACTGAATTAAACTATTATAGCTGAATTTGACATTGCCAAATACACTAATTGCCTGTTTTGTTGAAACATTTGGATCGAACATCCCACTGCACAGCCAACTTACAGCTAAATATAACACTAATAGCTAAATGTAACTGTAATAGTTGAATGCAGGATGTGCAATTATATTTGCAATAAAATATATGGTTCCAGACAATAAGCCAATGTGCTCTAAGTTTTCAGGGAATTTATTATTTGGAAGATGTCGCTGCATTTATGCATTTATAAAATATTTAACCTTTGAGGGGGGAAACATGGACATCAATGTTGAAATGATTAAATTCCAGATCTCCTTAAAATCTATCTTTATCTTGACCTTGATATTTCAACGTAATTATCGGAACCAACTTCTCAAATACCAAGGTTTTCCATTGCTCGTCCATACAATTATTGGTGACTACCTGGTGCCAAAAACAACGACACAAGTAACTATGTATCAAACGCCAATATTTTATTTTTTTCCAGACAGGCAAGTCTATAGGGCAATAATATGACCTTGCCGTTGCCATGATACGACACGAAGCACGTGTCAAATGTTCTTGTGTGGTCGATTGTGAAAATATTCGTCGACCAATATAGTCTGACGAAACGGATGTTATTCATCAAATTAGCGCTTTCTGTTTGTTTTAGCGGGGTCAATGTCACTAATGATTCCTCTATAGACTTGGTTCCGGCATACGAGCTCTGCTTAACCCTTTCTATACTAAATAGATTCGCACAGCCAGTTGAAAAGTGTACATCAGAATGGTCTATTATTAATTTGGAGGGATGTACGGGCAATAAAAGCAGACGACAGATAAATACAAGTGTAGAAAGAGCCCTAGTTATTGAAGGAAATGTTTAGATAATAAGTTCAACAAACGACATTAGTATCTGAACATTTCCCATGGGATAACTACACATGATGCTAATTTAGTATTTAAAGGTTAACATAGTAACTGAAACCCTTATATCCAGGCAGTCTAGATGCAATGTACCCAAAAATCCGCAAAACCGTTTTTCAACAAAATGCATCAACTCGACAAGTCAGATACACAAAATACATCATCTCGACTAGTCAGATGCACAGAATGGTTACGCCCACACTCATGGCATATTTACCTGGCAATTTCTTTGGTAAATATATCTCCGATGGATCTCCATTTGAATTATTTGGTATTACATAGTATATAAGGCGGTGATTTCTTTACGAGTGTTTGGAGATATACATTTCACTAATTCGTCCCAGATATTTGACGGCTTTAAGAATAGGTAAATGCCAGTTGTATGAACTTGCATCACTTGGAGAATTACACAACGACCATCTAAACGTCTCAACATTAAAGACCCTGTGCCAATACATTCTCTTATATATGCGAGTCGACCATAGGTCGCCTCACATATATAAGAGAATGCATTGGCCTAACATTTTTTTCTTACATTATAAATTTTTATCATATTTTATTTATATTCTTTAACAATTTTATCATTTTTGTTTATCATTTTTGTTTACATTCTTTATAAATTTTATTATTCACATATCAAACGGGGTGTCCTCGTATACCAAAATTATAATGTTTTTTTTATCACACTACAACGATTTGCTTAAAGAAATTGCCATGATGAATTTGCTAGTGTATGAAAGCAGCCTGTTACGGTATGAACAATTTATTACACATGTACAATATTCAAGAAGTGAGTTCTCAAACTGTGGGTTATTTCAGAGCACCATCCGAGAAATATGTAATAAACTGATAAATATAAAGTGAAGATGGTGATACCTCTACCCATGCTGACATGAGTAGGGAATTGTCACATACATGTATGCATGCCGAAGACAGATATACTGTATAGGAACATGAAAACAATAAACAAATACACCCGGTTGGAATATCCGAAACGGTTTAAAGTGCAGTGCAGCTCTTAGCTTGAAGTTGTAAAAACTGCGTTTAGTGTGAGCGTGCTTTGGTAGTACCTGATATGTATGACCAGTTTTATATACTGGTCACACATATCAGATACTCCTAAAATCACACTCACACTAAACGCAGTCTTACAACTTCAATACATATTGGCGCTTTTTCGAAAATTTATTACCTGGTCGACGTTTATACGATGATACAAATAATCGAAATATTTCAATACACATGCTTTTCTCTAATAGGGTCGAACTTGTGTATCCCACCTTCCACAACATAGTCACAAGTGTTATAACGTAACCCTAAATAATGAATATATGTCTATTCAAGGTCAAGATGTAATCAATATATTTCATAATGCAACCAGTCAACAACTAACACCGATACCAGTCGTATGACGTCACCGAGACCAGTCGTATGACGTTTACTTTGAACAGAGTTTCACGCGGATTCAATATACTTTGACAATTTCAAACTTTCAAACCAAGCACGTTTCTTTAACATAATCGTCTGAACTGCTGATCCTCCAAACGGATGTAAATATCAACAACAACAAGAAAACAAATACAAAAAATCTTGGCCTCAATTTGCGTGGCGACTATGTCAGAGAATGTCTCATATTAAGGGTTGTAAGAATGTCTCACATTAAGGTTTGTAACTGGAAAGGAAAATTCAAATACATGAGACCGACTCTATGAACAAGAGAGCAATAACTATTCACTTGGCGATCTATACTCGAGATTTCGTTGCTCAGGGTGTCTAATCAACAAGTTGAGTGAAAATCGGTTAAATTAACTTCAGTTAGTGATTGTTTATTGCGACGTTAAAAACAATTCATTCGATTTGTCACAAATTGGGCAAAAGCTAAATTTCGTATCGACAGATCAATAAAATATGATTCCTTTTTCAAACCAACGCCTTGACATGCATGGAAACAAATTAGTGTTGATTCCAACTTTGTAAGATAATACAGTTATTGAGTAATTATTACTCTCAAAATTGATTATAATTTATAAATGTCAACTAATCTCGTTAGGTAGAAAGTGTTTTTTTCCCCATAACGCTTTAATCAATGTAGCTTCTCGTTGCCTGAGAACTATAATGTTCTATCTAAAAGAAATTGTAGTAGGAGAAAACGCCATTGAAATTGTTTTAGGTTTTGAAAACCCATTTTTATCTTATCTGAGCAAAGTAACTGTTGATCGAGTAGTCCCATGCTTTGGGGGTCATTCAGCGTGAATGCGTCATGTCACATTATGATATTGAGCTACAGACACTTCGAATTTGACCCAGATGGCTAGCATTCGTGCCCATCATAAAGTGCCCTGCCGATTCTAATGATACCAAACACTCGATTGTTTTTAAATGGTGCCAAGTCGCGGTACTGAAATGCAACGCATGCACAACAGTATAGTAAATAGAACAGTTAACACAATTTTGAATGTACACTTTACCAGTTATATATATATATATATATATATTGAACAGAATACCAACTCACATGCGGTGGGATGCACGAAGATGGTGTAGTATGCACCCGCATATACTCAAGTAATACATTTATAAGATAATTGTGCATTTTACTATTGTGTGTGTATCCGTTGATCATGGTTTACTGGGGCGTGGTTGTTTGACACACAACACCCACTGTAATATGCAATTCAGACTATCACGGCGTGGTGGCCCTTTTTAGGCCTGTACATACCCTGTGCCAATGCATTCTCTTATATATGCGAGTCGACCATAGGTCCCCTCGCATATATAAGAGAATGCATTGGCCTAACAATTTTTTTTTACAATTTTTTACAATTTTAATAATTTATTCTTATATTCTTTAACAGACTTATTTTGTAGGTTTAGGGCCGATGAGATCGGCCCCTGGTACTCAAAGGGTTAAAACATTCATGCGACCTCAGATAGAGATGGAGTTCTCCCGCTTGCTAAGCTCCACAAGCTGTAAAATGTCCCAAATTGATTGCATTTATTCTGCAAACGATACTTGTGTTATCAACCGATACGACGGCCGATCGACAAACAAATTGCGACATGACTATATATACACCGACAATGTCTTGTCGTTACAAGCGACCCTTTACCCAACAAACCGGCCAAAACCGGCCAAATAAAGCTTCAACAGCCTAAAATATCTTTGGTCTGTCTCAATAGAACCATACAAATATGGATATCATTGGAACCGGCTCCTTGACCACATTGTGATAGTTACAGTTATGCCCTGTGCCAATGCATTCTCTTATATATGCGAGTCGACCATAGGTCGCCTCGCATATATAAGAGAATGCATTGGCCTAAAAAAAAAATTCTTACATTCTTTAACAATTTTATAATTTTTAATGTGTTAAGCCAATGCATTCTCTTATATATGCGAGGCGACCTATGGTCGACTCGCATATATAAGAGAATGCATTGGCACGGGGCTCTTCTGTTGGGTAAAGGGAACGAGTTTATCTTGTGTTTATCTCCGCGGGATACACATGCGTATAATACACAAGTTTCGTGTATCGCCGTGATGGTTTCATAGCATTTTAGTTCTCGTTTAGAGAGTTTGATTGATTCAAAGTATACCCATAATAAATAATATAATTATTTTGTGGGAGGAGAATAGAAAAATGGACTTATCAACAATGCAGTTCTCTGAACATTCCGAGCTTTCAACTCGACCACCACAATGAATGCACATTTAGAACTAACTCCACGAACAAGGGACCGCGAAGATACATGTTTTATTTACCCTGTGCCAATGCATTCTCTTATATATGCGAGTCGACCATAGGTCGCCTCGCATATATAAGAGAATGCATTGGCCTTACAATTTTTTATCACTTTTTTTAAATAAATGTTTCTTACAATTTTTAGGACATAAAATAAAAAACATCCATTACCATGCAGGGAGCCCCACAGATATATAGAAGCATATAGAAGAGTGTCGTCTGCTCATGTTTGTCTGGGGCTCTGTGTGGGTGAAATTATAAAATTGTTAAAGAATACAAGAAAAAATTATTAAAATTGTAAAAAATTGTTAGGCCAATGCATTCTCTTATATATGCGAGGCGACCTTTGGTCGACTCGCATATATAAGAGAATGCATTTGTACAGGGTAAAAAAAATCCCGACTTGCGACTGGATTTGATAGTACAAAGAACTAACTCCGCAAAGATACATGTTGAGAGAATATCAGAATATGGTATGAGTATATGTATCCCGTTTGGGAGCATGAACCGGTTTTGAATCGTATACGACGAGGTCGTATTCCGGAGTTGGATTTGGAATATGTGATAGTGATAACATAGAACCAAACATGGTTCTTTGGTACCAAATATTTTTGCTGTGCATGAACACTATGGATAACCATACAGCCCATGCTGCTTGGGGGAGGAGGGAGGGATTGTTATGAATATTTATCAGAGATTTCCCGTTTGTGTTGTCTGACTGATTCTTAGCCGTCACCATGCATTCTACGTTTATTGATCATCTCGGTCAGGAGTCTGGTCAACATTTTAAGATTTCTGAATGTTAAATTATGTCACCGCAACAACATTTTGTATTTTTAAATTTTGAATTTTGATTGGTGAAGATAAATTCGTAACTAAAATACGTTGATGAACTCGACATCAACATGGCGACACGGTGCTTCTAACAGACACTGGACGTAAATTTGCTCAAATGACCTATACTATTTTTCTTTCTTTGGAATGATATTAGAAAATGACAAAACAAAAATGACTGGGTCCTTTGATACTATCACATTTTAAAGTTTCTGAAAGAATACTAAATACACGAGCTCCAAAATTAACACCAGCCTCCAAGACGTAGACGCTTGGTGCAAGATAATTTCCTATGACATTGAGTATACTAACGTGACTGGAAACTTAAAGCCATAATCGGGAGCTGGGAATTACAAACGGAAACTATCCATTTCCTGTGATCATGTGTCTATTAACATGACTGTACGGACTTAAAGCCAGAATCAGGAGCTGGACAACACAAGCGGAAATTCTTCAATGTCTTCTGCAAGCAGCATCGATTAGTTACACGTCGTGTCTTCTCCCAACATTTCCAAATATACGCACAATGTATGAATTGAATCATCCAATGAATTTGATTTGTGATCGAATTAAATGTTGAAGAGTTTGTCGCCTTGAAATCCACCACCTCCTCATCGTAAGTTGCAGAGTCAGAATAGTATATGTCCCTCCTCCCCGCCAATTCTGATTTTGTTGTTAGCATTGTGCGTTTTCTGTGCGAATCTGAAAGACAAAAATACAAATACACGTAAATAATGTTTCCAAGCGAAGAACTACAGTTTCCACACAGCGAAGGATTTACCAATTGAAAACTTTAGTAAGAATCAGGGTTAGAGAACACTAGGCACACATGGGGTATCGGAATTTATTCCACACCGTTGGCGAGAGACAAGTGTATTTAATGGAATACCAGCCATTGAATACATATTGTTGTATACATCAAGAGGAATAGTTGCGATGAAGATCAAAACGTCAATAATCCGCTTGGGTGGTGCACATATAATTATTGGGTTGTCAATCAGACTTAAATCACCATAAAGGTATTTATAGTACCAATGTTATAGTCACAGTAATAGCTTAAACTTATACGATACAATGATGTGGAATAAATACAGAAAACAACTTGCATCCTAGGTTTTTTTTTTATATGTATATAATAATTATTTGTAAATCCGCCATTTGGTCCAACTCGAGACCACGTGATAGTTGTCCGTGAGAGTATAATACCCTATATATTTTCCATACTGGAATTCCCACGAAATAACAACTTGAGAAAACTAACAGTACTCTTAAGTTCGCAAAAACATCGGTTTGACCCTCTAACATCATCAGTAAAAATATCAGCAGGATAAGTTAAGGGGGGACTGTACACTAAATCCGGCCATTTATGGGACGATCTCATTTTATACTCGACATAAAATATGCAACAAATGAATTAATTAACTCGTTTTCATTATAACGACCATGTTGTTTGCAACGTCATAGAACACATGAGTGTATTTCGCACTAATCAATGGCTCAATTTCATTCATTTGTTGCATATAATATGTTGTGTACAGCACCCATTTAAGTGCGAGGGTGTAAGAGTTCTCGTCCGTACATTTTGATAAGCGGGGGAGGGGGATCACGGCAACTTTAGGCACGATACGAGTGGGAGGGTTTCAGACGCATGCATGCACATCCGTCCCCTTGCCATTATGGCGCCGAATGCGTGGTATCACGAACAAAACGTGGGTGCTAGATATCCGACGCCGAATGTAGTGTGATTTAATGAAAATATATAATGCTACTTTTTCTTAACAGTATCATTCTGTTTTCCCAACCAACAGCATAAAGAAAATCAGCAAGAGCACTGAACCAGGAGCGGGAGTGGGAGGTGGCCAACACACGCGGTATCGCCATGCATGTTGCTGTATGCGTGGTACAAAGAACACGGACGGAAACACTCCATATCACGTCCCTGTTAGTTTAAACATATTTTATTGTATCGTTTATGTACAATTGGGATTGGGGCACAAGTTGTACAACTTAGATAGCCCCTATCCCCATACAATTACACACGTTATTATAATAACAAGATGGTATATATATATGTTTAAGTTGTTTGTTTTTTTTGGTTACCAGATCCGGGTTCGATATGTGAGTTCATTTAGTTTGATTAATGGTTGTTGACATAGAGAAGATGTGTTTGTCAGTTTAGTCCATGTTGGCATGCTGCAGGAGTGGGTGTGGACGTGGGGTAACACACGCGGTATCGCCATGCATGGGGCTGCATGCGTGGTATAAAGAGCACGAACGGAAATACTCCAATTACGTCCCTGTTGACAGGACTGATGTGCATGAGAGGGGATTCACACACACACCTTGTCGCCATGCATGGTGGTGCTTGTGTGGTACAAAGAAGACGAATGAAACACTCAAATCAATGTTGGCAGGAGTGGGTGTGGGCGGGGTTAACACACGCGGTATCAATATCATGGGCAAACACTCCAATCACGTCCTTGTTGGGTGTGAGGGGGTAATACAAGCGGTATCGCCATGCATGGGGCTGTATGCGTGGTACAAAGATCACGAACGGAAACATGCGAATCACGTCCCTGTTGACAGGACTGGTGTGCATGAGAGGGGATTCACACACACCGTGTCGCCCATGCATGGCGCTGTATGAATGGTAGAAAGAACACGAACGGAAACCCTCCAAAACATCGGTTTGACCCTCTAACATCATCAGTAAAAATATCAGCAGGATAAGTTAAGGGGGGACTGTACACTAAATCCGGCCATTTATGGGACGATCTCATTTTATACTCAACATAAAATATGCAACAAATGAATTAATTAACCCTTTACCCAACAGAAGGGCCCTGTGCCAATGCATTCTCTTATATATGCGAGTCGACCATAGGTCGCCTCGCATATATAAGAGAATGCATTGGCTTAACACATTAGAAATTATAAAATTGTTAAAGAATGTAAGAAAAAATGGTAAAAAGTGTTTTAGGCCAATGCATTCTCTTATATATGCGAGGCGACCTATGGTCGACTCGCATATATAAGAGAATGCATTGGCACAGGGCATAACTGTAACTATCACAATGTGGTCAAGGAGCCGGTTCCAATGCTATCCATATTTATATGGTTCTATTGAGACAGACCGAAGATATTTTAGCTTTATTTGGCCGGTTTTGGCCGGTTTGTTGGGTAAAGGGTTAATGCACTCATGTGCTCTATGAACGATGCAAACATCATGGTAATTATAATGAAAATGAGTTTATGACTCGAGTCATTAACTCGTTTTCATTATAATGACCATGTTGTTTGCATCGTCATAGAACACATGAGTGTATTTCTCACTAATCAATGGCTCAATTTCATTCATTTGTTGCATATAATCTGTACAGCACCCCTTTAAGTGCGAGGGTGTAAGAGTTCTCGTCCGTGTATTTTGGTAAGCGGGAGAGGGGGATCATAGCAACTTTAAGCACGATACGAGTGGGAGGGGTTCAGACGCATGCATGCGTGGTATAAAGAGCACGAACGGAAAGACTCCAATAACGTCCCTGTTGACAGGACTGGTTCACTGTGCATGAGAGGGGATTCACACACACCGTGTCGCCATGCATGGTGGTGCTTGTGTGGTACAAAGAAGACGAATGAAATACTCAAATCCATGTTGGCAGGAGTGGGTGTGCGCGGGGTTAACACACGCGTTATCAATAACATGGGGATTAACTCCAATCACGTCCTTGTTTGGTGTGAGGGGGGTAACACAAGCGGTATCGCCATGCATGGGGCTGTATGCGTGGTACAAAGATCACGAACGAAAACACTCCAATCACGTCCCTGTTGACAGGACTGGTGTGCATGAGAGGGGATTCACACACACCGTGTCGTCCATGCATGGCGCTGTATGAGTGGTAGAAAGAACACGAACGGAAACCCTCCAAGCACTTCCCTCTTAGCATCAGGTGCGGATAAGAGGGGATTCACATATAACACGCCGTATCGCACAATGCATGGCGCTGTATGAGTGGTACCAAGAATACGAACGGAAACCCGCCAATCACGTCCCTGTTGGCAGGAGTGAGTGTGGGAGGGTGTTAACATACGCGGTATCACCGTGCATGGCAGGGGGAGTCGGAAAAAATTTGCAGGCACGTATGCTGATTTTTGACTTTCGACCCTTGTTGGGACCCACCCACCCCCGCGTCCAATTTTTTTTCCGTTTTCGGCAGTTTTTTCCGATCAATTTTGGACACCCACCCCCTTTTAACACTAAAACAGAGATTTGCGGTGGGAAATTCACTGTAACAGCTGTATATGAGTTTCTGTGCATACTATTAGTCATGGATGTTAACATTGACATGTAAATAGGAACAAGTCATTTTGGGGTCATTCGGTCAAAAAAAACATGGCTGCCAGCAGCCATCTTGGATTTCAAAATTCACTCCATTAGCATGGGCTACAGGCTATAATGTTTGTCTGATCATCATGAATTTGTCATTTATGTTAATATTGACATATAGATGTGTTTTAAGCCAAACTCATTGCAAAAAACAGTCAAAAAGTCTTGCAGGAAAAATATTTTTGAGTTGCGGAAAAAATTGTTTGTTGGTCCTATCGACCATTCAACCCACCCACCCCGGCATACGTGCCCGGAAAAAAACTTTTTCCACCCCCCCCCCCCCTCATGCGCATGGTGCTGTAAACTATGTGTAGTGCAATTAACGAAGACGAACGGAACCCTCAAATCACGTCCCTGTTGGCAGGACTGGTGTGCATGTATCCCACACCGTGTCGCCATGCATGGCGCTGCATGCATGCGTGGTATAAAGAACAAAAACGTGGGCGCTTGAAATCGGACGCCGAATGTCGAGTGATGAGTGTGTTCCGTTATTTATTCCAGCGACGTACCCATCATCTGTAAATGGAGTAGATTGGTCTTGGGAGCTTAATTGACTTCCGGTTCGTCTAATAGTGTACAATGTGTATCGATTTTGTTCGTGAAGATTTGCGTAGGAGGAGTGAAATCACATCCCGACTCTTATCGGATATACGGCACATGACGCGCATCAGACTGGATAATATCATAGTTGATTTCCTCTGCGTGATCAGAATTCAATTCCAGGTCATGCGATCCAGAAATACATGCTGTTATTTCCATCCCACAGTCAACATATACAGTATATATGTAATGAAAGTTCTATAAACAAAACACCCAACACCGTGGGGGCCCCACAAACTAAGCACACTGCATGTGGATCACCGGGATTAACGTTGATGTTTTTCGTCGTGATCCATGGTGAATATCGTTGAGCGGATTAATATGAATTAACAGCAATCCCGGAGACTGACTAGGGCTCACCTAGAATCACCGCGAACTACTGAGAATCACCGCGAACCACCGAGAATCACCGCGAACCATTGAGAATCACCGCGAACCACTGAGAATCACCGCGAACCACTGAGAATCACCGAGAACCACCGAGAATCACCGCGAACCACTGAGATATCACCGAGAACCACTGAGAATCACCGCGAACCACTGAGAATCACCGTGAACCACTGAGAATCACCGTGAACCACCGACAACTAATTAGAATATTTACGCCATTTCGATTTATTTTAAGACAGTATTAACTAAATATTGATAATTGTCTTGTCTTGACTTGTTCGTGTCCGCGAAAATTTGTGGAAATTGTAGACCTACACTGTAAAAAATAATCGCAATCAAAATAGACCTCATTTGGTTCTACAAACTGTCTAACAGCGGAACCCATATAGTAAGTTCTTCGCGCCCATAGAATCACTTGATTCGTATTTGTAATTTCCAGTTCAATTTCCGTGTAGATGGTGATAAAATTATGCTACATGTACTTCGAGAACATAATTTTAGCCAATGATATTTCAATTATTGGTGAGGTATATATATTTTCCCTAGCTTCGCACACAGATCGAATTGAATACATGTTATATGTTATCTATCTCTTCCAGGCACCACTTCCAACACCAACACCACCACCACCAACAGCAGCAACATTAACTTTGAACCAATCAACAATTGAGTGTACGATAGATCACAATATTAGCTTTCTGTTTTGTGATTATCATAATTCAGCTACAGTTTGATTTAATTCAATTTTGATAAATAATTTTACTGCTCCAACACGTGACACCTAATTATTCGGCGAACTGAGATTTCTGTCAGGGTGCAGGACAAATAGGTTCAGCGCCATCTTACATAGAATCTCTTATGCTACTTATAGCAACCAGAACAAGTGGTTTATTGAGGTGCGCCTTTATCGCGATACTGAGCGCGTCTTGTCGAGCCTGATATGCTCTTAGAACAAATGTGTATAAATACTACACAAAATGTGTTACATTTGATCTCAAACAAAATTGTGTAGAAATGACACATGACATATAATTATTAAATATGTCGGTGGAATATCATCAACGTTGAATATGATTGAATATGTGAGTGTATCATAGTTATTAGATGAAATGTGTTCTATTGGAGACACAGAACTCGTAAAGGCTACCACATAACAGACAATTGTCAGCAGCTTTAAACTTTGTTATACACTATGTTTGTGTAAAAACTGAACAACACATAATTGTGTAGCACAAAGTTTTAAAGCAGCTGCCAATTTTTTATTATGGCAGCTTTTACGAGGTTTATGTCTCAAATAGAAAATATCTCATATATTAAATATAATATACTCACATATTCACTCATATTCAACGTTGAGAAAATTCCACCGACACTTTATGTCATGTTGCATTTCTACACAATTTTGTTTAAGATCAAATGTAACACATATTGTATTGTGTGAAGATGACGATTGTATTGATGATGACGATGATGATGATGATGATGAAGATGGTGATGATGAGGATGGTGATGAAGATGGTGTGATGCTGACGGTGTTGATGGTGACGATGATAACGATGATGACGACGACGATGATGATGATAAAAATGATGATGATGACGATGTCGACGACGATGATGACGATGGGGATGTTTATGATGACGATGTAAGTGAGCCAATTGTATATATGTATGTATATATTCATGTTCTGCATTAATTTGCAGCGTTGACAATTAAAGCATTCAGCATTCATGCATGCAGCGCGAAAAAAAAGCACTTAACCCTTTACCCAACAGAAGGGGCCTGTGCCAATGCATTCTCTTATATATGCGAGTCGACCATAGGTCGCCTCGCATATATAAGAGAATGCATTGGCTTAACACATTCAAAATTATAAAATTGTTAAAGAATGTAAGAAAAAATGGTAAAAAGTGTTAAAAAAAGATTTTGTTTAGGCCAATGCATTCTCTTATATATGCGAGGCGACCTATGGTCGACTCGCATATATAAGAGAATGCATTGGCACAGGGCACAACTGTAACCATCACAATGTGGTCAAGGAGCCGGTTCCAATGATACCCATATTTGTATGGTTCTAATGAGACAGACCGAAGATATTTTAGGCTGTTGAAGCTTTATTTGGCCGTTTTTGGCCGGTTTGTTGGGTAAAGGGTTAATATACCAATTCTTTTGACTTTTAAATTAATCGAGCTTCAAATGAACGAGGGCGGTCGAGGACATCAATTGGGTAATAACATGACACGTGATGCGTGGGTAATTTTTAAGAGCCATTTGCGAATATCAGTCCGCTGTCTGGTGGCACGCTTGGCTATCCTGATATTAACAGACACTAGCTAGGTGGGTGGCACGCCATGATAACGACTTTGATCGATGGAGTGTTCGCGGGATATACACCCACGAGTTATCGTTCTGGAAGACTGACATAACTTATTCATGAGTGATTAGTGGAGAAAATACAAAACCAAAGAGAATGCCACACGTCGATATTTGATCCCATAAGAGGGACATTATCCTGAACATTGAAATCCCAAAGAATCTCTGTTACGATTATTTAATGTTATAGTCATTTGTGAAATTATTGGCATGGGATCAACCGCGTGGGCTTCAATATGCTTCTTGTGTCAGACCGATAACACCTCTGTCAAGATACCAATTATTACATTTCAGTCTGCTATTATATTAATCCTAATAATATCACCGAGTTAATGTATTTTAACATAACATGTTTTTGTTTACTAACATGCGCTGCGTACGCTCTTGACAATAACATGCTATTTATTCGATATTTATGATTGGTATAAGAACAAACTCTGTCTATATTTTAATATTCTTTCTGATTGTGGCTTTAACTGTTTTAAAAGCATAATCTCACCGCGAATCCATCCGTCTCTTTAATTGAATCGGATGTGAATTAGTATTCCCGATGTACTATAAGTTTAGGAAGTTTGATAAAAATAAATGATAAATGAGAAGAAGCGAAAAAACCGAGTTCAGCATTAAAAGCCATTATTGTGAAGATATAATAAATTTGACTTTGATATAATCTTGCAGATATTTCTAAATATTTGAAATATCTTTTCATAACAAGACTTTTATCAAGACAGTTTATTATTCATTATAAGTTGGCGTCCATTGCTATATATACTACTAGCCGATAAGCCCGACGTTGTCCGGACTATTCAAAAACCAAATTTCAAGTCGATAGCTCTACCCAGCCCGAAATTTCAAGTCGATAGCTCTACCCGTTTCCGAGATCTGGTCTGCGCGTGCGCGAATCTGGCGTCGCACGGGCTCGGCGACCCGATAAAATTCGTATCCGGGGCAAGATACATTCACATACCATATTTCAAGTCGATAGCTCCACCCGTTTCCGAGATCTCGTCTGCGCATGCGCGAAGCTGGCGTCACACGGGCTCGGCAACCCGATAAAATTCGTATCCGGGGCAAGATACATTCACATAGCAAATTTCAAGTCGATAGCTCCACCCGTTTCCGAGATCTCGGCTGCGCATGCGCGAAGCTGGAGTCGCACGGGCTCGGCGACCCGATAAAATTCGTATCCGGGGCAAGATACATTCACATAGCAAATTTCAAGTCGATAGCTCCACCCGTTTCCGATATCTCGTCTGCGCATGCGCGAAGCGGGCACCGCACGGGCTCGCCAATGTGACAACGTCCACCGCCTGGTCAAATTACACACACGTACCAAGTTTCTTCCCGATCGGTCGAGAATCGTAGATTTGTATAAATGACAAATAGACAAACAGACAGACAGACAGAGGTCTTCAAAATATATATGAGACATGTAGAAGTCTTATGCAGTATGAAAAGTCCGTCCTGTTCCTCTGATGTAACATTATGTGACGTGGGCTCTCACAGCGTCGCTAACCTCTCTCACGTTGTAAGATTCTTGTAAATTGTAGAACATATAATACGTGTTCAATAATAATTTTGTCTCCGACAACACAGACTGATCACATAATACCAGAATCATGTTCAAACTGGTTCAAAAATAATGAGTTTCCCAAATAATTGTCAGATTTGAGTGGAACTATTTTGTCTACTTATACCGCATTATAGGTTACACTGGTGTAAATAAGGTTCGGAGAGACCTCTAGCGGATGCGGGAGGAATATATAGGAGAGAATAAAATAGACACTGGGCCCTGATTGGTCAATAGCCTTGTGTGCTTTTTGCATAAAAAAATCATCACACCTCTTCCCTATGATTTCCCATAGGTAAGATAGCCATTGGCACAGGAATTAACCCATTGTAGTGAAGTTTGAATTTGTTGGTGTGGTCTAAAATATGACAGTATTTTTTTATGCGGATCTGACACTAGTTACGAAAGCACAAGATTTAAAGGCGAATTCCCTGCTAGACAGATATGATTTTTTTGTGTAAAAAGTTTCCCGAAATGTCAATTTTTCAGATTAAAAAAAAAAATCGGACCCATGGTTCATATAGCCAACAGCATACGCTAAAACGTTAGCACTGAGGCCTATGGAAAACATTTACACCAGTGTAACCTAAAGGGAAAAATGAACTTTTTGGCATTTTTGATTTCTGGGAGTCACTTTAAAGTATTTTAATGCATTTTTCACAGCCTGGTCTTTCAGTCCAATGAATCTCCCATGCATGGTGTGGCTATTCTTGCTGCTGATGTCTTCTTTCACTTCCATCGGCCAAAAAAATGGTATGATTTTTCATAAAAAATGCCAATTTTTCAAGGTATTTTCAAAAAATTTCAAGGTGGTAATTGTCACATGATAATGCAAATTACCCATTACATGAGCATGTCAATGACACACATACCAATTGTTATAAGAAGCTAATCTAACATGTATTTTGGATTTTATAGCCAGTGATATACAGATATATATAATAAAAGTGTCTCATTTTCACTGGTGGGTATGGCCATTTGAAGGTTAATAGCACTAAAACTTGGACACATTTAAGAAAATGCTTCAGCATTTCAAAGAGAGCATATCTTTGTTCAACTAATTCAATATACACCCACATCCAGTTATCTTGGATCACCCTTGCAGACCTGAAAATGTCATATTTTAGTCTTCCATGTGCTGATAAAGTCATGTGCTTGATGCTCAGCTGATCAGATCTGGACTCAATGACCTCACATCACCAGAAGTTCTCTCATGGAAAGGATCTTGTACAGTCTTCCATAGCTGATCCAAGTTTGCAACACCAGACCCCAAAAACTGTGTGAAAATGGGGCCTGAATATGACTTGTGGTGGAAAAATGTGCTTTTTTGATGAATAATGTGTTACAGAGAGTGGGGTTAAATTGTGTGTGATAAATAAAGAACCACAGAAGTGATATTATTTTTGAACACATTTTTTTCATTCATGGGCAATTCTGAAAAAATGTAGGGTGTTACAATTATTCCGCGAAAAAGCGGGCTATCGCTTTAGGTTACACTGGTGTAAATAAGGTTCGGAGAGACCTCTAGCGGATGCGGGAGGAATATATAGGAGAGAATAAAATAGACACTGGGCCCTGATTGGTCAATAGCCTTGTGTGCTTTTTGCATAAAAAAATCATCACACCTCTTCCCTATGATTTCCCATAGGTAAGATAGCCATTGGCACAGGAATTAACCCTTTGTAGTGAAGTTTGAATTTGTTGGTGTGGTCTAAAATATGACAGTATTTTTTTATGCGGATCTGACACTAGTTACGAAAACACAAGATTTAAAGGCGAATTCCCTGCTAGACAGATATGATTTTTTTGTGTAAAAAGTTTCCCGAAATGTCAATTTTTCAGATTAAAAAAATAAAATCGGACCCATGGTTCATATAGCCAACAGCATACGCTAAAACGTTAGCACTGAGGCCTATGGAAAACATTTACACCAGTGTAACCTATAATATCTCCTATTGTATTGGCATGTGAATGACACGTTCCACAGAGACAACTGATGCACCAAACTCCAGGCAGAGTTATCTCCCATCGCTCCGCTGAGATACCACTGCCATAAGGACATTAATTGGTAAGGATTTCTTACGTGTTTTTAGTTCTTATGTTTTAGGATAAAAATTTCTATGTCTGGCTCAGTTCATATTGTTCTTATAAATACCGAAATAATTACCATTATTGCAAACTTTAAAACAAATTTGGTGGTCAAAACAAGATAATAGGTGACTAAATACAGTTCCGCGACGATATGTAAAAATAGATTTATCGCCTGCAAAGTACCATCCTTGTGGCAGTGCTATATTGCAGTGATAACGTAGAGGGCGCTGTATGGAGTTTTCTAATGCACTGCATTGTTTTATACCATACAAATTTCATGTTTCGCACGATTAATTTAATAACAGACGAAAATTGGTATTTGAACAGAGGCGTTATTGGTAAGAGACACCACTGGTAGAGATTGGGTGTGTTGGCCGCCCACGTTCGTCGTCTAGCTGTCCGGCACTGTAGCAGCGGATTATTATTTAGTTTATGGTTAGTCGCCGGCCCACGTTTGGCGATCTGTCTGGCTCTGTCGCAAAGACTGAAATGTCATTCGTAACGGGATCATTTGGGAAGACCAGTTGATAAAAGCAGTCCTTTCCACGAGGAAACACGACGAGTACTTATTTGCTCTCGCAAGTCATAAGACAGGTGCAATGGCGCCCGTAATATATAATCAAAAGGTTTTTTGTTATAAAACAAAATGTCATTGTGGGATAGACCTATGTCCAGTTACACTTACATATGCCAATAATTTAACTGAGATGGGAAGTGAGGTTCTAAATATACCTTATACTATAGTTCAATATAATTGAATTAACGATTACATTGACCATGAACATTTTGACAAGAGGTCCAATTGTGAATTTTAGCACCCGTGAATTAAACATTTCACGTGCATACAGGTGCGACAGCAATCGCTTCCGTCTCCTTGGAAAGTTGGAAGGACTGATAAAAGTTACAAAAACGTTTACCCTGTTCCAATGCATTCTCTTATATATGCGAGTCTACCATAGGTCGCCTCGCATATATAAGAGAATGCATTGGCCTAACAATTTTTTACAATTTTAATAATTTTTTCTTGTATTCTTTAACAATTTTATAATTTCACCCATACAGAGCCCCAGACAAACATGAGCAGACGACACTCTTCTATATGCTTCTAGATATGTGTGGGGCTCCCTGCAGGGTAATGGATGTTTTTTAACGCGCCAATAATAAACAAGAGTGGAAGAAGAGCTGGCAAAAGAGGCACAGCCTGCTGTCATGAACGGCACTAAGTATAGGCTTAAGTAAGCTATAGCAATACGCCCTGTCATTGACTCGCAGCCATATTGGACCCACCAGGTCCGGTTCCGTGGTTTTAATGCTACGCTGCAGGTCATAGTTTTTGAATAGCATTTCCATATATGGAAGTTATGAATATTTAAAAGCTCCATATATGGAAATGCTACTCCAGAACTTTGACATGTAGCACTAAAACCACGGAACCGGGGCTGGACGAATCTCTGAAACAACGGAACGGAGTTGGATGAATTCAATACGACCGCGACTCAGTGATCTCGCTTATGGACGCAAACTTTAAAAAGTTTATTAGTATTTCAGATATTAGATAATTGTGGGGATTATAAAGCAATTCTTGTGATAAAATATTTCAAAATTTATTCAAAATATTTTGATATATCTGCATGTACATGTCAAATTCCGTTATAGATTAAAATGTTCAACTTGGTTTTCTGACTTCTTCCCATTTATTCTAATTTACAAAAACATTTTTTTTGTAAACAAACTTATGCATCGGAAATATGAATTCCATTTCTAGCATACTCAATTGGGTAGCAATACGTACACGGTTTAGAGGGTTGTTGGGGTGGTCTGATTTTAAAAAATAAAAATAAGTATTTGGGGGGCATAACTGCCAGTGTAGCCTCTTTTAAATAACTGGTTTGATGGTTTTACAAAAATGTGAAAGTTCACAATAACAGTGAAAAATTGCAATACGTACCATGATTTTCGTATTAAATGAAGACCACCTCCGGGTGTTTGGTTATAGAAAAATAGCCCGATTTCTCTCCCCTGAATTATATCGTCTGTGATTGCAAGAATATTTTTTTAAATTGCAAGGATAACTTTTTTTTTATTTCAAATAGTTCTCAGCTCTAACATAGTTCTATATATCACGTAGAAGAAACGTATTTGTTAACATTGACTGTCATGGTTGAAAATGGTAAATTATAGTTTTGTGGATGGAAACCAAGGGGCATAACTCAGTGATAAATTGGACGAAGAAGGCAAAGTACAGACATCTCTTTACTCCTACCATGTCTGTCGAAAATAAAAATAAAATGCTTGATGGGACCCATGACAAAGATAATGGCTCAGCTTGATGGGACCCATGCCAAAGATAATGGCTCAGCATATATTTTAAGTACAGTGCCCCCTCCCAGCTTGGCAAAAAATTCTGGAAATGATGTATTGCTACCTTAAAGTCGTTGCGTGACATGGCGCGATAAAATAGCAGCACAAATTATGTGATTTACAGTTTCCGTGTTATTCGTTAGTTTATAGGCTGAGTGGACTACCCACGTTCGCGGCTGTCTGTCTGGCTTTATAGCAAAGCCTTAAATGTCAGTTGTGACGGGATCATTTGCGGAGGGAAGTTATTGAGTTATGGCTCGCTCGGCTGTAGTTAGAAGCTGCGAGATTTATGTTAGCAATCGCCCACGTAGAGTGGTAGACTGATATCGATCCAACGAGGAAAGGCTTTGATAACAACTATCTGACGTTATTGCGTGGGCTTTACACAAATCGTTCGTGTCCAAATCCATATTTTCACAGTGATCGTATCACACCCGCGTAACTGTCCTATACATCACGGACACCGTTCTATTTGTGATTTGCCGCTGGGATTTGAGCGTTTTTATATCCATAAACCAACAATTTACTCCCCAATAGGGAAACGGGAGATAATCACATGACAAAGTTATGTTGTTATTTTAGGAGTCATGTCGATTGCGACCTTCATGAATGCGGTTAGTTATTGATATTAGGAGAGCACTGCACTCTGTGTCATTTCTAAACATAGCTCCATATTTAATAATCCGCCAATTGCTATAATTAATTATACCTTTTAGTGATACGAGGAATCCTATCCTAATTACTGTTATATTTTATATAGGATTATATATAGGCGTGTAATCCAAGAATATACTGTCGATAAAAGACGTATAGGGCCACACAATTATCAACGACTCTATTTCCTCATTGAGGAAATAACATGTTCCATAAATAGAAACCATATTCGCACAATGCTACCACAATAAGCGAGATCACTTGAATGAGTCAGAAATAGACCGGCAGATATGGTTTCTATTTATGGAAGAGGTTATTTATTTTCTCAGGGAAGCGGAAATGACGGAGTAGTTGAGAATGAGGGCCACACATGGCTTACGAACATTCGTGTTGAAAAAAGTAGATGCAGCAGGGACGGGGAGTACTACACATGCAGTTACCCCCATACGAGGTGATGGTATTTTAGAAGTCAATTTATCACATAATTTGGCCATAAAAGCAGTTTCATAATTATCGGTAATAGACACGTTTAATATCAGCGCGTGCGATGACGTCACGGCGTTCTTCAGATAACTTGCGATCGCTGTAGTTTATGATTGTTGTTTTCGATGAATATTTCGCGTTGCTTCGGGTTTATTTGATCATGTGATAAAAGGTATCTCACACTCGTCCTATTTTATACGTAATTTATCAACCTCGTCCTCTAAATTCTATTTGAGCCTCGGTAAACCTCGGCTCAAATCGAATTTAGTGAACTCGGTTGATAAATTCCGTATAAAATAGGAACTCATGTGAGATCCTCTATATCTATAACAGATATATACACAACCAAAACACAGAAGTTGTCTCTCAGTAAGGAATCACGTGATCTCTAGTTGAATTGATAAGGGATTATATATAAAAAATATACATAAACAAACGAGGTAATTTCAAACTTTCATAGCATAAATTGGAACATTTCTAAACAACAACGATAACAACGATCATAATGTTTGGTTGGAGGTTTCTGATACTTGAGAACATTTTGGGGATAACAGTTTGAATATAGCTTCCATAAATAAATCTATGCCATCAGATTTGACATTCAATTAGTAAAAAAAAATCCTAAGACACGTCCACTTACCAGCCAAATCAAAAACGAAAATAAAATTCCATCGTCATTTGCAACATATATAATATCATCGTGATTACCCTACAATTTATAACCTTTAAAATAATACGAGAATATGCATACACCATATTTTCAGAACGCCTTTTTGTATTCAACGTTAATGGACAAACTACAAACTACAAACGCTCTTTATCGACTATGATCATTTATTTTTTTTGGCGCCAACCAAAGTTCATAAAAAGGGGATACCTAATCTTTCATGATTTGATATCTGACCATGAAAACCTACATGTTCGATTATTGGCATGGGTATCGTACAAAAAGTATTTTTCTGGCAAATCGGATGGCAATTTTAAAGAAATAATAAGCTCACCATTTTAACCTGATACTGCATTCTGTTTAGCTTTCTTTCGTTTTCGACGTATTGTCCACCTCTTCTAATTTTTCTTCTAACGATTCCTCTGCGGAAGGCTGTGGTTTCGTTTCTTGTGAGATTTGTTCCGTTTCCTGTTCCGTGTTTTCTGATGAATTTTCTTGTCTGATCGTCTGGTCTGATGGCATTTGATTTGAAGCTAGGTCTTCTGAGTCTGATTCACTGTTTTCGTAGGACTCGAGATTATCCAAAATCGATTGAGCAATGATTTCCTCTGCAATGATAAGATCGTTTCGCCATATTTTAAAGGTTCTCACGACTCACATACATGTATATAAGCCCACACGAATTTGATGTAATTTCTATTGTTGTATTATACGTGAATAAATACTGTTTAACCCTTTACCCAACAAAACGTCAAAACCGGCCAAATAAAGCTTCAACAGCCTAAAATATCTTCGTTCTGTCTCAATAGAACCATACAAATATGGATATCATTGGAACCGGCTCCTTGACCACATTGTGATAGTTACAGTTATGCCCTGTGCCAATGCATTCTCTTATATATGCGAGTCGACCATAGGTCGCCTCGCATATATAAGAGAATGCATTGACCTAAAAAAATCTTTTTTTTACATTTTTTACCATTTTTTCTTACATTCTTTAACAATTTTATAACTTTTAATGTGTTAAGCCAATGCATTCTCTTATATATGCGAGGCGACCTATGGTCGACTCGCATATATAAGAGAATGCATTGGCACAGGGCCGTTCTGTTGGGTAAAGGGTTAACCCAAGACGCTCTTCATGGAGATGCTAGTAAGCCTGAGTTTAGTATGCCTGTCATTTGCAAAATGATGTCGCCAGAGGGTGAATTTAGTGACGCTATCTCGCATAGCGTGCTAGCATCACTATATTCACCCTCTGAGGACATCATTCAATTTAGGCCTCGTCCTTTTATAGAAACTTCTTCACATAGATTCTATTTCTTTTTTTAGTTTAGTTTCTCTTTATCCCCAAATTGTCAGACGACACATTGCATAATCGAGTTTCCCAATAGGTGTACATCACAATATTCACTATTTGGGAACTTCAAACTGAGTCTCCCATAGCCGATGAGGCCATGCGGAATGAGGTCCCCAGAGGGTGAATTTGGTAATGCTAGCCCGCTGTGTGGGATAGCATCACTAAATTCACCCTATGGGAATTTTTTTTTAAATCATATTTTTTCATTTTTTTTCTCACATTTTTTAACAATTATAAAAAATAATATAAAATTTGTTAGGCCAACGCACTCACCTATGGTCGACTCGCATATATAAGAGAATACGTTGGCACAGGGTTTTCGCAAAAAAAAATCAGGAAGCTCCTCTCATGAAAGTTAAAGATAATTTGACGTACCGCCTTGTATGTAAGGAATATGTAGTATTGATACACTGATAAATAACTCTGTGTGTGTATGTGTGCACAAAATGTATGACATAACATAACATAACATTTTTATTGACATAATACACCCACGCGGGGCAGTTGTCATAATACAGATAATTTAAACACAAGTCAAGACAATTTCATATAAAATATATATATAACATGTATTTGTAACTCAACACTATATTCTCATTTATTTGCGGAAAACTGCCGAACCATGTTACAGATCAGATTGCATATACTCGGGTGTCCAGCCTTCATGAGGAATATGAACTTTTCTATTTCATCAAAGTTTACGAAAATTGGTTGGTGAACTCCTATTTCAGTGAAAAATCTCTTCCGCAAATGGTTATGTTTTTCACATCTCATTATAAAGTGTTCTTCCGTTTCAATTTCATTTGCTTCACATTTTTTACATATGCGTTTCTCGTAAGGTATTTTTGGCTGAGCGTGTCGCCCAACCTCTACCTGCAACTTATGATTGCTTACTCTAAGCTTACTGAAACACGATCTCGTATAAAAATTAGTAATTTGGAGTAAGTATGGTTCAATTTCATATTGTTCTTTGAAACAACGATACGTTCTTATCAGCCATGCATATATGTTCACTTCTAAATATATTATTACTATTAATGAATAATGTTATACATATATAGCAATGACAGTGCTATTATATTTATTTATAATGTGTTTATTGATATTTATTTATAATGTGTTTATTTATATTTATTTATAATAATGTGTATAATATGCTTATATATGTACCATGATATATGTAAATAGTGTTAATGTTATCTCGATACCTATGTATTATAGGTCATGAGAATAAAGAATTGAATTGTTAAGATTGCCAAGCAAACTACGTGGGATTGAAGGGTAAGACATACCAAGTTGTTCCTTGACACTACGTGGGATTGAAGGGTAAGACATACCAAGTTGTTCCTTGACACTACGTGGGATTGAAGGGTAAGACATACCAAGTTGTTCCTTGACACTACGTGGGATTGAAGGGTAAGACATACCAAGTTGTTCCTTGACACTACGTGGGATTGAAGGGTAAGACATACCAAGTTGTTCCTTGACACTACGTGGGATTGAAGGGTAAGACATACCAAGTTGTTCCTTGACACTACGTGGGATTGAAGGGTAAGACATACCAAGTTGTTCCTTGACACTACGTGGGATTGAAGGGTAAGACATACCAAGTTGTTCCTTGACACTACGTGGGATTGAAGGGTAAGACATACCAAGTTGTTCCTTGACACTACGTGGGATTGAAGGGTAAGACATACCAAGTTGTTCCTTGACACTACGTGGGATTGAAGGGTAAGACATACCAAGTTGTTCCTTGACACTACGTGGGATTGAAGGGTAAGACATACCAAGTTGTTCCTTGACACTACGTGGGATTGAAGGGTAAGACATACCAAGTTGTTCCTTGACACTACGTGGGATTGAAGGGTAAGACATACCAAGTTGTTCCTTGACACTACGTGGGATTGAAGGGTAAGACATACCAAGTTGTTCCTTGACACTACGTGGGATTGAAGGGTAAGACATACCAAGTTGTTCCTTGACACTACGTGGGATTGAAGGGTAAGACATACCAAGTTGTTCCTTGACACTACGTGGGATTGAAGGGTAAGACATACCAAGTTGTTCCTTGACACTACGTGGGATTGAAGGGTAAGACATACCAAGTTGTTCCTTGACACTACGTGGGATTGAAGGGTAAGACATACCAAGTTGTTCCTTGACACTACGTGGGATTGAAGGGTAAGACATACCAAGTTGTTCCTTGACACTACGTGGGATTGAAGGGTAAGACATACCAAGTTGTTCCTTGACGTATTCTTCTTCCGCTTGGGCTTCGTCGTCAGCAACCATGTTATCAATGTTCGAAATTATCACTGCAGCTGTCTGGTCTCCTGAAATTAAGAACAACCAGCTTGGTTTAACCCTTTACCCAACAGAACGGCCCTGTGCCAATAAATTCTCTTATATGCATTGGCTTCACACATATTAAAAATGATAAAATTGTCAAAGAATGTAGAAAAATATTATAAAAATTGTTAAAAAATGTAAGAAAAAAATATAAAATTGTTAAAGAATGTAAGAAAAAATGGTAAAAAATGTTAAAAAAAAGAATTTGTTTAGGCCAATGCATTCTCTTATATATGCGAGGCGACCTATGGTCGACTCGCATATATAAGAGAATGCATTGGCACAGGGCATAACTGTAACCATCACAATGTGGTCAATGAACCGGTTCTAATGATATCCATATTTGTATGGTGTTATTGAGACAGACCGAAGATATTTTAGGCTGTTGAAGCTTTATTTGGGCGTTTTTGGCCGTTTTGTTGGGTAAAGGGTTAAACATATCTTATACGCAAAATCTAAATGGATCGAGACACAAGTTTAAAAATAAGATAAACCAGCTTGGTTTAATGTGATGTGAAACACTGCGGTTGGGTGATCAAATAGAAATGGAGAACAATCTTGCTCATAGTAGAATATTAATCAAAATTTACACCACACACCGTCATTATTATATATTAATTAAATTAATTGATTCTCGATGGCGAACTAATTTGCGTTAGTTTATCGCCGATTGTTGCGTCCCGAATTGAGATGTAAATATTTACAATTAAGCGTAGGTCAGACGATGATTTCTATGGAGTGGAATGGTCAAATGTCAGTTTCACGCACCGAATAAGTTCATAATATGTCTTTAACTTACCATTTGCCCGTCCATTGGCAAGCCATGCATATATGGCGTCCTTGATCGATGTTTCGACGCCGGGGTTGGCGAATATCTGGTATATGGAGTTCACCTGGTCATTGTTTAGTGCCTCTGCTTGTGTGTTTCTGAATGGATATACCTCACCATCATCATAGGCTGGTTGCTCGCCTAGAAAGCTCCTCTTGTCTGCATTTTCTGAAAGTTCTGGGTCGAATTCTGTCGATGGTATGGCACCAGCCTAGAAAAGAACCGCACTATGATGACACGCAGGCATATATAGAACGACGCGGGTATGATGTTAATGGGGGACTGTACACTAAATCCGGCCATTTATGGGACCATCTCTCTTTTATTCTAAACAGAATAATAATATGCAACATATTAATGAATTTGAGCCATGGATTAGAGCAAAAATACACTCATGTGCTCCATGAACGATGCAAACAACATGGTAATTATATTGAAAATGAATTAATGACTGGAGTCATTTAAAGGTACTCAACCCGATAAAACTCCTCTCAATTACTATTTCAATGGCTTCGGGGGTCAAAAATATTTGATTCGAGTCGAGGAAGTCACCCATCAAAGCTCAGATTTGTTAGATATCGATTTTAGAAATCTATTATTTTTCATTATCGGGAATACTATCTGGCCCAGAACTCAGTCAAAATTGCATTAAAATTACCACTTGATTTTAGAGTTATCCATCCTTGTCTGTTTGAATAGATTTGGAGAACACATCCAGAGCAGATTACGGCAGTTAGCAGTACTCATCTCGAGTTTATAACAAATTTCAAAAATCAATATCTAATAACTCTGAGCTTTGTTTGATGGGTTCCTCGACTCGAATCAAATATTTGTTACCCCCAAAGCCAAAGAAATAGTAATATAGGACCCTCCGATCGGATTGTTGTTGTTGGAATCTGTTGAGATGGGGACCCTCTTTACGGGTTGAGTACCTTTAAGAAAGAGAACCTTACGGATCGTGTAAATAGTCACGAACCTATATATATATATATCCCTATTTGGGCATAACAGTTCAAACCTAATTTATTGGACGATTATCGTATATTTCGCTATAAACTGAACTGGGAACTCATTGTATATAGTCATAGGGTTATGAACTTGAATTGTTACGGCCTTGTAACGTACACCGTATAGTTTTCGATTGCATATCGCGTCGTCAAAATTAGATAGTTGTTGGTTATAGTTAAAGTGATGTGAAACACTCTGATATATAGGGTGATAGGGTGATAGGGTGATCAAAAAGAAATTGAAAATAATCTCTTGCTCAAAGTAGTTGGTTGTTACAAATATTAATCCAAATTGACGATACACACCGTCATTCTTATATATTAATTAAATGCACTGACTATCGATAACGAAATCGTTTGTGTTAGATTATTGCCTATAGTTGCGTCCCGAATCGAGATGTCAATATTTCCAATTGGGCGTAGTTCAGGCGATTTTTTCTATGGAATGGTATGGTCGATTTCTTTGAAATTTTCGGCGATGTTAGCAGAATGGTACATTCCCTAGGTTGGCATAGCACCTGCGTACTAACTTAGCAATTTCACGCACCCGAACAAGTCCATACTATGTCTTTAAATTGCGCACGCTGCATGGGTAGATGAACATACCTCGAATAGCTGATCGCCGAGCAGCTCTTCAGCCAGCATTTGATTGTAGGCTTCTCTCAGTGCTTCTCTGTATGCTTCCTCTTCACTCTGAAGTAACAAAGTACACAATTGATACTGGAAAATGCCACACACGATGGTTGAAATTTTTTAACCCTTTACCCAACAAACCGGCCAAAACCGGCCAAATAAAGCTTCAACAGCCTAAAATATCTTCGGTCTGTCTCAATAGAACCATACAAATATGGATATCATTGGAACCGGCTCCTTGACCACATTGTGATAGTTACAGTTATGCCCTGTGCCAATGCATTCTCTTATATATGCGAGTCGACCATAGGTCGCCTCGCATATATAAGAGAATGCATTGGCCTAAAAAAAATCTTTTTTTAACACTTTTTACCATTTTTTCTTACATTCTTTAACAATTTTATAATTTTTAATGTGTTAAGCCAATGCATTCTCTTATATATGCGAGGCGACCTATGGTCGACTCGCATATATAAGAGAATGCATTGGCACAGGGCCCTTCTGTTGGGTAAAGGGTTAATTTGGAGATATATGTGTAATATTATCAAAGGCGAGCAACATTTGGTACACAGCCTGTGCAAGTACAGCTATACACCCATAGATTAATCATATTAAATCTGCATATACTGTAAAACACAGGCTTCTATATACGCGCAAATATGCTTGAGACCTATCTACAGTTACGTTGGCACCACAACTTGAGTGAAGAAAAACTTGTCAGACAACATAAATATACTGCCACACGAGGCCACCATTGGAAGCTGGTGATTTTCTCTTCATTAAAGGTACTCAATCCGATCAGGGGGTCCCCATATCATCAAGCTAAAACAACAACAACAACAACAACATTTCTTCAAAATACGCTTTAGTTAACAGAATCGATTAATTGCAAACATAATAAAGCTAACCACTGTTAACTATGGTATCAAATTTCCCAAAACGTGTTATTTATCAACATTTTGTTCAACGAAGTATCGCCGTATTATCACTTGAGTATTCACAAAATTTGGCCGTGTTACCACTTGTTTTTAGAGATATCCATTTTCATCCGCAATTTTGACCGAGATAATACGTTTGATGGCGTGCTTCTGGGCCACAAACAATTGAAATGACAAACTTCAAAAATTTATATCTGAGCTTTGATGGGTGGGTTCCTAGACTCGAATCAAATATTTTTACCCCCCCCCCCCGAAGCCAAAGAAATAGTAATTTAGAGGTGTTTAATCGGATTGAGTACCTTTAAAAGATGTGAGGGGATATTCATTCTCACGTCCCCTGTGATCAGATTGGAACGGACTTCCAGAATAGTTCCCTTATGAACTATTATTATGATCTAAACATTTTCCACCAATGAATAGGAATCCCTTCGGACTTGTATTATATGTCGTTTGCTTTTATTATCCACGAACACCCCCAGATGAATAAAAATATACCATTCCAATGTATACTTTTATAACTGAATGGACAAATCCATTCAGTAAAGCAAGGATTAAAAGACCATTCGAAGTAAGTCACAAACATTAATATAATTCTTGTAAGCAAGCCTTGAAATAATGTGTCTGTCATTTTCAGAATGAGGTCCCCAGAGGGTGAATTTAGTGATGCTACCCCGCATAGCGGGCTAGCATCACAATATTCACCCTCTGGGAACCTCATTCTGCTGAGGTGTAAGCAGAATGAGGTTCCCAGAGGGTGAATTTGGTGATGCTAGCCCGCTATGCGGGGTAGCATCACTAAATTCACCCTCTGGGGACCTCATTCTGCAAATAACAGACACACTATTTCAAGGCTTGCTTGTAAGTAGGAAAAACGTAACATGAAATTTGGATCCTCTGTCGATTTGATATTAAGACGGATATATTTACAATCGCACTTCGATAGTTAAAGGGGTAATATACGCCATTTTCAATAAATTTCCCGGTAATAACAACGATCTAATGTCGATAATATATAGAACAATAAGTAATTTGAGTCGAAGATGTATTCTGTAATCGTTCAAGTTTATAGATCATCTTAAATTCAAAGTTAATAATTCCATGTAAATTAAATTTATGGCTGGAGCCATCAATTAAATTACGAATTTCCGTGTACAAGACGTAATCAAATTAATTTGCGGATAGTGGATTGGGAAACGCGTGGCACACATGATCGTGTAAAAATTATGTTGGCGCAAACCCAAGCCACTCACTGGCTAGTGACTATACCATAAACTAAATGAGTATATGGTACTCGTATGCATATAATGTAACATTTATTTGATACATTTGCTTGAAAACTGTACAAAAATTACTCGACAACGACAATTTGTATTTCGCATTCCGACTAATCTGTCATCCGTAACATTACTTCGTACTCAACAGACTTTCAATTAATCGAAATATGGTTGTTGATGGTTGATACGGACTGTTATGTCGCATAAAACTACTTCGAATGCCTCGAGTCCCTTTAAGCTTATCAAACGACGTCATATTATTATAATGTTAAATGAACGCAGCATGTGATATCATTAATATTCAGAGCTTTGATGCTCGAAACACAGCATGGATTATTTTTTTGAGAATTGTGTCAGAGCACATTAACGAGATTGCATGCATACCACTGCGATGGTAATTTCGAACCCGTCGCTTGCAATGTCTCACATTCGGCGACATTAACCAACATGTCACTTCCCTGCAGCTTCAATGTTATACGCGATAGTCTGTTCAACCGCCGCCCAAACCCGTTCAATTATTAACCACGGTGGTTAATCACGTGGTTTCGAGTTGATGAGTATTACGCATTCAACATGGCCGATGTGATCGCAAACGCGACCACGTACCAGAAACGAGGAAAAAGGTAATACACTAGGATATGACATATTGCATAATATTTTGGCAGCAACGAACATAGGCTATACTATTTTTCAAACAGGCTGATGCATCATTTGTGTTCAAACTCACAGTTGTTTGCGCTAATATTCTGACCAAAGTTATCAGTCGACGGATTCTTCTATATATAGATGTATGGACTGGTGTAATTACACGAACCTCCGATTGGCAACATTGGTCAGAATGTTATAGAAAACTATTTCCGAACAGATAAGGTATCAACTTGTTTTAAAAAATATACTACCATATGCGCGTAACGGTCAACATGCTGAGTTTTGTGTTAGTTCCTCGTATATTATGTCTTACTCCAGGCAGAGTTATCTCCCATCGCTCCGCTGAGATACCACTGCCATAATGACATTTGGTAAGGATTTCTTACGTGTTCTTATATAGTTCTTATGTTTTAGGATTAACATTATCTATGTCTGGCTTAGTTCATGTCGTTCTGATCAATACCGAAATAATTACCATTATTGCTATTTTTTTGTGGTCAAAATAAGATAATAGGTGACTAAATATAGTTCCGACGATATCAGGGGGGGGGGGGGGGGTCGGAAAAAAAATTCAGGCACGTATGGCATTTTTTCCCTTTCGATCATTTTTTGTACCCATCCACCCCCACCGCCAATTTTTTTTCCGTTTTCGGCAGTTTTTTCCGACCATTTTTTGACACCCACCCCCATTTTAACACTAAAACAGAGATTTGCGGGGGGGGGGAATTCACTGTAAACAGCTGTATATGAATTTCTGTGCATACTATTTATCATGGATGTTAACATGGACATGTAAATAGGAATGAGTCATTTTGAGGTCATTCGGCCAAAAAAACATGGCTGCCAGCGGCCATCTTGGATTTCAAAATTTGCAACAAAATACAACACGATAACTGCCTGCAGTCAGTTTACAGTTAGAATTACATTATTTCTCTCATTCAAAGTGGGTTTGAAGCCCAACTCATTGCCAAAACACTCAAAAACAAGCAGGAATTTTTTTTTTTAGTTGCGGAAAAAATTGCTTGTTGGTGGCTTTGACCACCCACCCACCCCGGCATACGTGCCGGAATTTTTTTGTTCACCCCCCCCTCTGACGATATGTAAAAATAGATGTATCGGTCCGCAAAGTAGCATCCTTGTGGCAGTGCTATATTGCAGTGGTAACGTACAGGGCGCCCGCATGGAGTTTGATATTATGTCTTACATAATACGTTTGCGCTCGCCTCGGCCATTTTGATTTCGAGGTCCTCACCAAGCTCGAAACCACGTGATTCCCCACCGTGTTAACATCGTGTATGGCATTTAAAGATGCATAATCCGATTAAACTCCCCCAATTACTATTTATTTGGCTTCGTGTGGGGATATTTGATTCGAGTCGAGGAAACCACCAATCAAAGCTTAGAGTTATTAGATATCAATTTTTGAAATCTATTATTTTTCACCATCGAGACTTATTAGTGGGCTGGTAAATAGTCTCGGACAAAATTGCGGATGAAGATGGATAACTCTAAAATCAAATGGCTTTGGGTTGAACAAAATGTTGAAAAATAACAGGTTTTGGGCAACTTTATACTATATAGTTGACTGTGGTTAGCATTATTTTCGGGCAATTAATCGATTCTGATTGTTGCTGTTGTTGTTGGGAATCTGACGACACGGGGACCATCAAATCGAGTATCTTTAACAGAGAGTTATAAATATTTTGTTGGGCCTGCTGTTATGGTATTATATCTATAATTGACGGGAAGCGAAGCGCCAGTGGGTTGTATCTAGTCGAGACTGTGTTTGGTTGTATTGTGTGTGACCGTCCAATGGCGGTCTCTATTATAACAAACCAGGTTTTCCCTCTCTGATTATAACAAACCAGGTTTTCCCTCTCTTGGTTTGGGTCGGAAATCTTGACCGCGTGTATTATTGTCTCATTCTAATAAATACTCATATGATCGAATATTGTCATCTGTGTTGGTTACCCGACTATGTAACTACCAAAGTAATGGCGCAGCACATGTCACCCTTTGTTCCCTTAGGGGCAATTATCTGTTATGATGTCATATAGCTGATACAGGGTTTACAGTTACACAAGGATGTCACTTCGATGAATCAATCGTTTAAAGTGTTCGCTGAGGTGTTCAGAACGGAATATCAAATGATCACACCAATATCGGTTATTTTCATAAATTTGATATGCCTGATATAAGGCCACAAACAGCGCCATTGTTATAAACGAATGACACACAGTTACTATCGTTGGCGCATAAAATCCCCAAGCATGTTGGCCCATGTTGGCTCACCCCAACTCCCGTCGTCGTGTAACTGGCAGGATCGAGCGCACTTATCCCTTTATATACTAAATGGATTAACCCTATAGGTTATATAATTATACATTGGAATGGTCTATTATTCACTGGGAGGGGTATTCAGGAAAATTAAGCAGACGACAAATAACGAAAGTGCAGGACTGCTATTTATTGGAGAGAAATGTTCAGAAAATAAGTTCAACAAAACGACCTACTTATTATCTGAATAATTCCTTGGCGATAATTACTCATCAATGAGTATACAGCATAGAAAGGGTTCCTTTATCTAACACTCCCGTATGGAGCCTCCCACGGACCCAATCAGATGACAGTTATCAGTGCATCATTCTCTGTCTGGGGCTACATAGAGGTATCACCAAATGAGTATTCAGTATAGAAAGGGTTCCTTTATCTAACACTCCCGCATGGAGCCTCACACGGACCCAAGCAGATGACAGTTATCAGTGCACCATTCTCTCTGTCTGGGGCTACATATAGGTATCATTAATGAGTATTCAGTATAGAAAGGGTTCCTTTAGCTAACACTCCCGTGTGGAGCCTCACACGGACCCAAGCAGATGACAGTTATCAGTGCACCATTCTCTCTATCTGGGGCTACATAGAGGTATCACCAATGAGTATTTAGTATAGAAAGAGTTCCTTTATCTAACACTCCCGTATATGGAGCCTCACACGGACCCAAGCAGATGACAGATATCAGTGCAACATTCTCTCTGTCTGGGGCTACATAGAGGTATCACCAAATGAGTATTCCGGGGCAGTATAGAAAGGGTTCCTTTATCTAACACTCCCGTGTGGAGCCTCCCACGGACCCAATCAGATGACAGTCATCAGTGCATCATTCTCTCTGTCTGGGGCTACATAGAGGTATCACCAAATGAGTATTCAGTATCGAAAGGGTTCCTTTATCTAACACTCCCATGTGGAGCCTCCCACGGACCCAATCAGATGACAGTTATCAGTGCATCATTCTCTGTCTGGGGCTACATAGAGGTATCACCAAATGAGTATTCAGTATAGAAAGGGTTCCTTTATCTAACACTCCCGTATGGAGCCTCACACGGACCAAGCAGATGACAGTTATCAGTGCATCATTCTCTGTCTGGGGCTACATATAGGTATCATTAATGAGTATTCAGTATAGAAAGGGTTCCTTTATCTAACACTCCCGTATGGAGACTCACACGGACCCAAGCAGATGACAGTTATCAGTGCACCATTCTCTCTATCTGGGGCTACATAGAGGTATCACCAATGAGTATTTAGTATAGAAAGAGTTCCTTTATCTAACACTCCCGTATATGGAGCCGCACACGGACCCAAAGCAGATGACAGTTATCAGTGCACCATTCTCTCTATCTGGGGCTACATAGAGGTATCACCAATGAGTATTTAGTATAGAAAGAGTTCCTTTATCTAACACTCCCGTATATGGAGCCGCACACGGACCCAAAGCAGATGACAGTTATCAGTGCACCATTCTCTCTATCTGGGGCTACATAGAGGTATCACCAATGAGTATTTAGTATAGAAAGAGTTCCTTTAGCCAACACTCCCGTATATGGAGCCTCACACGGACCCAAGTAGATGACAGTTATCAGTGCAACATTCTCTCTGTCTGGGGCTACATAGAGGTATCACCAAATGAGTATTCCGGGGCAGTATAGAAAGGGTTCCTTTATCTAACACTCCCGTGTGGAGCCTCCCACGGACCCAATCATATGACAGTTATCAGTGCATCATTCTCTGTCTGGGGCTACATAGAGGTATCACCAATGAGTATTCAGTATAGAAAGGGTTCCTTTATCTAACACTCCCGTGTGGAGCCTCCCACGGACCCAATCAGATGACAGTCATCAGTGCATCATTCTTTCTGTTTTGGGCTACATAGAGGTAGTATTTAGTATAGAAAGGGTTAATGGTGGAACCAGCGCATGACTCTCAGGATCTCTCAGACGATATTGGAAATCCGCGACAAAATTTAATAATTCTAGACACGAAAAGAAAATGATGGCAGTGATTGTAGTGAATAAGCTTTGTCAAGCATCGATTGAGTCTATTAACGGAGTGTCTTTTACGTCACAGTAAGATAAAAATAAGTTAAGAGCCATCGACCAAAATATAACAAGATATAACCGTATTTTTGTCAATAACTTCCGTTGATTTGAAAACCATCAACTATTCAAGCCAAATTGCTCTGACGTATGGACCGTCGGTTGTGCTAGACGTCGAAGATTGCTTCTTTTAAGAAAGCAGTCACGTGGAATGATTACTAGGAAACACGAGTGGATGGGTCTATTGGCGCCCAATAATGGCACCCGGTGGACCGGAAATGTATGCTTGATAGGAAACTTAAATACATTTTACCACGTTACGGGGAGAAGAATTGGAAAGGATCTATATATACTTCTATAGATATATCAACATCAGACAAACTTCAGATTATTATCACTATACAGAATCACACACATCAAGTTTCTATAACCTAAAAGCCATTTGATTTTAAAGTTGTTTAAGACACACATACACGTTTGTCTGATGGGATAGGCTGTGGAAATTCACATTGCACATTCAAAAGTCAGTAAATCTTGGAAATCTTTTGAGTTTTAACCCTTTGGACTTTTGATTTTGAGCAATTGTTATACATACAGTAAAACCTCTCTAAACCGAACGCATCTCTAAACCGAACACCCTTCGGACCGGGCCTTCTGTTCGGGTTAGAGATGTGTTCGGTTTACAGAAAATCGCAAAACCATCGGAATATATTGCCGCCGTCAGTAAGAGTTATCGAGACCCGAACACCTCATTGCTGATTACGTAAACTTTATTCACTTGGGTAAATTCGGGATCGAACACTTCGTTCGGAATGGAGAGGGGTTCGGATTGTAGAGGGTCCGGGTTGGCGAGGTTTCACTGTATCCGGTTATGCCATTATTATAATATAAGTAAATCATCCCATGAAGCCATACTCTGGCTACGCTCCTAGATACCATATTTCCACCAGTTCAAAACCTTGAAACTGTTCTGACGGGGGACCTTATATAACAAACAAATAGCATACAATGACACAATGCATACAATGACATTATGCACACAGTGACAACAAGCATAAAATAATATCATGCATACAATGACAGCATGCATACAATAACATCTTGCATACAATGAAATCATGCATACACTGACATCATGCATACAATGACATCATGCAGACATGATATAATTAAAAGTGGGACCAGAGTCACAAGACCGCGAACAGTCAGGTCGATTCTTGGTTGGACTTTAATATGAGGTATAAGGCCTTAATAACTATAATTTTGAGTTCCATCATTCCATGTCACTTTTAAATATGAGTTCATACTTAGTAATATGGCATCACATACGGTGGCGCCGAGTTAAATTAGTACGTTTAACATCACAGGTCTGTAGTCATAACTAAACTCATCGATGCACAATCGTGACGCGTTCTGTGCCCACGTGGTTATCACATAGAGACGTCATCATGTATATTTATACACATTGACACGATGGTAAACAATGTACTGATGCAGTAAAAGGTGGCACTCGTTCGTTCCCGATCAATACTATAGAGATGTACGTCAGAAAATGCCTATTGTTCATCAAATGCATATCTAACAGAACAATAGACGACAGATAGGCTAATACCAACCCAGTACGCAAGGGACCAACCGCTTTTGTTTGTACCACAGTTGTTGGAAATTATTATCAAAATCCAATGATAAATACACACACCATTACATGAATTTACATCAATACTAATAATATATAGACTTATTATTATTAAAGTAATAGTATGTGTATTTATCAGCGGGTTTTGATCAAATCTTCCAATAACTGTGGTTTGTACCCCGATTAGGAAGACCTAACGATTGTGGTTATTCCGATTGACGCACTCTATTGAGCGTCGTGGGTGCGTTAGCTAATAGATAAATCGACCACATCGCTCCCCAAATGAGTCCCATCGTCTGTCTCACGCATTAACAACAACAACAACAACAACAACAACATTTGATGGAACTCGTTTTCAAGACACGTTTAAACTATTACAACCAACACACATCAATAGAAACATCTGATGATGCCCGCATTTTTTTACAAGTGTTATAAAAGATAAAAAAAAATAAAAAAAAATTGTAATGTTCTATAAATTAACCACATTTTCTATCACGGTTCATAGAGAATATAAAAACAAGTTTAGGGCAGAGAAAAATCACCTTTAAAGGGAGGCTGTACCTATATCCAGCCATTTATGGGGCCGCCGGCCTCCTACTTTACTCAACAGAAAATAAAAAAAGAAAAGAATTAATATGAGTCAAGAATGGGAGTTATAACATAATAATTATAACGGGACCGGAAGAATTTCTGAAACCAAGGAACGGGGCTGGATGAATCCAATATGGCCCCGACACCGTGATCTCGCGCATTATCATGTTGTTTTACGTCGGTCATAGAGTAACTTAATGCATTTTACACTCACCCCTGACTCAAATTCATTCATTTGTTGCATTTTTGCAGTTGAATATAGTAAGAGATAGCCCCATGTATATGTCTGTATTTAAATACAGTCTCCCTTAAATTTCGTGTTTGTTTGTACAATTGTGGTTATTCCTATTGACGCACTCTATCGATCGGCGTAGATGAGTTAGCTAATTGATAAATCGACCGGCTCGCTGGAATCGCTCCTTAATTGGTCCACTCGACCGTCTCATTCATTAATGTGCCCACTCGACCGCCTCACTCCTTAATAGGCGATTAAGGCTGCGCATCGTGAATCTGACTTGATTATACCATTAGTAGTAGTAATATATAGAGGATCTCCAACGAGTTATGTTGGGGTATATGATTTTATGATGAGTTGGGAATCAAATTTATCAAACGAGTTTCATAAAATCTTATATCTCAACATAACGAATTGAAGATCTTGTATATCACATGGAAAAAAACCCCAGAGCTTTATGCCTTTTTAACAAATAAAAATCATTAAAAGAAGCTGCAAAATGCATATTTACAGCTTTAGCTGAGACGCTTCACAACCGTATACGACATTATTGCGCGCTCTGCGGATGGCGACGGAAACATAATTCCCCAATTTGCCTCTTTGTTTTTGTGCCCATTTTCGTTAGTGCAACGAAGTTGGGACAAAAAATTAACTTTAATTAACAATGCAACTACTTGGCATTGGTTCATGCGCGGCTTCTCGAAATGGTATTAATCCGCCTTAATCATTGTAAAGACGCGCAGTAATTTTGTTGGCGCGATGCCAAGTGATCTGTAATTAATTTACACGCGCCGCCCGGGAAGCACGTGCTTATTAATAACTAGTGAGAGATAATGACATCTGCAATGGCTTTTAAATGATATAATATGGGTTCCATTTCCTTCAGTAACAAAGAGTGCATGTAATATATGACTTAAAACAAAGTATAGACCGAAGCATAATTAAATTACAATACGACAAAAAACGAAGGAAAAACATTTACATAAAGAGCGACAACGAGAAAAAATAAAAGATAAAAAGACAGATAAAAAAAATAGATAGAAAGAGAGAGAGAGAGAGAGAGAGAGAGAGAGAGAGAGAGAGAGAGAGAGAGAGAGAGAGAAAGAAAGAGAGAGACAGAGCGATAGAGAGGGAGAGAGGAATGTGAGATGAACAGAAGAAGAGAGAAGAAACGCACCAGGGCGTGTGAGAGATAGCATGGATTGATAAGACATGGAGGAGCATGCATGGTCAAGATTAGATGATGAGGGCGGCCATGTTTACCCTAACAGGATACGACAGAATACAGCATGCTGAGAAATCGACCACCTCACTCCTTAACGAGCGATTACGAATTCAGATCGTGAAATGGAATTGATTACCCCTAGTAGTATACTGAAATTATTCGAGAAAACAATAGGCCGACACAGCAGCGTGAATTTCATTACTTATTCCTTATTCCTTATTCCTTATTCAAAAAATTTGGGAAAATGTGGCAAATGACCATGGCAACGTCTTAAGTAGGGCGAGACAAAATTTCCTGCGAAAATAAATTCTGGAAAAAAGTTTTAAAATGCCTCGAAAATAGGCAAAGTCCGAAAATAAACGGAAATAGTCCGAAACAAGTGCAGGGTCATAAATGGCCACCTGGGCCGAACTTTTTGGGCCGAAACGTTTTTGGGTCGAGTCCGAAAAAGTGGGTCGAATCCCAGTTTTCGCTCTGCTCGGTCGGGAAAATTTCGGAAAATGTGGCAAACTGTCACTTATTAAAAAATGGCCACCTGGTCCGAACTTTTTGGGCCGAAAAGTTTTTGGGTCGAGTCCGAAAAAGTGGGTCAAATAGAAATTCCCGCTTTGCTCGGTCAGGAAAATTTGGGAAAATGTGGCAAATGACCATGGCAACGCCCTAAGTAGGGTGAGACAAAATTTCCTGCGAAAAATAATTCTGGAAAAAAGTTTTAAAATGCCTCGAAAATAGGCAAAGTCCGAAAATAAACGGAAATAGTCCGAAACAAGTGCAGGGTCATAAATGGCCACCTGGGCCGAACTTTTTGGGCCGAAACGTTTTTGGGTCGAGTCCGAAAAAGTGGGTCGAATCCCAGTTTTCGCTCTGCTCGGTCGGGAAAATTTGGGAAAATGTGGCAAACTGTCACATATTAAAAAATGGCCACCTGGGCCGAACTTTTTGGGCCGAAAAGTTTTTGGGTCGAGTCCGAAAAAGTGGGTCAAATAGAAATTCCCGCTTTGCTCGGTCAGGAAAATTTGGGAAAATGTGGCAAATGAACATGGCAACGTCTTAAGTAGGGCGAGAAAAAATTTCCTGCGAAAAAAAGTTTTAAAATGCCTCGAAAATAGGCAAAGTCCGAAAATAAACGGAAATAGTCCGAAACAAGTGCAGGGTCATAAATGGCCATCTGGGCCGAACTTTTTGGGCCGAAAAGTTTTTGGGTCGAGTCCGAAAAAGTGGGTCGAATCCCAGTTTTCGCTCTGCTCGGTCGGGAAAATTTCGGAAAATGTGGCAAACTGTCACATTAAAAAATGGCCACCTGGGCCGAACTTTTTGGGCCGAAAAGTTTTTGGGTCGAGTCCGAAAAAGTGGGTCAAATAGAAATTCCCGCTTTGCTCGGTCAGGAAAATTTGGGAAAATGTGGCAAATGACCATGGCAACGTCTTAAGTAGGGCGAGAAAAAATTTCCTGCGAAAAAAAATTCTGGAAAAAAGTTTTAAAATGCCTCGAAAATAGGCAAAGTCCGAAAATAAACGGAAATAGTCCAAAACAAGTGCAGGGTCATAAATGGCCACCTGGGCCGAACTTTTTGGGCCGAAACGTTTTTGGGTCGAGTCCGAAAAAGTGGGTCGAATCCCAGTTTTCGCTCTGCTCGGTCGGGAAAATTTCGGAAAATGTGGCAAACTGTCACATATTAAAAAATGGCCACCTGGGCCGAACTTTTTGGGCCGAAAAGTTTTTGGGTCGAGTCCGAAAAAGTGGGTCAAATAGAAATTCCCGCTTTGCTCGGTCAGGAAAATTTGGGAAAATGTGGCAAATGACCATGGCAACGTCTTAAGTAGGGCGAGACAAAATTTCCTGCGAAAAAAAATTCTGGAAAAAAGTTTTAAAATGCCTCGAAAATAGGCAAAGTCCGAAAATAAACGGAAATAGTCCAAAACAAGTGCAGGGTCATAAATGGCCACCTGGGCCGAACTTTTTGGGCCTAAACGTTTTTGGGTCGAGTCCGAAAAAGTGGGTCGAATCCCAGTTTTCGCTCTGCTCGGTCGGGAAAATTTCGGAAAATGTGGCAAACTGTCACATATTAAAAAATGGCCACCTGGGCCGAACTTTTTGGGCCGAAAAGTTTTTGGGTCGAGTCCGAAAAAGTGGGTCAAATAGAAATTCCCGCTTTGCTCGGTCAGGAAAATTTGGGAAAATGTGGCAAATGACCATGACAACGTCTTAAGTAGGGCGAGACAAAATTTCTTGCGAAAAAAATTCTGGAAAAAAGTTTTAAAATGCCTCGAAAATAGGCAAAGTCCGAAAATAAACGGAAATAGTCCGAAACAAATAGTCCGAAATAAATGGCCACCTGGGCCGAACTTTTTGGGCCGAAACGTTTTTGGGTCGAGTCCGAAAAAGTGGGTCGAATCCCAGTTTTCGCTCTGCTCAGTCGGGAAAATTTCGGAAAATGTGGCAAACTGTCACATATTAAAAAATGGCCACCTGGGCCGAACTTTTTGGGCCGAAAAGTTTTTGGGTCGAGTCCGAAAAAGTGGGTCAAATAGAAATTCCCGCTTTGCTCGATCAGGAAAATTTGGGAAAATGTGGCAAATGACCATGGCAACGTCTTAAGTAGGGCGAGACAAAATTTCCTGCGAAAAAATATTCTGGAAAAAAGTTTTAAAATGCCTCGAAAATAGGCAAAGTCCGAAAATAAACGGAAATAGTCCGAAACAAGTGCAGGGTCATAAATGGCCACCTGGGCCGAACTTTTTGGGCCGAAACGTTTTTGGGTCGAGTCCGAAAAAGTGGGTCGAATCCCAGTTTTCGCTCTGCTCGGTCGGGAAAATTTCGGAAAATGTGGCAAACTGTCACATATTAAAAAATGGCCACCTGGGCCGAACTTTTTGGGCCGAAAAGTTTTTGGGTCGAGTCCGAAAAAGTGGGTCAAATAGAAATTCCCGCTTTGCTCGGTCAGGAAAATTTGGGAAAATGTGGCAAATGAACATGGCAACGTCTTAAGTAGGGCAAGAAAAAATTTCCTGCGAAAAAAAGTTTTAAAATGCCTCGAAAATAGGCAAAGTCCGAAAATAAACGGAAATAGTCCGAAACAAGTGCAGGGTCATAAATGGCCATCTGGGCCGAACTTTTTGGGCCGAAACGTTTTTGGGTCGAGTCCGAAAAAGTGGGTCGAATCCCAGTTTTCGCTCTGCTCGGTCGGGAAAATTTCGGAAAATGTGGCAAACTGTCACATTAAAAAATGGCCACCTGGGCCGAACTTTTTGGGCCGAAAAGTTTTTGGGTCGAGTCCGAAAAAGTGGGTCAAATAGAAATTCCCGCTTTGCTCGGTCAGGAAAATTTGGGAAAATGTGGCAAATGACCATGGCAACGTCTTAAGTAGGGCGAGAAAAAATTTCCTGCGAAAAAAAATTCTGGAAAAAAGTTTTAAAATGCCTCGAAAATAGGCAAAGTCCGAAAATAAACGGAAATAGTCCAAAACAAGTGCAGGGTCATAAATGGCCACCTGGGCCGAACTTTTTGGGCCGAAACGTTTTTGGGTCGAGTCCGAAAAAGTGGGTCGAATCCCAGTTTTCGCTCTGCTCGGTCGGGAAAATTTCGGAAAATGTGGCAAACTGTCACATATTAAAAAATGGCCACCTGGGCCGAACTTTTTGGGCCGAAAAGTTTTTGGGTCGAGTCCGAAAAAGTGGGTCAAATAGAAATTCCCGCTTTGCTCGGTCAGGAAAATTTGGGAAAATGTGGCAAATGACCATGGCAACGTCTTAAGTAGGGCGAGACAAAATTTCCTGCGAAAAAAAATTCTGGAAAAAAGTTTTAAAATGCCTCGAAAATAGGCAAAGTCCGAAAATAAACGGAAATAGTCCGAAACAAATAGTCCGAAATAAATGGCCACCTGGGCCGAACTTTTTGGGCCGAAACGTTTTTGGGTCGAGTCCGAAAAAGTGGGTCGAATCCCAGTTTTCGCTCTGCTCGGTCGGGAAAATTTCGGAAAATGTGGCAAACTGTCACATATTAAAAAATGGCCACCTGGGCCGAACTTTTTGGGCCGAAAAGTTTTTGGGTCGAGTCCGAAAAAGTGGGTCAAATAGAAATTCCCGCTTTGCTCGATCAGGAAAATTTGGGAAAATGTGGCAAATGACCATGGCAACGTCTTAAGTAGGGCGAGACAAAATTTCCTGCGAAAAAATATTCTGGAAAAAAGTTTTAAAATGCCTCGAAAATAGGCAAAGTCCGAAAATAAACGGAAATAGTCCGAAACAAGTGCAGGGTCATAAATGGCCACCTGGGCCGAACTTTTTGGGCCGAAACGTTTTTGGGTCGAGTCCGAAAAAGTGGGTCGAATCCCAGTTTTCGCTCTGCTCGGTCGGGAAAATTTCGGAAAATGTGGCAAACTGTCACATATTAAAAAATGGCCACCTGGGCCGAACTTTTTGGGCCGAAAAGTTTTTGGGTCGAGTCCGAAAAAGTGGGTCAAATAGAAATTCCCGCTTTGCTCGGTCAGGAAAATTTGGGAAAATGTGGCAAATGACCATGGCAACGCCCTAAGTAGGGTGAGACAAAATTTCCTGCGAAAATAAATTCTGGAAAAAAGTTTTAAAATGCCTCGAAAATAGGCAAAGTCCGAAAATAAACGGAAATAGTCCGAAACAAATAGTCCGAAATAAATGGCCACCTGGGCCGAACTTTTTGGGCCGAAAAGTTTTTGGGTCGAGTCCGAAAAAGTGGGTCAAATAGAAATTCCCGCTTTGCTCGATCAGGAAAATTTGGGAAAATGTGGCAAATGACCATGGCAACGTCTTAAGTAGGGCGAGACAAAATTTCCTGCGAAAAAATATTCTGGAAAAAAGTTTTAAAATGCCTCGAAAATAGGCAAAGTCCGAAAATAAACGGAAATAGTCCGAAACAAGTGCAGGGTCATAAATGGCCACCTGGGCCGAACTTTTTGGGCCGAAACGTTTTTGGGTCGAGTCCGAAAAAGTGGGTCGAATCCCAGTTTTCGCTCTGCTCGGTCGGGAAAATTTCGGAAAATGTGGCAAACTGTCACATATTAAAAAATGGCCACCTGGGCCGAACTTTTTGGGCCGAAAAGTTTTTGGGTCGAGTCCGAAAAAGTGGGTCAAATAGAAATTCCCGCTTTGCTCGGTCAGGAAAATTTGGGAAAATGTGGCAAATGACCATGGCAACGCCCTAAGTAGGGTGAGACAAAATTTCCTGCGAAAATAAATTCTGGAAAAAAGTTTTAAAATGCCTCGAAAATAGGCAAAGTCCGAAAATAAACGGAAATAGTCCGAAACAAGTGCAGGGTCATAAATGGCCACCTGGGCCGAACTTTTTGGGCCGAAACGTTTTTGGGTCGAGTCCGAAAAAGTGGGTCGAATCCCAGTTTTCGCTCTGCTCGGTCGGGAAAATTTCGGAAAATGTGGCAAACTGTCACATATTAAAAAATGGCCACCTGGGCCGAACTTTTTGGGCCGAAAAGTTTTTGGGTCGAGTCCGAAAAAGTGGGTCAAATAGAAATTCCCGCTTTGCTCGGTCAGGAAAATTTGGGAAAATGTGGCAAATGACCATGGCAACGCCCTAAGTAGGGTGAGACAAAATTTCCTGCGAAAAAAAATTCAGGAAAAAAGTTTTAAAATGCCTCGAAAATAGGCAAAGTCCGAAAATAAACGGAAATAGTCCGAAACAAGTGCAGGGTCATAAATGGCCACCTGGGCCGAACTTTTTGGGCCGAAACGTTTTTGGGTCGAGTCCGAAAAAGTGGGTCGAATCCCAGTTTTCGCTCTGCTCGGTCGGGAAAATTTCGGAAAATGTGGCAAACTGTCACATATTAAAAAATGGCCACCTGGGCCGAACTTTTTGGGCCGAAAAGTTTTTGGGTCGAGTCCGAAAAAGTGGGTCAAATAGAAATTCCCGCTTTGCTCGGTCAGGAAAATTTGGGAAAATGTGGCAAATGACCATGGCAACGCCCTAAGTAGGGTGAGACAAAATTTCCTGCGAAAAAAAATTCAGGAAAAAAGTTTTAAAATGCCTCGAAAATAGGCAAAGTCCGAAAATAAACGGAAATAGTCCGAAACAAGTGTGGTGTCATAAATGGCCACCTCGGCCGAAAATTTTGGGCCGAAATGATTTTGGGTCGAGTCAGAAAAAGTGGATCGAATCCCAGTTTTCGCTCTGCTCGGTCGGGAAAATTTCGGAAAATGTGGCAAACTGTCACATATTAAAAAATGGCCACCTGGGCCGAACTTTTTGGGCCGAAAAGTTTTTGGGTCGAGTCCGAAAAGTGGGTCAAATAAAAATTCCCGCTTTGCTCGGTCAGGAAAATTTGGGAAAATGTGGCAAATGACCATGGCAACGTCTTAAGTAGGGCGAGACAAAATTTCCTGCGAAAAAAAATTCTGGAAAAAAGTTTTAAAATGCCTCGAAAATAGGCAAAGTCCGAAAATAAACGGAAATAGTCCGAAACAAGTGCAGGGTCATAAATGGCCACCTCGGCCGAACTTTTTGGGCCGAAAAGTTTTTGGGTCGAGTCCGAAAAAGTGGGTCAAATATAAATTCCCGCTTTGCTCGGTCAGGAAAATTTGGGAAAATGTGAAAAATGACCATGGCAACGTCTTAAGTAGGGCGAGACAAAATTTCCTGCGAAAAAACATTCTGGAAAAAAGTTTTTAAATGATTCGAAAATAGGCAAAGTCCGAAAATAAACGGAAATAGTCCGAAACAAGTGTGGTGTCATAAATGGCCACCTCGGCCGAAAATTTTGGGCGGAAAAGATTTTGGGTCGAGTCAGAAAAAGTGGATCGAATCCCAGTTTTCGCTCTGCTCGGTCGGGAAAATTTCGGAAAATGTGGCAAACTGATAGCATTTACGTCCAGAAGACCGCGTTGCAGAAACTTGACGGTGTCTAGGCGTACGTGCCACAGGTGGAGTATCTCCCGGGATACTGCCGCAACTGTCTCAGGAGTCACTATACGAGCTAACTCTCAGGCCACCGGCCCGAGACAGGGTTCATGCCGCTCAGTGGCACGACAAGGGAGAGCAGTTGTACATGCCGCAGGAACACGCCGAGTTCTTCTCCAAGCCAGAATACTGTAGCCAAGCCAAAGCGATGGCGGAATCAACGGCGCCCAGCTACAATGACGAACTGACCCGGCACCGGCTGAGCTACCTTAATGAAGGAGGGGCAGTTGCAAGACCACAAGAGCGATTGAGCTCTTCCGTGTAAGAGACCCCCGTAATTACCCCGACCCATTGCCTCGCGAAAGAAATGTGGGCCCGTGGGGTCAAAGCACAGACATACCACAGCTTCTTCCGATGGAGTGGTCAGAATGACTGGATGCCCGACCGCATGGGGCAGAAGTTCATCACGCGCGCCATCATCTGGGGCGAGGTCTGCGCTGTGCCCCGGCCTATCCTGGAGATTTTCTCAAACTGACGTGACCAACATGGCGTCCATGTAATTTTCTGCGGGGATCAAGGACAGCCGCCACCGATTGCAGGTGAAATGCCTCGCCATTGGTTGCAAAAAAGGCAGACTACTACGAAGAGTTTGGTGTCGACAACAGAGCAAAAGATGAAGCCATCAAAGCCCTGAAAAGGCGTATACGCCTTCATAGTGACAAAGTCCAATGCCAGGAAATGCGGAAGGCTCTCCCGAGCTGACTGGGTGACCGATTTGTGGAGCAGTGGAGGCCCGGTGACCTAATCATCACCAGCCGCCAGAAGGTCCGCGACCAGACACACGAGCTGTTGCTCCGATGCCATAAGGAGCATTTCCTAGATAACCCAGTGTCTATCCTTTACCACCCAAGGACAGCCGAAAGCAGGACATTGACGTCGCAATCCCAGGCACTGGCGACCCGTCGCACAGAGAAGAGCTTGTTCTCAATGACGTCGTTGCGGTCTATATCGAGGCCGCCGAGTGTGCTATTAAAACCGATGATTGGCGCCTGGGCTATGCTTTCACCGTCCATTCGAGTCAGATACTTACGGTCCACGACCCTCAGAATGTCTGGATCATCGACGACTACCTCCAGTGGTCCAATATGTGCTACTTAGCCGTATCCCGCGTGGAGTATTTGCAACAGCTCGAACGGGTAAACTGTCCACCGGAAGAGTGTTCCGATGCCAGGCCTGCAAGGAAATACAAAGGAAGCTTGTGGTATACAAGCGCCAGGACCAGGCTAATGGACGCCAGGGATTCAATCTCAATGTCGACTATATCCTCGATCTCCGTGAAGCCCAACAGAACCGCTGCATGGCGTGCGAGATTGGGCTGCTCTGGCCTTCCAATCCAAAGACACACAGCAATTTAGTGTCGACTGGCTGGATAACAACAAAGGGCACTGCAGAGAGATGTGAGGCTGACCTGTCTAGAGTGCAACCGAAAAAGAGGGGCTGCAGCATTGTTCATGGAACGAGACACCTAGTGTCTAGTCCTTCTAACAGTTCATACAGAACTAGCTGGTGGCAGCTGGGTGTCGGGAGGCACCACAAGCAACACTTTCCGGACAAATCCGCGCGCTGGCCCATCCACTAAATGGTAGAGCACAGGCTCGTCGGGCGCTTGGTGACAAGCGTTCAAGTTGGTACACATGTAGGGACCACACAGGGTCAGTTGTGCGTCGGCGGCCCCCTTCCAGCTCGCCAAGCTGGTAGATGTAACGAACGCCCACTCGCGAGGGGTGCTTTTGCTTTTTGGGCCCCATTGGACGACCTGGAACAACAGAAGAGGGTTTTCACTGACTTGATCTTGATGGCATCAGAGGGCTTTTTTTTCGGTCAGACGAGTCATTTCATTGTTCAGATCCGATACAACAGCGGGCAGTCGAACCACCCATTCAGTCGACCTTTGACCGGCGGGAAGCTTCATCTGCTGGGCGTGTTGGTTGAAGCGCTCCACGACCCCCTGGTGTCGGTGGACATCCACACGGACCCGTCTCACCTGAACGCTGTGCTTGCTTAGCAGGAGGCTCACAGCACCCATGAACTCGAGCCCCGGGTCGACCTGGCGCAATTTCGGCCATCTAAGAGGGCCTCGACTGTAGATCCGTTCAATGGCATCCGCGACTTTTGTGGCGAGGGGCTCGGCTTATTTGTATCGAGAGGCCACGTCGACGACGGTGAGTGCGTATTTGTATGTCTTGCGAACCACCCGGTCATGAGGCAGAAAAAGCAGGTCGGCCTGGTGGACTTCATTTGGCACTGGCTCGTCAAACTTGGGCCTTGGCACATGCGGATTGGGTAGGTATATCTGCCAGATGGCCTGCTTCTTGGGCCACGCCCGTGCCACATCTTCAGAAACATTGGCTGCTGCCGCGAGGTTCTTGATTGCTGCAAGCCCCTTCCAGTAACCCTCGGGCTGTAGTAGATTGTCCCGATGCGACTAGACACCTTGCTGTTCATATTATTACTTTGTAATACATATTATTACTTTGTAATACATTGACAGTCACAATAAAATTACGTATACTAATAAGGAGGCGGGCCATCTTAGTATGTGGCTCAGCCAGTTCTTTAGGAACGGGAACGAGTTTACACTACCGCGAAACTGATAACTTTTCTATAATCGCCTTGGCTTCTTCTCTGCCTTTCTGAATAAGTGCTTTTTTGCCTCGCCATCCATCACCGCGGCGTGCGTTTTTCGTGCCCTAGTCCGGATTTCAGTGTTCATCTCGTTGAATTTGCGATGGTCGTCTTTCCAGTCAAACGGTATTACATCACACCGTCGCAGCTTCAATGGATCTGCAAACACCCTCGTCCTCTTCTGTTTCTCACTAGATATTTTTGCTCCGTGGTCTTTTTGCCGTTTATAACCTCAACCGCGGCAAAGTCACCATTAGTGTGAGACGCGGACATGCCCATTCGTATTATTTTACCATTCGCTAGTACGGGGTATCCACACAACCTATCCCCAGTAGCCGAGTTCCCCATGGTGAACGGCCAATCGCCGCCCCTTCCGAGTAAACCACCAACGTGACGCTGCCATTGAATTATGCCCAGATAGTAATCAGGGCACTACCCGGCGGAGTACCAGTTCCGTAGGAACTCTCACTGAGTGCAGAATACTCTATAGGGCCGTAGATACTCATCGTATCTCTAGTACCACACTGATAGGTAGGTCACTATTCAGACGTGCACCTCTATCATCGCGGACCTCTATCTCCAATGCACTCTGTGTTCAGCACTGAAGACGTTTGAACTCAGGATGCTCGACTTGGAGGGTGCCGATTGCACACAATCAGTGACAGTCAAACCCACTCGTTGCCAGGATGTTGGATGGAGCCTCATCTACAACGGGACTAGATCTGTTTATCTGCTCCAAGTGCAGATGATGCATTTTTGTGGATGCAAAGTTGACGGGGCGGTCCCCAGTAGATGTGCCCGCAGAGAGCCACTGGCCATTTAAACCGTCGTCCAATCCAAGTAAGGACAGCAGTCCATCTGTAAATAAGATCGATGGACAGCAGTCCATTTGTAAATAAGATCTCCTGCCCATCATCCACGGTTAGATTATCAAACCATTAACTTTGCTCACCGCCAGTATGGTGTCAATGTTTTCCTCGACAAGGTCCCATATCTGTGTGAAGTTATACAGCCCCGGAGGAACGTCTATTTCTTTAATAATTCCGCGACTGTTCTTCCACGAGAACGACTCCCCATTGTTTATGTTGTACCACCAAACTGTATAAGTGATTGAGCGGAGGCCAACTCGTAGATCCCAACCGCGGTTGTCAATGCATTGGAGAAGTTCCACCGCCTCGCCTTTTTGGACATCTGTGAGTGTTATGAACGTACCGAAGCTACTATTATATGTATACACGTATACAATATAATAATGACGAATAAGGCGTTCGGCTTTAATAGCGAGGCTAAGTACAGGACTGGTGGAGTATTCAACTCCAAAGTTGTCTTAGAGCTAACACGTTCCAATATCCAGATACCGACATACGTACCTATCCTGATGTGTTTCAGAAGTACCTGCTGCCTAAAGTCGAGTCTTTACTCAAGACCCGAAATTTTTGGCCGAGGTGTCCATTAATGACCCACCACTTGTTTCGGCCAATTTCCGTTCATTTTCAGACTTTGCCTATTTTCGAGTCATTTTTGAACTTTTTTCCAGAATATTTTTTGACAGGAAATTTTTTCTCGACCTACTTAAGACGTTGCCATGGTCATTTGCCACATTTTACCTATTTTTTCTGATAGAGCAGAGGGGGGATTTCTATTTGACCCACTTTTTCGAACTCGGCCCGAAATATTTTCGGCCCAAAAAGTTCGGCCCAGGTGGCCATTTTTTAATATGTGACAGTTTGCCACATTTTCCGAAATTTTCCCGACCGAGCAGAGCGAAAACTGGGATTCGACCCACTTTTTCGGACTCGACCCAAAATCTTTTCGGCCCAAAATTTTCGGCCGAGGTGGCCATTTATGACACCACACTTGTTTCGGACTATTTCCGTTTATTTTCGGACTTTGCCTTTTTTCGAGGCATTTTAAAACTTTTTTCCAGAATGTTTTTTCGTAGGAAATTTTGTCTCGTCCTACTTAAGACGTTGCCATGGTCATTTGCCACATTTTCCCAAATTTTCCTGACCGAGCAAAGCGGGAATTTCTATTTGACCCACTTTTTCGGACTCGACCCAAAAACTTTTCGGCCCAAAAAGTTCGGCCCAGGTGGCCATTTTTTAATATGTGACAGTTTGCCACATTTTCCCAAATTTTCCCGACCGAGCAGAGCGAAAACTGGGATTCGACCCACTTTTTCGGACTCGACCCAAAAACTTTTCGGCCCAAAATTTTCGGCCCAGGTGGCCATTTATGACCCTGCACTTGTTTCGGACTATTTCCGTTTATTTTCGGACTTTGCCTATTTTCGAGGCATTTTAAAACTTTTTTCCAGAATTTTTTTTCGCAGGAAATTTTGTCTCGCCCTACTTAAGACGTTGCCATGGTCATTTGCCACATTTTCCCAAAGTTTCCTGACCGAGCAAAGCGGGAATTTCTATTTGACTCACTTTTTCGGACTCGCCCCAAAAACTTTTCGGCCCAAAAAGTTCGGCCCAGGTGGCCATTTTTTAATATGTGACAGTTTGCCACATTTTCCGAAATTTTCCCGACCGAGCAGAGCGAAAACTGGGATTCGACCCACTTTTTCTGACTCGACCCAAAATCTTTTCGGCCCAAAATTTTCGGCCGAGGTGGCCATTTACGACCCTGCACTTGTTTCGGACTATTTCCGTTTATTTTCGGACTTTGCCTATTTTCGAGGCATTTTAAAACTTTTTTCCAGAATTTTTTTTCGCAGGAAATTTTGTCTCGCCCTACTTAAGACGTTGCCATGGTCATTTGCCATATTTTCCCAAATTTTTTGAATAAGGAATAAGGAATAAGGAATAAGGAATAAGTAACGAAATTCACGCTGCTGGCCGACACAAAAAGTCGCACCTCGTGGGATTGTTTGGGGTAAACATTCTCGACATTCCCACTTAGCCACTCAAAATAATAGAGAGGTATGGATTGAAAACTTCCAACTGGGCAGGTCAAGCACACGTAGACTATAACCCTTTCATGACGGGAGCTACGCTGGCGCAACATTAAAGACCCTGTGCCAATGAATTATCTTATATATGCGAGTCGACCATAGGTCGCCTAACATATATAAGAGAATGCATTGGCCTAACAATTTTTTAAATTTTTTTAAATCAATTTTTCTTACAGTCTTTGACAATTTTTTTTTAATCATTTTTATCATTTTTCCTTGCATTCTTTAATTTTATCATTTTTTCTTACATTCTATAACAATTTGTATCATTTTTCTTATATTCTTTAACAATTTTATTGATTTCTATCCTCTGGGAACCTCATTCTGCAAATGACAGGCACACTATTTCAAGACTTGAGCGTTATAATCATTGATGAATTGCCAACATTATTGGACAAATCTCAAATTCAGTTCATTACATACCAGATTTGACAATAAATCAGTTGTTTGAAAACATGTAATTTAACACTGGCAGTATGCGCGGATAAAAATTAGGTTGAACAAAGAATTCCCAATGCAGCAAGCGATCGGCTCAGTCGCTGATTGGTAGAAAATATCTGCTAATCATTATTTGATTGACATCTGTGGAAAGGTACATTGCCATGCACACGTAGCGGTTTCATTTTAACATCTACCATTGTATGGTACATTCCGTGAATCTATATGCATAACCTTGATATAATAATAGTATGTTATCATGAAGCTTATAATTAACCCTTTAACCCTTTCAATACTAAATACTCATTGACGGATAGTTCACTTAGGAAATATTCAGAAAATAAGCTCAACGCCCACCGAAGAGTATGAGTACTTCTGTAATTGTGTTATCTTTTCGTCATACTGTCGTCTGCTCATTTACCCCCCCCCCCCCCACACCCATCCAAATGAACAATAGACCATTCCAATATTTGATCTACTTCTATAACTGGGTTGGGATGATCCATTTTATATTGAAAGGGTTACTGACGAAAGACTGGTTCATGAGTAGTTTACTTGGTAACGTTTCTGATAATTAAACAAGCACAACTACGTTTGTTGAACTTATAATTTGATCATTCCCTCCCTCCAGTTGACTGAATACACTCTAAACAATGTGATGTTTCGTATGGTTTTCAGGCCAATATAACTCTGTATTAATATAACGTTATTATACAATGTACAATGTACACAACATTGTATATATAATGAGATTTTTATTACCCATCTGTATGTTTATCCAAATGACGTCACCCGGAGTCTCGATAATTTGTATAAAAAGTCACATTGGACTCGAATCGAGTCCAATGTGACTTTCTGGAGTCCAATATGACTTTCGGGAGTCCAATATGACTTTCTGGAGTCCAATATGACTTTCGGGGGTCCAATATGACTTTTTCCTGGATTATCATGTGATGGATTTTACCCAATCAGAAATAGTGTTCGTTAAGGGGTTTATAATAATATAAGTTCCAATTTGTAGAAACCTGATTACAGCGTACTGTTATACCAGCACGGCACGCAAAGAGTTCTTCAAATTGGAACCCTATATATCTCATTCACTTGTATACCATTATCAAAACATTCCAGTCCAACGGATAATAGACGGGCTGTGGACCATTCAGATGTATACATACTTTCAGAACTGAATGGGAGATTCCATTCAGCAATGAAGGGTTAATTATGTAGTGTACTGACATGACCTCTGGGACTATGGCTACATTAGTGGGGTTCCTGAGTCTGGGGATAATATATGTCGTGTTCCATTAAAGGCTATTACATGTGACAATGTCACTCCCAAGTAGTGAGCGGGATGTCGATACTGACCCTATGTGAGAACAAAGCGGCTAAATACGTCGAATGTATCGAGCAATTTGTGTCTGGGAAAAAGTAGGAAATATGCGGTAATAGAATTAGCAGAAAAGAAGGAGAAGAGAGAAATTCAGAGATAGAGAAGAGAGAGAGAGAGAGAGCGCGAGGGAGAGGGGAAAAGATAGATAGAGGGAGAAAGAGACAGAGATAGAGAGGGATATATATATACAAAGAGAGAAAGAGATATGCAGAGAGGGGGGGAAGCGATATATATAAAGAGAGAAGAGAGAGAGAGAGAGAGAGATAGAGAAGAGAGTTTAGGGGAAACCGTAAGAACGATAGACAACCAAATATAGTTTAAAGATTTCTTGGAGAGAGAGAGAGAGAGAGAGCGAGAGATGGGGGGGGGAGAGCGAGGGAGAGAGAGAGAGAGAGAGAGAGACAGAGAGAGTACACTAAAGAGAGAAATATAACAGGAGAGACAGAGAGAAAGAAAGTGAGAGTGAAGTACACGATTTTGAATGTGGTGAGAGAGAACGATCGAGAGAGATAGAGATGCTTAGGGAGAGACGTAATATGCGATAGCAGAAACGGGAGTAAAAACAAACAAGAGACAGAGAAAGAGAAGAAAGGAATGGATAATTTAGAGCTCTTCCGCCTCATTCCATGGAGTGATTAGTTAGTCAAATCTCTTCCGACTCATTCCATGGAGTGATTAGTTAGTCAAATCTCTTCTGACTCATTCCAAGGAGTGATTAGTTAGTCAAATCTCTTCTGACTCATTCCATGGAGTGATTGGTTAGTCAAATCTCTTCTGACTCATTCCATGGAGTGATTAGTTAGTCAAATCTCTTCTGACTCATTCCATGGAATGATTAGTTAGTCAAATCTCTTCTGACTCATTCCATGGAGTGATTAGTTAGTCAAATCTCTTCTGACTCATTCCATGGAATGATTGGTTAGTCAAATCTCTTCCGACTCATTCCAAGGAGTGATTAGTTAGTCAAATCTCTTCAGACTCATTCCATGGAGTAATTGGTTAGTCAAATCTCTTCTGACTCATTCCATGGAGTGATTGGTTAGTCAAATCTCTTCCGACTCATTCCATGGAGTGATTAGTTAGTCAAATCTCTTCAGACTCATTCCATGGAGTGATTGGTTAGTCAAATCTCTTCTGACTCATTCCAAGGAGTGATTAGTTAGTCAAATCTCTTCTGACTCATTCCATGGAGTGATTGGTTAGTCAAATCTCTTCTGACTCATTCCATGGAGTGATTAGTTAGTCAAATCTCTTCTGACTCATTCCATGGAATGATTGGTAAGTCAAATCTCTTCTGACTCATTCAATGGAGTGATTGGTTAGTCAAATCTCTTCAGACTCATTCCAAGGAGTGATTAGTTAGTCAAATCTCTTCAGACTCATCCCATGGAATGATTGGTTAGTCAAATCTCTTCCGACTCATTCCATGGAGTGATTAGTTAGTCAAATCTCTTCTGACTCATTCCATGGAGTGATTGATTAGTCAAATCTCTTCTGACTCATTCCATGGAGTGATTGGTTAGTCAAATCTCTTCTGACTCATTCCATGGAGTGATTGGTTAGTCAAATCTCTTCCGACTCATTCCAAGGAGTGATTAGTTAGTCAAATTTCTTCCGACTCATTCCATGGAGTGATTGGTTAGTCAAATCTCTTCCGACTCATTCCATGGAGTGATTAGTTAGTCAAATCTCTTCTGACTCATTCCATGGAGTGATTGATTAGTCAAATCTCTTCTGACTCATTCCATGGAGTGATTGGTTAGTCAAATCTCTTCTGACTCATTCCATGGAGTGATTGGTTAGTCAAATCTCTTCCGACTCATTCCAAGGAGTGATTAGTTAGTCAAATCTCTTCAGACTCATTCCATGGAGTGATTGGTTAGTCAAATCTCTTCTGACTCATTCCATGGAGTGATTGGTTAGTCAAATCTCTTCCGACTCATTCCATGGAGTGATTAGTTAGTCAAATCTCTTCAGACTCATTCCATGGAGTGATTGGTTAGTCAAATCTCTTCTGACTCATTCCAAGGAGTGATTAGTTAGTCAAATCTCTTCTGACTCATTCCATGGAGTGATTGGTAAGTCAAATCTCTTCTGACTCATTCCATGGAGTGATTGGTTAGTCAAATCTCTTCCGACTCATTCCAAGGAGTGATTAGTTAGTCAAATCTCTTCAGACTCATTCCATGGAGTGATTGGTTAGTCAAATCTCTTCCGACTCATTCCATGGAGTGATTAGTTAGTCAAATCTCTTCTGACTCATTCCATGGAGTGATTGATTAGTCAAATCTCTTCTGACTCATTCCATGGAGTGATTGGTTAGTCAAATCTCTTCTGACTCATTCCATGGAGTGATTGGTTAGTCAAATCTCTTCTGACTCATTTCATTGAGTGATTGGTTAGTCAAATCTCTTCCGACTCATTCCATGGAGTGATTGGTTAGTCAAATCTCTTCTGACTCATTCCATGGAGTGATTAGTTAGTCAAATCTCTTCTGACTCATTCCATGGAGTGATTAGTTAGTCAAATCTCTTCCGACTCATTCCATGGAATGATTGGTTAGTCAAATCTATTCTGACTTATTCCATGGAGTGATTGGTTAGTCAAATCTCTTCCGACTCATTCCATGGAGTGATTGGTTAGTCAAATCTCTTCTGACTCATTCCATGGAGTGATTGGTTAGTCAAATCTCTTCTGACTCCTTCTTTCAGCATCTTCGCCTCGATACCGGAAACTGATTGGTATACTGTCGGAATTATGTACATTGGTGCAATATTTGCCGATTCTTGTTGGATTTTAATGTCTTCAATGTGGAGTCTATTCTATACGGTTTACATGTAAATATATTTAATAATACATATATAACGCCCAACAAATATTGGTTATACTGGACTCAGCAGATGGTAGAGCAATGTTATGTAGATTACTGAGGAAATTATTCTCATAAAGTCCATGTAGGTTTTTGTATAGGCCTGTCATAATATATGGTATCATAGTATTCCCCCACAAGGCTTCCTGTCATTTTCCATCTCCCGAGATAGAAGGAAAACTATCAGAATCAATTTTGTACTCATGGTGTGAAAGTTCTCTGGGATGTTCGTTTCTTTCTCCGCTATGATAATGGATTTTTTTGACTCTTAGCTGTAGTGCTTCGCACTCAGTCATTATTGTCATCGCGCGTTGCCACCGCCTTCATGTTTGCCTCCAGTATATAATCAGTATATATACGATACACAACTTATGCGACCTCGTGCCCTCGATAATAGATAGTCCTCTCTATACAAAATGAATTATCCCACTTAGTCATACAAGTATACATTGGAAGGGTTTATTATTCATTTGGAGGGATTTTCTGGAAATAAGAGCAGACGATAAGCAATAGAAAGTTCAGAAAGACGGAAGTTATCGTGGTATTTCATTTATAATAAGCGATGAAATACCGAAGGCGCTTTGTGAAATTCCAAAATTAATAATTCAAAAGTATGCAATAAATTGCCGTGTAAATAATTTATAATGAGGCCCCCACGAGGGTAAATTTAGTTACGCTATCCCGAAGGGAAAAAGTAACTAAAACAATGTTAATTTGAGACTATAGATGGGTCATAGATACTTCCCAGACGATGAGGCATAAAAAATAACGAGGTCACAAGAGGTGAATTTGGTGATGCTATATCCCATTGTGGGGAGTAGCATAACTAAATACACCCATCTGGGGGCCTCATTTTGCAAATATCAGACAAACTATATCTAGGCTTGATTGTGGAATGAAAGAACAACATAACAAAAACAAGTACAATATACACACTCAGAAGCCAAGAAAATGTGGCACAAACACACACACCCTGTCATGTTACAAGCAACTAATTATATAGAGTTACGCTTCTTGAATTTGTGTGCTAGGGAAACTCGAGTCAGCATAACAAAAAATATGGCTGCTGATTGGTTGATTATCATTGAGGGAAATATACCTAATCTTTTCGAAAATCATAGTCTATGTAAATATGGCGATCGTGTATGTTTAGATGTCCAGGAAGAGTCTGGTGGGGTCCGGAAGTTATGGAAGGGGTTTGGGTATTTTTATGCTGCTGATTTTTGTGCAATAAATGGGGCAGTTGTGGAAAATGCAAGATTATCGTTTGAAAAAATACCGAAAAGGGCGCGTTTGAAAGTCACAGACTGGTGCAGCGGATGACGTTCTAAGGGAAAATTGACCACTTGAAGTTCAAATAGACTTAACCCATGGCCGGCGGGACTTCTAGTTAACACTGTCGCCTATGGAAAATAATTAGGTGTTTGTAACCTCACACACACACGCTCGGAGAAGGAAGACTAGTCGCACGCATTCAAATAAGGATTAACTGTCATGTGGACTGTTTTTATGGAGATGTAACCGTGAGGTAAGTGGACATAACTTGTGTAAAACCCGAAGGGTTTTACATACAAGTTATGACCACTAACCTCACGGTTACATCTCCATAAAAATAGTCATCATGACAGTTAATCCTTATATTTAAATACATTTAGCGAAAAAGCCACTTTTGTAAATGTATTTAAATCGAAAAGTGTATCGTGACAAAAACAGCCCAAAATACCCAATAGCACCCTTGGCAAAAGTTAATAGGAACAATTTCTCTTCATAATGAAACCCGATGATGTATTAAGTCAATCCTGCGCGAGTCCAAATGCGCCCAAAACATTACGCGTTCGTCTTTCCAAACCCAATGACGTATCGATGTTGTTATGAGCTTGGTGTTATTGAGCCGTTGCGCATTCACCGAGAAATAACTGCAACTAGCCACGTGGGCGCCGACCAATCAGAATGCTGGATTTAGTGATGACAACACTTAGTATGTAAATATTAATAAATCGAGAACTAACCTCATCGTCGGCCTCCTGAGCCGCGTCATTTATAAAGGCTTCGTGGATGTTTTTTGCTGGAACGTCGACATTAGTTTGGACGACTTTGTGTGGGTTACCATCTCCATCTTCATCGATATGCGTCTTCTGTTTAACGTCCGAAACTAATTCACCATCTTTCTGAGCTGTATACAGGAGGAAATAACGTTTTATTGTTAACCCTTTACCCAACAAACCGGCCAAAACCGGCCAAATAAAGCTTCAACAGCCTAAAATATCTTCGGTCTGTCTCAATAGAACCATACACATATGGATATCATTGGAACCGGCTCCTTGACCACATTGTGATAGTTACAGTTATGCCCTGTGCCAATGCATTCTCTTATATATGCGAGTCGACCATAGGTCGCCTCGCATATATAAGAGAATGCATTGGCCTAAAAAAAATCTTTTTTTTACCATTTTTTCTTACATTCTTTAACAATTATATATTTTTTAATGTGTTAAGCCAATGCATTCTCTTATATATGCGAGGCGACCTATGGTCGACTCGCATATATACGAGAATGCATTGGCACAGGGCCCTTATGTTGGGTAAAGGGTTAAAAAGTGTTATGTATGATTAAAATATGAAACCCTAGAAAATCAGTGTATTTTAATATTACACTGTTAGAACAGTACCGTGAAATTCACGGCAATTTAGCCGGAATAATGGGGAACGTTTGGACCGAATTTTTTTATATAGGCTTAATCACTGAATGAAATTTACATCTATGCATGTTTAAAACATGTGACTGGGGTAAAAAGGCGACAATGAACAATTTGCCTTGCTCAAATGATTAGACATATATACATTTTAATTCCCATTTCAGATTTGAAATATCTTGGAAAAATATTACAAAATCAAACCAATTCTTGTCAGGGGGAATAAGATATTAATGAAATTCGCGTTTTCGCTGACTGCTAAAGATACATCTGGTGCAGAAATCACGTTTTTCTGGTACCAATAGACAATTGCCAGCAATGTTTTTTCAACTTAATTTTGCTTATATTTCATGAAGATCAACCAGATTAATCAAAAATAATTCCAGTAGATACTTTTATAAATGATGGGAGATTCCACATACTAAATAAAGGGTTAACTAACAGCCACTAGATCTTACTTACCAAGATGTTCCGATGCTTCCTCTCCTTGTCGAACACCGTTGATGTTTGTTAAAACTTTTGATTCCGAATGTACAAATGATTGACTGTGCGCATTTTCTTGGTCTGTAACGAAAAAAATATACGTAGTCTGGGTTTCAGAATTATCGTAGATGTAAAACATCTTAATTTCATATTTATATATTCGTTGTTTCAAATTCCGGAAGTTCCGAGTAAAATTATAGAAAGGTGTAGTTTTTCTGTTGATAGATAGGTACTCCATCTGCACTGAGTGGGTTTACCAGGTAATGCAGGGCAGTGGATATTGAACATTCAGGACAATTCCAATTTTTCCACAAAAAAAAACAAAAAACAAAAACAAAAAACCATGAATGTACACACTAACAAAAAGGACCGGGCATGGCAGTCAATTTTATGGAGTTAACTATATGTCATGGTATATCATTAGTTTCGATTCGGGATGTGGCTCTCATTGGAGCACAATGCCTCAAAATAACAACCGAGAAGCACCAAGATGTAGTAGAGTGTGCTCTATATAGTCAATAACTCTACCCATCAAACAACCCCAGGCTGTTCGTGGTATATTTGGCGCGAGGTGGGAAGGAGCGACTCGCGAACAATGACGGATACCATTAAGAGTCAAGAATGTCCCGAGGTATTATAACGATGAACAAATAATTTCGTGGGTCGTTGCATTCCCAGTGGCGACCATACCACGTGACTGTATATAATCCCAGGGAGATAGCTGTCGGAGTAACGATCTAGCGCAGTAACTTTATGTCTCAATCAATATCAGATGACGTTCGTTTCGGTGATATTTTTAAACCTCAATTTCCACTTTTAGAATAACTCCGGTATCACGTGGGCGGGTGAAATATCCGTTCAATTACTAGGGATACTCGATTGGCACACGATACTGACTGTTCTTCTCTCCGGCAATTGCTCTCGTACAAAGGGATGAACACAAATTGCTTTAGGGCGCCGATATTCCTGTCAGTGAGTTGACGCGGAACTGTGTTCTGGGCAGACTCATTGTCGTCTGCAAATTAGCACAGTGGATGATGTCCCTTGTAGGTCTGATATTAATATATTCCAGTCTCTTTATCACACGACTGTCATGGCCATGCCAAAGGGCAGAATATATTGGTTGAGGGCAAAGAAGTTATTGAAACAATGTGGCAACAGATCTTCAAACGAGTAGAATGTACTCGAGAGTGCACGACCTCATACAATGCCTCATCGCACTGACATATACTAAAAATTTGAGGGTTTTAAAAGGTAACTACGTATGTGATCGCCTGTGAAAAACTGTATACATTTGTGAACTGAATGAAAAGCTGGTTACGCTACACGAAAAGCTGATTACACTTGTGGTCAACACCAAAAACTGATTACACTTGTGGTCAACATCAGAAGCTGATTACACTTGTGATCAACACCAAAATCTGATTACACTAGTGGTCAACATCAAAAGCTTATTACACTTGTGGTCACCATAAAAAAATTAATACACTTGTGGTGAACATAAGAAATGATTATACTTGTGATCAACACCAAAAACTGATTACACTAGCGGTCAACATCAAAAGCTTATTACACTTGTGGTCACCATAAAAACTGAATACACTTGTGGTGAACATAAGAAATGATTTTACTTGTGATCAACACCAAAAACTGATTACACTAGTGGTCAACATCAAAAGCTTATTACACTTGTGGTCATCATAAAAAAACTGAATACACTTGTGGTGAACATAAAAAATTATTATACTTGTGATCAACACCAAAAAAACTGATTACACTAGTGGTCAACATCAAAAGCTTATTACATTTGTGGTCACCATAAAAAAACTGAATACACTTGTGGTGAACATAAGAAATGATTATACTTGTGATCAACACCAAAAACTGAATACACTTGTGGCCTAATGAAACTACTTACACTTATGACAAACATCAAACGCCGGCTACACGTGTTAAACTTGTTCAAGGTAGGGAATCACGTGGTTTCGAGTTGATGAGCATCGCGCATCCAAAATGGCGGAGGCGATCACAAACGTGACCAGATTGGAAACGAGGGAAAAGGTAATGATAAGGATAATGATAGTATTTTGGCAGTAACGAGTACTATTTTTCAAATATGCTGATACCTCATTTACGTTCAAACACACATTTGTTTGCTCTAACATTCTGACCAAAGTTGTCAGTCGAAGGATTCTCATAGACGTATGTGCTGGTGTATTCCACGAACCTCCGACTGAAAACTTTGGTCAGAATGTTATTTAAAACTACTGATTATTTCCGAACAAATAAAGTATCAACTTGTTTTAAAAATAAACTAGCTTATGCTCGTACCAGTAAACATGATATGTTTTGTTTAAGGTCTTCATATATTATGTTTTTGTACGTTTACGCTCGCCTCAGCCATTTTGAATGCGTGTTATTCACCAACCTCGAAACCACGTGATTGCCCACCGTGCCATTGGCTATATGAATTGCCTTGGTTAAGCGGTTTAATTAAACTTACTTGAAAACGGCAGTAGCTGTTTCAGAGCAGTTTCTTGGTTCTGTGTTTGCTGTGAATGATACCAATGAGACATCTAATGTTAAGAATACTATTTATCCGTTAGGCCAATATAAATAAATTTGCTAGATTTACATCCAACTATTTTAGAAAAATGGGGCGGGAGGGCGAATTTAATTTTTTATATTTTATTCTTCCTAACATAAATGGCCATATAGACAGTTCTAGACATTGAAGCAGTATCCTATCTTGAATTTTACAAGGTGATTTAGATTGTCCACTTTGATAATAATAGACTGATTTAAGGATCATTGAAATGTAATTTGATGATTAACCCTTCCATGACTGGAGCTTCATGATTTATTGCGAAAACCCTGTGCAAATGCATTCTCTTATATATGCGAATCGACTATATTCGGGCATATTGGAGATATATGTTCGGTCCAATTCGGGCAAATTGAATGGTATTTCAGAGGGAAATTGTTGCAAATTAGAGTATTTTTGAAATTTCTGCTCGAATTATACATATTTAAGGTTAATTTGAATCTATTATGTTATATGTATGTGTATACAAGGTATATTCTACACAAACTGCGTATACAGCCATGAGTCTATCATGTAGAAAAAAATGCGCAAAAAGTATCAGATCCCCTAACAATTCGGACGCCAGTACGGCTATGTCTCGTCGGAATCTTATATGGAAAAAGTTATGCTATGATTGCAATTTGATCAGATATGTTATATATGGTAGTAGCTGTATTTACTTCTGTGCTTTAGCATTTAACCCTTTACCCAACAGAACGGCCCTGTGCCAATGCATTCTCTTATATATGCGAGTCGACCATAGGTCGCCTCGCATATATAAGAGAATGCATTGGCTTAACACATTACAAATTATAAAATTGTTAAAGAATGTAAGAAAAAATGGTAAAAAGTGTTAAAAAAGATTTTTTTTAGGCCAATGCATTCTCTTATATATGCGAGGCGACCTATGGTCGACTCGCATATATAAGAGAATGCATTGGCACAGGGTATAACTGTAACTATCACAATGTGGTCAAGGAGCCGGTTCCAATGATATCCATATTTGTATGGTTATATTGAGACAGACCGAAGATATTTTAGGCTGTTGAAGCTTTATTTGGCCGGTTTTGGCCGGTTTGTTGGGTAAAGGGTTAAAGACATATTATGGACTTGTTCGGGTGCGTGAAAATGGTAGGTTAGTACTCAGGCGCTATGTCAACTGTGGACATGTAGCATTCTACTAACATCGCAGAAAATATCAAAGAAATCGACCATACCACTCCGTATATAGATATCATCGTCTGAACTACGCATAATTGTAAATATTTACATCTCGATTCGGGACGCAACAATCGGCGATAAATTAACGCAAATGATTTCGCCATCGAGAGTCATTGCATTTAGTTAATAAATAAGAATGACGGTGTGTGTGCCGGAAATTTGGATTAATATTCGTAAAATAACTACTTTGAGCAAAATTATTCTCCATTTCTATTTGATCACCCGACCGGAGTGTTTCACATCACTTTAAATTAAGGAAACTCTCACAAATCTATGAACAAGAAAAAGCGACTAATACCCAGGCGACGGATCAACTCATACACAATCTCGCGGAATCTCGCGGAATATATTTACATAATTACGAGAATGCCGAGATGGTGGAACAGCTTTCTGAACACAACTCGACGTTTATAAATTGATACCCTTCACTCTCTCAAATAGGCTTCGTGGGAAATTGATCTCACAAAATTTAGCATCAATTGATTTCCTGGTTTTGTGACGAAAGTAATTAAGGGTATGCAAATAAATATTGAATTTTTCCACATCTCGAACAACTTTGAGATTGTTATTGAATTACAGATATGGGAGGGATTATGGCGTCGTTGGATCAATAAGTTTTCGCATATCAACTGACGCAGCTAATATGATGCGAGGTCGATGGGTCCTAATATGATGCGAGGTCGATGGGTCCTGTTTTGGGTACTTCTGGTTCGCACTCCCGTTTGCCAAATTTGCCAAATGGAATTTTTTTTTTACATTTGGCAATAAATATTTTCATTTGGCAAAAGTATTAACATGGCAGTTCTGAAAACAGTTGCTTCGTTATTTCTGAAACATATATACGTTTTGACTTATTCCTTTCTATACTAACTATATACACAGGGAATGTTCAGAAGATAATATCTACCATAAGCTTGTTGACTTATTATCTGAACATTTCCCACCAAAGGATATGAACACTTCTGCACGTTTGTATTATCGAGTCATCATAATATCGTCTGCTAATTTTTCCTGAACAGCCCACCAAAATGAACAATAGACCATTCCAATGAATACTTTTATAACTGAATGGGAGAATCCATCGTAAAAGAAAGGGATAATAGACTAAATCAGACACATGACAATACGTGAGGTAACATTACACTTACTTGTAGTAAATCTGACAGTTCGTCACCTGAAAATAGGAACAAAAGCATTCTGTTATTCAAGTTCACCAACGGCATATAATCAAGGTACATTTTCTCAATCAATTATTTCACACAACTATGACATTAACCCTTTCAGTGCCAGGTCCGATTTTTGTATCAACCCATATACCCTGTGCCAATGCATTCTCTTATATATGCGAGTCGACCATAAGTCGACTCGCCTCGCATATATAAGAGAATGCATTGGCCTAACAATTTGTCATCATTTGTTATTATTTTTAATGTTTTTTTACAATTTTAATTATTTTTTCTTATATTCTTTAACAGACTTATTTTGTAGGTTTACGTTTTTCATGGGCATCAAAATTATTACTATGAATACTTGGAGATAGTTTTGAGTTATAACATGCCCCTAAGGTTTTATCCAGTTTGTTTTTAAGTTCGCTATAGCATGCTTAAACATACCCAAACAAAATTCAACCCAAAAAAATCTATAAAAAAAAAAAAAAAAATTTAGGGCCGATTTTACAAACCGTAAATTAGGGCCGGTGAGATCGGCCCCTGGCACTGAAAGGGTTAATGGTTGAACTTTGGTTCTTTGCGTGCCGCCATCAACATCATAATGATCATGAGGGTTTGGTTAACCAAAATGAGGAAATACATTTGAAACTAACGATGGTTTTGTTGCTTATTTCGATAGTAATCATACCGAATGTGATCAAACTAGCACAAATATATTGACAGGTGTCAAGGGTCCAGCTATATACCAATCGATAAACGAGTGATATCGCTAAAAACCAACGACAATGAAATAAATGGGGATGTGCGATGTATTGTGTATTTAAGAGTGTGTTGATGTTGAATCGATTCACCACAAATGTTAAACAAAGACTAGAAGATACTGTTATTCAAGAACCATATCCATATCAAGTAAATTGGCTGCGGACACATGTACCACAGTAGCGATGGCATGGTAGCCGTAGGTGAGTGTTCTGCCCCTGAACCGTAACATGGCGGTTACTAAGTTATTGTATATACTCGGTAAATATTTCTCACGAACGAAACATATCTTAACAATTCGATTGGCTGCGGACACACGTACCACAGTAGCGATGGCATAGTAGGTGTGACAATTTATTATGGTGGAGTTTGGTGACAATTGGTCCGTCATAATTATGTGCCATAGCTATCCATGTCGCCCTCTGCAAATTCGCACAATGAATCTACCAAGCTCTACCAGCGACGGTCGATCTCTCAATGATGTATCTACCTGAATGTCTTGTCGATGTTGATCTGTACTCAACACGCAGTGTTATATTTTGCATGCTATAATACACAAGTCCACTTGATAACTTAATTAATAACCCATCTCAACAGCCATGATTGTTCTTACTAATGAAATTAATACAAGTAGATAAACATGCATGCATTGAGATCATATAAAAAACGTACCACAATAATGATATGTGAGTCAATGAGGAATTGCCACCAGGCCACGGCCAAACACAATTCTGGACGATCTATCGTTCAATTATATATATCGTCGTGAATACAATTTAGCAAAACGTAATGAGTGGATATCAACCTTGGTGAAAAGCAATGGTTAATTGGTCCAGTCGACTAATTGTGCGGAAAATCAGCGGGCGACATGGATAGCTATGGCACAGAATTATGGCGGACCAATTGTCACCAAACTCCACCATAATAAATTGTCACACCTACTCTGCCATCGCTACTGTGGTACGTGTGTCCGCAGCCAATGGCTGTGGACACACGTATAATACCACATTAGTGATGGCATAATTGGTGTGACAATTGATTATTGTGGAGTTTGGTGATAATTGGTCATCATAATTAATAGTCATGTCGCCAGCTGCATATCATATATATATCGTGGATAATACAATGGCTGCGGACACAGGTACCACAGTAGCGATGGCATAGTATGGACTATGTGTGACAATTTATTATGTCATAATTGCAATGCAATAGCCAGCCATGTCCGTGAGGGGGATTTGAGCATCCCTTGGGCGAGGCTCTGCCGAGTCCATTAGATGCCAAATCCCCTGAGCGGACATAAACAGTTTTAGCATCAACATTAGCTATACATATTGTATTTATCCATCGCACAAAACTTGCCTTTTGTGAGGTAAATCTGTCATTTTCCTCTGTTTTACATTGGTTATACTCCGATGACGCCCGTACATTTATTAGGTCAAGCAAACTAATTAGCATTCATGACGTGGGAAAACCGGAGTGCAGTTTAGAGCGAGATAGTTCGTTGGTTTTTAAAAATAGTTATTCTAAGCTGACCTTGCTCTAATCAGTGGTTTATAGATGTTTTAAATAGAGCGAAAACACATCCGTTTACGATTTTTGTGAATTATGGACGATAAAAACGTCCCAAAATCACAACGTCATTTAGGTCGGTTGAAGTCCCTATAGTTACCTGCGCAATTTGCATATTCGATTACTCACGAAAGTAGTACCATCCTGTAATACCCGCTGCGGACAAATATTGAGTAAACCCCGTTGCGGGGTCGATTGAAGAGTATAATATACGGGTATAGGTTTGTTTTGAGGGATATTTTTTATATTAATTGTTTTTCTTCGGACACAACTCCGGATCCACGAGGTGCGTGATGAACCCAGCTTCAACCAACTGTTAACAATTCGACGAATAAAGCTCAATATTAAAAAGTGACGAAATGCGCGACGAAGTGTGAGAATAAGCTTCCATGTTTCAATTTTGTGTGTTTTCAGCCTCAAGATGAGTGCGTGGTGATAAATTTGGACAGCGTTGTCAATGTTCCGTTGATATAGATAGTTTAGGAAACTACATTCACATTGGAATTTGCTGCGTTTATATTATGAAAATATTGACAATTGCATGTGACATTCCACGGTGTCGGAATAAACCCCAACGCGGGCAAGATTTTTTCCCGCGTCGGAGTTCACTCCTGCCCGCATTACGTTTTACTTTATCGATGTACGGTATGTTTGGAAAGATGTCTTTATTCGAGTTACTGGATAAGGATCTGGGGTTTTTATTATCAAAACCCGTCACGTAGAGTGTCCCATATAGACTGATCCATGGTTTTTTTTAATTCTCGAGAAGTGTATGCAGTGAAAGTTTTGCTGAATGAAACTTAAATTTACCCCGAAATTCCGAATGCGCTCGACTAAGATTGTGTTTTTCTCGAGAACTGATATCTGAATGTTCTCAAAATTAAATTAGCTACGTACTTCACAACTTATGAAGAATTCCCATGTAATTTGGGCCTATTATTATTCTTGTCATGTCGTCTGACCACTGCCTGCATAATGTTACATACATTATTCTTAGCGTTATGTCGCCGATAAAAGCAAAATTGAGGCACAGCATGTGTGGTTTATAATAGTTCCACCTTATGTATACGTGTCACGTATATGATTCATATTAACGGTACGTTCACACGGTCGCAAATTTACCAAGCATGTTTTGCAGGCATTTCGGTATAGAAATCTATACAATGTGCCAGAAACGGAATGCATAATGCTTATAAAATGCATCTGTATATCACAACTATATATAACTGTATAGAAAGTAAAAACTATGTAGTTCCAGTAGTCGCGATGCTATCGAAATTTGTCTGTAAATAGCGAGCAATGTATTTGGCAAAAATCAACCACATTACAGGCAATGTGTTGTAGCACCGTTACATATGAACCACATTACAGGCAATGTGTTGTAGCACCGTTACATATGGAACTATCGAAATGTTACTTCCCATATCGTTAGCTTTGGTAAATATACATTTTATATGGATGTATAGCCGTTCACATATACTCTGGCACCATAATTATGGTTTTCCATGAGAAAATGCCTGCAAAAAATGCCACGCAAGCTTGCCAATGCATGTATGAACGTACCCATAGGTACTGCCGGCCAAGATCTGTGTTTCTTCTCTATATATGTTTTGCAGTTCAATTCAATTCTTGCTGACAAATAATACGCCCGAGATTGTACAGAGAAACAAGCCATTATTATCAAGATTGACAATTTAAAGCCGCCATGAGGCGCTAGATGCGGATATTGAAACCATAATTCCTGAAATCTGACACTCAGAAGCCCCCAGTCTCCGTTTCTCTCGGTCTCTCCATCGTATAACGAGACAATATCTCTGAGCACAATCCACTGAAAATGCGATCGGCCCTTAATTCTCATACGTTTGGTATCCCACGGCACACATCCAACGACACAATTAAGAAAAAATAGCAATTTCTCGCATTTAGACATGAAGGCATCTGCTATAATGATCGTGAAAGTTTAAATTTTGTCGATGAAAGTGAAATTTTTGACTGGTCAAATTCATAATTTCGACTTTCAAATTAAAATATCGACTTTATAAAGTCAAATTCAAAACTTTGACTTTTTCTCTCGAAATTATGACTATGAAAGTAGACTTTTTATCGCACTATTTTGTCTTCTCAATTCACTTTTGATAGAACGGTTTGCGTTATATTTTGTTTTCTACCATGTCCCAAATACGCCTCCGAACAATCTGCATGTTAAAGATACATCATCCGAATTAACGCTCCTAAATTACTATTTCTTTGGCTTCGGGGGTAAAAAACTGTTGATATATATAACACGCTTTGGAAAATTGTATACTAGAGTTGACAGTGGTTATATAGCACCATTGTTTTGGTAATTAATCGATTCTGATAACTATAAGTCGTCTTTTGAAGAAATTATTGTTATTGTTGTTGAAATCTGATGATACGGGGACTATATATCGAGTCGGACTTTTTATATACATTTACACTGCACACCACAGCTTTCTAAAATTAATTGCCTGAAAATTGCCAGTGTGTGAACTTATATAACACTTTCATGACTGGAGCTTCCTGAATTTTTGCGAAAACCCGGTGCCAATGCATTCTCTTATATATGCGAGTCGACCATAGGTTGCTCGCATATATAAGAGAATGCATTGGCCTAACAAATTTTACATTAGTTTTTATAATTGTTAAAAAATGTAAGAAAAAATGAAAACAAAATGATAATAATGATAAAGAATGATAAAAATTGTTAAAGAATGTAAGAATAAAATGATAAAATTGATAAAGAATGTAGAAAAATTATAAAATATGATAAAATTGTTAAAGAATGTAAGAACAAAATGATAAAAAAAATGATAAAATTGTTAAAGAATATAAGAAAAAATGATAAAAAGTATTGTAGAATGTAAGAAAAAATGCTAAAAAATTGTTAGGCCAATGCATTCTCTTATATATAATAGAAGGCATTGGCACAGGGTCTTTAATGTTGCGCCAGCGCAGCTCTCGTCAATAAAGGGATATATATATATATATATATATAGCATCACATACACACGTAGCACATACAAATGAAACTCTTTTGTAGGATAATAATGGAAACCCCGGGTGGCGACAAAGCTATCTGTATCCCAGCGTGTCTTGTTAAACAGTGGCGCGCGATGGATGGGAATGTGTGGTGGACTGTTGACATTTGATTTGGAACTATAGGTTTGTATAGCTGTTATATTTTATGGAACTATACGTGGGATGACTTATGTATTCTATGACTCCCAGGTTGGTAATGTTATAAATATTTAACGACGGTCGATAGCCGCAACAATTGGGGGCCGTATAATGACATCCATTGCATGCATGCATTGATTATGGATGACAAGGGTGTTCATATATTCACACATCTTTTGCCACCTACACTCTGCGTGGGTGTAAATAAGAACTCGCTGTCAGGGTTCGTGCTGCCACTTGCCAAATGCAAAAATAATTTATATCATAAAATATTATCATTCGGCAATTAGTTTTTTGGCAGGAGACTTATTTTAATTTTCATTGACATTTTAGCACATATACAGTCTGTAATATGATCCGTTAATTATTTGGGGGGAGAGAGAGAGAAAGAGAGAGAGAGAGAGAGACAGAGAGGGATATGGAGAGAGAGACAAGAGAGAGAGAGAGAGAGAGAGAGAGAGAGAGAGAGAGGGAGGGAGAAAGAGAGAGAGAGAGAGAGAGAGACAGAGAGAGAGAGAGAGAGAGAGAGAGAGAGAGAGAGAGAGAGAGAGAGAGAGAGATAGAGAGAGAGAGAGAGAGAGAGAGAGAGAGAGAGAACACAATGATTCTGTTCTAAAAATATAACAATAATGTGTCCCACTTAATCATCTCATTTTATAATAAAATATTCGAAATAAAATCAATATTAATTAATAGAAGCGTTTCCGGACATGGATCTTCAATTCATATTTATTATTTTATACTCACGGAAATATTTCAGAATTGTTATATGAAGAGATAATCGAGCTTTAACAATTCGGTAGGAACTATCTAGTGACACGCGGGTTCGGTGTGTCAATCATGTCGTGTGTTTACATTTAAAGACATATTATTTACTTGTTCGGGTATATGAAACTGACATGTTAGCAAGCAGGCGCTTTGTCAACTGGAGGAATGTAGCAATTTAGTAACATTGCCGAAAATTTCAAGCAAATCGACCGTACCACTCCATAGAAATCATCGTCTGAACTACGCTCAATTGTAAATATTTACTTCACGTTTCGGGACGCAACTATCTGCGATAAACTAACGAAAAGGGTTTCACCTTCGATAATCACTGCAATTAATTAATATATACGAATGACGATGTGTGTTGCCAATTTGGATATAATATTTGTAAAAATAACCACTTTGAGCAAGAATATTGTCCATTTCTAGTTTATCTCCGGTAACCCTATCGGAGTGTTTCGCATCACTTTAAAATAAAGAGCGTCTAATCTAAACTTCAAAACAGACGCCTATAGTAATATGATATATTTTGTATTCATTTAAAAACAAATCAATATTCAGTTTTATATTTCTATATACTATTAAGAATCAAGGGCCATCTCCAGAAAATGTTAAAGTGCCAATTCATGCAATTGTGAAGTTAACGAAAAGTACGTTCTGTGATGTGACGATTGTGGTGCAATTAAACGCTCTTTATAAAACATACCAGATTTTAAGTTATGACAAATAGCAATGGATTTTTTTTTATCACACAGGCGTTTTTATTGAGAATACTAAAGCGCACACACCGAGTAAACACGATTTAGTATAAGTGTCATTATGAAATTATAAAAATTAAATTCTAACGAAACTATCAACAACAATTTCACCAAGCTCCGTGCAGAGTTCAGTCCCCTACGCAGGACTTACCGCTGCCAACGGCCCAGCACCTACACGTAATGTGAAGAAATGTCGGATTTATTAATTTGAGATTTTTGTAGGTTACAATTCATTCTGCATTATTCTGAGAAACAGAACTGTTCATATTCATTTCAAAATGGTCTAGATCATGCCAGAATGAATTGTAACTGGCAAAACACTTCAATAAAAAATGTTAGATTTAATTAAAAAAATACACGTCCCGACAGCGTTCAGACATCGCTGTTTTGCAGCTTGTAATTTCACAAGTATCAAACTAAAATTAATTAAAGATACCCTATCCTATTTGACGTCATCCAAACATCGTCTGTACCGTTTCTATTTCCAGAACATAATTAAATCGGCCCGCTGAGTCCATTAATATGAGGTCTTGATGACCAGGTGTCGACTTTCAAAATAGGAAGTTTTAACACGGTTAGAATATTTGTCAACCTAGCAAATATACAATGGCGTCTCTTATAAAGAGCGTTCATGCTTCCGTAACATAAAATCAAATGACAATAAAGAGCGTTCTCATTTATGAGCTTTGGTGATAGTTCTCCACATATTTCTGATGGATGGTTGTGCGGATTTTCGCAATGTCTATGCCATACGAATGATTAATTTTAATTAATAATGATACGTTAATTTGAAGTATTTTTCAATGATCTTTTGTACGGTAAGCTGACATTGACAAAGAAGAACATTTTGTTAATTTTGGTTTCAAATCGGACATGGAACCTTTAAGTAGGATAATGATTTAATCCAAAGAAGAAAAAAAGCGTCAATTTGAAGTTGATAAGCAGTACATGCGACTTAGACGCTCTTTATACCAATATGTAAATGTAGATCCTGACTTGCTGTTACATAACTACCAGTACCATACCTACACGTTTTATAGAAACTACAATGTTGCTTTTGTCGCGTTCCGGGGGTCAAAATATATATAGAAGAATATACAATTTGATGTATATTCGTTCTTATAAATTTAAAAAGTGACTGGTTGACAAAATCATTCTCATCTGTTTATCGGGGATTTGGCCGGGACGAATGGAGGACTGTTCGTTTGTTCGTCGGGGATTTGGCCGGGACGAATGGAGGACTGTTCGTTTGTTCATCGGGGATTTGGCCGGGACGAATGGAGGACTGTTCGTTTGTTCATCGGGGATTTGGCCGGGACGGATGGAGGACTGTTCGTTTATTTATCGGGGATTTGGCCGGGACGAATGGAGGACTGTTCGTTTGTTCATCGGGGATTTGGCCGGGACGGATGGAGGACTGTTCGTTTATTTATCGGGGATTTGGCCGGGACGAATGGAGGACTGTTTATTTACATTTTTGCGTAGTTCAGACGTCGCGTTCTACGAAAGGGCGCAGCCGATGTTGTTTGATATTGTGAACATAATAGTTAAATAGTGCATTCCGCAAATGGTTTGTGGTGACTAACAAGATATCAGCTTGAACTAATGAAATAAACCCCTAATATGTCTTTAATAACACTGTTATTTCTCGTTGTGATATGGTTAATAACACTGTTATTTCTCGTTGTGATATGGTTTAAAACACTGTTATTTATCGTCGTGATATGGTTTATAACACTGTTATTTATCGTCGTGATATGGTTTAAAACACTGTTATTTATCGTCGTGATATGGTTTAAAACACTGTTATTTATCGTCGTGATATGGTTTAAAACACTGTTATTTATCGTCGTGATATGGTTTAAAACACTGTTATTTATCGTCGTGATATGGTTTAAAACACTGTTATTTCTCGTTGTGATATGGTTTAAAACACTGTTATTTATCGTCGTGATATGGTTTAAAACACTGTTATTTATCGTCGTGATATGGTTTAAAACACTGTTATTTATCGTTGTGATATGGTTTAAAACACTGTTATTTCTCGTTGTGATATGGTTTAAAACACTGTTATTTATCGTTGTGATATGGTTTAAAACACTGTTATTTATCGTCGTGATATGGTTTAAAACACTGTTATTTATCGTCGTGATATGGTTTAAAACACTGTTATTTCTCGTTGTGATATGGTTTAAAACACTGTTATTTCTCGTTGTGATATGGTTTAAAACACTGTTATTTATCGTTGTGATATGGTTTAAAACACTGTTATTTATCGTTGTGATATGGTTTAAAACACTGTTATTTCTCGTTGTGATATGGTTTAATGTGTCTTTAATAACATTGTTATTTATCGTCGTGATATGGTTTAAAACACTGTTATTTATCGTCGTGATATGGTTTAAAACACTGTTATTTATCGTCGTGATATGGTTTAAAACACTGTTATTTCTCGTTGTGATATGGTTTAAAACACTGTTATTTCTCGTTGTGATATGGTTTAAAACACTGTTATTTATCGTTGTGATATGGTTTAAAACACTGTTATTTATCGTTGTGATATGGTTTAAAACACTGTTATTTATCGTTGTGATATGGTTTAAAACACTGTTATTTATCGTTGTGATATGGTTTAAAACACTGTTATTTATCGTCGTGATATGGTTTAAAACACTGTTATTTATCGTCGTGATATGGTTTAAAACACTGTTATTTATCGTCGTGATATGGTTTAATGTGTCTTTAATAACACTGTTATTTATCGTCGTGATATGGTTTAAAACACTGTTATTTATCGTTGTGATATGGTTTAAAACACTGTTATTTATCGTCGTGATATGGTTTAAAACACTGTTATTTATCGTCGTGATATGGTTTAAAACACTGTTATTTCTCGTTGTGATATGGTTTAAAACACTGTTATTTCTCGTTGTGATATGGTTTAAAACACTGTTATTTCTCGTTGTGATATGGTTTAAAACACTGTTATTTATCGTTGTGATATGGTTTAAAACACTGTTATTTCTCGTTGTGATATGGTTTAAAACAGTTATTTATCGTTGTGATATGGTTTAAAACACTGTTATTTCTCGTTGTGATATGGTTTAAAACACTGTTATTTCTCGTCGTGATATGGTTTAAAACACTGTTATTTATCGTTGTGATATGGTTTAAAACATTGTTATTTATCGTTGTGATATGGTTTAAAACACTGTTATTTATCGTTGTGATATGGTTTAAAACACTGTTATTTCTCGTTGTGATATGGTTTAATGTGTCTTTAATAACACTGTTATTTATCGTCGTGATATGGTTTAAAACACTGTTATTTCTCGTTGTGATATGGTTTAATGTGTCTTTTATAACACTGTTATTTATCGTCGTGATATGGCTTAATGTGTCTTTTATAACACTGTTATTTCTCGCCGCCGTGATATGGTTTAAAGGGGTACTGTACGCCATTTCCAATAAATTTCCGATGATAACAACGATCTATTATCGATAATATATAGAAACATAAGTAATTTGAGTAGAAGATGTATTCTGTAAACGCTCAGGTTAATAGGCTATCTTAAAATTTAATAATTTAAAAGTTAATAATTTAATATAAATTGAATTTATGGCTGGAGCCATAAAATGGCGTAAATTAAAATACGAATTTCCGTGTACCAGACGTAATCAAATTATAATTGAGGGATACTGGATTAGTAAACCCATTGCACACACGATCGGTTGAAACATTATGCTGATACGGGGAGAAAACTCAAGCCACTCACTGACTATTGACGATAAATCAGTATATGGGACTAGTATGCATATATAATATAACTTTTATTTGATACATTTGGTTGAAAAATGTACAAAAATTTGTATTTTTGCATTCCGGTAAATTTGTCATCCGTAACACTACTTCGTACTCAACAGGCTTTAAAATAATGGAAAATTTGTTACCTTATTCTCCGACTCGGAGACTATAGAAACCAACAACAACATTTGGCGTACAGTATCCCTTTAATATGTCTTTAATAACACTGTTATTTCTCGCCGTGATATGGTTTAATATGTCTTTAAATAATAACACTGTTATTTCTCGCCGTGATATGGTTTTGCGGCTATAAAACGACGTTAATTCCTAATTAACAACAAACAACCACACTGTTATTAATATGTTGGCTTTTTAGGGTGATAATCGCCATTTTTTCCGAGGCATATAATTATAATCTTTATATGATTACTTCGCGTATGTTCATTGGATTAATTTGATCTCTTTTGATAAAACACACACACACACACACTTGCTAGGTTTAATGTGAAGTTTGAACATTATAGCCACGTTAAGATTTGTCAACGAATATTTTGAGTCCCTATATAAGTATTTCGTGTATTAATCCACCTATCTTGATTCCTGTAATTTGACAAAGTCGGATACAACGGATAATAACGCGATTTTATTTGAAGATTGCTGGTAGATATATAGATTTACTGTGTCTCCGTTCGTCGGCTTTACAATTTGACACAGTTTTGGTTAACGAAACAATACAGAACACTGTATTTCTGATCAGAGTCACATAAGATCGATTTCCCAAATTATATAATCAAACTAAGTAGAGTACATTCAAACTAAACGTTATTGTGAAACGAAAGCATAAATGCTCTTTATGGCATATGATATTTTTACTTTTTGCATGGGTGACGTCATAAACAATAAAAACCCGGTAAAACCGCCTCGTTGGAAGATGATAAATGACAGTGAAAAAATATCCCAGTAAAGTTTATATACATGCAATGACAAATTTCTCTAATAGTAGTGTTATAGTGCCAAATAGGACCAACCGATACGGATAAGCATTATAGTCTATAACATAACAAATTAATTAAACAATATTAGCCTTCCGTACATGCTAATGTATATGGCATGCCAAGCTGACGCTCTGGCATGCCAAATTTCTTCCCTACAACCAAAACAAGTAAGTACAGGCTAATATTACATGCCAAAATTGCTTCACTACAACCAAAACAAGTAACAACAAGAAAACCAATGTCAGAAATGGTAACGCGCTCAAGATCATATATTATATACCCATGATTGTAATGATAGAATATAAAATATAATGGTTTTGCGAATGACCAACTCATAATTCCGATAAAATAACAATAACAACCAGCATCTAATTAACGAACCGGCGGCCGACTCGGCCGTCTCCGGCAACAACCCCCAGTGGGCTGCAGAACGAAAAATGTTTAAATATGAGACTTACAAATTATCTTTTTCATTTCTTTTATTTGTAATTGGCATGGCTTGTCACAAACCCACAACATTATCGATATATTCTGTATTATGTAAAATATTCCATGTATATGTGGGTCACAATAAATATGTTCAGACCGGACTCGGCCTCCGGTCGCAGTTCGACTTTTAATCCTCCCAAAAATTCCCATTCTATAAACAAAACACCCATGCGCCCAGGCGAAACAAGAATATCTACATGAGTATACACGAGGAGCACGCGTAATAATAATTGACGAGATAACGAAGATAACGGACACATTTGAAAATGTGAATTTAGCAATATTCACTATCCGCGGGGTTTGGGATCTATTTTGTCAATATTGCCCTTCCCCGATCAATATTTAAAGAGCAATTTCAGTGAAGAAGTTTTTGGATGCCAGAGCGTCAGATTGGCATGCAATATTAGCTTGTACCGAAGGCTATATAATATGTCGTGACAATGTTCCTTTACTACATAATAATGTATGTCCGTATCGGGTGAATCTGACAAGGTATATCTAAAGATGGTACACCCCTTCCTGAACATGTATATATTTGGGGGTATAAAATAATACTTTTGACTCAGAGAGACTAGTCAACATGAGCTTCTGTAACTGGAAAAAATAATAGTTTTTTCCAATTATTTGTGATGGACTGGGACAGAACCTGTTGCTATTTTTAGAAAAATTGATATTTTATTTTTGATTAGAAATCTATCTTTTAAACACATTTAGGTGAATATATGAGTAATGCCGGATAATTCTCTTGGTACTTTTGGTAATAATAATTGTCACATGCATCGAAAAGAAGTTTCATAGAAGGTGTGTTTTATAAGAAGCGCCGTCGGGAAGAAAGAAAATGAGTATATTTAACATAATAAAGGTATACAAGAGAATATTAACCCTTTCTATACTAAATGCATTCTTTCAGTCAGTTAAAGTGTACATCGGAATGATCTATTATTTATTTGGAGGGGTGCTAAGGTCATAACAGCAGACTGGGACGACAGATACATAAAAGTGCAGAGGGAGCCCCGTTTATTGAGGAAAATGTTTAGATAACAAGTTCAACAAAGGTTTGTATAGTAGTTATTATCTCATCAGTTCCCATATGGATAACTACTCATCAATGATGTTTAATAGTATAAAAAGGGTTAAACATATATATATAAATCAACACACCACTGTTGTAGAACGATAGAAGGTAATGAGTTCCCGGCAATTAGCTTTCCAGATAATGATTAATACCAATATATATCTGAAACATCAGTCATATGTAAATTAAAAGTTGCAAACATACAGCTGTGATGAATATAGCTCTAATTTAATGATTGTAATAACTCACCTGAAGATTTGCCGAATGGCGCAGAATGACATATCGCTGCGAATAGAAACAACGAAAGAACACCGGAAAATAAACCCATCTGCATAACTTTAGAATGAAAGTTCCGAGAGTTCAAATAATAAATAAGTTCCGAAGTGTACGGTTTAGATGTAAATATTCAGTAAAGCCAATGCTATTTTCGTCCTTTATGATCGTTTCTGTTAGGTTTGATGCGTTGCTGTTGTTGTCTTTTCTCTTTTGTTTATTTTCAGCACTGGTTCGTGTGTACACCTTTAATTGTGCGTGCTGTCACCGCTGCTCTGTCTTGTATCTCTGTTCAGCTGTCGCAGAACCAAGTCTATAGATTCCTGCAACGACCATCGACCTGCGGAACAAATCTCGCTAACGAGTGGCTGATTTTCCAAAAACGTCATTGTTTCCAGGCAACTAATAAGAGAGGCGTGGCTTCGGTGCCGTTGTTGTCGTACTCTTCATTCGGAGAACCAACAACGGGAATACGTCGATCAATAATCTCCGTGAATGAGAGACATTGCAGCACACACTGTAGCTTCAGCAATTGTTGCTGTCAGGAGTATCCATTTGCGGGGGTGGCGGGATGACAAACTACAGGTTGAAGTGCCACGATCGATTGGTGACCTTAGAACCCACACTTTGATTCGTTTCACTCAAACTAACACGAATTGGGAGTTGCAAATGTTATTATTCCAGACTCGCATTGATCTTTGGCTCCGCTTCACGAACGTTCTGAGTTCGATCGACCTTAGTTATTTAAGTGCATTGGTTACTTCGTGTTTGTCCGCCATTGAATTTCAGGAATTTTAGAATCTTAAATGTGTTTAAAGGCACACAAACCGATTCGATGGTTCCCGTATCATTAGTCCCACAAATTAGACGATTCGGATTAAGATATATTTTAATAGTTGGACATTTACGATTACCTTAATCCTTAATTAAGATAACATAAATATCCAAATATTAAAATATATCTTAATCGGAATCGTCTAATTTGTTGGACAACCATATCATCAGATACCAACAACAAGAACACAATTTCTTCAAGTTGAACTGCCGCTTCAGTTATCAGAATCGATTATAGATGCATTATCCGAATTAACGCTCCTAAATTACTTTTTATTTGGCTTCGGGGGTAAAAAATATTTGATTCGAGCCGAGGGACCCACCCATCAAAGCTCGATCAGAGTGATCAGATATCGATTTTTGAAGTTTGTTATTTCTCGAGATATGCAATTATTTGTGGCCCAGAAAAACGGCGTCAAACTGACGGTCGCGGACAAAATTGCGGATGAAGATGGGTAACTCTAAAATCAAGTGGTAATACGGCCAAATTTCGTAATACTCAAGAGATAATACGGCCATATTTCGTTGAACAAAATGTTGATAAATAACACGTTTTGGGAAATTTGATACCATAGTTGATAGTGGTTAGAATTATTTTATTGCAATTAATCGATTGTGATAACTAAAGCGTATTTTTAAGAATTTGTTTTGTTATTGTATCTTGGTGATATGGTGACCGTCTGATCGGATTGAGTCCCTTTAATTGCCAAAAATTATGCTAACCATTGTCAACTATAGTATATAATTGCCCAAAAAGTGTCATATATCAACATTTTGTTCAACGAAATTTGGTATCGAGAGTATTCCTTTGTTATGTAAACAAAAGCTAAAAACGTTACAGAACCTGGCTTTTATTTAGATCCGGATATGGTAAACATAAAGAGCGCTATTTGTTACTGTTTTCCTGATATGGAAATAATAAAGAGCGTTTATATCATTTGGGTGTGATTAACCAATAATCATGCGTCGAATATTTGAGATTGTGAAAAATAACAGATTTCAAAACTCTAAATCTGAAATATCTGGGCTTTGATGGATGGGTTCCTCGACTCAAATATAATATGTCCCCCCCCCCCCCGAGACCGAAGAAATAGTAATTTAGGGGCATTAACTCGGATTATCTTTAAAACATAAAACGACAAGAACTACACGAAAAGTTTGAGGGTAACGGTTGAATGCATCGGTGCGAGCAATTCAAATCGCAAATATTCCCTGACATCAAAAGTGTTAATAAAAAATCACGTTTCATCATTTGCCAGGTACGGAAGAATGTCTACATTGAGTGACGTCAAGTAACCAAGGAAGCTCAATTTTAATCTGACGGATTAGTTAATTAAAATGGTTAAATATATGAATAATTTCGGCTGAAGATATCGGAGAACGGGATAAATAGACTCCAAATAAGTTACGAAATTATATATATTATTGCTCTCATTTTTTCATTCAATCCAAATTAAAAGGGTACTGTATGCCATTTTCAATAAATTCCCGGTTATAACAACGATCTAATATCGATAATATATAGAAAACTAAGTAATTTGAGTCGAAGATGTATTCTGTAAACGTTCAGGTTAATAGGTTATCTTAAATTCAAAGTTAATAATTTTATATAAATTTAATTTATGGCTGGAGTCATAAATTAAATTATGAATTTCCATATACAAGACGTAATCAAAATAATTCACGGATAGTGGATTGGGCAAAACGTGACACACGTGATCGTGCATGTAAAGAATTATGTTGATACTGGGCGTAAACTCAAGCCACTCACTGACTGGTGACTATACAGTGACTTAATGAGTATATGGGACTAGGATGTATATAATATAAGTCATATAACATGTATTTGATACTTTTGCTTGAAAACTGTCCAAAAATTACTCGACAACGGCAATTGATATTTTCGCATTCCGGCTAATATGTCATCCGTAACATTACTTCGTACTCAACAGACTTTCAAATAATGGAAATCTGGTTACCTTGTTCTACAACTCAGAGACTAAAGAAACCAACAACAACATTTGGGTACAGTATCCCTTTAACACAATAATGATAAATGAAGCTAGCTGAAAAGAGTCCAAATGAGATATGGTCACCCGTACGTTTCACAGCAGTCGGAGAGCTTGATGTCGAGACTCGCCCACATTCAAACTTGCATGCATTGTATATGCGGAACTTGTTTAAAGGCACGGGTGGCCGTCTTCGTGGCGGGTATGCTGTTAAAATAATCACGCCCGTCAAAACAGTCACAAACAGAAAGAATATTAAGATATATAGCTGTTTTGTTCTTGTACCAGTCATTTATATTAAGTAAATAGTATGTTATTAGCAAGTTCGTACGCTGTGTTATGTAAACAAAAGTTCGGTAACATTTTGGCTTTTGTTTACACAACAAAGAGTACGACGGATTCGACAATAAAATAGTATTTACGCGATATTTATTATTAGTATAAGAACAAAATCAGTCTATATTATAATATTCTTTATGTTTATGGCAGTTTTAACCCTTTACCCAACAGAACGGCCCTGTGCCAATGCATTCTCTTATATATGCGAGTCGACCATAGGTCGCCTCGCATATATAAGAGAATGCATTGGCTTAACACATTAAAAATTATAAAATTGTTTTTTTAGGCCAATACATTCTCTTATATATGCGAGGCGACCTATGGTCGACTCGCATATATAAGAGAATGCATTGGCACATGGCATAACTGTAACTATCACAATGTGGTCAAGGAGCCGGTTCCAATGATATTCCATATTTGTATGGTTCTATTGAGACAGACCGAAGATATTTTAGGCTGTTGAAGCTTTATTTGGCCGGTTTTGGCCGGTTTGTTGGGTAAAGGGTTAACGGATGTGACTATTTTAACATGCAGCCATACCCACTACGAAGGCCATAATATGTGGGACAAGCCCGCATTCCGAACCAGAAGAATGCACGTTTGTCAAAGAAATCTATAACATTTATTGCATCAAGGATTGCTTCATTCGTTGCGCCTATATATGATCGGTGTTAACATAGAAAAAGACAGCTTTCTCGAAAACAACTTGTTTATGCACTGGTATATGGAAAATAAAACTTACGCTAACCGGGAGCGATGGTGAAAGCTGTTTTGTCATCGGTGAGCCGTTAAACACAGGGCCACCGCAACGCGGGCATCCGGTTCAAGGAGTGAAAGTGGTGCCGCGTGCGTGACGCGCCATGGATATATAGAGAGGGGATGGTCACACTGATAAAATATGTTTAGCGCCAGTTTCCACCAAATTCACACATCTTCTCCCCCCATGAATGAATCATCGCGTCGGTTAAAGGCACGGGCGGTGTTCGTTGCAGAAATATTCTTATTTGTTAAAATCGCCATCAACGGAAGGAATATTAAAATATATATAGTTTTATTCATTTATATGCCAAACACATAGTCAGCGAGTAAATATCATATTGTCGTCAAGACGTACGATGGCCTACGTACACATGAACCTTCTCGTGCTACATAAGTTTTGCTTCTGTTTACATAACACAGTGCAATTATATTGGTTAATCACACCCAAATGATATAAACGCTCTTTATTATTTCCATATCAGGAAAACAGTAACAAATAGCGCTCTTTATGTTTATCATATCCGGATCTAAACAAAAGCCAGGTTCTGTAACGTTTTTAGCTTTTGTTTACACAACAAAGGAATACTGTTTATGTCACATTTCTGATTGGTATAAGAACAAGGTATGTCTATATTTTACTATTCTTTCTGTTTATGGCGGTTATTGACGGAGCTGAATATTTTAACAGCACACCCACCGCCAACGCCGCCCGTATCTTTTGCAGGTTATCTGAGTGTTGAAGCTTTTCTTTGGAGTTTTATCTCGATTTTTTGCCTTCCTCGCCAACTTTAACACTCAGATGTGGCCTCGAGGTTTTCACTCTCTGATGTCACCAGTGACGCAGCTTAACCACAGTGGATTTTCACTCTACGAACCCCCAACCACTGGGGATGAACAAGAAGGACTTTTAGTCGACGGCATATTTGGTCCCTATATTTGCGAATGTCTGTCTGTGTTCTATATTACTGAATTTACTTCACATCTGTAGATGAATCAAAGGAGTATAACAGGGGTACTTTATACGAGGAAGAGAATGATGCGGGTTTAAATTGTCTAAAGTGACGTTGTTGGTGTCAGGGATCGAAACAAGGTGAGGGGCACCAAAAATGTTGAAATATTTTTGTCGCTGATTTCCTACAAACTGATACTTAATCAGCTGCATGATATGGCGTCGTTCGAGTCAGGGGTGTACGAGGGGTTGAGGCGCACCAAAATTGATTTTAAATACATATTTTTAGCGCCGATTTCCACCAAATTGATACATATTCTTTTCCATGATATGAAGAATCTAATCTTAAACACGCAAATATGGTGCCGTTTGGTGAGTTATGGGTGGGGCACTAAATTTGGTAAGAATTTGTTTAGTTGCCGATTATACCACCAAACGTATATACATAATCATCTCCATGATACCACGTGTCTAATGGTGTGGCTTAAAACTATCAAAATTGGCGTCATTCGAGTCAGGGGTGAATGGAGGGAAGAGGGACACCAAAATTGATATAAAAAATATTTTTAGCGCCGATTTCCAGCAAATTGATACATAGAAATACGAAGAATCTAATCGCGTGGTTAAATTCGCCAAATTGTTGCCGTTTTTTATCAGAGATGGGGGCACTAAATTTGATGCGATTTTTTTAGTCGCCGATATCCACCAATTTTGTATATAATCATCTTCATAATGTGTCTAATTTGTGTGGTTTAAAGATGTCAAAAGTGGCGCAGCTTGAGTCAGGATAGGGAGGGTCACCAACACTGAACAAATATGTTTAGCGCCAATTTCCACCAAATTCATACACCCCCCCCCCATGATACAAGGAATCATCGTGTGGGTAATAGACGCTACATTTGGTGCATATATTTGTGAATGTATGTCTGTCTATGTCAACGGTATGGCGTCGTTCGAGTCAGAGTTGCACGGAAGGGGAAAGGGGCACCGAAACTAATTTTAAAAATCCATTTTAGCGCCCATTTCCACCAAATGGATGCATAAGCTTTTCAAAGATACGAGAAATCTAATCGTGTGATTTAAAGACGCCAAATTGCAGGCGGTGCCGTTTGGGCGAGGAATGGGTGGGGTCACTAGATTTGATGAACATTTGTTAAAGTACCAATTACCATCAAACTTATATATAATCATCTTCATGATATCAGGAGTCTATAACGGACGTGGTTTAAATATGTCAAACAATTGGGCCATTCGAGTCACGAATGGGGAGGGAGGGGCACAAAAGCTGATACAAATATATTTCGCACTAATGTCCACCAAATTCTTCTCCAATGACACGAGGAATCTGTTCGGGAGACATGTGGTTAATGGACATAGCCTCATTAGACTGCCCTCCCAAAACGAGCGTCAACTAGGCTATCGCTAGGTCTTCTTGGATTTCTACCAATTGGATATCATATGCATATAAAAAAAACTTTGCTTCCTGGGATGTCTTATCCATTTATCGTTCGACCATCAATTACCATTACGTCTGTTTCTCCTGAAGGCACAACTGTACAGACTATACAATCGCTCCAGTAGTTTTGTCCAGGAAATGTTCTCCATATTAGCCAAATACGATCTTTTGGACTATTTGAACGACTACCTGGACCATGGGGTCTTCCCAAAACTGTAAACGTGGATAACTCTTGTGAAGGCAGCTGTCAGGGGAATGTTCATTTCCTCGTGGCAGACCAAACTTTCGTCCGATCCATCCTTGCGAATTCTGTGGAAAGTTCACCCTAATCCCCTATTAAACTGGACAGTCTGGAAACTTCTCCATGGAAACGCTTACATGTCGAAATATCTCGAACACTTAGTACTGCTTCTCAACAGGATAACTTATGCCAACAATTTAGTGTGTCATCTCTGCAGCTAAGTGTACTCGAACGAAATCGATCACGCCCTGTTCGTACGCTCTTCTCCAGCCGCTCTCATCATCAGAAACTCTTTTTGGGAAGGGATTATCTCTCGTTTCGGCATAACCGAATATTTTTACCTTACGTCGTTAGCCAAAGATATATATTTATTGTGTGCCTCCTATGTGGAGAAGAATATATATAAAGGTTACAATATGGTATATACATGTATATGGTTATCACAACGTCGTTGAAAACACACCAACACAGAGCTGTAGTATATTGTTTTAACGTAGCCATATATGCGTGTGAGTTGAGAGTGTATGTTTATACAGTATTAGTTATAACATGGTATATGCGAGCGATGATCGATACCATGGCGTGTATCAATGACAACAATATACTGGCTACTCTAATATCAATTTGAGTTCCCACGAATAAAGCGACACATGGTGAGCAAGTAAGTTGATGAGTCCAGAATAATAAGCTCCATTTGATGCAACACTTCGTCGGGAATGGTAACTACCTCTGTTCCAAGAAGAAAAGCACATAGTGTAGAGTCACTGATTGTGTCCAGATATAGGTATGGTTCTATCCCATAGTGGTTGAGTATATGGTCGTAATAACCATTCCTCATGCAGGTGATGTGATCGGAAGTACAGTAGCGTATCGCGTGAAGAAGTTCATTATCATAGCGCATACGACAAGCGTCACACACAAGGTTATTTTTGTATGTCGTTTTGTTCAAAAGCAATCCGAGATTTTTCAACTTTTCGCCATAATGAGGGTATTTCCTAAGTAATACCCATATACTCCAGTTTGCTGATGGATTTGAGTGCGTTGTCTGGAATGTTTTAAGACTTGTGTCTCCGGAAACAGAAGCTAGCCATTCTCTCTCATAACTTTCCCAAACTGATTGCTGAATCAGACGTTTCCACGAACACTTAGATGGGAAGTTACCAGTTTCCACGAAAGAGTCCAGATGAGTTCGTAGATCACACAGCTGTAGAAGCTCAATTATATCTGGAACAAATCCTGTAGTCAGGCGAGCAAAAAGAGTGAATTTGAAGAACTTCTGAAGAAATATTCTGAGGGGAACCTGGCGATCCTGTGGTAGATAAATCAATGAACATAAAAAAGAAAGTTTCTTGATGTGAATTTGTCTCTCGAGTGGCAGAAGTCCAAGCAATCTTAGGGAAATACACGTGGGAGTACGCGATGGGAGAGACTGGATGTGTTTCACGCACACTCGGTAAGATTTCTCCATTGTGTACATGGTAGTTTTGTTCGGGAGTTCCATTAGTTCGCACCCATATAGGGCTTTGGGCAGTGCAACAGATTGTAGCAGACTTGTCATCGTTATTGGAGTGCACATTTTGAATAAGCTTTTGCCAGCCAAACTGAAATAAGATTTCCTCAGTTTTTCAGATAATAGAGAAGAACGGGTTGGCACGCACTTAAATTTGCACTGCTTAATACCAAGATGAACACATTCTGTCGCTTCTGTTAGTGGACTGTCACCGAGAAGCCACGTCCTGTTGTTAGCAGAGTTTTGATACTTTGTCTCATTGAAGACGACGACGACGCTCTTTTTATTTGAGAATTCGAACCGCCATCGCTTGCTGTATTTGTAACAAACGTCAATCAAACACTCGAGACCGGATTTGGACAATGAAACGAGAGCAATATCGTCAGCAGCTGAAGGTGCCCCACAAGAGATGTCTCCTATGTGTAGACCGTGTTCAGAATCACAGAGAGAGTTCAGTAGTTCATTTATGAATACCAGATAGAAGAAGGGGGATGTTACGGTCCCCTGCCTTGTTCCTTGTAAGATGTCGAAAGGCTCCGAGAGCGAGCCGCTGTACATTACACGGCTGGTGCAATTTTTGTGCATGTTTGCCACAACACGCAGAACTTTACCTTTTAAACCTAGATCGTATAGTTTCACAAGAAGGCCTTCGTGCCACACACGATCGAACGCCTTCGCAGAGTCAAAAAAACACACAAATGCTCTTGAATGTAAGTCGCTCACATATGAAACTGCTTCCTGGAGGGCAAACGATGTCACCAAACAGTTCACTCCTTTCTGAAAACCACTCTGAAGCTCGTTTGGAAATCTGGTAAAGTTCCCATCCTTCAGAAATCTGTCTAACATAATACTTTCGAATGTCTTGTAGATCACCGACATGAGTGTGATAGCACGGTAACTATCTGGAACATTTATAGGTTTTGGTGACCCCTTGAATAGGGGAACAATGATGCCAATTTTTAAGGAAGGTGGTATCCATTCCAAGTCTAACATACTATTGTAAAGGCGACACAATATTGATTTGAAGGAGTCACTTCCATGCAAGAGATGTTCGTTAACTACATTGTCAATACCACTAGATTTCCCACGTTTAAGAGTTTTCATGACATCTGTCAGTTCAGAAACACTAACTGGTTCACAAAAAGTAGTGTCTGCAAAGTCTTTATGTGATTCTTGGAAAATTGACGATAGTCGCATCCGTATGGATTCCTCGAATTCCGGATCAGCGTGGATACCTGGTTTGTATAGGCTTTCGAAATATGACCTCCAGGCGGACAGGATATCAGTTGGATTGCGAAGAGTTTTGTCACCGAATGTCATAACAGAACAAAGACTGCTTGATTGCGAATTTTGATTTTTCGAGTTGATCGTTTTCCAAAACTGCACATCATTAGTCTTGGCGTGGAATTCGAGTTTTTCGTATACCTGCTGTTCCCAGTGGCGAAGTGTATTACGCAACGACTGTCTAAATAAGCGCTTCGCAGCTTTGTACTCAATGTATGAATGCACGTCACATGCGTGTGGACTATACCTTCGGCGAACCATCTTCTCAGCACAATGATCAGGAATGGCGTTCAGCAACCCGTGTCACGTCCATTGTAATTATCTTCTCAACACCCACGCATGTTGTAACGACTAACTTTCCTATCTATTGGACAAATCAGATTTTCCTGCAACAAATGCTGTAGTGAACATTCAAGTGCATATATGCTTCACTCTCGTGGTTTCCAACACCTCTCCATACTTGTACATAACGGCCCACCACACTGACCAGGGGAGCCCACTTTAATCCAACTGTAATTATATGTCATGTATATCGATCTCTCCTATACTTGGAGGTAATAAAGCTATCTCTCATTAGACTGCCTAATTGTTCTCACGCGCGCTTGTAGTCGCACATGAAGAGACTGAGTGAATTATTGAATGTGTGAAACTGTGAATTATTGCTTATAGTTATGCAGTGTCAGGATAAATAAGTATTAAATGAACGTATTCATCGATCTTCCTGCTATACTGACATCCGGCTCCCCGACATTGGTCCCTCGAACGGGACGTGGGTTAAAGACGCCACATTTAGTGCCGTTTGGTCAGGGATGGATAGAGGAGGGGCACTAACATTTATACGAATGTTTAGTCGCCGATATCCACAAAAGTAGGCATCTCATAATTCGTTCTAAGGACTTTTGGTGTTAAAATTTCACAACCTTGACAAATGGTGATCGAATTAAGTCACTTGAACAATTATACCTTCTTAACTGTCATAATTATATGGGAACTGGAATCAGGATATGCATATACCTGCAGTGAGCTAGCAAAACAGATAGAGGGAAACATTAAATGTTTATTAATGGCTCATGTTTTATAACAAAATTGAGTCTGCCCATTCAAGATATTTTCCACAAAACAAAAGAGTGTATTTATCAAGAGAGATGGAAATGTATAGAATACCTGTTCAAAAGTAGTGGTCACAATGTGCAGTCCAATGTTGTATCTTCTGAGTAGCGCATGACTTCAGGGTCCTCCAAAAACTTTATTTCATTTTTTTAGAACAGACTAAAAACACAAACATCTTAATATGTCGCTATGTGTCGGGCACATGTAGCTGATACATACAACATTTCTTTTAAACAGAATAATTAGCCAGTATAGCACCATGAACAGAGGAGCACCTTGAAATTTCTTTAAAACATCTGTATCTTCTTGGAAATATGATAACCAAGTGGCTACAAAATCCTAGTCCAACCCACTAGATTGATATATACATCTCTATGTGAAACCCAATTGTCGTCTGTTATTTTTGCGAACTATAATGTGTTATAATGTCCATGTTTGATCCCAATTAAAATATTAAAAAAAAACAAGCAAACGTCAATTCCAACAACGTCGACTTTGCGATTTAATATAAATAACAACGTCTGACGTACGCGCAGTTGTAAATAAATAAATACTTCTTTATATTAGTGGGGTGAATTAGTCGCGATAAACAAAATGACAGTCCCTCGGACAAGGTGAGCCACTACTTATAATCCATGTATAATAATGACGTTTTGTGATGTCATTATGATATATGATTTATCGAAATATGTGTAATACGTGAGCACGAGTATTCTCCATTTCCACCGATTGTCCACATCAGAGGGTTTTCACATCTCTTTAACCTGGGCAACGCCGGGTAAAGCTGCACACATCGCCATCTACGCTCATGTCCTGCGTAGCGTAGAGGACTGAACTCTGCCTTGCAGCTTGACCGTCTTGACGCCGGGTAACCCTGCTAGTGGTAGACACGCAACAATTAATCACGTAATTCATCCGCCGATATCTGTATGTAGATACGATCGAAGTTATATCACCCACGGTTTATTCCTAAACAGAATAGGCCTACTATCCTCAAACAATATCCAGAGGGATCCAAATTAAGGGAAGTAAATCTGTTCAACGTAACTCATTTACGCCCACAGCCGACTTGAATACAAATTGGAAATTGTCTGCAGAATAACTGGTGAGATTTGAACGACGCATGCGTGGTAATAAGGTAATCCGACATTAAAGGGCATCTATTATGTAAGGCAAACGTATCCTTGTATTATGTGAGGCAAACGTATCCTTGTGTACTCAGGGACGAGGTTATGGTATCTCCCTTTTGGTGCTTAAAGATACGGGCGGCGTTGGCGGTGGGTATGGTGTTAACATATTCAGCTCCGCCAAAAACCGCCATAAACAGAAAGAATAGTAAAATATAGACAGACATTGTTCTTATACCAATCTGAAATATGGCATATGTTATTATCAAATGTTTTTCCTTTGTTGTGTAAACAACAGGGGGGGGGGGCGGAAAAAAAAATGCGGGACACAACGTACCCGGGGTGGGGGGGGGGGGGGGGGGGTTCATAGGCGTCAAAAATTTACACGTAAATTTTTTCCTTATTCATTTAGGGGGGGTGTCGGAAAAAATTTGCATGTCATTTTTTTCCAAATATGTATTTTCAGACTCACAACTTAAATTTTCTCTCATTTTATAGAATATGGATTAACCTTAATATCCAAATCATATATACATGAGTAGTACAATCCACCTAAAACAATTTTGGATAACCACTGTCTTGGTTTACATGTGATATTGACCCCATTAACCCTCTTAATAATGCCGACTATGTCAGTGTCTACCAGTCGAATGCAGAATTCTACCCTGCGATCGCTTATCTGGTAAATTTTTACTGCAGAACTATCCCATGTATTAAACAATTTCTCCTCCAATGGTATCAGAAAACAGTTATATGGTGGTATCTCACTCATCTCATTTGCATCTTTTTCAAAGTCGAGGTAATGACTAGTTGTCATTTTTTAAAGTGCATACAAAGCGTTGCGATCACCAATATATGTCATGACATCACGATGTACAAATCTGCGTTCTACTGGTAGACAATGACCATTTTAGTCATAATAATCTAAACTAAGTTACCAAGCACCTTCTCGTGAATTGTATGCTCCGGTATTTTTTTCGGTTTCCAGTCAAACCGAGTTGTTGTCCGGCTGAGGTAGATTTGATTTTTCTGGGGGGGGGGGGGGGGGGGGCAAATGGTCAGTGGAAAAAAACTGCAGTTTTTTGCTGTTTGGGGGGGGGGGGGTACCCAAACCGAAGAAAACAGTTTTTCCACCCTGTGTCTGCAGTTTTTTTCCGCCCCCCCCCCCCTCCTGTAAACAAAGGAAAAAAACGTTACATAACCTGGCTTTTGTTTAGATTCGGATATGGTAAACATAAAGAGCGTTATTTGTTACTGTTTTCCTGATATGGAAATGATAAAGAGCGTTTGTATCATTTGTGTGTGATTAACCAATAGAGTTATATTATGTAAACATAAACACAACCTCTGTAACACGAGCAGGCTCTTGTTTACGTACACCACCGTACGTCTTGACGACACGCGCTGGTTATGTTTGACATATGAACAAAACTATATATATTTTAATATTACTTTTGTTGATGGCGATTTGCCTTTAACATAAAATAACATATATGGCATGTAATGAAATCAATTATTCACAAAATACATCGCTGACTGAGTGACTGGAACCAACCAATTATAAAAAAAATCACCATGATTGTAGCGACGACCTTTGAAGTAAAGCGTTTTTTAAAGAGAACAATTTTCTTCGAAGAAATCTTGTTATTGACTAAATGACGGAGATATTCAGAAATGGACACAAAATACTCAACACATTTAACCCTTTACCCAACAGAACGGCCCTGTGCCAATGCATTCTCTTATATATGCGAGTCGACCATAGGTCGCCTCGCATATATAAGAGAATGCATTGGCTTAACACATTAAAAATTATAAAATTGTTAAAGAATGTAAGAAAAAATGGTAAAAAGTAACTGTAACTATCACAATGTGGTCAAGGAGCCGGTTCCAATGATATCCATATTTGTATGGTTCTATTGAGACAGACCGAAGATATTTTAGGCTGTTGAAGCTTTATTTGGCCGGTTTTGGCCGGTTTGTTGGGTAAAGGGTTAAAGAGCTTTTCTCTAAAGAACGTTTTTTTTTCTCCAGAAGAAGTGATTTGAAAGGTGTGGTATCAGAGTATATCCGGTTTCACCAAGGGTTTACTAGAGTATGATCTGTTACGCCATGACTCCAACAATAATTTACTGGAGTATTGTTCTGTTACACCATGCATGACTATAGATTACAATCAACTAAATATTTCCCATAGGCGACAGTGTTAGGGTTAAGCCATCCCCACGCTTCATTGCCCCATACTGAGCCAAACTTTAAATATTTTTGCGTGTAGAACTCCACGTCGGACATAAGTTGTCAGAAAAGAAATGGTGCCTCACCATACTTATTCCTGGAAATAAATTGGCATTTCCACAACTACCCCCTTTTGTGTATAAAATTTCAATATAGAAAAATACCCCCACCCCCTACCAAATTTGGCGACCAATGTAGCCGCTTGACCAACAATCCCACACAAATGGCCGAGGAATTAACATAGCCTATGAATTTCTTTTTTCTTTCACATTAAACAACCGAAGATATTATACACCGTTCAGCTGCCGGTATTTTTTTTATGCTGAGTCGAGTTTCCCTACACAAATGCCAAGGGGCATAATTTCAAGTAGTTAGTTGCTTATAAACTCCAACAATAATTTACTGGAGTTTGTTCTATTTTACAAGGGTTTACATGTGTTAGCCGTGTATGTCCTGTTTCACCAACATTTTACGAGAGTATAAAGCGGGGTACATCATGCCTTTACTAAGAATATACACGGTTATGTCCCTTTTATACGGCTTTTACCAGAGTAGAGTTATGTAAACGATAGTTTTACCAGAGTATAATTTGTTACACCATGACACTATGAAGAATATACTAGAGTATGTTCTGATTTACATGGGCTACGTGGGTTTTTACTCGTGTATGTCCTGTTTCGCCAGCATTTTACGAGAGTAAAGTCGGGTACACAATGCCTTCACTTTGACTTTACAAGACAGTGTATGTCCTTTCTACGTGAACATTACTTAGCCTTTACCACATGCAGAGTATATCATTGTTTACCTGTCCTTACCATATTTTACCAGAGTGTAGAGCCATGTAAACCAAGGCTTACCTGACTTTTACAAGATGTTTTTATAAGGGATTAGGCAGCACATACCTCTGGATGTGGCTTCAATCTTCGGTATGCCATGCATTCCTTATCTAATGCCGCATGATGAGGGTGCAGTCGACTACCATACTAGACGACCAAACATTCTACGATTGCTGCCCCACGGAGTCGGGTTGGGCATCTATCGAGTATAATTGCTCCAATAACTGTTGGTTATGTACATTCGACTTCAGTCCAATATAGCTTAGTGTTTCTTTTATTGCATTTACTGGGATTTTGTGTGGAGAATTCACGAAATCTCAACTGAATTTATGTAAAATTCCCACTGGGATTTCGGTGAAATTTCAAAAACTCCAGGAAAAAATCCCGCTGGAATCCCCACAAATTTCGAAGTTACTATTTCGATATAAATTTGTATTTTCGTGAGGGATTAACTGAGTATATGGATTTATATAATAACGAAAAAAAATCCTTGAAATATACTGGATATTTTGTTTATAGTGTCAGTCATCTTGGATTTAGATGTTAAAAGACATAAACTGTACTATTGGTTCATTATATTGCACACCTCCGCAGAAACAATTATCGATAATTCCGGTGGAATGCCGATGGGATTTTACTTTACCTTCTCTGTGAACTCCTATATCATGAAAACCGTTTTTAAGGGTGACGTTGCTGTTGGTAGCAGATACCTCTGAGATCATCAGTACCAGCTGAAGCAGGCTCGCCTCCCGCGGGAACCTTTAGTCGACGTCAGAGTTTACAGGTTTTTAGATACTCTTCTGTTCAGTTTTTATATCCCATAATTTTCAGAATATGAGATGGCGGGGGCGGCGGCGGTGGTGGTGGATGATGATGATGTATTGTTGATGTATTCAGAACATTATGGGATGTAGAAACTGAACAAAAGAGTAACTAAAAACTTATAAACTCCGACTCTGAATAAAGGTTCCCGATGTGTTTCAGCTATAGTACTTTTATTACGCGCGCCACGTGTATACTAATGTAGAGATTCTTGTTTCGCCTGGACGGATGGGTGTTTTATTTATAGAATGGGAATTTTTGGGATGATTAAAAGTCGAACTGCGACCGGAGGCCGAGTCCGGTAAAAGGTGTAGTTGAGAATTTCAATTTCGTTTATTGTCGTTAACATCATGTCAATAATGTTGATTTTTGGTCTGTGATAAGCTGTGCCAATTACAATTAAAAGAAATGACAATGATAATTTGTAAGTCTTATATTTCAACTTTTATAGACATTTTTCGTTCTGCAGCCAACTGGGGGTTGTGGTCGGAGACGGCCGAGTCGGCCGCCTGTTCGTTAATTAGGCACTGGTTGTTATTGTTATTTTAACGGAATTCTGAGTTGGTCATTCGCAAAACCAATATATTTTATATTCTTTAATTACAATCATGGGTATATAATATATGATCTTGAGCGCCTTAGCATTTTTGACATTGGTTTTCTTGTATATTACTGGGTGGGAGTATCCATTAAGCATATATGGAAAGGGTTAATTACCAATATTCTATCCAATAATGTGGTGCTCTAAACCCAACGCTAAAGTCTTTTGTTGAATATGTTCTAATGAAAAGGGGCTTCACCAACTCTGTGTATAGTATCTCGAACGACGCCGATAGTTGTTTCTGCCACTTGATCCGCGGAAGACATGTCCTTGTGTATGCTATCGACCAATGGTTATATTCGGCTCATTGTATTCCTCTCAAAACAGCATCATTAGTTGCGAATTTGGTATCACGTCAAGTGCTTTTCAACGAAGTCCCTTGATAACAAGTAATCAAACAAACATTCCGATCGACCGACACAACGATACTTTACCAGGGACGTGGATACAAGGGGTGTCCCCCCCCCCCCAAACTTTAGAAAAAAAATTCAATAGTTGGAAAATTCATGTCTTACACAATATTAGTTGGAAATTTTACACACCGCGTATATTATAGGTTGAAATTGTTCTCATTGTTTGAGAAGTAATTAGTGGTAAATGTGTTATTTTTATAGACCATTAGGATATTATTCTTTTTGTCCAAATTTTGATCTGAATTGGTAGTACTTTCACGGACAGGAAGTCAATTATATTTAGAATTCAATAGCAGACGAAAATCTCCTAGATACGCGATACCACACAGTGGAGACGTTTGCGCGCAAATGCCATGAAGCGCCCTCTCCGTTATCACTGCAATATATCACTGCCATAAGGATGGTGTTTTGCGGACCGATACATCTATTTTTACGTATCATCGGAACTATATTTAGTCACATATTAACTGATGAAGAACAATATGAACTGAGCCAGACATAGGCAATTTTAATCCTAAAATATAAGAACTAAGATCATGTCAGAAATCCTTACCAAATCTCCTTGTGGCAGAGGTATCTCAGCTGAGCGATGGAGATAACTCTGTCTGGAGTTTGGTCGGCGTGTTTTTGTCTTGCTGTATCGACGGCAGCGATGCACTGTCTGTCTAAATATAGAAAATAATTTCGGTTTCTTGTATTCTGAATGGTCAATGTCGAGTAAAAAAAGAGACAATTTTTTGGAATTTGCAACAAGTCTTCGGAATTCTCACCCCTCAAGACCAAGAGCTGAAAAGAAGAGGTATCCCTCGGTGAAAACGGTCATGGAGCACACGATCAACCAAATGCATTGGTATAGCCATTACTATCGCCCAGCAGAACACTAAGAAATGGTCGGAGGTGTCTTTTAAAGAAAGACCAGGGTAGGCTAGCGATATATTGGGAATCCCATGCATTTGGTGACCAATGTGTGCTTCCATGACATTTTCATTTGGTTATACAGGAGCAGATTTGCGAGAATCGGTGAACATTTCTCATTAGACCCGAAGCCACGACAAATAGTCTTCGCGGCTGGCTCAACCAATTTCGTGGCTGGTTAGCTAGCTAAGCCGGCTCAGTAGCGACGTTCGTGGCTGACGAAATATGGCGGCTCAGCCGGCTGAAAGGTTATCATGCAGCGTATTTTCATTCCGATATTTTCCTAATTCCCGGTTATATACGCCGTTTGTTTTAGCGTTTGTGATGAACTGGTAGAGTTCCAGACCACATGTGCTCTTTTTGTGTTGGGCTTTTCCATTATGGCGAAATTACACGAAGGACTGGCATGGATGTACTATATAATTATGTAGTTTCCCATCTAATCGGTATATGTTACATTAGGACTTCTGTCGACTTCAGGCTGCTAGATCATCACTGGCATCTTGCGATATATATGCATGTATCGTTGAATGATGAATCCGATAGTAATGATATAATATTTCAAACTATTTTCTATTCTGTTCTACATGTTATGTGCATATATTGACAAATGCCAATGATGTCTGAGACTGAGTCGTGTCGAAATAAACAATTTATACATTAACACCTTCAATACTGAATGGATGCTCCCATTCAGTTGTATGAAAGCAAGCAATGGAATAGTCTATTCAACATAGCCCAGGTGTTCTGATAATATAACAACCATGCCGTGTCCATGCCGAGTATGCCAAAATATAGGCAATGCGATTTAGTTCTTTGCGATTCACAGTACTGTTGTGCTTGACATATATAAGCCCATGCACACGGCTCAGCCATTTTACAATTCCGGCGGCGGAGATTTTTTCATGTGGCTGGCGTTAGAGATAATAAGGCTGGCGACGGCTTGTGGCCAACATGGCTAGCGGCGGCGTGCAATGGCGGCTTCGGGCTCTATTTCTCATTCATTTGGCATCCCTCGTGATTGTTATTTTTATAACGTCTTAGGACCCTTTCCTTTTATAAAGTGTGTCACACAATGCATGGTCCGTCGATTCAGCGGAAACCCCAATTGTCGGCAAGAGTCAAGTAGTTGGGAGGTCGCAGGCAGAGGCTAGCGACATGTTGAGTAGACATAGCAATTGGCGACCAAATATTGTGTGCACCATGAACTATTCTCATTTTGGCATCTCCCGAGGTTGGTAGTTGGAATTTAAATTTAATTGGCGCTTTTTTATCCCACTCGTTGGACATCATCTACAACCAGAGAAGAACCCGGGAAGACCAGAAAGCTCTCAAAGAATGATAAGCCGATAGGATGGCTGTGGTTGGTATATCCTGTGTTCGATCCAACCTTGCATGGTCGGTGTATCATTTTTTATGGGATGACGTTTGCAGATTTTGATATCGAGGTGGCTGGCTGGCTGCCCACAACTGCCCTAGTGGTTGGACGACAATTGGATTCTAAGAAAGTTGGTGTACCAGATCAGAGGAAATGAAGTTGGTCGCCCTCACAGTGACACCACATGGTTAACACACTGAGTGCCTCCCACTTCATTTAGACCGGCTATAGTAATTCTAGAAGCCTTTTTGGACAAGTTGACATTCCTGATTCAGGGTTATCATCTTAGCTGGAGCTTTTGTTTGGGTCGATCATCAGTGGCGGACCAGGCAGCTATTTTGGATGACCGGTGTTGATAGTAACCAGAAATGTATACCACTTGTTGGGACACCCCGTCTGATGGTCGACCACCCTGGGTTGAGTGACCGGATCAGCTACTTACAGTCTAGGACTCCATCGCAGATGGCAGGTACTCAACCCCGTGAGGAACCGATGAAATGCTAACCCTCGGAATCCTATTCCTACCTGACATTTGCAGGCATATATAGCAGAATTATACCACTTGGTTGACGGGCCATGCCGGAGCCACACCAACCTGGACACCATAAGAGATGCGTCCAGGCTGAATGTGATTGATGAAGATGTGAAAGTGAATAATCATGCCGTAATGCCTCGGTCATGTGGTTTTGATGGTGGGAACTTGAGCTAATAGTACTAGGGTAAGGTGGAATATGTTGTTTCCCCCCTTAGTATGTGGTGAAGCTGAGTCTAGGGCCGAGATGGGAAATTAGTCCCCCCCCCTTATCCCACTGTCAAGACCTATGAGAATACAAATCTTTCATCAAACAAAGGTTGGCGTCGCGGATTCCCTCCCTTGTGGTGCACATCTGGGTCTGATGGAGATTTACCAAGGCGAGGGTCCTGGCCTATAGATCATGATTTAGCAATACTCATACTATACAACGCCCTGGACCATTTCAGGTTGGCGAATGCAGCAAATGTTTCTCTGCACATGGTCAGGGAGATAGATAGGCGATTTTGGTCATGGAAGCCAAGGGGAAACTGACTCAAGACATAAATACACTGGTTGACAAATCGATATTTGGCTGCTGATGTGCAGTTGGTGTGACAGTCTAGATGTAGTGTTATAGTAACCATGATCTACAACCTGACTGGGTTCTGCCACTGAAACTATCAGTAGACGGCACAGCTGCCCAGCTAGCTTGTTACGTTCATTTTGCATAGCATACTCAGTCATGTAGCAGGTTGATGGAATATTTCTTTTCCGGAAGTTAACATCAAAAGGGACGCCGTTTTTAATTATAAGGTCTAGATTGGATTCTGGGGTGACATGGAAATTGACAGGAATTTCAGAAAAGAATCTGGGGGGGGGGGGGGGTTGGGCTCACTTCAAAAGGGTTTGATTTTATTTGGCGTGCATGGGGAACTGAATATACTGATTTTAGAACCACACTACCATTTGGCAGAATAATTAGTTTTCGACTTCATGACGTTTGGTGTGCACGGATCAAATATCACATGCGTTACGAATTTGGTGCATACCTGTCGCAAATTTGAAACCCATGCGCGTTATAAATTTGTTGGCATCGGTGCGAACACTCTTGCCTTTTCTTTTTGTCCACCCTGGAATAATTGTTTGGACTCTGAAGACTTTTTTTATAGAAAAGTTTATGGGATTTTGACCTTGGCGAGAGATGGAGGTTGACAAAGGTGGTGTATTTTTGTTTGACGGGTTTTTTTTTCAAAAGGGAAGTGGCAGTCCATGGGAGACCATCGAGTCCCATGTGACTGGAGGAGCAATCCGAACACAATCTCTTGACCCAACTAGCAGGAGTTTGGGTTAAGACTATAGATGGAGTGGGATCGCGGGCCCACTCAAATGGCTGCGCCGTGTTCAGGGAGACCACGCATCGTAGAAGAGTAGGCCATTGCGTGCCCCTGTGTGTGTTCATATCCTCAGTACTTTTGGTCACACCATTCAGATACTGATACAACATATTTTGGTTCCATGCGTGGGCGGATGTTTCTTTAAAGGAGGGGGTGGTATCACGGACAGAGAGTCAATCATATTTAGGATTAAATAACAGACGAGGTTCTCATAGATAACCGATACCACACAGTGAAGAAGTCGGCGCGTTTTTGCCTCGCTGTATTATATGGGTGGTAGCAATGCACTGTCTGTCTAAATATAGAAAATCAATACTTTTCGGTTTCTTGACGTTGGGCACGGATCAAATCTCGCATGCGTTATGAATTTGGTGCTTTTATCTGTCGCAAATTTGAAACCGCGTGCGCGTTTAAGTACAAATGGTATGTCACGAACATTGGAGTCTGTGTCTGATTTATATAAGGGGGGGGGGGGTACAGTTGGAAATTTCAAGGTGGACATGGACGCCCCCTAACGGACACGCTCCAGCCACGTCCACATGTACTTGATATGTACTCTGTTGCTATATTCAATATATTTATATCTTTGGAAAAACATATAGAAATACGAATGGTGTCATTAACAGCTGTTATATCTTGCAGACATTGCTGAGCAAATTATGACGTAGGCCCATAACTGGTCCTGCAGATGATTGTTGTCGTTTAAATGCTAAGAGCAGATTCATAATTATGCACGGGTGGGACATGTTCAGATAATAAGTTCAACTTATTATACGAACATTTCCCTAAGGAAACTACTCGCCAATGAGTATTTAGTATAGAACTGGTTAATATGAAAATTGGTCTGACCAGTGCACTCAGATAATTACCCTCGATTGGACGTAGAAAGAGCAGCATGAGATCTTTGGGCACCAGATACGGACCCACATTATACTTTATAGTGAAGGGAAATTGTTGTGAAATATTAGCCTTCAGTACATACGCATTATCGGTACAGTGAAGTGATATGGGCTGTGCAGTATCACGCCGAGTTGACGATGTCAGATCGCCGTATCAAACGAGCTGACGCAGGCAGCGAGTTTGATGCGGCGATCTGACATCGTCAACGAGACGTGATACTATACAGCCCATATCATTTCACTGTACCGATAAAGCGTTTATTATATGACACATTTTTGGTTCATCCCATGTCACAAAGGGCAAAAAATCCCCATGAACATCACCAACACCCAGCAGCATTTTTTTCTATTGCATGGGAGCTCAAATTATCATCGTCGTGTTCCATCACTTGTCGTTGAATTTATAATTACAGTTAAAGCAGACGAATATTTGACGTACGCCGAACGGTTCCGCACAGTGTCCGGCACACAACAGTTATTCCCGGTTGTTAGTTTATACCATAATGCGCATGCGCAGTTGGTCAGGATACACGCGCGACAATAGAACAGATCCGTTTACGCTTCAAACGAACAGACCTGATAAATAGTTCCCAACTTCCGGTGACCTAATTTCATGGGATACTGATACGGAATTCAAAGGATACTAATACGGAATTCATAGAATACCGATACAGCTCACGACCAGACAAGCGTTTTCAGACTGCTCGGAATTTATCGCCAAACAATAGTGGTATTTGTAAGGGATTAGTGGTAGTCATATAATAAATACACATTATCGGTACAGTGAAGTGATATGGGCTGCAGTATCACGCCGAGTTGACGATCGTCACGAGACGTGATACTGCAGCCCATATCACTTCACTGTAGTGATAAAGCGTTTACTATATGACACACTTTTGGTTCATCCCATGTCACAAAGGGCAAAACTACTTCGTTAGTTGGTCAGGATAGACGCGCGACAATAGAACAGATCCGTTTACGCTTCAAACGAACAGACCTGATAAATAGTTCCCAACTTCCGGTGACCTAATTTCACGGGATACTGATACGGAATTCAAAGGATACTGATACGGAATTCATAGAATACCGATACAGCTCACGACCAGACAAGCGTTTTCAGACTGCTCGGAATTTATCGCCAAACAATAGTGGTATTTGTAAGGGATTAGTGATAGTCATATAATAAAGGATAATATTGCATACCAATCTGATATGCCAAAACTGCTTCACTGCAACCAACCAAGTAGCAGTATCGGAAGGGCGATAACTCTACTTGTAACGTACTTTGAGGAAATAACGGCAATTTCGGAAAGAATTTACACCACAAGTAATGAAGTTTAAAGGCCCACTTAATTTTCGAACCCCCAGTTCACATATATAAAATATATGCCATATTATATACCATTTGATAGAGGAAGCTCCAAAACGTTGTATAATATTTACATACTGAGTGTGATTATCACTAAATCCAGCATTCCGATTGGTCGGCGATCACGTGACTAGTTGCAATTATTTCTCGATAAACCTGCAAGAGGGTCATAATGACAACCATAATTACATCGACGCGTCATTGATTTTGGAGAAGAAGAACGCGTAATGTTTTGGGCGCATTTGCACTCGCGCAGGATTGACTTAATAAATCATCAGGTTTCAATATAAATAGCCTCGTTTTGAAATTGTTCGTGTTAACTTTTGCCAATATAAAATTGATTAAAAACACCTTTGGGTTTTACATACAAGTTATGACCACTAACCTCACGGTTACATCTCCATAGAAACAGTCCACATGACAGTTAATCCTTAATTAGTTTATAGTTTTCATTTGTAGATGCAGGTTAATTTTTCGCTTGTGCAAACTTGTCAGTGAACACTAAAATTATTTTTGTTTCCGAAGGCAATAAAATTGAACAGTAAATCGCGTGAAATGTATCCGCTTTTATGTTCCAGAATAATGTAGCACATCTCATTGTATACTGTTATTGTTCGAACATTGTTGCCAATTGTATTTTGTAAATAAAACAGAAAATAAAATTAATTTTGATGAAAGTGTTGTCTGCAGGTGAGAGAATTTCACCGGCTTTCAAAAACACGTCACGTAACAAATGGGAAATTCCGACCAGTCACGTGACAAATGGTACAAAAATAACTTCTCAGCTGGTTTCTGATCGGGTGCTATGGGAAATTTTGGGCTGGTTTTGTCACGATACACTTTTCGATTTAAATACATTTACAAAAGTGGCCTTTTCGCTAAATGTATATAAATATAAACCGTGAGGTAAGTGGTCATTACTTGTATGTAAAACCGAAGGGTTTTACAAAAGTTATGACCACTTACCTCACGGTTACATCTCCATAAAAACAGTCCACATGACAGTTAATCCTTAAATCAACTTAACTTGTGCAATAAACTGTGATCATGTTGTTTTTGTTGAGTTACTGGCGTATTTTTTTTCATCTGGATAGTGGAACAATTTTGGCATGTCATTCTATGAAATATTAACCTATATTTACTTGTGTGCAATATTTGGTTGAATAGTGGGGCAATTTTGGCATGCCAGAGCGTCAGATTGTCATGCAATTAATGTTAGCCTTCCGAATGCGAATATTTGTTAACAAATTTGTTTACTATATATAGACTAATGTTGATCCATATCGGGTGCTTTTGGGATGGTCGTCTTTAGCATCGTCAACATATACCATTACCAATGAAGGACAAGCACGAAGAAAACATGTTTTCGCCGATGCACTTAAATAATTATGTTCGATTGAAAGTCATGACGCGAAGAATGGAATTCTAGAGATCTAGCGATCAATACGAGTTGAGAATAATGAAAAGTACAACTCCCAATTCATGATATCTTGAGTGAAACGAATCAAAGTCTGAGTTCTAATTGATCGCGGAGCTTCAACCTGTAGTTTGTCATCCCACGAACACCCCCGCAAACGGATATTTCTGACAGCAACAGCGATTGGTGAATCTATAGTGTATGCTGTAATGTCTCGCATTCACGTGCATGGAATATTAGGGGAAATATTATTCTCTCCCAGTGGGTAAATTTGAATACCTTACTCGAATTTAAATTCGGGCAGTATTATTTTTTGCTCAGTTTTAAATTCGCGGACTTTAAATTCGCTTACCTATAGGTGCACGAATTCATAACAGTTACTGACAAACATATTTCCACAAAAAGACATGTTTCCGATGGCAATACGTAACCATTACTGGATGTAGATACATGTAAATACCATGTTGATATGAATCTGCACAGCGATCAAAATATGGCTGTTAGTTATTGTATTTTGATTATGGTTATTTCTTCTATTCTTGGTCCAAATATAGAATTAAATAGTTATGAGCATCACTGACATGGAATACAACGATAGGTAAAAGATACCTCAAACGACCATATAAATGGGTTGCTGCATGACTTCAGAAAACTCATCAAGCAAGTATAGTATTAAAGGCCGATTATTTGTTTTATAGTGCTAATTGATATACGGTTTTAATAACAATATATGACATACAATATGATTAAAATACTATAATTCATCACCATCTGGAACGTCTGTGTCCCAGAAGGTGCCCATAGAGTAATATAAAATAGCTGAAATCATTGAAAAATTTCCCCCGTTTCGCTCCCATAATGCTGAGAATTCAAACTAAGATATAGAGTTATTTCCCTTCCATTGAAAATCATTATATTTGCAGTACAGTCCATATTAAACTTAAGCACATAAAACACGTCAATACCACAACAAAAACAACATGTTCACAGTTTATTACACCGGATAAGTTGATAATACAATGTTTTGGAGCTGCATCTTTCAAATAGTACATAATATGGCCTACACTTTATATAATGTGGTCTGTGGGTTCGAAAATTAAGTGGGCCTTTAAATTGTTCTTTGTAAATATATTCTTTCATATACAACTTATTACCAATAAACCCTCTTACACTGTATATCTTTCCCGAGGATTCTTTTTTAGTTGTCCTATTTTTCGCTCAGAAATATAGTATATACTGTGCGAATTTAAATACGAGTAATGTAATCAAACAAGTGTGTACAACCAACGTCAGTATATGAGAAGAACATTGAAAAATAGGTAGAAACTGTTTTTAGTTTTATTATTATGACTCTGCAGTGACAAGACGTCGTGTTTTAAAACATTTATATGTAAACAGTTCTGTTACAGTGGAATTACCGATAAAGTCCAATCAGTTCAATAATATACCAACGTTTAATGAACATTTGTAATTAACGGTAATCGTTGGAAAAAGTAAAAGCATTGAAAAATATTCTGAAAATCATATTCAGAATAAAATATTTGAACTTACTGCGCAATTAGTTATGTTTGTTGACAAATCAAAGTTTTGCTTCCATAACAATGATTTCAACACGCAAAATTTCTTCAGTGGAGAACTTTCAATAATCATTATAATAACAATGTTTCTATTTATCCATGTTATTGTTAGTGGTGATGTTTTTACATACTTTCATTTTTATTTGTACACATTTACCACACTGCGAGTGCCTTGCGTCCCTTTAAAGATTCATAATCCGAATTAATGCTCCCAAATTACTATTTCTTTGGCTTCAGGGTAAACAATATTTGATTCGAGTCGAGGAACCCACCCATCAAATCTCAGAGTCATCAGATATCGATTTTTGAAATTTATTATTTCCCGAGATATGTAATTTCTGGCGGCCTGGCAAATATTCGTCAAGTCGGACCAAATTGAGGATGAAGATGGGTAACTCTAAAATCAAGTGGCTTTTGGGTGTCAGATATTTGACAACCCGCGGCCAAATTTCGTTGAACAAAATATTGATAAATAACATGTTTTGGGCAATTGTATACTATAGTTGACTGTGGTTAGCATTATTTTTGGACAAATAATCGATTCTATTAACTGAAGCGGCATTTCAAAAACATGTTGTTGTTGTTGGAATCTGATGATATAGGGACCATCGAATCGGATTTGGTACCTTTAATCGGTGTATGTATCACCAACTCTTCTCAGTGCTTTATCCCTCGTAATCAATCTATACAATGTATAGCGGTACTGAAATGTCATATACAGTCCGTCAGGGTATAGCGGATCACTTTTTAATTTTTCCCGTATTTCTCTGCAACTAAAAGGAATTTCCCGGATTTTTTCTGGAAGTAGAATTATTTGTACCAAGTCCTCCTTTATTTCGGAAAATTAGATCGTTTGACAGGCGTAAATTGGTCAGTAGCGGACCAATTTTGTCAGTAGCGGATCACTCGCTTCGATGAATAATTTTACACTTCCTACCTCACTATTACACCTTGTTAGCACAAGATGTATGTAACAAGCTAGTTTGAAGATAGTTTTGCACAATAACTCTAGTTTTAATGTACTTAGTAACAGAAAACCCCACAGAAAACGAGCATGCCAGTTGTTTACATTTTCTAAAAATGGCTGATCTAAAAACTTTACTGGTTACTGCGCATGTGCGATCCGCTATTAACGACTCATGCAGGCAAAACAAATGGACACTTTCAAGATGAAGGGAAATACCAATCAAAATTAAATTTTTATGGCATGAATTATTATGATGGAACAACAAAATAAAATACTTACCACTAGCGTAGCTGATCCACAACTTCATTTAATTTTTTCATAAACAAAATATTCACGACCTGGCTCGCCTAATTTCGTTTCGGAATTTTTCGGTCGGCTTCGTAAATATGTTAAAAAATGAAGTTGCCGACGGGCAATTCGAATGTAACTTTGTACGGTAAATTTTAATAAGTATCTTCATAAAACTACCACAAAAGAATGGCCACAACGTTTATTAATAATGAGATTTTATTGCGGAAACATCATCTGATCCGCTATACACGATGATCCGCTATACCCTGACTGACTGTACCCTGATCTTTTATATATATATAAGAGATCTCGCGGACACCAAAGACGTACATTTATGCGCATCAGAAACACATCACTTGAACTTTCCTTCATGACAAATTTAGCCTAAGTTTGTTGGTAAGACTTTATCCTCAAAATGTACCCATCCATTTGTTCACCATATACACCCGTTTGTGATCACCATCTTATTACTTTCAAATAATATGTGTCACAAATCAATAGTATATATAAAAGAGGCGGATCTAGCGATCTGTCTGCCTGTTCACTATTTTTCTCCCAGAACCATGGATCGATTGCAACCAAATGTGGTGTGGTAACTCGGTGTATCTCGGTGTAACTCGGTGTATCTCGGAGGATGTTATAACGGCGTTAGTTTTCGACATTTTTATAAAATTAAAGGGGTACTGTACGCCATTTTCATTAAATTTCCGGTGACAACAAAGATCTAATATCGATAATATATAGAAACATAAGTAATTTGAGTCGAAGATGTATTCTGTAAACGCTCAGGTTAATAGGCTATCTTAAAATTTAATAATTTAAAAGTTAATAATTTGATATAAATTGAATTTATGACTGGAGCCATAAAATGGCGTCAATTAAATTACGAATTTCCGTAATCAGATAAAGTAATTGAGGGATACTGGATTGTGAAACCGATCGCACACACGATCGCTTAAAATATTATGATGATACGGAGAGAACACTCAAGCCACTCACTGACTAGCGACGATACAATAACTTAAATGATTATATGGGACTAGAATGCATATAATATAATTTTTATTTGATTCATTTGGTTGAAAACTGTACAAAAATTACTCGACAACAATTTGTATTTTTGCATTCCGGTAAATTTGTCATCCGTAACACTACTTCGTACTCAATAGACTTTCAAATAATGAAAAAATTGTTACCTTATTCTCCGAGTCGGAGACTATAAAAACCAACAACAACATTTGGCGTACAGTACCCCTTTAAGTTTTTGATAAAATTAAATAAAAAAAATTAAAAAAATTGTGTTCAAATCAAATGTTTAAACGATCAAAATGTTCGCGATGCTAAATGAATGCTCCTGGTTGAACCCTGTCTAAAGATAAAAATGTGCGCAAAGTCACGTGTTCTAGCGCACAAAGGGGTCGCGTGTACGCGTTCGGACAGACAGACGGACAAAGTCATCTTTGAAAAGTAGAGGTATAATTGTGTCAATAATTGGCCCTGACTGGTCCCCGGACTATAAACCTTGCAATAGCTCTGCTTTGGACGTCGTCATTTGATGATTTGAAAGCAACAAATAAGAAGAAAGTGTCAAAAAGTCTGAAGAGATTTCCGGACATTTCTTATGGGAGGGCACGCCACAGAGCGATAGCACCGTAGTGTTTCACATATGAGCCATGCAGGGACGAGTCTATAATTGGCACTATAACAGCTGACACATTTAAAAGTCGTGGCCCGGCAACGGACAGTGTCCGGACGATCACTGTTTTATATCCCCGCGCTATATTTTTCTAAATTGTTTGTTCCATGCAAGGTCAGGGTTTATAAATTTTAATTCGCCAATAATTCATAATTCTATTTTAATTTCCCCGAGACTCACTGTATACCATTGAGGTACATTGATGTAATAAGATTATTATTATATAATTTTATTGACCTCAGCTGAAACTATTCACTTTTTTTCAGGTTACTGATATCTGGTATCCAAAACTTGACGCCAATTCCCATGAGCCACACACTCCACGATTTAGACAGCACCAGTCTCCTTAGTATTGTTGGTTTCTGTAACATAAAATATTAATATCATTTTAGTATAGGATCAAACGGAGAGAGATAGATGTGGCTGGGAGGACAAGACTCCAATCCATTGCACAATTAACTGCAGTTTATCAAACAACCGATAACATTCTTACACTCTTACCTGCAGTATTTTGAAGTAACATTATAATGACAACTTGAAACAGATATATTGCTATTTGTGATGCACTTGCTCTGTATAATTTGTATATTTTATGGGCAATGTCATGAACACATTCTCATTCCCCATTAACATGCAGATCAATAAATGGCTGGTTCAAACCGCCTCAGACTTTGATTTTGCAATTTAAACTGTGTCTATCGTAGATATGGGAATGATTCTTGAAAAGAAAGACATATATGGCTGCGATGATGTTATTATCTACTAAATATATGCTATATATATTTTCAATAAATATACATGTACACATGTGTCATATTTAAATACTAGTACCGGTACACATCCTTTCCTTTTGGGAATTCTGATTCCTTCTACACGAGTCTAACGAGCCATCATCATTACTCTAATGCATCTCAGATGTCGACTGGGATATATGGCCATTTTAATAAACATGCAAATGTCGAAATATACATTGTGACATGCGAAAATCAAGTTAGAAACGTGCAATATGATGCTTAGTAGGCGTAATAGGCAGTTTACGTGGTGTACTCGAATGTTTACCAAGAGTTCAATAAAAATATACCAGACGTTCAATGCATTTTTGGTAGATTTTACCAGGAGTTCAATACCGCTAGAGCACCACTCTTTGAAATCGGATTCGTATATCGAACATCACAGGAAACATGGTTCAATCACTATGCGTGACTTTAAAATTTATTGTGATATTAAGTCAATCAAAATATGTCTGTTATTAAATACGACATCGTATAATTTGGGAAATGTGCTTTTGATCGTAAATGTATTCGTGCTTTTAGCACGATTTATAAATATGACACTCCCTCACCCGGCAGGATTTTTTACACAATTGAACGAAAATTTTACAATATACGTACCGGTACGGTAGTTAGTCTGAGGTGTGCGCCTTTTGTTTATAACTATTTACCGCAAACCAGTGTTCACTTCCGTTCACACACACACACACACACACACACACACACACACTGAACTTAGATGATGCTGTGTTACAGTACTATTCAGACCACCGACTTTGGTGTGAATTATAGAAGGAACCAGTACAATCTATATTTTCTTTGGTCGAATAACCACAGAGCTAGCTCGCTGGATTCATGAATTAGGTAATCATGATTTTGCGGAAAACCCCATACCGGTACTGGTTTGCCGCGGCCATTTTGGACGCCATTCAGAACTATACCGGTACTAGGAAAGTTATATCTTATGATTAGCATATGTTTAAGAACTATGTACTCGCTGGACAAGATCCATGTTTTCGATGGTGATATTTATTCTGCATTTCATCCAATTTAAATTAAAAAACCATGTCCGGTCGCAGTTCCTGATATGTCCCTTTAAAACAGGTGCGCGAACTTTATTCAAAGAAGGGTAACTCTGTTTGCCACGTTTTAATAACCGGAAGTGCTTTACTGATGAAGATGGCGAGTATAAACAGCTGTGTCAAGCGGCGTGATAAACCAATATAAAAAAGCAAATGTGACACAGAAGAATAAATCGACAATACAAATTATTTTGTCTAAGATGTGCGACGACCCATCGTCTTGTCTGATTGCTAAACAGCTGTTTTTTTCAGAGTTTACATGGCCGCGCATCAAGTTGGGTTGAACATTGACCCATCATCAAATAAAAATGGGAACTGTCATTATTTGACACATGAGCTTGTGAATTCACCATGGCGACTATGTTCACTTTGCAAGCCAGTCGAACGTTTCAAATCTGCTCGAGACTTTTGCAGACATTTGCGTGACTTCCACTGTACGAAAGAGGGAGGCTCTTTTGTTTGCCGATATGGACAAAATCGTGTCTGTCCTTCCCTTCCTCTGGAAGGTGTGAGCGACAGTGATTATGAAGATCATATGTTTAAAGAACATGTTGGTTCAAATCAAGGTAATATTGAATTGCTTAGGTTACAGTACATCAAAGACAAAACACCCTTATTTCACTCATCGCGGCAGTTCACTTAAGATCTTGAAACGATTAGTCGACGTCGACTAGAATTTCGGCGATAATCGATCAGCAATCTCCTTGTCGACTAATCACCATATTTCCCAGAAAGGTATAGATAAACGTTTCATTGGTAGCATTGAAGCATGCAGTATACAGGTCGGGCACAGTTGCCAAATGAGCTAAATAGTTAATTTGAGCTCCCGTAGCTAAATCGAGCTAAATTTTTAATGTGATTTTAGTATGTTCCTTCAGTTCAACACCTAACGCGAAATATCGCGATGCGATTTTAATTTCATTAGTTAGACCGCATGTGAAGCTTCAAAGAAACACCTTCGGTACAACTAACAGCCGCGTGTGCGATAAAATGCGATTTGATTAGATCTAACGCTTTTATGAGATACGGTAGATTAAACTTATTATCGAACTTACGAAATGTGTACATAAAACTGCCACTTCTGCATATGAATTTACCTGGAATGTATTTCTGAAGGTTAAGGACACAAAGTTACTACGTCTTGTCCGATTGGATAAACCGGTGGAATCAATTTACGAGAAATATTTTTCCCAAAGCTACTAGACTCCCATTAGGAGAGGAAGAAATACGGAGGCACGAGCGGTCAATACATTTGTATTCTACTTCATAATTTTACGCATCGCTTACTGTTTTTTCTATTTTGTCGATATGGTTAAGCACGTGGCTTTCCATACGTTCTAACCGGTGAAATTCAATTGAAATCCTACTAATAAACACATAGCGAGAGACCGTTTTGAGGTGCCAATCAAAATGTTTGTTTCATTTAATCTTGGGATAAGATCAAAGGGCATGGCGAAGCTGACCAGGCAAGATTTACCGAATGAAAAGTCAACTAAAAACTAATTTCTCTTCTGAATTTTAATGAAAACATATGGGTAAATCCTTAAGCAAATGTCACTTAAAATATATCAAGACTGTTGTGAGTAGATGAGCGCAAGTTATTTTTGTGAAGATCAATGTTATGTTGATCCAGTAATATTAAATTCGTGCGCGATATTTTGCGTTAGGTTTTGAACTGAAGGAACAGACTGAAATCACATTAAAAATTTAGCTACGTGAGCTCAAATGAGCTATTTACATTTGGCACCTGTGCCCGACATGTATACTTCCATCTTTATTGTTAGCCGTGTGTATAAAGCACAAACGATTGGGATGGAACTCAAAATACAACTGCCTGGTCACGGGTTACTGTATTATAAAAAACATTTTTCTGATCTAGAATTTCAGTCATCACGGGAGGGATAGCGACCTGTTATAGTATGTTATTTGCTGAAAAAACAGGACCCTTTTGATGTCTCATTGATTGGAACAATCATTGTTCGGCTAAGTCGCAACAACAGACTAGACGTTCACATATTCAAAATGCGGCACATTTGATCAACGATATTCTACATCAGACGTTGCAATAGATATGTTGTTTTGACGATGCAGTGACTGATACAAGATCAAACCAATTCTGACGTGCCCACGTGTTCACTTAACTCCTGACTGGGTGCTGGTATAATTATATTGATATTGTGCTGGATTATGCCAATACATGTATATCAGTCAGATTTCTAATCAAATCATTGACTCATTACCATACAACCACACACCGCCATATAGAACAACGATTACCATATAGCGGAATACCTCGCTGAACATTGCGTAAAATGTTAGTTGTGATAATATCGTGCGTAAAATATACTGCACATGCATCGAAAGTTAGGAAGCTTGTTGCATCCAACTGTTTCAAAGTCTCTGTATAGTATTTTATGACCGTCACTTTGTAGGGATCGCTCGCGAACATAACTTCAATACTGAAGTTTACCCAGTGCTGGCCTTATGAAAAATCTGCAGGGGCTAAAATTCGCCCTCGCCAAAATACTTTGCAGGGGCTAAAATATTTTGCAGGCCAGGGGCAATTTCTGTTTTATGGGGTATTTATGTTGTAACATATGAAATACAAGTAAACTGACATATGTCATATTGCATATAACTTATTATGTGGTAAGTGATAATATTTAAATTTAATTAATTTATAATCATATATTAATTGTGAAATTATCAATGGATGTTGTATAACTTATTAATGTTTAATAAAGTACTTTTATAAATGTTATACCATGTCTTGCATATATGGTATTGTTGTGTTTGTTCCTTTATGCCTGATCATAATTTGACGTCAAACACGTCACTCACCCATACATGATCTGTCAATAATCTGGATGCATGCATAGGCCTACGTGCAGGCATACTAAGATAAGAATAAGCATAGCTGCATACAGTAGATTTTCCAAAAGTCGCATAGTTGTATGTATAGGCCTACACAGACTTTGAGAACAAATGTATTCAAATTAATAATAGGTAGTCCCTATATAGGGCCTAATTTCATATATTATCTGAATCAATCGGAGCAATGACACAAATTACTAGTAGTGGTATCATTTTGTTATCGAAATTGATTTTGAACTCAACTGTAGCCTGTAGTCTGAATGTTTAAAACAATGTATACACAGCATGCTTTGATGTGTGTAGCAAGCGATCCAATGAGTGTGTTACCTTGGTTACCGACATGGTCAGATTCACACTGGGGCATGCAGGTAGTTAGTAAGGCCTTATAAATTGCAGGTGTGTTTCACACTCTGCGGTGTTTAGGTAGGAGCCTGGCTAGTGTCTATGTGATGAACAATGCATGATTATGGCATGTGATAGGAGTTTTCGCCAGTGGTCACAGCTAGTGTTGTTTTATTAGGATCGTACTGTGAACACAATACAAATTTCACAGTTAGGTCATGTAATCGTCAGTCTGTCACTGGTGACGGGTGTGTAGCATGGTTTGGCCTAATTAGATATACCGGTGGTAGCCGACTGTTAACATAGCATGTGTCTCCTGCTTCAAAGATGCGATGTCGTGTTGCCTTATATGTTTTCAAACGGATAACTCATCAAAATTACGACTGCAAAAGTATGTTGGGTAGTGAATGTTGCGCGAGCGATATATCGCCCACGCCAAATTGAAATTGCGCGGGCGTCGCCCGCGCGATAAAATCGCTCGCACCATATTGCCAGGCCTGTTTACCCCAATATTATATGATACTAGCAGGGGACCCGACTTCGTCCGGGCTTTGACCTTGAATTGACCATTTTGAAGGTCAGGTCGGTGTCACGATTTGACCCGTCCGTGACACTCCCCGGACAAAAGTACAGCTAGCGAAATCCATCAGTTTTACCCGATTTGACCTTGAATTGACCATTTTGAAGTTCAAGGTCAGGTCGGGGTCACGATTTGACCCGTCCGAAACACTCCCCGGACAAAATTATCCCTAGGTATAAATACCGTATAAAAGTTCGTCGAAATCCGTACAGCAGTTTTCCTGGCCATAGCTAACAGACAAACAAACAGAAGTCCCAAAATATATATTAGACAAAATATATATGAGATATATATATATGAGAAGGTCATTTTCGTTAGCCAAACGCAAAGTACGAAGACAGACATAAGAATCTCATGTCTGGATACAGACACACTCACGTCTGGCCCCAGACATAAGAATCACACTACACGCATACGCTCTTTATCAACGACACTGCGGATACGAACGCTCTTTAACTATCAACGATTAACTCCACAGTGCCAAGGACGGTCATTTTGGTGATTGTGTTTGGAGAAGGGGTGCTCAGAGTATTTCCAAAACGGCGGTAAACAGTAAACACTGCCCGTGGTTATATATATATGAGAAGGTCGTTTTCGTCAGCCAAACGCGATCACTGCTAGGGCTGGACGATATTAACGAAAATAAAAACCGTGATTTTTGAAAATTAAAACCGCGGTTAACGATATAATCGCGGTTTTTTAAAACATCAGATACTAGTAACTTAAACAGTTTCTCACTGTTCGCTAGAATCACATCATTATCATTAATTTTGACAAGTTGACGTCAATAATAACATACACAACCTTTCAACCAGTGACAACCTCATGCTCGATCGATATTCGGAATGAAAAGTAAATTCACCGGTTAAATTCCGCTATTCGGACAATTTCTTTCCGGTGACTTGACAAATTCTGGTATATACCGATAATTAATAAAACCATTATCTAGTCTATGCCAAAACTAAAAGTGTTCTATACTATATAGTATCCTTTTCTAACTCGGTATATTCAACTATGTTGAGCAAATACATATGTTGTTCCCGATGACACTTGCGTCGCTTGACAAATGGAATATGGTTTACCGTCAAGACAAATTTTAGCGAAGTCCACACACACGTAGTACATAACTTTTGGAATTTGGCAAAGCAAGGACACCATGTATTTTGGGCGGGTTTGAAGCCCTAATTCTATAATATTGGTTTTAACCAATCGCCGTGAGTGGTTTCTTCTAGACGAGAAGGGGGCGGTATCTTCGCTCATTTACTATTTTGATTGACGGTGCATGTGCATCATTGTACTGAAGGAAGAGGCGTGGCAAAACTGACATTCATATTGATCTATCACCCGATCAGTCTTCAATTCATTTGGTGAATTCTCTTGTAATAAAAAGTACGCAGGGAAGTCGGAGGGTTTGTGTAATATTTGTGTGAGCGAAAGGGGGACGTATTCGGGGTTTTCATATCCCCCTAATTTCGTTAGTCGTCCTAAACGTTGTTTACTATGATTATTGAATATTGAAAAAGTCAGGACATGGGGATTTAGTTGGAATTTAAAACTTAAATAACTCGATTTAGGCTTGAGTTAAACTATTTGTTTGTATATGCTTATGATGGTCTGGCACCCTCTAATTGCCGACGATATTACGATTATTTTAGTTTAGACGATATTACTGACGATATTGAAATATTAACCGGGTATTGACGATTAATCGGGAAACCGCCCAGCACTAATCACTGCGTACCCGTTTCAAGGTGAAGATCACCTCGGGCAGAAAAACTTACCCGATGAAAATCTCCCCCGTTCCTTGGAACCCCTAAGTACGAAGACAGACATAAGAATCACGCAACACGCTCATGTCTGGATACAGACACACTCACGTCCGGCCCCAGACATAAGAATCACACTACTCGCATACACTCTTTATGAACGACACTGCAGATACGAACTCTCTTTAACTATCAACGCGATTAACCCCACAGTGCCAAGGACTCTGCTCTGAGCCTCTCCAAAACGGCGGTAAACACTGCCCGTGGATTTTGAACCTTAGATTGGAAGTTTGGGCTCAATCGGTCCAGCCGTTTTCCCGGCCATAGCTAACACACAGACAGAAGTGCCAAAATATATATTAGACTAGCCGATGAGCCCGACGTTGTCCGGGCTATTCAAAAACCAAATTTCAAGTCGATAGCTCTACCCAGCCCGACGTTGTCCGGGCTATTCAAAAACCAAATTTCAAGTCGATAGCTCTACCCGTTTCCGAGATCTGGTCTGCGCATGCGCGAAGCTGGCGTCGCACGGTCTCGGCGACCCGATAAAATTCGTATCCGGGGCAAGATACATTCACATACCAAATTTCAAGTCGATAGCTCCACCCGTTTCCGAGATCTCGTCTGCGCATGCGCGAAGCTGGCGTCGCACGGGCTCGGCGACCCGATAAAATTCGTATCCGGGGCAAGATACATTCAAATACCAAATTTCAAGTCGATAGCTCCACCTGTTTCCGAGATCTGGTCTGCGCATGCGCGAAGCTGGCGTCGCACGGGCTCGGCGACCCGATAAAATTCGTATCCGGGGCAAGATACATTCAGATAGCAAATTTCAAGTCGATAGCTCCACCCGTTTCCGAGATCTCGTCTGCGCATGCGCGAAGCGGGCGCCGCACGGGCTCGCCAATACGACAACGTCGACCTCCTGGTCAAACTACACACACGTACCAAGTTTTGTCCCGATCGGTCGAGAATCGTAGATTTGTATAAATGACAGACATACATACAGACAGACAGATAAACAGAGGTCTTCAAAATATATATGAGACTAGCTGGTGACCGACTTTGTCCAGGCTGTTTTCCCTCTTCTTACCGGCGAACTGCGCGATTTGACCTTGAATTGACCATTTTGAAGGTCAAGATCAGATCGGGGTCATGATTCGACCTGTCCAAAACACTCCTCAGACAAAAGTAACCCTAGGTATCAAATTTCGTTGAAATCCCGTCAAAATTCGCGATTTGACCTTGAATTGACCATTTTGAAGGTCAAGGTCAGGTCGGGGTCACGATTTGACCAGTCCAAAACATTCCCTAGACAAAATTAGCCCTAGGTATCAAATTTCGTAAAAATCCGTCTGGCAGTTTTCCCGGCCATAGCTAACACACAGACAGAAGTCCCAAAATATATAGTAGACTAGCAGGTGACCCGACTTCGTCCGGGCTTTGACCTTGAATTGACCATTTTGAAGGTCAAGGTCAGATCGGGGTCACGATTTGACCTGTCGAAAACACTCCCCTGACAAAAGTATCCCTAGGTATTAAATTTCGTTGAAATCCGTTAATTTTTTTATTTAATTTGAGATAATTCTGTCTTTTTAATCAAGAGAAATGATGGTACCCGTCCCGTGATGGTACCCATCCCTAAAAGAGGTACGTTTGTGGGTACCCGTTTCAAGGTGAAGATCACTTCGGGTGGAAAAACTTGCCCGATGAAAATCTCCCCCGTTCCTTGGAACCCCTAAGTACGAAGACAGAAATAAGAACACGCTCATGTCTGGATACAGACACACTCACGTCTGGCCCCAGACATAGGAATCACACTACACGCATACATGTACGCTCTTTATGAACGACACTGCGGATACGAACGCTCTTTTACTATCAACGCGATTAACCCCACAGTGCCAATGACGGTCATTTTGGTGACTGGGATTGGAGAAGGAGTGCTCTGACGTTCTCAGAAGCAGTGCGATGACACTTCATGTGGGATTTTACCCTTAGATAGGAAGTTTGGGCTCAATCCGTCCGGCAGTTTTCCCGGCCATAGCTAACAGACAGACAGAAGTCCCAAAATATATATTAGACTAGCCGATGAGCCCGACGTTGTCCGGGCTATTCAAAAAACAAATTTCAAGTCGATAGCTCCAACCGTTTCCGAGATCTGGTCTGCGCATTCATGAAGCTGGCGTCGCACAGGCTCGGCGACCCGATAAAATTCGTATCTGGGGCAAGATACATTCACATAGCAAATTTCAAGTCGATAGCTCCACCCGTTTCCGAGATCTCGTCTGCGCATGCGCGAAGCTGGCGTCGCACGGGCTCAGCGACCCGATAAAATTCGTATCCGGGGCAAGATACATTCACATAGCAAATTTCAAGTCGATAGCTCCACCCGTTTCCGAGATCTCGTCTGCGCATGCGCGAAGCGGGCACCGCACGAGCTCGCCAATACGACAACGTCGACCGGCTGGTCAAACTACACACACGTACCAAGTTTCGTCCCGATCGGTCGAGATTTGTATAAATGACAGACATACAGACAGACAGACAAACAGAGGTCTTCAAAATATATATGAGATGAGTGATGTTCATGATACTAACCTGTCACTATAAGCTGTCAACATTGATAAATATAATGATGAATATGCATGAATTAATGAATTTATGATGACAAAAAGCTGTGAAATTGGCAGATCATCGATGTCTAAGAAAATACTTCAATAATCCCATGTAGGTTTTTGATCGTTCTATATATATAGTAGGTGTCGAGTAAGGGCCACCAATAGTCGACTACAAAATACCCGGGTCATTTCAACACTACAGACATCAAAATCACGGTGATATATGGCTGATTGATATTCGATAAGCCTACAGTGCTACACATAACTGCTGTTTACCATGACGAATTGCCAGTTTTTGCTGCGAATCACAGATTTTAATTAACATTTGAACATATCTGAATAAATATACACATCTTCTCAAAATAAGTGTCCCCCATGACTGCATTGTAGCAAATCTGCAATGTTTAAACCACGTTGAAAAATGACCCTTAATGTGGTTCTAGTATTAACACAATGCTGTATCAATGTTGCTTTAATGCGATTCCAATAACCGCCAATGCAACATAATGCGGTTGAGATAAACATATCCCTGAGTTATTGTGTATGGTTGAGGTGACCATTAATGAAATGGAACGATGCGGTAGGTTCTGCCAGCGATATATGTTGGAACATCTTTGTGATGGACTGACAGGACTGTCGACTGCGATATGCCAGCCAGATATATTGTCATCTATATAATATAACTGATTTCATGTGTGAAGTTTCAAGGTGTTGATCAGACACAATGATGTAATCATTCCTCGAAACTGCCTTCATCTGTACAGTACTACTTGTTTGTTATGTACATTGTGAATATCCACCTTTTTGCCTGCAAATTGCCAGTCGATTGAATACCACACACACTGTACATGACTGCCTCTGGTGGGTCACTCAGTGTCAGTTGTATTCCCTTACAACTGGAACATTTTGTATATAATATATGTGCTAATGTTGCTCACTTCAGTTGAACGATGTACATGTATATGTACTCATCAATGATGCTTTAGTACATGTATAGAAAGGGTTAACCCTTTACCCAACAAACCGGCCAAAACCGGCCAAATAAAGCTTCAACAGCCTAAAATATCTTCGGTCTGTCTCAATAGAACCATACAAATATGGATATCATTGGAACCGGCTCCTTGACCACATTGTGATAGTTACAGTTATGCCCTGTGCCAATGCATTCTCTTATATATGCGAGTCGACCATAGGTCGCCTCGCATATATAAGAGAATGCATTGGCCTAAAAAATATCTTTTTTTAACACTTTTTACCATTTTTTCTTACATTCTTTAACAATTTTATAATTTTTAATGTGTTAAGCCAATGCATTCTCTTATATATGCGAGGCGACCTATGGTCGACTCGCATATATAAGAGAATGCATTGGCACAGGGCCGTTCTGTTGGGTAAAGGGTTAAATACATGTACCACCATAATCAAAGTAATTAACTTGAAAAACGGGGTGATACCATGGTAATGACCATAGTATTACCGGTAAAATACGGTATCGACAGCAGTATCGAAATGGTCACGAGGTGGAGTAAGGCACCTACCATTCGGTTATGATACTGCAGTCTATTAACGGGTTGTCACACCAAAAGTTGAAGAAAATAATACGTCCAAGATCCGGTAAGCGTTGGCGGTGACTGTTGCTGTTAAAATAGTCACATCTGTTAAAACTGCCATAAGGCCTATACAAAAAAGACGTTTGTTTCCGCTAACCCGACCGACCCTATTTAAAAGTGCCGAGTCTAAACTTTTTATTGCGATCGAAAGCTGACCTTTAAAAATAATGGTATCTGTGAATGTTTCACGCATTTAACAGAGATAAAAGCACCGCAGTCGCTCCCGGTGGAAATACCCACATACTATAAATAGATACGTATCTCCCATTGAAAACAGCCGGTGCTTTTGAAAGTATACAGAATTCACACCACAACAACAGCAACAATGGCTAACTCTGTAGGCCAGCACATTGTTGTGGCTATCTATCTGGAAGAATGTGTCCACAGCAGAAGCAAAAAAGAGATCAGATCGATAGACAATGAAGCCAAAATTGAACAACTCTTCTTTTTAATCCACCCAGATAAGACTGACTTCGGCCGAGTTTGTGCCGTTCGACATAAATGTTGAAATGAAAGTTAAGGACCAGTTGTCACCAGGCCATATTGAAAATATTAATTAAAGAGTGTTTCAAGACAATATTATATCATCTGTAACTTTGAACCTGAGTTTCTTGTTTCTATATCCCATGGGTTGACCACCTTGAGACTAAGAAGTCCATAATGTCGGCTCATATCAAGTATTATACACGTATTGTTAAAAATATAGAAAAATAAAAATATTTAAAAAAAAAAAAGGTTTTGCCTGCCTACCGTCCCTATTGTTTTCCAGCTCGTTAGCGGAAACAAACGTCTTTTTTTTAGGCCTAAACAGAAATAATATTATATATTATAGACAAACTTTGTTCTTATACCAATCATAAATATCACGTAAATTGCGGCATGTTATTGTCATGTTAGTACTCTGTGTTATGTAAACAAAAGCCATGTTATGTAAACAAACAGTACATGTATGTAAAGAGTATGCGATATGCAAAACACTCAACACCCGAAGAGAACCCCCACTAATTGAAATGTTTTTAGAAATGCCACCAAGTTATTTACAACATACCGGTATAGCTATAGCTAATCTTACCTCTCAAGATTTCAGTGTTGAATGGGTCACCATGAATCACTCTCGACCTAAACAATTGCCACGGTGTTGAGTGTTTTGCTTATCGCTCACTATTTACATGCTGTATTAAACAAATGCTCGGCTCACACAAAGTGTGTTTTGTGGATAATAACGCATTCATAATATGATCATTATTCTATACTATTAGTATATTGTTGCGGAAATTTTCATAATTTGCTAACTGTTATTTCTAAATTGAAACCTCTATAACGAAGGCCACCCATGCCTTTAAGTTCCACAGATATAAGGAGAATCACTGCATATTATTTTCATGCCTGCAAACCGGAACCGCATGCTTCGTGGTGCAACTGCGGTACACACAGTGTTGGAGCAGTAACCTTACCATGGTGTCGAAGGTTACCACGGTATAATACCGCAGTATTATTGGGGTGACACCACGTTAGAGGTGGTCAGTCGGAGGTTACCACAGTATAATACCGCAGTATTATTGGGGTGACACCACGTTAGAGGTGGTCAGTCGGAGGTTACCACGGTATAATACCGCAGTATTATTGGGGTGACACCACATTAGAGGTGGTCAGTCGGAGGTTACCACGGTATAATACTGCAGTATTATTGGGGTGACACCACGTTAGAGGTGGGCAATTACTTTACGTATGGCTGTACATTTAGAGCTAGCTTCGTCCTTCGTATACAGGCAGGGTTGGTGATTTTTTTTATTTAAATCAATTTTTACCATTTTTTTTATAACTGTTATGAAAATATGTAATTGTGCAATTTCTCTGATAAATGAAGGTTCTGAAAGGTGTTGCTTATAATATCCCAAGACTGGATTAATCAGAATTCTATGATTGTATTAGTATTTAATATTTTTTGTATACACAAATATCATGGCGGTACAGATATAGCGATCATGTACTTTATGCATACACTAATGTCCATGTGGGTTCCAATGTTGTGATATCTGGAAATGTAGACCTGTGCTTAAACTTTTACTAATAAATTTAGTCAATTTTCACTGAAAACTGAATATTATCAATCACGTTTGCTCTCAGTGACAGTAATCACATCATTTATCGAGTATAGACACTAGACAACTAAAGTAGTTAGATGGCAGAGTATATGGTAGAGTTACTCAGTTATCATTTACATGTATGGCAATCAGAAAAGGAAAGAGAATTAAACATTGCAGTTGCAAACAATACTAACAATGCTAAGCGGAACAGGCCATTTGCTGGAGCAGTAAATATTGTACCATGCAGCTAGTATACCTGTAGTTTCTATAGGGTTGATAATTACAGTACAATTTCATATCTATTATCATATTTGTATACTGTTTAATCATAGTCATGTTATAGTTTACAGAAACATTGTTAGATATTTGAAAACAATCACTTGATTTAACCCTTTACCCAACAAACCGGCCAAAACCGGCCAAATAAATTTCAACAGCCTAAAATATCTTTGGTGTGTCTCAATAGAACACAAATATGGATATCATTGGAACTGGCTCCTCGACCACATTGTGATAGTTACAGTTATGCCCTGTGCCAATGCATTCTCTTATATATTTGAAAACAATCACTTGATTTAAATCGGCCAACCCTGTATACAGGTCTGAAAATATTGTGCCGGACATTTGCAGTATGAGCTGTACAGATGGTGAATTACTAAATTTACCTCATTCTGCTTAGGCTTCATCTTCTCTGGAAAGTATATCTTTTAAAATATTATCAAATTGACAAGTTTTTTGGTTGTTTCTTTTTATATTTTAGTTTCTCTATATCCTCAAATTGGTAGATGTCAGACAATGCATAATCGAGGTGTTCAATGGGTGCCCATCACCATCTTCACCTTTTGGGAACTTAAATCTGAGACTAGGTCTACCATAGCAGATGAGGCCAAGCAGAATGAGGTCCGCAGAGGATGAATTTGGTGACGTTAGCCCACTGCAGGGTAGCATTACTAAATTCACCCTCTGGGGACGTCATTCTGCAAATGTCCGGCACCATACTGGTATTTGCAGGCCTGTTTGTACACACTTTTCATGGCCTTCAGTTCAGGAGTCAATTTGAGTTTCACTGCCGGTGTATTTTTTATTTGTGCTTCAGCTGGTTCAAGTATTTGCACTTCATCTGAAATTATCCTGTTTATAAAAATTAGCTTTTTGAAAGCACTTGCAAAATTCTAAATGCTTCAGTGCAAAAAAAAAGAAGAAGAATAAATGTCAAAAAGCCCTGCCATGTTAACTCTTTCTATACCAAAGGTTCTCACATTCAGTTATAAATGTATACATTGGAATGGTCTATTATTCATCAGGAGCGATGATCATTTAATAAAAGCGTATGATAGATAATAAAAGTGCAGAAGAATAATTAAATGCGGCATTGTAGCCAATCAGATTGCTAGTTACAACCAGATGTGGGGACAAGGTTATTTGATTGTTCTCATACTTGAATTAACCCATTTTTTACTGAATACTCATTGATGAATAGTTCCCGTAGGAAATATTCAGATAATAAGTCGAAAGAATGGCCATTTGTTGACATTATACATGTAATCTGAACATTTCCCTCCAATAAATAGGACTCCTTCTGTATATTTTATCTGTTGGCTGCTTATTTTTTCAAAAAAAACCCTCCAGATGAATAGTAGTCCATTTCAATGTTTACTTTTATCATTGATTGGAGAATCCATTTAGGCAAAACAAATAATTACCTCTGTTTCCGGTGACATGCAAAAAAAAAACAATAAGGAGGGGGGTGGGGGGGGGGGGGTGGCTATTCATTTTATTAGCTCAACTTTACTTTGTAAAGTTTGAGCTATTGCCATGGCTTTGTCGTCCGTGTGTGCGCGTGTGTGCGTAAGGCGTCAACAATAGAGGCTACAGGTCGTACCTTTGGTCGGATCATTATGAAATTGTTCATAGCTGTTGACATCAACATTTGTACCGGAATGATTCATTTTGGGGTCATACGGAAAAAAAAACATGGCCGCCAGCGGCCATCTTAGATTTCAAAATTCAATCCATTAGCATGGGCTACAGGCCGTACTGTTCATCTGATCGTCATGAAATTTGTCATGGATGTTAATATTGACATGTAGATGGGAACGAGTCATTTTGGGGTCATTCGGACAAAAAACATGGCCGCCATTGGCCATCTTTGTTTTCAAAATTCAATCCATTAGCACGGGCCACAGGTCGCACTGTTCGTCTGATCATCATGAAATTTGTCATGGATGTTAATATTGACATGTAGATGGGAACGAGTCATTTTTGGGTCAATCGGCCCAAAAACATGGCCGCCAGCAGCCATCTTGGATTTTACTCTTTGTATGACTAAATTCTTTAGCACGGGCTACAGGTTGTACCTTTAGTCTGATCATCATAAAATTTGTCATGGATGTTAACAATGACATGTAGATGGGAACGAGTAATTTTGGGGTCATTCGGCCAAAAAACATGGTCGCCAGCAGCCATCTTGGATTTTACTCTTTGTATGACTAAATCCTTTAGCACGGGCTACAGGTCGTACATTTAGTCTGATCATCATAAAATTTGTCATGGCTGTTGAAATTGGGATGTAGATGGGAACGAGTCATTTTGGGGTCATTCGGACAAAAAACATGGCCGCCAGCAGCCATCTTGCATTTAAAAATTTAATCCATTAGCACGGGCCACAGTTAGTACTGTTCGTCTGATCATCATGAAATTTGTCATGGATGTTAATATTGACATGTAGATGGGAACGAGTACTTTTGGGGTCATTTGGCCGAAAAACATGGCCGCCAGCAGCCATCTTGGATTTTACTCTTTGTATGACTAAATTCTTTAGCACGGGCTACAGTTCGTACCTTTAGTCTGATCATCATAAAATTTGTCATGGATGTTAACAATGACATGTAGATGGGAACGAGTCATTTTGGGGTCAATCGGCCAAAAACCATGGCCGCCAGCAGCCATCTTGGATTTTACTCTTTGTATGACTAAATTCTTTAGCATGGGCTACAGGTCGTACCTTTAGTCTGATCGTCATAAAATTTGTCATTGATGTTAACGATGACATGTAGATGGGAACGACTCTTTTTGGGGTCATTCGGCCGAAAACATGGCCGCCAGCAGCCATCTTGGATTTTACTTTTCTCTTCATGTCTATAAACTAGTATTAGACATTCAACTTTCCACATTCCTAATCGCTCCATTGACTGTAATATATTAAATTATTCCCTTTCCAAGTTGAGCTACAGTGTCGTTGACACTTTCATTTCATTTTTCCATTTTATTTTCATCTTTGCTCAAAATAAATATGACCCCCCAGACTGCTTTCCTTATTTTTAATGCCCTAAATAATCGACAGCATGGCTTGTTGCTATTCATCGGAAAGCTCTCACTGAGAGGTTTCCGATGAATGGCAACAAGCCATATTTCCGACTAAATCCTGAAAAGTTACCCATAATTCTGCTGTGCTTAAGGAGTCGTTTACTTAGGGCATTACTGTATGCTGGTGTCTAATCAAATAACACTAACTTAAGTGTGTTAACCCTTTTATGAAGGGAGCTGTGCTATAATGCATTTGCTTTATATATGCGAGGCTCCCTATGGGAGACTCGCATACATGTATATGAGAAAATGCATTGGCATAGGGTTTTCGCAAAATTTTCAGGAAGCTCCAGTCATGGAAGTGTTAACAACAAAGACAACTGGAAAGCAAAGTTTATTTCAATGATTGTACCTAGAATCTAATATTTACAATTCTAAAAAGGCCATTATTAATGTTTGAAATTACATTACTATTGTACAGGCACATTACATTCATCCATGTATCTCACTCTGCATGACTAAATTGTATTGATTTTACAATGAACTTTTCAATTATACTGTTAGCAGATACTTTAGTGATCATACTGGTAGCAACATATGCTCCTGTTGAAATACTATGGCTCATTTTGTAATTACTAAACATATATACATTAATTTATTATATCCCCCTTGATAGAATGCTGGCATTTGCAGAATAAGGTCCCCAGAGGGTGAATTTAGTGATGCTATCCCACATAGCGGGCTAGCATCACCAAATTCACCCGTCGGGACATCATTCTGCTTAGGCCTCATCTTCTGGGAAGTATCTATAGTCTCAAATTAACATTGTTTTTAGTTACTTTTTCCCTTCTGGGATTTTTCTATATCCCCTAATTTGCAGAAGTTAAAATGTCTAATCGAGGTGAATAGTACATGTAGGTGAACATCACCAACTTCAACTGGGGGAACTTCAATCTGATCCTAGGCCAATGCAGTTGAGGCCTAAGCAGAATGAGGTCCCCAGAGGGTGAATTTGGTGATGCTAGCCCACCATGCAGGATAGTGTCACTAAATTCATCCTCTGGCGACCTCATTCTGCAAATGACAGACAAATGTTTGCAGGTTTGTACATGTTCCTGATTATCTCCCCCTTGATAGTATGCTGGCATGCTGCTCACAAGCCTTGAAATAGTGTGTCTGTCATTTTCAGAATGAGGTCCCCAGAGGGTGAATTTAGTGATGCTACCCCACATAGCTGGCTAGCATCACCAAATTAACCCTCTGGGGACCTCATTCTGCTTACACCTCAGCAGAATGAGGTTCCCAGAGGGTGAATTTGGTGATGCTAGCCCACTATGCGGGGTAGCATCAATAAATTCACCCTCTGGGGACCTCATTCTGCAAATGACAGACACCCTATTTCAAGGCTTGCTGGCATGCTGGTCATGATTATTTCTAACACACCTGTTTATCTTTTATATTAATCTTGATTCCCCATTGTCATGTGATAGATACCTGAATACTATAGGGATCCCAACAACATCCCAGAAATCAATATTTTCATTACTCCAGGCCAAATAAAATAGACAGTACTTGTCTGGAAAGAAATATAAAATTTTCACGAGCGAGTAAAAATTTTATATTTCTTTCCAGACACGAATGAAATGTTTCAGGTATCCAAACAAAAAACTACTTTTGAGCTCCAAATAATAGTGCATGCACATTTATTCATTTTCTCCCCAAATTCCCCCCGGCTCTCCTCTTATTTGATTTACAGATCTGCCCACCAATACCAAGGCTGTGTCTGCATATCAGTAACTCATTATTAAACCACATTTTCACTGATGTTTAACCCTTTACCCATCAAACCGGCCAAAACCGGCCAAATAAAGCTTCAACAGCCTAAAATATCTTCGGTCTGTCTCAATAGAACCATACAAATATGGATATCATTGGAACCGGCTCCTTGACCACATTGTGATAGTTACAGTTATGCCCTGTGCCAATGCATTCTCTTATATATGCGAGTCGACCATAGGTCGCCTCGCATATATAAGAGAATGCTTGGCCTAAAAAAAATCTTTTTTTAACACTTTTTACCATTTTTTCTTAACTTCTTTAACAATTTTTAATGTGTTAAGCCAATGCATTCTCTTATATATGCGAGGCGACCTATGGTCGACTCGCATATATAAGAGAATGCATTGGCACAGGACCCTTCTGTTGGGTAAAGGGTTAAACCACATTTTCACTGATGTTTAAAGATACATAGGCCTCCTTGCTATAGATCTATCTGGCTTTAACCCTTTGGCGAGTAGAACGACATATATGTTGTCTATCGGTTGAGGAGTATAACAACATATATGTCGTTTCAGGAAGAGTTATTTTATGTAGACATAACTTCAATAAATCATTTGATTTATAAATGATTTGTATAGGTGTTATTTTGGTTAATATAATGTCCCAAATGTATAAGTGCAATCGATTATGATAACACACGTTAACAAAAAATTATAGAAAACTATAGAAATTTGATAATGAAGAAACTTCCAGATAAGATAAGGCCTAAGCAGAATGAGGTTCCCAGAGGGTGAATTTAGTGATGCTAGCCCGCTATGCGGGATAGGGTCACTAAATTCTCCCTCTGGGGACCTCATTCTGCAAATGACAAGCACACTAAACTCAGACTTGAACTCGACACAGTTACAGAAATGGTTATTAGAAATACATTTGGTATTCCTTGGAATTTATGGTGATTTTATGATCGAAGACCAATAACATGATATAGTCTACCAGGTTTCTTCCTAGATAGATAGATTATTAAACCGCATTCTGTCATCAGGACATTACTGGACAGATTGGAGCAAATCTGTACTCATACTTTTATACAAGAAAGGAACCGTTTTAACCCAAATAATTACCCAAGTTGTGCGAATTTATTAAGCTTGTAAATCGAGAAATGACCGAATAACTCAGCTAGACAATAGCTCGAACAAGCAATGTCATAATTTTTGCAAGAACAGTACCGATATACGCATACACATAGTTATTAATATATAATTATAAATATGTATATGTAAGCATATACAATAAATCTATTTAGTTATATATGCTTATATATATTCGCAATATTCATGTTACAGTGTTATACATATATGTAGCGATGAAGGTTATGTAATGTAATCCATGTATACAACATTTGTCACCTGGATGTTCACATGCCTATGTACATATTGAATATATTTAACTGTTATTATCTCCATACCTATGTATGTATATGTTTATGAGAAATAAACTGATTGATTGATTTAAAACTATATATCAAGGTACTATAAAAAAAATAATCGATGAATCGAAAATTAAGTGGGCCTTTAAACAAAGATGAATATCAGCCATGAATACATAACACCTCAAACTCGTGAAAAACAGCGCTCGATCTGCTACCAATATCAGCCATGAATACATAACACCTCTAACTCGTGAAAAACAGCGCTCGATCTGCTACCAATATCAGCCATGAATACATAACACCTCTAACTCGTGAAAAACAGCGCTCGATCTGCTACCAATATCAGCCATGAATACATAACACCTCTAACTCGTGAAAAACAGCGCTCGATCTGCTACCAATATCAGCCATGAATACATAACACCTCTAACTCGTGAAAAACAGCGCTCGATCTGCTACCAATATCAGCCATGAATACATAACACCTCTAACTCGTGAAAAACAGCGCTCGATCTGCTACCAATATCAGCCATGAATACATAACACCTCTAACTCGTGAAAAACAGCGCTCGATCTGCTACCAATATCAGCCATGAATACATAACACCTCTAACTCGTGAAAAACAGCGCTCGATCTGCTACCAATATCAGCCATGAATACATAACACCTCTAACTCGTGAAAAACAGCGCTCGATCTGCTACCAATATCAGCCATGAATACATAACACCTCTAACTCGTGAAAAACAGCGCTCGATCTGCTACCAATATCAGCCATGAATACATAACACGTCAAACTCACGAAAAAACAGCGCTCGATCTGCTACCAAGGGTGTCATATTGTCACATATTGTTCTATCTATCTTGTATACCGGTATATGTGCATTTTTGTTTTCCCGTATTTCATGTTATACCTTAATGTGTCAATGTCATTATTTATTTCTTTGCAACCTGTCCACACTTGGACGTTTATTGCAGTAAAGTTATCTATGTGGTGTTGTTTTAGTTACACATTCCCTGTTTATTACTACCACTAATCTCACCATTCTAATGTGTGTATTAACTTAAATACCCATTGAATAGATGAGTAGGTCCCTTAGGAAATATTCAGATAATAAGTTCAACAAACGGCCATAGACTGTTGTAAAACAAACTCTTTTATTTCTGGATTTTTTTTAATGTTATTTAATAATCTGAGCTAGGTTTTAAATAATAGTGTTACTGAATATTGTGAAATCTGTTCTGTAAGTGACTGACAGAGAATTATGAAAACATATTTACCACCTTATCAAATGTCTAAAAAAAAATAATTCAAGCAATTTTACAGTAATGCCCTAAGTAATTGACTCCTTAACCACAGTATAATTATGGGTAACTTTTCAGGATTTAGCCGGAAATATGACTTGTTGCCATTCATTGGAAAGCTCTCACTGAGAGTTTTCCGATGAATGGCAACAAGGTCCTAAATCCTGAAAAGTTACCCGTAATTCTGCTGTGGTTAAGGAGTCGATTATTTAGAGCAATACTGTATTTTTATTTTTCTGACTGACTCTACTAAAAACAAGGTCCAAAATTACATAAAGCAGCAAAATAAAAAAGTTTGGCCTTAGAGTTGTGTAATTTGGTCACATCGGGGCAAACCATATGTTCGAATGTAGTGTACTTTTTATGTAACTGAATGGGAATCCATTTAGTGAAAAAAAAAATTGGTTTAACATATGGCAGATTTCAATGGTCATATCTTTCCCATCTCTGTTATATGGTGGGATTGATACCAGCAGGCTGAGTTGAATGTCACATGTGGTGGGTGTGTTTTCATTGGTAAACGTTAGTAGTATGAATTTTCATGACTGAAGGCATTTGACAGCTCTTTGTCACTATGGATTAAGAATTTTAGTTTGAATTCATGTTTTTGGAAACTTTAATCAATATATGTCAAAGGTTTGCTGCGTGGGATCTGCAACTCTCGTTGCTACACAGTTTTGCAGATTGTGTCATTTGATATTTCGTCTATATTCTAAAATATGGATATTTGGTAAGTTGTGGCCCTTAATCTTTTGTTTAAGTTTAAAGATGAACTTGTATTCAGCTAATATAACACAATGTACAGTAATTCCCTAAATAATCGACTCCTTAACCACAGCAGAATTATGGGTAACTTTCAGGATTTAGTCAGAAATATGGCTTGTTGCAATTCATCGGAAAGCTCTCAACTTTGATTCACATTAGAAGCCCTAATTAGAATTAGAAGCCCTGGTTTTATATGTATTTTATTCACAAATAGCTATTTGTAATCATGAAATCGGGATTTATGAAAATTATTATGTTGTTGTTGTTGTAATTGTAGCCCGGAAGAGATGGACCATCTTTACATGTGAAGAGTTCCTTATTCTCTGTGTTTTTTTTTTATCCAGGGAGAAACTGCACGAGTCCACCGAGAAAGAGTTCCGACAGTTCCCCACCTCATTACGGCAGCATCGGACCCTCCGTCGTAGAGGACCAAACCAAATGGACCATTTACAGTTCACAGGTCAATCTTCCTGCCGTACTCAACAACCCTACTCTCATCAAAAGGGAAACTGACTTTTTGACAAAGACATGGGGCCACGACTTCGTAGATATGGAGGTGATGGACTCGACACACATTCCACAAATCACAAAGCAACACTTTGAAACTTACCTCCTGAGAACCTCGGGCGTGAGTATTCAGGTCATAATAAACAAGAGGTCACCTGACCGACTGCCCGGCCTGCCAGACGACTGGCCTCAAAATATGCTGTTCCAAATTAAAGTTTTTCAAAAAACCGTGGGCCAATGCATTCTCTTAAATATGTGAGTCTTCCATAGGGTGCCTCGCATATATTTATTAGAGAATGCACTGGCCTAACCATATTTACCTCGACCTTGTAAGTCTATATACTCGCATATATGAGAGAATGCGTTGACACATGGAATAAATGCTGCACCAGCGCAGCTCCCGTCATAAAGGGTTAAAAAAAAATTCACAACAGATGCCATGCCATACATAAATGTCATGTCATACAGTAATGCCCTAAATAATCTACTCCTTAACCACAGCAGAAATTATGGGTAAATTTTAAGGATTTAGTTAGTCGGAAATATGGCTTGTTGCCATTCATCGGAAAGCTCTCTGTTAAGGAGTCGATTATTTAGGGCATTACTGTACCGGGTAAGTGCAGCTAATATATTTCTTAGCCAACACCCCCTCCTCTGTATTTCACAGCAGGTGAAGGTCACAGCCCGAGACGGCATGACTTCGGTGACCGTTGTGCCGATCCTAATTTGCATCGCCCACAATCATGTAATATCTCCTGGATGATCAATTCAATGTTTACTGCGCTACCGACTCACATAATTCATGAAGTGTCGAGCTGAGACCATCCCCACCATGAAATACATCACTGTGAAACAAGCATTAACAAAGATATATATGCCCTCCAACAGCCTTCATAATTGGCTACAGCAATCAGCATTGCCAAGCAATTTGCTGAAGCAAACTGGGCCACGGCATACTGTTGCCATAGCGGATTGCTGAAGCCAAACAATCTGAATTAAGAGGGCTGCTCCAATGTTTGTTCAATGTTATAAACTTCCTCGTCAGAAAACATCAAAAAGTTCCCATTCTTTGAAAATGTTACCTCCCTACCCACATTCAAAAAGTTGGGTGGGGTAACTGCAAATAAAATAATATTTAACCGTCCCCTTTGGTCCCTTATGAATTTATCAAACTTTAAGGCCCTCTTAATTTTTGAACCCCCAGATCACATATATAAATATATATACCATATGTGACCCGCATATCAAATCCAGTCGTAAGTCGGGATTTTTTTTACCCTGTGCCAATGCATTCTCTTATATATGCGAGTCGACCACAGGTCGCCTCGCATATATAAGAGAATGCATTGGCCTAACAATTTTTTATCATTTTTTTTTAAATAAATGTTTCTTACAATTTTTAGGACATAAAATAAAAAACATCCATTACCCTGCAGGGAGCCCCACACATATATAGAAGCATATAGAAGAGTGTTGTCTGCTCATGTTTGTCTGGGGCTCTGTATGGGTGAAATTATAAAATTGTTAAAGAATACAAGAAATAATTATTAAAATTGTAAAATATTGTTAGGCCAATGCATTCTCTTATATATGCGAGGCGACCTATTGTCGACTCGCATATATAAGAGAATGCATTGGCACAGGGTAAAAAAATCCCGACTTACAACTGAATTTGATATGGCGGGTCACATATTATATACCATTTGAAAGAGGAAGCTCAAAAACATTGAAAATACATTTTTAGTTTGAATTCTGTTGCATTCTGGGAGCCAAAAAGGGGGTAATATTTTTATGATTTCAGCTGTTTTCTATTTCTCTATGGTCATCTTCTGAGATACAGACTTTTAAATTGTGATGAATTGTAGTATTTTAATCATATTTTATGGAAAATTTTATGTTATTAAAACCGTATATCAAGGCACTATAAAAAAAAAATCTGTGACTGAAAAATTAAGTGGGCCTTTTATATGACATGTGCTTAATATGGCACAAAGTCTGTAATCTACAACTGATGAAGATCCTAACAAATTGTTTGGCTTTATTTTCAACTCCTTTGCCAGTCAATTTCCAAAATGTCTTAATTTATCTTTTGGGGCTTCAATAAAAATCATATTTTGGGGTACAGTCAATTTCAGTTAATTGCATATCGTTTAAATGCATAATTTGGCTATTTGCATAAAATATGCATGCACCAAACCATTTTCTCGTATAAAGACCATTTTTTAATCGTTTATTTGCATAAGGGTCAGACTGTATTCCACTTTTTATGCATACGAAAATTGACAAAAATGTTGCTGAGAAGGGGTAAAAAGTCACCTTATGGTGCCGAATTTATAACAATTTGTAAATAAAATTTAGTTTGAAATACGTATTTTATGGGAAGACATTCGAACGGCAATTTTCAATTTCATTATACACATGGTTTTCTATCTCTTCTAACATGCTTCTGTTGACACACATTTCCTGTATGTTTCCATATTTATTTGTGAATTGCATGATTTATTAAAATTTGTATATTTATTTGTTTCGGCTTCATAAAAAATGTTTGTAAACACCTGCAGTTCCAGTTGCAATTCCGATAATCATATTGAAAGTGAAAGGAAGATCCCATCAACAAAGTGTATATTCTAAAACCATTTTCAAAATTGACAATAAACACTATAAAAAGTAAATGTTTTCTTTTCTTACAACAGAGGTATCGCAAACACTTGAGGTTGAGCAAAACTCTCCAGAGACCGAGTCCAGACAATGATTTATCAGCAGCATTACAGAGAGCCAAGCAGCTGGGTGAGTCTTAGCACTATACTTATAATATCAGGCATCATTACAGAGAGCCAAGCAGCTGGGTGAGTCTTAGCACTATACTTAAAATATCTGCATCACTACAGAGAACCAAGCAGCTGGGTGAGTTAGCACTATACATAAAATATCTGCATCATCACAGAGAGCCAAGCAACTGGGTAAGTTTTAGCACTACGGGAATACTTAAAATATCACTGGTTTTTAGCTCACCTGAGACGAAGTCTCCGGTGGAGCTATAGTCATCACTCCTCGTCCGTCCGTCCGTCCCTCGTGCCGTCCATCCGTCAACAATTCTTTGAACATCTCCTCTGGAACCGTAAAACCGAATTGGTTCATATTTGGTGTGGATGTTCCCTAGGTGACCCTCTTCAGATTTGTTCAAATGAGGTTACTGGGTCAAATAGTAGCGAAACCAGGGCCATAACTCTATTCCTCCATAGTAATTCTTACAACGACTTCTTGTTCAGAACCATTGGGCCGCTTTAGCTAATATTTGGTATGGAGGGTCCTTGGGTGACTGGTGTTCAGATTTGTTCAAATGAGGTCACCCAGTCAATTATTTAAGAAACCAGGGCCATAACTCATAGTAATTCTTAGAATGACTTCTTCTCAAAAAATATTGGGCCAATTTAGCTTATATTTGGTACGGAGGGACCTTGGGTGACTGGGGTTCAGATTTGTTCAAATGGGGTCACGGGTCAGATAGGGGCAGAGCCAGGGACATAACTAAAAAAAATAATAAAATTTTAGCATTTTGACCTTTAGACACATCACAGCTACCTCACCCCACCCTCCCCACCCCACCTCCTGTCCCTGCCACACCACGCTGTACCATAAAACCTAATTATCTAAATGTCAACACCTCTCCAAGACATGCTGATAGTGGTTTCATGAATGGAATTTAATCCCAGAGATTGCACTGGCTTTCAAGATTATGGGAATTTTTTTAAGCTAATGTAGTCAGGATTCAAATAAATCATGTATGTCATATTATCTCAGGGATGTCCCCACAGTGTTGGGGGGGGTTTGATTGACAGATTTGTTCAATGAAATGTAATTTTTAAGCTCACCTGAGACGAAGCTATAGTTATCACTTCTCATCTGTCACCTGTTCATCTGTCTGTCCGTCCATCCATCTGTCAACAATTCTTTGAACATCTTCTCTAGATCATAAGACTGAATGGGTTCATATTTGGTGTGGATGTTCCCTAGGTGACTCACATTCAGATTTGTTCAAATGAGGTCATGTCAAATGGTTGTGAAGCCAGGGCCATAACTCTTGCCCTCCATAGTAATTCTTAAAAACGACTTCTCATGTACCATCAGGTTGAATGGGTTCATATTTGGTATGAAGGGTCCTTTGGTGACTGTAGTTCAAATTTGTTCAAATGGGGTCACCTGGTCAAATAGGGGCCAAGCAAAGGATAGTTTCCTCTTAATATGCTTCCTTCACATGGACCATCAGGTTTATTTTACTGATATTTAGTATGAAGGGTTCAGTAGTGTACAGTTGGTAATTTAAAGGTAGATATTCACTGATCTACACACATGAAGCCTCTCTAGCCACATATCCTGTTTAGATCTAATTCTTTTAAAGTGAGGGGGTGGGGGGTGATCAGTAGTGTACAGTTGGTAATTTAAAGATAGATATTCACTGATCTACATACATGAAGCCTCTCTAGCCACATATCCTGTTTAGATCTAATTCTTTTAAAGTGATTATGAAAAGTTCTGACTGTTGTGGTCTCCAAAGTCCCAGTCTTATCAGTCTTTGCAGTCTGGTGAGCGACCCCACAGTCTTTGACTGTCTTTTTATATGACTATTTTGAAGAAATAAACGGGACTTCTTATGTTATTGGACCATCCGTCCGTTTGCTTTTTTCATTTCCAGATGATAACTTTAGTAGGTCTGAACTGAATGGAATGTAATTTTGGAATGTGAGTTTACTAACCCAAAATACAGATCAAGTTCGAACTTCGGTTCGCCAGCCAATTTTCACCTGAGTTATGTTCAAATTACTGTGGGTGTAATTTGCCACTCCTTAGCGATGCTCTTGATACTGATAAAGCTAAACAAATATACACTGGCTGCCAATAAATATAGGTCTTTGGCCGGCACTGTATTAGCTGATATATGCACATGAAATAACGTCTCATTATAAACACTGGATTAACTGAAACACTATACCGGGTAACAAGGTCCACGTTCTCAATATTTACTTTTGCTAACAAAAGTAAGTGGATGAGCTGTGTAAGCATCACTAGCACATTCAATAGCTCTACCTCATTAATATACAATCAGAGTAACTCTTTATATACTAAATGATTTCTCCCATTCAGTTGTAAAAGTATACATTGGATTAACTGAAACACTATACCGGGTACCAAGGTCCATGCTTCTCAAGAATTACTTTTGCTAACAAAAGTAAGGGGATGAGCTGTGTAAACATCACTAGCACATTCAATAGCTCTACCTCATTAATATACAATCAGAGTAACTCTTTATATACTAAATGATTTCTCCCATTCAGTTGTAAACAAGCCTTGAAATAGTGTGTCTGTCATTTGCAGAATGAGGTTCCCAGAGGGTGAATTTGGTGATGCTAGCCCGCTATGCGGGGTAGCATCACTAAATTCACCCTCTGGGGACCTCATTCTGCAAATGACAGACACCCTATTTCAAGGCTTGATAAACACTGGATTAATTGAAACCCTATATCGGGTACCGGCTTCCTGATATCGACATCGAATCTTGAATCGAATTAGCTAGTGATTGACATTGTTTACCAGTGTGTATTTCGGTGTCTCATGACAAAAAAATCTGCAAAATTGACAAGATGCTATATAACAATGTTAATCTCCTTAAACATCCGTTGGAAATTGTGTTTTTGTTTAGGAAAATCATAACATAGGCAAGTCACTCTCAGGCTCATGGAGGGTTTGGGATGTTGCATTGAATTTCTATCTAGCTGCGTCATGGCGAACATGACACAAGAAGTGACAGTAAGACACTTAAAGACAGTTCAATCAACGTATCACAATCCCCATGGAATGGAATTTACTTGTCTATATTATTTAATAAGGATAATAAAGATTTGACACAAGTGGACATGGGTTCAGCTATATAAATGTTGTAGTCCGATACCAATGGTAGTTATCTGTTAAACTGTTCACCCCCACAATAGATCAAACACCTACATCACATATTCACAGTAGTTGTCTTTACTGAGGGGGTCCCAGAAAAAAGACACAAATTACAAGTGTTAAATGTAATCAACAAAATTCAACGGACTCAAACTTGGTGCAATACGCTCGATTTCCTGGGAAACAGAAACTGAAAGTAGGAAATTTATAGGAATTCTGCCGACAGTGTCACAGATAACTGATCGCACATGATGTTGTCCATTTAAGAAAGTAATAGGCCGATTGTTCTAAGGTTTCTTACCGTTTCTCTTCATTTCAATCAATGTTTTGTCACTCATAACAGTGGCTGACATTGAATTTTATTCAGTGGACCGATTCAGTGTCAATCTCGAATCGGGTGCCCGATATCGACATCAAATTGAATCTCGAATATTCGCAAGTCCCTAGTCTTCCTGAAATGTTGCGAAAACCCTGTGCCATTGCATTCTCTTATATACAATACAGTAAAACCTCCACATACCGGAACCTCTGCTATCCGGATCCCTCGTCAATCCGAATGAAATGTCCGGTCCCAAATTCACCCACGTGCATTCTCACTAAAAATTACCTCTAAAATCCGGAACCTCCAAATTCCGGATATCGGACGCGTATGTCAGTCCATAATTAAGCGAACACTGTGGTTATTAGCTCTGAATACTGGACGAGATCGGATGAGATCTCGTATCTGCTGATACAAGATCGGCCGAGACAAGCCAAGAGTATAGCGATTACGTACTCCAGTATAAGCGGACCATTTAATTAGCGTTCTTTTGTTCGGCGTATGCTTTGAACTGGATTGTAACAACAGGAGTCTGATTAGATATCTACGCTCACAGATCGAGAATTAGAGCACTGACATATTGTTTTTGCAACAGTTATTGCGTCAAGTTAATTGGACTCTGTTTTTACAACCATTGTCAAAACAATAAATTGCTATAATTGCCCGATGTTGACGTATAGTTAGCATAACAGTTTGAATCTTTCACAATGACTGAGCCTTCACGAAAACGACATCGAACAGAGTTAACACTAGACCAGAAAGTCAAAGTTATTAAAGATCTCAGCTCAACGCCTAAGCCGACATGCAAAGAACTAAGTGTTAAATATGGCATCGGCAAATCAATGATCAGCGACATCGGCAAGAATCGAGACAGTTTCTTTCTAAAGTCGGACTAGTTGCACAAATCATGTTCTATATGTTTTAGTGCAATCTCTTATATATGTGGGGCTTCCTATGGGAGCCTCGCATATATAAGAGAATGCATTGGCCTTCCCCCTTGACCGTGTAAGCCAGTGCAATCTCTTATATATGTGAGGCTTCCTATGGGAGCCTCGCATATATAAGAGAATGCATTGGCCTTCTCCCTTGACCGTGTAAGCCAGTGCAATCTCTTATATATGTGAGGCTTCCTATGGGAGCCTCGCATATATAAGAGAATGCATTGGCCTTCCCCCTTGACCATGTAAGCCAGTGCAATGTCTTATATATTTGAGGCTTCCTGTGGGAGCCTCGCATATATAAGAGAATGCATTGGCCTTCCCCCTTGACCGTGTAAGCCATGCAGTGCAATCTTTTATATATGTGAGGCTTCCTATGGGAGCCTCGCATATATAAGAGAATGCATTGGCCTTCCCCCTTGACCGTGTAAGCCAGTGCAATCTCTTATATATGTGAGGCTTTCTATGGGAGCCTCGCATATATAAGAGAATGCATTGGCCTTCCCCCTTGACCGTGTAAGCCAGTGCAATCTCTTATATATGTGAGGCTTCCTATGGGAGCCTCGCATATATAAGAGAATGCATTGCCCTTGACCGTGTAAGCCAGTGCAATCTCTTATATATGTGAGTCTTCCTATGGGAAACTCGCATGTATAAGAGATTACATATTATAATGTTATATGGTTATCATGAGACTAGTGATGTCTCTAATGGTGCTATAATCTACATGCATGTGGTATAATAGTAATATACAACACATATTAATGTAGTATAACTTTAATTATCAGTGTGCTAGTACAGTGTGTCAAATTATTGGTGTGCTATTACAGTGTGTCAAATTATTGGTGTGCTATTACAGTGTGTCAAATTATTGGTGTGCTAGCACAGTGTGTCAAATTATTGGTGTGCTAGCACAGTGTGTCAAATTATTGGTGTGCTAGCACAGTGTGTCAAATTATTGGTGTGCTAGCACAGTGTGTCAAATTATCGGTGTGCTAGCACAGTGTGTCAAATTATCGGTGTGCTAGTTCAGTGTGTCAAATTATTGGTGTGCTAGCACAGTGTGTCAAATTATTTTACTACTACTACCAGTGCAGCTCCCATCATGAAAGGGTTAAAGATATATGAGCAGACGACAGCAAGCCTTGAAATAGCGCGTCTGTCATTTGCAGAATGAGGTCCCCAGAGGGTGAATTTAGTGATGCTACCCCGCATAGTGGGCTAGCATCACCAAATTCACCCTCTGGGGACCTCATTCTGCTTACACCTCAGCAGAATGAGGTTCCCAGAGGGTGAATTTGGTGATGCTAGCCTGCTATGCGGGGTAGCATCACTAAATTCACCCTCTGGGGACCTCATTCTGCAAATGACAGACACCCTATTTCAAGGCTTGATAATATTTGCTTTTGAATTGGTCTACATGTGAATTTTTTTTAGGTGATTGCTGATTATAAACTTGAAACTGGCACACACGAAACGATCTCAAATTTATTGAAAACTATAAGAAACAGAAAAACATATTTTCAGCACTATATAGAAGAATTTGTTCGGAAATCTTCTGTGTATGCATGATTTGTGATACCTCTTACCAACTTATGTACATGTACATGTTTATACATCATTTTGGGGTTTGAATGAGCCATGTCCGTTCAAACCAAAATAAATATGTTTAAATTAATTTATTTGATACAGTGAGACTTATTATAATCACTTTTTGTTTTATTTTTCCAGCAAAAAATAGGGAAGAACTTGAACAAGTTCCAAAGGTAATCTTAAAGTGCTTCTCATAATTAGTCATAGCATCCCAGGAGTTCTTTAATTGTTAAAATATTGATGTATAAAAGTTGTTAAACAAAGTTATCAATAGAAAAACATACACATATTACAGCTGAACAGTGTAATTTTCTAAAAATAGCCACATGTTCTGTCCAGGTTTGTGGGAAAATATTATTTCTTTGTGACAAAAGCTCCTGTTGACTAGTTTTTCCAACATATAATTAACATTTTATACCCCCAAATCTATACAGAAATTTCAAAAGGTCCGGAATACATCTTGGGCTTTTATTATATAGTCCTACATGTATTAATGATGCTTGATTGTGAATATTCGCATTTCAATCCTTTCTCGACAGCTGTATTTGTCTCCGTCGTTTAACCTGAAGAATGCTGATATTATTTTTATCTTGACAGCTGTATTTTTCTCCGGTGTTTAACATTGAGAACATTGATTTTATTTTTTTTTTTTAATTCGGCAGTTAACTCCGGCATTTAACCTCAAGAATACTGACAGATTTAGTGTTGTGCTTCCATGATTTTAATTGTCCGCCGACCCAACGGGTTCGGAGGACTATTATAATCAGCACGTGTTTCCGAGCGTCCGTGCGTCCGAGGTTTCCGGATGATAACTTTAGTTAGAGTGAACCAAATTAAATTAAATTTGGTATGTGTGTTTACTAGCAGAAAAGACAGGTCAAGTTCGAATTCTGGTTCCGTCCGCCATTTTTCACCAGAGTTATGCCCCTTTTTTGACTTAGAAAACCCCTGAAAGTTGGTTTCCAGATGATAACTTTAGTTGAGTTAATCGGATTCAAACCAAATTTGGTATATTACTTTCTCCCAGCAAAATACAGGTCAAGTTCGAACTTGGGTTCTGCCCGACCATTTTTGGCAGAGTTATGCCCCTTTTTCGACATAGAAAATTCAGTTTTTCTTCTGTTTTTTGGTTTCCGGATGATAACTTGATTTTGGATTATTTATATGCAAAACCCGTTTTTTTGTGGATTACTTATATCAAAATACAACTCAAGTTCGATAATTTTTGCGAGAGTTATGGCCCTTTTTTGTCCGCCGACCCGACATATAAAACCCCAAAAGTTGGTGTCCGGATGATAACTTTAGTAGAGTTAATCAGATTTAAACCAAATTTGGTATGTGTCTTTCTCCCAGCAAAACACAGGTCAAGTTCGAATTCAGGTTCCACCCGCCATTTTTCACCAGAGATATGTCCCTTTTTTACTTAGAATTTTTGCCAATTTGAGGTTTCCGGATGATAACTTTAGTAAATGTGTACTGAATGAAATTAAATTTGGTATATGTAGGTTTACTAGCACAAAAGACAGATCAAATTCGATTTTGTGTTCCGCCATGCCAATTTTTATGCGCAAACAACGGTCGTATCAAGCCGACGCTTAGAGGCGGACATGAGGTCTACCGACCTTTTATTCTCTCGACAGCTGTATTTGCCTCCAGCTTTGACTTGGAATTTTTTATCTCAACAGCAGTATTAGTCTTCAGCATTTAACCTCAAGAACGCTGATATTATTATTTTTTTTGACAGCTCTATTTGTCTCCAGCGTTTAACCTTGAGAACGCTGAAACGTTCAGCATTGTGCTTCCATGGACACAGATGCATGTGAATACAAAAAATGATCCTCCACCAAGCGGCAAGCAGTCATCCAAACTCCTCCAGGAAAAAGTGAGTTTGCCTTGTCAGTTAATTTATCATGTTTATATATCACTGCTCACTACATCCATTGCCTAGTTAAAGCCTGTTCAATAAACGTTACGTTTATTACGTCAACATAGGTTTATTATGTTAGTACTACTTTCAGTTCTTAATTATTATGCAAATTGTGCATGTAACTAAGGACAACTTCAACCACTCTAAATAGTGTCGTTGAGTATTCGGAATGCTATAGTGTCCCTAATATGCTTCACATTTTGATACAAATATTTAACCCTTTACCCAACAAACCGGCCAAAACCGGCCAAATAAAGCTTCAACAGCCTAAAATATCTTCGGTCTGTCTCAATAGAACCATACAAATATGGATAACATTGGAACCGGCTCCTTGACCACATTGTGATAGTTAAAGTTATGCCCTCGCATATATAAGAGAATGCATTGGCCTAAAAAAAAAATTCTTACATTCTTTAACAATTTTATAATTTTTAATGTGTTAAGCCAATGCATTCTCTTATATATGCGAGGCGACCTATGGTCGACTCGCATATATAAGAGAATGCATTGGCACATGGCCCTTCTGTTGGTTAAAGGGTTAAAACAGGAAATGTTTTGTCCTGACACATCTATAAACTATTAGAACAAGGAAAGTTTAAGCCTTGAAATAGTGTGTCTGACATGTACAGAATGAGGCCCCCAGAGGATGCAGTTAGTGTGTCTGACATGTACAGAATGAGGCCCCCAGAGGATGCAGATAGTGTGTCTGACATGTACAGAATGAGGTCCCCAGAGGATGCAGATTGTGTGTCTGACATGTACAGAATGAGGCCCCCAGAGGATGCAGATAGTGTGTCTGACATGTACAGAATGAGGCCCCCAGAGGATGCGGATAGTGTGTCTGACATGTACAGAATGAGGCCCCCAGAGGATGCAGATAGTGTGTCTGACATGTACAGAATGAGGTCCCCAGAGGATGCAGATAGTGTGTCTGACATGTACAGAATGAGGCCCCCAGAGGATGCGGATAGTGTGTCTGACATGTACAGATTGAGGCCCCCAGAGGATGCAGATAGTGTGTCTGACATGTACAGAATGAGGCCCCCAGAGGATGCAGATAGCGTGTCTGACATGTACAGAATGAGGCCCCCAGAGGATGCAGATAGTGTGTCTGACATGTACAGAATGAGGCCCCCAGAGGGTGCAGATAGTCTGTCTGACATGTACAGAATGAGGTCCCCAGAGGATGCAGATTGTGTGTCTGACATGTACAGAATGAGGCCCCCAGAGGATGCAGATAGTGTGTCTGACATGTACAGAATGAGGTCCCCAGAGGATGCAGATAGTGTGTGTGACATGTACAGAATGAGGCCCCCAGAGGATGCAGATAGTGTGTCTGACATGTACAGAATGAGGCCCCCAGAGGGTGCAGATAGTGTGTCTGACATGTACAGAATGAGGCCCCCAGAGGATGCAGTCTGACATGTACAGAATGAGGCCCCCAGAGGATGCAGTCTGACATGTACAGAATGAGGCCCCCAGAGGATGCAGTCTGACATGTACAGAATGAGGCCCCCAGAGGATGCAGATAGTGTGTCTGACATGTACAGAATGAGGCCCCCAGAGGATGCAGTCTGACATGTACAGAATGAGGCCCACAGAGGATGCAGTCTGACATGTACAGAATGAGGCCCCCAGAGGATGCAGATAGTGTGTCTGACATGTACAGAATGAGGCCCCCAGAGGATGCAGATAGTGTGTCTGACATGTACAGAATGAGGCCCCCCCAGAGGATGCAGATAGTGTGTCTGACATGTACAGAATGAGGCCCCCAGAGGATGCAGATAGTGTATGTGACATGTACAGAATGAGGCCCCCAGAGGATGCAGATAGTGTGTCTGACATGTACAGAATGAGGCCCCCAGAGGATGCAGATAGTGTGTCTGACATGTACAGAATGAGGCCCCCAGAGGATGCAGATAGTGTGTGTGACATGTACAGAATGAGGCCCCCAGAGGATGCAGATAGTGTGTGTGACATGTACAGAATGAGGCCCCCAGAGGGTGCAGATAGTGTGTCTGACATGTACAGAATGAGGCCCCCAGAGGATGCAGATAGTGTGTGTGACATGTACAGAATGAGGCCCCCAGAGGGTGCAGATAGTGTGTCTGACATGTACAGAATGAGGTCCCCAGAGGATGCAGATTGTGTGTCTGACATGTACAGAATGAGGCCCCCAGAGGATGCAGATAGTGTGTCTGACATGTACAGAATGAGGCCCCCAGAGGATGCAGATAGTGTGTCTGACATGTACAGAATGAGGCCCCCAGAGTATGCAGATAGTGTGTGTGACATGTACAGAATGAGGCCCCCAGAGGGTGCAGATAGTGTGTCTGACATGTACAGAATGAGGCCCCCAGAGGGTGCAGATAGTGTGTCTGACATGTACAGAATGAGGCCCCCAGAGTATGCAGATAGTGTGTGTGACATGTACAGAATGAGGCCCCCAGAGGGTGCAGATAGTGTGTCTGACATGTACAGAATGAGGCCCCCAGAGGGTGCAGATAGTGTGTCTGACATGTACAGAATGAGGTCCCCAGAGGATGCAGATTGTGTGTCTGACATGTACAGAATGAGGACCCAGAGGATGCAGATAGTGTGTCTGACATGTACCGAATGAGGCCCCCAGAGGATGCAGATAGTGTGTCTGACATGTACATAATGAGGCCCCCAGAGGATGCAGATAGCGTGTCTGACATGTACAGAATGAGGCCCCCAGAGGATGCAGATAGTGTGTCTGACATGTACAGAATGAGGACCCCCAGAGGGTGCAGATATTCTGTCTGACATGTACAGAATGAGGCCCCCAGAGGATGCAGATTGTGTGTCTGACATGTACAGAATGAGGTCCCCAGAGGATGCAGATTGTGTGTCTGACATGTACAGAATGAGGTCCCCAGATGATGCAGATAGTGTGTCTGACATGTACAGAATGAGGTCCCCAGAGGATGCAGATAGTGTGTCTGACATGTACAGAATGAGGTCCCCAGAGGATGCAGTCTGACATGTACAGAATGAGGCCCCCAGAGGATGCAGATAGTGTGTCTGACATGTACAGAATGAGGTCCCCAGATGATGCAGATAGTGTGTGTGACATGTACAGAATGAGGCCCCCAGAGGATGCAGATTGTGTGTCTGACATGTACAGAATGAGGCCCCCAGAGGGTGCAGATAGTGTGTCTGACATGTACAGAATGAGGCCCCCAGAAGATGCAGATAGTGTGTCTGACATGTCCAGAATGAGGTCCCCAGAGGATGCAGATAGTGTGTCTGACATGTACAGAATGAGGTCCCCAGAGGATGCAGATAGTGTGTCTGACATGTACACAATGAGGCCCCAGAGGATGCAGATAGTGTGTCTGACATGTACAGAATGAGGCCCCCAGAGGATGCAGTCTGACATGTACAGAATGAGGCCCCCAGAGGATGCAGTCTGACATGTACAGAATGAGGCCCCCAGAGGATGCAGTCTGACATGTACATAATGAGGCCCCCAGAGGATGCAGATAGTGTGTCTGACATGTACAGAATGAGGCCCCCAGAGGATGCAGTCTGACATGTACAGAATGAGGCACACAGAGGATGCAGTCTGACATGTACATAATGAGGCCCCCAGAGGATGCAGATAGTGTGTCTGACATGTACAGAATGAGGCCCCCAGAGAATGCAGATAGTGTGTCTGACATGTACAGAATGAGGCCCCCAGAGGATGCAGATAGTGTGTGTGACATGTACAGAATGAGGCCCCAGAGGATGCAGATAGTGTGTGTGACATGTACAGAATGAGGTCCCCAGAGGATGCAGATTGTGTGTGTGACATGTACAGAATGAGGTCCCCAGAGGATGCAGATAGTGTGTCTGACATGTAGAGAATGAGGCCCCCAGAGGATGCAGATAGTGTGTGTGACATGTACAGAATGAGGCCCCAGAGGATGCAGATAGTGTGTGTGACATGTACAGAATGAGGTCCCCAGAGGATGCAGATTGTGTGTGTGACATGTACAGAATGAGGCCCCCAGAGGATGCAGATAGTGTGTCTGACATGTACAGAATGAGGCCCCCAGAGGATGCAGATAGTGTGTCTGACATGTACAGAATGAGGCCCCCAGAGGATGCAGATAGTGTGTGTGACATGTACAGAATGAGGCACCCAGAGGGTGCAGATAGTGTGTCTGACATGTACAGAATGAGGCCCCCAGAGGGTGCAGATAGTGTGTCTGACATGTACAGAATGAGGTCCTCAGAGGATGCAGATTGTGTGTCTGACATGTACAGAATGAGGCCCCCAGAGGATGCAGATAGTGTGTCTGACATGTACAGAATGAGGACCCCAGAGGATGCAGATAGTGTGTTTGACATGTACAGAATGAGGCCCCCAGAGGATGCAGATAGCGTGTCTGACATGTACAGAATTAGGCCCCCAGAGGATGCAGATAGTGTGTCTGACATGTACAGAATGAGGCCCCCAGAGGATGCAGATAGTCTGTCTGACATGTACAGAATGATGCCCCCATAGGATGCAGTCTGACATGTACAGAATGAGGCCCCCAGAGGATGCAGATAGTGTGTCTGACATGTACAGAATGAGGCCCCCAGAGGATGCAGATAGTGTGTGTGACATGTACAGAATGAGGCACCCAGAGGGTGCAGATAGTGTGTCTGACATGTACAGAATGAGGCCCCCAGAGGGTGCAGATAGTGTGTCTGACATGTACAGAATGAGGTCCCCAGAGGATGCAGATTGTGTGTCTGACATGTACAGAATGAGGCCCCCAGAGGATGCAGATAGTGTGTCTGACATGTACAGTATGAGGACCCCAGAGGATGCAGATAGTGTGTTTGACATGTACAGAATGAGGCCCCCAGAGGATGCAGATAGCGTGTCTGACATATACAGAATGAGGCCCCCAAAGGATGCAGATAGTGTGTCTGACATGTACAGAATGAGGCCCCCAGAGGATGCAGATAGCGTGTCTGACATGTACAGAATGAGGCCCCCAGAGGATGCAGATAGTGTGTGTGACATGTACAGAATGAGGCCCCCAGAGGATGCAGATAGTGTGTCTGACATGTACAGAATGATGCCCCCATAGGATGCAGTCTGACATGTACAGAATGAGGCCCCCAGAGGATGCAGTCTGACATGTACAGAATGAGGCCCCCATAGGATGCAGATAGTGTGTCTGACATGTACAGAATGAGGCCCCCCAGAGGATGCAGATAGTGTGTCTGACATGTACAGAATGGGGCCCCCAGAGGATGCAGTCTGACATTTACAGAATGAGGCCCCCAGAGGATGCAGTCTGACATGTACAGAATGAGGCCCCCAGAGGATGCAGATAGTGTGTCTGACATGTACAGAATGAGGCCCCCAGAGGATGCAGATAGTGTGTCTGACATGTACAGAATGAGGCCCCCAGAGGATGCAGATAGTGTGTCTGACATGTACAGAATGAGGCCCCCCAGAGGATGCAGATAGTGTGTCTGACATGTACAGAATGAGGCCACCAGAGGATGCAGATAGTGTGTCTGACATGTACAGAATGAGGCCCCCAGAGGATGCAGATAGTGTGTCTGACATGCACAGAATGAGGTCCCCAGAGGATGCGGATAGTGTGTCTGACATGTACAGAATGAGGTCCCCAGAGGATGCAGATTGTGTGTCTGACATGTACAGAATGAGGTCCCCAGAGGATGCAGATAGTGTGTCTGACATGTACAGAATGAGGCCCCCAGAGGATGCAAATAGTGTGTCTGACATGTACAGAATGAGGCCCCCAGAGGATGCAGATAGCGTGTCTGACATGTACAGAATGAGGCCCCCAGAGGATGCAGATAGTGTGTCTGACATGTAGAGAATGAGGCCCCCAGAGGATGCAAATAGTGTGTCTGACATGTACAGAATGAGGCCCCCAGAGGATGCTGATAGTGTGTCTGACATGTACAGAATGAGGCCCCCAGAGGATGCAGATAGTGTGTCTGACATGTACAGAATGAGGCCCCCAGAGGATGCAGATAGTGTGTCTGACATGTACAGAATGAGGCCCCCAGAGGATGCAAATAGTGTGTCTGACATGTACAGAATGAGGCCCCCAGAGGATGCAGTCTGACATGTACAGAATGAGGCCCCCAGAGGATGCAGATAGTGTGTCTGACATGTACAGAATGAGGTCCACAGAGGATGCAGATTGTGTGTCTGACATGTACAGAATGAGGCCCCCAGAGGATGCAGATAGTGTGTCTGACATGTACAGAATGAGGCCCCCAGAGGATGCAGATAGTGTGTCTGACATGTACAGAATGAGGCCCCCAGAGGATGCAGATAGTGTGTGTGACATGTACAGAATGAGGCCCCCAGAGGATGACATGTACAGAATGAGGCCCCCAGAGGATGCAGATAGTGTGTGTGACATGTACAGAATGAGGCCCCCAGAGGATTCAGGTAGTGTGTCTGACATATACAGAATGAGGCCCCCAGAGGATGACATGTACAGAATGAGGCCCCCAGAGGATGCAGATAGTGTGTGTGACATGTACAGAATGAGGTCCCCAGAGGATGTCTGACATGTACAGAATGAGGCCCCCAGAGGATGCAGATAGTGTGTCTGACATGTACAGAATGAGGTCCCCAGAGGATGCAGATAGTGTGTGTGACATGTACAGAATGAGGTCCCCAGAGGATGCAGATAGTGTGTCTGACATGTACAGAATGAGGTCCCCAGAGGATGCAGATAGTGTGTCTGACATGTACAGAATGAGGTCCCCAGAGGATGCAGATAGTGTGTCTGACATGTACAGAATGAGGCCCCCAGAGGATGCAGATAGTGTGTGTGACATGTACAGAATGAGGTCCCCAGAGGATGCAGATAGTGTGTCTGACATGTACAGAATGAGGCCCCCAGAGGATGCAAATAGTGTGTCTGACATGTACAGAATGAGGCCCCCAGAGGATGCAGTCTGACATGTACAGAATGAGGCCCCCAGAGGATGCAGATAGTGTGTCTGACATGTACAGAATGAGGCCCCCCAGAGGATGCAGATAGTGTGTCTGACATGTACAGAATGGGGCCCCCAGAGGATGCAGTCTGACATGTACAGAATGAGGCACCCAGAGGATGCAGTCTGACATGTACAGAATGAGGCCCCCAGAGGATACAGATAGTGTGTCTGACATGTACAGAATGAGGCCCCCAGAGGATACAGATAGTGTGTCTGACATGTACAGAATGAGCCCCCCAGAGGATGCAGATAGTGTGTCTGACATGTACAGAATGAGGCCCCCAGAGGATACAGATAGTGTGTCTGACATGTACAGAATGAGCCCCCCAGAGGATGCAGATAGTGTGTCTGACATGTACAGAATGAGGCCCCCAGAGGATGCAGATAGTGTGTCTGACATGTACAGAATGAGGCCCCCAGAGGATGCAGATAGTGTGTTTGACATGTACGGAATGAGGTCCCCAGAGGATGCAGATTGTGTGTCTGACATGTACAGAATGAGGTCCCCAGAGGATGCAGATAGTGTGTCTGACATGTACAGAATGAGGCCCCCCAGAGGATGCAAATAGTGTGTCTGACATGTACAGAATGAGGCCCCCAGAGGATGCAGATAGCGTGTCTGACTTGTGCAGAATGAGGCCCCCAGAGGATGCAGATAGTGTGTCTGACATGTAGAGAATGAGGCCCCCAGAGGATGCAAATAGTGTGTCTGACATGTACAGAATGAGGCCCCCAGAGGATGCAGATAGTGTGTCTGACATGTACAGAATGAGGCCCCCAGAGGATGCAGATAGTGTGTCTGACATGTACAGAATGAGGCCCCCAGAGGATGCAGATAGTGTGTCTGACATGTACAGAATGAGGCCCCCAGAGGATGCAAATAGTGTGTCTGACATGTACAGAATGAGGCCCCCAGAGGATGCAGTCTGTCATGTTCAGAATGAGGCCCCCAGAGGATGCAGATAGTGTGTCTGACATGTACAGAATGAGGCCCCCAGAGGATGCAGATAGTGTGTCTGACATGTACAGAATGAGGCCCCCCAGAGGATGCAGATAGTGTGTCTGACATGTACAGAATGGGGCCCCCAGAGGATGCAGTCTGACATTTACAGAATGAGGCCCCCAGAGGATGCAGTCTGACATGTACAGAATGAGGCCCCCAGAGGATGCAGATAGTGTGTCTGACATGTACAGAATGAGGCCCCCAGAGGATGCAGATAGTGTGTCTGACATGTACAGAATGAGGCCCCCAGAGGATGCAGATAGTGTGTCTGACATGTACAGAATGAGGCCCCCCAGAGGATGCAGATAGTGTGTCTGACATGTACAGAATGAGGCCACCAGAGGATGCAGATAGTGTGTCTGACATGTACAGAATGAGGCCCCCAGAGGATGCAGATAGTGTGTCTGACATGCACAGAATGAGGTCCCCAGAGGATGCGGATAGTGTGTCTGACATGTACAGAATGAGGTCCCCAGAGGATGCAGATTGTGTGTCTGACATGTACAGAATGAGGTCCCCAGAGGATGCAGATAGTGTGTCTGACATGTACAGAATGAGGCCCCCAGAGGATGCAAATAGTGTGTCTGACATGTACAGAATGAGGCCCCCAGAGGATGCAGATAGCGTGTCTGACATGTACAGAATGAGGCCCCCAGAGGATGCAGATAGTGTGTCTGACATGTAGAGAATGAGGCCCCCAGAGGATGCAAATAGTGTGTCTGACATGTACAGAATGAGGCCCCCAGAGGATGCTGATAGTGTGTCTGACATGTACAGAATGAGGACCCCAGAGGATGCAGATAGTGTGTCTGACATGTACAGAATGAGGCCCCCAGAGGATGCAGATAGTGTGTCTGACATGTACAGAATGAGGCCCCCAGAGGATGCAAATAGTGTGTCTGACATGTACAGAATGAGGCCCCCAGAGGATGCAGTCTGACATGTACAGAATGAGGCCCCCAGAGGATGCAGATAGTGTGTCTGACATGTACAGAATGAGGTCCACAGAGGATGCAGATTGTGTGTCTGACATGTACAGAATGAGGCCCCCAGAGGATGCAGATAGTGTGTCTGACATGTACAGAATGAGGCCCCCAGAGGATGCAGATAGTGTGTCTGACATGTACAGAATGAGGCCCCCAGAGGATGCAGATAGTGTGTGTGACATGTACAGAATGAGGCCCCCAGAGGATGACATGTACAGAATGAGGCCCCCAGAGGATGCAGATAGTGTGTGTGACATGTACAGAATGAGGCCCCCAGAGGATTCAGGTAGTGTGTCTGACATATACAGAATGAGGCCCCCAGAGGATGACATGTACAGAATGAGGCCCCCAGAGGATGCAGATAGTGTGTGTGACATGTACAGAATGAGGTCCCCAGAGGATGTCTGACATGTACAGAATGAGGCCCCCAGAGGATGCAGATAGTGTGTCTGACATGTACAGAATGAGGTCCCCAGAGGATGCAGATAGTGTGTGTGACATGTACAGAATGAGGTCCCCAGAGGATGCAGATAGTGTGTCTGACATGTACAGAATGAGGTCCCCAGAGGATGCAGATAGTGTGTCTGACATGTACAGAATGAGGTCCCCAGAGGATGCAGATAGTGTGTCTGACATGTACAGAATGAGGCCCCCAGAGGATGCAGATAGTGTGTGTGACATGTACAGAATGAGGTCCCCAGAGGATGTCTGACATGTACAGAATGAGGCCCCCAGAGGATGCAGATAGTGTGTGTGACATGTACAGAATGAGGCCCCCAGAGGATGCAGATAGTGTGTCTGACATGTACAGAATGAGGCCCCCAGAGGATGCAGATAGTGTGTCTGACATGTACAGAATGAGGCCCCCAGAGGATGCAGATAGTGTGTCTGACATGTACAGAATGAGGCCCCCAGAGGATGCAAATAGTGTGTCTGACATGTACAGAATGAGGCCCCCAGAGGATGCAGTCTGACATGTACAGAATGAGGCCCCCAGAGGATGCAGATAGTGTGTCTGACATGTACAGAATGAGGCCCCCCAGAGGATGCAGATAGTGTGTCTGACATGTACAGAATGGGGCCCCCAGAGGATGCAGTCTGACATGTACAGAATGAGGCACCCAGAGGATGCAGTCTGACATGTACAGAATGAGGCCCCCAGAGGATACAGATAGTGTGTCTGACATGTACAGAATGAGGCCCCCAGAGGATACAGATAGTGTGTCTGACATGTACAGAATGAGCCCCCCAGAGGATGCAGATAGTGTGTCTGACATGTACAGAATGAGGCCCCCAGAGGATACAGATAGTGTGTCTGACATGTACAGAATGAGCCCCCCAGAGGATGCAGATAGTGTGTCTGACATGTACAGAATGAGGCCCCCAGAGGATGCAGATAGTGTGTCTGACATGTACAGAATGAGGCCCCCAGAGGATGCAGATAGTGTGTTTGACATGTACGGAATGAGGTCCCCAGAGGATGCAGATTGTGTGTCTGACATGTACAGAATGAGGTCCCCAGAGGATGCAGATAGTGTGTCTGACATGTACAGAATGAGGCCCCCCAGAGGATGCAAATAGTGTGTCTGACATGTACAGAATGAGGCCCCCAGAGGATGCAGATAGCGTGTCTGACTTGTGCAGAATGAGGCCCCCAGAGGATGCAGATAGTGTGTCTGACATGTAGAGAATGAGGCCCCCAGAGGATGCAAATAGTGTGTCTGACATGTACAGAATGAGGCCCCCAGAGGATGCAGATAGTGTGTCTGACATGTACAGAATGAGGCCCCCAGAGGATGCAGATAGTGTGTCTGACATGTACAGAATGAGGCCCCCAGAGGATGCAGATAGTGTGTCTGACATGTACAGAATGAGGCCCCCAGAGGATGCAAATAGTGTGTCTGACATGTACAGAATGAGGCCCCCAGAGGATGCAGTCTGTCATGTTCAGAATGAGGCCCCCAGAGGATGCAGATAGTGTGTCTGACATGTACAGAATGAGGCCCCCAGAGGATGCAGATAGTGTGTCTGACATGTACAGAATGAGGCCCCCAGAGGATGCAGATAGTGTGTGTGACATGTACAGAATGAGGCCCCCAGAGGATGACATGTACAGAATGAGGCCCCCAGAGGATGCAGATAGTGTGTGTGACATGTACAGAATGAGGCCCCCAGAGGATTCAGATAGTGTGTCTGACATATACAGAATGAGGCCCCCAGTGGATGACATGTACAGAATGAGGCCCCCAGAGGATGCAGATAGTGTGTCTGACATGTACAGAATGAGGCCCCCAGAGGATGCAGATAGTGTGTGTGACATGTACAGAATGAGGTCCCCAGAGGATGACTGACATGTACAGAATGAGGCCCCCAGAGGATGCAGATAGTGTGTGTGACATGTACAGAATGAGGCCCCCAGAGGATGCAGATAGTGTGTGACATGTACAGAATGAGGCCCCCAGAGGATGCAGATAGCGTGTCTGACATGTAGAGAATGAGGCCCCCAGAGGATGCAAATAGTGTGTCTGACATGTACAGAATGAGGCCCCCAGAGGATGCAGATAGTGTGTCTGACATGTACAGAATGAGGCCCCCAGAGGATGCAGATAGTGTGTGACATGTACAGAATGAGGTCCCCAGAGGATGTCTGACATGTACAGAATGAGGCCCCCAGAGGATGCAGATAGTGTGTGTGACATGTACAGAATGAGGCCCCCAGAGGATGCAGATAGTGTGTGACATGTACAGAATGAGGCCCCCAGAGGATGCAGATAGCGTGTCTGACATGTAGAGAATGAGGCCCCCAGAGGATGCAAATAGTGTGTCTGACATGTACAGAATGAGGCCCCCAAAGGATGCAGATAGTGTGTCTGACATGTACAGAATGAGGCCCCCAGAGGATGCAGATAGTGTGTCTGACATGTACAGAATGAGGCCCCCAGAGGATGCAAATAGTGTGTCTGACATGTACAGAATGAGGCCCCCAGAGGATGCAGATAGTGTGTGTGACATGTACAGAATGAGGCCCCCAGAGGATGCAGATAGTGTGTGACATGTACAGAATGAGGCCCCCAGAGGATGCAGATAGTGTGTGTGACATGTACAGAATGAGGCCCCCAGAGGATGCAGATGTGTCTGACATGTACAGAATGAGGCCCCCAGAGGATGCAGATAGTGTGTCTGACATGTACAGAATGAGGCCCCCAGAGGATGCAGATGTGTCTGACATGTACAGAATGAGGCCCCCAGAGGATGCAGATAGTGTGTGTGACATGTACAGAATGAGGCCCCCAGAGGATGCAGATGTGTCTGACATGTACAGAATGAGGCCCCCAGAGGATGCAGATAGTGTGTCTGACATGTACAGAATGAGGCCCCCAGAGGATGCAGATGTGTCTGACATGTACAGAATGAGGCCCCCAGAGGATGCAGATAGTGTGTGTGACATGTACAGAATGAGGCCCCCAGAGGATGCAGATAGTGTGTGTGACATGTACAGAATGAGGCCCCCAGAGGATGCAGATAGTGTGTGTGACATGTACAGAATGAGGCCCCCAGAGGATGCAGATAGTGTGTGTGACATGTACAGAATGAGGCCCCCAGAGGATGCAGATAGTGTGTGTGACATGTACAGAATGAGGCCCCCAGAGGATGCAGATAGTGTGTCTGACATGTACAGAATGAGGCCCCAGAGGATGCAGATAGTGTGTCTGACATGTACAGAATGAGGCCCCCAGAGGATGCAGATGTGTCTGACATGTACAGAATGAGGCCCCCAGAGGATGCAGATAGTGTGTCTGACATGTACAGAATGAGGCCCCCAGAGGATGCAGATGTGTCTGACATGTACAGAATGAGGCCCCCAGAGGATGCAGATAGTGTGTCTGACATGTACAGAATGAGGCCCCCAGAGGATGCAGATAGTGTGTGTGACATGTACAGAATGAGGCCCCCAGAGGATGCAGATAGTGTGTGTGACATGTACAGAATGAGGCCCCCAGAGGATGCAGATAGTGTGTGTGACATGTACAGAATGAGGCCCCCAGAGGATGCAGATAGTGTGTCTGACATGTACAGAATGAGGCTCCCAGAGGATGACATGTACAGAATGAGGCCCCCAGAGGATGCAGATAGTGTGTCTGACATGTACAGAATGAGGCCCCAGAGGATGCAGATAGTGTGTCTGACATGTACAGAATGAGGCCCCCAGAGGATGCAGATAGTGTGTGTGACATGTACAGAATGAGGCCCCCAGAGGATGCAGATAGTGTGTGTGACATGTACAGAATGAGGCCCCCAGAGGATGCAGATAGTGTGTCTGACATGTACAGAATGAGGCTCCCAGAGGATGACATGTACAGAATGAGGCCCCCAGAGGATGCAGATAGTGTGTCTGACATGTACAGAATGAGGCCCCAGAGGATGCAGATAGTGTGTCTGACATGTACAGAATGAGGCCCCCAGAGGATGCAGATGTGTCTGACATGTACAGAATGAGGCCCCCAGAGGATGCAGATAGTGTGTCTGACATGTACAGAATGAGGCCCCCAGAGGATGCAGATGTGTCTGACATGTACAGAATGAGGCCCCCAGAGGATGCAGATAGTGTGTCTGACATGTACAGAATGAGGCCCCCAGAGGATGCAGATAGTGTGTGTGACATGTACAGAATGAGGCCCCCAGAGGATGCAGATAGTGTGTGTGACATGTACAGAATGAGGCCCCCAGAGGATGCAGATAGTGTGTGTGACATGTACAGAATGAGGCCCCCAGAGGATGCAGATAGTGTGTCTGACATGTACAGAATGAGGCTCCCAGAGGATGACATGTACAGAATGAGGCCCCCAGAGGATGCAGATAGTGTGTCTGACATGTACAGAATGAGGCCCCAGAGGATGCAGATAGTGTGTCTGACATGTACAGAATGAGGCCCCCAGAGGATGCAGATGTGTCTGACATGTACAGAATGAGGCCCCCAGAGGATGCAGATAGTGTGTCTGACATGTACAGAATGAGGCCCCCAGAGGATGCAGATGTGTCTGACATGTACAGAATGAGGCCCCCAGAGGATGCAGATAGTGTGTCTGACATGTACAGAATGAGGCCCCCAGAGGATGCAGATAGTGTGTGTGACATGTACAGAATGAGGCCCCCAGAGGATGCAGATAGTGTATGTGACATGTACAGAATGAGGCCCCCAGAGGATGCAGATAGTGTGTGTGACATGTACAGAATGAGGCCCCCAGAGGATGCAGATAGTGTGTGTGACATGTACAGAATGAGGCCCCCAGAGGATGCAGATAGTGTGTCTGACATGTACAGAATGAGGCCACCAGAGGATGCAGATAGTGTGTGTGACATGTACAGAATGAGGCCCCCAGAGGATGCAGATAGTGTGTGTGACATGTACAGAATGAGGCCCCCAGAGGATGCAGATAGTGTGTCTGACATGTACAGAATGAGGCTCCCAGAGGATGCAGATAGTGTGTCTGACATGTACAGAATGAGGCCCCCCAGATGATGCAGATAGTGTGTCTGACATGTACAGAATGAGGCCCCCAGAGGATGCAGATAGTGTGTGTGACATGTACAGAATGAGGCCCCCCAGAGGATGCAGATAGTGTGTCTGACATGTACAGAATGAGGCCCCCAGAGGATGCAGATAGTGTGTGTGACATGTACAGAATGAGGCCCCCAGAGGATGCAGATAGTGTGTCTGACATGTACAGAATGAGGCCCCCAGAGGATGCAGATAGTGTGTGTGACATGTACAGAATGAGGCCCCCAGAGGATGCAGATAGTGTGTCTGACATGTACAGAATGAGGCTCCCAGAGGATGCAGATAGTGTGTCTGACATGTACAGAATGAGGCCCCCCAGAGGATGCAGATAGTGTGTCTGACATGTACAGAATGAGGCCCCCAGAGGATGCAGATAGTGTGTCTGACATGTACAGAATGAGGCCCCCAGAGGATGCAGATAGTGTGTCTGACATGTACAGAATGAGGCCCACAGAGGATGCAGATGTGTCTGACATGTACAGAATGAGGCCCCCAGAGGATGACATGTACAGAATGAGGTCCCCAGAGGATGCAGATAGTGTGTCTGACATGTACAGAATGAGGCCCCCAGAGGATGCAGATAGTGTGTCTGACATGTACAGAATGAGGCCCCCAGAGGATGCAGATAGTGTGTGTGACATGTACAGAATGAGGCCCCCAGAGGATGCAGATAGTGTGTCTGACATGTACAGAATGAGGCCCCCAGAGGATGCAGATGTGTCTGACATGTACAGAATGAGGCCCCCAGAGGATGCAGATAGTGTGTCTGACATGTACAGAATGAGGCCCCCAGAGGATGCAGATAGTGTGTGTGACATGTACAGAATGAGGCCCCCAGAGGATGCAGATGTGTCTGACATGTACAGAATGAGGTCCCCAGAGGATGCAGATAGTGTGTCTGACATGCACAGAATGAGGCCCCCAGAGGATGCAGATAGTGTGTCTGACATGTACAGAATGAGGCCCCCAGAGGATGCAGATAGTGTGTCTGACATGTACAGAATGAGGCCCCCAGAGGATGCAGATAGTGTGTGTGACATGTACAGAATGAGGCCCCCAGAGGATGCAGATGTGTCTGACATGTACAGAATGAGGCCCCCAGAGGATGCAGATAGTGTGTGTGACATGTGCAGAATGAGGCCCCCAGAGGATGCAGATAGTGTGTCTGACATGTACAGAATGAGGCCCCCAGAGGATGCAGATAGTGTGTCTGACATGTACAGAATGAGGCCCCCAGAGGATGCAGATAGTGTGTCTGACATGTACAGAATGAGGTCCCCAGAGGATGCAGATAGTGTGTCTGACATGTACAGAATGAGGCCCCCAGAGGATGCAGATGTGTCTGACATGTACAGAATGAGGCCCCCAGAGGATGCAGATAGTGTGTCTGACATGTACAGAATGAGGTCCCCAGAGGATGCAGATAGTGTGTGTGACATGTACAGAATGAGGCCCCCAGAGGATGCAGATGTGTCTGACATGTACAGAATGAGGCCCCCAGAGGATGCAGATAGTGTGTCTGACATGTACAGAATGAGGCCCCCAGAGGATGCAGATGTGTCTGACATGTACAGAATGAGGCCCCCAGAGGATGCAGATAGTGTGTGTGACATGTACAGAATGAGGCCCCCAGAGGATGCAGATAGTGTGTGTGACATGTACAGAATGAGGCCCCCAGAGGATGCAGATAGTGTGTGTGACATGTACAGAATGAGGCCCCCAGAGGATGCAGATAGTGTGTGTGACATGTACAGAATGAGGCCCCCAGAGGATGCAGATAGTGTGTGTGACATGTACAGAATGAGGCCCCCAGAGGATGCAGATAGTGTGTCTGACATGTACAGAATGAGGCTCCCAGAGGATGACATGTACAGAATGAGGCCCCCAGAGGATGCAGATAGTGTGTCTGACATGTACAGAATGAGGCCCCAGAGGATGCAGATAGTGTGTCTGACATGTACAGAATGAGGCCCCCAGAGGATGCAGATGTGTCTGACATGTACAGAATGAGGCCCCCAGAGGATGCAGATAGTGTGTCTGACATGTACAGAATGAGGCCCCCAGAGGATGCAGATGTGTCTGACATGTACAGAATGAGGCCCCCAGAGGATGCAGATAGTGTGTCTGACATGTACAGAATGAGGCCCCCAGAGGATGCAGATAGTGTGTGTGACATGTACAGAATGAGGCCCCCAGAGGATGCAGATAGTGTATGTGACATGTACAGAATGAGGCCCCCAGAGGATGCAGATAGTGTGTGTGACATGTACAGAATGAGGCCCCCAGAGGATGCAGATAGTGTGTGTGACATGTACAGAATGAGGCCCCCAGAGGATGCAGATAGTGTGTCTGACATGTACAGAATGAGGCCACCAGAGGATGCAGATAGTGTGTGTGACATGTACAGAATGAGGCCCCCAGAGGATGCAGATAGTGTGTGTGACATGTACAGAATGAGGCCCCCAGAGGATGCAGATAGTGTGTCTGACATGTACAGAATGAGGCTCCCAGAGGATGCAGATAGTGTGTCTGACATGTACAGAATGAGGCCCCCCAGATGATGCAGATAGTGTGTCTGACATGTACAGAATGAGGCCCCCAGAGGATGCAGATAGTGTGTGTGACATGTACAGAATGAGGCCCCCCAGAGGATGCAGATAGTGTGTCTGACATGTACAGAATGAGGCCCCCAGAGGATGCAGATAGTGTGTGTGACATGTACAGAATGAGGCCCCCAGAGGATGCAGATAGTGTGTCTGACATGTACAGAATGAGGCCCCCAGAGGATGCAGATAGTGTGTGTGACATGTACAGAATGAGGCCCCCAGAGGATGCAGATAGTGTGTCTGACATGTACAGAATGAGGCTCCCAGAGGATGCAGATAGTGTGTCTGACATGTACAGAATGAGGCCCCCCAGAGGATGCAGATAGTGTGTCTGACATGTACAGAATGAGGCCCCCAGAGGATGCAGATAGTGTGTCTGACATGTACAGAATGAGGCCCCCAGAGGATGCAGATAGTGTGTCTGACATGTACAGAATGAGGCCCACAGAGGATGCAGATGTGTCTGACATGTACAGAATGAGGCCCCCAGAGGATGACATGTACAGAATGAGGTCCCCAGAGGATGCAGATAGTGTGTCTGACATGTACAGAATGAGGCCCCCAGAGGATGCAGATAGTGTGTCTGACATGTACAGAATGAGGCCCCCAGAGGATGCAGATGTGTCTGACATGTACAGAATGAGGCCCCCAGAGGATGCAGATAGTGTGTCTGACATGTACAGAATGAGGCCCCCAGAGGATGCAGATAGTGTGTGTGACATGTACAGAATGAGGCCCCCAGAGGATGCAGATAGTGTGTCTGACATGTACAGAATGAGGCCCCCAGAGGATGCAGATGTGTCTGACATGTACAGAATGAGGCCCCCAGAGGATGCAGATAGTGTGTCTGACATGTACAGAATGAGGCCCCCAGAGGATGCAGATAGTGTGTCTGACATGTACAGAATGAGGCCCCCAGAGGATGCAGATAGTGTGTGTGACATGTACAGAATGAGGCCCCCAGAGGATGACATGTACAGAATGAGGCCCCCAGAGGATGCAGATAGTGTGTGTGACATGTACAGAATGAGGTCCCCAGAGGATGCAGATAGTGTGTCTGACATGTACAGAATGAGGCCCCCAGAGGATGCAGATAGTGTGTCTTGACATGTACAGAATGAGGCCCCCAGAGGATTCAGATAGTGTGTGTGACATGTACAGAATGAGGCCCCCAGAGGATGACATGTACAGAATGAGGCCCCCAGAGGATGCAGATAGTGTGTGTGACATGTACAGAATGAGGTCCCCAGAGGATGTCTGACATGTACAGAATGAGGCCCCCAGAGGATGCAGATAGTGTGTGTGACATGTACAGAATGAGGCCCCCAGAGGATGCAGATAGTGTGTGACATGTACAGAATGAGGCCCCCAGAGGATGCAGATAGTATGTCTGACATGTACAGAATGAGGCCCCCAGAGGATGCAGATAGTGTGTCTGACATGTACAGAATGAGGCCCCCAGAGGATGCAGATAGTGTGTGTGACATGTACAGAATGAGGCCCCCAGAGGATACAGATAGTGTGTGTGACATGTACAGAATGAGGCCCCCAGAGGATGCAGATAGTGTGTCTGACATGTACAGAATGAGGCCCCCAGAGGAAGCAGATAGTGTGTCTGACATGTACAGAATGAGGCCCCCAGAGGATGCAGTCTGACATGTACAGAATGAGGCCCCCAGAGGATGCAGATAGTGTGTCTGACATGTACAGAATGAGGCCCCCAGAGGATGCAGATAGTGTGTCTGACATGTACAGAATGAGGCCCCCAGAGGATGCAGATAGTGCTGCTACAATGCATAGTGGGCCATCATCACCGAATTCACTATCTGGAAACCTGATAGGTCGCCTCGCATATATAAGAGAATGCATTGGCCTAACAATTTTTTACAATTTTAATAATTATTTCTTGTATTCTTTAACAATTTTATAATTTCACCCATACAGAGCCCCAGACAAACATGAGCAGACGACACTCTTCTATATGCTTCTATATATGTGTGGGGCTCCCTGCAGGGTAATGGATGTTTTTTATTTTATGCCCTAAAAATTGTAAGAAACATTTATTTTAAAAAAATGATAAAAAATTGTTAGGCCAATGCATTCTCTTATATATGCGAGGCGACCTATGGTCGACTCGCATATATAAGAGAATACATTGGCACAGGGTAAAAAAATCCTGACTTACGACTGCTTGGCTTCATTTTCTAGGAAGTACTATAATCTCAAAATAACATTGTTTTAGTTACTTTTTCCAAGTCATATTTTTAACAAATATCAAAAAACCATATAACTAATTTGTATTCTTCTGCTCTCCGGTTTACCCACAGTGCTAATTCGCTTTCGTGGTCTGTAAATGTATGGGCATCATCGAAGAAACAAAATGATGGACAATGGCTCTTTTTTATGCAATGGATAAATACAATATGTAGCTATTCTGTCGCTGTAATATTTTTGTCCGCTTGGGGGATTTGGCATCTATTGGACCTGGCATAGCCTCTCCCGTTAGATGCTGAAATCCCACTCATGGACATTAACAGTTTAAAAGACGGCACTAGCTACATATTCTGAATACATGTGCTCTCCCTAATTGCATGTTCAAGATACAAACATGTTAAAATATACCTCAGTGTGTCGAACAATGAATGTTTATTGTTTTTAATAGCTCAGTCATTACCTGGACATCATAGAGGGTCAGATCGCAAAGCAGATTTCGCAGAAATCTGGGGCATTCTTCCATGCTATGACATCTCATGATGAACTTCAGGATTACCTCAAGAAAACATTGCAGGCCGTCAAACATCTCAGGTATGTGTATCATTTACCACAAATACTCAACACAGGCCATCAGACATCTCATGTATCTGTCTCAATTGTAATATACCCCGCTGTACAAAACAAGTGTCCACTGCCACCACGGTGTACTTGCCGTTCGGCCGCGGTGTCAGAGTTTTTAACCACGGTTGAGCACCGCGGCCGAACGGCAAGTACACCGCGGTCGAGCGGCAAGTACACCGGGGTTAGATGTCTGGTTTATATCGTCTTTTTTTCAATATAAAACAAGTATTTTATGTAGTAATATATGAAGGTTAGTATTTTTAATTAAAGAAAATATAATAATATAATTGCCCGTACATAATCTCGACTTCGTGGTCATTATGACTAACCACATTATCAATGAACCCAATGTTTCAACCATAACGCAGATTTTATTGGAACTATGTTGGCAATTATAAAAAATAATTCTTGCATCTCGTGCTATCAGATCGGCATCAACTGTCACTCATCAAGGATTAGGTTGAGAGATTTTATTCTCTGCTCCAATTGGTTGGCTGGTGGGAGGAGCTTACCGAACTGCGATCGCCAGAAACTGGAAATGTGCTATTTTGACGATTTTTTTCTATAATTCCATGCATGGTGTCCATGAGGATAAGCTGAATAAAGGATTACACAAACAACAAATACTTTTGGCTGGTGGTAACGATAATTGTGTGTTAAAAACTTGTGTATAAGGCCAAAATGAATAATGCACGCATTTCCGGCAACGGACAACCCAAAATTAGGGGCGGTCGGTAAGGTTTTCATTTTACTTAATTTTTATACGCCCTTTTTGTAAAAAGGTCGTATTGTGTAATCAGTCTGTCCATCCGTCTGTCGTACCGTCTGTCGAGCCGTCCGTCTAGCCGTCCGTCCGTTAACATTTTTGGTTTCCGATCGATAACTCCAGTTTGGATTATTTGATCTGAACCAAAGTTGGTATGTGTATTTCCCAGCTAAAGATACAGGCCAAGTTCGAAATATGGGTCCGTCCAATTATTTTTACATGAGTTACGGCCCTTTTTCAACTTAGAATTTGACCGTCTGTTAATATTTTTGGTTTCCGACCGATAACTCCAGTTTGGATTATTTGATCTGAACCAAAGTTGGTATGTGTATTTCCCAGCTAAAACTACAGGCCAAGTTCGAAATATGGGTTTCGTCCAATTATTTTTACATGAGTTACGGCCCTTTTTCGACTTAGAGTTTGACCATCTGTTAACATTTTTGGTTTCCGACCGTTAACTCCAGTTTGGATTATTTGATCTGAACCAAAGTTGGTATGTGTATTTCCCAGCTAACGATACAGGCCAAGTTCGAATATGGGTTCCGTCCAGTTATTTTAATGTGAGTTACAGCCCTTTTTCGACTTAGAATTTGACCAATTTCATAACATTTCGGTTTATGACCGATAACTCCAGTTTTGATTATTTGATCTGAACCAAAGCTGGTATGTGTATTTCCCGGCTAAAACTACAGGCCAAGTTCGAATATAGGTTCTGTCTAATTATTTTCACATGAGTTACAGCCATTTTTTTACCGCATTTTGGCATTGAAATTAAGGGTATATCAGATATTCTTCAAATGTAAGCCCAAAGTATTATTTTATTTTGCGATAGTACAATTCGAAATAGCTAAAGGGCGTATTTTGCCACGCCCTAGCGATGCTCTTGTTCTGTTTTATTATGCATTAAGCAATTGAAATCTGAATCGGAGAACCAGTCCATGTGCTTGCGTTTTGAAATCCATACAGTACTGTTACGTACATTGCCACAAAAAAAGTGAATAAAAACCATGATTGGGAACTTGTAAATCACGGTTATTTTTACGCTCATCTGTATCTCTCCAATTTCCAGGTGCACGTAAATCACGTCAGCATTATTCAGAAATTGGGACTTGGGGACTCTGTAGCAATCGACATGGTTTGCTATATCGTAACTGTTGTTTGAGTGAGCATGAGTACATGTCACTTTCTCCGCGATATTCCCTTTCAAGTTTTATCAAAGGTCCTCTGGCATGCTGTCGCGGCTTTGTCATTAACTATTGAAAATATTTGAACATAAATACTTAGGTACATGAAATCTTCGCGGGCGAAAATACCTTATACCATGCAGAAACGCTCTTTATTTTTCATTCTGAAGAAAATTCTGGCCCCAATTTTTAGACAATCAATGATCGGGATTAAATTCCAAATTTAATCCCGATGGGTGGATGTAGTCAGTGTAATTTCAAACCAAATAATATTTTAAATTAGTCGTAAAAAATGAATTTGAACAAGAGAAAACAGAACATCACATTAAAATATTGTGAACGGCAAGTACAACACGGTCGAGCGGCAAGTACACCGGGGTTAGATGTCTGGTTTATATCGTCTTTTTTTCAATATAAAACAAGTATTTTATGTAGTAATATATATGAAGGTTAGTATTTTTAATTAAAGAAAATATAATAATATAATTGCCCGTACATAATCTCGACTTCGTGGTCATTATGACTAACCACATTATCAATGAACCCAATGTTTCAACCATAACGCAGATTTTATTGGAACTATGTTGGCAATTATAAAAAATAATTCTTGCATCTCGTGCTATCAGATCGGCATCAACTGTCACTCATCAAGGATTAGGTTGCTAGATTTTATTCTCTGCTCCAATTGGTTGGCTGGTGGGAGGAGCTTACCGAACTGCGATCGCCAGAAACTGGAAATGTGCTATTTTGACGATTTTTTTCTATAATTCCATGCATGGTGTGCATGAGGATAAGCTGAATAAAGGATTACACAAACAAATACTTTTGGCTGGTGGTAACGATAATTGTGTGTTAAAAACTTGTGTATAAGGCCAAAATGAATAATGCACGCATTTCCGGCAACGGACAACCCAAAATTAGGGGCGGTCGGTAAGGTTTTCATTTTACTTAATTTTTATACGCCCTTTTTGAAAAAAGGTCGTATTGTGTAATCAGTCTGTCCATCCGTCTGTCGTACCGTCTGTCGAGCCATCCGTCTAGCCGTCCGTCCGTTAACATGTTTGGTTTTCGATCGATAACTCCAGTTTGGATTATTTGATCTGAACCAAAGTTGGTATGTGTATTTCCCAGCTAAAGATACAGGCCAAGTTCGAAATATGGGTCCGTCCAATTATTTTTACATGAGTTACAGCCCTTTTTCAACTTAGAATTTGACCGTCTGTTAATATTTTTGGTTTCCAACCGATAACTCCAGTTTGGATTATTTGATCTGAACCAAAGTTGGTATGTGTATTTCCCAGCTAAAACTACAGGCCAAGTTCAAAATATGGGTTTCGTCCAATTATTTTTACATGAGTTACGGCCCTTTTTCGACTTAGAATTTGACCATCTGTTAACATTTTTGGTTTCCGATCGATAACTCCAGTTTGGATTATTTGATCTGAACCAAAGTTGGTATGTGTATTTCCCAGCTAACGATACAGGCCAAGTTCGAATATGGGTTCCGTCCAGTTATTTTAATGTGAGTTACAGCCCTTTTTCGACTTAGAATTTGACCAATTTCATAACATTTCGGTTTATGACCGATAACTCCAGTTTTGATTATTTGATCTGAACCAAAGCTGGTATGTGTATTTCCCGGCTAAAACTACAGGCCAAGTTCGAATATAGGTTCTGTCTAATTATTTTCACATGAGTTACAGCCATTTTTTTACCGCATTTTGGCATTGAAATTAAGGGTATATCAGATATTCTTCAAATGTAAGCCCAAAGTATTATTTTATTTTGCGATAGTACAATTCGAAATAGCTAAAGGGCGTATTTTGCCACGCCCTAGCGATGCTCTTGTTCTGTTTTATTATGCATTAAGCAATTGAAATCTGAATCGGAGAACCAGTCCACGTGCTTGCGTTTTGAAATCCATACAGTACTGTTACGTACATTGCCACAAAAAAAGTGAATAAAAACCATGATTGGGAACTTGTAAATCACGGTTATTTTTACGCTCATCTGTATCTCTCCAATTTCCAGGTGCACGTAAATCACGTCAGCATTATTCAGAAATTGGGACTCGGGGACTCTGTAGCAATCGACATGGTTTGCTATATCGTAACTGTTGTTTGAGTGAGCATGAGTACATGTCACTTTCTCCGCGATATTCCCTTTCAAGTTTTATCAAAGGTCCTCTGGCATGCTGTCGCGGCTTTGTCATTAACTATTGAAAATATTTGAACATAAATACTTAGGTACATGATATCTTCGCGGGCGAAAATACCTTATACCATGCAGAAACGCTCTTTATTTTTCATTCTGAAGAAAATTCTGGCCCCAATTTTTAGACAATCAATGATCGGGATTAAATTCCAAATTTAATCCCGATGGGTGGATGTAGTCAGTGTAATTTCAAACCAAATAATATTTTAAATTAGTCGTAAAAAATGAATTTGAACAAGAGAAAACAGAACATCACATTAAAATATTTAAACATGGACAAACAAACAGTTCAAATGAGTATGCGACAACAAACCATAATCCTTATTTTATAATCAGTTTTAAATGACAGGCTCTTAAATGGCAGGCTGATGGGTCAATTCTCCAACGATGAAACTGTCACATGTGCACGGGCATTCCAATGCTACTTCTCAAATAGACATGTGCTATCAAATCTATATGGAGCTTGTTGTCAGTATCATCACACATCCGTGACACCTAATAATAACATGGGGGACCTCTTCTAATCAGGATGGATTATGACACCTTATTTTTTATAACAGTATATAAGGACGTTGACTACTTATAAGATTATCACACCTTGTCACCAGACGGATTAGATCTCAAACAATAGATCGGCTGGCTGACGGTATTTAATCAATGGGCTCAATCAAACCACATTTATAATTCCCTCTTTGTGTTTTTTCAACATCGTACACCGCGGCCGAACGGCAAGTACACTGCGGCCGAACGGCAAGTACACCATGGCCCAACTGCAGTTAGCCGGTAGAGCCGGGGTGTAGTTGCAGTTCGGCTGCGGTGGCAATGCAAACCGCACCGCGATTAAGTAGACACTTGTTTTGTCCAGCGGGGTTAATTGGTCTGAAACTGATTGGTCAGTATTCCATGTTCTCATGGATATTTCGACGTTTTTATATGGTACAATTCTATCATGTACCACGAAACAAAAATTGTGATACAATCATTGCAATCATGCAACCATCTCAAACTTTCAGAACTCTCATAATTTTTAACCAAAGACGAATTGGTTAAAAGTACTCAATCCGATTCGATGGTCTCCATATCACCAGATTCCAACAACAACATTTTTTAAATGCCGCTTCAGTTATCAATATTGATTAATTGCCCAAAAATAATGTCAACCACAGTCAACTATAGTATAAAATAGAGATTAATATTATTCACCATAAGGTGGCTGACCTGTTCATGCCCTCCGGATATTTGGTCCTTAGTTGGAAAATCCAGTTTTGTATTGTTCTCGATGTCTGAGTCAGTGTGTGAGGCTTGTGACACGATATGAGAGGTAGTTGTGTTTACTGACTAGCTTTTGTGAGCATTTGATATATCCCTAATGTGTTGATGGATTCTTGATGCAAGAGTTTAAAAATATAGTTGGTGGGGGTTTATTTTTTTATAAACTGTTTGTGGAGTGCTAATGTCAAGTGTTTGATGTTTATGTCCTGTCGGGTTTCTGAGGGGTGTACCACTAAGTTATTGTCCAGTATTTGGGAGTTGTATACTGGCCAGGGCTTTGGCAATGTTGAGTATATTGGTTAGATTGGTGTGCTTGTGCTTGGTGCATCAGTACTGTGACGTATTATACATCTTTTGGACTTTAGAGGGTGTTTGCGTGGTAGGGTATCTTTGTTCAGTCTGAGTTCAGTGACTGAAATGAAGTAGGGGATGTTGACCTTTTCCTTTTTTAGTGATTCTAGTCTGACCATATTCCTCTGTCTTAGCTCCAATTTGAGTCTTGTTAGGAGTGTGCCTATTGCTTCTTCTGCCTCGTTTCTTTCAGTTAGTGAGAATGAGGCATTATGTTCAGTGCTTTTGGCAATGAAATCTCATTTGTTTTGGTCAAGTCGGGATTGTGTGAGGTCTTTGTTGATTTGTATAATGTTGAGTGAAGCTTCAAGGAGTGTCTCTTTTTATGTTTACCCATACCATGTATGGTAAACATAGTGTCGTTGTCCGGATTGACCACTCGTCGTTCGTCCGTCCGTCTGTCCGTCCGTCTGTCCGTCCGTCTGTCCGTCCGTAGACACTTTACGTGTAATGCGATAACTCAAACATTTTTTACCTGATCAAAACCAAATTTTGTATATGGGGTTTTCAGCCCAAAATACAGATCGAGTTCGAATATGGGTTTGATCCAACTTTTTTGTACAGAGTTGTGGCCCTTTTTCGACTTAGAATTCACGCATTCTGCCATAACTCAAACATTTTTTATCTGATCGGAACCAAATTTGGTATGTGAGTTTCTCGGCCCAAAATACAGATCGAGTTCGAATATGGGTTTGATCCGATTAATTTTAAAGGAGTTATGACCCTTTTTCGAAAAAAAAATGAAAAATTGAATCGATTTTTTTTTAAATTTATTTTTAACTTTTATAATAATAATAAAAAAAATGTCATTGACATTGTCATTTGTTTTCATTTAGATATTGATGATTATGATAAAAAGATTTCCAATGTGTCCCTTTAATTTTTTTAAATAAGTTAAAAAAAATTGAAAAACTAACACCATTATAACTCTGCCAAGGGTACCCCGAATCACCACACCAAATTTGATTAAATCGGTCCAAAATCTTGTGTTATGTACTGGTAAATCTGTTTGGAGCAACATTAAATCCAATTCACCAATTGCCTTTGGACTTATGCCAATGTGCAAATAATCTGATACATAAGGCTATGGCATCTAATTTAAAATAAAGATTCAACAATAAACATCACATGCTATTAACAGTAGACATGGACATCTGTGCTGCTATATAATTGATATTAATGGGTCAGTGGTGAGGTTGCTTATCTGTATACTAGGACACATTATTATTGTAAACTTAAATTGGACTCTCTTAACCCAAGTATTCCATGTCCAGGTCACACCTACACATTTAACCCATGGGCTTGCTGGCTGTGGTGGTTTAGCATTACAGATTCTGTACCAGTGCATTCTCTTATATAAATGCCAGTGACCCATAAATTCCAATAATTTGTGTTATGTACATTTGTCTATAATAGTACATAACAGTATACTCTATAATTGAACACCAAAACTCTCATTTATCCGATCATATTAAATTTTTATCGCCAAGGGATGGGTTAACATCTGCCGATCGTGATCGGCCTCTCGTTGTCTTTGTGCGTGTGGCTCCTGTGTGCAGATATTAGTTGATTGGATACTAACTCGTTAACTAAGAGGTATGAGTTGTTCGGTCAAGCAGCGGTTAAGAAATTCTATGTGTTGTTCCGCTTTGACGATTTTAATTCGGACATTTCTCGTGGCCTTCACGTGTGGAGTTTTATCGTGTTTTTTGGCGGGATGTGATAGGACACGCCTTCGTTTGGCGTTCCTATTATCCGTGTTCGAGTTTGGTTCACCTGTGTCGGGTTCCTCGACTTAAATCAAATATTTTTTACCCCCTGAAGCCAAAGAAATAGTAATTTGGGAGCGTTAATTCACATTATTAATCTTTAAAATCTTTCTGTATGCTGTAGAAAGATACATGGAATGGCTAACTACAAATGCTTATTATTGTTTAGAGCTTAGAGAGCCAGCCTTCAAATAGTGTGTCTATCATTTGCAATTTAGTGACGCTACCCCACACAGCAGGCTAGCATTCACTAAATTCATCTCTGGGGACCTCATTCTGCTCAGGCCTCATCTTCTGGGAAGTGTCTATAGTATCAGGTTAACATTGCTTTTAGTTACTTTTTCCCTTCTGTTCAGTTTCTATTTCACCTAATTTGCAGAAGATAAAATGCATAATCGAGGTGACCATTGCCAACTTCAACTGGGGAACTTCAATCTGATTCTAGATCTTGCATAGCAGTTGAGGCCTCAGCGGAATGATGTTCCTAGAGAGTGAATTTGGTGATGCTAGCGCGCCGTATGGGATAGTGTCACTAAATTCACCCTCTGGAGACCTCATTCTGCAAACGACAGACACACTGTTTCCTGGCTTGGCCAGTAATGTATGACATCCATTCCAAACTTGACTGATTATAAAAGTTTAATGTTTAACCCACAGGGAGCCTCACACAGATGGAAGCCTGCACTATTGAGTGTTGTCTGCTTCAGTCTATGTGGGGCTCTCTATGGGTTAAATGATGGACACACTATTTCAAGGTTTGGTTGCCATCTAAAAGTGACATCGTTTTCATTGTTACAGTTAGAAGAGACAAGTTTTCTGGTGGAATATTATACCACAAAAACTGGACTAATTTAGTGAATTTCTGAAACCAAAATCTGCTTTTTGGTCACTATAATTTCAACAAAACCAGTTGAATAGCAAATGTAATAAATACCTGCCACATTGGCATGTGTAGTCAAATTTGATGACAGAAACTGATTGTAGGACTCCGCTTTCTATCAGTTTCTTTGTGGTCAAATTCTAATATACACACCATGAATGTATTACTTAACCATTCCATGACTGGAGCTTCCTGAAATTTTTTCGAAAACCCTGTGTCAATGCATTCTCCTATTAAATGCGAGTCTCCCGCAGGGAGCCTCACATATACATGTATAAGAGCATATATTGGCCTAACAATATTTACCTTGACCTTGTAAGCCAGTGCATTCTCTTATATATGTGAGGCTCCCTGAGGCTCCCTATGGGAGACTCGCATATATACCGGTAAGTGAATGCACTGGCACAGGGATCTTTAATGCTGCACCAGAGCAGCTCTGGTCATGAAAGGGATAATTACCAACAATTTCTCAACAAGCTAATATAGATAGAGAGAATAATTATCTGTTGTTACCCAACCAGGCCAAACCTTGATTTAGTGTTTCTTATATTTGCAGAATGAGTTCCCCAAAGGATGAATTTAGGGATGCTATCCCATATGGTGGGCTAACATCACCAATTCACCCTCTGTGAACCTCATTCTGCTTAGACTTCAACTGCTATGGGACACCTAGGATCAGATTGAAGTTCCCCAGTGGAAGAAACTGAACAGAAGGGAAAAAGTAACTAAAGACAATATCGATTTGAGACTATGAATACTTCCCAGAAGATGAGTCCTAAGCAGAATATGGTTTCCATAGGGTGAATTTGGTGATCCAAGCCTGCTATGTGGACCAGGCCATCTTTGAATCACAACCCTTGTTCACCCAAGTGATGAAACCCTAATGTTACCCACTATTCACCATACAGTGTTTAGTTATATTCATTTCAATTTCAGAGATAAGATCCATGATTTGGATCAAATTCTTGTGAAGGGGTCCCTAAAGATTATGAAGCTGTCAAAATCAAGACAAAACTACATACAGCTGCATAACAAGGTAATATTATATGATTAGGGTTCAAAATCAAGACAAAACTACATACAGCTGCATAACAAGGTAATATTATATGATTAGGATTCAAAATCAAGACAAAACTACATACAGCTGCATAACAAGGTAATATTATATGATTAGGATTCAAAATCAAGACAAAACTACATACAGCTGCATAACAAGGTAATATTATATGATTAGGATTCAAAATCAAGACAAAACTACATACAGCTGCATAACAAGGTAATATTATATGATTAGGATTCAAAATCAAGACAAAACTACATACAGCTGCATAACAAGGTAATATTATATGATTAGGATTCAAAATCAAGACAAAACTACATACAGCTGCATAACAAGGTAATATTATATGATTAGGATTCAAAATCAAGACAAAACTACATACAGCTGCATAACAAGGTAATATTATATGATTAGGGTTCAAAATCAAGACAAAACTACATACAGCTGCATAACAAGGTAATATTATATGATTAGGATTCAAAATCAAGACAAAACTACATACAGCTGCATAACAAGGTAATATTATATGATTAGGATTCAAAATCAAGACAAAACTACATACAGCTGCATAACAAGGTAATATTATATGATTAGGGTTCAAAATCAAGACAAAACTACATACAGCTGCATAACAAGGTAATATTATATGATTAGGATTCAAAATCAAGACAAAACTACATACAGCTGCATAACAAGGTAATATTATATGATTAGGATTCAAAATCAAGACAAAACTACATACAGCTGCATAACAAGGTAATATTATATGATTAGGATTCAAAATCAAGACAAAACTACATACAGCTGCATAACAAGGTATTATTATATGATTAGGATTCAAAATCAAGACAAAACTACATACAGCTGCATAACAAGGTAATATTATATGATTAGGATTCAAAATCAAGACAAAACTACATACAGCTGCATAACAAGGTAATATTATATGATTAGGATTCAAAATCAAGACAAAACTACATACAGCTGCATAACAAGGTAATATTATATGATTAGGATTCAAAATCAAGACAAAACTACATACAGCTGCATAACAAGGTAATATTATATGATTAGGATTCAAAATCAAGACAAAACTACATACAGCTGCATAACAAGGTAATATTATATGATTAGGATTCAAAATCAAGACAAAACTACATACAGCTGCATAACAAGGTAATATTATATGATTAGGATTCAAAATCAAGACAAAACTACATACAGCTGCATAACAAGGTAATATTATATGATTAGGATTCAAAATCAAGACAAAACTACATACAGCTGCATAACAAGGTAATATTATATGATTAGGATTAAAAAATCAAGACAAAACTACATACAGCTGCATAACAAGGTAATATTATATGATTAGGATTCAAAAATCAAGACAAAACTACATACAGCTGCATAACAAGGTAATATTATATGATTAGGATTCAAAATCAAGACAAAACTACATACAGCTGCATAACAAGGTAATATTATATGATTAGGATTCAAAATCAAGACAAAACTACATACAGCTGCATAACAAGGTAATATTATATGATTAGGATTCAAAATCAAGACAAAACTACATACAGCTGCATAACAAGGTAATATTATATGATTAGGATTCAAAATCAAGACAAAACTACATACAGCTGCATAACAAGGTAATATTATATGATTAGGATTCAAAATCAAGACAAAACTACATACAGCTGCATAACAAGGTAATATTATATGATTAGGATTCAAAATCAAGACAAAACTACATACAGCTGCATAACAAGGTAATATTATATGATTAGGGTTCAAAATCAAGACAAAACTACATACAGCTGCATAACAAGGTAATATTATATGATTAGGATTCAAAAATCAAGACAAAACTACATACAGCTGCATAACAAGGTAATATTATATGATTAGGATTCAAAATCAAGACAAAACTACATACAGCTGCATAACAAGGTAATATTATATGATTAGGATTCAAAATCAAGACAAAACTACATACAGCTGCATAACAAGGTAATATTATATGATTAGGATTCAAAATCAAGACAAAACTACATACAGCTGCATAACAAGGTAATATTATATGATTAGGATTCAAAATCAAGACAAAACTACATACAGCTGCATAACAAGGTAATATTATATGATTAGGATTCAAAATCTACTTATGATACCCCCCCCCCCCCCCACAAAACTACATACAGCTGCATAACAAGGTAATATTATATGATTAGGATTCAAAATCAAGACAAAACTACATACAGCTGCATAACAAGGTAATATTATATGATTAGGATTCAAAATCAAGACAAAACTACATACAGCTGCATAACAAGGTAATATTATATGATTAGGATTCAAAATCAAGACAAAACTACATACAGCTGCATAACAAGGTAATATTATATGATTAGGATTCAAAATCAAGACAAAACTACATACAGCTGCATAACAAGGTAATATTATATGATTAGGATTCAAAATCAAGACAAAACTACATACAGCTGCATAACAAGGTAATATTATATGATTAGGATTCAAAATCAAGACAAAACTACATACAGCTGCATAACAAGGTAATATTATATGATTAGGATTCAAAATCAAGACAAAACTACATACAGCTGCATAACAAGGTAATATTATATGATTAGGATTCAAAATCAAGACAAAACTACATACAGCTGCATAACAAGGTAATATTATATGATTAGGATTCAAAATCAAGACAAAACTACATACAGCTGCATAACAAGGTAATATTATATGATTAGGATTCAAAATCAAGACAAAACTACATACAGCTGCATAACAAGGTAATATTATATGATTAGGATTCAAAATCAAGACAAAACTACATACAGCTGCATAACAAGGTAATATTATATGATTAGGATTCAAAATCAAGACAAAACTACATACAGCTGCATAACAAGGTAATATTATATGATTAGGATTCAAAATCAAGACAAAACTACATACAGCTGCATAACAAGGTAATATTATATGATTAGGATTCAAAATCAAGACAAAACTACATACAGCTGCATAACAAGGTAATATTATATGATTAGGGTTCAAAATCAAGACAAAACTACATACAGCTGCATAACAAGGTAATATTATATGATTAGGATTCAAAATCAAGACAAAACTACATACAGCTGCATAACAAGGTAATATTATATGATTAGGATTCAAAATCAAGACAAAACTACATACAGCTGCATAACAAGGTAATATTATATGATTAGGATTCAAAATCAAGACAAAACTACATACAGCTGCATAACAAGGTAATATTATATGATTAGGATTCAAAATCAAGACAAAACTACATACAGCTGCATAACAAGGTAATATTATATGATTAGGATTCAAAATCAAGACAAAACTACATACAGCTGCATAACAAGGTAATATTATATGATTAGGATTCAAAATCAAGACAAAACTACATACAGCTGCATAACAAGGTAATATTATATGATTAGGATTCAAAATCAAGACAAAACTACATACAGCTGCATAACAAGGTAATATTATATGATTAGGATTCAAAATCAAGACAAAACTACATACAGCTGCATAACAAGGTAATATTATATGATTAGGATTCAAAATCAAGACAAAACTACATACAGCTGCATAACAAGGTAATATTATATGATTAGGATTCAAAATCAAGACAAAACTACATACAGCTGCATAACAAGGTAATATTATATGATTAGGATTCAAAATCAAGACAAAACTACATACAGCTGCATAACAAGGTAATATTATATGATTAGGATTCAAAATCAAGACAAAACTACATACAGCTGCATAACAAGGTAATATTATATGATTAGGATTCAAAATCAAGACAAAACTACATACAGCTGCATAACAAGGTAATATTATATGATTAGGATTCAAAATCTACTCATGATACCCCCACAAAACTACATACATAGAGGATCTCACATGAGTTTCTATTTTATACGGAATTTATCAACCGAGTTCACTAAATTCGATTTGAGCCGAGGTTTACCGAGGCTCAAAAAGAATTTAGAGGACGAGGTTGATAATTTACGTATAAAATAGGACGAGTGTGAGATACCTTTTATCACATGATCAAATAAACCCGAAGCAATGCGAAATATTCATCGAAAACAACAATCATAAACTACAGCGATCGCAAGTTATTTGAAGAACGCCGTGACGTCATCGCACGCGCTGATATTAAACGTGTCTATTACCGATAATTATGAAACTGCTTTTATGGCCAAATTATGTGATAAAAATGATTATCTGATCATCATAGTCTGGTTTACTATTTGTAACTCTAGAACAATTGAAAGGCACTTGAGGAAATTTAGCATCACATGTTTTAATGGAACGGTGTCAATTGATAGACAAGGCAAGCTAGACAAAGTGCACACAAAAATAAAAAATAAAATAAAGTCCTCCCTCACTAATTGATTCAGAAAAAAGTCTCAAATCATTTTTTTGGGCCTTATTTGTCATATTTTGCTTCCAGATGAAATTAATGGCAACAGTGCATCAGGCCCAGCCAACCATACAGCTTTTATTATCAACCAACGAATTTGTCGGAGCTCTAGATCTTATCGCTACATCACAAGATGTTCTCACCCAGGAACTTGCAGGTGTTCACAGTTTTAAGTAAGTCATTACTTGCAGGTGTTCACAGTTTTAAGTAAGTCCTTACTCGCTTGTGTTCATAGTGTCAAGTAAGTCATTACTCACAGATGTTCACACTTTTAAGTAAGTCCTTACTCACTTGTGTGCGCTGTTTTAAGTCAGTCCTTATTTGCAGGTATCCAAATCATTAGTTACAGGTGTTCGCAGTTTTAAGTAAGTCATTTTGATATTCTATCATAATGACCATAGTCTGACCGATGCTTAGTTTGAAATATTGCCACATTCATTTCACAAAGTTCATCTTTTATTTCCCTTTGCTTAATGAATGGATTCTCCAAGTCAGTAATAAAAGTACATATTGGAATGGTCCATTATTCACTTTTAGGGATGTTCACATATAATCACCATTTGGCAGGCAGAGAAACACCCTAACAATTAATTTGTAGGTACATGTATCAGTTCAACAAACAACTACGTTCACCGCTGGCTACGAGATACGGCAAAGAGATATCTTGTTGCCCGATTTAAAGGGGGACTGTACCCTAAATCCAGCCATTTATGGGACCATCTTCTTTTATGCTCAACAGAATATATATACAACAAATGAATGAATTTGAGCCATGGATGAGTGCAAAATACACTCATGTACTTTATAAACGATGAAAGCAACTTGGTAATTATAATGAAAATGAATTTATGACTGGAGTCATAAATTCATTTCAATTATAATTGCCATGTTTTTTGCACCATTCTTAGAGCACATGAGTGTATTTTGCACTAATCCATGGCTCAAATTCATTCATTTGGTGCATATATTCTTTTGAGTATAAAATAGATGGTCCAATAAATGGCTGGATTTAGTGTGCAGTCCCCCTTTAAGTTTTCACTCCATTTCTTTTCATAATTTTGTTCTATTCATTATGAAACAGTAATACCAATGTCAGTCAAATACAAGCCTGATGCTATCCTGCATAGCAGGCTAGCATCACTAAATTCACCCTCTGGGGACCTCATTCTGCATGGTCTCATCTGCTACGTGAGACATAAACTCAAATTGATGTTCCCAAATGGTGAATATTGTGATGTACACCCATTGGGGACCTCGATTATGCAATGTGTCGTCTGCCAATTTGGGGATATAGATAATACTAAACTAAACTATGTGAAGAAGTTTCTATAGAAATTTGATAATGAAGAAAATTTCCAGAGAAGATGAGGCCTAAGCAGAATGAGGTCCCCAGAAGGTGAATATAGTGATGCTAGCCCACTATGCGGGATAGCATCACTAAATTCACCCTTTGGGGACCTCATTCTGCAAATGACAGGCACAATAAACTCAAGCTTGGTCAAAAAGTTATTTAATTGATTAAATTGAAACTGGTTTAGTGACATGATATATTTAAAAATATATTTAAAATATTGCAATGATGCGGTTACAGCCTGCACTATCACATATAACAGCTTCAACAAAGGACAATTATATTACGATCTTCAGAGTCGTCAGTGGCAACTGATGGTTGAAGGCGTCAAGCAAGTTTATTCTGATTTAAATTTGGACAATAATATAGTTGTTAAAATAACTAGTCAGTGAAGCAATCGTGATACATCGATAGATCGATGTATAATTACACCCTTACTGAACCCAAATGAATAACAGAATGTTCCTGAATGTATACTTACACAGGGTTTCCGATATGTCGGCAGGGGATCCCTTTTGGGCCCCATTCCCCCAGCCAATTTTCCGCCTCCGGTGATACCACAAGACATATTCCATATGTATACAGGTATAAATATGTTTACTTCTCAATTTAAATAGTTGACAACTTTATTTGATTTCTAGCGAGAATACACACTCGGACCAATCTAACACGAACTGAGGAAGTGATCAAACCGGAGTTCGCTAAAACACATGCTTTGGAGTCCGCTGGTTACGCTGCTGCAGTTAGCTTACGAAAAATGACCGCCGATAATTTAATCATGTTATATTCCGGTACGTTATGCATCCGAACTTTCTGATGAGTCTTGAATATTGGTCGTTTAACTTCAACGGGCGTGTTTCCGTATACAGCAATTAATTTTTATCTAATAATTTTCTATGTTTTAAAGTTATTGCGGTTGATAGCATAGTAACTTAGGTAGAAAATGGATGCAAAACGATCAGCAAATCTACTCTACTAGTGTTTCCACGACATTGAAAACATTGACTGCATTTTCCCCTCAGCGGATACAGGACCCGTTCCCCAAAACCTAGCGGAAACCCTGACTTACATGACTGAATGGGAGAATCCATTTAGAACATACATGGTTAACTCAGAGTTTGATGTGGTGTATAGTTTCACAATGAAATAATATACTGTTCATTTGTTTCAGACATCTTGGATCACAACTATCGGAGCTGGAGAAACTGATTGACAAAATGCTACAAGCAGAATATGTCAAGTATATTGCGTCAGAACTCAATCGACCCACCACTGATCTTAATTTATTGCTTGACGAGGTACGATAAATTCCATTTGTTTTAATAACTTTATGATTCATAATGGTATATTTCATCGGAGCTCAGTCGACCCACCACTGATCTTAATTTATTGCTTGACGAGGTACGATAAATTCCATTTGTTTTAATAACTTTATGATTCATAATGGTATATTTCATCGGAGCTCAGTCGACCCACGAGGTGTGATTAATGGTATATGTTTTATTACCTTTATGATTCATATTTATGGCTCAATCGACCCACCTCTGATTGGGTTGGGGAATTGGATCCCTGTAGCCCTTGTAAATCACAGCCCCTCCATTGGAAACCCTGCTAATACATGTAGCTGGTAAATATTGACGAGTAGTTCCCTTAGGAAATGTTCACATAATAAGTTAATAGGTCGTTTGTTGAACTTATTATCTGAACATTTCCCACCAATTACTATGAATACTGCTGCAATTGTATAAGCTTTTCATCTGTCTGTCGTCTGCTCATTTATTTCTGAACACCCCACCAAGTGGATAATAGACCATTCCAATATATACTGTTATAACTGAATGGGAAAATCCATTTTGTATAGAAAGTGTTAAGTGCTATATTAAACTCATCATCCGTTATGAACTGTGAGAAAAGCCTTGGTTGAAACATTTTCAAAGTAAAAATAATTGAAAATAAATCCAATAAATTTAGTGATGCTACCCTCTGGGGACCTCATTCTGCTTACACCTCAGCAGAATGAGGTTCCCAGAGGGTGAATTTGGTGATGCTAGCCCGCTATGCGGGGTAGCATCACTAAATTCACCCTCTGGGGACCTCATTCTGCAAATGACAGGCACACTATTTCAAGGCTTGTCTCTGAATTTTGTTTCCAAATTTTTTGCAGGAAAAGCTTGTGGCTATGCTGTTTGGCATGCTCAGGCAGCATAAATTCACCTTCGTTGACCTTTATAAAGAAGAGGCGTTTACAGCACTCAAAGCAATTGTCAAACAGGTTCGTATTTATGTATGTAATGTCTCCAATCTTACTACATTTTGCAAACATGTTCAAGATGGTTTTTGGTAAACTACATACTATTTTGCTGTAGTGAGCAAACATTTTCCAATTTGCATTGGCAATACCTGGTCAATTTATCAAATATAGTCAGCTTTCTTTCTTGAAAATATGCATATAGATTTATTACCAATAGAATGTGAATAGTAAATAAATCATATGACCCTAAGCGTAATTATGCCTTCCATGACTGGAGCTTCCTGAAATTTTGCGAAAACCCTGTGCCAGTGCATTCTCTTATATATGCGAGTCTCCCCATCTACCCACGTCATCATGGTCCTGATGAAGATAAACAGTTATTCAAATCGCTTGACCATTCATTGGATATTGCAATGATTGAGAGCCTCCGTGAAGGACCGTCCTCGCCTAAATTTGTGTTATATTTTAATATCTTTTTGTTTTAACAGACAGTTGTAGAAGCTGTATCTGAAGCTGATGATATTGATACAGAGGGCACAGTAGGCAGGTGAGCATATACACTTAATGTGGGGGGGGGTATACTGGATTGCATGCCTTCGTCTGTCCATGCGTTTGTCCATAGGTTCTTCAATCTAATGCAGGTTAGCCATCAGTAGGCTTTTTAAGAGAGGGGCCAATGAAATTGTTTGCATTTTTCCTTTCTATAGTTGTCTTTCTTTGTTTAGCTGTAGTGTTGAAACGATTAGTGGTTTTGAGGAATCGACTAGTCGCCAGAGGGAATCGACTACTAGTCGACTAGTCGGACCCCTTCCGAAACTTACCGTTTTGTGCTGATATACGTATATAATTTGCCGTTTGTTTTGAGTACCAGTAACCAACTTTGCATTTTCGAATGCAAAGCAAGACGTGATTTAACACTATTTGCCGTGATTATTTGGCTTAATATCACTGAAGGTTAATAGGTTATTAATTTGTCCCAGGTATATGATGTTTTATGACAATCAAATTACCATCCAGTTGATGTATGTATCTAAACGGTGGTGACAAACACCTGATCGATCACGGAAACGCTACGGATTACGGAGTGGAAGCGCCTGCAAAAATCAGAAACCGGTGCATTATTCTATATGTTTTGGGTAAAAATGTTCCTTTAAAATTGATATGGTATGGTCTACCGGGCCGTACCGGTTCTTACATACAATCGAACATCGTTGTTTTCGAACTTGCCCAGTGTGCTTGTCAGCGATTGACTTCACAAATGGGCGTACATGAAGAAATGCAAGATATTTTGAGAAACGAACTTCATCTCCGACAGAGTCAAACAAAAGTTACAAAATAAATGTTATAACAGCTGTAGTGCGTACAAGCCTTTTATGCTCGCAGATGTCATGTACATATATCGGACACGGAATGTGGTAAAGTTCCCTGTATATATAGAGTCCGCATATATTAAAAATGGGCCATGCATTGCGTACATAATGTTGTTCCTTGTATTCATTGCAAGGTCACGATATGACATAGCTTAATCACAGACAGTCATTTTCCCGCCAAAACGCACGTGTTTTCACTGTTTGATTTGATCGCGTACATAATTGTCTCTCGTGCATGGTACATTGTAAATATATATACAATATATACAATTTTACTCGCGAGTCCCCGAATACACAATCGATCGTGTCAGTTTCAGAAATAAAACTGCGCAGACCGGCGATGTTAATAGTACATTTCAATGCGATGTCGTAAGTTCTATATTTAGCCCGATTCCAGGAATTTGCGTCATCCATGCAGATTACGTTTCTGGGAACAGCTTTGTCACCGCCCAATTCCGCGAAGGATTTAAGTTTGAGGTGCTAAAATACATTGTAATTTTTCACAAACACAGCCCATAAATTACGTGGGATTTCCGAAGTGACTCGCCAGTTTAGTTCGAAATACGCGACGCTATTCGATGCATAGCATGGCCGACCGCGGGTTGGCTTTATATTTATATCTATAATACAATATATCTAGAATGTGTGATCGTATATGCTCACCCATGCGTCAGTTGATGCATGTGGTGGTTGTAAAAATATCACACAATTTTACAAATAAACTTTAAAGGTATACTGACATAGTGCTTCAATAAACTATAATATATTGGACTTGTTATTAAACTTAAAACTTAATAATGTCACCTCGCAACTAACTTGATTGAAGTTGAGTCCTGCACACCTGCAAACACGTTGACCAGTTATCACTCAGATCAATTCCGTCACGCCGAAATAGACACGGTTGCGATAGGCGCTGATTCTTTGAAGTTGATTATCAAAGCCGGCCGTCTCAACTTCAAAGAATAAGCCGCCGCGGCACCGACAAATACATTGAGTTGAGGTCATTGGGTTTCGCGCTCGTGCATGACCACCAAGTACTGAAAGCAGTTATTGCATCAAAGGGACAACAAAGAAGGCTTTAACAAGCTAATTGTGATGGTGTATTTCGATAGCCTGATTGTTTAACTTGACCAGTAATTCGGTAACGGCAGCAACGGCACTGCTTTCGCGATGGCATAATGGTGGTGGGTGTGTTCCGACTAGTCGACTAGCCGATTTCGGAATCGACTAATTTAATAATCGCGTCGATTTTGATTAGTCGATTAATCGTTTCAACGCTATTTAGCTGGTGATGGTTTTCAAAATGTCTATGCAGATATCTTGACCATGGGTTATAAGATCTCGTTGAAATTTGGCTTGAATTCAATGAAATAGGAAATGTTCGTATTTTCCCTTTTGTTTGATTTAAAAATTGAATTCCCTTCCAAAGTTAATCCCATTGCATCAGGGAGGTAGGGCCATTGAGTATGAAGGTGATACTTTTACTAACAATCTCTTTTCTTTAGAGGTGCCCATAAGATAATAGCGAGTTTGCGATACCCGTCCGACGGGTACAGGTACCGGTAAATCGGTGAAATTCGTCACGCTCACTTGCGTACTTTCAATGCAGCGCATACAGCGGTAGGGATTTGGAACGGGTAAATGTATTCTATTGACCGGTAATCTTTCACTAAAGTATTCTCACTCACAAGTACATGAATTATATGAAATAGAAGTCAGCTATGCATTAATCTATTTATTGCAAGATTTCATGGGCAAATCTCATTGAAAATCTGTCATTTAAGCCATGTTTTATGTTCAAAGTATCGAGGCGGCTTCTAGCACTTAGACAACAATGAAACGCCAATTTGTTCACTAACAACTGTCTTCACTCCAGTAATGACATGTCATTAAAGGTACTCAATATGATTCCATGGTCCCCATATCATCAGATTCCAACAAAAATAATGCTAACCATGCACAGTCAACTATAGTATATACATTTGCCCAAAACCTATTATTTATCAATATTTGTTAAACGAAAAAAAAAGCCACTTGATTTTAAAGTTATCCATCTTCATCCGCAATTTTGTCCGAGACCATCTTCTCGTCGACTGTTTACTGGGCGTCTAAAAATTATCGTGGGGGGGGGGGGGGGGGGGGGTATACTTGATTGCATGCCTCCGTCTGTCCATGCATTTGTCCAAGTAAAGATTTCAGCCATAGGTTCTTCAATCTAAATGAAATTTGTTATGCAGGTTTGCCATCAGTAGGCCTTTTAAGAGAGGGGCCAATGAAATTGTTTACATTTTTATGTTTACCCATACCATAGTATGGTAAACATAGTGTCGTTGTCCGGATTGACCACTCGTCGTTAGTCCGTCCGTCCGTCTGTCTGTCTGTCTGTAGACACTTTACGCATGGTGCGATAACTGAAATATTTTCTAACTGATCGGAACAAAATTTAGTATGTGAGTTTCTCGGCCCAAAATACAGATCGAGTTCGAATATGGATTTGATCGGAGTTTTATTTACGGAGTTATGGCCCTTTTTCGACCTAGAATTCACAAATTCTATGATAACTATAAAAAAAATTATCTGATCAGAACTGATCAGAACCAAATTTGGTATGTCAGTTTCTCCACCTAACATACAGTTCGAGATCGAATATGGGTTTGATCAGATTATTTTTAATGGAGTTATGGCCCTTTGACATAGAATTCATGCATGCTTCAATAAATCTACTAGTTTTCATCTGATAGGAATCAAGTTTGTTAACTCAAAATACAGATCGAGTTTGAATATGGGTCAGATCCTGTTTTTTATACCAGAGTTATGGCCCCGTTTTAACTTAGAATTGAACAGATTTGAGATTTGCTGACAATATATAACCAGAAGCAGATTATAATTAACTGTGGTATCTGTGTGTGGACCCTGTTGGCTCAGGACTCCCAGGCAGCTCTCTGTCAGATTTAGCCTATCAATGCATTGTTCAAGTGACACACGGTCCCCTAATTTTATAGAGTTAAATTGTTAACCCTGGTCATCAATTTTATGCTTTTGTATATTTTTCATGTAGTCATTCTCCTATTATATCCCATTCACTTGTACAGAATGGACTTTTGTAGTTAAAATGAACCCTTCTCAACATTCCTGATACTTAATAGAAATACCTTTCATCTGATATATCTCATTTTATTGAGATGTATGTAAATTTGGTATGTCAGTACATAATGCGAGAACTCAAACATTTTCTATCCGATCGGAACCAAATATTGTATATGGGTTTCATCGAGTTTGAATTTGGGTTTGATCCAAGATTTTGTTACAGAGTTATGGCCCTTTTTTCACTTAGAATTAACACATTCTGCCATAACTCAAACATTTTTATCTGATTGGAACCAAATTTGGTATGTGAGTTTCACAGCCCAAAATACTGAACGAGTTCGAATATGGGTTTGATCCGATTTATTTTGAAGGAGTTATGACCCTTTTTCGAGAAAAAAAAATTGAAGAAAAAAAAATATATTTTTAACTTTTATAATAATAATAAAAAAAATGTCATTGACTCTTTCATTTGTTTTCATTTAGATATTGATGATTATGATACAAGTTGAGAAAAAGGTTCCCAATGTGTCCCTTTAATTTTTTTAAATAATTAAAAACAATTTATTTTTAAGTTAAAAAAATTTGAAAAACTAACATCATTATATTTCTGCCAAGGGTACCCCGAATCACCACACTAAATTTGTTTAAATCTGTCCAAAATCTTGTGTTATGTACTGGTAAATCTGTTTGGAGCAACATTAAATCCAATTCACCAATTCCATCCCATGCCTTTGGAGTATTATTTTCTGATGTCTCTATCTTCAGATGGTCTGAGGTCATTATAAATGTTATTGGTTTAATAGAGAGGTCAGTGTTCAACATAAACAATTCCTGTGACTTGTTGACAGCTCTGCTATATGATTGATATTAATGGGTCTACAGTGAGGTGGCTTATCTGTATTCTATATTGTTGGTAGAATTTGACACATTATTATTGTAAACTTAACATAAGTATTCCATGTCCAGGTCACACCTTTCACATTTACCCAAGGCTGTGGTGGCTTAGCATTACAGATCCTGTACCAGTGCATTCTCTTTTATAAATGCCAGTGACCCATAATTTCCAATAGTTTTTGTTATGTACATGTACAGTTGTCTATAATAGTACATAACAGTATACTCTATAATTCAACACCAAAACTCTCATTTATGATTCCAAGCATAGTAAATTTTTATCGCCAAGGGATGGGTTAACATCTGCCGATCGTGATCGGCCTCTCGTTCTTTTCTAGAGTTATCCTTCTTTGTTTAGCTGATGATGGTTTTCAAAATGTCTATGCAGATATCTTGACCATGGGTTATAAGATCTCGTTGAAATTTGGCTTGAATTTCCACCATAACAAGGGCTTTCAATGAAACAGGAAATGGTAATGTTCGTATTTTCCCTTTTGTTTGATTTAAAAATTGAGTTCCCTTCCAAAGTTAATCCCATTGCATCAGGGAGGTAGGGCCATTGAGTATGAAGGTGATGTTTTCACTAACAATCACCTTTCTTTAGAGGTGCCCATAAGATAATGAATCCTTAATATAATTAAATGTACCGTACTATTTTTCACTCAGCCTTGAATTTAAAACTGAAATGAAATCTGTTTGTAAAAGTCATGTTTCCGATTGTATTAAAGGTACTCAACCCGATAAAACTCCTCTCAATTACTATTTCAATGGCTTCGGGGGTCAAAAATATTTGATTCGAGTCGAGGAAGTCACCCATCAAAGCTCAGATTTGTTAGATATCGATTTTAGAAATCTATTATTTTTCATTATCGGGAATACTATCTGGCCCAGAACTCAGTCAAAATTGACGTTAAAATTACCACTTGATTTTAGAGTTATTCATCCTTGTCTGTTTGAATAGAAATGGAGTACACATCCAGAGCAGATTACGGCAGTTATTGGTACTCATCTGGAGAACATAACAAATTTGAAAAATCAATATCTAATAACTCTGAGCTTTGTTTGATGGGTTCCTCGACTCGAATCAAATATTTTTTACCCCCAAAGCCAAAGAAATAGTAATATAGGACCCTCTGATCGGATTGTTGTTGTTGGAATCTGTTGAGATGGGGACCCCCTTTACGGGTTGAGTACCTTTAAGTTATGGTTTGTCATTGTTACTGTGGGTATATTTTAAAACTGTTGTGATATATTGTGTAGAGCGTGCACAGTGTGCTCTGCTCCTCAGAAGGTAACTGTTAATTATTTAGTTGTGATAATAGGTAGCTCTAATACACTTGGTCCAATAATATTTATGATATTTCAATAGTTATGAAAATCGAACTAAGAAAAGTGACATCAGCAACTATCGATAGGCTACTGACTTCAGAAAGTCCGGGAGCTGATAGGGTGATGCATAATTGAGGTGCCCAATGGGTGTACATCACCATCTGGGAACTTAAATCTATGTCTAGGTCTCACACAACAGATGAGGCCATGCAGAATGAGGTCTCCAGAGGAAGATTTACTAAATTCACCCTTTTTGGCCTCATTCTGCAAATGGCCAGCTTAACCTGTTGATGCTTTGCAAATATCATTTGGAAATTTCTGAGAGTATTTGGCAAAAAATGTTTTCATTGGCAAATGTTAATATTTGGCAGCCAGCACTGACCCTGCTGCCATCTGACTCTCATTGCTTATCACTTTATTTGTGTTGCAGTCTTGCTGACCAGATGCGGCTGTTGGATTATGTGCAATGGATGACTTTGCTTGATCAAATATTTAGTCATGTAATGGTGCTATTGAAACGAGCAAAGGTATAGTTTTAAGCTTCTGTACATAACAAATCTGTTTTTGTAACTAAATAACCCACGTCCTACATCATACACGTCCTACATCATACACGTCCTACATCATATATAATAACTATTATAGTTAAAGGCCCCCTTAACCCTTTCAGTTCCAGGTCCAATTTTTGTATCAACCCATATACCCTGTGCCAATGCATTCTCTTATATATGCGAGTCGACCATAGGTTGCCTCGCATATATACTAGTAAGAGAATGCATTGGCCTAACAATTTTTCCTCATTTGTTATTATTTTTTAATTTTTTTTTACAATTTTAATAATTTTCTTATATTCTACTCTCTTTCAGTGCCAGACTTATATAATATGGCATATATTTTATATAATGTGATCTGGGGGTTAGTAAGTTAACCCTTTACCCAACAGAAGGGCCCTGTGCCAATGCATTCTCTTATATATGCGAGTCGACCATAGGTCGCCTCGCATATATAAGAGAATGCATTGGCCTAAAAAAAATCTTTGTTTAACACTTTTTACCATTTTTTCTTACAATCTTTAACAATTTTATAATTTTTAATGTGCTAAGCCAATGCATTCTCTTATATATGCGAGGCGACCTATGGTCGACTCGCATATATAAGAGAATGCATTGGCACAGGGCCCTTCTGTTGGGTAAAGGGTTAACTTACTAACCCCCAGATCACATTATATAAAATATATGCCATATTATATACCATTTGAAAGAGAAAGCTCCAAAACATTGTATTATCAACTTATCCAGTGTAATAAACTGTGGACATGTTTTTGTTGAATTACCGACGTGTTTTTTGTGCTTAAGTTTCATTTGGATTTTAGTGAAATTTGTATTATTTTCAATGGAGGGAGAATAACTCTATATCTTAAAGATAGAGTTCCATTGAAAACGCATTGTTAGTTTGAATTCTGTTGCATTCTGGGAGCCATAATTGAGGGGATCTGCAAGTTGACACTATCACTTTAAAGGCCCACTTAATTTTCGAATCCCCAGATAATTTTATATAAAATAGATGCCATATTATATCCCATTTGAAAGAGGAAGCTCCAAAACATTGTATTGTCTACTTATTCAGTGTAATAAACTGTGGACATGTTGTTTTTGTTGAGATACCGACTTCTGTGTTCTGTGCTAAAGTTTCATTATTTTCAATGGAAATTTTTCATTGAAAATATATTTTTAGTTTGAATTCTGTTGCATTCTGGGAGCCATAATGGGGGAAATCTTTCTATGATTTCAGCTGTTTTCTATTTCTCTATGGGCATCTTCTGAGACAGACATTTCAAATGGTGATGAATTATAGTATTTTAATCATATTTTATGGCATAGATTGTTATTAAAACCATATATCAAGGCATCATAAAAAAATAATCAGTGACTCAAAAATTAAGTGGGCCATTACTGGAGAAAAATTAAGATATCTTCCTTGCATGACAAGATAAGAATGTAACATCAATAAACCTTAGGATAACGTCAGGTAGGAGGCATTAAAGATGGTAATTTGATATAAAATATATGCCATATTATATCCCATTTGAAAGAGGAAGCTCCAAACCATTGTATTGTCAACTTATTCGGTGTAATTAACTGTGAACATAATTATTTTATGGCTTAGATTGTTATTAACCCTTTACCCAACAGAAGGGCCCTGTGCCAATGCATTCTCTTATATATGCGAGTCGACCATAGGTCGCCTCACATATATAAGAGAATGCATTGGCTTAACACATATTAAAAATGATAAAATTGTTAAAGAATTTTTTTAGGCCAATGCATTCTCTTATATATGCGAGGCGACCTATGGTCGACTCGCATATATAAGAGAATGCATTGGCACAGGGCATAACTAACTATCACAATGTGGTCAATGAGCCGGTTCCAATGATATCCATATTTGTATGGTTTTATTGAGACAGACGCAAGATAATTTAGGCTGTTGCAGCTTTATTTGGCCGTTTTTGGCCGGTTTGTTGGGTAAAGGGTTAAAACCGTATATCAAGGCACTATAAAAAAATAATTTGTGACTCGAAAATTAAGAGAGGGCCTTTAAGATCATTATTCATTTCCAAGCCTTGAAATAGTGTGTCTGTTATTTGCAGAATGAGGTTCCCAGAAGGTGAATTTAGTGATGCTACCCGTCATAGCGGGCTAGCATCACCAAATTCACCCTCTGGGGACCTCATTCTGCAAATGACAGACACACTATTTCAAGGCTTGTTCATTTCAGTCTACTCGACTACTAACGATCTCAACCATAAACTTTGTGCTAACAAACAAATTAAAACTAACTACTTGCATGCATTTTAAATGGACATGGGTTTTTCGAACCCCAAAATTATGTAATAATAATTTAGTAAGAGGTATCTGAAAATATAAATATTTTAATCAGCGGTCTTATACAAATTACACCTGTAGACAAGGGTTGTGAAATCCATAGTTGTTGTTGCTCTGCAGCTTTTATGGTATCAGGGGCGCCGGAAGAGGGGGGCAGAGGGGCAGAGGGGGCAGCTTTTATGGTACCACATAAGTTTGATTGTTAAAATGAAAAGAATGCAGTGAATGAATTTAAAATGGAAGATATTGACAGCGTGCATCTTAACCCTTTACCCAACAAACCGGCCAAAACCGGCCAAATAAAGCTTCAACAGCCTAAAATATATTCGGTATGTCTCAATAGAACCATACAAGTATGGATATCATTGGAACCGGCTCCTTGACCACATTGTGATAGTTACAGTTATGCCCTGTGCCAATGCATTCTCTTATATATGCGAGTCGACCATAGGTCGCCTTGCATATATAAGAGAATGCATTGGCCTAAAAAACTTTAACACTTTTTACCATTTTTTCTTATATTCTTTAACAATTTTATAATTTTTAATGTGTTAAGCCAATGCATTCTCTTATATATGCGAGGCGACCTATGGTCGACTCGCATATATAAGAGAATGCATTGGCACAGGGCCGTTCTGTTGGGTAAAGGGTTAATCAAAAATCTATTATCGAATGAGTTGTGGACGGTGCAAGGATATATTTCACATAAGCGGAGCTTGAGTGAAATGTGACAATGTATCATCTGCAAAGAGTTTGATAAAATATTATAAATTATGATACAAGTTGTGTTTTGTATTTATTCCAAACCATTGTGTTGGTTAAGTTTAATCCATGAATATGACCACAATTGATACTATGACTCCCTTTTTAGTGATTTAATTTTGAAGAAAAACCGTTAATTATCTGTGCGTCGCCCAGAGAAGATCATTGATGTCATATACTTCATTGCTCTTGGGAACAATGTTAATGTGAGGTAGTTCCATCTTGTATTCCCTTTATGGTATACAACAATATGTATCCAACGGCTGGGATTACGTTAAATACATGTACATCGCTGCAACAAGTATGGAATATAATGCAAAATACGTTGCACATTATTCCCGATTCCGGAACATAAATTAATGGAAATGGCATACATTATGTTCAAAGTATTTTTTATGACTTTAGCTAAACTTTCTGTCACAATTTATGTTTGTAGAAAGGTACTTTAGGTATTTTTATACTGGGAAAAATTCAAAAACGAATATTATAAGGTGTATTTTAAATCGCAAATTGCCATGTGGCTTTAACCTTTTCAGTGCCAAGTCTGATTTTTGTATCAACCCATATTTCCTTGATCATTTTTCAAATTTATTGATTATAATAAGGCCAAACTTTTTTATTTTTATGCTTTACGGATTTTTTTAACCTTGTTTTAGTACGGTCGGTCGGAATAAAAATAAAAATGCTTGAACCATTGTTTTTTTTTGGACATTCGCTAAGGTGGTAATTGTGTCTTTATATTTCTCTGTCAGTCACATACAAGTTACAGAGAACAGTTTTCGGATGTATATCACAAATTTCAAATCCAGTACTATTATTTCAAACATAACTCAGCTTATTGAATAATATTGAAAAAATCCAGAAATAAAGTGTTTGTTTTTATTCAACATTTTAATTATTGAATAAATGGACTCCCCCATTCAGTTATAATGTATACATTAAAAAAGTCCATTATTCATCTGGAAGGATGTCATGGAAAAATAAGTAGCCGACAGATAATATATGTGAAGAAGGATTCCTATTAGTTGGTGGGAAAGATTCAGATAATAAATTTAGAACTTGTTGAACTTATTATCTGAACATTTCCTAAGAAATCTTGTCTGGTCAATGAGTATTTAGTATAGAGAGGGTTAATAAACACATGGGAATGGTGAGATTAGTGGTAGTGATAAATAGTGAATATATAACTTGAGCAAACCCACACTGAACATACTCATTAGCTTGTCATTCCTATCTAAGAACCTTGTGGACTGTTATTGGTCTTCAGTCATAAAGATCATCATAAATTCCGAGGAATACAACATGTATTCAAAAGGCCATTTAAAGTTTTAAAGAGATGTCAAGATTTATAGAAAGCATACAGGTATCTTGGTGGCAGTTATAAACTCAAGCTGACTTGTCAGTTTTCATTTGGAAGTAGTTAAAAGTAATTAAAGCCAGAGATATCTATATTTGGTGGTGACCTAGGCATCTTTAATCACCAGTGAAATGTGGTTAGATAATTTGTTACTGATAAGAAGAAACAGCTAAGGTCGGCTGTGAAAATAAAAATAAAAATTATATTTGATTTTTATTTCCTTGTCGGGCCACAGAAAACAGGGTCGGCGGATCCGTAAAGCAGTAATATAAAAAAGTTTGGCCCAATGTGATACATTGATGGAAAGAGCTCTTGGAGCTCTTTCCATCAATGTATCACATTATTATAATCAATAAATTTGAAAAAATTATCAAGGAAATATGGGTTGATACAAAATTCCGACTTGGCACTGAAAGGGTTAAACATAATCATGCCAAAAAAATGATTATGTGTGTCCTTCTGAGCATACAATCATTTTTATTCTCAGGCTTACCATGGTGTTGTGAGCGATGTAACCGGCATTGCAGCAGGGAAAACCAAGCTTCCATTGTCTCCTATGGAGGATGTTTACCTGGCTCTCGAAGAACCCACCCATCTACATGTGTCTGTGTATGTATAGAATATCACACGGATGGTCATATGACTTCCCTGTATGCTACTGGAAAAGCATGTGTGTTCAGTGAAATACTGATTGTTGCTGTTATTCTTATCATCATTTTGGTCTTGTTGACTCTCGAAATATGTCAATCTTCCGCTGTTTTGCTTAAAACTTATTCATTCACTATTGACTATACATGTACTGTTTGGTTGTTAACCCTTTACCCAACAAACCGGCCAAAACCGGCCATAACCGGCCAAATAAAGCTTCAACAGCCTAAAATATCTTCGGTCTGTCTCAATAGAACCATACAAATATGGATATCATTGGAACCGGCTCCTTGACCACATTGTGATAGTTACAATTATGCCCTGTGCCAATGCATTCTCTTATATATGCGAGTCGACCATAGGTCGCCTCGCATATATAAGAGAATGCATTGGCCTAAAAAAAATCTTTTTTTTAACACTTTTTACCATTTTTATGTTTACCCATACCATAGTATGGTAAACATAATGTCGACGTCCGGATTGACCACTCGTTGTGCGTCCGTCCGTCCGTCCGTCTGTCTGTCTGTCTGTCTGTCTGTCCGTGGACACTTTACGCATGGTGCGATAACTCAATAATTTTCTATCCGATCGAAACCAAATTTTGTATATGGGTTTCTCAGCACCAAACACAGATCGAGTTCAAATATGGGTTTGATCCGAGTTTTTTTTACGGAGTTATGGCCCTTTTTCGACTTCGAATTCACGCATGCTGTCATAACTCAAACAATTTTTATCTGATCGGAACCAAATTTGGTATGCGAGTTGCTCAGTCCAAAATACATATCGAGTTCGAATATGGGTTTGATCCAATATTTTTTAATGGAGTTATGGCCCTTTGACATAGAATTCATGCATGTTTCAATAAATCTACAATTTTTCAACTGATAGGAACCAAATTTTGTATGTGAGTTTCTCAACTCAAAATACAGATCGAGTTCGAATATGGGTTTGATCCAATATATTTTAATGGAGTTATGGTCTTTTGATTATTTTATTCATCGCTAAAATATATCAAAGATACCCAGTTTGCACTGTCCAAATGGAATCATATAAATCAGGTCTGAGGTTGTCTTTGCACACAGAGTTAGTATCCAGTTACAATGCCATGAATTGTCTCTCTCTTGCATTGAGATAATTAACTACTAGGGGATGTGTTGGCCATATCATATATACTTTATACTCTATAAAGTATCTCTGACCATATGCTGAGATAGCACAGATGGAATGTTTCTACTATATATTTTATATGCATGGTTATTTAAATTCCATCTTAAAAGGCATAATCTGGTTTCATTGTTTAATAGCATTACTAATGGAGATTAATAATGTGATTGTGTTTAGTAGATTTGTTGGACATTAATTTCAATTGATTACAAATGTGAATTGAAATATTAAAGGGGCACACCAGGTTTGATTTATTTTTCTTGTACTCTGCATGAGATAAAACTTTTTATGTGCACCTATACCATAGTATGGTACACATAGTGTCAATGTCCGTAGACACTTTGGGCATAATGCGATAACTCTAACATTTTCTATTTGATCGGAACCAAATTTTGTATATAGATTTCTCAGCCCAAAATACAGTTCGAGTTTGAATATGGGTTCGATCCAATTTATTTTAAAGGAGTTATGACCCTTTTTCGTAAAAGAAAATTATTTTTATTTTTATGTTTTATAATAATAATAAACAAAATGTCATTGACTCTTTCATTGGTTTTCATTTAGATATTGATGATTATGATACAAGTTGATAAAAAGGTTCCCAATCTTTTTTTTTTTTAAATAATTAAAAACAATTTTTTTTTTAAGTTAAACAAATTTGAAAAACTAACACAATTATAACTCTGCCAAGGGTACCCCGAATCACCTCACCAAATTTGTTTAAATCTGTCCAAAATCTTGTGTTATGTACTGGTAAATCTGTTTGGAGAAACATTAAATCCAATTCATCAATTCTATCCCATGCTATTGATAAGGCTATATTATTTTCTGATGTCTCTTATGCCAGTGTGCAAATAATCTGATAAAGAAGGCTATGGTATCTAATTTAAAATAAAGATTCAACAATAAACATCACATGATATTAACAGTAGACATGGACATCTGTGCTGCAGAGTTATATCTTCAGATGGTCTGAGATCATTATAATTGTTATTGATTTAATAGAGAGGTCAGTTTTCAACATAAACAATTCCTGTGATTTGTTGACAGCTCTGCTATATAATTGATATTAATGGGTCAGCAGTGTGGTGGCTTATCTAAACTTAAATTGGACTCTCTTAACCTAAGTATCCATGTCAGGTCACACCTTTCACATTTAACCCAAGGCTCTGTTGGTTTAGCATTACCGATCCTCTACCAGCGTATTCTCTTATATAAATGCCAGTGACCCATAAATTCCAATAATTTGTGTTATGTACATTTGTCTATAATAGTACATAACAGTATACTCTATAATTCAACTCTCATTTATCCGATCATAGTCAATTTTTATCGCCAAGGGATGGGTTAACATCTGCCGATCGTGATCGGCCTCTCGTTTCTTACATTCTTTAACAATTTTATAATTTTTAATGTGTTAAGCCAATGCATTCTCTTATATATATGCGAGGCGACCTATGGTCGACTCGCATATATAAGAGAATGCATTGGCACAGGGCCCTTCTGTTTGGTAAAGGGTTAACTCTCTGGGGTCACTTTACTCAGTTTACCACATTATATTCTGTTTTCAGGAATGACGATGTAGACGTGATGATATCGGGAGATGAACAGAAAAAAGTTAATGACTCTCTCAAGGGAATGCTTACAGCTATCTGTGATAACGCACATGATCGGTGTGCAAAAGTTTTAGTTGCTAGGGCTAAGGTTTGTATTCGCTTAAGAAAGGGTTTACACAGAGTTTTAATTTGCCGTCAGAACACATGAAGATGACATTGAATCCACCATTTATTACTTGTTTTTATATAATTTTTGAACTCAAAGACACTTTTGTATCATTAATACCATCAATGTTAAAGGCCCACTTAATGTTTGAGTCAAGCCTTGAAATAGTGTGCCTGTCATTTGCAGAATGAGGTCCCCAGAGGGTGAATTTAGTGATGCTACTCCACATAGTGGGCTAGCATCACCAAATTCACCCTCTGGGGACCTCATTCTGCTTACACCTCAGCAGAATGAGGTTCCTAGAGGGTGAATTTGGTGATGCTAGCCCGCTATGCGGGATAGCATCACTAAATTCACCCTCTGGGAACCTCATTCTGCAAATGACAGGCACATTATTTCAAGGCTTGGTTTGAGTATTATATCTATACTGACTATAAAGTTTCCTGACAGAATGATCGCTGCATGATCGATGAGATTTTTTTTGATATTGAATTTTCTATACATTTATTTCATATCATTGAATTGTTTTAAAGGGACATAAAAAATAATTTGTTAATTTTTCAGTAACTAAATTATATTCTTTGGTTTTTATGGGCCCAGTTTACATGTCATATTTGGTTGCCAACAGCACAAAGCTGAAAACGATGTTATATTAAATTTTTTATGTTGTTGTTGTAACTCGAGGTCTGGAACCCTGAATGTATCTTTAACCCTTCCATGATGGGAGCTTCCTGAAATTTTGCGAAAACCCTGTGCCAATGCATTCTCTTACATATGCTAATCTCCCATAGGGAGCCACTCAGAGAATGCATGGCCTACCAATATTTTCATTGACTTTGTATGACCCATCTCTTATATATGCGACGCTCCCTATGGGGGACTCACAAATATAAGAGAATGCACTGGCATACAAGGTTATTTTTGTAACAACCCATATACCCTGTGCCAATGCATTCTCTTATATATGCGAGTCGACCATAGGTCGCCTCGCATATATAAGAGAATGCATTGGCCTAACAATATTTTTTTATTTTTTTTTTTTACTATTTTAATATATTTTATTATATTCTTTAACAGACTTATTGTGTAGGTTTAGGGAGGATAATATCGGCCCCTGGCACTCAAAGGGTTAACCATTTGAGTGCCAGGGGCCGATATTATCGGCCCTAAACCTACACAATAAGTCTGTTAAAGAATATAATAAAATATATTAAAATTGTAAAAAATTGTAAAAAAAAAAAATAAAAAAAAATAATTGTTAGGCCAATGCATTCTCTTATATATGCGAGGCGACCTATTAGTAGAGGCTCTTATGTACTCCCGTGTGCACTTTGTGAAGAAATATAGCGACTATGCCAATGACGTTGCTTGATATCTCAGGCACCAGAAAACAAATGTTAGACACCTTGGGGTCGCGACTGGGTGGATTTATGACGTCATCAAGATGGCCGCCATACACAATTTCACAGTATGCACTTAGTCAGTTTGATTAATATCTACTTGTAAATTTATTATAGAAATTTGATTATCTCACCACTGACGTGAAACTAATACCCCATACTTCCAGTTGACAGAAAAAGTGGCCACCAAAAACCAAGATGGCCGCCAAAATGGCGACCGAAATTCGGAAAATTGATGATTTTTCACACTTTCCTCTTGAATCATTAACCGATGTTTGAAATTTGTAACGAATAAAGACCTAAATTTGAATAAATTCTAGTATCCAACCATTTCTACAACATAATATGTCATATTTCGGATCTCATTCCTGCCAGCTATCTTTAAAATGTGAATTCAAAAATGTGCTATGAAAGTTAACCAAAATTCAATTATATGATTCTAGCCAAGAGTTGAACAGAAAATAACTGAATTTGATGAAGATAATGTAAAAATGTTTTAAATATGTAAATTGCCATATAGTTACACTGAAAATAATGCATATTCGTTTAAGATGGCGGCCAAGATGGCTGCCAAAATGGAGAAATCACCAAAATCTGTCCAATTTTTAGTAATATCACTCATGTGTTGGGGGAAAGTAAATATATGTGAATATGTGCTACTTTTTCGCGGACATCCATGGACTTATGGAATGAATTGTAAATTTGGTGAACCATACAGCTGCTTATACCCGAGAATTCAACAGAATTATACCACGAAAATTAAGTCAAATCATCTTCATGGCAGCCACACAAATTTGCAGAATGGGTACTGAGTGAGGAAGAAAATTTAACACAGAAAATGAAAAATATTTCTACGGCAATGATAAAATTGCACCGAGCTTTCTTTTGAAAGAACAAGATTGATAAAAAATACCAAGATGGCTGTCAAAATGGCGACCGAAATATAGAAATATAGAAATGTGTTGAATTGTTACACATGCCACTTACATCATTTTCGGTTATTTGTAAACTGTGGCGAGTAGGAATTGTCTTTGCTTTTATCAGTCATGACACCAAGTAATTTGGAAAACATATTATGCTGTAATTTGTGTCTAATTGTTGTCCATACTCCGAAAAATGCAAATTAAATAATTCGCTATGTAATTTCACAAATAAACTTGTTTCTCGAGGTTCTAGATTAACATTGGACATAAATAGGCATAATAAAACAAACAAAAGTGTACACAGTTTTAAATATCGTTAGTGTCATTCAATTACACTCGACATTGATCTATTTGACCCAAGATGGTCGCCAGAATGGCCGCCAAAACTCAGTTATAAAATGTGACAAATGTTTATATTCTCAAACGGCATTTAGCAAATGAGTTGGATATATTCGCCCAATCTAAATTAGATACTATCATGTTAAGCTATATTGTGACTATGTTTGACCAAACATAGTTTGTTTATAATCGAGAATATATCAGAATGGACTCTTAGAAACCTAACATGAAATTGCCCAATATAATTTAAACGATCCTGCCCGTTTCCTGGGAAGGAAGTCAAACCAGATATGTGCTGACTATCATTATAAGGGCATAACGAGTACTCGAACGCAAAAGAATCCCTGCAGTCATAATACAGACAGAAATCCAACTTTATGGCTATATTATTTCGTTTGGGGCAGATCTGCTTTATTCGTTGCCTATTCTTGATTAATTGTTGACCACGTTGATTTCGCCCGGCCACAAAAATTTAGAAGATTCAGGAAAAATATCACACCTTGACTTCATCGAAGTCGAAGTTGCATTGCTATCATACTGCCACCGGGAAATATAATTGCTCAACTTAGAAATACACAGGCATTACATGTTAGTGCAAACATTATTTCGTATCTAATTATGAAACAGTTGTGTCTAATAAGATACAATAAGGGGAGATTGCATTGTTCAGTTTCTTTTTCTTTTTGGCATATCTGTGTTTCATCACCCGAAATTCGTTTGAATGGTTGAGACATTGTCACACTTCTCAAGACGTGAATCAGCACATGTATCACTCTTGTTACTTCGTCCAATAGATGGTCACATTGATGGTAGCCTAACTACAACCAACTCACCCCAGCAACTACAGTTGACTTACATACTCATCTCACAAGCTAACAGAGCTCACCACAAAACTCTCCAACTGCATATAAGAGACTCCATATAGAATGTTTCTTTCGGTTGTGGAATTGAGAGTCCATAATACAGATTTAATAAATAAATGTCAATACGGCCGCTGACCTCATAGCAGATACATTGCATATTCACTTCGATGTAGTCTAACAGAACTGTGCACGTAACCGAGTTAATGCTTGTCAGTTTATTTTAGAATATGTCAAAACATCAGTATCGGGCAAAAATAGCCTAAGATTTGTCATTCTCCATGTCGAGTCCAGCAAGTGACAATAACGGCACCTCAACTTCTTCCTGGTTGTCAATGAACAATATCGTGAAATCAAAATGCCTATGCCTAGTGCCTGGATATTTAGTGATGAAATACTTCATCGAAACACCCGAAGCTCATCTTTGGTCCACGCCATATGATGCTGAATCGAACTAATGAATACAGTGACGGGTCATCAAGATAATTTAATGGAACGTTTATTAAGATTTCTTGCAAAACGTCGACATGGGGACATTCATTAGCATTATACATCAACTGTTAGTTCACAGAAGGTAAAGATCTTTGAATCACAGAAACCCCGCAATCTCGAACGAAATCCTTTAATTGTCCATCGAACAAATGTAGTTTATAGAATTTGCTGGCAAACCGTACAACCATAATAGTCGGATCCACAAGTAGGCCAATAACAAGCTTGGAATATAGATACTGCGCAAAAGTTGGAAGTAATAGATAACAATGTTATTCTTGAAATGAGAGAATATTGTGGATTGTTAGCTATTTGAAGAGTCCATAACTGAAATATACTTCAACTATTGATCAGGAAGGTATAATATTACAACGTTTAACGACCTGGGTTTTCTGCAGACCTGATTTCATTGTAGTGGGATATCAAATGTTCCTGTATAAAACATCTGGAAAGAATACTACAAACTTTCCACCCAATAATAATACATGTACCCCAACATGTCGGTGAGTTGAATTGCCTCTACAGCCAAGTCGAACTGTGCATCGGTGCGAAAATTATTATCAATTTTATCTGGAACATTGCCGATAGCCGATACAATTACAGAAATGCAGGCATTTAAAGAAAATTTGGTGTGAATATGTTTCTTGTATGACATTTTGATGATACATAACGCAAGCATGAAAGAACTTCGATAACACATGTGACAAATATGACATAAGTGCATAAGTTCTGCACATGAAGATGGGGATCATACACGGAACGAACTTGTAGTATATGCGATATCCAGAAAACTATCTCTGTGGAACTCAAATACACATGTATACCAATTGAACTCATTATATGAGGCTATCTTCCTACCCTAGCTCGATCAAAATCAGCCACGCTTTCGCAAATCTTGGGTCTGGAGTCAGTGGGTTGGCATATGAGCTGTCCATAGCTCCACAACAGTTTCTGTTTTGGTACGAACCTGAACATAATTTATCTCTAGTCGCTATATATCGCATGTAATAAGCAGAGGTCTGGTAGAAATCCGCCGATGATATTCTTCTTCGCAAAAGACAGATATAGCTCACACCTGAACGCTCTCGTTTGGTAGTCTGCGACAAAGCAATTACTGTCATGTAATCCCCTGATGCACACATAATATGAACTAGATGTTATTCAAGGACGAGCAATTGTAAAAAATGTCAGTTTCACAAAAGTATACCCTGTGTTTTCGTATATGTATATTAATAAGAACGAATCACACAAATATTAGCTCCTATTCTTATATTTGGACTTAGTATACACTAATTATTAAGCTTGATAACATGGAAGATGTATGTAATGTCAACGCATTATATGCCGCTACTGTTTTTGGGTACTGCATTGTGTGATGTCCATTCAATTAATTTCCGTGAGCAGCTGAATTTCGGTAGAATTGACTTAGTACGATGGCATTACATGAGCGATACGGGAGTCAAGTGAAAAATTCTTAGCCAAACCCCATAAGGGGGGCGATATCAAGGGGAAGTAATTAAAGTATTGCTCAATACCGACAGCCTTATAGTTGAGGTAGGGATTTTTCTCCAGTCGAGTCACCCAAATCAGGACATTTCCGCTGTACATGTAATGATGGATGTAATCAGCATATATTCAGATTTGGATATTTTCAAATAGGTCAACATCAGATGAATTTATCTACTTTTCATGGTTTCTGTTTCCATTCTCATGAAATCTCGGATATAAGCAGCTACTGTTCGCAAAATATTCATATTGTATCAGCATTCCTGGCACTTTTGTCAACAGGGGAACAAATGTGTTTACTAGTAGTCACTGAAACCCACATTAGGAGCGTTATCAATGAAAACTAGCAAATTTGGATGATTTCTCCATTTTGGTAACCATCTTGAGTCACCATCCTGAATTTAGATTCATGTGGATAATAATATCTTAATCTAACATATCATGGTTGTTGAATGATTAGATAGTATAATTCATTCAAAATAAGGTTGCTAGTAGCCACCGATTTCAAACCGCTGTGAATAATTTAAGAGGCGAGTGTGGAAAATCATCAATTATTATAATTTCGGTCGCCGTTTTGGGAGCCATCTTGGATTTTTAGGTCCAAATTGCACCGCTAAGAGGAAGTGTGATCCAATGGTATTATTGGTCGCGAAACATAATCATTTCACTATTTAAATTTTCCTCCCAGACTCAATGCCAACTCTGAAATTGTTCATGGTTGCCATTTTGATGATTTCATCTCATTTTCGTCGTTTCATTCTCTCGAATTCTTGAGTATAAACAGCCATTGTTCACAAACTATTCATATTGTTTCATATCTCCATGTTATTACGCCAACACGGAGCAAATATATTCAACTATATTTACTAAATCGCACATTAGGAGTGATATCAAAGAAAATTTGACATTTATCAATTTTGGCAACCATTTTGGTCGCCATCTTGAATACAGATGCACTTTTTTGGTTGTAATTATATGGCAATCTATATGTTTAAACCTGTTGCAAATGTTTGTTATCAAAATCAGCTATTTTCTGGCTAACACTTGGCTTGAATTACAAAATCGATATTTGGTAAAATTTCATAGCATATTTATGAATTCACATTTTGACGACATTTTGTAGGAATAAGACCCAAACTATGACATATTATCATGTCCAAATGGTTAGGTGTTCAAATGTATTTAAAATTAAGTTGCTATTAGCCACAGATTTCAAACAACCGTGAATGTTTTAAGAGAAATGTGTGAAAATTCATCATTTTCTCGAACTTCGGTCGCCATTTTGGCGGCCATCTTGGTTAAATGTGGTCAATTTTTCTGTCAAAGTGAAGCCTGTTATCATAGTATCACAACAGTAGAGAAATATTATATTTCCTACCATAAATTCACTACTAGCTATTAATCAAACTGATTCAGTGCCTACTCTGAAATGCTGGATGGCGGCCATCTTGATGACGTCATAAAACCACCCAGTCGCGACCCACAGGTGTCTAACATTTGTTTTCTGGTGCCCCAGATATCAAGCAACATCATGAGCATAGTGGCTATATTTCTTCACAAAATGCACACGGGAGCCAAAAAATGGACATAAGAGCCTCTACTATATGGTCGACTCGCATATATAAGAGAATGCACTGGCACAGGGTATATGGGTTGTTACAAAAATCAGACCTGGCACTCAAAGGGTTAATGCTGCATGAACGCAGTTCCCGCCATGAAAGGGTTAATAACAGGGTCCGCGCTGGACCGAAATTTACTTTTGCCAAATAATTTGCCAAATGAAAATATTTATTGCCAAATTCAATTAGAATTTGCCAAATGTTATCCCTGATAGTATCATTTTCTGCAACCTTGATTGAAATTTTATATTTCGACACTCGCGGTTTGAACGACGTTTGATATCGATAGGAAATCAGTTAGTTGATAACTATACTCGCATCTCTATTGTGGTTTATCATACAACAATAAACCAATCACCGAACAATAAAGTGGTAGAAGAGTTGCTTCATCAGAAGGGAACATCACAAGAGGATTACCTTGTAAACACCATCACCACACTAAATACTGGTAATTCATCCATCGATAATAATGTTACCAGATTAACTGCATCTTAATGGAGGTGTTAACTTTTCCGAAACCATTAAAACAACACTAATATAATTCTATTGTAACAGTTTCCTAAAAATTAATGGTATTGATTGACCGATATTTTTCAACTTTATTGAGGAATTAAAAAGTGACTTGCCAAAACTTTTGCCAAATGAAAATATCTTTTGCCAAATATGAATTATTTTTGCCATTGGTAAATTTGGCAAGTGGCAGCGCGAACCCTGGTTAATAATCTATATTTCTTCTTTAGGATGGTTTTCTCGAAAGACTATCTGCACCTGAGTTTGTTGAACTTTCCAAAAAGGTTGAGGCTTTTGTTGATGATTGTGAGGAAGTTTGTGGGAAGAGAAGTGTCTCGCTGAGAGGCAGTCTTCAAAATCAGGTCAGAATCTAATAATTATTAAATGAATGTAGTGGCCCTGTATGCGAAAAGTCTTTGTGCGACACTATATGTATATGAATGAATAATTTATTATTGTGACATGAATATCTATCGTACAACAAAAAGGTCACATACAAGTTGTCCTAACGTAACTTTACAATACACATTGTTACTCCTGGCCCTCAAGGCCGATATACTACTTTAAACGTAATACATTAAATATAATTTTAAGTGCACAGTGTGGTTAATATTGATCTACAGTTCTACTAAGGAGATGTGTCTATGTTTGTGTGAGCTATACTCGATCGGATACTGATTCATAAACTTCTCAATTATAACATCATTATTGTCATCATTGTCATTTAGCACACTGTTTGGTAATTTACAAGAGCTTATTAAATTGGTTCTCTGAAGCGTATAGGCAGAGCAGCGTAACAAAAAGTGTTTTTCATCTTCCACTTTGCATGCATTACACACATCACAAAACCATTCATCAGAATATTCCCTTCGATATCCCCCAGTTTCAAAGTTTAATGGAAAAGAACCACATCTAAACTGAGCAGTGATCGATCTTTCAGATTTCGTGACATGGCTGCTGACATATGTGACCCGCCATATCAAATCCAGTTGTAAGTCGGGATTTTTTTACCCTGTGCCAATGCATTCTCTTATATATGCGAGTCGACCATAGGTCGCCTCGCATATATAAGAGAATGTATTGGCCTAACAATTTTTTATCATTTTTTTTAAATAAATGTTTCTTACAATTTTTAGGACATAAAATAAAAAACATCCATTACCCTGCAGGGAGCCCCATACATATATAGAAGCATATAGAAGAGTGCTGTCTGCTCATGTTTGTCTGGGGCTCTGTATGGGTGAAATTATAAAATTGTTAAAGAATACAAGAAAAAATTATTAAAATTGTAAAAAATTGTTAGGCCAATGCATTCTCTTATATATGCGAGGCGACCTATGGTCGACTCGCATATAAAGAGAATGCATTGGCACAGGGTAAAAAAAATCCCGACTTATGACTGGATTTGATATGGCGGGTCACATATTATTTCATTTCAAATACATTTTTGAACAGTGTAAGTTCTGAGTTTTGGAGCACCACACACTTTGGTAATGTTGTAAACAGGAAGTTCTGAATGCTAAAATCCACATATTTGTCTTTTCTCGAAAACGGTGGACATACTGAGTTTTTTCCAGAATGAACCTCACATTTGATCTCCAGCTGTCCTTCCTGTTCAGTGTTAATTCACTCAAAAATATATATTTTTTCCAGGCCAGTGTTTTTGTGAACCACTTTCATGATGAGAGGAAAACCAAATTGAGGTAGGTTTAAAACTGTCGGTTGACTTTCATCTAGATAGTAATATTACACTCTGATTTATCTTTCTGTAAACGGTTCTGGTTTGCGATGTCATGCCTGCTATCAATATTAATATCATTCTGACATCCCTTGATTTTCGTAGGGCCTGTTTATATTAAAATGGATTGTTTAAATATTATTTTATTAATCCCATGCGCAATCCAATAATATATCAAATTTCTCACTGTTGACATTATCATGTCCCTAGGAATGAAGGTACATTTGGGGAAACTGCATAATGGGCTATCTCATTCCGGGGACGTAACTCGTGGTCATCAGCCCAAGACACTTCCGGTAGAGTCTCGCGTACAATGGATACTGCTGTTCTAGACTAATATCAGGGTGTTGACACTGTTGTGTCAGCGAGTTTATGTGCGAAAATACCACCCCTTTGTGGGAGTTGCGTGTGTTATTATATAAACGGTGATTGTTGTCCAAGGATATAGCGGAAATGGCGATCAGTAAACACAAAATATGAGTCGGTGAAACAATAGTCGCTAGATTCCGCTGGGAACAGACAAGATCGTATTCACGGCTAAAGGGTTTATGTGTTTACTAAGCCCGAGGAAGAATATACTAACACGAATTTATCGCATAGAGAACTATAAAATGGAAACCATGAACCATGTACATACATCTATTCACGATTTCAGAATCTGCTCCAAAATACGACGATTATACACTCAAACAACTGAAGGAAGAACTGCGAAAAAGAAATGGAAAACTCTCTGGTCGTAAACATGAACTAGTTGACCGGTATTAAAGTCATTTTTGTTGCAAATATACTAAATAATATCATTTCCATTTGTAAAAATATTCACAATTTAAATGATTTTACGAAGTTAAATGAAAAAGAGAGAATATTGAGTAAAACAGTTAATTTTGTGTGCAAAAAATATATATTTTCTACCGAAATAAGAAAAACGCTCTTTATTGCTACCATATCAGGAATAGAATGAGGAACACTCTTTTTTGGTCCATGTCGTGCGAATGGCTGTTTTTTTTTCAATGCATCTTTTGTGGTTATATAATACCCGTAGAAAAGTACCTATTCCGATACCGAGTAAAATTCAAAAGCTAATATTATTTTGTGTATGTTGAAGCGCAAACCGCCATGTGGCTTTACATTATTATTAAATCAGGCTGTTAACCCATGTAATGCCGTAACATATACCGTCTGGCAAAACTTGAAGGATGTTGTTTCGGAATGTGGCCCTTTTATATGTAAAAGCCATCCATTTTTAGCCAGCAGTTATAGTTAGTGCTTCGAAAGTAGTTGAAGTTAACTTAAATGCCCCTATTCTGCATGAAACACCACGATTTCGCCGGAAACAGTTGACTACATTGAAAATGTTAATCAGAAATTGTCTTTGAAAATCTCCGATAAATATTTCCACCAGGTCCAGGATCAGTTGTTGTGTAGGGGAGGAAAGAATGTGATTTTATCGTATACACATTTATTGACTTCAAAGTGATCAATATTAAAAGAGATGATTAGTTTATATAAAAATGCACTGCTGAAGGATTGTCCTTGAATTTATGAATACTGAAAGACGGAACTTTCTTGAATGAAGATTCCTCTGTTTGGGCTGTTGCACTGAATGATGATAATACATGTAGTCCTGTGTCAATAACATCAGTGTCATCAATCGGCATGTCCACAGATATAGAATTTCTATAACCTTTCGTTATGTTATGAAAACTCGCTTGAATTTACAGTACGGCTTCATTACAATGTTTATTAATAATTTATGAATTCTTGAAATAGCGAAAATATGAAATGCAGATAGGTAAATGAATGTTTTTGGTTATATACCGGTATAATGTTACATTGTTAGTTGGATATTTACAAATGCATATGGTTATGTAAATTACTTATTTTAAAGAGAATATTGATTCAAATGATTCGAGGCCAAATTGACCCCATTGTTTTATTCATTTCCATATACAGGTCATATCGCAGAAAGAGGATTTTTGGTATTCACCATAACCGGCTTGAACTAATATCTAGAAAATAGTGTTATCGTTCATTCGACCAGACTTTAATTTCATAACCAGAATGTATGTCAGTTAAGAGTCATGTCACATGAAATTTAATATTATTTTTTATATATTAGATTAAACAAAATCATCTATGCAGTGTTAGGTACAATTTCTATTTCGGAAATTTTCACAACATGAAGCAGACAAAGTTAATTTCTGTCCAAAGAAGCTGAAATATTGAAGTCTGTGTACAACTGGACCAAGAAGTGTATTCAACACCTTTTGGAATTTTGAATAGTTCTCAAGGCCAACTGGTATTAAAATGCACTGCTGAAGGATTGTCCTTGAATTTATGAATACTGAAATACGGAACTTTCTTGAATGAAGATTCCTCGGTTTGGGCTGTGGCACTGAATGATGATAATACATGTAGTACTGTGTCAATAACATCAGTGTCATCAATCAGCAGATCCACAGATATAGTCAAAATATATATATCATGCAAGCCAAATTTTAACTCACACATATGTTTCCATATTTAACAGTTTATATGTTTTCATTTAAAAAAAAACATACTTTTGTCATATCTGGCTAGAAATTGGTCATCAGTGAAATGTATGGCACAATCAACGGCAAATTTACCATGTTCCCATTTGTCATTTCTCTTGTTTGGCACGTTACTCCGTCGAATGGCGATTATCCATTTCTCACGAAGCTGTAAAGTAGCTTCATTGGCAGCTTTTGGAAATAAAATGTCCACCGCGATTGTTGCAGTACATTGCACAACATTGTCCTGGCATTTTCTGTGAATATTTAGTTGCAGATAGCTAGATATTAATAATAATCAGGCGTAATATATCTACTTCGTTGTAAATCCAACGCGGAAGTGAATAGGCATAGACTTAACCGGAAATTGATATATCTGTTGGTGCGCCCTGTAGCGGCCGCTGGCGTTAAGTGAAATAACCGCAAAAAGATAGCCCATTGATGTAAAGTGCATTGAAACTAAATCACCTTACAATGTGCAATATACATGGATCAATAATTAATATACCCCCATCCCAAAAGATGGGGGGGGGGGGGTATAACTGGATTACATGTGTCTGTCGAATCGTTCATGTGTCTGTCCGCTCATATATCTCAACCATGGGTTATCAGATATCGATGAAATTTGGTATGCAGGTTTGGTATCAAGAGGGTTTTCAAAAGAGGATTCATTGACGTTGTTCACATTTTCCATTCAAGAGTTATCCATCTTTGTTTATCTGATCATGTTGGGTTTCTGACCGTCCGCTCTAATTTCTCAACCATGGGTTATCGGATCTCAATGAAAATTGGTATGCAGGTTTGGCATCATGAGGGCTTTCAAAAGAGTGTTTATCGACATTGTTTACATTTTTCATTCAATAGTTATTCCTCTTTCTTTATCTGAAAATGTTGGATTTCTGTTCGTCGTTCTTTAGAATTGTGAAGTAATTTGTTCCTTCATCACATTTTCACAATTTGGTTTCCGACCTGCCCATATTTAAATTTTCACCATGGGGGTATCCCAGCACCCCTGTGCAACCTCTTGTTATTATTATAATCATTCAGATTTTGAATAGAGAGCAGGCTTCTAGCTTGTACCATGCATCAAGTTACCTTAATCCTTTCTATACTAAATACTCACTGATGAGTAGCTCCCTCAGGAAATGTTCAGATAATAAGTTCAACATGCAAACGTAGGTAGTTTGTTGAACTTATTTTCTGATCATTTCCCACCAATGAATGTGAATCATTCTGATATTGTATTATTTATTTTTCTGTCTGTCATCTGCTTTTATATTACCTGAACACCTCTCCAATTGAACAACAGACTATTCCAATGTATTCTTTTATAGCTGATTGGGAGAGTCCATTTAGTAAAAGGTTAATTCAATGTGATTTTACACCTACACCTGTTCTTGCCTGATAAAACAACCAGAGACAGCAAATTCCAATTTACTTATTAGGGAGCTAAATGGGCAATTTAGGTTTTTTTTTATCTTTTTGTTATTTTATTTTCTTAATACTGCTGCTTTACTATTTCAGTCTCATCCTTGATAATGAAAGGTGGAAACAAGCGGATGTACCGACCGAATTCCAAGAATTAGTCGACCATATCAAGAGAACTGGTAACATTTATCATCCAGTTTATCATATAAGACCATGCAAAGTCAATTTTCTGTTTCTCAGGCCAAAAATGTTTGAAAAGCATGCCGTCTGAGTTTAGTGTGCCTGTCATTTGCAGAATGAGGTCCCCAGAGGATGAGTTTGGTGACGCTATCTCGCACAGCAGGCTAGCATTGCCAAATTCACCCTCTGGGGACCTCATTCTGCATGGCCTCATCTGGTATGGGAGACATAGACTCAGATTAAAGTTCTTAAATGGTCAATATTGTGATGTACACCCATTGGGAACCTCGATTATGACATGTGTCGTCATCCAATTTGGGGATATACAGAACTAAACTAAAAAAGAAATAGAATCTATGTGAAGAAGTTTCTATGGAAATTTTATAACAAAGAAACTTTCCAGAGAAGATGAGACCTAAGCAGAATGAGGTCCCCAGAGGGTGAATTAAGTGATGCTAGGCCAATATGCGAATTATGTAAATTTGTTGTCTGTCCGTCATCCGTCTGTCTGCTTTTGGTTTCCGGATGATAACTTTAGATTGAATCGAGTGAACTGAACCAAATTTGGTATGTTAATTTACCACACCAAAATACAGATCAAGTTCGAATATGGGTTTCGTCCGCATGATTTTGACCGAGTTATGCCCCTTTTTAGTCAAGTTTAAAAAAAAACTCGACTTATGGTTTGATGAGGGACGGTTGGCGGGCGGGCGGCGGACGGACCTAAAGAATGCCTTATAACTTTGACATTTGTGAACAGATTAAAAAAAAAATTGGTTTGTGAGTTGCTTCCAATGATTATTTACTGCCTGTAGAAAATGGGTCACGTCCGAACTTTTTGACAAGAGTTATCCATCTTTGATGACATTTTTGCAATTTTATCACCTGTTAGCGCGATAACTCAATAAAATATTAACTGATTACAACCATGTTTTTCCGAATTATTTCCCAGGAGTTATGGGCCTTAGTTTGTCTATTTTCGGACGAGTACGAAAACCAGGTTTGTCAGAATTTTTCCCCCGGAGTTATGTGCCTTAGTTTGTCTATTTTTAGCATTTTTTTCACCGCTGGCGCGATAACTGAATAAAATATTAACTGATTCAAACCATATTTGATATATGAGTCTCTTGCAACAATATCTCGGACGAGTTCGAAAACCAGGTTTGTCCGAATTTTTTCCCCGGAGTTATGGGCCTTAGTTTGTCTATTTTTAGCATTTTTTTCACCGCTGGCGCGATATCTTAATTAAATATTAACTGATTAAAAACCATATTTGGTATATAAGTCTCTTGCAACAATATCTCGGACGAGTTAGAAAACCAGGTTTGTCCGAATTTTTCCCCCGGAGTTATGTGCCTTAGTTTGTCTATTTTTAGCATTTTATTCACCGTTAGCGTGATAACTGAATCAAATATTAACTGATTCAAACCATGTTTGATATATGAGTCTCTTGCAACAATATCTCGGACGAGTTCGAAAACCAGGTTTGTCTGACTTTTTGGGCCTTGTGTGGACCTTATTGCCAAGTTATTGGCAGAAGTTTTTTTCGACTGCCAATAAACACGACACAGCATCTTAGATGCGTACCCCTTGTTTTACTTAGATTTTACCTGATTTGCGGTTTCTGGATGATAACTTTATATTGAATCAAGTGAACTGAACCAAATTTGGTATATTACTTTACCACCCCAAAATACAGATCAAGTTCGAACATGGGTTTCGTCCGCATGATTTTGACTGAGTTATGCCCCTTTTTCGACTTAGATAATAGATTTTACCTGATATGCAGTTTCCAGATGATAACTTTAGATTGAATTGAGCGAACTGAACCAAATTTGGTATACAAATCAAGTTCAAATATGGGTTCTGTCTACATGCCCCACTCTACTCCAGAAACTGGCGTATTATGCCATGCCCTGATGGCGTGCTCTTGTTCACATCTAAAATGAAAATAAAAAGGTTGCATGTGTGGTGATTTCGTGACCATGTGCGCCGGCCTGAGAAAAGGAAAATTGACTTTGCGTGGCCTAACTATCACATTGATATGATGCTATTCTAAACTCTTACACAGTCCCACTGGCTGCTGTCCCAATGTTCTATTTTTTTTCCTGTTTTTCTGTTACTCCCTGTTGATTCTACCTTGCTGCACATGGTGTTGGAAATACCTTTCTATCTATAATCGATATCATGAGGCTTTAAAGGCCAATTTAATTTTCGAGTCTCCGACTATTTTTTTTATAGTGTGTTGATATACGGTTTTAATAACAATCTATGACATAAAATATGATTAAAATACTATACTTCATCACCATTTGGAACGTCTGCGTCTCAGAAGGTGCCCACAGAGTAATAATAGAAAATAGCTGAAATCATAGAAAAATTACCCCTGTTTCGCTCGCAAAATGTAACAGAATTCAAACTAAGAGATAGAGTTATTTCCTTTTCATTGAAAATAATAGACTTTTCAGTACAGTCCAGATGAAACTTAAGTACAGAAAACTCGTCTGTACCTCAACAAAAACAACATGTTCACAGTTTATTAAACTGGATAAGTTAAATAATACATTGTTTTGGAGCTGCCTCTTTCAAATGGTATATATCTATACTATATATTTTGAGACTTCCGTATATATATGTATGTATGTGTATATATATGTGTGTGGGTACTTCATAGAATCTAAAACGGCTGCGCGGATTGAGCTCAAACTTCCAATCTAAGGGTAAAATCCCACGGACGCCGTTGGCGTCGCGTTTTGGAGAAGCTCAGAGCACCCGTTCTCCACTCTCAGTCACAAAAAAACAGCACTGCGGTGGTTAATCAAGTGATAATTTAATGAGCGTTGTATATGACGCGTCGCTATAAAAGAGCGTTTGTTTACAATTCAACGCAACATTATCGCTCGAAATTTAGCATCGAAAAAATTTAATTTCTTTTGTCAAAAACATAATTACGTGCTGGACTCTGTCATTTTAAGAATATGTAAGTATTATACACATACACACCAAGTCTCAGCTTAAAATTTTGAAAAATAAGAGTTTTATCGACATAAATCTATTTTAATGGGAAATCCTATGTTAAAATTTAGCATCGAAAAAATCTAATTTCTTCCATCTAAAACATAATTACGTGTTGGACTGTGTCATTTTAAGAATATATCAGTATTGCACGCAGTCACACGAAGTCTCAGCTTGAAATTTTGAAAAATAAGAGTTTTATCGACATAAATCGATTTGAATGCGAAATCATGTGTTAATAAATTTTGGGGCTCAGCTGTTCTTTGTGTTTTCTAAGCTGCTGCAAAATGGTCAACTCGGGACGGGTCAACCGATTGAGCCCAAACTTGTTACCTATGGGTACATTTGTCCCGAAAGTGTCACGGACGGGTCAAATCGTGACCCCGATGTGACATTGACCTTCAAACTGGTCAATTCAAGGTCAAATTGGGTAAAACTAGCGGATTTCTGTACTTTTGTCCGGGGAGTGTTTTGGACGGGTCAAATCATGACCACGACCTGACCTTGACCTACAAAATTGTCAATTCAAGGTCAAATCGGGTAAAACTTGCTGATTTCGACGAAATTTGGTGCAAATGCAGCACAAGTGTCTCGGAACCTGTTGCAATTGCTTTTTCGAACAAAGCCATGGGACGAATACCGCCAGTGGCGGGCTAACCATGGTTGGCTAACCATGGTTGGCCCGTCCTATTTTAAGTTATACCCTACATTTGATCTCTTTAGGAAATGTTCAGATTATAAGTTCAACAAATGACCATAGGTTTATTATCTAAACTTTTCCCACCAATGAATATTAATTCTTCTTCACTTGTTTTATTTCATCTGGCGGTTGTCTGCTCATATATCCTTGACATCCATCCAAATGTATAATAGACCATTCCAATGTATACTTCTACATCTGGGTGGGAGAATCCATTTAGTATAGAAAGGGATAAATTTGTTGTAAGTTATTTGATTATTAATGTCTAGTATATGTATTATCTTACAGAAAGGTTCAGCTTTCCTGACAAGAGATCAGATTCAGGTATTGTATTAAAGACATAGAATGGACTTGATCGAGTTCGTGAAGCTGATAAATTAGTACTCGGGCGATATGCCAACCTGGAGAATGTAGCATTCTACTAACATCGTCAAAAATTTCAAAGAAATCGACCATACCATTCAAGAGAAAACGTCGTCAAAACAACGCTCAATTGTAAATATTTACATCTCAATTCGGGACGCAACAATTGTCAACAAACTAACACATATGATTTCGCCATCCAGAGTCAGGGCATTTAATTAATATATCAGAATGAAGATACGTGTTGGCAATTTGGATTAATATTCGTAAAAAGAACAACTTTGAGCACGATTATTCTCCATTTCTATTGGATCACCCTACGGGAGTGTTTCACATCACTTTAAAGAGATACTACAGTTAATATAATATAGTTCAATTGACACAGCTACTGCTGATTTAAAGACATATTATGGACTGATTCGAGTGCATGAAACTGATAAGTTAGTACTAAGGCGCTATGCCAAATGGTGGAATGTAGCATTCTACCAACATCGCCGAAAATTTCAAAGAAATTGACCGTACCACTCCATAGAAACTCCATACCCCTCCATAGAAAACATTGTCTGAACTACTAACTACTGACCACTAAATATATACATCTCTATTCGGAAAGCAACTATATGCGATAAACTAACACAAATGATTTCGCCATCGAGAGTCATTAAATTTAATTAATATATAAGAATGGTGATGTGTATTGTCCATTTGGATTAATATTCATAAAAATAACAACTGTTAGCAAGATTATTGTCTATTTCTATTTGATCACCCACCTGGAGTGTTTCACATCACTTTAAGGAATAATCTTGATTTTTTAATATAATTACACAGTTTAAAAGCATCATGTTGAATTGAAATCTCAATATGATTTATCAACCATTTATGATTCGCCATGATGCCTTTAACACTTCCATGACTGGAGCTTCTTGAAATTTTGCGAAAACCCTGTGCCAATGCATTCTCTTATATATGCGAGTATCCCATAGGGAGCTTCGCATATATAAGAGAATACATTGACCTAACCACATTTACCTTGACCTTGAGAGCCAGGGCATTCTCTTATCTATGCAGGGCTCCCTACGGGAGACTCGCATATATAAGAGAATACATGGGCACAGGATCTTTAATGCTGCACCAGCGCAGCTATCGTCATGAAAGGGTTAAAATGTATTATTATATTAAGAAAACAAGATTGTTACTAAAAATTCATCTCAGTGAAAACTATCAAGCTGAAGATGCATTTTGAGTTGGAAATAGCATTAAATATTTGGAACCTTATTGTGACGTTGATACGACGTCGCATATTGCCGCAATAAAATTCATGCACTCAATGCTCACTTCCGTCCTAATGTAATTATCCCATATAAATACATTAGCATTTTAGAAACCAATCTGAACCAATGGCAAAAAATGTTCACGATGCTGATATGTCCATGAAGGGAAGCTTTATCAAGGCTAACTAATGTACAATATAAGTACTCTTATGGTTCATTTACTGCTCTATATGTATTTTCTTATCTACAAGGTATCTGCAGGTAAACAATATGTTCTTTCAAACTTCTAAAAATAAAACATTTTCTCCATCGTTCTTCTCCATTAATTTTAACACATGTGGTGATTTGTATCGAACAACTTTGTAAATTGGAACAACGCCTATAATGCTCTATAACTAATCTGTGTCTATATCGCAACAGAATTCTTGAATTTCTTTCAATCTTCTAAAAATTCTGATATTCTCCATCAATCTTCTGCATTACTTTTAGTACATATGGTGATTTGTATCTCATTATCTTTGGGAGAAATTTAATTGACTGAATAACAGGGTTTCATTAACTACAGTAATGCTCTAAATAATCGACCCCTTAACCACAGCAGAAATATGGGTAATTTTTCAGTGAGACCTTTTCGATGAATGGCAACAAGCCATATTTCGACTAAATCCTGAAAAATTATCCATAATTCTGCTTTTGTTTAAGGGGTCGATTATTTAGAGCATTACTGTAGTTTGATGCCACCGGTACCCCAACAGAACATCCCAGTGCCACGATAGGAATATTAAGCTGGGAATTTTTTCGAAATAATGTGCATTTCGCGTCACCCAGATAATTCACAATAATGCTTGTTTGGCATCAAAAGAGTTAAATGCATATTATTGGACTTGTAGGGGTGGATGAAATTGATAAATTAGTACTCAGGCGCTATATGCCAACCTAGGGGATGTAGCATTCTACTAACATCGTCAAAACTTTCAAAGAAATCGACCATACCACTCCATAGAAAACATTGTCTGAACTATGCTCAATTGTAAATATTGACTTCTCGATTCGGGACACAACTATTGGCGATAAACTATCACAAATCATTTCGCCATTGAGAGTCATTGCATTTAATTATTATATAAAAATGATGGTGAGTGTTGTCAATTTGGATTAATATTCATAATACATAACTATTTTGAGCAAGATTATTCTCTATTTTTATTTGTTCGCCCTACCAGAGTGTTTCACATCACTTTAAGAATAATGTTTTCCTAATATAATTACACAGTGTATCAGTATATAGGCATCATGCTGAATCACAACTTATAAATCGCAAAGCAAAGTAGTTTGTAGTTTTGAGATTATTACTTTTTATTACATCTCAGTGACAAATATCAACCTGAAAGTGCAATTTTAATTGGAATCAGCTCATTTGTCCATCCGACCGTTAGTCTGTGGACGCAATTTTGTCCAAGTTTGTATTCCTACATTTTTCAGTCAATTTTTTAAAAACTTGGCACATAGTAGCTACGTTTATGACGTCCGTCCGACTTATTTAGTGAAGTTATCCCCTTTTTCTGATTTAGAAATTATTTGCACCATGCATTATTTTGTCCGAGTTTGTATTGTTTTTTTTTTTAAACAAATATGTTAATATGGCTACACTTAATGTTGCTCAATAGCACTGCGGGGCTATCCTTAGTCCCACCTTTTGTTGAAACCTCTCTAGTATACCGTACTGACCCGGTTCAAAGCCCATGCCCGTGTTTAAGCCCACCCATATATTTTGGCCAAATTCCATGCACAGGGGTATATTCGTGTTTAAGCCCACCCCAAATTTTGTTCAATTTCAGCAGTGGTAAGTAAGTATTTGCTAATGATACTTCCCAAATAAATAACTCCAATATAACGGGAAGTATATTCACAAACGATCGGTGACGGCGAGAATGCCACGAAAAATGGAAAGTTATACTTCGTAAGTATTAATAGTGATAATAAATAAAATAAAATAAAGTGAATCTTAAAATCTCATTTGTTTATTCAATTATACTTCCTGGGGGAAACCAATCGTCAACAGACATCAAAAGAACGCACTCGCTAACGGCGTATATCTGAGAACGCGGTAAACATCAGTCACTTCAAGTTCACAGAGACACGTGCGTCCATCGCGCACATGTCAACAACAGTACTGTAAAAACATATTCTTTGTATGTCGGTATGTTCCTACATGTGGCCAAACACAAAAAGAACTCATTCCCTGGTTATGTAAACACATGGTGGGTATAATAATGGGGCAGAAGGGGGACTTGTCATCCACAACACCCCAACAGCACAAGCTTCAAAGAAAGAGATACCGATGTCGTATTGGTACCCGGTAAATAATCATTTTTTAAATTTTTAAACTTCTATTTTTCACGTTTTACGATATAGGCTATAGTATAAGTTTACATTAATCTGTCAATGGTTTGGAAGCGATAGGCTAACTCTAAACATTCAAACACGTGTTTTTTTTTTGTATACGTATTTACATCGTAATTTCGTTAATTAACTAGACTCACTGGGGCCGTCACTATTTTATTGTAACTCTTTGTAGACAACGGGCCATGAATAGAGCACTGGGTTCATTGTTATCCTAATCGGATTAAGTCACTCTCTTATATGTTGCATAATATTTCCCTGTACAATTTTCAGACATTTTTTATGTTTACCCATACCATGTATGGTAAACATAGTGTCGTTGTCCGGATTGACCACTCGTCGTGCGTCCGTCCGTCTGTCCGTCCGTCTGTCCGTCCGTCTGTCCGTCCGTAGACACTTTACGTGTAATGCGATAACTCAAACATTTTTTACCTGATCAAAACCAAATTTTGTATATGGGGTTTTCAGCCAAAAATACAGATCGAGTTCGAATATGGGTTTGATCCGACTTTTTATTACGGAGTTATGGCCCTTATTCGAATTAGAATTAATGAATTCTGCCATAACTCAAACATTTTTTATCTGATCGGAACCAAATTTGGTATGTGAGTTTCTCGACCCAAAATACAGATCGAGTTCGAATATGGGTTTGATCGGAGTTTTTTTTACGGAGTTATGGCCCTTTTTCGACTTAGAATTCATTAATTCTGCCATAACTCAAACATTTTTTATCTGATTGGAACCAAATTTGGTGTATGAGTTTCTCAGACCAACATACAGATTGATTTCGAATATGGGTTTGATCGGATTTTGTTTAATGGTGTTATGGTCCTTTGACATATGATTCACACATACATGTACTTCGATAAATCAACCATTTTTCATCTGATAGGAACCAAATTTGGTATGTGAGTTTCTCAACTCAAAATACAGAACGAGTTTGAATATGGGTTAGATCCAATTTGTTATACCAGAGATATGGCCCTTTTTAAACTAAGAATTATCCAGATTATAACCCAAGTAACTTACAATTAATGAATACCTGCTTCTCTGTGAGCAAGATAAAAGACAATATAGTTTATTGCTTTGAGAGTTATTTATAGCCCTCATATGTTAGGTCTGTATAAGAGACACAGTGATTTATTGGATAAATTGATTTAGCTATCTTTTTAACCACAACTTAGCCAGGTGAATTTATTTAACTAGACCAATGGAGCTCTCTAAGTCCTTGGATGATGGGACTACATTGGATCAAACAGGGCAGAGATAGGTGATTTAACCCCTTTTACCCATTCCATGTCTTTTAACCTTTTCCATTAAATAAATAATTATATTATTTTGATATCTCACATGGCAATTTGCAACAACATGAATAGAACTGCTCACACTATGATAGTGGTGACAGGCTCTAGAGTTTAGATGTTATATTAACCCTTCTATATTGACTCATACATTCCAATAATTTGTGTTATTACTGGTTATTATGTACATTTGTCATATACTACTTTAGATCATAACAGTATACTCTATAATTCAACATTAAAAGATTATGATTCTGATCTTAACAATTTACTATCGCCAAGGGATGGGTTAAACATCTGCCGATCGTGATCGGCCTCTCGTTAATAATTATCTTTGGCTTCGATGACGACAGCAAAGTCGTGTTTTAATTATATTGTTGTGGGGGTTCACGTACATCTGAACATTGATGTAAACTATAGATATAGACTATAGATAGTGGATTTACCCAGCTGTCTGAAATGGCATAAATCCGATGACCCATGATGCTTACAAACTGTCATTTATGGGAATTTTGGGCAATAAAACATGACAAGAAGTAATATTTTAATATACATATCAAAATGAAAAAAATACTTTCTCAAAGTAACTTATACTTAACTTTATTTAATCTGGAAGCCGTGTATATTTCCCCGAAACTCTGTGTTGGATCGACTTTATTTTATGGATCCATTTCTTCAGTTTTACTGTCCCGATTTCTTGGAATTTTTGGTTTGCAAAGGGTCATATTCGAGTTTAAGCCCACTTGGATTTTTGAGCTCAAATAAAACAAAGGCCCCCTGGGCCTAAACGCGGGTCAGTACGGTAATTACTAAGGCCCATATTTCTGAAATAAATTGTGTATCCATCCTATTTCCAGTAGAGTTTACACATATCAGAAAATTAATCTCTGTTTACAATGTGTTTTATACTTACAGAGAGGAAACCTGCAGACTGTATTGTTATAGAGGGCGAGAGATTCACTGTTGTTGGGTAAGTTATTGAGAAATTATGCAATTGATTTAGATGGCCATTTTTATCAATTTTTATCAATTTATATTGTCTACTGAACTTCACTTACCGTGGTTATGGAGTGAGCAAATTGATATGGCTATGGTCACTCAGTCAAGTGATATCTATATCTTCACTATTGATAACCCTGATGTAATGATTTGATTCGAGATTCGATGCGAATCGGAATCATTTGGCAGATTCTATTCGAGATCAATTCAAAATTAAATTCCTGATTTGCAGGGCCCTATTGCAAATGTGTGTCAACAAATATACAGTTGAAGTTGGAATTGTGTATGGTTCGACGATTTTTTGCCAAAATTTACCAACGTTTTGGTGCATGTATCATGAAGCAGACTTTTATGCTATCAGAATTCTGTTAATGATATTTTTTATGTTTTTGTTTAAACTCTGCTTTTTTGTTTTAATATACCTTCATAATGGTATTATTCTATCTTTTATCAGGACTACGTTGGTGGTATTTAAGACGATTGTGTAGTACTGCGACTCTGCGAGTGTGTGTCGATATATATGCTTATGGTGGTTTCTATCTTTATCAGGACTGCGTTAATGGTATTTAAGACGATTGTGTAGTACTGCGACTCTGCGAGTGTGTCGATATATATGCTTATGGTGTTTTCTATCTTTATCAGGACTGCGTTAATGGTATTTAAGACGATTGTGTAGTACTGCGACTCTGCGAGTGTGTCGATATATATGCTTATGGTGTTTTCTATCTTTATCTGGACTACGTTGGTGGTATTTAAGACGATTGTGTAGTACTGCGACTCTGCGAGTGTGTCGATATATATGCTTATGGTGTTTTCTATCTTTATCAGGACTACGTTGGTGGTATTTAAGACGGTTGTGTAGTACTGCGACTCTGCGAGTGTGTCGATATATATGCTTATGGTGTTTTCTATCTTTTATCAGGACTACGTTGGTGGTATTTAAGACGATTGTGTAGTACTGCGACTCTGCAAGTGTGTCGATATATATGCATATGGTGTTTTCTATCTTTTATCAGGACTACGTTGGTGGTATTTAAGACGATTGTGTAGTACTGCGACTCTGTCGATATATATGCTTATGGTGTTTTCTATCTTTATCAGGACTGCATTAATGGTATTTAAGATGATTGTGGAGTACTGTGAGTGCGTTGATAACATTCCATCCACTGCTCCGGATCTGCTCACGAGGCTCATAGAACTACTCAAGGTAAATACATCTGAGAAATTTGTCTATATTCAGGAGACATGATGGCTCGTTGAGATCCGGTTCTTGTCTTATCATCAAATTAAAACAACATCGAAAACTGTGTCTTATTGGATAGGTGACAACTGAGTGAATCCCGGTGTGTGTCTCTTAACCCTTTACCCAACAAACCGGCCAAAACCGGCCAAATAAAGCTTCAACAGCCTAAATTATCTTGGGTCTGTCTCAATAAAACCATACAAATATGGATATCATTGGAACCGGCTCATTGACCACATTGTGATGGTTATAGTTATGCCCTGTGCCAATGCATTCTCTTATATATGCGAGTCGACCATAGGTCGCCTCGCATATATAAGAGAATGCATTGGCCTAAAAAAAATCTTTTTTTAATACTTTTTACCATTTTTTCTTACATTCTTTAACAATTTTATAATTTAAATGTGTTAAGCCAATGCATTCTCTTATATATGCGAGGCGACCTATGGTCGACTCGCATATATAAGAGAATGCATTGGCACAGGGCCGTTCTGTTGGGTAAAGGGTTAACGGTACATGCTGTGTGTAATTAGATCCAACTCAACAGAAGCCTTGAAATAGTGTGTCTGACATTTGCAGAATGAGGTCCCCAGAGGGTAAATTTAATGACACTATCTCGCAAGGCAAAATAGCTTCACCATATTCACCCTCTGGGAACCTCATTCTGCTTAGGCCTCAAATGCTATGGGAGACATAGCATTAGATTAAAGTTCCCCAGTTGAAGTTAGTGTAAACATATTTTTATTTCCAAATCCAAACATAATACACATAATACACAAATGACATAAATATACAACATATAAGAGATAATGTATGGAAATGAGGATCAGACAACAAGCCCGAGGGCTTATATGAAGTCTTCTCCTCTTTGGCGACATGCCCCTTCCCCAATAAGTGAGGGAGGGGTATCGATCAGACGGGAAATAATAGAAATAATATTTTTTAAAGGAGAAGTAACTAAGTTTAAGTTGGGATGGACACAGCGGGAAGATAGTGTTAGGGATAGCAGGAGGCAGAGAGAGAGAGAGAGAAGAGAGAATGAGAGGGAGAGTGAGAAAGTAGAGGGGACAGAGTTTTCAATAATTTAGTTGCTGCGTGATGAAAATTATGCTCGTAGTAATATGCATGCGTCAGGCTCCATGGGAGGGGGTCAATCGCAATGGCCAATTCCTATTTCAATGGGGTTCACTGTGAATATCGCTGCATTCTTCATGTAGAATCATTTCACGTATATACAGGATAGTGACAAGTAAAGTAACTTACAAAATAATCGTTATCGGAAGACATTTAGTACTACATACATAATGGAGAACATCGTGCTGCCGCATAACGCGGCCGGAATCCAAAGCAATTTGTTACCCATACAGATCATGGAAATCTTTTTGTTCTCATAATATATGTCTGTACTGCATTAAATATTTGTTTGTTTTCGCGAAGACTAAGCTCTCTTGACCCCCGCATTAGTGTATTCTCAGATAAGGCAACATTTGGTAGGGAGTCATATAGTTCTCTTCTGGGCTCTTGATAAAATGTACATTCAAAGAGATAGTGGTAAGTTGTCTCAAATTCCCCACATAGACAGAAGGGGAAAATTTTTACATGGTTATCTGTCAGGTCACCACTTAGGTGGCTGCAGTTCAATCTTAACCGGGTATGGAGGATATGAGATTTACGACATTTACTATGATAAAAATAGGCAGGTGGACGTATATTGTCACTGTTCAGTTCCTTTTTGAAGTCTTCGATTGTACTGCTGCTCTTTGTAGTTTCTGACAGTTTGTTCCATTCGGTAATTGCAGATGGTAAGAAAGAATCCATATAATAGTCATAATTAATATTCGAGGGTAGTCTTATATGTTCAAATCTTAAGTTATATCTGGAATTATTTGCCTGAATTGGTCGTACATAATTTCTTAAAATTGATGGAGCAGTTCCTCGTATCATTTTAAAAAATTGGCATAGCTTGTGTTTTCTACGGCGTGAAGAGAGGAGTTCCCAGCCAGTCTCTGACAAAAGGCACGCGTTACTCGTACTGATGGTTGCACCTGTTACTATTCGGGCCATTTCATACTGAACCTTTTCAATGTCATCACTAAGATAATCAGGGCAGTTATCCCAAACAGGGGAGGCATATTCCAGTATTGGTCGGATAAATGTATAATGTATTTTTTCAAGCGTTACTCTGCTTAGCTTGTATCTGTGTTTACGTACTAGATTTACTCGACTCCATGCTTTGTCAAGCATAGATCTGATGTGGATACCCCAAGAGCCCATGTTGTCGAAAGTAAGTCCCAGATGTTTATGGCTGTCAACCTCAACAATTGTCGCGGTTCCCATGGTCAAATGTGGATGATATACTGGTGTTTCTTTCCTGGAGATTAAGAGAGATTCCGTTTTCAGGGGATTGAATTTTACAAGCCATTCTGATGCCCAACACATGAGAGTTTCGAGGTCATCGTTGATTAGTTTTGCGGCCATGGTGGGGTCTTCGATAGTAAGAAATAGAGAAGTGTCATCAGCAAATAGACGAATGTTGCACCGTATATTTTCGGTTATATCATTAATATAAATTAAAAACAGAAGTGGGCCTAATACTGAGCCTTGCGGCACACCTGCTGTTACATCTTGTAGTTCCGAACGTGTGCCGTCTATGACAACCTGTTGTTGTCTACATTCTAGATACGATTTCATCAAGTTATACAAGTTTCCTCTTATACCAATTTTTGTCAGTTTGTTCAAGAGGCCACGGTGCCAGACTTTATCGAATGCTTTACTTATGTCACAGAATATACACCGGACCTCTTTTCCGTCGTCTAATGATCGACATATATTGTCATATATTTCGGTAAGTTGAAAAACTGTTGAATCGTTGCGCATGAAACCAGCTTGATAAAATGATAGGAGTTTGTTTTCATCAAGAAATTCCCATAGATATTTATAAATACATTTTTCATAGACCTTTGAGACGCAGCTTAGTAGAGAAGTTGGTGATGTTTACCCATTAGTCACCTCGATTATGCATTTTATCTTCTGTAAATTAGGGGATATAGAAACAGAACATAAGGGGAAAAGTAACTAAAAGAATGTTAACCCTTTACCCAACAGAAGGGCCCTGTGCCAATGCATTCTCTTATATATGCGAGTCGACCATAGGTCGCCTCGCATATATAAGAGAATGCATTGGCTTAACACATTAAAAAAGATTTTTAACACATTAAAAAAGATTTTTTTTTAGGCCAATGCATTCTCTTATATATGCGAGGCGACCTATGGTCGACTCGCATATATAAGAGAATGCATTGGCACAGGGCATAACTGTAACTATCACAATGTGGTCAAGGAGCCGGTTCCAATGATATCCATATTTGTATGGTTCTATTGAGACAGACCGAAGATATTTTAGGCTGTTGAAGCTTTATTTGGCAGGTTTTGGCCGGTTTGTTGGGTAAAGGGTTAATTTGAGACTATAGATAATTCCCAGAAGATGAGGCCAAAGCAGAATGAGGTCCCCAGATGGTGAATTTAGTGATGCTAGCCTGCTGTGTGGGATAGCGTCACTAAGTTCACCCTCTGGGGACCTCATTCTGCAAATGACAGGTGCACAATTTCAAGGCTTGACTGGACAGATATAATTTTGTTATTATCAGGGCTCACTCTGTCGGTGACAAATGAGCAATTTTTTAAAATGTTTTTGCTGTTCCCATCCGTGCACACTTCCATTGTCACTTTTGTCATATAAGTCCAACTCAAAATTTATCCATTTATTTGTGCGTGTTTTATATTTTTGTTTTAGTTTTGTTGTTTTCAATGATCCCATATTTTGTCCAAAGTTTCTGAAAAGTGTGTCAAATAAATTCAGAAATGGCTAAAAAATTGGCCAAAATAATTTTTGGGCCAGTGTGAATGCTATGTCACCCAATTTGCCTTTAATAATTACTCAGATTTAGTCCTTGACTGTAAAGCAATTTAATGAATATGATAACCCTTTTTATCACATAATTTAGCCATAAAAGCAGTTTCATAATTATCGGTAATAGACACGTTTAATATCAGCACGTGCGATGACGTCACAGCGTTCTTCAAATAACTTGCGATCGCTGTAGTTTATGATTGTTGTTTTCGATGAATATTTCGCGTTGCTTCGGGTTTATTTGATCATGTGATAAAAGGTATCTCACACTCGTCCTATTTTATACTTAATTTATCAACCTCGTCCTCTAAATTCTATTTGAGCCTCGGTAAACCTCGGCTCAAATCGAATTTAGTGAACTCGGTTGATAAATTCCGTATAAAATAGAAACTCATGTGAGATCCTCTTTGTATACTAAATACTCATTGATCAGTAGTCTCCTTAGGAAAATCAGGTTGTTTGTTGAACTTATTATCTAAACATTTCCCATTTACCCTTTGAGTGCCAGGGGCCGATATTATCGGCCCTAAACCTACACAATAAGTCTGTTAAAGAATATAATAAAATATATTAAAATTGTAAAAAAAAAAAAAGGAACAAAAAAAGTTGTTAAGCCAATGCATTCTCTTATATATGCAAGGCGACCTATGGTCGACTCGCATATATAAGATAATGCATTGGCACAGGGTATATGGGTTGATACAAAAATCGGACCTGGCACTCAAAGGGTTAATAAATATGGATTCTTTTGCACTTGTATTATCATTTTGTCAGGCTGTCATCTCCTTTTATTACCTGAACACCCCTCTAAATTAATAATAGACTGTTCCAATCTATACTTTTATAGTTGAGTGGGAGAATCCATTCAGTATAAAAAGGGTTAAAAAAAGATAAATGAAAAAAAAAAATGTAAATATTTCAATAAATTGATTTATGTTCCCTTGGTATTTGAATTAATTTCTGTTATTTTGCTAAGTGTATATATTGTATATAAGTGTATATATTGTATATAAGTGTATATATTTTACTTTATGAATTTATCACATTATTTTCCTTAGACATTCAACTCAAGAACATGTCAGTTAGTGCTAGGAGCAGGAGCTTTACAGCTTGTGGGGCTGAAGACCATATCAACAAGAACATTAGGTATGTTATGATGGTGTGATATTTACAGCTTGTGGGGCTGAAGACCATATCAACAAGAACATTAGGTATGTTATGATGGTGTGATATTTACAGCTTGTGGGGCTGAAGACCATATCAACAAGAACATTAGGTATGTTATGATGGTGTGATATTTACAGCTTGTGGGGCTGAAGACCATATCAACAAGAACATTAGGTATGTTATGATGGTGTGATATTTACAGCTTGTGGGGCTGAAGACCATATCAACAAGAACATTAGGTATGTTATGATGGTGTGATATTTACAGCTTGTGGGGCTGAAGACCATATCAACAAGAACATTAGGTATGTTATGATGGTGTGATATTTACAGCTTGTGGGGCTGAAGACCATATCAACAAGAACATTAGGTATGTTTTTATGGTGTGATATTTAAAGCTTGTGGGGCTGAAGACCATATGAACACGAACATTAGGTATGTTATGATGGTGTGATATTTACAGCTTGTGGGGCTGAAGACCATATCAACAAGAACATTAGGTATGTTTTTATGGTGTGATATTTAAAGCTTGTGGGGCTGAAGACCATATCAACAAGAACATTAGGTATGTTATGATGGTGTGATATTTACAGCTTGTGGGGCTGAAGACCATATCAACAAGAACATTAGGTATGTTATGATGGTGTGATATTTACAGCTTGTGGGGCTGAAGACCATATCAACAAGAACATTAGGTATGTTATGATGGTGTGATATTTACAGCTTGTGGGGCTGAAGACCATATCAACAAGAACATTAGGTATGTTTTTATGGTGTGATATTTAAAGCTTGTGGGGCTGAAGACCATATCAACAAGAACATTAGGTATGTTATGATGATGTGATATTTACAGCTTGTGGGGCTGAAGACCATATCAACAAGAACATTAGGTATGTTATGATGGTGTGATATTTACAGCTTGTGGGGCTGAAGACCATATCAACACGAACATTAGGTATGTTATGATGGTGTGATATTTACAGCTTGTGGGGCTGAAGACCATATCAACAAGAACATTAGGTATGTTATGATGGTGTGATATTTACAGCTTGTGGGGCTGAAGACCATATCAACAAGAACATTAGGTATGTTATGATGGTGTGATATTTACAGCTTGTGGGGCTGAAGACCATATCAACAAGAACATTAGGTATGTTATGATGGTGTGATATTTACAGCTTGTGGGGCTGAAGACCATATCAACAAGAACATTAGGTATGTTATGATGGTGTGATATTTACAGCTTGTGGGGCTGAAGACCATATCAACAAGAACATTAGGTATGTTATGATGGTGTGATATTTACAGCTTGTGGGGCTGAAGACCATATCAACAAGAACATTAGGTATGTTATGATGGTGTGATATTTACAGCTTGTGGGGCTGAAGACCATATCAACAAGAACAATAGGTATGTTATGATGGTGTGATATTTACAGCTTGTGGGGCTGAAGACCATATCAACAAGAACATTAGGTATGTTATGATGGTGTGATATTTACAGCTTGTGGGGCTGAAGACCATATCAACAAGAACATTAGGTATGTTATGATGGTGTGATATTTAAAGCTTGTGGGGCTGAAGACCATATCAACAAGAACATTAGGTATGTTATGATGGTGTGATATTTAAAGCTTGTGGGGCTGAAGACCATATCAACAAGAACATTAGGTATGTTATGATGGTGTGATATTTACAGCTTGTGGGGCTGAAGACCATATCAACAAGAACATTAGGTATGTTATGATGGTGTGATATTTACAGCTTGTGGGGCTGAAGACCATATCAACAAGAACATTAGGTATGTTTTTATGGTGTGATATTTACAGCTTGTGGGGCTGAATACCATATCAACAAGAACATTAGGTATGTTTTTATGGTGTGATATTTAAAGCTTGTGGGGCTGAAGACCATATCAACAAGAACATTAGGTATGTTATGATGGTGCTAGAGAGCTGCAAGGTGGTAATATGGTGTAACATTTACAGCTTGGAATTTATTTTTAACCGAGATGCTCATTGACGATGTTGAAGCCAAGCCATCAATGTCACACCATGTTAGCGTCAACAACAATTACATATATGAGCTACTAACAGTCCAAGTCATTCATAGCAAATTTACATTAATTTGGATAGAATGATCAGCAAAAAATGTCAGATCGTAAAAGACGTAAACATGGGATATATTTCATAGTTTTCTGGGATTTATTTCATTGTTTTCTGACCAATCAGATGCACTATTTCTTACTGGAGAAGGAACATAAAATTTCTTCGTTAGATAAAAAATGAACCAGGATGTATGATCACCCCATATTGCACTGAGACACTTGTGCTTGTTGTTAACCCTTTACCCAACAGAATGGCCCTGTGCCAATGCATTCTCTTATATATGCGAGTCGACCATAGGTCGCCTCGCATATATAAGAGAATGCATTGGCTTAACACATATTAAAAATGATTAAATTGTCAAAGAATGTAGACAAAAATTATAAAATTGTTAAAGAATGTAAGAAAAAATGGTAAAAAGTGTTAAAAAAAAGAACTTTTTTTAGGCCAATGCATTCTCTTATATATGTATATATAAAAGAATGCATTGGCACAGGGCATAACTGTAACCATCACAATGTAGTCAATGAACCGGTTCCAATGATATCCATATTTGTATGGTGTTATTGAGACAGACCGAAGATATTTTAGGCTGTTGAAGCTTTATTTGGGCGTTTTTGGCCGTTTTGTTGGGTAAAGGGTTAAAGATGGTAAATTTCTTTCTGTAACAAGTTTTGTATAGTTTCCTGGGTAAAATAATAAATATAATATTGAAGACCCCTGTCCGGAAATGCTTCCATCAATTAACCCTTTACCCAACAGAAGGGTCCTGTGCCAATGCATTCTCTTATATATGCGAGTCGACCATAGGTCGCCTCGCATATATAAGAGAATGCATTGGCTTAACACATTAAAAGTGTTAAAAAAAGATTTTTTTTAGGCCAATGCATTCTCTTATATATGCAAGGCGACCTATGGTCGACTCGCATATATAAGAGAATGCATTAGCACAGGGCATAACTGTAACCATCACAATGTGGTCAATGAGCCGGTTCCAATGATATCCATATTTGTATGGTTTTATTGAGACAGACCCAAGATAATTTAGGCTGTTGCAGCTTTATTTGGCCTTTTTTGGCCGGTTTGTTGGGTAAAGGGTTAATATTGATTTTATATTGAATTTTCAGGATAATACATCTGATCAATTTGGGATATTTTATGGCTCGCAAAGCGTAACAAGTTGGAGAACTCTTATCTCTATCTGAGATTGCTTAAAATGTCTCATCATGCTCTGTTCTAAAATTAGTAACAAAAAATTGTCCCAATGATTATCACATTATATAAGAAAATTTATTGATATTATAAAATCAATATTGATAGAAAGCGTTCCTGCACTGGTATTTTCGCCTCATATTTAATACTTTGTACCCCAGAAACAATATAAAATGTATTTAGGATGAGATAATCCATCTTTAAAATATTTAATTTAAATGAATGAGAGTGCTTAACTATAACACACATAATAATACCCAATAACATGAATTTTATATGTTTCTTTTCTTCCACAGCACTAGCATCAAGATGTCTACAGTTTATAGTAAATTATATGCCAAAAGTCAAGAAGCATTTCGAAGACCGACTCTCTATGAGGAAGCAAAATATGTTGAAGCATTTAGAACAGATATGGAAAGTAAGGAGCAGGGTCCGCATTGGACCGAAATTTATTTTTGCCAAATAATTTGCCAAATGAAAATATTTTTTGCCAAATTCTATCATAATTTGCCAAATGTGATCCCCGATAGTTTCATTTAGCTGTTAGTTAATAATTATACTTGCATCTCTATTGTGGTTTATCATACAACAAAAAGCCAATCACTGAACAATAAAATGGTGGAAGGGAACATAGCAAGAGGCGATTAGCTATGTAAACACCACCATCACACTAAATAAAGGTATATATAGGTAATCCCTCCACCCATCAATAATAATGGTACCAGATTAACTGCCTCTTAACGGAGGTGTTAAATTTTCCGAAACAATATAAAACACCACTAACATAATTATATTGTAATAGTTTCCTATAATGAATGGTATTGATTGACCGATATTTTTCAACTTTTTATTGAGGAATTAAAAAGTGACTTGCCAAAACGTTTGCCAAATTTAAATATTTTTTGCCAAATGTGAATTATTTTTGCCATTGGCAAATTTGGCAAGTGGCAGCGTGAACCCTGGTAAGGAGGCCTCCTTTTTTTTGTCCCCAAAACATTTCGGAGGACTATCGTATCCGCATTGTCTGAATCATAACTTTAACATTATGATAAGTATATGTATGTGCTCTCTTACTCGTGAACATCACGATCCTGGGTATAACTTGTTGTGTTTGTTGGAGTATGGTAACATGGTTCACCGAAGACTATCAATTGATTATGTCGCAATAATGACCTAATCCCATGATTGCAGAGTCATGAACAGACTCCTAAGTGTCATACTTTACTGATAAAACTTATGTCATTGTGGCCTGGGAGAGACACACTCTCTTTAACCCTTTACCCAACAGAACGGCCCTGTGCCAATGCATTCTCTTATATATGTGAGTCGACCATAGGTCGCCTTGCATATATAAGAGAATGCATTGGCTTAACACATTTTTAGGCCAATGCATTCTCTTATATATGCGAGGCGACCTATGGTCGACTCGCATATATAAGAGAATGCATTGGCACAGGGCATAACTAACTATCACAATGTGATCAAGGAGCGGTTCCAATGATATCCATATTTGTATGGTTCTATTGAGACAGACCGAAGATATTTTAGGCTGTTGAATCTTTATTTGGCCGGTTTGTTGGGTAAAGGGTTAACTTAAGATTCCGGTGAATAATAACTGCACAAATACAGGTCAGATCAGATTTAATTCATTTGGTAATGTTTATATATATTAAGAACATATTTCAATCTCGTTTTAGGATTACAATGACCACATTAATGAGATTGATATCAAGCTAGTCACTATCACTGAAAACATGATGGACCAACAACTATCCAAGGTTTGTTTAGCCTTTCTATTCTAAATACTCATTGACGAGTAGTTACCTTAGGAAATGTTCAGATAATAAGTTCAACAAATGACCCTAGTTTGTTTATTGAGCTTATTATAAACATTTCCCATCAATAAATATGAAGTTCTTTGCACTTGTATTATCATTTCGTCTGGCTGTTGTCTGCTCATAATTTCTTAGCATCCCTCCATATGAATAATAAACCACAAATTATGTATAAATACTTTTTATTTCCTTGAAATGTGTCATTATATATCTTTTTGGTTTATTTGAAATTAATTATATGCATGTTCAGATATATAATTACACCTCACACTCTGTACTCTGACCTTCTCTCTAAAATTCTGACATTATCTTCTGTCCCTTTGTCTCGCCTCCACCTCATATTTCTTCTTTCTATGGATCTTTTTTATGCCTCTATTATTCACCCCTACTTGACTTGCAGTCAAGTAGGGCTGTGCCATTGTCAAGGGAGAGGGCTTCAAATAAGCCTATGGCTTGTTGCCTAATCCCATTTTTCTTCTAACTTTGTATCTATTGTAATTATTTATCTGAATGTCCATAGAGGGAAAAATAAATACTGTTTAAACTAAACTAATAAACCATTCCAATGTATACTTTTATAACTGAGTGGGAGAACCCATTTAGAAAAGAAAGGGTTGATCTGTTGATTAATAAATGGATTCTCCCACTAAGGCCAGATTCAGATTTAAAATTCAGGTTAAAATTGTTTGTTTTTTCAGGGAATATGTTTTTTAAATTGACGATGGAGGCAAATATTTTTGTTTATAATTCATCTAAAAAATTATTTATGTGATGAGGAAAATATTTATAGATAAAATATTTATTTGTATTCAGCAAGGACATTACATACACAATATATATACCAAATTAGGACTGATGTTTAAGACTGATATTTAAGAATGAAGTTGTGTGGATACCAGGCCTAGCATCACCAAATTCATCCTCTGTGGACCTCATTCTGCAGGGTCTCATCTGCTATGGGAAATCTCAGATTTAAGTTCCCAGATGGTGAATATTATGATGTTCACCCATTGGGAACCTCCATTATGCAATGTGTCGTTTGCCAATTTGGGGATATAGAGAAACTAAAAAAGAAAAAGAATCTATATTCTCAAATTAACATTGTACTTTTCCCCTGGACAGCATTACCAAATTCCCCCTCTTGGGACCTCATTCTGGCCTCGTCTGTTATGGGAGACATACATGTAGACTAAGATTGAAGTTCCCAAATGGTGAATATTGTGATGTACACCCATTGGGAACCTCGATTATGCAATGAGTCATCTGCCAATTTGGGGATATAGAGAAACTAAACTAAAAAAGAAATAGAATCTATGTGAAGAAATTTAAAAAAAAACTTGTTTAATTGTTAATAAAGACACATTACAGAGAAGATGAGTCCTAAGCAGAATGAGGTCCCCAGAGGGTGAATTTGGTTATGCTAGCCCACTGTGCAGGGCAGCATCACTAAATTCACCCTCTGGGGACCTTGCTCTGCAAATGACCAGCACCATATTCTGTGGCCTGATGGATACAGTCTGTTTACTCATGACATAGACATAGAAAATTCATCGGTAAATTTCTATCTAATCTTTGCCACTAAATGGGCGCCATGAATAAATTTATTGAACAAGGTTGAGCTCTATATGCAATAGACATGAATTGCTCTATTATATAAAAAATAATGGAGCTCCATGGTCCAGTGGTTGGCGTGTCGGACTTGTATTCGCTGTAAACATAGCGATGCGAGTTTGCAGCTCGTCACTGGTCTATTGAGAGTCTTCACACAGCAGTGGCTTTGCCGCTTTGAGCGACGTGCAATTGACGGATTGTTTGTCGTTTCAAATCCTGCGCCAAGTTGTGACCCTTGAGCAAGGTTGCTTGTACTGTGTCGGCTTTGCACCACTCATGTGTTAACCCTTTGAGTGCCAGGGGCCGATCTCATCGGCCCTAAACCTACAAAATAAATCTGTTAAAGAATATAAGAATAAATTATTAAAATTGTAAAAAATTGTAAAAGAAAAAAATTGTTAGGCCAATGCATTCTCTTATATATGCGAGGCGACCTATGGTCGACTCGCATATATAAGAGAATGCATTGGCACAGGGTATATGGGTTGATACAAAAATCGACCTGGCACTCAAAGGGTTAAACAAGTACGAGTCAGCATGTCATACTGTTGTTCTGTTCTGATGTAGGCTTGTACAAATAACTGGGGTAATATTGTAATGTTTAAAAGCATGTTAGAGCAGTAATTGGTTAATCGCTATATAAAACTGTCATTGTCCCCCGAAAAAAAAAATTCGGGGGACTATTAAAATAGCCGGTGTCCGTCCGTGGCGCCGTCCATGCGTCCTGAAATGGTTTCCGGATGATAACTTTAGTTTTGGTTATTAGATCAAAAGCAAATTTCATAGGTGAGTTTATCAGACCATAATACAGGTCAAGTTTGAATATGGGTTTGCTCCGCCCATTTTTGCGAGAGTTATGGCCCTTTTTTAGCTCACCTGAGACGAAGTCTCCGGTGGAGCTATAGTCATCACTCCTCGTCCGTCGTCCGTCCGTCTGTCTGTCCGTCAACTTTTTTTTTTAAACATCTTTTCCTCTGAAACCATCATACCAAATTGGTTCATATTTGGTGTGGATGTTCCCTAGGTGACTCTCATTCAGATTTGTTCAAATGAGGTCACTGGGTAAAATAGTTGCGAAACCAGGGCCATAATTCTATTCCTCCACAGTAATTCTTACAACAACTTCTTGTCCATAACATTGTGCCGATTTAGCTAATATTTGGTATGGAGGGTCCTTGGGTGACTGGTGTTCAGATTTGTTCAAATGAGGTCACCCGGTCAATTAGTTGAGAAACCAGGGCCATAACTCATAGTAATTCTTACAATGACTTCTTCTACAAAAATATTGGGCCGAATTAGCTTATATTTGGTACTGATGGACCTTGGGTGACTGGGAATCAGATTTGTTCAAATTGGGTCACTGGGTCAATTAGGGGCAGAGCCAGGGACATAACTCTAAAAACAAAAAAATTACATTTTTGCATTTTGATCATATTTGGGGTGGATGTTCCCTAGGTGACTGTCATTAATATTTGTTCAAATGAGGTCACTGTGTCAAACAGTTGCGAAACCAGGGCCATAACTATATTCCTCCTTGGTAATTCTTATAACGACTTCTTGTCAATAACCATTAAGCCGATTTAGTTTACATTTGGTATGTGGTGTCATTGAATGACTGGGGTTCAGATTTGTTCAAATGGGGTCACTGGGTCAAATAGTGGTGGAGCCAGGGTCATAATTCCCCAAAAAATAATAAAAAATTCAGGAACTCCTTGATCAATTTAACATACAAACCAAAAATATCACCCCCCCACATGACCCAGAACCCCACCCCCAACCAACAGCATTCCACCCTATCTCATATCCTAACTCACAGGTAAATAAAGTATATTTATTTAAATTCCCATTACAAGGCAACTCTCCTATGAACTGATAGGCATGACACATGGCAAGGCAGATAGAGAGATAAAGAGAGCTTCTGCAGCCTTAGACAGAGTCCCCAGGGAGTGTATTCATGTCATCCATAATTTAAATGAGATTAATGGTGTTATCAATGAAGCACCCTTGTTGTTTATATTATCACTCAGTGGTCATTAAAATCAGATTAATTTCATTTTCTCAAAGAGTGCCTGGCATTTGTAGAATGAGGTTCACAGAGGGTGAATTTAGTGACGCTATTCTACACAGCAGGCTAGCATAACCAAATACACCCTCTGAGAACCTTATTGCGCTTAGGCCTCATCTTCTGGGAAGTATCTAGAGTCTCAAGATCTCATTCTGCTTAGGCCTCATCTTCTGGGAAGTATCTATAGTATCAAATTTACATTGTTGTTAGTTAAATTTCCCTTCTAGGAAGTTTCTGTATCCCTTAATTTGCAGAAGATAAAATTCATGATTGAGGTGCCCAATGGGTGAACATCACCAATTTCAACTGGGGAACTTCAATCTTATTCTAGGTCTTCCATAGCAGTTGAGGGCCTTATCAGAATGAGGTCCCCAGAGGGTGAATTTATGATACTAGCCCGCTGTGCAGGATAACCTCACTAAATTCACCCTCTGGGTACCTCATTCTGCAAATAACAGACAGACTATTTCAAAGCTTGATTCAAGGCTAGCATCACCAAATTCACCATTTGGGGACCTCATTCTGCTTAGGCCTCATCTTCTGGGAAGTATCTATAGTATCAAATTTACATTGTTGTTAGTTAAATTTCCCTTCTAGGAAGTTTCTATATCCCCTAATTTGCAGAAGATAAAATTCATAATTGAGGGGCCCAATGGGTGAACATCACCAACTTCAACTGGGGAAATTCAATTTTATTCTAGGTCTTCCATAGCAGTTGAGGACTTTATCAGAATGAGGTCCCCAGAGGGTGAATTTAGCGTCACTAAATTCACCCTCTGGGGACCTCACTCTGCAAATGACAGACACACTATCACACTATTTCAAGGCTTGTTGTATAATACATTGTGTTGCTTGGGGCCAGGCATACACAATGTAGGAACAGACACGCTTTTTGTGATGCTATCCGGCACAGCAGGCTAGCATCACCAAATTCACCCTCTGACGACCTCATTCTGCTTAGGCCTCATCTTCTGGGAAGTATCTATAGTATCAAATTTACATTGTTGTTAGTTAAATTCCCCTACTAGGAAGTTTCTATATCCCCTAATTTGCAGAAGATAAAATTCATAAATGAGGTGCCCAATGGGTGAATATCACCAACTTCAACTGGGGAACTTAATTTTTATCCTTATCAGATTTGTGAAAATGGGATCACAAAGTCAAATAAGGGCAGAGCAAGAGACTTAACTATTTCACTACATAGTAATTCTTAAAATATGTTTGCAAGAACTAGTTGGCTTATATAGAATGGAATGTTCTTCCTTGACTGCAATTCAGATTTTTTTAATGGGGTCACCTGGTCAATTAGGGGCCAAGCGAAGGACAGTTTCCCTCTTAATATGCTTCCTTCACAAGGACCATCAGGTCTATTTGACTGATATTTATGATATGTATGAAGGGTTCTTTGGTGTCTGGGATTCAAATTTATTCAGATGGGGTCACCAGGTTAAAAGGGTGGGACCAGGGACATAACTATATGTCTCTATAGTAATTCTTAAAATGTCTTCTCAAGGGATTTTGGACTATTTAGCTTACATATAGTATGGAGGAATCAGGAAGATCCTTTAGTGACTGAGATACAGATTTGTTAAAATGAGGTCAACCTGTCAAGAAATGGCAGTCTATGGGGAGTTAACACTTTTGTGTCCAATAAAATCATAGAAATACCAAATTCATTAAAACATCTACCTTGGAACCACCTGACTGATTGGTCTGACATACATGTATTGTGTTTTGGGTTCATGGATAATTGGGCTTCAAACATGTTTAAATGGTTTTAGAAAAAGGCGCTTGTGAGATTGGAAATTTCCAACAATTGAGAAAGTTTGAGGTGTCGGTTGTGAAATTCCAACCTAAGACTTGGGAGTCTGGATCCCGGTCGGGAGGGGACTTGTTGAGCTGGAGGAGGGGGGTGATCAGTAGTGTACAGTTGGCAATTTCAAGGTGGTTTTTTACCAAGCTACATACTTGAAGTCTCTCTAGCCACATATCCTGTTTAAATCTACTTCTTTTAAAGTGATTATGAAAAGTGCTCACTGTTTTGGTATCCAGAGTCCCAGTCTTATCAGTCTTTGCAGTCTGGTGAGCGACCCCACAGTCATTGACTGTCTTGTTTACTTAGAATCTTGTAATTTTCTGGTTTCCGGATGACAACTTCAGTTTGTGTGATCATATCTGAACCAAATTTGGTATGTGAGTTTATCAGCCCTGTGTACAGGTCAAGTTCGAATATGGGTATGCTCTGCCCATTTTTGCGAGAGTTGTGGCCCTTTTTCGACTTGTTTTACTTAGAAAATTTCTCACTTTTTCGGTTTCCGGATGATATCTCAAGTTTGGATCCTTTAATTGCAAATACCGTTTTATGTGGATCAGTCATATCAAGATACAGGTCAAGTTCGAATTTGAGTTTGATCCGATGATTTTTCTCAGACTTATGGGCTTTTCGACTTAGAAAATTAAATTTTTCTTGTAATTTTCTTTATTTTATGCCAATTTGAGGTTATATTTTGACTTTAAGAGTTTTTTTAAGATTTGGTTATTTGTATGCATGTCAGTAATGATACAATGCACAAGTGTCTTATCCATATAGTATACTTCTACAAAGCCTCCGCTCCAAATGAAGCCACCGGTTCGGGGGACACTGTGGCCGAGCGGCCTTTTATTATATTTGTGAAATGATGCTTCAGAAAATGGAGATGAGGAGTTGGTGCATCTCGTGTGGTTAACTTTTGCCCGTAAAAGATTCTGTCAGATGAATTGGGATTGGCAGTATTTATATATAGATTTTTTGGTGGAAGTTCTATGTACGCCTGTCAGTCCCAGTCGTGAGTAAAGTCTGGTGCTGTCGATCTTAATATGCTATCATTTCTCTTTTCGTAGTGGGAGATCAAAGCACCCATGCCTTCTGCTGGCTTCCGATTCATCTGTAAACAGTTATCAAAGCTTCACGAAGTCGTCATGGATATATTACCACTGCAGCAGAATAAGGTTTGTAATAAATAACAAAAAAATCTCATTCCTGGCCAAGCCTTGAAATAGCGTGTCTGTCATTTGCAGAATGAGGTCCCCAGAGGGTGAATTTAGTTATGCTACCCCGCATAGCGGGCTAGCATCACCAAATTCACCCTCTGGGGACCTCATTCTGCTTACACCTCAGCAGAATGAGGTTCCCAGAGGGTGAATTTGGTGATGCTAGCCCACTATGCAGGGTAGCATCACTAAATTCACCCTCCGGGGACCTCATTCTGCAAGTGCCACCATATTAGTGGGCAAAATTCTGCCCCCTACTATTTATGATTTGTTTTTGGAATCATGTGATTTGGAATGACTCCATTCTGTTGTGCAGGAATGTACACCGATTATGAGGAATGTGCACCGATTATGAGGAATGTGCACCAATTATGAGGAATGTGCTCCGATTATGAGGAATGTGCACCGATTATGAGGAATGTACACCGATTATGAGGAATGTACACCGATTATGAGGAATGTGCACCGATTATGAATAGAATGATTGGGCTCAATCATTAATACTTGTCTAATAATCTAACTTAATATTATAATTTATTTATTAATAATGAAGAGAATTATCCCAAATTACCCTTTAAATATAATATAATTTATTTATTATTATATATAATAATAATATAATATAAGGATAATTTCATTGCAGCATTAAATATCCTGTGCCAGTGCATTCTCTCATATATGCGAGTTTCCCATAGGGAGTCTTTCATATATAACATAATGCACTGGCTTACAAGATCAAGGTAGGACTGATAAAAGTTACAAAAACGTTTACCCTGTGCCAATGCATTCTCTTATATATGCGAGTCGACCATAGGTCGCCTCGCATATATAAGAGAATGCATTGGCCTAACAATTTTTTACAATTTTAATAATTTTTTCTTGTATTCTTTAACAATTTTATAATTTCACCCATACAGAGCCCCAGACAAACATGAGCAGACGACACTCTTCTATATGCTTCTATATATGTGTGGGGCTCCCTGCAGGGTAATGGATGTTTTTTATTTGATGTCCTAAAAATTGTAAGAAACATTTATTTAAAAAAAAATGATAAAAAATTGTTAGGCCAATGCATTCTCTTATATATGCGAGGCGACCTATGGTCTGCTTTGGGTTCATAGGTAACACTGTATAATATGAATATTTGCATGTTATCCATAATAATCTCATACATATCATGCAAGCCTGAGTTCAGTGTGCCTGTCATTTGCAGAATGAGGTCCCCAGAGGGTGAATATAGTGACGGTATTCCGCATAGTGGCCTAGCATCACTAAATTCAAGCTCTGGGGACCTCATTCTGCTTTGGCCTCATCTTCTCTGGAAAGTTTCTTCATTATAAAATTTCTATCGAAATTCCTTCACATAGATTTCTATTTCTAATGGCTGTACATCACAATATTCACCATTTGGGAACTTCAATCTGAGTCTATGTCTCCCATAGCAGATGAGGCCATGAAGAATGAGGTCACCAGAGGGTGAATTTGGTGTGGTAGCCTGCTATGCGAGATAGTACAACCAATCATGAAGCTGTGTTTGTAATTGTCAGCAGCTTTTGAAAGAGACTGAATTCTGCTTGACAACGAGCTGTTGCGTCACTATTCATTGAAATTGTGTATTGTGGCCAATAAAGTCAATGGTTACGTGGGAATCCCACGATCAGAGTTATTGGATCTGAATGGGAAAGTAGGATGTAATCAAATCCACATTCTAGATTGGCAGAATGACACGATATGACTGCAAATTCACCCTCTGTGGACCTCATTTTGCAAATGACAGACAGATTGTTCATATTTGTTCATCTTTTCAGGATTTGTTCCAGAATATACACCAGTCTTTCAAGCAACGAGTAAAAAATCAGCTTATTGCTCTCGGGGTACCTAACGATGGAGGTCCGCAGCATGGGTAAGTAATTTGATAATTTCTGCTTATAACAGGGGTGGGTTGGGAGGGAATCTCACCTTCTCAGCTCGAAATCATATTGATTGTTGATTTAAAGGCCACAAATATCAAAGTTGTGTAACTAAAAATATATACGGTACTTCGCTTCACTCCCCTCTTAAATTTTGGCTGATGTATGGTATACAATACCAATTAACTTGACAAACGTTCTTCCTTCCTGCACTCTATCCCTCTACCCCCTCCTTGAACAATATTTTTTTCGGATCTAACATGTTATCCACGTCTGCTAAATTTACCCTATATGGTATCTATTCTGATACCAAGGGTAAACTTCTTATTCCGAGGAAAAGACTTGATAAAAGCCTTTCAGGCTTGTTGTCTAATCCCCGTTTTTGAACATGTGTTGTAAATTATGTCAATTTGTTTGTATGTGTTAAATGTTCTGTTCGAAAATTAAATATTGTTTACGCTAAAGGCCCACTCAATTTTCAAGTCACTGATTATTTTTTTGATAGTGCCTTGTATTAAGTTTTAATAACAATCTATGCCTTAAAATATGAATAAAATACTATAATTCATCACCATTTGAAACGTCTGTGTCTCGGAAGATGCCCATAGAGAAATAGAAAACAGATGAAATCATAAAGATTTCCCCCCGCTATGTTCCCAGAATGCAACAGAATTCAAACTAAAAATGTATTTTCAATGGAAGGGGAATTTCTTTATCTTTAAGATATAGAGTTATTCCCCGTCCATTGAAAATAATACAATTTGCACTACAATCCAAATGAAACTTAAGCACAAAAACACGTCGGTAATACAACAAAAACAACATTTTCACTGTTTATTACACCGGATAAGTTGATAATACAATGTTTTGGAGCTCCCTCTTTCAAATGGTATATACTATGGCATATATTTTATATAATGTGATCTGGGGGTTTGGAATTAATTGGGCCTTTAATGTAATGAAAAGACATATGATGCTGATAGCCCTCATTTATCATTGCATTGGTGTCATGCACAAGTTGAGTTATATAATATAACTAGGGGATTGACCGACAAAAATTGTGACAGACAAACAGGCAGGCCTTGTGTTTTATATCTATAGTTGTTAGTGTTATCTGCCTGATCCGGGATCTCAACTTAAAATATATATGGATACTTAAGAAATGACTTGCAGATCGGTTTGGGTCATTGGATTTTTGACCAGCAGAGTAATTAAACAAAGTGTGTGAATCATTTTGGGATTCAAACACACTTTGTTTAATTACTATGCCGGTGAAAACCAATGACCCAAATCGATCTGCAAGTCATTTCTGATAATCGTATACCAGTACATTTTAATAGCACATTAACAATTTGAAACAACTTTTCAAAACTACCACATCAATTGTAAGTAACATAATTATATTGTTTCTACACAGTCTCTGAATAACAACATGCAGCGAGCGCATGCACACGGTCGGCTTGCAGTGAAGTAGGTGTTCATCGCTTTTTATGAAGTGTCGACTTCAGTGCCTGATGAACGTCGGAAACGTTTGTGTAACCTTACCGCGATTTGTACTGATTACTACGGAAGCTAATTGTGTGAATGCAGAGGGTCTGTGTTTATAAAAGAAATGAACGGCGGTTTCAATGTGGTCATGGGATTTTGACCGCGAGAAAAATTCAGCAAACTTCAGCAAACATGCAGAGTTTGCTGATTTTTTATCGCGGTCAAAACCCATGACCACGTTGAATCCGCCGTTTATTATTTATATACTTACGCTCTTTAAAACACTTCTCCAAATATGTCCGTTATTTCGTCAAAAAAACTTTTTCAAATATCTCCCGTTATTTCGTTTATAAAAATAATTTCCTATTTCTCTCTATATTTTGCCCTATTTCGCTATTTCGTTGTATTTTCCTATTTCGATTTTTTCGCTATTTCACTGTATTTTCATATTTCGCTTTTTCGTTGTATTTCATATTTCGATAATTCGCTATATTTGACATATTATGGGATATGGGATTATATGATAACCAACATTATGATAGTCAATCGAACATCTCGTGCCACCCGTGCTCGCGATTAGATGCCACTAGCCATCCACAATCGTGATCTTTCGAACCTCGATTACATATTGTTTGCTATCAAATCCTTGGCGTATTGGCTGACTAGATACTCAAGCAGTCGGTAATGTCCGACAATCCCCGGGACCAATAGGTTTATGAACGTATTGAATAAGGGGGCGTGTCTACCGTAACGCTATGGGGAAATCGGAAGAGATATTAGGGGTATGTAAATATACAGAAATAACCTCACTGTAGTGATAATATTGTAATTTCTATATATATCAGGTTTTTACGGACCCTCCACCAGCCTAGAGGAAACCATGTATATATATTGATTTTCAAGCTTGATCTGTATTGAGGGACATCTCAATGTGCCATTCCGATCGACACATGGCCATTTCGATCAGAAATGAAAGTATGTTAATGCTCACTGAAGCACATCCTATCTCAATATGTCGTTGAATTTCAGACTGGCGTCCAGTGATTTGCTGTTTTATTCTGGAAACTTTAAAACACTAAAAGGTTTAGAAGAGCTGAGTGAGGAGAACATGGCGGAGGTGTGGACCAGATGATAGTCATTCACTACTGATATTATTATTTTATTAATTATTCGAAATTCTTCGTCTCTGGCTTCTCCTTTGCTTAAGAATTTTAGATATCTTCTGAATTTCTGTTCCATAAAATAAAATTATGAAATGAAGACAATGCTAAACAAAAGTTACGTTCCATACGCATCTCGTTGAAGTAAAATGACGTACACGACGTTCGCCTCAACCATGACACTGGAACTATTTAAATAAAAGAATCATCACACATGACAAACACGCCCTGTATGAGCCTAAATAAACCTTCTATAAATCCTGTATTTTTAATGCACGGATTCTAGGACACGAAGCGTGTAATAAACACAGAACGACACGATGTGTAAATGGATTTGTCGATACGGCACTCGTGCTGTCGCGGAAGGATAGAACTCGAGGCGCAAGCACCTCTCGTTCTATCCTTCCGCGACAGCACGAGTGCCGTATCGACAAACTCATTTACACATCGTGTCGTTCTGTGTATTTATGGTGCGCAATCTCTCCTGGAATAAAAATTCCTCGACATCCTTATCTTGAAGATTGTCCATAGTTTCTGGGCCACAGTTACAACAATAATTATTTTTTTACAAATCCCGATATCATGACTACAAATAGCTATTTTGGGCATAAAATACAGATAAAACTGAAGGTTTGGTATATTATTATAAAAGCATAATAAAGTGGTTTCTTTCGATCGTAAGAAAACGTTTGGAGGGTACCAAAATCACCTTGATAATTGTATTTCTGTTCTAATAATATCCCCTAAAACCGTCCTGCTGATCATGATGTGGTAAGAAATTCTAAATAAAATTTATATTAATTGATTGAAGCTTTTACAGACACTTTTCCTCGATTCTTATCTATTATTTTATACCCCGGAATCCATATAATTTTCTTGGAAGAGCTAGACAATCTCTAAATACACATTACCTGCAAGCCTTGAAATAGTGTGTGTGTCATTTGCAGAATGAGGTCCCCAGAGGGTGAATTTACTGATGCTACCCCGCATAGCGGGCTAGCATCACCAAATTCACCCTCTGGGAACCTCATTCTGCTGAGGTGTAAGCAGAATGAGGTCCCCAGAGGGTGATTTTGGTGATGCTAGCCCGCTATGTGGGGTAGCATCACTAAATTCACCCTCTGGGGACCTCATTCTGCAAATGACAGAGACTATTTCAGGGCTTGATTACCTGATCTCTCCTTCTGCAAATACAAACTTACAAATTGAATATTAAACATGGTGTGACATACCATTTATCAGAAAAATGCAAGTCTTGAGCAAGCCTTGAAATAAGGTGTCTGTCGTTTGCAGAATGAGGTCCCCAGAGGGTGAATGTAGTGTCACTAACCCGCACGGTGGGCTAGCATCACCAAATTTACCCTCTGTGAGCCTCATTCTGCTTAGGCCTCAACTGCTATGGGAGATCTCTGATCATATTGAAGTTTCCCAGTTGAAGTTGGTGATGTTCACCCATTAGTCACCTCGATTATGAATGTTATCTGTGGACTAGCTTCAATAAATTCACCATCTGTGGACCTCATTCTGCAAATGGAACACACTATTTCAAGCCTTGGTCTTGAGTGGCATTCAAGTCCCATACTTTTAGGAGATGGAAGAGCATTTTAGTTGTACTTCAGTTCCTGTTCAAAGGAGAAGAGAGAGTATTGAATTTCGTGTATTTTTATCCATTCCATATCATCACTATATACTGAATATACAGTAATGCTCTAATTAATCGACTTCTTAACCACAGCAGAATTATGGGTAACTTTTCAGGATTTAGTCGGAAATATGGCTTATTTTCGACTAAATCCTGAAATATTACCCATAATTCTGCTGTGGTTAAGTGGTCAATTACTTTGGGCATTACTGTACTGAATATTTGTCTACTTGTCAGTCTGAAAGTATACCTTGGAATGGTCTGTTATCCATCTGTAGGATTTCTCAGGAAAAATGAGGGCATTAAATTGAAATATCTGTGTTGTTTCTCAATCTTGAGATTACTACTCATCAATGAGTATTTAGTATAGAAAGGGTTAAAAAAAGCCGACGAAAATAATCCTAAATTTATGTCTCTAAAACTCCCATTCAGATCCAATTTCTAAGAAACATGACATCACAAATCGTTTCCAAATATTGAGAGCATGCTATTGTAGTAAACTATGTGAGAAATGTTGTATTTCTTAGTATTTATGAAAACAGGATGCGTTCAAAATTCAGCTATAAATATTCCAGTAATGTGTTTTGTCATACTAGGCATGGGAAAATTGTCAACAGGTCACTGACCTCTGATCTCACAACTTAACCCTTTCAGTGGCAAGTCCGATTTTTGTATCAACCCATATTTCTTTGATCATTTTTCAAATTTATTGATTTCCATCAATGTATCACATTATTATAATCAATAAATTTGAAAAATGATCAAGGAAATATGGGTTGATACAAAAATTGGACTTGGCACTGAAAGGGTTAAATACAACCAATCATGAAGCTGTGTTTGTAATTGTCAGCAGCTTTTGAAAGAGACTGAATTCTGCCTGACAACGAGCTGTTGCGTCACTATTCATTGAAATTGTGTATTGTGGCCAATAAAGTCAATGGTTACGTGGGAATCCCATGATCAGAGTTATTGGATCTGAATGAGAAAGTAGGATGTAATCAAATCCACATTCTAGATTGGCAGAATGACACGATATGACTGCAATCACCCAATATTTGGGTTCTTGACATTCGAACACCCGAGAACTGACCTGGAACACTGATGTCATGTTCGCGAGTCTGGATTTTCACGTCCTGACAACCGGGGAGTGAAATTTCTAACCTGCGAACACGTTCTTTGCCTGATTCTCAGTGTTCGAATCAACACTTGCTGATTCCATCTTGGTGGTCTACTGTTCGTGAACACACAAGATCACCTACTCGAATCCACACATTGAGACTTAAATCTTGAAGATTAACGTCAGCTTTTTAAGGAGACTGTCTGTTTATGTGAATCATCATGTATGGCTGTCATTGTGATCACGTTAATATGTCTGTCTGGATTTCTCATTCATATCTCTACAGAAAACCTCTCGAATCCAATCACACTTCTTTCTGATTGGTTTGGAGAGGTGTTTGGTTTACAGAGTTGAAAATGCATGTTCAACTAACGGACAAGAAACACTGTTTGGTATTCGGAATGAAGGGTAATCCTTTTTGGAATTCATCAGTATTTTTCTGGAACAAATGTGCTTGGGTCAGTTATAGCTTACTGTAATTTATTGTTGAAATTTTTGGAGGACTATTGTAATCAGCCGCGTCCATCCGTGCACCCGTACCGTACGTCCGTCTGGGTGTCCATTCCATTCCTTGTCCGGATTTCAACTCCAGTTCAAATTATCTGATCAAAACAAAACTTGGTATGAGAAAACAATCATCACATTATTGAGGTGAAGAGTGATGCCCCTTTTTTGCTTCGAAATTACAGTTTTTGGGTTGTCTGGATGATAAGTTGAGCAATATTCAACAGAATTTCTTTATATTTGGTACGTGCCCCAAGTTAGATTTTGGTCATGGTCTGATGATTTTTGGCTGAGTTATTTCCCTTTTTTTTTACTTAGAAATCAGTTTTTGGGTTGTCCAGATGATAATTTGAGCAATATTCTAAACAATTTCTTGCTATTTATTACGTGGTTCACATTTGAGAAGATGCAGGCAAAGTTTGATTATGTTCATGGTCCGATGATATTTGGTGGAGTTATGCCCCCTTTTCGAATGCCACTTCGGGTGTCATAGGGCCTGCGACATTATGGATGTGTCTTTCTGAATTGCCCTTGCATTACATGGTAGTTTTCATGGGTTATCTGAATTATGTTGGTTTTATTTCTTAGCCCTTGTTAATTTAGTTATCAGTAACATTTTATTATATTATATTATCACCAACGGATTATAGAAAAATGCAGTTTGATAATTATCTTTAAAGATGCATAATCTGATTAAGCCCCCGTCAATTACTATATATGTGACCCGCCATATCAAATCCAGTCGGAAATCGGGATTTTTTTTACCCTGTGCCAATGCATTCTCTTATATATGCGAGTCGACCATAGGTCGCCTCGCATATATAAGAGAATGCATTGGCTTAACAATTTTTTATCATGTTTTTTAAATAAATGTTTCTTACAATTTTTAGGACATAAAATAAAAAAACATCCATTACCCTGCAGGAAGCCCCACACATATATAGAAGCACATAGAAGAGTGTCGTCTGCTCATGTTTGTCTGGGTGAAATTATAAAATTGTTAAAGATACGAGAACAAATTATTAAAATTGTAAAAAAAATTTAGGCCAATGCATTCTCTTATATATGCGAGGCGACCTATGGTCGACTCGCATATATAAGAGAATGCATTGGCACAGGGTAAAAAAATCCCGATTTCCGACTGGATTTGATATGGCGGGTCACATATTTGGTTTCGGGGTAGTAAAAAATATTTGATTCGAGTCGAGGAACCCACCTATCAAAGCTCAGAGTTATTAGATATAGATGCAGCCAGGGATATACTGTATTTCAAGATATTGCACATTGTGCATCATATCAGCAAACATTCAAATATTTATGTGATTAATAACATCATTAGCACATGTTAGAACTGATGTGCAAGATTTATTTCATCTTGATGAAGTTGAAAAACAGGACATCAGGTTGGTGTTCGTATGGAGAAATGATACAGTTGAAAAACCTATGTTCACCCTTTCACTACTAAAGGGATTCTCAATTCGATTACCTTACTCGTATTTAAATTCGCGCAGTACTATTTTTCGCGCACTCATCGGTGCGCGAATTTAAAACTGAGCGAAAAATAGTACGACTCCCAAGTGTAACAGTCCATAGGTAATAAAAGAGGGCTGAGTTTACATATATTATGAATGGATGAATAGACAATTACGCCGATACATGTATGCATATTATATTCGGCCAACCGCTACATGTATCAAGACCATTCTCACAATGCCAAGCGACAAATCTTGGTAACATAGACATTGTTGAACTTGGATAAGAAATACTAATATTCCAGGTCGCAGCAAAATGATGATGTATGTAGTTACTATAGTTTATTGTCTATATGATGTAAATACGCCTTGGTGGTGTTTAATATACACACATACTATATCCAGTAATGACCAAGTACCGAAACTGTCATCAGCTCCAAGATATACAAAAATATTTTTAGAACTGAGCGAAAAATATTACTGCGCGAATTTAAATACGAGTAAGGTATAAAATTATACATTGAAATGGGCTATTATTTATTTTGGAGGGTTGTTTTGAAAATACAAGCCCAGAAAAAATATGATTCCTATTCATGACCTGTTGTCATTTGTTGAACTAATTTCTGAGCACTCCCCATGTGGACTACTCGTTAGCAAGTATTTAGCCATTAAAGATACGGGCGGCGTTGGCGGTGGGTATGCTGTTAAAATATTCAATTTGTCAAAAACCACCATAAACATAAATAATAGTAAAATATAGACATACCTTGTTCTTATACCAATCAGAAATATGGCATAAACAGTATGTTATTGTCAAATGTTTTTCCTTTGTTATGTAATCAAAAGCAAAAAACGTTACAGAACCTGGCTTTTGTTTAGATCCGGATATGGTAAACATAAAGAGTGTTATTTGTTACTGTTTTCCTGATATAAAATAATAAAGAGCATTTATATAATGTGTGTGTGATTAACCAATTGAATTGCGCTGTGTTATGTAAACAGAAGCAAAACTTCTGTAACACGAGCAGGCTCTTGTTTACGTGCACCATCGTACGTCTTGACGACAATATAAAATTTACGCGGTGAATATGTTTGCCATATGGACAAAACTATATATATTTTAATATTCCTTCTGTTGATGGTGATTTGAACAAATATGAATATTTCTGCAACGAACGCCGCCCGTACCTTTAACCCTTCCATGACTGGATCTTCCTGAAATTTTGCGAAAATCCTGTGCCAATGCATTTTCTTATATATGCGAGTCTCCCATAGGGAGCCTCGCATATATAAGAGAATACATTGGCCTAACTATATTTACCTTGACTTTGTAAGCCAGTGCATCGTCTTGTATATGCGAGTCTCCCATAGGCAGCCTCGCATATATAAGAGAATACATTGGCCTAACAATATCTACCTTGACTTTGTAAGCCAATGCATCGTCTTGTATATGCGAGTCTCCCCATAGGCAGCCTCGCATATATAAGAGAATACATTGGTCTAACAATATTTACCTTGACTTTGTAAGCCAGTGCATCGTCTTGTATATGCGAGTCTCCCCATAGGCAGCCTCGCATATATAAGAGAATACATTGCCCTAACAATATCTACCTTGACTTTGTAAGCCAGTGAATTATCTTATATATGTGAGGCTCCCTAAAGAGACATATATATATATATAAGAGAATGCACTGGCACAGGATCTTTAATGCTGCACCAGAGCAGCTCCCATCATGAGAAGGCTGATGGGCTAAGATATGTTCATCGTTTTATGTTATTTTAGAAATAACTCTTGTTTTGATTAAAGATGCATTCAGGGTTCCAGACCTCCAATTACAACAACAACCCATAAAAACTAATTTAATAGCGTCTTTCTTGTTGCACTCCTGTTCCAAACATGTTATTTTATACAATCAAGCCTTGAAATAGTGTCTGTTACATGTATTTGCAGAATGAGGTCCCCAGAGGGTGAATTTAGTGATGCTACCCCACATAGTGGGCTAGCATCACCAAATTCACCCTCTGGGGACCTCATTCTGCAAATGACAGACACACTATTTCAAGGCTTGTATACAATAGAATCTAAATAAAAAGTAAAATAGGTTTTGTAAAAATTGGTCTGGAACCCTGAATACATCTTTCAGTTTATGAAGTTATAAAAAAAAACATTAGAAGATAAATTCTGTAATGCACGCATTTTAGTAAATATGTCTTTAAAGACACGGTTGGCCTTGGTGGTGGGTATCCTGTGAAAATATATCCACCCGTCAAAAACCGCTACAAACAGAAAGAACATAAAAATGTAGACAGACTTTGTCCGTATATAAATAAGAAATGTCGCATAAACAGTATGTTATTCTCATATGTTTGACCATTGTTATGTAAACAAAGGCATAAAAAGTTACTTTTCTGGTGTTTGTTTATATTATGATGGTAAACATAAAGAGCGTTCTTTGTTGGTGAATACCTGATATGGAACTAATAAAGAGCGTTTATGCCATTTGTGTGTGATTAGCCAGTAGCATTGTGCGGTCTTCTATAACACAATCAGGCTCTTGCTTAGGTAAAATATAGTAGGTCTTTATGATAACATGCTGTTTACGCGATGGTCATGGTATATATGAACGGAACTGTGTGCGTTTTAATGTTTTTCTGTTTACGGTGTTTGGAACAAATATGAATATTTTCGACAATTAAGGCCGCACGTGCCTTTAACCATTTCTATATTAAATGGATTCTCCCACTCCGTTATAAAAGTATACATTGGAATGTTCTATTATTCATTTGAAGGGACGTTAAGAAGGTGCCCCATTCATGAATTTCCAAAATATCTCCATTTCAAACAATCAATTTGAAGGGAAAAATCAATATCCTTTTTGACCAATGTATGCTGTAGTGTTATAACAACACATTTTTACCCTCACAATATGAATATGAGAGATATGTTCATATTATGAAATCATGATTTTGTTGTTTTAATAAATAAGAACAACCATTTTTTCATGGAGGTCGATAGATGGTTTAACAGGAAATCTTTTTAAAAAACACACTGCATTATCTAGACTATGAACCCAAATAGGGTATGCACTCAGTCTAAAATTAATAAAACATTTTTCATTTCATATATTAGTTTTTTGGCAGCCATTTGCAGGACTATTTTTTATCGAGTAAAGGACCAAAACAACATAAATATTATTCACCCACATTTTCAATAATCTGGCAGATATAAATACTCATTACTGATTCATCTTTTCAGACATCATGTAGTTTTATGGTGATTTTTTCTTTTTTTAAAAATAGTTCTGCAATTGGCTGCCAAAAAACTAAAATATTCATTGAAAAATGGAAAGAGCGGTAGGAGTCTTATTGGTAAATGTTCAGATAATAAGTTCAACAAGGTTGCTTGTTGAACTTATCATCTGAACATTTCCTTAGGGATAACTACTCGTCAATGAGTATTTAGTATAGAAATGATTGATGGCTAATTAAGCGACAATCAATTGTTCTACAGTATTCCGTGAATTGATGGCTAATATCAACCCTGTTCAAGTGCTCATGCTGAATTGCTATGATGCTGGTAGGGAAAACTGATGCTGTTAAGAAAATGTACCTTTATTTTTATGAAGTTGTAATTTTACCGATGTTTGGATAATATGAATATGAACATATCCAGGAAAAGACATTAGGCGTATAAAACACTCAAAAACATGTAGTGCGAAATATTTTAATACTGGCTGCTTTAGGTGTTTGCAAATCGACTATAATCAAGATAATCAAGAATCAAGATGGCTATTCACACTGTTTTGTAAACATCAGTACTGCCATTAAAATTAAAAAAAATATATGTCCTTGGATGGTTCATACAGACACTGGTTTTCTCTCAAATAGCTCGGATTATATAGCCACATATCACGGAAATGACAACTTCAGAAAAAATAACAGAATTTTTTCATAACGGCATCAGTTTGCGCTACCAGAATCATACCAATTCAGTGGGATCCACCAGCATCATAGCAGGACCACTTGACCAGGGGTAAATATGTTTAAATTATTATTACGACTACAGGAATGAGTCGGTCTCGACTGATTCGGATGTTCTTAATCGGGATGTAGGCAAGCTAGCATACTGTTTTTATTTATGTGTATATTGTATATTAATAAATGAATTAAATTAAATTAACTGTCTGACCTAATTATTTTTCTTATTGATCCATATTAATAGAGGCCCAAGTAAACATCATGAGTGCTTCCTGAAAACCCTGTGCCAATGCATTCTCTTATATATGCGAGTCTCTCATAGGGGAACCTGGCATATATATAAGAAAATGCATTGGCCTAAGAATATTTACCTTGACTTCATAAGCCAATGTATTCTCTTATATATGCGAGGCTCCCTATGGGAGACTTGCATATATAAGAGAAATGCACTGGCACAGGATCTTTAATACTGCACCAGCGCAGCTCCCATCATGAAAGGGTTATAGCTTTATTTAACTATTATACACAATTTCCATATTTCTGTGGAAACTTTAGAATCGCGCATCCCAGATTGTGCACAGCCAAATTTCACTCTTAATAATATTGCTGCAAATGAAGAGTCTCCAGATTAAAAAATTTTGCGCCAGCTTTTTGTATTTAATAATGGCACAAGTATCTGGATCTGTATATGTTTCAGCGCTGAAGCCTCTCGACTGTGTTTGCGCTGTGGGAGGACTATGATGTTGTGTCCGTTGTTACTTCGCATGTGCTCTCCTCCAGGCTGTTCCACTCCTCGATAGCGCGAACAAAGAACGAGTTTCTGAATTGTGCCGTTTTTGCTCGTATCCTTTCGATGGAGTTTGAGTTGATACACTCCTCCTTTTCGACAAGGTTTGATGTTACAAAGCCTGGGTACTTTTTCGCCTTTATTTTCCTTCCTTTCTTTTTTGGTATAAGTATGTCGTTTGATAGAATAGCCAGTACCAGCCCATACACTACTCTGCCGAACAGCTTCATTCTCATCGTGTTTCTTTGGTGTAGTGGCTCCATAAGTTGTTCCATTAGCATTTCAGTTACGGCCCCTTTTGTTCTTGTGTGGTAGTTATTTTCGATGAAACGCACCCCTCTTTTGTTGATTCTTTCTATTGCGTTGATGTCTTTTTGCTGGTATGGATCCCAAACTTCAGCTGCATATTCAAGGGTGGATCTTACTGTGGATTCATTGGCCATTTTTTTGTGTTTTTTGTCCGCTCTCCTGAGGTTTCGACGGAGGAATCCAAGGGTGCTGCCTGCTTTTCTTACTATATTGGATATGTGGGATGACCAAGTGAGGGTGTTGGTGATGGTTAGCCCTAGATATTGTGTTTCTTCAACTGTTTGGAGTATTTGGTTATCCAGTTGGTACATGTGCGTCGTCGTGGGTTTTATTGACAGGATGTTACATTTCTTCGCATTGAACCGCATGCCCCAAACAGCTGCCCATTGTTCTAATGACTTCAGGTCTTCTTGAAGAGCAATATGGTCTTGTTGGTTCTTTATTTGGCGATAAAGGAGATAATCATCGGCGAAGAGTTTGACTTGAGATGTGACTGCATGTGGTAAGTCGTTTATGTGACACAGGAAGAGGAGAGGGCCGAGTACAGTACCCTGGGGTACGCCGGACTCCACTGCTACATGTTTCGAGAATTCCCCTTCCACTGCTACTCTCATCTGTCGTTTTGTTAGGAAGGTGTCTATCCACTTGAGAGTTTGATTTGTAACACCATAGCTGTTAAGTTTGTGTAGTAGGCTTCAGTGAGGTACTGTGTCGAATGCCTTTGAAAAATCCAATACTGCTATGTCTGTCTGGATATCGTTATCGTAATTCTCCATCAGTTCATGTGTTACATTGATCAGCTGTGTCACGCAGGAGTGTCCAGAGCGGAATCCATGGTTTCTGTCGGTGAGGATGTCGTATTTTTCCAGGTGTTCTCTGATGTGACGGCATAGTACATGTATGTGCTCCAGGATTTTGCAGGCCACCAATGTTAGTGATACGGGCCTGTAGTTTTCTGGCAGGTGGACGTCGCCCCTTTTTGAATATTGGTGTGATGTTAGCCTCGAGCCAGTCAGTTGGTAATTTACCTGTGTCAAGCGATCGTTGGAATATCGCTGTGAGTGATGTTACTGCTTGCTCGGCACAGTTCTTCAGGATCTTGTTTGGGATGCCATCTGGGCCATTGGATGTTTTTATGTCTGATAGTAGTTTTACTACCCCTGGTTTGTCGATTTCCACATTCTCTATATCCAGTGCCTTTTTTGGTAGGTCTGGTAGTTCGTGACCTAGGTCTTTGGTGAAGACTGACCGGAACTGGCTGATGAGTAATTCAGACTTCTCTATGCTGTTGGTGGTTAGTGTTGTTCCTTTCTTGAGTGGAGGTACGCCGATGTTATCTTGTTTTTTTGCTTTCATGAATCGCCAGAAGGGTTTTGTGGTCTTCTTTTCTTTTCCTTCTTCAATGAATTTGTTGATGTAGTCACTCTCCGCTCGTCTGAGTTCTCTTCTACATAATCTTTGTTGGTGTCTGTATTTATCCCATGTCTCTGTTTTCTTAGCTGTCTTGTAAAGTTTCTCCTTTTTCCTAATTTGATGTAACAGTTTTTTATTCATCCATGGTAGCTTTCCTCTCTTTCTTTTTGCCAGTGTTGGGTCCCTATTTTTCACTATTTCTGAGACTCTTCCTTTAAATTTCTCACACATGATGTTTATGTCTGTATCTGGTGGTAATGTCGTAATCTCTTCACCTAGTTTGTTCATGTCTGCTGCGACTTCTGTCCAGTTTGCTTTATTGAAAAGGTAAACTTCCTTCCCTCCTTTTGATTGGTACTTTGGCGATGGTATGCAGTCTGTAACAATCATGGCATGGTCAGATATACCTGGGACATTGTTTGATGTTTTTATTAGTGATGGATTATTTGTTAGTATTATTTCCAGTAAGTTATCTTCTCTCGTTGGTTCCTCATGCATCTGTGTCATTCCATTTCCAAGTATGTCTTTCTAAATGGCATTAATTAATATCATGACTCAATAGCTCCTCCATATCAGTAGTTAGACAAATTAAATGTTAGTTGACTTCCTTATCATGTGTCATGATTAATCATTCGCATGTATGGAGACATACATGTATACTAGTATCATCACAAAAACAAACATGGTACCAAATTAGTGCAACACTGATTTTCAACCATGTTTAGCTCAACTTGTCAAGTTTGAACTATTTCCAAGGCCTGTCGTGCGTCCGTCAACAATTTCCGTTAGCACACCTTACAGGTCACATCTCTCATCCGATCATCACCAAACTTCACATGTATGTTCGGGGTGACCTCTAGATAGGAGCCATCAATTTTATTCCGAAATTCGTTATAAAATATGGCTGCCAGTAGCCATCTTGGATTTCAAATTTTAATACATTGGCACACCCTATAGCCTGCATTTATTGGAGAATTGTTTTGAAAATTTACAGGCATGTTTAGGATCACCTCCAGATGGGAGCTATCGATTTTGAATATTTTTCTATGAAAAACAAGGCCGCCAACGACTATCTTGGATTTTACTCTTTGCATGACTAAATCTTTTGGCACACCTTACAGACCACATCCTTCATCCGATCATCACCAAACTTCAAATGGATCTATTGGGTGAACACCAGATGGGAGCCATAAAATATTTCCGAATACATACAGGCCACCTCCCTCGTCCGATCATCACCAAACGTCATATGGATCTTCGGGGTGTACTCTAGATGGGAGCCATCAAATTTTTCCAAAATTTGTCAAAAAACATGGCAGCCAGCAGTCATCTTGGATTTGAAATTTGAATCCATCGGCACACTGCAGCCCGTATTTGATTAGATAATTGTTTTGAACTTTTACAGGCATGTTTGGGATCACATCTAGATGGGAGCTATCGAATTTGGAAAATTTTTTATGACTAAATCCTTTGGCACACCCTACATTAGATCACGCAATTCATCTCTACTCTGGCTAAGCCCATAGAGATAATATTCCACTAGTTCAAAATATGGGAACTTTTTTTGAAGTTTTGACAGGGAACCTTATACAGTCGGACAATAATGCGGGGAATATATTTCTTTGTTAATACCTGTTGCTTAATAGTTTATTCATCAGCAGGCGAAGTCCCCATTTGATATTACATTATTTAAAGGCCTACTTAATTTTAGAACTGTCAGATCAAATTTTATAAAATATATGTCATATTATATACCATAGGAAGATCCAAAACAATGTATTTTCAACTTATCCGGTGTAATAAACTGTGAACATGTTGTTTTTGTTAAGGTACTGACGTGTTTTCTGTGCTTAAGTTTCATATGGGCCATAGTGCAAAGTCTATTATTTTCAATGGAAGGGGAATCACTCTGTATCTCTGTGAATTCTGTTGTATTCTGGGAGCGAAACAGTGGAATTGTTTCTATGATTTCAGCTATTTTGTATTACTCTGTTGGCACCTTCTGCGACACAGACGTACAAATGGTGATGAATTATTGTAATTTAATCATATTTTATGTCAAATATTGTTATCAAAACTACGGCAGCGTAGAACCCCCACCTCCTCTTTTGTTACTAACTTGATTAAACAAGTTACTAACTTGTTTAATCCAGTTAGCTAACTTGTTTAATCAAGTTAGCTAACTTGTTTAATCAAGTTACTAACTTGTTTAATCCAGTTAGCTAACTTGTTTAATCAAGTTAGCTAACTTGTTTAATCAAGTTACTAACTTGTTTAATCAAGTTAGCTAACTTGTTTAATCAAGTTACTAACTTGTTTAATCAAGTTAGCTAACTTGATTAAACAAGTTAGCATCTGACCAATCACTAATAGCCATTTTATGTCGGGGGTTTCTATTCGTTGTAACCTAATAACTTTTTGGTGCATGCGCAGCAAAGGAGCCATGCATACGGCCTGGTGATGTAACCTAATAGTAGTCAATGTTGCACGGTGCGGCTAGGACATGTGTTTGTATATATACATACGATCACACCACTTTAACTAAAAACCAGTTCCAATTACAGGCCCCATATATACTATTATAATTTATATAGTCTGGTCGATAAAAGGTTTGACCTGGAACAAATTTGGACTAAGTTTGTTTTTGTTCCATTTTGAAGATTAATATAACCTCTATAACATATCCATAATCCGCTAAAATCCACTTTGAGTATTTTTTTATAATTCAAGATGGCGACCCATATGGATGCCATTTTTCGATAAGTACGTTTGGTGCAATTATAGTGAGAATATCTTGCCATAATTATGAACACCTGGTGCAATATAGATATACGGATATTTTATATCTCATGTTTGGGAAAGGCTGCCTCCTATGTTCATTTACGCAAAGCGCCAATGTGACCTACTCCGAAGACATATATACGAGATAACTCCCGCCAACGATAATGTGCGTAAAGTCTATTATTTAAAGGTAATCGATCCGACCAGACGATCCCCATATCATGTCATATCATCAAGCTACAACAACAACAACAACATTTCTTTAAAAAAGGGTCAACGGCATCTATCGCATTATACCCTACGGGTCAATTTATCCACGTGTATAAATTTTCACTGACCAGATTGCAAAACGTTTGTGTATGTAATTAAATATTTAATTTAATTAATGATTAGTGACATTTTAAGACATCTGATGTCAACGGGACCTATCTAATAAGATTCCCCGGGTCAAGTTACTCATATAGCACATTTTCAGCTCCAATGGTCCAGCCGTTTCTGTATAAACAATCAGGAGATAAAAGCCAATTGCGACAGCTTTTCATGTTTGACACTGTGTGTCGCTGGTAGTCCCTCATGTGACGTCACACGAAGGAAGATTAACGATTCAAACTGCATCATCCATAATCAATCGCATGAATCTCCAAAACTTCGGCAACGGGCTCACCACAAAATATTTTCGGCAACGTGCTCAGTGGATTAGCGGGCATCGATATTGACCCGTGTAATCATCTAATTTTCCAAAATTACAGGGAATAATAAATATATGTACAGGGATATACAAATTAGTTTATTGGTTGGCGACTTGAATATGCTTTGGGTGATATTCTGCGCCAATATGGTAGCACATACAACGATAGTATTCGCAGAAATAAAACACTTTGAAAGAAACGCAATTTAATCGAACCGGAAGTAACTTAGGAAGGAAGGTCCAAATTCGGACCGGCATAAACCGTACTTGACAATAGACAAAGGTTAATACAAACATAAGTGTCAACAACACTGGCGTGATCTCTTCTCTCTTTTCATGACAATATACTTGTAGGGTAAACTTAATTTAAAAACAGTAGATCCCTGTTAGATATAGTCTCATATAGTTAGTATGAGTTGGTTCAGAACAAACACATAATTTAAGCAAATCCTTGAGCTAAGTTAACTGTGTAATTGTGTCACAACTGCTGGATGTCAGTTTGTATCCTACCAGGACAAGGAATAGTCTGATAAGTAAGAAGGTGCCTTCTTGGTGCGTTCCGGCCTTGTGTGTGGATCACATGGAGTTGGCCTATTATCCAGAGAGCCTGCCATAATGTTTTCGGATTGATTACTGTCCAAGCTTACATTTAGTGGAACTGAGAGTTCACGAGGTATCGGTTGTTCTGGTGGAAATGTTTCAGACTCGCTGCACTCATCATCAGAGGTATCATGTTCATACGGGGTGCGTATTGAGCTAGAAATCAGATCACTTGGTACAACATAACAGTCCGATAGCTTTACACGATATGATACTGCTCGGAGCTGTGATCCCACGAATTTCCTTATGTTGCACCATTCCGAGTCACTATCTGTGGAAGTCACTAGGTACCGACTACGTGGATTGTTTTTGTCACGATCAGAATGAAGATAGACTAGGTCTCCGACATGTACCCGTGAATGGACTTGGATACTGTTCTTAGGTCCTTTCGCTTTCTCACTATGTGGATGATTCTGACACCTATTTTTATATTGTGTCAGAATTAGTTCACGATCTGTCACTGGAATTTGTTCGTTCGTGAACTGGTCTCGCTGTGACCATTGTTCTCTTGATGACAGACCACTTGACCGGATACGTGAGTTTAGTCGAGCAACAGCCAATGATAGCGCTAGCTGTGTAACATGTGTAATGCTTGACTTCTGACGTAAAAGTTCAGTTTCCAGTTCTTGGACTGCTCGTTCGGCTACAGGGTTTTTGTTAACGTTCTTTGGGTGTCCCAGTTCAACCGATAGTCTATGCTCTCGAAGAATGCAGTCATCGCGTAACGCCTTGAAACCTGGAGCAGGATCTGTCCTAATAATAGCGGGAGGTCCATCCAAAGGTCTGAGTTCTAGACACATCTGAACTAGTGCTGATCGTAATGTCTCGTGTCGTTCATTCTCTATTATCATCGCAACCGTGTAAGCAGAGACTGTTTCACGCACTACCAGAATCAACTGTCGATTTCGTTTGATCACATCAGCAGCGAATGACACTCCAAGCGCACATGGAGGGTCACATGAACTTTGCGGTACTAATGCCTTCGGAATTTTCTGAAGTGATGCGCACACATGACAGAGTCGATGGACTTTGTCGATTGTCTTGTCCATGTCGAGCGCATAGAAGTACCTGCGCATCACAACTTTTAGCTGGTTACCAGAAGGATGATCCAACTTAATATGGAGTGCCATTGCAAGACCGTCGAACATATTACGTGGAACAACTATACATTCACGATCCTGCGCGAGTTTCTCGGTATGTCTAACAACGAGCAGCCCATCTGACGCGATTGTCACAGCATTGAGGTATCGCTTTACATCTCTAGCATCGGTGACTCGTTTAGATGGTCGTGTTCCTTGTGTTAAATGGGCACAAGTTCTCCGAAGGTCCTGACACTCGGTTTGTGTTTGTTTCCATGCGTTGCGGCTTGTAAATGGCATTTTGATCTGTCCAGACACGACATCTTGTACGGTTAAAGTACGAACAACAGAGTCTTCGGTTTTGGCGATGAATATGCAGATTTTGCATTCTGGCTCAGTACACTCAGCCGCGTTTCTGCTCGCGAAGTCGGATGGGACATTGGCGATTCCAGCAAGGTGTCTCACGGATACTTGGAATCGGCTCACAACAGACAGAAATGTCACGACACGTGGAAAATTCTCCACGACACAAGCGGTCGAAAGCCTGTACACATGGTTTACTGTCCGTTAGAACACATGCAGTATGGCGAGATTGAACAATGTATGGACTGAAGTGTTTAACACTAGCTGCGATACTCAGTGCTTCAACTTCACACGGTAACCAAGTTACCTGGTGTTTACGTAGTTTGGCGCTGAAGAATCCAGCAAGGAGTGGTTTGCTGTTACGTACAACATACATCGTCGAACCGACCCCACGATCTTTGACTGCCCCATCTGTCACAATCCACACAACGTCGTCTAGCTGGGGTAGTGTGATTGTTTTGGCACAGGAGAGATGTTGCTGGGCTGTGGTGAACATAACACGGCGATCCTCCGTCCAAACAATCTGATCCTGAGATTCACGACCGGCTACGATATCTTCCAATGGAGTCAGAATATGTGCAGTGTCTTTAATCACACGCGAGAGCATTTTGTACGCTCCAAGAAATGAGCGAAGCCCTTTCACTGTAGTAGGTATCTGACACGATGTAAGTGCAGCAACTCTATGTTGGCTTGGTCGTATTGTCCCCTGTTCCCATAACCAGCCTAGCACGGATGTAGTTTTCGGAGCAATGACAGTTTTTGAAGCTGATAGGCGGACATCACATTTTTGGAAAGCTTGAAGCACAAGTCTCCAGTTGGTCAAGAGTTCATCAGGTGTATTTCCCCCACAGTACAAATCGTCTGCGAGCTTAGCGACGATACCCTTTCGAAGGAGATCTCCTAAGATGCGAGTCATCAACTCCTCAAGTGCCGTCTCGGAACCTGGCATCCCCATGGCAGTTCTCACGTATACTCGTGTCCCGCGGAATGGTGTGGATACGCCGCAGTACTTCATCGAGTCTTTACTCAAAGGAATTTGGTAGAATGCACTTGTCATATCAGACATTATTATGTATTTCCATTGAGCGATTGTTCTTAGAGTCGAGTTCACGTCTGGCATTAAGGAGGGTTGCGGCTTACTATATCTTCCAACATCGGCGAATGCAGTCACAAGTCTGAAGGAGCCATTTGCTTTCTTGATGAGAAACGATGGGTTAAGATATTCAACAACCACACCCACATCCTCTGGTCGTTTAAATACACCAAGTGTTTCAAGTTCATCAAATTTGTCTTGAAGTTGAATCAGCTTGTCGTGTGCATATTGAGGAACGCGGCCTTTCCATTGAGGTGGTTGGGTTGGTCCCATGTTCACAATCGTTTCAAATTTCCCTGCACCACCATTGTATCCTCTGAACTGTGGGTCGAAGACAGAGTCAAAATCTGTATTCAAAGAATGAAATTCATCTGTGTATTTGGTAGGCAAAATATTGTCCGGATCAACACGTACTATAGCAGAATGTTTAGTGTGGGAAGTTGACTGACATACATTAGACATAACCGGTTGCGTATTGCGTGGTTCTTCTCTCTCGGTATCGATGTCTAGTACCCGTAAGATCTGACAGAGGTGGTCTTGTTTCTTAATGAACTGTGGATTGATACTGTTGTTAACGATACGAATCTTGTTCCCCACAGTGGTAGTGATGGTAGGTGGAGGCCATGTAGGGCATTTATCAGTACAATGTGTTTTACTCATGTCGATTCGTGGTTCAATAGCTATGGGTGAATCATGTTCCATTTCATCTGGCACGTTTAGTTCAATATAGTCACCAGGCCATACTGTTGTCGCACATGTTGGGCGAAGTAAGAATGATTGAGCACGGCGAACTACGTTTGGTCCATTAGGCGATGGTGTTTTGCCATAGTCGTATACAGTTCCATCAGCAAGGATAACGTGATGCCGGGCGGGACGTACAGTAATGTCGTTTAAGTCCATGAAGGGTACTCCTGCCAGAATATCTTCATTCAAGTTTTTCACTACAAGTGCTTCTAAATAAAATGTTTGTTTGTCACGTGATAGTTGGAACTTAGTCTCACCGACTACGTGTAGTGGTGACTTTCCATCAGCTTGAAATGCCATTTGATGAGACTTTGTGACTTTCACTCCAAGACGATCAGCTACGGCAGCTTGGATCATGTTGGTTTCCGCACCGGAATCGATAAGTACTGTCAGGGCATGGTGCTTGAAGAACACTTGCATGCATGGAGACTTCTTGGTCTGAACTCGTCGCGACATCGGAACCTGGTTGTGAGACTGGGTACCACACTCAGACACATTGTATACATCATGACTATCTTGGTTTGTCTCGTTGTTATTGGAATCATCGTCTTCAACATGAACACTGCGAGCTTTTATCATGAACTTTCGATCACTGTCTGGGAGGAATTTACATGTACTCAAGAAGTGATGAATATCCTCACGACCGGCTTGCAGACATAGCGGACATGTTCTAGTGGTGCGCTGTGACGGATGTGGTGGTCGTGCTAATTGATTCCGTCTGAATGAGGACGATTTTTGCTGGTGAGATCCCATTGTAGCCGATCGCATTATTTTGGCATCACTTTGGCTCTGTAGTTCGTCTATTAGTGAGTCAAGTGCCATAGAAATTTCTGGTTTTATGGAAGCTAAGGAACGCGATCGAAGTTCGGTTCCATACCTCTGCTTGATAAGTCGCGGGAGATCTCTGTTGATCAGACGAAGCTAGGTCAGTACAACGTAATTTTCTAGAGTTGGGGTCATTTCTTCGTCATCGTCTAATGTTTCCCCATGATGTGTTATGCCACTTTCTTTCTTCATCATGTTATCTTCAACAAATGCGACGAGTCGTTGATAGAGGTCTTCCGGACGTTCATCGGGTTCAAGGTGTATCAAATCTATGTCGATGAAATGTGCTCCAGTCGTGTTGAATCCAAAGTGGGCTCTGATTGTTTGCCATACTGACTCAATCGATGTTGAATTTTTTATTATTGCATTGCGGGATATAACATTGCAGAAATTGGATATCTGGCCGAGCATGAGTTCTAAGAGCGTGACTTTTTGTACTGCAGTGTGTCCGCTGGGTTCATCATCATCTATGCCTGCATCATCAGTGAAGCCTCTGAGGGGAGTAGCCTTCGATTTCCGTGTCCATGTAGTTCCCTCAAGCAGAAATGGCGCAAAGTTATGATCCAGTGATAGTGTGTACTGTATATTGGACTTCCAACTTTCAAAAGATGTGACAGTTTCGTTTTTCGACAAACCCCATTGTTTTGGGGCCCTGGATGCCATTTCTGTAGTTGGATTTTGGTATTTACGGTAATGGAATTCTGGAGCGAGATGCTGTGCTTCCGTATCTAAGCAGAATTCTGGTTCGGTATTTACGGTAACTGTATATTCACTTCAAAGCACCTTCCCTGTAGATTAGGCAGATTCCACGTCGTTTCGACGGCTCTCTTCGGTATAGCGTTGAGTTCTTATCCAAACTCTGTCACCACGCCAATATGGTAGCACATACAACGATAGTATTCGCAGAAATAAAACACTTTGAAAGAAACGCAATTTAATCGAACCGGAAGTAACTTAGGAAGGAAGGTCCAAATTCGGACCGGCATAAACCGTACTTGACAATAGACAAAGGTTAATACAAACATAAGTGTCAACAACACTGGCGCTGTGTCATTGCTAATTGATTGGTGCATACTCAAGAGTCATAGACCTAACATCCAATGTACGACCACAGTGAGATGTACCCGGTCTAAATATAGATAGCACCTGTATGACTGCAGACAGGTGTGATGCCGATCTGGTTTATTATTGTTTATCACTGATAGCATTAATTATAGGTTTATGAAATAAAGAATTATGTTGACCTTTCTAACGACGTTTTAAAGGGACCCACGCGAGTGATTGCGAGCTTTATTTGCCCTGATCTTGTGTCATATGTTCGACAGCTGCTGATAATTTCAACAATGTATAAATATTTTCAACAAGAAATCAGTATGTTTCAACCAATAGAAAAACCCGACATATAATGGCTATTAGTGATTGGTCAGATGCTAACTTGTTTAATCAAGTTAGCTAACTTGATTAAACAAGTTAGCTAACTTGATTAAACAAGTTAGTAACTTGATTAAACAAGTTAGCTAACTTGATTAAACAAGTTAGATAACTTGATTAAACAAGTTAGCTAACTGGATTAAACAAGTTAGCTAACTTGATTAAACAAGTTAGCTAACTTGATTAAACAAGTTAGCTAACTGGATTAAACAAGTTAGTAACTGGATTAAACAAGTTAGTAACTTGTTTAAACAAGTTAGCTAACTTGATTAAACAAGTTAGCTAACTGGATTAAACAAGTTAGTAACTTGTTTAAACAAGTTAGATAACTTGATTAAACAAGTTAGCTAACTGGATTAAACAAGTTAGTAACAAAAGAGGAGGTGGCGGTTCTACGCTGTATGTGAATTTCTGTGCATATTATTAGTCATGGATGTTAACATTGACATGTAAATAAGAACAAGTCATTTTGGGGTCATTCGGTCAGCAGCCATCTTGAATTTCAAAATTCAATCCATTAGCACGGGCTACAGGCTATACTGTTTGTCTGATCATCGTGAAATTTGTCATTTATGTTAATATTGACAAATAGATGTGTTTTAAGCGAAACTCATTGGAAAAACAGTCAAAAAGAATTGCAGGGAAAAAATTTTGAGTTGCGGAAAAAATTGTTTGTTGGTCCTATCGACCACCCACCCAGCCCGGCATACGTGCCCGGAAAAAACTTTTTTCCACCCCTCTGTCTGTGGTCATGTTTTTTAACGAAATTCGGAAAAATTAGATTACTCTCATCCTGGTTATCCAGAAGATCATTGTGGAATCTGGTGACGATCAGAAAGGGATGTCGTCTGTAGGATCAACCAAATTATTTAGCCATAAAAATAGTAAAATTCAAGATCAACTGATAGAAAGTGTTCCGTAACGCGACACACATCGGTGGTTTTCACTTCACAATATTCAATCAGAATAAATGTATATTTGCAAAGTCGCGCGGTCGGCCATTTTAAATCTAAACAATAATGAGTCAAGTTAGGCAACAATTTCTCTCCACGAGTTCCTATACCAAATATGAACTATCATGTCTATTCAGCAAAATTACATTGTGCACGGTTCGTGGATATTCGTTCGCGATTTTATTCTATAACTGAAGGTTCCATGAGTCCCATTTAAATTCAAAATCGTCGACCTTATTTGCAAACTGATATACGACACGTGAACGGGCACGTGTGTATGTGATTAATCAAAACGTGTGGGGCCATATTTGTGGGTGGGGTTGTTGGTGAATAAATGATAAGAAATTGTAACTGGGTTTAGTGTATAATTATTGCCACAACTGGGCAATAATAAAGGCAAAAACATAAGTTGCAATCCCAAGTCCTAATCACAAGATTAAAACAATATCACAATGCCGTGCTTTCAAAAAATTGGAATTTAACCATTGAAGAGTTATAATAGACACATCAAAACCAGGACCCACCCTTCCGAGACCGACCTCTCGCGCCATGAATACAATCACGATCGATGTACATCGCGTGTAGTTTAAAGAGCGAAACTTGATACTACGGTATGTTGCCAAACAGCCTGCTGATCTACGAATATGCCGCTGGCGACCATTTATTCCTATGAAATTCAAAAAATATTTGATAGCTCTCATCTAATAGATCAATATCAAGATAAATATGATGTTTGGTGATGATCGGATGAGTGAAGTGGACTGTGGTCTGTGCTAAAGGGTTTAGTACTGCTAATAGTAACATCCAAAATCGCTGTCAGTGGCATGTTTTTTAACGAAATTCGGAAAAACTACACTACTCCCATCTTGTTGTTATCCCGAAGATCCAAATGAAGTTTATTAACGATTGGACAAGTAGGGTATACCAAATTATTGAATCATGGAAAAACTTCATTGAGTCATCTTTGTCATGTATTGAGTTTGATATCTTTTGTTAACAGTTTATAAATCATATATGTCTCATGTTTGTTATTATATTTTATGTGTTTATTATCATTAAATAAAGTTATCATTTAAAATAAATGTATTCACTTTCTAAATTATTATTTCACAAAAATCATCAAATACCCCAAAACACAATAGTTTAGAGTCGCCAATTAGTTAATCCGATTACCTATAACACTAAGCATATAGGCCGCTTACCCCTTTTAAATGGAGCCGGCCGCTTACACTTTATAGAATGAAAGAACGAAAAGTTGAATAAAATCAACAAATTTGTGAATTTAAAAACAATTCAAACGTTAATGTTTTCCATGTCATAACCCGGACATATGTACTAAATTTCAGTCATGTCCATTTATAAACAAAGAAGATAATGAATGCGACATCAAGTCCGCTTACACCTTTTATTCTGGAGCCGGCCGCATACACTTTATAGTGTGTTTCAGAACGAAAAAGTTGAATAAAATCAACAAATTTGTGAATTTAAAAACAATTCAAACGTTATTGTATTCCATGTCACAGCCCGGACATATTTCAATAATATTCATTGAGAAACAACGGACCAAACGCCATATAACACCCCGTAAACATGTACACCTTTTATTCCGAGCCGGCCTCGACATACACTTTATAATATGTCCCGAGCTGGCCCAGGTATCCGTTTGTGCGTAGTTTAATTTAGAAAGTTCCCCAATTAATATAGTAAATAGAGCGACTGTATTTGACAGAGAAGGCCTCTGTTATTGATTATCAAGTTGCTATACATTAAAAAACGACAAATGCACATGCCCGTTCAAGCGTAGTATTCTATTTTCCCCATGTTAAACGACATCCGCAAATACCAAATAACGCTAACCTACTGCAAATGTTTTACATGACAACTGTTAATATATTTGGGCTGAATTCATCTGATGTGGTATGATTCCTCAAAATAAACAACAAAACCATCGTTACTTGGAAATGTAGTTTGGGCTAACATTTACAGAAATCATCCACCTCATTTATTCCGACACACACATCAGATGAAAAACCACCATCAGACAACCGCCCAAATTGGGCGAAATAATTACTTTATTCCAAACGAACAGTTCAGTTCTGAAACTGTCAGCACCAGAATGGTGATATCCAGCTGTGGTACACACAGGCGCAGGTGGCTAAGCAGTATTGCTAAAATCTGCGACAAACCTGACTCGCGAGCAATATATTACTTGCGAGTCGATTGCCAAGCTTGATTGCTCAAGTGTGCGGTGACATTTATGTTGGCGACTGGAGACTTAAACATGGAATTTATTACGCAACTTTCTGACGAACCGAAAATGCTGTTTCGTTTTTTTATTACATATGGTAATAATAACTACTTAATTTTAGAGTTATCCATCTTTATCTGCCAGAACGTCCGTTTGAACCTGTTTGAACAGGAGTTTCTGGGCTAGAAACATTGAAATAATTAACTTCAAAAATCGATATCTGATCAATCTGAGCTTTGACGGGTAGGTTCCTCGACTCGAATCAAATATTTTTACCCCCCCCCCCCCGAAGCCAAAGAAATAGTAATTTAGGAGCGTCTGATCGGATTGAGTACCTTTAATTAACAGGACATCTTGGAATTCAGAGAGCATATGACATATAATTGTTCTATGTATACGCTAACCCAGGTGATATTTTCTTTTCTTTTAACTAAGGTATTGTCTAACTTTGATATGTATGTCGGAATTTGATCAACTAGAGCGTTGAAATGACACCATGTCACCCCTATAAATCTAAAACCGACTAACTTGATACTCGCTCCGAAACGGAGGCCACTATATCTTCCAGTCGTTGTTTTTTTTTTAAAGTGAACCTGAACAAATAGGTAATAAGCTGTTTTCGACGTAAGAAGCGCATTGGGGAACATTTTCTACAGCTCTTTGATATAAGTACTATTTATATCTGTTATGATAAAAAACAATTTTTTGGTCAAAAGACAAGAATATGTAAAAAAAAAAATGGTGATAAACTGTAGCATTATAACTCTTTAATGACATTGAAGAGTTATAATGCTACAGTTTATTATAATAACGTCCCTGATCTGGAGGACAATGGCTGCTATGAAAAAATGGTGAGATTGGAATCTTGTTAGTCAACAAATCTGCCGACTACAAACGCCGTGTTGAGTTTCCTGACTGCTAAATATGACCACAAAATAACTTATCATAAATTTTGATGTGTTTCATTGATGGAAAGTCATTATATTTAGGTAAACAAATGCAAAAAAAAAACATTGTGAAAATTTGAATTTTAGTCCGGGAACAAGGTCCCTCAGGATTACATTTAATCCATTTTTGTTTTGTTCGTTATGATGTTTGCTCAAACTATTTAAACTTTGAAAGATGTCCGTGTATATATGTAACAGGTATTATGGTGGTCAAGATAGCCTAGATAGTTTTTCGGGAGTATATACACGCTCACTCCAATGTTATAAATGGAACAGAAAAATGCATCATAAAGGCATTATTCTTGTTGTCATGGCATAATTATGCCTGTCAGTTCATGCAAAATTTAACTGAAGAATCAAAAAATGGCGGACAAAATGGCAAACGGAAGTATAGTAACATGAGATATTTTCCATTTATATGAAAACAGTAGGCGTAAATGGCTATAGTTATGCTACCATTCACGATGTGCAATCCTAATCCAATAATATTATGTCATAGCCCGATGATTTGTCCATTCAGTGTTTTAATATGTTTCAAAATGACGGCGAAAATTGCGATCGGAAGTCAACAATTGAAGTGTGTTTGTTGATTTTTCACTATATATGCCATCATACTATAGTTTCTAAAACCACTAACTATCAAATGAGTGTCCCAAACCACATAACGAGTGTATCAAACAATATACAGAGTTACAAACCACCCACCTAGTATGCAAAACCAACATGCAATTCCATACGACGGGTACCCAAATCCAAATATTGTCCCAAACTTCCGAAAGAGTGTCCTATGCAACACACCCATATAGTTTCCTTAAGCAGCCAGGTATAGTGCCTACAACCATATGCAAATGGTATCCAACCCACACATATAATACCCCAAACCATGCATCCCAAACACCAAATGATGTCTCAATCCATCCGATTATAGTGCCCAAAACAATTCAATGAATGTTCCAAACCACACTGGTAGTGCCACAAACTATACAACCGGTGTTCCAAACCACACAGGTTGTGTCCCAAACCACCCAATCGGTATCTCAAAGTACCCAAATGTGTGTCGCTAACCATCCAATTAGTGCTCCAAATCATACAACGTGTACACAACGAGTCTGTCAAACCATTCAATGAACACCCAAAGCCACACAAAGAGTGTCCCAAACTATACAGTGGGTCTGGATGTCAGAAACCACAGAAAGAATGACAAATAGGCATCCATGGTGTACCTAATGCCACACATCTAGTGTCCCAAGCCATCTGGGTAGTGCCCTGTCACACAACATGTGTCCAAAACCACTCAAATTTCGTCTCAATCGATTCAACTTGTGTCCCAAATGGCACAATCAGTGACAAAATCAGTGTCCCAAATCCTACCAATTGGTGTCACAAACTATCCAACGGGTGTCACAAACCACCCAGCTGGTGACACAAACTATAAAACTAGTATCAGAAACCATCATGAGTTCCCAACCCATCCAACAGGCGTCACAAAACATCTACTAACTGTCATATATAGTGTACACACCTTCCACCGAGTATTCCAGACCATCAAATGAGTGTTCCGAACCATCCAGTGAGTTTACCAAACCATGGGACACTCACTGGATGGTTTGATATTCGATGCGTAGTTTTCTACACTAGTTTGTGACACTCATTGTATGGAGCGGGACATTCAGGGGTGGTTTGAGACACTAGTTGAATATTTTAGACACTCCTGTTGATTTGAGGCAATCGTCGTGTGGCTTGGGACACTTACTGGATGATTATGGACAGTCTCATTGATTGGTTTGGGACACACATTGGGTGGTACGTTCGGGTACTCAATTGATGGTTGGTTTGAGACATTAATCGGGTGGTTTGGGACACCATGGTTTGGAACACACATTTGGCGGGTTTTGACAGGATTTGAAAGGTTTGGGACGCCTGTTAAGTGGTTTGCGACACAATTTGGCTGATTTTGGTATGCCAGTTCTATGGACTGGGACACTCGTCGGTTGGTTTGGTATACTATTAAGAAGGTTTTTAGACACCCGCTAGCCTGATTAGTCGAAACGTGATCATGCTATGAATTTAACACCCGCGTAGAGATCATATTCCACCAGTAAAAAACCCGGGCACTTTTTGATGTTGTGGCAGGGAAGTGTATAGCATTGAAACACATGGGTACACATATACCGTACTCAAATATAGTTGTTGGTTTCTATATTCTCGATTTCGTAGAATAAGGTTACCCGAATTCCATTATTTGACTATCTGATGAGTACGAAGTAATGTTCTATAGATGGCCGATAAGCCGGAATTCAAAAAATAGTAGGCCCGTCATCGAGATATTTTGGTGCAGTTTTCAGGCAAATGTATAGGTATAGGTAATATATTTCTTAGTTATTACATGTTCCTTAATAATGTATTTCACTGTAGGTGAAGGTTCTAACTCCAAATTACACGTTGTAAGTGACTTTGTGACTGATTTTGCTTTGCATCGCATAAAATTACGGAATTTCTCCCGAATTATTCTTTGCAATGTTTATTACGATATTGGCTCACAAAAGTACAACAAATGCATGCAATCTCGAGCTGGGACCACCCCCTAATGTGAAGTAGATTATTGAGGAACAAGTATTGACAAAGAATATATTTCCCGTCATGATTGTTCAATGTTACAAAGTTTCCCGTCATTGCAGAACGGGTCAGAACATCAAAAAGTTCCCAGGTTTTGTACTGGTGGAATATGATATCTACGGGCGTTAGCCATAGTAGAGATTCATCTTTTTAGTCCAAGGTATCTACAAAGAGCAATTTATCCCGGATATATTTTTAGTCCCAGGTATACTTACACAAAGGGCAACGCTCGACAAGTCTCGGAGAAAAGTATATATAACATGCTACTGTGCTCTACATCTACCAAATATCAATATCCATATAATTTCAACACTTATGCAAAATGCACGGGGACATGAGAGGGGTACACATTGGGAAGATATGACTGGTGGTGCAATCGGAATTTCTTACGTGGGAAGTTGGGAATCCCCTCCAAATTCAGAACACCATCGGCACATGCACCTCTGCCGACGAACTAAATTGTATTATGCGTCCGCTATTAAGTAGATCGATTAACTATGTGGTATGTATCCTATATTTGTTACATATATTAAAATACATGCAAAATTGTGTATATTTCGGGCGGAAATATGAAAAACAATCCTGAAATTACCACAATTTCCCCACCGAATCACCATACAAATTGCCCGACTTTTTACGTAATTTTCCCGAAAATGCCCAAATTTCAAACTTGCAAAATGTCTTGGGAGGGCTACAGTCATCCCAGCTCATACTTTATAATTAGGCAGATGTCAATCATACTACATGTATATGCTGATATTATATAAATATATACGTTAGTAATAACAACCCAATTCAATTCCATGTTGTCCTATAATTATGCAATAATGTGCTTACCCATCACATGCAATTGTGACAATTCTATTTTGTTCCAAGCATATCTTAAATTTCACAATGTCCTATGTCGCTAAAATAGTATTCAATCAGTTCCAGTTCAAAGTGTAAAAAAGACTATAATGCTTAAAATGAGATGTGACAACCTGGAAGCAGGGACATGGCTAGAGGGTCTCCGTTGGGGGTGTCCACCTAGGTAAATTCCAACTGCACCCCCCCCCCCCCCCTTGAATCGAATCAGAATGAAATCAAACACAAGTTTTGCATAGTTCCATTTGCACCCCCTTGCACCTAAGTGGTGCTCAGGCCTAATATCCTATATATCCATAAACCATGGTTCTATATATATATTTTAACATTAAAATTGCATAAATCCTAATATCTAGCGACCACGGTTGTTCGGTCCGGTGTGAGAAAATTTTGAAAACTATAGAAGAAAATCGCAAATCCTAGCATCTATAGACCCCCTTCAACTGAAGCTTTCCTAAAGTGTTGGAAATTTCAAACCTCATACTCCCCCTCAGGTTGGAAATTTCTGCAACTGATGACCATTTCAGTCCACAAGTTTGACCAAATTTAGTAAAATATTGTTTTGTTAAACTAATTAGCAGTTTTGTATTGGCCACGTGGGGATGGACAATGACACACCGGTGTGAGAAAATTTTGAAATCGGAACAAGAAAATCGCAAAATCCTAGCATTTAGACTATAGCCTCAAGCCTTCATAGAGTTGGAAATTTCAAACCTGACACCCTCAATTAGGTTGGAAAATTTCCAACTGATGACAATTCCAATGACAGTGTTGACAATAATGTTTTCTTAAATTAACTAGCAGTTCTTGACTGGCCACGGGGGAGGGACCAGGACAAAGTTTTCCAAGTGTGGTTGGAAATTTCCAACCTGTCACCCCCCCCCCCCCCCCCCCCCCATAAGGTTGGAAAATTTCCAACTGATGACCATTTCAGTCCAAAATTTTGACCAAAAATAAGAAAATATGCAAATATTGGTCCAAAAACAATTAATTCCCTCAATAAATTGTTTGAAAATCAAACTACAAGAACGTTTTAAACCTATTGTTTGTTTGAAATTTCCAACTAATGTTTTGGCAGGTATGAAATTTTCTTTTGTTGAAAATTTTGACCACCCCCCCCCCCTGTCGCCACGTCTCTGCCTGGAAGTTAAATACATTGTATTTCAAGTACAACGGACAGAAAAGAATGCCTGATATCTTCGCGAGAAGTGAAAATACGAACTTCTCGTTTTCACCATTAGAAGCGCTATATGAAATTCTGATTTCAACGATATCAATATCTCATTTTCACCAAAAAGGTCACTTAGGACAACCTGGAAATCAGGTCGCGAAATGTTTTAGTGTTAAAAAGGGGGGGGGGGGGGGGTGGGTGTCCAAAAATGGTCGGAAAATACTGCTGAAAACGGAAAAACATTTGGACGCGGGGGTTGGTGGGTCCCAACAAGGGTCGAAAGTAAAAAATCAGCGTATATACGTGCCTGCAATTTTTTTCCGACCCCCCCCCTGATACCTGGGGATGAAATGTTCATTCAACTGTTTGGTTTAACAGACTTTATTCAGCACATGTGGTGATGAAATGTCAACAAAAAGTTACATACACTTGTCCACAAAAGAGAACATAAATATGTGTAAAATACTAAATCACCACTGAAAACTTTTGCATGTAAGTCAGCTGATTTCGTACAGGCTATATATTAATAATTTAATACAATAAAACTGATGATTAGCTTCCTCGACTTAAAGGGACCAAGGCATAGCTTCCAAGCAAGTGGGTTCATGAGAATTAAAGGCCCACTTAATTTACGAGTCTCCGATTATTATTTTTTATAGTGACTTGATATACGGTTTTAATAACAATCTATGCCATAAACTATGATTAAAATACTATAATTCATCACTATTTGAAACATCTGTGTCTCAGAAGATGCCCTCAGAGAAATAGAAAACTGCTGAAGACTTCCCCCCCTCTGACATCCAGAATGCAACAGAATTCAATCTTTTTCAACGAAAGGGGAAGAACTCTATCGTTAATATATAGAGTTATTCCCCCTGCATTGAAAATAATACTGATTTTTACTTCAATCTTGATGATAAAACTCAACAAAAACAACATGTCCACAGTTTATTACACCGGATAAGTTGATAATACAATGTTTTGGAGCTTCCTCTTTCAAATGGTATATAATATGGCATATATTTTGTATAAAGAAATCTGGGGGTTCGAAAATTAAGTGGGCCTTTAAGATAAATTTTTATAAAAGTCTGTAAAACAACTATCATCAAAAAGTTTATTTAAAATAGATTAAAGGGAGAATGTGCTCTAAACCCGGCCATTTATGGGACCATCTCCTTTTATACTCAACAGATTATATGTAACAAAGAATGAATTTGAGCCATGGATTAGTGCAAAATACACTTGTGTTCTCTACGAACGATGCAAACAACATGGTAATTATAATGAAAATGAATTTATGACTCCAGCCATTTATTCATTTTCATTATAATTACCATGTTCTTTGATTCGTACATAGAGCACATGAGTGTATTTTACACTTATACATGGCTCAAATTTATTCATCTGTTACATACAATCTGTTGAGTCTAAAAGGAATTGCTCTCGTAAATGACTAGATTTAGTGTACATTACCCCTTTAACGTTGTTCTAATTTTCTTCATTAATAAACTTTCCAATAACGAGATTTCACATATCGAAACCACTTTATGCAAGCCTTGAAATAGTGTGTCTGTCATTTGCATTTGCATAGCGGGCTAGCATCACCAAATTCACCCTCTGGGGACCTCATTCTGCTTACACCTCAGCAGAATGAGGTCCCCAAAGGATGAATTTGGTGATGCTAGCCCGTTTTGTGGGGTACCATCACCAAATTCACCCTCTGGGGACCTCATTCTGCAAATGACAGACACACTATTTCAAGGCTTGACTTTATGTAAACATTACAGAGTGGAATTACCGATCAAAGTCAAATTAGTCTAATAAGATACCAAAATTTAATCAAAACTTCGCAGCAAACATTCGAAAAGGTCAAATGATTGAAATATATTCTGAAAAATAACATTTAGACTGAACTATTTTAACTTGCTTATATGTGATTAGCGATGTTTGTTGACAAATGACCGTAACAGTTTTGTTTATATAACAATGATTTCAACACGCTAACATTCGTTATTGGATAGCTGTCACTAATTAATATAAGAAGAAGGTTTATCTATTTCTCCATGTTCTTTTTAGTGGTGATGTTTTAAAGGTACTAAATCCGAATTAACGCTCGCAAATTACTATTTCCTTGGCTTCGGGGGTAAAAAATATTTGATTAGAGTCGAGGCTCCTACCCATCAAAGCAAGGAGTAATCAGATATCGATGATTGAAATCTATTATTTTAATTTTATGTGGCACAGTAAACTGTCGACGAGAGGAACTTATCTGACCAGATAGCGGATGAAGATCGATAACTCTAAAATCCAGTGGCTTTTTTTGTGTCAGATATTTGACAATCGGCAAAATTTCGTTGAACAAAACGTTGATAAATACCAGGTTTTGGGCAATTTTATACTATAGTTGACTGTGGTTAGCATTATATTTGGGCAATTTATTGATTCTGATAACTGAAGCGGCATTTAAAAAAATGTTGTTGTTGGAATCTGATGATATGGAGACCGTCGAATCGGATTGAGTACCTTTAATAGACTAATAAGATTTTTTGCACATTTACCCACTGCCAGGGTCCCTTTAAACCAACATGTGATATCAGTTGTTCTAGATGCCGGGTTACGTTGAAGAACAGAACAATTATCGACTTAGCGCTGTCAAATGTAACTATACTAGTTAAATATAACCCGTAATGGTTGAATTTAAAGGTCCATTTAATTTTTGAGTCACCGATTTTTTTTTTTATAGTGCCTTGATATACGGTTTTAATAACAATCTATGCCATAAAATATAATTAAAATACTATAATTCATCACCATTTGAAACGTCTGTGTCTCAGAAGATGCCCATAGAGAAATAGAAAACATCTGAAATCATTGAAAGATTTCTTCCGTTATGGGTCCCAGAATGCAACTTAATTCAAACTAAAATTGTATTTTCAATGGAAGGGGAATAACTCTATATCTTAAGACATAGTTATTCCCCGGCCATTGAAAATAATGAAACTTAAGCACAGGACACAAGTTGGTTTAACATGTTCACAGTTTATTACACCGGATAAGTTGATAATACAATCGTTTGGAACTTCCTCTTCAAATGGTATATAATATGGCATATATTTTATATAAAATTATATGGGGTGTTCGAAAATTAAGTGGGCCTTTAAGATGTTGCGGACCTGACGAAGGCCATGTTGAATCGTTGATATATAAGCGGATAATTAGATGAAGATCAGGGACGCCAGAGCAGGGGGTTATATGTGGGCAATGTCCCCTTGCCCTTATCCTGGAGTAGTCCAAGCTTCCGTCGATGTAAACCATCTCGTGAAATTGGTTGAGATAATGCTGCTTTACCACTTTACACAACAAAACGGCCAAAACCGGCCAAATAAAGCTTCAACAGCCTAAAATATCCTCGGTCTGTCTCAATAGAACCATACAAATATGGATATCATTGGAACCGGCTCCTTGACCACATTGTGATAGTTACAGTTATGCCCTGTGCCAATGCATTCTCTTATATATGCGAGTCGACCATAGGTCGCCTCGCATATATAAGAGAATGCATTGGCCTAACAAAAATCTTTTTTTAACACTTTTTACCATTTTTTCTTACATTCTTTAACAATTTTATAATTTTTAATGGGTTAAGCCAATGCATTCTCTTATATATGCGAGGCGACCTATGTTCGACTCGCATATATAAGAGAATGCATTGGCACCGGGCCTTTCTGTTGGGTAAAGGGTTAAGTCAAAGTCCTGTGTATATATCTTTCTATATAAGGGATTCAGCTTAGTTGACCCGCTCACATATCATAAACAATAACTTCACTGAAATGTCACAATTGTGGCATTAAACCGGTTTATTCCATAAAATTATTATATTTGTTCTGAATTGCACAAGAGTTGTCAACTGAAAGTGATATAATTTAATGTGAAAAATATATTTTAAGACAATGTTAATTTACAAGAATACAAACTCATTTGACCTCACGAAGTGACAGTGTTTATTAAACATAAACACACTCCTAATTACATGACATATATTTGATGCGCAATTTCACATGGAAGTTAGATTATAATACAGCATTATGATCGCGAGATGTTACTCTTTCCTATATATATTTAGCATCATGTATTGATTTATGGGGTAAGTTTGATTAAAATTGACGAAATATCCGGTCATTGGATCTGGGCGTAAAGTCTACTATAGAAAAATATATACACATGACTTCGACGCAAAACAACATTATTTTAACTGATTTTATATCGCAGGAAATTTGACTATGACCCTTTGCCCTCACCATAGCGGTGCAAGGGGGGATTACAAATTTGAAGCTTGCATAATGTTATCTCTGATATTATTTTTCATCTTTACCCACCACACGAACGAATTAAAACCGTATCTTGAAATTGGTTATTTAGTTTGTGCCCTCCAAGATTGCTCCCCACTACTCTTTCTTTCTTTTAGCGTCCCTGCTGAATATTATGCTAATGCTAATTAAGAGGTGATGATTCTATTAATAGTAATAGAGCCGGATGAAGTGAAGTTTCTGTTAACACATACTAGCCTATGTAACACATATCAGCTGATGCAGTACAAGTCCCGTTAATACTTTCTATTCTAAATGGATTCTCCCATTCAGTTATAAAGGTATTAATTGCAACAGTCTGTTGTCCATTTGGAGGGGTGCTCAGGTAGTAAAAGCAGACGACAAATACGCGAAAAGATAACACAAGAGCAGAATGATTCATATTCGTTGAAAGGAAGCAGCAGGGAGGGTCATTGGACTTTTTTTTATCAAGCATTCTGAGCCTCCCAACCCATCTTCCCAGCAGGGAGGTGCATTCACACCCCAATTCACTCCAAACAAAAGCTCACAGCAGAGTAGGGTCAACATACTCTACATTTGGGAATACCCATATAATTTCAACGCGGACAATTGGACCAAAACGGTGAATTGGGGTGTGAATGCACCTCTCTGATGGGAAGAGGGTTGGGAGGCTCAGAATGCTTGATAAAAAAAGTCCAATGACCCTCCCTGCTGCTAGGAAAATGATCAGATAATAAGTTCAACAAACGACCAGAACTTATTATCTGAACATTTCCCAATAAGGGAACTAATCATGAATATTTAGTATAGAAAAGGTTAATAGCATAAATGGTTGTGTTATCTAACCCTTTCATGGCAGGAGCTGCGATGGTTCAGCATTAAAGATCATGTGCCGGTGCATTCTCTTATATATGCGAGTCTCCCATAGGGAGCCCCGCATTTATAAGAGAATGCACTGGCTTAAAGTCAAGGTAAATATTGTTAGGCCATTGCATTCTCTTATATATGAGAGGCCCCATATGGGGGACTCGCATATATAAGAGAATGCGTTGACACAGGATTTTTGCAAAACAACAGGACACTGCAGTCATGGAATGGTTAAATACAGTGTCGTCCCTGCAGTTCTGTCTGGGGTGTGGACATATTTAATGTTCGTATATCTCTGAATGTCAATGTTATTCATAATACAAGGAAATAACAAATTCTGGTAATTTAATTAGCGTATTAACCCTTTCAGTGCCAAGTCCGATTTTTGTATCAATCCATATACCCTGTGCCAATGCATTCTCTTATATATGCGAGTCGACCTATGGTCGACTCGCATATATAAGAGAATGCATTGGCCTAACAATTTTTCATCATTTGTTATTATTTTTTACAATTTTAATAATTTTTTCTTTTATTCTTCTACTCTCAGTGCCAGACTTATTTTGTAGGTTTAGTGCCAGGGAATCTTACGTTTTTCATGGGTATCAACATTATTACTATGAATACTTGGTGAAGTTTTGAGTTATAACATGCCCCTAAGGTTTTATCCACTCGCTTAAATTCGCTATAGCATGCTTAAGCATACCCAAAAAAATTCAACCCAAAAAAGATTTTTTTTTACGGCCGATGAGATCGGCCCCTGGCACTGAAAGGGTTAAAATGTATGGTGATTTCAACAACTAGGAAAAAGGCGGATAGCATCCGTCCATAAGATCAGAGCAACTACACCCTGACTCCCCAAACAATACATACGCATGTAATCCATATTTCAACAATATCTTATAATGTTGAAATCCAAATTTGTAAAAACAAAAACAATTTTAACACAATAAAATCAGACGTGATTGTGTAACCATGCAACCAATGATGACATGAAGCTATGAACCACATCCTCTCATATCAGCTGCTAAGAAATATTATGTGATTCATAGTGAGCAATCAGAGTTGAATTGGTCATTGTTGTATCGTTTCGTGCATACATTTAGCTACCCAGGATCTCAAAAAAACCTGCATAAGGTCACACGGGATCTCCCAAAACGTGCATAAAATTGCACATGATTCCCAAAACGTGCATAAAGTGACAGAGGATCTCCCAAATATACATAAAGTCACCCAGAATATTCCAAACGTATATAAAATCGCACATTATTCCCAAAACGTGCATAAGGTCACCCAGGATCTCAAAAACGTGCATAAGGTGACACAGGATCTCCCAAATATACATAAAATCACCCGGAATCTTCCAAACGTGCATAAAGTCGCACATGATCTCCCAAAACGTGCATGAAGTCACACAGGATTCTGGGGTAGCATGATGCATGTTTATGAGATCCCGGGTAGCTCTATGCTCGTTTGGGAGATCCTGGGTAGATTTGTGCAAGTTTGGGAGAACCTGAGTGAGTTTTTGCATGTTTCTGAAATCCCGCGTATAGCTCTATGCTCGTTTGGGAGATCATGGGTAACTGTATATATGCACGTTTTTGGGATCTCCTCGGTAGCTTTGTGCATGTTTGTGAGATCTTGGGTGAGTTTATGTATGTTTAGGAGATCCTGGGTAGATTTGTGGACGTTTGGGAGATACTGGGTAACTGTATATATGCACGTTTGGGAGATCATTGTATGCATGAACCCATGCGACAATGACCAATTCAACGCCATTTACCCTTCCATGACTGGAGCTGCTCTGGTGTGACATTAAATATCAGGTACCAGTGAATTCTCTTATATATTCGAGTCTCAAATAGGCAGCATCGCATATATAAGTGACTACACTGGATTACAAGGACAAGGTAAATATTGTTAGGTCAATGCATTCTCTTATATATGCACGGCTCCCTATGGAAGACTCGCATATATAAGAGAATGTATTGGCACAGGGGTTTTTGGAAAATTTCAGGAAGCTCCAGTAATGGAAGTATTAAGAGTGCTGGCTGGGAAGTTGATTGTTAAATCTTAGCACCACTTTATTAGGAGGGATGTACATTGACCGATTGTGAATATGTTAAATATTTCATAACAAATCTGGGTCAATTATATCTAACGAAATGAAGTATAAAAGAGATGCTCTATTTCTGAACACATTTTTTATGAAACTCATTTTCAAGTTGAAGACTATTTTTCAATATTATTCCCAATATCAAAAACATAATATGATAAACATTCGGTGTTACAAACAACTAGAGATCTTAAAATTTGTTTTAAAAGGTTTTTTCAATAAAAAATGTTGTAATGTTCTACAAATAGTTCTAAAAAATAATTCCTGTCCCAGTTTCCAGAAGAAAAAAAACAAGAACAACAAATTATCCTCATGAGATGGAACTTTTCTTGAATACATGTTGTAGTATTATTACACCCTATACACAGGAGAAACACATCTCTGTTAAACATATTCTGTTAAAGATAAATAACACACCTAAATTACTATTTCTTCAGCTTTGGGGGTAAAGAGATAATTTAATTGAGTCGAGGAACCCACACATAAAAGCTCAGAGTTATCAGATTTGGATTTTCTTTTGAAAAGCAGGAAATGTCGTAAAAATGGTTTAATTTAGTATCTTTTCTTGCAAAATAAACCTGATATATCCAAAAGTTTGAGAATGTAGTTTCAATGCTGGGAGATTATGTTTCAAACAAATTTGCTATATAGACCATCACTGTTGAAATTAGCAATCTCCTCATTATCTTAATATAAAATCTATAATTAATTAACTCATGTTACTATAATGAAATTTAGAAAATATTTCATAGCAATATCTGGCAGTATATATAGTTTAAAGATAATCCGAATTAACGCTCCTAAATTACTATTCCTTTGGCTTTGGTGGTAAAACATATTTTATTCGATTCGAGGAAACCACCCATCAAAACTCAGATATCGATTTTTGAAATCTGTTATTTTTCACCAATTGGAATATTTGGTGGCCTAGAAAATATTCGACGAACTGACTGACATACTCTCGATACCAAAAATTGCATTGAACAAAATGTTGATATATAACGTTTTGGAAAATTGAATAATAGAGTTTTAATTCTGATAACTAAAGCGTCTTTTGATTAAAGGTTGTTGTTGTTGGAATCTGAAGATGCGGGGACCATCGAATCGGATTGTGTACATTTAAAATAAAAATCTGCCATAAACCTGTTCGATCCAGGTGGAATGAGTCACATCTATTCAATGATATGTAAATGTTCAGCCTTTTTAAAAAGCCAATGATCATGTGATCTTTTCTGAATATGGGGCTCATGACTAGAAAGATTGTCATCATCTTTTTAAAAATAAATTAAATTATAACGTTATATAATACTTTTATAGGAAATCCACTCTAACGTCACTAGTCTTCCCCCATGGCACTCACATGGTTCAGTTAACAAATTTTAACGCAACGGGTTGCACAATCTCATAGTTCTCTCTTAAAACAGGAAAATGTTGGTTTGAACTCGTCATATTTAACTATAGTAGTTGAATTTACGATGTCCCAGATCTAGTTACGAAAACTTGAATTTCTGTGAGACCACGTGAGTGTCAACTTTATCTTCTATCTGATTGGTTTGTCGACCATATTTCTATTGGATTTGTTACTATTCGGTCCTCCATAGTTTTGGTCCTTCTCCCTGATTGGTCAGGAGATCCTTAACTCCGGCTCATTCTTTACACATCGGCGGGTTGACGAATCCGAAGACGTTGCACTCTATCATCGATGATATGGCTACATAGATTGCATAGACCACCAGGTATATAATGCTATTAGTACGTGTAAGAGTCCACCCCGCACTTTTTATCAGACCCAGCTGGAACACAGAGAAATGGTAATTACCACCATGCGTGACCATTTAAGAAGTTAAGTGCGGTTTCAATGTTAAAGGTACTCAACCCGATAAAACTCCTCTCAATTACTATTTCAATGGCTTCGGGGGTCAAAAATATTTGATTCGAGTCGAGGAAGTCACCCATCAAAGCTCAGATTTGTTAGATATCGATTTTAGAAATCTATTATTTTTCATTATCGGGAATACTATCTGGCCCAGAACTCAGTCAAAATTGAGTTAAAATTACCACTTGATTTTAGAGTTATCGATCCTTGTCTGTTTGAATAGATTTGGAGAACACATCCAGAGCAGATTACGGCAGTTAGCAGTACTCATCTCGAGTTTATAACAAATTTCAAAAATCAATATATAATAACTCTGAGCTTTGTTTGATGGGTTCCTCGACTCGAATCAAATATTTTTTACCCCCAAAGCCAAAGAAATAGTAATATAGGACCCTCCGATCGGATTGTTGTTGTTGGAATCTGTTGAGATGGGACCCTCTTTACGGGTTGAGTACCTTTAAATTGCTAGAAACGGGAAGGGCTTTTGGCAGAAAATAGAACATGATTTTCTTAACTTATTAGAAATAATTTCTAACTTTAAGAATTATATTTTCTGGATATAAGAACAAGATTTTTTTATCTAAGAATACTCCCAAATATTCTAGTCTTTTCTAGTTTTCTATTTTGTGAGAAAATAATTTCTTGACATTTGAGAAATTATTTCTGACCTTTTCCTAGATACTGAGACAATGACTTTCTAGGATTTAAGAAATAAATTGTTACTAATAAGAAATTATTTCTTACCTTTTCTAGATTATGAGAAAATAACTTTCTCGGATTTAAGAAATTATTTCTTATAATTAGAAATAATGAGGAAACTAATGGATCCTTTCTTATTTATTAACCTTGTATTAAGGTATATAATTATACTCATGGTGGGGTTGACTGAACTTGGTGATAGTATTAGATTAATTAAATGAAAATTTAATTGGTATTTTGACAGAGGTGTTATCCATAAGAGACACTGCTTGTAGAGATAGCCCATAACCATGTAGTCATACTATACATAAATATATATGGCACTTAACTGACATACACCTTTCAATTTCGTAAATAGCATTCAGCATTGGTGAGTATGATGAAGTTGATAACAATTCCAGAAAACGACTGGTATGGCTTTGGGCCTGGGTATAAACTATTTGGTAGTGATCTTATAGAAAGGAACTTCGACTAAAACAGAATCAACACCAACTGATGTCATGAATTTAGTGACATTACTCTGTACAGTGGGCTAGCATAACTAAATTCACCCTATGGGGACCTCAATCTGATTAGGCCACATCTTCTCTGGAAAGTGTTTTAGTTTAGTTTTTCTATAACCCCAAATTGGCAGACGACACAATGCATAATCGAGGTGGCCAATGGGTGCACTTCACCATATTTACCATCTGGATACTTAAATCAGTGTCTATATGTCTCCATTAACAGATGAGGCCATGCAGAATGAGGTACCCAGGGGATGAATTTGGTGACGCTATCCCACTGTACTGGGTAACCTAACTATATTCACCCTCTGGGGACCTCATTATGCAAATGTCCAGCACCATATTTGGATGCCTTAGTGTGATACTTACTGCTATAATGACTGTGAGAAACAACAATATTATTGAGTAAAGCATTCCATTGCTGTTAATAGGTACCTGGAATAGGAAATAGGATTATTAACTAAGGACTATGTGTACTAAATTTCGGGAATTATTGGATAAACATCGATAGATATATGTGACCCGCCATATCAAATCCAGTCGTAAGCCGGGATTTTTTTTACCCTGTGCCAATGCATTCTCTTATATATGCGAGTCGACCATAGGTAGCCTCGCATATATAAGAGAATGCATTGGCCTAACAATTTTTTATCATTTTTTTAAAATAAATGTTTCTTACAATTTTTAGGACATAAAATAAAAAACATCATTACCCTGCAGGGAGCCCCACACATATATAGAAGCATATAGAAGAGTGTCGTCTGCTCATGTTTGTCTGGGGACTCTGTATGGGTGAAATTATAAAATTGTTAAAGAATACAAGAAAAAATTATTAAAATTGTAAAAAATTGTTAGGCCAATGCATTCTCTTATATATGCGAGGCGACCTATGGTCACAGGGTACAGGGTAAAAAAATAACGACTTACGACTGGATTTGATATGGCGAGTCATATATATAAACAAAATAGAATAGCGATAAGCGTTATGTGCCTTTGTCGAACATTTCTCAGGTTATCATCCGGAAAACCCAAAAATTGTGATTTGTAAGTCGATAAATGGCCATAACTTCAACAAAAATCGGCGGATTTCTTCAAAAGATACTTTAGTTATCAGAATCGATTAATTACCAAAAAATAATGCTAACCACTGTCAATTCTAGTATAAAATTTTCTAAAACATGTTGTATATCAACAATTTGTTCAACGCAATTTGGTATCGAGAGTATGTCGGTCGGCTTGTCAAATATTTGTTAGGCCGCCAAATATTCCAGGTGGTGAAAAGTAACAGATTTAAAAAATCGATATCTGATAACTCTGAGCTTTGATGGGTGGACTCGAATCAAATATTTTTTACCACAATTTTATTTTTTAAATTTAATTTTTTTCTCCCGTTCTTGACGACAAACCACAGGGACGTTGTTATGGGGTTCCGACTGGGGGGGGGGGGGGGTGATACCATACAATTTCCAACTATATCTGATTTGTTCTAATACAATTTCCAACTATATAGGATTTGGTTTTGAGTAATGCAAAATTCCAATATTGGCTCAATGGCTTAATAATTTGGGTTTCTATATGTTCTTTTTAAGAGTATGGACTTTGTAAATAAGGACACGTATAACAAGAATGACATAGCATTGATCCATATGTTATGTATTGAGTACACTGTGCATGAAGTACATTGTACATGATATTAATCAGAATATGGCTGAGGAACGAATACGAGTTTAAATACATGTATTCAAATTCCAAGGAGTCACAAGTTATAACTCACACACTGGTAACAAGTATGCACGCTGAATAATTGTTATATTGTTAAAGCTATCCTCAGATATGGAGGTTTGACATTACTGATAGCCTACTGACCATGAATATAAGGTTGGTAAAACATACCAGTCTGAACTTGAAGGAAATGCTTTTCTTTCAATTTCATATATGTGTTCAGGTAATGAGCATTCCTGGAATTTATTTACTTAAATGCCTGTGTACTAACTTGTAATATTGACAATACACTGCTATCTTTCAGGACAAATTTAACTAAATGTATAAGTAAAACTATTGGAATATGAGTCATGAACTTTCCAACTATTGAAAATTATGGTCCTCTGTCGTTACGTCCCTGACAAGCCCTTGTGATAAACATATATTACTTACAATTTCACCAGGTGAGACCATTGCAGTTTTGATGAACCATGGTAATGAAAGCCCGAGCAAAATATCAAATACATTACTCCCCATAGAGTTAGAAACGGCCATATCACCCATACCTGTAAATTAGAGAAAAAATACCGTAACACCTGTATCACCCATACCTGTTAATTAGAGAAAAAATACCATAACAGTTATATCACCCATACCTATTAATTAGAGAAAAAATACCATAACAGCCATATCACCCATACCTGTAAATTAGAGAAAAAATACCGTAACAGCCATATCACCCATACCTGTAAATTAGATAAAAACTACTGTAACAGCCATATCACCCATACCTGTAAATTAAATAAAAAATACCGTAACAGCCATATCACCCATACCTGTAAATTAGAGACAAAATACCGTAACGGCCATATCACCCATACATGTTAATTAGAGAAAACAAATACCATAACAGCCGTATCATCCATACCTGTTAATTAAAGAAAAAATACCATAACAGCCGTATCATCCATACCTGTAAATTAGAGAAAAATACCATAACACCGTATCACCCATACCTCTAAATTAGAAAATAATATCGTAACGGCCATATCACCCTTACCTGTAAATTAGAGAAAAAAATACCTTAACAGCCATATCATCCATACTTGGCGATATCATAAAGTCATTTAGCGATATCATAAACTTGAATTTGTGATTTCACTAATTAATTTTGTGTTATCAATAAATAGATAATGGCATAGCCGGATACGCCATTCTACTATTTATTCATCGTTTGTGATAATCATAACATCAACTTATTGATATCAATAAATACTCTTTTCATCCGAATTATTGTTACCACAAAAGGAATATATGATATAATAAAATCTAACATGCGATATCACTAAATGCTTACAAATTTTATGACATCACGTATTCGATGTTTTGATATCATATATTCATTTAGTGATATCATAAAATGAATTACTGATACATTTGTATACTAAATAGATAATAAGAGAAGAACGGTAACCCCATTCGATTCAAATCACTGACAGAATATAAAAGCAGTTCATAGAGTTACCTCCCCTATACTGGGAAGAATACGTTCAGAACAGACGCCAACAATCAGATACGCTTCGTGTTGATGTACAAAATGAATGGTTCTGTGTTAAAGGTCCACTTAATTTTTGAACCCAGATCACAATTGTTTAAATATATGCCATATTATATACCATTTGAAAGAGGAAGCCCCAAAACATTGTATTTTCAACTTATTCGATGTAATAAACCGTGAACATGTTGTTTTTGTTGATATATCGACGTCTGTTCTGTGGTGAAGTTTCTACACAAAGTCTATTATTTTCAATGGAAGGCGAATAACCTATATATTTATATATAGCGTTATTCCCCTTCCATTGGAAATAAAATATAGTTTGAATTATGTTGCATTCTGGGAGCCATAACGGGGGAAAATGATTTTATGATTTTAGCTATTTTCTATTACTCTATGGGCACCTTCTGAGACACAGACATTCCAAATGGTGATGAATTATAGTATTTTAATCATATTTGATGGCATAGATTGTTATTAAAACCATATATCAAGGCACTATAAAATCGGCGAATCGCTGTCACGATGAGCGTGCTGCCATCGGTGACCAGGGACGTGGCTTGAAATGTTCAACTGCACCCCCTAACATCGAACCAAACCGAACTCCCATGTTCGTGAATTGCCATTAGCCGGGTAGTGTGCGTTAGTCCGAGGGTTCAATAGTCCGATCGAAGGTTCAATAGTCCGAGGGTTCAATAGTCCGCGGTTCAATAGTCTGAGGATTCGATAGTCCGATGGTTAGTCTAAAGCGGTAAATGGCTAATGGCGCTTTCGGCGCACTTTTTGTCGCTTTCGGCGCGCGCCGAAACATACTCTAATGGCGCCACTTTTTGTCGCTTCCGGCGCGCGCCATTAGGGAGTGGACCTAATAGTATGCCTAATGGCGCTTTCGGCGCGCGCCGAAAGCGACAAAAAGTGCGCCATTAGTAACGCGCCGAAAGCGACAAAATGTGCGCCGTTACGGCGCACATTTTGTCGCTTTCGGCGCGCCGAAACATGCGCTAATATCGCACATTTTGTCGCTTTCGGCGCGCGCGCCGAAAGCGACAAAAAGTGCGCCGAAAGCGACAAATAGTGCGCCGTAACGGCGCATATTTTGTCGCTTTCGGCGCTTTCGGCGCGTTACTAATGGCGCACTTTTTGTCGCTTTCGCCGAAAGCGCCATTAGCAAGTGGCCCTAATAGGATTCCATAGTTTCAGGTGCCTGATTCTTGCTACATTTTCCGCTAAATGAAATGACCGTATGAGAATGCAAAGAGGCATCTAACAAATTACTAAAGTCCACGTCATTTAACAGGCAACAGGCGACTTTTAACAGGCAACCACAAATAATTGCACGGGCCTATAGCTAGGTGTATGACCGACCATCGAACCGTCGGACTATCGAACCGTCGGAGTAGTGAACACTCGGACTATTGAACCTCGGACTACTGAACCCTCGGACTAACGCACTACCCCCCATTAGCCCACCTCCCAGCATTGGCCTCTAACTGTCCAACTGTTATAATTTATCATTAGCCCACCCTCCTCGAGTCCATCATCGCTTGATACTCTATCTGTCCAACTGTTATAATTTATTTTCAACCTGAGGGTTAGTAAGGTTAGTAAATTTCTAACTTACTGATGGACATTTTAGACCACAATTTTGACCAAAAGTAGAAAACTATGCTGTAAACATTTATTAATGAGAACAATTTAAACTTATATGTGATGTAAAATTTCCAACTAATGTTGTGTCGGGCCTGGCAAGAAATTAAACATTTTCACAAAACAAAATTTGTTGGGTGGGGGGGGGGGGGGGGATGGGTGGTACCGGAAATCCTTATAAATCACATATAGGTTGTTGTTTGATCATTTATTTAAAGTGACATGTGCATAAATTACATTAGTGCGAGACAAAAAAAGAATGTTGACATAGACGCACCCAGCCTCGAGCCTCCTGGGCCTATAAGTCACTGTAATATCCCAATATGTTTCTCATTCTCACGTGATCATTTCATTCACCCTCTCTCTCTCTCTCCTCTCTCTCTCTCTCTCTCTCTCTCTCTCTCTCTCTCTTTCATACATATATACAATGTTGTGCCCACCAACCTGTTCATATTAATTTAGGTAGGAGATGGGGTGGCAGTTGTGCACATTCTCTTATTATTTTGCCATATTTATCGCTGTCAAACATAAAATTGATCATTTCTTCTGCTGTATGCTTTATTTATGAGGTCAGTGTATAGGTGTGTAATACAAGTGCTATATATACTTACCTTGCCTGGCAGCATATGCACTGGCCATAGCATCGGGCACACTGGTCCCAGCAGCTAAAAATGTGATTCCCATCACGCTGTCAGGTATAGCAAAGGTAAAACCAATCAACGTTACCTGTCAAGATAAAACAAATTTATAATTCCACATTATCTGTTGTCCTCGATTATAATTTAGTTATACAGTAATGTTCTAAGTAATCGACTTCTTAACCACAGCAGAATTATGGGTAACTTTTCAGGATTTAGTCGGAAATATGGCTTGTTGCCATTCATCGGAAAGCTCTGTGGTTAAGAAGTCGATTACTTAGAGCATTACTGTAGTTGTTTTATGTCATTCTACTACTATTTGGAGTCATAAACCGTTGAATGTGATGACTGCTATTGTGAATGTTTCACCCTTCCATGACTGGAGCTTCCTGAGGTTTTGCGAAAATCCTATGCGAATACATTCGGTTATATATGCGCGTCTCCCACAGGGAGCTTCGCATATATAAGATAATTCATTGGTCTAACAATATTTACATTGACCTTGTAAGCCAGTGGATGCCTTTATATATGCGAGGCTACCTATATCGTTTTCCGCTATTCTGTAGGCAAGAATAATAAATGTGGCTATTGTTGACATTGAAACAATATTTATTTCAGTGCTATATATTTCTCCATTATATTGTGCTCATTTGTGGTCAAATTGTGCTAAAAAATGTATATTAATAAACTTACTGTCTGTTATAATAATGCTTATATAATTCGATCGATCTATCGATTTCACCAAAATAATATTATAAGTGCACTGTGTAAATCTGATATTCAGTACATATCCAGATTGTATAACATATCCAGCTTGTTTAATAATTGGAATGTTTTACCGTACTATTGGGATTGGTGTAAACATATTTTGATTTCCAAATCCAAACAGATTACATAATATACAGATGACACATATAAGCAACATATAAGTGTTAATATATGGAAGGGCTTACTCTATGAAGTCTTCTCCTCTTTGGCTACGTGCCACATCCACAATACGTCAGGGAGGGGTATAGTTCAGACGGGAAGTGTTGGAAATAATGTTTTTTGAGAATTGGAGATATATAACATAATTTGATTTAGGGATGGGAAAATGGAAGATGTGTCAGGTATGGCAGGATGCAGGGAGAGAGAAAAGAGAGAAAGAGAGGGGAAGTAGCCATGGGAGGAGGTCAAACAAAATTACTGTTAACCGGTTACATCCGTCAAAAAGTATGTAAACACACAGACAGCAATGAGTGTTCATAGTAAAAATATGTCGTGGACTATATATCTTCCATGATAACAAGAACATATTCAACAGCACTAACCCGAAACAGGACAATTCCTATTTCAAGGGTGTTAAATTCACTGCGAATATACTAATGAGATTGATACAGAATTAATTACATGTACTTATTTAGTTGGAACCTTCCATATTTTGTGAATGTATATATGCTTAATGTACACGTATAGTGTTCTGTACTGTGCATTTGTGTATTGATATGGACGTAAGTGTCTGAAATAAAGCATTAATGATAAAAACATTTGAGGTTTTACTCACCATCCATACTGTAATATAAGAGAAAATGGCTATCCACACCACCGAGAGTATAAAAGTTAGAATGAAGAATTTCTCCCATCTGTAAAAGTGAAATGATGTTAAAAATTAAAAGCCCATTTAATTTTCGAGTCACTGATTTTTTTCATAGTGCCTTGACATACGATTTTAATAACAATCTATGACATAATATATGATTGAAATACTATAATTCATCATAATTTGGAAAGTCTGTGTCTCCGAAGGTGCCCATAAAGTAATAGCAAATAACTGAAATCAAAGAAACATTTCACCCGTCTCGCTCCCAGAATCCAACATAATTCAAACTAAGATATAGAGTTATTGCCTGTCCATTGAAAATGAAGACTTGGTAGTACAATCTAGATAAAACTTAAGCACAAAAGACACGTCGGTATCTCAACAAAAACAAAATATTCTCAGTTTATTACACCGGATAAGTTGATAAAACAATGTTTTGGAGCTTCCTCTTTCAAATGGTAGATACTATGGTATATATTTTATATAATGTGATAAGCGGGTTCGAAAATTAAGTGGGACTTTAAATGTTTAAATTCATGACAAAATAATCAGCCGTGATATGTCAATTATGTAACTAATGAAATAAATAAAAATTTAAATTAACTTTCAAAGCTCTAAATTACAAAGACAATTATTTCCTAGAATATCATATTTAATATAATGATGTGCATACATGTTACTTTTATATTGTAATTGAACGTATAATACATACCTTTGTAGCTGAATGGGAGAATCCATTCACCATAGGCTACTTTGAGTGAAAACGAGTTTCTGTTTATAACACATATGTCACCTAGGAATTGCATGACAACTTTGAATTAAATTAGGATATACTTACTTATGTTTTCTACAGTCTGGTACTGTATAATAAAGTATAGTTTTAACTGGATAAGTTATGGCCCATTTCACAAAGGTAAGGTATCCTTCCTCTACAAAGGAAAATGTGAAACAAAAGTCTGTTAAAGGCCCACATAATTAAAGATGCATTATCCGATTAAGCGCCCCTCAGTTACTATTTATTGGATTCGGGGGTAAAAAATATTTGATTCGAGTCGAGGAACCCACCTATCAAAGTTCAGAGTTATTAGATATCGATTTAAAAAATCTATTATTTTTCTCTATCCCGAGTTTTATTAGAGGCCCAGTAAAAGTCGACGGGCCGACGGTCTTGGACCAAATTGTGGATGAAGATGGATAACTCTAAAACCAAGAGGCTTTGTGTTGATACTAATTTCGACGAACAACATGTTGATAAATAACACGTTTCGGGCAATGTTATACTATAGTTGACAATGGTTAGCATTATTTTTGGGCAATTAATTAATTCTGATAACTGAAGCAGCATTTCTAAAAATGTTGTTTTTGTTGAAATCTGATTATATGGAGACCATCGAATCGGATTGAGTACCTTTAAGTCCCCGATTATATCTATACAGAGTCATTGCTATTGACTATTGTTAGCACGAAATAGGACCAAAAAACATAAAATATATATCCTCCACCAGGATACAGAACAGCTGTGGCTCAGGAATGTCCACCAAGTGATAGATTCACTGCAACAGGATCCAGGTACATCAGAAAATGATATATTGTCTAAAGATTCGACAACATCAACAATTTGGTGCCGTTGTCTCATTTTATATCTAAGAAACTCATTATCCGAATTAATGCTCTCAAATTACTTTTTCTTTGGCTTCGGAGGTAAAGCATATTTGATTCGAGCCGAGGAACCCACCCATCAAAGCTCAGAGTGATCAGATATCGATTTTTTGAAGTTTTTTATTTATCAAGATGTGCAATTATTTGTGGCCCAGAAAACATTTGTCAAACCGACGGTCTCGGTCTAAATTTCGGATGATGATCGAAAACTATCAAATCAAGTGGTAATACGGCAATATGTTGTGATACTCAAGTGATAATACGGCCATATTTCGTTGAAAAAAATGTTGATAAATAACACGTTTTCGGAAATTTGATCCCATAGTAGACATTAGCATTATTTTGTTGCAATTAATTAATTCTGATAACTAAAGCGTATTTTGAAGAAATGTTGTTGTTGTATCTTGATGTAATGGGGACCGACTGATCGGATTGAGTATACCTTTAATTTCCCCTGGCATAAAGTCCTACTCAAATGGCTGCTTTATATTTAGAAATTAAACATCTGCAGTAGCGACAGAATTAAAGGGAGATAATACCACATTGATATATACATGGATATTAAATACAGGGGAATGTATGACCCTTTACCCAACAGAACGGCCCTGTGCCAATGCATTCTCTTATATATGCGAGTCGACCATAGGTCGCCTCGCATATATAAGAGAATGCATTGGCTTAACACATTAAAAATTATAAAATTGTTAAAGAATGTAAGAAAAAATGGTAAAAAGTGTTAAAAAAAGATTGTTTTTAGGCCAATGCATTCTCTTATATATGCGAGGCGACCTATGGTCGACTCGCATATATAAGAGAATGCATTGGCACAAGGCATAACTGTAACCATCACAATGTAGTCAACGAGCCGGTTCCAATGATATCCATATTTGTATGGTTTTATTGAGACAGACCCAAGATAATTTAGGCTGTTGTAGCTTTATTTGGCCGTTTTTGGCCGGTTTGTTGGGTAAAGGGCATAAATCTTCTAAACAAATTCCAATCCAAATAACTCACCAGATTTGGGGAATTTTCTCCACGTATCAAATTCATCTGCCATCTCATACGTTGTAGAAAACCTGGAAAATCAACTCAATGTTTCATCATTTCAATACAACGCTTCTATTTCTGTTCTAGAAGGTTCTAGGAAAACTTTCTAATAACAATATGTCATAAGTAACTAATCATAATACCTAACATTGTTCCTGAATATGAACTCTAATAAGAAATTTGATAATTTACCTTTGTTTACCTGTATTCTAGAGCATTATAAGCTTGATTTCAAATTTTTGTTGCGCATGTCAAATAAAGAAACTTTCTAAAGAAGGTGTGGCATAAGCAGAATGAGGTCCCAAGAGGGTGAATTTGATTATGTTTGCCCGCTACGCGGGATAGCGTAACTAAATTCACCCTCTGTGGACCTCATTCTGCAAATGACAGGCACACTCAGGCTTGGTGAAGGTTCACAGTGGGGGATTAGCAGGTCAGCCACATCCTATAATATGTTATAATTAGACTTTATATTATAATTAAATTCATTCTATTTCAATAACTAGATATCACACATCAAAACCATTTTTATATAAACACTAGCAGCTGGGATACCCGGCGTTGCGAAGGTACATTCTGAGAAGAGAAATCAGTTTTCTCAGAACTTGAAACAGGTACCAGCTCTTCCAATACATCCCTGCCGATTGATTCGCTTATTTAGTTAGTGCCCTTTTAAGACTTCTGATGTCAACGGCATATATCACATGACACTCTCCGGGGCAAGAAAGATACGGGGCAAGAAAGTAGCATATATCTCATGGATATGGCCTATTTAAGAAACTGTAAATAAATTTCCAATACCACATGCGTGTGATCGAGCGAAATAAAACTTCCAAATAAAATATTTACTGGACATCAAAGTTGATCGCAGTTTGTCATGTTCAGTTTATATTTGCTTATTTCCCCACTGTAAGTGCCTTCGGTCCGTTTAACCCTTTACCCAACAAACCGGCCAAAACCGGCCAAATAAAGCTTGAACAGCCTAAAATATCTTCGGTCTGTCTCAATAGAACCATACAAATATGGATATCATTGGAACCGGTTCCTTGACCACATTGTGATAGTTACAGTTATGCCCTGTGCCAATGCATTCTCTGATATATGCGAGTCGACCATAGGTCGCCTCGCATATATAAGAGAATGCATTGGCCTAAAAAAATCTTTTTTTAACACTTTTTACCATTTTTTCTTACATTCTTTAACAATTTTATAATTTTTAATGTGTTAAGCCAATGCATTCTCTTATATATGCGAGGCGACCTATGGTCGACTCGCATATATAAGAGAATGCATTGGCACAGGGCCGTCCTGTTGGGTAAAGGTTTAACTTACCAGTTTCTGACTGACTTATTATAGGATACTGTACTTCCCCTCTGCATGTTAGACTTGAACTGGTGCCGTCGAATGTAAGCGTCATCTTTCAACATTCTCTGCCTCTGGGAAGTAATATGAATAATTTATGTCAATATAAGCAAACATCAAAAGAGCTATCTGTGGCTCCACTGGCCTGTTATATTATGGTAGGTAAATCAAATGAATATCGGCATGAATTGAAGAAATGAATATTAATCAATCTAGAGAGCAATTAAAGATAATGGTCCATTTTATGGATAGGAAATTGATGCAACATGGGATATATTCTATACAAACAAAGACCACATGACCGGAGCCACAGTCATTTACTATGAGAGATTTAAAGTGGGTCAACAAAACGTGTTATAATATTGTTATTTTTCATTGGGAAGGTTTACACCAAATTTTCACAGAATATAGGGTAAACATAGCCCTATCGGGATATCTTAAATCATTTCCACGTGGGAGGTTTAGATTGAGAAGTTCTAACTTCAAAATACAGGCACTACAGTCAGTTGGCCTGAGCACGAGTTTGAACGGGTTCGCTTGATATCCCCATTGCTTAAGCAGGATTTGCTTGGCAAGGACATGTGTTTGACACGATGGGACATATGAGCAATGGAGCAGCTGTCATTTAATTTATGGCCACACTGTATACTAAATAGTATAGCTATACTTTAACCCTTTCAGTGCCAGGTCCGAATTTTTGTATCAACCCATATACCCTGTGCCAATGCATTCTCTTATATATGCGAGTCGACCATAGGTCGCCTCGCATATATAAGAGAATGCATTGGCCTAACAATTTTTCATAATTTGTTATTATTTGTTACAATTTTTTACAATTTTAATAATTGTTTCTTATATTCTTTAACAGACTTATTTTGTAGGTTTAGTGCATGGGCATCAAAAATATTACTATGAATACTTGGTGATAGTTTTGAGTTATAACATGCCCCTAAGATTTTATCCAGTTTGTTTTTAAATTTGCTATAGCATGCTTAAACATACCTAAAAAAAATTCAACCCCAAAAAAATCTAAAAATAAAAATAATAATTTGTTTTAATTTTTTAATTTTTTTAGGGCCGATTTTACAGATTAGGGCCGATGAGATCAGCCCCTGGCACTGAAAGGGTTAATCTACTTTAATCTTGTCCATTTCACCATGATACATGTACACCGACGGAATAGGCTTGGTTGATGAATGAGGATGGGTAGTCTGTCGAAGTTATCACGGAAGTGTTCTGACATAATATCCATAAAAGTCTTCGTAAAATGAATCCTTGTATGGGTTCTCTTGGTGATTGGAATGGAAAATCGACACAAAATGACCCGACACCCGCTTCTACCATTCTGGCAAACATATTATGTGTAGGAAGAAATGTTGATGATTGCCTCATGCTTAAACTGCTTCTTGTCGCCAGTTCATATTAAGTACCGGTACATTTCCACATGTGCATTAATATGACGACCGAGATGAGATCGTGACAAATTTGAACTGGAATTCAAGCAATATAATTACTAGTTTTACAGCGATATCAGCATATTTTTGTATTACTACATGTATGTATAGAATTGTCTCCTATACAAGTAGCGCTAAAGTGTATCTGGACCATCACGCTCTCGCCAGGTGGGTAGAATATAAAATGATTCCCGGAAATGACTCACAATAATTATTATAGCCTGTACAGTTGATGTCGAATTCGGTCCACGATGAAACGTCTACTTATTGTGGTTGTATTATTGAATGAATACAGTTTAAACTAAGGTATATCTGATCAAACCGGATTGATTACCAAGTGAACCCATTATTTCTGCTGAAGTTGGTCTATATATGCCACTTGGTTGGGGTAGATTATCATGATGCATTATGTATACAATTTATGGGATGTAGCCAGACTGATCTGATAACTCCTAGACGAAAATAATTAGAACAGTTTGAGTCATTATGATATAGATGGATCGGCCTATATAATATGATCTGAAAGATGCCATTATTATTATAGTGAACCATGACCACCTCCATAGTTACGCGTGCTAATTCAACTTCCTTAATTTCCGCATTTCCTTTGGTTCATGATCACATTCCAACCAGAATCAACATAGCACGCCACGAGCTGTTATTAACTCCAACTATTACTTCACATTATGTTGTAAGAAGTTAGTGGACTACGTTTCTCAGTAAATGTCATTCAGTATTCAGAACCTGGATTCCAGAGTATATTGAACATAATAATTCAAACTGATGACATGACACCAGAAGACCCATCACTACCAATGGATTCTTCACCCGCTTCTTCCCATCGAGCGGTCTTACATTTCGCCAAAACGCGGGATTTTGTAATATAATATGTATCGCCTGTCTATTTTTGGCTCGTATCTATTGCGTTTACCATTCACATTCTTTCGACATCTACAGAGCCGTTGTGCAGCCCCCATTGATTTCGATAAACTTAAAAATATCATTAATCAAGTGCGACTGGCAGCACAATCATAACCACTTTCCTGTTGAACTGATGTACAAACGAAATGCATTGTCTCACTAAACTAACCATTTTGCCGTATAGTATAAATGGTCTATAACAGCCTACTTTGTCCATGCCAAGACACCTTTCGTATATTGAGCTAATCACTTTGTTGGCTACCATCAATGAACCAAACACAAAGAAAGCCAAAAAACCAGACACACAACTTCGTCTGGTGTCGGGGATCTAGCCTGGTGTATGATAATGTTCATTTCAACTGAATAAACATGTCCTGGGAGGTGAGTAACTTATACTAACTTCTCAAAAGGACTCCACATATGCTATGATTTCATAATCTGGTATTCACAATATATAATTTAATCTTGATTCGGGACGCTTCCCATCATACGAATATAGTATCGACCTATCTATTCTATTTTGACCTGCCGTGGTTATCAATACGATTGAAACCTGGTAAGTTCATCTAAACGAGGTTCAAACAGTGTTACCATGCACATTTAACCCATTACCCAACAAAACGGCAAAAATCCGGCCAAATAAAGCTTCAACAGCCTAAAATATCTTCGGTCTGTCTCAATAGAACCATACAAATATGGATATCATTGGACCGGCTCATTGACCACATTGTGATAGTTACAGTTATGCCCTGTGCCAATGCATTCTCTTATATATGCGAGTCGACCATAGGTCGCCTCGCATATATAAGAGAATGCATTGGCCTTAACAAATTTATTTTTTAACACTTTTTAACATTTTTTCTTACATTCTTTAACAATTTTATAATTTTTAATGTGTTAAGCCAATGCATTCTCTGATATATGCGAGGCAACCTATGGTCGACTCGCATATATAAGAGAATGCATTGGCACATGGCCGTTCTGTTGGGTAAAGGGTTACAAATGACAGCCATTTATTTAATTCTACTTTTGTTTGTGTTTTATAAACAAGGATGTGTTGTTTCTTGCTTGCCAAGAATCATGGTATAGCTGAGAAGTTTAATACTCACTTCATAGCTACATGTATAACAATAAACAGTTGTGTCTTGCTATCTTCTACCTATATAGGCATTTTCTACTGAGGACATGCCACGAAAAGAACTAAATCCAACGCTTATCTGCAACGTCAATTGCCATTTGATATGGTAACCGACAATTTCTCTCAATTAGTACTCCGGCTTAGAGTATAGCACAGAAGGCTAGACATTGGAATGGTAACAATTGTCCCTCAAGCTAAGAACAAATTGATGTCTACTGTACTTTCAAAGTTCACATAGAGAGTTGGATTTTCTCTTCAACTCCCTCCTCACTTAATATCAGGAAATTGAAAGACATGGCACGTATGCAGTATAGGACATCCGTTAATTTGTATAAGAAATTAAAGCTATGCGCATTTACTTAAAAATAGCCGATTAACATAATTCCTTCCCCATGATGGAATGCCAGGACGACATTTTGTAGTGTGACGAACACTAACTTTTGTATTTTGACTGCCATTTTGGTAGCCATCTTGGATGAAATAATAACAGTTCTATTGTGATAAGAATTCTGTATGTGGCACTAATATTTCTTTCCCCTCACTGAATTCTGCTCATTTCTTTAAATCTATTGGTTGAAAATCGGAATTGATTTTCGACAAAATGCTATAATTTGGTTGTCTAAAGTGGATTTTTGACAGATGGAACATGTTCTTAACAATACAATTGGTGCACTACATTGCCGAAGCAATAAGTAAACACTGAATTGTCACAATTCGCAGTAGCTACCAAACGGAAGGTCATTTACGTGAGAGTCTTGAAAATAGCAAAATTGTTTATTTTCTAGTGCCATTTTAGCAGCCATCTTTAACTGGAATAACATTTTCCAGTGAATTTTGGTACTGTACTTTGAGAAATACTATTGAGTCGTTATTGACGAATTTCCCTAACTGCAAATACCGTATAACTGAACGTCGTCTTTATGACGTCATAATTCCCCCCAAAGTAAGTGATACCATATCATAATATCATAGTCTCTACATTTGTTAACCCTTTACCCAACAAACCGGCCAAAACCGGCCTAATAAAGCTTCAACAGCCTAAAATATCTTCGGTATGTCTCAATAGAACCATACAAATATGGATATCATTGGAACCGGCTCCTTGACCACATTGTGATAGTTACAGTTATGCCCTGTGCCAATGCATTCTCTTATATATGCGAGTCGACCATAGGTCGCCTCGCATATATAAGAGAATGCATTGGCCTAACACTTTTAACACTTTTTACCATTGTTTCTTACATTCTTTAACAATTTTATAATTATTAATGTGTTAAGCCAATGCATTCTCTTATATATGCGAGGCGACCTATGGTCGACTCGCATATATAAGAGAATGCATTGGCACAGGGCCCTTCTGTTGGGTAAAGGGTTAAAATAATTCCCACGGAAGTACATAAGCGACTCTACTACACGGGCCTTCAATTCATAGTTATTATTTTATACCAACTAAACTATTTCAAAATTGTTATATGAAGAGATAATCCATCTTTAAAGGTACTCAATCCGATCAGACGCTCCTAAATTACTATTTCTTTGGCTTCGGTGGTAAAAAATATTTGATTCGAGTCTAGGAACCTACCCGTCAAACTCAGAGTGATCAGATATCGATTTTTGAAGTTAATTATTTCAATTGTTTCTAGCCCAGAAACTCGTGTTCAAACAGGTTCAAACGGACGTTCTGGCAGATAAAGATGGATAACTCTAAAATCAAGTGGTAATAATAATCTGAGCTTTGACGGGTAGGTTCCTCGATTCGAATAAAAATATTTTTTACCCCCGAAGCCAAATCAATAGTAATTTAGGAGCGTCTGAACGGATTGAGTACCTTTAAATAGACTGAAAAATGTCCAAATAAATTCAGAGATGTCCGAACAAATTGGCCAAATTTTTTTTCTGGCACCATACATACTTACATAGCTAACAACAAGCCAGGCTGCGTTCCTGAATCTGTTTTTTATTGGCACATGCTCGGCTCTGAGCAAAATCATGAAACAACCCTCACTAAAAGTAATGCTGAAAGAAAGATATGCTGTGATCTTATAGAAATAAAATGGTTTAAAGTGACGCGGAACACTCCAGTTGAGTGCATTAGCTGTAACAGTAATGTTTTCATAATATTTACATAACAATCTTTTAAACAATATGTTTTCAATTTATCCAGGGGGGGGGGGGGTAGTAAAACATTTGCAGGAAGGTATGCCGGGGTGGTGGGTGGCCCGAGGGGGGGGGGGGGACACGTTTTTTACACCCTCATGCATTTTTTTTACTAAAGACCTTTTGTGCCCTTATATGACATTTGTAACAGTTTAAAACATATTATAAGAATTTATAACTGCAAAAACACCATATTTATGTTACTGGGACCTCATATGGGCCTTAGTAGAGATGACATTGAGCTATATGGCATGTTGCATATGGGGCGGTGGGTTGAACAAAATTCCTTCCCGACACCCTTCGGAAAGTAGATTCGAGAAATGAAAACTGAAATAAATAAACTTGTCTTGATGTAACTAAAGCCAAGATCATTGTATGCATGGAAAAAGCGAGCAACTGTCTCAAACATTAATGTGACTATCAATGGCTAGAATATAACTGTCATCACACTGTTCATCAGTGCATCAAGCCAATCAGTGAAATATTTACATGTCTATCAACTCATATGATCTGTTACTCTCACAACACCTAAAATATCCAAGTCTGGCATAGTGACTGTTTGTCATTTATTATAACAGAGGTTGCTCCAGTAGACTAACAAGAGTGTTAAGATATAATGCTAGATAATGGGCTGGTTGACAGACTAATCGGCGACTAATTTGTGTGTATCCTGTACATTGACCTAAGTTTGCATATATAAGTAAACTTGTCCTGATGTAACTAGTGCCTAGGTCATTGTGTGCATGTAAAAAGAGCGAGCAACTGTTTCAAACATTAATGTGACTATCAATGGGTAGAAAATATCTGTCATCAGTGCATCAAGCCAATCAGTGTATTATTTGCATGTCATCAGATGATCTCTCACAAGACCGAACGTATCCAAGTCTGGTTAGTGCTGTGACTGCTTGTCATCTATATACATATATATATATAAACGAGTAAGATCTGTCCGGGTTTTTCTCTCAGACCCCTGGACCGAGTTCAACCAAATTCGGTGTGGTGACTGTGTACCCTGGCGGATGTTCTAATGGTGTTAGTTTGAGCAAGGAATTCAATCTTATCAAAATATATTAAAACAATATATATATATATATATCGAAATGTTTCAATGACCAAATGTGCTTGAAGCGCACAAAGGGGCCGCCGCTAAATGAAGGATCTGTCTCAGATCAAAATGTTTGCGAAGTCCCACAAAGGGGGCCACAGGTATCTCCGATGCTGAATATAGGCTCCCAAAGGGAGCCTGTTCCAGCTAGTTTAGTATAATAGAAGTAAGTTGCTCCAGTAGACTAATATAAGTGGTATGGAATATGTTAGATAATGGACTGGTTGACAGACTAATCAGGAAATAGTTAGAAATTATGAATTTTTGTGTATTCTGCACAATTACCTAGATTTACAGATGATCAGCAATTTATAAAACATTTTTTTTCTCTATTAAAACAGCTTCTGAAACAGGTTAAACTGTTATTTTAATTAACTGAGATCAATCCCAGTCACATGAGTGATATCAGTAGAGTTTTATGCGATTTTAGACCAATTTTAGTGAAATTTGGGGGTGGGTTTTTTTTTGCAGGTTTGGGGGTGGTGGGTACCCGAAAATGCCAGATGCAAAAAAACGGCATACCTTCCTGCTAATTTTTTACTACCCCCCCCCCTGATTTATCCTTTATAAAATATTATTCTTATTGTTGGTGATTATGTTACAGACCTTTATTATTTTTTGCATAGGTACCCATGCCAAAGACCTGAAGGGCTTTTAACCTTTTTATTATTCTAAATATTAGATCATTGATGAACAGTTGGGCCCATTAGAAATGCTCAGCTAATAAGTTCAACAAACAGCCGTTAGCTTTTTGTTAAAATTATTGTCTGAACATTTCCCATCAACGCAGGGGGAAGTCGGAAAAATTTGCAGGCACGTATGCCGATTTTTGACTTTCGACCCTTGTTGGGACCCACCCACGTCACCCACCCCCGCGTCCAAATGTTTTTCCGTTTTCGGCAGTTTTTTCCGACCATTTTTGGACACCCACCCCCCTTTAACACTAAAACATAGATTTGCGAGGGGGGGGGGGGGATTCACTGTAAACAGCTGTATATGAATTTCTGTGCATACTATTAGTCATGGATGTTAACATTGACATGTAAATAGGAACAAGTCATTTTGGGGTCATTCGGTCATAAAACACATGGCTGCCAGCAGCCATCTTGGATTTCAAAATTCAATCCATTAGCATGGGCTACAGGCTATACTGTTTGTCTGATCATCATGAAATTTGTCATTTATGTTAATATTGACATATATATGTGTTTTAAGCCAAACTCATTGCAAAAACAGTCAAAAAGACTTGCAGGAAAAATATTTTTGAGTTGCGGAAAAAAAAAAATTGTTGGTCCTATCGACCACCCACCCAGGCATACGTGCCCGGAAAAAAACTCCCCCCCCCGATCAACGATTAGAAATTCTTCTGTTCTTTTATCATATGTTCACTGGAATGTCTGCGACCATGGAAAGTATTTTTCAGAGTATATATATCAATATTTCGTGTATTTGTCAGCCTACATTATGCCTCATTCAAAATTTGGAAGATCGCGAATGAGCCATGACCGTTTAATGAATAAGATGCCTCTGCGAATTATTGCCCATTATGGTACTCGAAATTTGACTATCTTGTAAACCACAGTGTAGAAGTTTTATTGTATTGGTAACAGGTTTTGTTGTGACGTTCAGAATTTAACTTACTTGAAGTTGGAGCTCCTGACATACTCATCAACTTTTAGTTGGCTCGTATCAGGAATGCCTCCATTAAGTTGTCGAGTTTCTATAGACTTCGGTGGAGGATAATGGTCAGAGAAGACATCGTCATTCTCATCTTCAAACATTTCTGAAATTAAATATGTTTGATTGACCGATGTAACAGGAGAGTATATGTCCAGCTTTTCTGACATTTATGTACGTTGTTCATGATTCAACTTATATTTAAAATGTATTCATGGTACCAGACATTCAGTTACAACAACAACATAAAATCTATAATTTATTTAACATTGCGTTCTGCTTTGTTGTGTTAAAAAAATATTTCAAAACAAAATTTGAGATATCAACTAGACATATAACCCATATATATACCCCACATATATACCCCATACACATACCCCACATATATACCTGACGTATATACTATACATATATACCCCATACATATAGCCCACTTATATACCCCACATATACACCCCACAGATTTACCCCACATATATACACCACATATATACCCCACTTATATACCCCACATATATACTGCACAGATATACCCACATACATACACCCCACATATTATATATTGCTGTACATATTGAGCTAATCTCACCATAATCTGTACGTAACGTTGTCATAGCAGCACCATTCGCCATGTGAACATGTTTAGAATTCTGATACTTTTTGACTTTACCCATCACAAATTTCATTAGTCGCTCATTATACCTGAAACAACACAATAAAGAAGCTGGGTGAGCGCATACAGTGAGTAAAGCAAATAAGTCAACCTTCTGTCCGGTTCTGAAACTACCTTTACATCCGGGTGTTCTGTCTGTCATTAGCTTATGTCAGCTTCCAGAGTGCAATGCATTGTACCTCTTGTCGTGCACTCAAGTGTTCCCACTTTGGTCACACTTGTGTCACATGGTTTACATGGTGTACTTTCCTGGGGTTATAGTGAACACTTTCCTGGGGTTATAGTGAGTACATTCATGGAGTTTACTGCCCGCAGCGGGGATTATAGGATGACCAGCGTGATCACCGATTGGAAAATCAGACTACGAGAGCAATTTCAACCTATTGTTCCGTTTGTTCGTGTGAAATTTCCAATTAATGTTGTGTCAGGTATGACATTCCCAACTGTTGAATTTCTTTTACCAGACCTCGCTGTCGCCATCTCCCTGCATTCAGGAGAGATGTATAAGCAGATTAAACCCCCAGATCATATTCCACCAGTACAAAACCTGGGAACATTTTGACGTTTGACAGGGAACCTTATACAGTCGAAATAACTCGGGGAATATATTTCTTGATTATTATCTGTTCCGTATTAATATACTTCACTGTAGATGAAAATCCCAACTCGAAATTAAATGTTTTTCTGTGACTTTTGCGAGCCGATATCGCAATAAACATTGAATTAATTAGCCAGGAGAAATTCCATAATTGTACACGACGCAAAGCAAAATCGCCCAGTCACTTAAATCGTGAAATTTTGAGTTGGGATCTTCACCTACAGAGAAGTACATTATTAAGGAACAGATCATAGCAAAGAAATATATTCCCCACGTAATTTTTTCGACTTTATGTGGTTCCCTGTCAAAACTTCAAAAGGTTCCAAGGTTTTGTACTGGTGGAATATGATCTCTATACGGGCGTAGAGTAGAGATTCATGACATGATCTACATGTCGCTATGTCTCTACATTTATGAAAGCTGTACAAGGCACCCCCTATAGCCATGTCACTGTACTTAGGAGATATGGATAAACTGATTTTGTTATCACCGCACTGGTAGTTATGCTGTTCTAAAAGCTGGAATTATTTGAGTTAAAGGCCCACTTAATTTTCGAACCCCATGATTACTTTATACAAAATATATGCCATATTATATACCATTAGAAAGAGGAAGCTCCAAAACATTGTATTATCAACTTATCCGGTGTAATAAACTGTGGACATGTTTTTGTTGAGTTTTGTCAATGCAGGGGGAATAACTCTATATATTAACATAGAGTTCTTCCCCTTTCATTGAAAAAAATTGAATTCTGTTGCATTCTGGATGTCAGAGGGGGAAGTCTTCAGCAGTTTTCTATTTCTCTGTGGGCATCTTCTGAGACACAGATGTTTCAAATAGTGATGAATTATAGTATTTTAATCATATTTTATGGCATAGATTGTTATTAAAACCGTATATCAAGTCACTATAAAAAAATTAATCGGAGACTCGAAAATTAAGTGGGCCTTTAATATAGGAAACATCATGTGAAGGTGTGGAAAATATGCATATGGAACTTTTCATACATGGAAATATTCATGTAGCATCACACGAGGGGTGTATAGTAGCTATACATCTGAGCTATATAGATTTAAACGTTATAGTCATCATTTATCAATGCATGTTCAGGCACTCTAAGCAGGGCTTAGTGGGCGCCAGCCTATGAATTAGTATAAGAAATCGTTCGTAGGATTGTTCAGCAAACAACATTGGGAAGATTAGACAGTAATTCATTATACATGTACAAACAGTCCTACTTATGTTTAGGCCCCATCTTCTGAAAAGTATCTATAGTTTCAAATTTTAGTTACCGTTTCCTTCTGTTCAGTTTCAATATCCCCTAATTTACGGAAGATAAAATGCATAATTGAGGTGACTAATGGGTGAACATCACCAACTTCAACCGGGGAACTTCAATCTGATCCAAGGTCTGCCATAGTAGTTAGGCCTCAGCAGAATTAGGTTCCCAGTGGGTAAATTCGGTGATGCCAGCCTTCCGTGCGGGATAGCGTCACTAAATTCACCCTCTGGGGACCGCATTCTGCAAAGGACAGCCAACTATTTCAAGGCTTGTCGTCATCAGTGCGTATCCAGCTAAAACAAATAATTATAAAAACTGGTTCAAGAAAACGCACTTTCCTCAATGTTTTCAGGTTGTTCAGATAATAAGTTAAGCCTTTCGTCACTAAATATTCATTGACGAGTTGTTCCCTTAGGAAATGTTCAGATAATCAGTTTAAAACTTTCTTTACTAAATACTCATTGACGAGTAGTTCCCTTAGGAAATGTTCAGATAATAAGTTTAACCCTTTCTTTACTAAATACTCATTGACGAGTAGTTCCCTTAGGACATGTTCAGATAATAAGTTTAACCCTTTCCTCACTAAATACTCACTGACGAGTAGTTCCCTCAGGGAGTGTTCAGATAAGGCCAAATAAAATAATACCTTCGTTTCCCGTAACGGAGGGCAAAAATATTAGGGTATGGAGGGGGTAAACTACTATGTATAACCATTTCATTACTAAATATTAATTGACGAGTAGTTTCCTTAGGCCAATGCTGAACTTATTATCTGCACATTTCCCCCCAATAAATAGGATTCATCCTGCGCTTTTATTATACATTCATCTGTCTATCGTCTACTTTTATTATATGATCATAAGTTTCTTTCCCCAATTCCTATGTTAAAACGTAACGAAAAAATCGAGATATCTAACGATGTTCACCTCATTAATGAAACAACAGGTTAATATCAGTTCTGAGTGACGTCAGAAAATTCAGGGGTTAACATAACTATTATCAGACCTTTTCAGCGACGTTGTACGTCACAACGTCTTGTCCAATCAAAGCGCGTTTCATATAATAAAACAGTTATCGCATTATTTCTTGGTTGACACGAGGAATTGTCAGCCATCGGAAGCCAATATTCACCTCGGCCTACGGCCTTGGTGAATATTGACTTCATCGGGTTGACAATTCCTCGTGTCAACCTCGAAACAATGCGATAACTGTATAATATTTCTCATATTCCTCCAGATGAATAATATACCGTTGAAATGTATACTTGTATAAGTGAATGGGAGAATTCATTCGGTAAAGTAAGGGTTGACTGACTATGGCTACATACAGACACTTACCACATTATAACTATATAACCTGCGTAAAACAACAGCATGATGAGGGATTCGTACCATGTCACTACTCCGTCGGCAACGACCTGTTGGGTGGAAGACGAAAACATCAAATGCCTATTGGTGGAGAATGTTTCCCCCATCATGCACCGCGATAAAACCTTTTCCAATGAGTTGGTTGTGGACACGACATACCAAAACATAATTGACGTTTGGAGGGGAAAAATACTTTAACCCTTTACCCAACAAACCGGCCAAAAATGGCCAAATAAAGCTGCAACAGCCTAAATTATCTTGGGTCTGTCTCAATAAAACCATACACATATGGATATCATTGGAACCGGCTCATTGACCACATTGTGATGGTTACAGTTATGCCCTGTGCCAATGCATTCTCTTATATATGCGAGTCGACCATAGGTCGCCTCGCATATATAAGAGAATGCATTGGCACAGGGCCGTTCTGTTGGGTAAAGGGTTAAAAAACAGAAAAAAACGAGATTTATTAAAGGGTTATGTGAGAGGTTATATACATGGAGTGATTCGTAAGCTTTAAATCAACACTTTATAGCTGGTACAGCTGCATTGATTAAATATTTGGTAGATATAAAATTAAAGCCATATGGCGGTTTGCTCTTCGAAATGCATCTAATATTACCTGAAGTTACCATTCTGTGTTCTGAAAAGACGCATTCAAGTCATGCAAAATAAAACTATATGAACATGGTGTTTGGGTCCCAAACAAAAACAGCAATTTGCACGAGATGGAACAGAAAAGACCATTCAGTGTCAGTCATTCTTGATATGGTATTCATAAGGAGCGTTTGTTTGACAACTATGGCGAACACTTGAAAAGAGCCGTAAAGGTGCTGTGACCATGGCAAGTATTTTTTCAGAGAATATGCAGCTGGTATAACAATATTTCGTGTATTTGTCAACCTATATTATACCTCCTTCTAAATTACGTAGACACAATTTGGAAACTCGAATGAGCCATGTTCGTTTAACCCTTTACCCAACAAACCGGCCAAAAACGGCCAAATAAAGCTGCAACAGCCTAAATTATCTTGGGTCTGTCTCAATAAAACCATACACATATGGATATCATTGGAACCGGCTCATTGACCACATTGTGATGGTTACAGTTATGCCCTGTGCCAATGCATTCTCTTATATATGCGAGTCGACCATAGGTCGCCTCGCATATATAAGAGAATGCATTGGCCTAAAAAAAATCTTTTTTAACACTTTTTACCATTTTTTCTTACATTCTTTAACAATTTTATAATTTTTAATGTGTTAAGCCAATGCATTCTCTTATATATGCGAGGCGACCTATGGCACAGGGCCGTTCTGTTGGGTAAAGGGTTAAGAGTTATGAACTGCTTTAATTTTGGCGCGTTTGTCTGAAGTGCTGGTGGCTGGTGTCTTATTTTTTCAGCTGAATCCTGGAGGTGATTATGGTTCTGTGGTACTTTGTTTTGTGGACTTTTGTGCAGTTGAATACAAGCTATGTTTGTATGTCAGGTTGCTCTAGGCTCAGAGTGTTTGGTAGAGGCTGTTCAACTTTCCTCATAAATTTATTTCTTTGTGTGTAGTGGTGTAGGGTGGGAATTTGGTGATGAAGTGTGATCTGTTCTCAGTTTCAGTTTGACATAGCTGGCATATGTTGTGTGTTAATTTCGGCCTATATTTAAACATATTTAATTGCAATTGGTAAGTATCAATCATTCTTGATGCCATGGTGGAATGTTGGGATGCTTCCCATACGAGATGTGGTTTGCTTGTGGAGTCATAACCATACTTAATGTGGCTCTGTTATACTCATGCTCGTGCCAATAAATAGATGTACCTGTGTTTTACACATGGCTTTATATTCCTCTTCCTTTGATTTATTAAAAGTAGCATGCAACATTACCAGTGGGCCATGTAGTTCAAATTTGTGGGTAGATTCATTATGACTACAAACCAGCCATTGTCTTTGATCAGTAATTGTCTCAGGGCTAATTAAAACTCTACAGTGCTGTAATTCTTTGCAATGTTAATAAAGAATGTTAGCATTTTAAGATCAATAACTCCCTAGGTTGGTAGCACGCCTATTATTGCATATGTGGGCAATGTGGCGGCATATGTGGGCAATGTGGCGGCATATGCTGTTCTATCTGGCAGACTTGCAATCGTCTCAGTGTACTTTGTCTGAGGTATTTATCTTGTTTCCTATATCCTTTTAAATTCTCCCAGATTCACTAGCTCAATTCCATGTAGCATTCTGTGAGTTACAAATTAAGGTGTCCCCATTCCGCAATAGATGATATGAGATAACCCTACTTAAATGGAGACTATAGAGCGCAGTATGAAACATATACTTACTGACATTGATATAATCACACTGTAGATATATAGCGTAGTATGAAGTATACTTACTGACATTAATATAATCACACTGTAGATATATAGCGTAGTATGAAGCATACTTACAGACATTAGTATAAGCACAGATAGAGCGTAATATGACGAGTCCCTACACAATGGCCACCATGACAAAGTCACCGCCTGAAAGTTAAGGAGACACCACCAAGACGAATTAGTCATATAATCACTGTTCCGGTCACAAAGATATATAGTAATGACGAAATTAGTCCAAATTACAGAACCTGTGATTTGGGAATCAATAAATAAAGATATTACAAATAACTGCCATTATGTTCACGGATAATCGTAATTTCACGCATTAGTCACATTTGCTTTTCGAAATTAAGAGCTAAACTTTCTAATCAGTATTTAATATATAGTAGCTGCTCAACAACCAAAGCTTTCGACAGCTGGCCTTCCTTGGTATAAAATACATTTCGACTACATGTTACAAAGTAACTTCACTAAGTTTTCCCAACTTGAAAGAGAAAAAGGGAAGGTTCGGATCCTGTTCTGATGCTCGTGTATTCTTGACCACATGCAATTCAATTAAACATGGTTAAATTGTCTCCGTTGGGGTGGGATGCACCTTGGAAATTCTACCCCCCCCCCCACACTTGAACCAGGCCAAACTCATATGTTCGCAATATACCATTTGCACCCTCTTGGATTGGAACTTTCCGAGTGGTACCACAACAGAAGTTTCCAACCTGACACCGCCTAAGATTGGAAAATGTTTAACTGATGGCTACTTGCCCACTTTATGAAAACTTTTGACCAAAAGTAGAAACACATGCTACTGTTTGTCTACAACAACACATTACCCACTAACAAATAACACATTACCCACTAATAAACAACACATTACCCACTAATAAACAACACATTACCCAATAATAAACAACACATTACCCACTAATAAACAACAAATTACCCAATAATAAACAACACATTACCCACTAATAAACAGCACATTACCCACTAATAAGCAACACATTACCCACTAATAAACAGCACATTACCCACTAATAAAACAACACATTACCCACTAATAAAACAACACATTACCCACTAATAAGCAACACATTACCCACTAATAAACATAGTGATGCGGACCGGACCACTTTGGACCGGTCCGGTCCGTGGTCCAGGGATTAATGTGTTAAGCCAATGCATTCTCTTATATATGCGAGGCGACCTATGGTCGACTCGCATATATAAGAGAATGCATTGGCACAGGGCCGTTCTGTTGGGTAAAGGGTTAAAAAACAGAAAAAAACGAGATTTATTAAAGGGTTATGTGAGAGGTTATATACATGGAGTGATTCGTAAGCTTTAAATCAACACTTTATAGCTGGTACAGCTGCATTGATTAACTATTTGGTAGATATAAAATTAAAGCCATATGGCGGTTTGCTCTTCGAAATGCATCTAATATTACCTGAAGTTACCATTCTGTGTTCTGAAAAGACGCATTCAAGTCATGCAAAATAAAACTATATGAACATAATATAATATCCCACCAGAGACAGACAATGATATAATATCCCACCAGAGACAGACATAATATAATATCCCACCAGAGACAGACAATGATGCATACAATCGGCAAACATTGTAAGTTTTAACATACATGGACTCATTGCAATGAACTGAACTCAGTAACCTTATAGTTTGTACTATACATAGTAAACACTTTGAGAAAACAGAACTCGTTAACATATAGTCTATTATAGGTGGACCGGACCGCTTTGGACCAGTCCAGGCATGCGTACCGGACCGGAGTGGCTTGGACCGGACCGGACTGGACCGCCTTGGCAGTGGACCGGACCACCCAAGGTGGTCCGGTCCGGTCCGCATCACTAAATAAACAACATATTACCACTAATAAACAACACATTACCCATTAATAAGCAACACATTACCCACTAATAAACAACACATTACCCACTAATAAACAACACATTACCCACTCATAAATAGTTGGGAAATCAAATAAAAAGGACAATGTTTAACCTATATGTTGAACTGTTGAAATTTTTTACCAAAGTTGGCCCCCTGTCACCACGTCCCTGCCAATTATGTTATATATCCATACCACTACGAATCTACGATGTCAGCAATATATTGAACGAGCACATCACTACATGAAGGGTTCACGTCATTGGTGGCCAATTTGGCCAATGGCCAATAGTTTTTTTGGCAAATAGCCAAAGAAAATTTCGTTTGGCAAAACTGTTTGGCAACTTTTCAAGGCTATAGTCAGTAAACACCTCTCAAATTATTGTCAGATCTCCGTGAAACACTTAATTCATTAACAGGTAATTGGCAGTTGCTTGCCTGTGAATAATGAGTAATCATTTTTATAAAAAATCGTGCATGCTTTCTTATCAAAACAAAGATGATTAGCTGCTAGAACGGGTTTCTGTGCGTCTTTATTTAATTTTTTTTAGTTTCGGTTTTCTAATGATTCCATGTTTAGGGTTTTAAATTAAAAAAAAATTGGCAAATTTATCAAGTAGTGGCCAAAACATTGGCCAAATGATTTTCCGTGTACACACCACTACGATTTCAGCAATACATTGAACAAGCACATCGCTACTCTCTTATGTTGTGGCTGGAAGAATGCAAAGCGACACTTAATAATTGACGCTATAAATCAATTACATTCCAAAATCATCACCCTTACCGGAAAGTTCATTTCTGAAATCAATATAAAAGAGGCATTTCATTATAAAGTGAAATTCATCTTCAACATTTTTGTGTTAGTTTGGACAGCATTGTGTATCTAATCGATTAATCGATATACTGTACGTACCCCTCCTGCGAGCAACCCACACAGTCCAACGACAAACAAAATGTTGAAAACTGCCGACCCAACAATTGTTCCAACGCCAACGTCTCCTTTGGTAACAAAGACACCTGAAACGAGAATGTGGGCTGCATGAGTGACATAGCTCCGTCCTGACAACAAACAGTAACAAAACAGTTTATAGGGTTTTTATTGAAAATTTCGTTTGTTTTTATAGTAAGTAATGCTTTATTCCCAGCCAATTGGTAATTTGGTACATGGGAAAACATATAATACACTATGTACAAATGAGAACGCTCCGGTCCAAATATTTGAAAATACACATGCAATCAGTAAATACTGAAAAACAATCATCACACCCAATATATAACAACAATTATGCATACATACACATACAATTATATATATGCGTGAAACTATCTGTACTTCCTTAAATAATTACAACATAAAAAAAGGACTGTTAAATGTATAGCAGAACTTTCGCTTATAAGAATATGAAACTATTAAATGCATTTTAATAGAAATTTGAAAGCAAATTATTCAACATTTATAAAAAATGCAATTAGGTTTCGTTCTATTAAATTTTTGTGTATATATTAATATCTGCGTGAGTTAATAAACAAACAAACAGTTGGAACCGTTATCGAATTTTGTTCAATCCAATTTTGATGAAAGTCGACAGTTTGCGGAGCTTTATCGTGTCGTCAGAGTTCAATAAATTGTAGAAAGTGTCTCTCGATGGGCTAGTCAATTGCCATTTGTCGAAGTATTTAGCTCTAATCTCATTTAATTCTGGACAGACCATTACAAAATGAAATTCATCGCACATGGTGGCACCGCATAGTTTACATGAGCTATCTGGTGACTTCCCTTTTGATTTGGTCTTAGATCTAGACCATTTCATAGTTTCCACACCCAACCTGTGATTCGTTGTACGCATTCGCTGTATAGGAATAATAACATTGAAGGGAAGTTCAATATAATAACGATTAAGTGATGGGGATTCCTCAACATACGATAGAATTCTCCACGTGAGGATTTCGATATGTCATTATTCCATTGACATAAAAATTGGTTCAGTAGTTTACCATGTATAGCTTGAAGCATACCATTTGTAATTGGTGACTGTGTTTTCCAGCTAACCTCGCAATCTGCGCGGACAAAAATATCATTCATGGTATTTATATATCGTATATCTTTGCCTCCATCTTTAATAGATAATATTAGCTTGTATAGAGAGTAAGTGGCAAGCATGTCTCTTTCTTCAATAAACGACTCCAGTATGCGATCATTCTCTTTTCAATTTCAATACGCAAGGGCCATCTTCCCAGTTCACCATATACGATATAATTTGGTGTGCTCATCTTCATGTTTGTCAAAAGCTTGCAAAATTTTAGGTGAACGTCTTCAATAGCACGGGTATTTTCAAAGCCCCATATTTCGCACCCATACAATAAAATAGGTTGTATAAGGTAGTCAAATAGTTTTAGCGCCAAATCTACAGGAATTTGGAGATTTCTCACCTTGGACAGAAGTCCGTACATAGCTTTTGTCGATTTAATTTTTATCGACTTGATTGCTTGGCAAAATCGGCCATTATAAAATAACACAATGCCCAAATAAGGGAAGCGCTCAACTATTTTCAGTTTATCATTAGATAGTGTGAATGTTGGAGAGGATCTAACTTTTTTGTTACTGAAAATCATTATCTTGGTTTTTTGAGTGTTTACCTTGAGCTCCCATGAATCAGAGTAGTCTGAGAACGCATCGAGGATGCGTTGCATATCGTGCGGATTATCCGCAAACAAGACGGTGTCATCGGCATATAAGATGCACCATAATTTCAGATAAGTCTGCAGTTCGCTAATAATACGATCATTAAGATAGTTCAATCCGTCTATAGCACAACTTTCCAAAAAGTCTTCAAGTTTGATGCTGCGCCCTAACTCAGACAGTGTCAATTTGGCATCTTCAACCCACATATTAGTGTCTTAATATCATGTACATTTAAATGCCTAATTTAAAATTAGTGAAAAGTCTGAGGCCCCTACATGCCCCATCCCTAACGACAACCTTGTAAATTTTGGAATTGCTGGTAAATGGTACCTTTTTATCAGTAATTGCGGTTTGCATACAACACCAGATGTGACGTAATGATATAAATATAATGGACAAAATACACGAACCTGAATGAGGTGGGTAAAATGATGACGGAAATGTGCTTGTTTACAAAGCGATGATATACTTTACGCTAAGAATTTAAAGTTATACTTTGCAGAGGAATATAATCGTGAATTGAACGGAATAGTGGATGGAATTTGAACGGACTATGACAGGAATATTGAGTGGGATTTCATCGGAAAATGATCGGGATTTGAACGGAATAATATCAGGGATATGAATTTGATTGGACAGGCATTCTGAACGGGATTTGAGAAAACTTTGGGCGAGATTTCAACGGATTATAATTATATCCTAACTCTGGTTTCATTGGAATTACTGCGGGATATACAGCCGGAATTATTTGGGAATTTGTTGGGATTCCGATTCAATTTTGGTCGCGATTTTTTGAAATCCCACTGGAATCCCGGCGGAATTTTAACAGGAATCCCAGATGAAATCTCTATAGTATTTCAAGAAATCCCGACCAAAAATACCACTGGGATTCCCGATTATATTTTACACGGGGAATTGACGCACAAGGAGTATTTTCGAGAAAATATACCGGCCGTTGGGTACTTTGAACCCAGACAGTACTGTATATATAGGGAACAGCTGCAACTCCAGACCGCCAAATCACTGTAGGGTGGTGTCAGTTCCAGAGAGAATACCATAGATAAGCGTATAACATATAGTGATTTCCGGTAGGGTGGTGTCCGTTCCAGACAGAAAACTATATATATAAGTATATAACATATAGTGATTTCCGATAAGTCTGTTATTCTCATGCATACAAGGAGATTAGATTTTTTTCAAATTGTACACTAAATCCAATTTCCATATGCCAATATATGCTGCCATCGAAGTACCGACCACACTCAACCAACTCTTGGGCAAGCATTGCACTTTATTTTAATATACATCTTTCCCAGTGGAATCCATTTTCCTGCAAATTACGTTATACCGCGGTGTTTAGGTCTATAGGTGCCTTCAACCTACATTTATATCGAGAAAAAATGTACATATGTTGCATGCGTTGTAGATTATACATAATTTTCTCAGCCAGCCAGGTCAATTGTTCCCAACCGAATTCACACATGTAAATCACTGTAGGGTGGTCGGTTCCAGACAGAATAACACTATATCATTTATAAGCGTATACAAGAAGATGGTGATTTCCGACAAGGCTGTTATTCTCATGCAGACGGAGCTAGTATTATGGCGTCTAGGCCGGCTCGGGTGTATTGCTAATTATCAATGCTTTATGTCCCACCGCGCTCGCTGGTCAATACTATTTAGGACCTCGCAGTAAATAAATTATTACTCCGTCTTCTCTATTTTGTAGTTTCAGACCAAAGGGTCGTAAAACGGTGGGAAATTAGCTCGCTGATCAATGATATGGCAGAATGTCGATGTGCCTCGCGGACGGCGGGCGTCTAGCAGCACCAGGGAATATGGCGTCGTGTTTGACTCATCTATAAAAGCATCGGGGAATTGATATATCAGTGATCATGCTATATTGCCCGTCATCGATCCTTATTAGATTCCTCATATAGCAAACGAACCCAGACAATACTGTGATGTACATATAGCGCGTATGATCGACATGGATTTATTGTCTGTTGCAAACAAGTAAATACTTGTTTTTATCCATCGAAGAACATCACGGAGTTCAGACGAAACACGAGTGTGGCAGAACTCCGTATGTTGGAGATACGAAATTCTGTCCGTGCTTCACGCTGTTTGTATTTTTGGGTGACGACAACTCATGGAACCGTAAGATCTTTTGTAACTTCTTTTATTTTCTGAACATAGCTTCTCGTTAAAGATCGACAGCCGATGCTGGCATTATCAGGCTCTTCTGGATCAGTAAGTCTTTCCCAGGGCGGTACTCACAGGAGGACTCAGTCAACTGAACACTGATGGATACAATTTCAGTGCTTATATTTGAAATTGTTAACCTACTTTTCAAAATCATGTGACGATGTTACTGGCCAAGTTTGACAACTGCTTGTCAACGGCGCGTCACTAAAGGTAGCTTTCGTTTAGCTTTCGTATATCATGACCAGTGCAGTGAACCAAAACAACTAATAACTTTTAGACCTCTGCACTGGTTCGACTGGGAACTTTCCTGAGAATTAGTTAGATCAGCATCGCGTGATCTCGTCATCATGCTAAGTACGGCTGTCCGACTAACAATTCCACGCCTGTTGTTCGTGCATCGTAATAGTTGGAACTGATGCAATAGTTCACAGGGGTGTGATCAGGCAGGGGCGCACATCGTTCTGTTACACGAGCGTCAAAGCACTCGTGGTTGAGTATAGTCCTAATATAATGATACTATTATGATGTTGGTGGATCCGGCTGATGTAGACATGATGTTGGTGGATCCTGCTGATTTAGTCATGAAGTTGGTGGATCCTGCTGATTTAGCCATGATGTTGGTGGATCCTGCTGATGTAGCCATGATGATGGTGGATCCGGCTGATTTAGCCATGATGATGGTGGATCCGGCTGATTTAGTCATGATGTTGGTGGATCCTGCTGATTTAGCCATGATGTTGGTGGATCCTGCTGATTTAGTCATGATGTTGGCGGATCCTGCTGATTTAGCCATGATGTTGGTGGATCCTGCTGATTTAGCCATGATGTTGGTGGATCCGGCTGATTTAGCCATGATGTTGGTGGATCCTGCTGATTTAGTCATGATGCTGGTGGATCCTGCTGATTTAGTCATGATGTTGGTGGATCCGGCTGATTTAGTCATGATGTTGGTGGATCCTGCTGATTTAGCCATGGTGTTGGTGGATCCGGCTGATGTAGCCATGATGTTGGTGGATCCGGCTGATGTAGCCATGATGTTGGTGGATCCGGCTGATGTAGCCATGATTTTGGTGGATCCGGCTGATGTAGCCATGATGTTGGTGGGTCCTGCTGATTTAGTCATGATGTTGGTGGATCCTGCTGATTTAGTCATTATGTTGGTGGATCCTGCTGATGTAGCCATGATGTTGGTGGATCCGGCTGATGTAGCCATGATGTTGGTGGATCCTGCTGATTTAGTCATGATGTTGGTGGATCCTGCTGATTTAGTCATGATGTTGGTGGATCCTGCTGATTTAGTCATGATGTTGGTGGGTCCTGCTGATTTAGTCATGATGTTGGTGGATCCTGCTGATTTAGTCATGATGTTGGTGGATCCTGCTGATTTAGTCATGATGTTGGTGGATCCTGCTGATTTAGTCATGATGTTGGTGGATCCGGCTGATTTAGTCATGATGTTGGTGGATCCTGCTGATTTAGCCACGATGTTGGTGGATCCTGCTGATTTAGTCATGATGTTGGTGGATCCGGCTGATTTAGCTATGATGTTGGTGGATCCAGCTGATTTAGCCATGATGTTGGTGGATCCTGCTGATTTCGCCATGATGTTGGTGGATCCTATTGATTTAGCCATGATGTTGGTGGATCCGGCTGATGTAGCCATGATGTTGCTGGATCCTGCTGATTTAGCCATGATGTTGGTGGATCCTGCTGATAAGGGTTGCACTGGTCGTTACACTTGACCACAATTAAAATGGATTTTCAGATAATTTTTCAACAGCCAGTGTAACTTACATATCGAAACATGGCAAATTAGCCGAACCCACAACATTATATCAAATTAGCTGGACCATTTCACCAGGGATATGCCTCCAGTCGTTTACCAACCATGCATTCGTGATACCAAATTGGCATTGATCAGCTAGTTCCCAAATGAAATGTTCAGACAATATAGGTCGGGTGTTGAACTTATTATCTGAAGATTTCCCTCCACTAAGAATGAACCCTTCTGCACTTGTATTATCTTCCCGCCTGTCTGCCTTCTGCTCATTTTTCTGAGCATCCCTCCAAATGAATAATAGACAGTTCCAATGTACATGGGATATTACATTCAGTATAGAGCGGTTTAATGCGATCGTTTCGGGAAACATACTCAGTTTGAAACGGGTCGAAATTAATAAAATCATATGCACCATTTGGTGTATATCTCATCAAAACGGTTCCCACATGGCTAATAATTCCGGTAAATAGATTGTAGATTCATGTTGCTTATAATGATATTCTAGAGGGTGTCACATATGACCAACTTTGAATTGGAATGTATATGCAAAGCAACATTTATAAGCTGAAGATTCTGATAATGATGATGATGATGGTGATGACATAATGTGATGACGATGTCGACTGTCATGAACACACTGATATAACGTTGTAGTTTTAATATAACGTTATAATGTTAGTATATAAAGTTGTAGTGTTAATACAACGTTGTGGAGTTAATCTAATGCTGTAGCATTAATATAACGGTGTAGTGTTAATATAACCAGGTAGTGTTAATATAACCTTGCAGTGTTAATATAATATTGTAGTGTTAATATAATATTGTAGTGTTAATATATAGACAATAGTTAACTGTGCTGAGTACCGTACGGTTTTTCTCCTCGAGTGAGATGCGAAGGATTATTGTTACGAGGCGCTTGCCGGAGAAAACCCGTACGCTACTCAGAACAGCTGACTGTTGTGGTTATTATATTTTCTTTTCCATGCATTTTTTTTACGACCCAGACCACAATGAAACACACGGTTAGACCTAATACGTTCTTGAACATCACCAGCCATTTCTGTTAAAATAAGGCGCAAATGACACAAAAAAACACGCCATGACGCAGTGCTGAGAGTAGGATAACATCGTGAGAGTAGGATAACACCGTGGGAGTAGGATAACACCGTGAGAGTAGGATAACACCGTGAGAGTAGGATAACACCGTGAGAGTAGGATAACACCGTGAGAGTAGGATAACACCGTGGGAGAAGGATAACATCGTGAGAGTATGATAACATCGTGAGAGTAGGATAACACCGTGAGAGTAGGATAACACCGTGAGAGTAGGATAACATCGTGAGAGTAGGATAACACCATGAGAGTAGGATAACACCGTGAGAGTAGGATAACACCGTGAGAGTAGGATAACATCGTGAGAGTAGGATAACACCGTGAGAGTAGGATAACACCGTGAGAGTAGGATAACATCGTGCGAGTAGGATAACATCGTGCGAGTATGATAACATCGTGAGAGTAGGATAACATCGTGAGAGTAGGATAACACCGTGAGAGTAGGATAACATCGTGAGAGTAGGATAACATCGTGAGAGTAGGATAACACCGTGAGAGTAGGATAACACCGTGAGAGTAGGATAACATCGTGGGAGAAGGATAACATCGTGAGAGTAGGATAACACCGTGGGAGTAGGATAACATCGTGAGAGTATGATAACACCGTGGGAGAAGGATAACATCGTGAGAGTAGGATAACACCGTGGGAGTAGGATAACACCGTGAGAGTAGGATAACATCGTGCGAGTAGGATAACACCGTGAGAGTAGGATAACACCGTGAGAGTAGGATAACACCGTGAGAGTAGGATAACACCGTGAGAGTAGGATAACACCGTGAGAGTAGGATAACACCGTGATAATAGGATAACACCGTGGGAGTAGGATAACACCGTGAGAGTAGGATAACACCGTGGGAGTAGGATAACACCGTGGGAGTAGGATAACACCGTGGGAGTAGGATAACACCGTGGGAGTAGGATAACACCGTGGGAGTAGGATAACACCGTGGGAGTAGGATAACACCGTGAGAGTAGGATAACACCGTGGGAGTAGGATAACACCGTGAGAGTAGGATAACACCGTGGGAGTAGGATAACATCGTGGGAGTAGGATAACACCGTGGGAGTAGGATAACACCGTGAGAGTATGATAACATCGTGCGAGTAGGATAACATCGTGCGAGTATGATAACACCGTGAGAGTAGGATAACACCGTGGGAGTAGGATAACACCGTGAGAGTAGGATAACACCGTGGGAGTAGGATAACACCGTGAGAGTAGGATAACACCGCGATAGTAGGATAACACCGTGAGAGTATGATAACATCGTGCGAGTAGGATAACATCGTGCGAGTATGATAACACCGTGAGAGTAGGATAACATCGTGGGAGTAGGATAACACCGTGGGAGTAGGATAACACCGTGGGAGTAGGATAACACCGTGGGAGTAGGATAACACCGTGGGAGTAGGATAACACCGTGGGAGTAGGATAACACCGTGAGAGTAGGATAACACCGTGGGAGTAGGATAATACCGTGAGAGTAGGATAACACCGTGAGAGTAGGATAACACCGTGAGAGTAGGATAACACCGTGCGAGTAGGATAACACCGTGAGAGTATGATAACATCGTGCGAGTAGGATAACATCGTGCGAGTATGATACACCGTGAGAGTAGGATAACATCGTGGGAGTAGGATAACACCGTGGGAGTAGGATAACACCGTGGGAGTAGGATAACACCGTGGGAGTAGGATAACACCGTGGGAGTAGGATAACACCGTGGGAGTAGGATAACACCGTGGGAGAAGGATAACACAGTGGGAGTAGGATAACACCGTGGGAGTAGGATAACACCGTGGGAGTAGGATAACACCGTGGGAGTAGGATAACACCGTGGGAGTAGGATAACACCGTGGGAGTAGGATAACACCGTGGGAGTAGGATAACATCGTGAGAGTAGGATAACATCGTGGGAGTAGGATAACACCGTGGGAGTAGGATAACACCGTGTGAGTAGGATAACACCGTGGGAGTAGGATAACACCGTGGGAGTAGGATAACACCGTGGGAGAAGGATAACACCGTGGGAGTAGGATAACACCGTGGGAGTAGGATAACACCGTGGGAGTAGGATAACACCGTGGGAGTAGGATAACACCGTGGGAGTAGGATAACACCGTGGGAGTAGGATAACACCGTGGGAGTAGGATAACACCGTGGGAGTAGGATAACACCGTGGGAGAAGGATAACACCGTGAGAGTAGGATAACATCGTGGGAGTAGGATAACACCGTGGGAGTAGGATAACACCGTGGGAGTAGGATAACACCATGGGAGTAGGATAACACCGTGGGAGTAGGATAACACCGTGGGAGTAGGATAACACCGTGGGAGTAGGATAACACCGTGAGAGTAGGATAACACCGTGGGAGTAGGATAACACCATGAGAGTAGGATAACACCGTGAGAGTAGGATAACACCGTGAGAGTAGGATAACACCGTGAGAGTAGGATAACACCGTGAGAGTATGATAACATCGTGCGAGTAGGATAACATCGTGCGAGTATGATAACACCGTGAGAGTAGGATAACATCGTGGGAGTAGGATAACACCGTGGGAGTAGGATAACACCGTGGGAGTAGGATAACACCGTGGGAGTAGGATAACACCGTGGGAGTAGGATAACACCGTGGGAGTAGGATAACACCGTGGGAGTAGGATAACACCGTGGGAGTAGGATAACACCGTGGGAGTAGGATAACACCGTGGGAGTAGGATAACACCGTGGGAGAAGGATAACACCGTGAGAGTAGGATAACATCGTGGGAGTAGGATAACACCGTGGGAGTAGGATAACACCGTGGGAGTAGGATAACACCATGGGAGTAGGATAACACCGTGGGAGTAGGATAACACCGTGGGAGTAGGATAACACCGTGGGAGTAGGATAACACCGTGAGAGTAGGATAACACCGTGGGAGTAGGATAACACCGTGAGAGTAGGATAACACCGTGGGAGTAGGATAACACCGTGAGAGTAGGATAACACCGTGAGAGTAGGATAACACCGTGAGAGTATGATAACATCGTGCGAGTAGGATAACATCGTGCGAGTATGATAACACCGTGAGAGTAGGATAACATCGTGGGAGTAGGATAACACCGTGGGAGTAGGATAACACCGTGGGAGTAGGATAACACCGTGGGAGTAGGATAACACCGTGGGAGTAGGATAACACCGTGGGAGTAGGATAACACCGTGGGAGTAGGATAACACCGTGGGAGTAGGATAACACCGTGGGAGTAGGATAACACCGTGAGAGTAGGATAACACCGTGAGAGTAGGATAACATCGTGAGAGTAGGATAACACCGTGGGAGAAGGATAACACCGTGGGAATAGGATAACACCGTGGGAGTAGGATAACACCGTGGGAGTAGGATAACACCGTGAGAGTAGGATAACACCGTGGGAGTAGGATAACACCGTGGGAGTAGGATAACACCGTGGGAGTAGGATAACACCGTGGGAGTAGGATAACATATTGAGAGTAGGAACACATCTTGAGAGTAGGATAACACCGTGAGAGTAGGATAACACCGTGGGAGAAGGATAACACCGTGGGAGTAGGATAACACCGTGGGAGTAGGATAACACCGTGCGAGTAGGATAACATCGTGAGAGTAGGATAACACCGTGGGAGTAGGATAACACCGTGGGAGTAGGATAACACCGTGGGAGTAGGATAACACCGTGGGAGTAGGATAACACCGTGGGAGTAGGATAACATATTGAGAGTAGGAACACATCTTGAGAGTAGGATAACACCGTGAGAGTAGGATAACACCGTGGGAGAAGGATAACACCGTGGGAGTAGGATAACACCGTGAGAGTAGGATAACACCGTGAGAGTAGGATAACACCGTGGGAGTAGGATAACACCGTGGGAGTAGGATAACACCGTGGGAGTAGGATAACACCGTGGGAGTAGGATAACATATTGAGAGTAGGAACACATCTTGAGAGTAGGATAACACCGTGAGAGTAGGATAACACCGTGGGAGAAGGATAACACCGTGGGAGTAGGATAACACCGTGGGAGTAGGATAACATCGTGAGAGTAGGATAACACCGTGGGAGTAGGATAACACCGTGGGAGTAGGATAACACCGTGGGAGTAGGATAACACCGTGGGAGTAGGATAACACCGTGGGAGAAGGATAACATCGTGAGAGTAGGATAACACGTTCGGTCTGATGGGAGTGGGGAGATCATTTATATTTAACATGTAGTGTTAATACAACGTTGTGGTTTTAATATAACATTGTGGTGCTAATATATAGTCATGGGCGCTGACTTCACAAATTACTCGATATTTAATGTCGCTCAGTTCGCGGAATGACATCCTGACTCATGTCACAACATTCGACACCTAATAGATTTGTCACAGAATGATACATATATTCAATCTAATAAGTGAATCAATGGTTCGCAATGCGATTGCAATCCGTTTTTGTGAATCATTTATTCTGAACGTATAACCCTATCATGAATGCCGACCATGAATCAAATGTATCACATATCATAAGTCAAGGATAACACAAAAACGGCCAGACACAAAGAGGCCGAGAACGTAATTCTACCATGATTCAATCCACTTTGTTATAAAACGCATATAGCACAACGAGTAATGTTGATTTGGTCACAGGGCACGATGAATATTCCTATCTCTGGCGATCGAACGCAGCCTGATCGATCACAATTTTATATGAATCACGATTGAGATAAAACCAACTCAGATAAAACTCTCCTGCTAAAAGGCTATTTGGTGTTGGGACCTATATGAACTGGTGTAGCCATAATCAGATACGCTTTAAAGGGACTCAAGGAATTCAATGTGGGTTCATTCAATTCAATTCGTTTAATCTTATTGACCCATAATACATAGGTATTAAGATAACATATAATACATTTTATGTACATGACTTACATAATAGATATACAAATGATATACATTATGATATATGAAAAGGATTTACAATATAAATAATATACCTGTTTGCCATAGGTGCTGTCTGTTGACGCTATATACTATGGTGCCATATATGACTGATCCACACAAAGTGCATAGACACCCTCAATTATATTACCAGCGAGGTAATATAATTAAGAGTATGTATCCACTCTGGGTTAGTCGCTTGCACATGTTATTTCGTGTTAGGTTCGTAGGAATACAGTGTCATTTACTATCGTTTTCGGTATCTACCCAAGCTTATCCGAATTTATAAGTTTACGATTGATTATTTTAATAAAGTCGCACAATTTCCGTATGTCTGTTGAATTGTTCTGGTTAAGTATTTCACTCATTGTGATAGTATTTTGTTTTCTGTAGGGTAAATTTTGATAGTAGTCGCTGTCTTTCGGTAGATAGTCTCTCGCATTCAAGAAGATAATAAAATTCATCTCCAATCTTTCTGGAGTTACAGAGTGGACATATAGTCTGTCAGTTTGTTTGGGTTTTCGCCAGCGTCCTGTTTCAATCGGTAAATGGTGGTTACTTGTTCTAAATTTACATAATGTAATCCGGTTTACTACGTTCAACGTTAGATACCTTTCGAAGGATACGTCGTGTTTAAAAAATTGGTATATCTTACCACGACTGGAGTTGTTCATATCAGTTTCCCAATTATCCGTGAATTGTGAAATTAAACTACACTTTATATACGAAACGAATTGGGCAGTATCCGGTATGCGTTTCATGTGCCATGTATATAATTGGTTACAATGGTCTAATAAATCATAGATTCGGTGTAACAAAGGGAAATGATTAGCGTTGATATCGAACATAGTCTGTGCTAATTTCAGAAGTATTCTGGGATATCTCACCTCCTCACTGTTCATAATTTTGCACCAATATTTTATTATTCTCGTGTTTATATAAACGTCAATTGGTAGTCTCCCACATTCCCTATACAGCATAAAGTTGGGAGTAGATGGCATCAGGTGAAGAATATGCTTCATAAATTTTCGATGAACTTTTTCAAGAAATTACATAAAAGTATGTAAAATAACAAAACTCAACAAGTACATGGAAAATGGATGGGAACTATTCCCATTAGACAACGCTTCAGCTATGTTTAGAGAAATGTTTCCGGCCATGCATCAACAAGTCGTAGTCGATTCGTTCACCGAACAAATGTCGCCCTCAGACCACGGGTTTCATGCCCTTGGAGAAAGAAGTCCACACCCATAAATTCATGTTCCTGTCGAAACTAATTCATCTTCCGATCGGACATCAATCGGCGTTATAATTGTTTCTCGTGAAGGTCTACCAGATCATTCCTTTTAACCCTTCCAGGGCCAAGTCCGATGTTTGTATCAACCCATATCTCCTTGATCATTTTTCAAATTATTGATTATAATAATGTGATACATTGATGGAAAGAGCTCTTACATTGATGGAAAGAGCTCTAAGAGCTCTTTCCATCAATGTATCACATTATTATAAATAATAAATTTGAAAAATGGTCAAGGAAATATGGGTTTTACAAAAATCGGACTTGGCTCTGAAAGGGTTAATAGACAATGTATACTGGTTATGTGAAGGAGTTGTTTATACTTTTAGATACCTACGGTTTGATATCCTACTTGGCAGACTACCTGGACACATGGTACTTTCCCACTAAAAATACTTGAAAAAAACATTGTAAAATCGAAGGTGAGCGATGCCTACACATCCGAATGGGAAGGGTGCAGTTTCCAGAGACAGTATACTTTACAATTCTTCTGGATAATGTCACAAAGAACCGATGTGGCCGATATGGAGACTATTGTCCAACAACCACTCGAAGCACCCACACACAAACCCTACCAATCGAAGCACACACACACCAATCCTAGCACTCATTCTTAACAAATCCATCTGAGATAATAGTCAATAATGTTGTTTTCTATATGGGATAGTCTACAGTGATGGGTTAAGACACGCGAATTTATATGCAAAGCGACCATTTTGGTGCATTTCCGTAACGTCTTTTGGGAAAGAATAATCGACGTATACGGAATTCACATAATTACATTGTCTTGACCCGGGACTCTATTCTGATTGACTTTGCAATATTTCTTTTCCACATATATGCAATCTTATTCGGGGTTCTCGCTGGTGACAAGTTAACAATACAATGTGTACACTCACATTGATAATGTAATTGTCGGTTGTACAAATTTAAATTAAACAGAGAACAAAACTAAAAAATTGGCTATCTGGAATTGAATTTAGCTCATTTTGGTACTCGGAATACAAATGGCGATGACATGTCTGCACGTTAACTGGCAGTTATGAAGCCTCGAACTAAACCCTGGCAGTATCAGAGATCAATGTTCAAAATAGCCACAAACGACCAAACAGTGGTTCCTGTTGTTGTTCTTTTGCCATTTTATAACAGTGTATAGGAGAGCAGAAATTTACAAGGATTCGCGCAGGACATTTCCAGGATATAGAGAATCTGATATCCTTTCAAAATGCTGGGATTCGAAACCCTGGCAGAATCAGCAGAGACGTGGCGGGGAGGGGGTTAGCAAGGGGGTGCAAATGAAGTTTCCCGGCATCAGAACAAGAATGATGTCCGAATATACCCCATCAGGAACACATGTGAGCGGCAGACCATCCTTTGTGGGTGAAGCGCCCCCTATACAGGAAGTAATGGGGTGCAGGTCAAATAGAGTGGGGCGCGAGCTATTAAAGGCCCACGTAAAGGTACTCAATCCGAATTAACGCTCGCAAATGATTATTTCCTTGGCTTCAGGGGTATAAAATATTTGATTCGTGTCGAGGAACCCACCCATCAAAGCAAGGAGTGATCAGATATCGATGATTGAAATCTATTATTTTAATTTTACGTGGCCCAGTAAACTGTCGACGAGAGGAACTTATCTGACCGGATAGCGGATGAAGATCGATAATTCTAAAATCCAGTGGCTTTTTTGTGTCAGTTATTTGACAACCGGCAAAATTTCGTTGAACAAAACGTGGGCAATTAATAGATTCTGATAACTGAAGCGGCATTTCAAAAAATGTTGTTGTTGTTGGAATCGGATGATATGGGGACCGTCGAATCGGATTGAGTACCTTTAACACTCGAACCCCAGATCACATTATATAAAATATGCTGTAGTATATACCATTTGAAAGAGGAAGCTCCAAAACATTGTATTTTCAACTTATTCGATGTAATATTCGACTGTGAACATGTTGTTTTTGTTGATATATCGACGTCTGTTCTGTGCTAAAGTTTCTGCACAAAGTAGATTATTTTCAATGGAAGGGAATAACTCTATATATTTAGATATAGAGTTATTCCCCTTCCATTGAAACAAACCACTGTTTGAATTCTGTTGCATTCTGGGAGTTATAACGGGGGAAATGATTTTATGATTTCAGCTATTTTCTTTGAAAGTCAATAAATCAATACATATTGAGATATTTGTTGAAATATGGTACCAGTCCAAAAAGCGTAAATTCTATTGTGAAATTCGGCATAGTGATGCTGAGGGCCAAATATAGTGCATCCACATGTCGACGTTCAAGGATTTGTTCAAATAGTGTAACATGTACATGGTATAGAGTACTATAGATATGTAGAAAACAGCCTGCGGGATGCAGAAAATCCAATGCACTTGATGCACGATACCGACAGTTCGAAAACAACCAGGAATTGTTGTCCATTTATTTGTGGGGTGACTGACAGAATATTTTCTGCAGCTCAGAAATGCAATTTCGACGTGTTTCAATATGGTCACTTGTAAGGTGTACATCGTAAGTGACCACGTCACCTCGCAAGTCCAGCTGGCACTCCCATGTTTGTATTTTAACTGCACAAGTACATCAGGATTAGAGCATAAGAGATCCATTATAATTAAGATATAAAACCATATATAACGTTAAATCATGGTGATTTACACTGATTAACAAGCATTTTATTTCGTGTCGGCTTACTGGTTTATTGCCTATATATGGCCGACACCGACCACCTACATGTCATCAAGTTGGAATTGGGTTGCCTGTACCGGCCGTTACCGACTGGCTGCTGGTAGAATTCACGGTATGCCGACATAGGTACGGCACCGACCGGAACAGGCTTACCATCACATTTTTACATTCTATAAAATGAATAAATATAAACTTTTCTAGACTGTTGAATGATATAATGTCAGAATATGTCAACTAACGTTGTATTGTGGTGATTTACACTTAAATAACTCGAGGTTGATTTTTGTGTTGTCTTGCCGGCTTCTTGCCTACATACGTATGACCATCATGTTGGCACTGGGTTGCCTGTACCCGCCGGTACCGACAGGCTGTTGTCATGCCTGTGCCAGCCCTACCGGTATGAATGCGACCGGCACCGGCATGTTTACTGGGTAGCGACCGGCACCGGCATGGTTACTGGGTAGCGACCGGCACCGGCATGGTTACTGGGTAGCGACCGGCACCGGCATGGTTACTGGGTAGCGACCGGCATGGTTACTGGGTAGCGACCGGCACCGGCATGGTTACTGGGTAGCAGTGCGGATGTCCGTAAATAAACGTCTTCAATCTGATTGAGCTAAATGTACGATACAACGGAGAAATATTTGAAATAGAAAATAAAGTTCAGGAGGGGGGGGGGGGGGGGGGGGGGGGGGGGGGCAGTAAATCGGGCTATTTTCCCCACAGGGAAACACACGGAGTTGGCGTGCACTTAATACGAAATGATGATATTCCGTGAGTTTTAGGGCCGGGGGGGGGGGGCGTAAATCGTCGAGCCCAATTCGTTTGTGACTGTTAACCCTTCCATGACTGGAGTTTCCTGATATTTTGCGAAAACCCTGCTTGTGCCAATGCATATGCATTATATGTGCGAATCTCCCATATATGGAGCCTCGCGTATATAATAGGATAAATTGGCCTAACTATATTTACCTTGACCGTATAAACCAGTGCATTCTATTATATATGCACAGGATTTTCGCTAAATTTCAGGAAGCTCCAGTCATGGAAAGGTTAATTGTAATCGTGATTTTGCGAACCCCCTCTATTATCATTGACAAAGATTGTGGAAATGATTAGATGACCTGAACATATATAGTGATTGTCTCAGTCACTGATTATTCTCTATTGTATCCCATGTTACAGCGATATCATGCACGTTCTTCTTTTCGAGACAGTCCAATCGCCCATATCATCTACAGACCGTTTCACTAATTTGTTTTCATAATAACTTTCACAGCGTGATTACTTGTTCCAATTTGCCCACAACTGCGTTCACAGCCACAGTTATAAAGCCACACCATTCTGTAAATTTATGTGCCTCTGTCTGGAGGACTGCATGCACGTATTGTGTGTCAATAGACAACGTGGGCACTCGGGGCACCGTTATCCAAAGGATCCCAACACCACATTAATTTACCAGCTTCCCGTAACAATAATAACAACAACAACAACAACCACAACAACAACAACAACAACAGAGGAGAAGGGCTCCCATAAGTTTCATAACTTGATTCCCGATCCCCCCATACACTCACATTTTTGAATGTGATCCTAAAATGTTATGTAAATCAAAGTATATTTGGGTCACAATAAATATGTACAAAAATAGGATCCAATGACAACTATAGAGTGACGTAAATAAACCAGAGCTAGAGTGACGTAAATAAACCAGCGCTAGAGTGACGTAAATAAACCAGCGCTAGATTGACGTACATAAACCAGCGCTAGAGTGACGTACATAAGCCAGCGCTAGAGTGACGTACATAAACCAGCGCTAGAGTGACGTAAATAAACCAGCGCTAGATTGACGTACATAAACCAGCGCTAGAGTGACGTACATAAACCAGCGCTAGAGTGACGTAAATAAACCAGCGCTAGAGTGACGTAAATAAACCAGCGCTAGATTGACGTACATAAACCAGCGCTATAGTGACGTAAATAAACCAGCGCTAGAGTGACGTAAATAAACCAGCGCTAGATTGACGTACATAAACCAGCGCTAGAGTGACGTAAATAAACCAGCGCTAGATTGACGTACATAAACCAGCGCTAGATTGACGTACATACACCAGCGCTAGAGAGTCTTCGCAAATCGGCGATAATTGTTTTTTAGCAACGATGACATAATCGGCTGTCGTGAAAATACTGATATAACGTTGTGGTGTTAATATTATACAATTATCGCATTGTTTATAGGTTGACACGAGGAATTGTCAACCCAAGGAAGTTAATATTCACCAAGGCCGTAGGCCGAGGTGAATATTGACTTCCAAGGGCTGACAATTTCTCGTGTCAACCAAGAAACAATGCGATGATTGTTTTATTATTTGAAACGCGCTTTGATTGGACAAGACGTTGTGACGTTGAATGTCGCTGGGAAAACCTGATCTATGTTCAGGTCTGATAAAAAGTTATGTAAACCCCTGAAATATCTGACGTCAATTTATTAACCTGTTGTTTCATTAATGAGGTGAACATCGTTAGATATCTAGATTTATTCGTTATGTTTTAACATAGGAGTTGGGGAAAGAAACTTCTGATCATATAATAACACGTTGTAGTGTTCATATAGCGTTGTAGTGTTAATATAACGTTTTATTATGTCAGCTCTTGCGATTAGCCAATCAGCGTCGATAACTATAGTGACGGTATATGAACCCATATTAGGTCAGTGACCCCATATGCTATCAATATTAGGTGCTTATCGACCATCTTGTTTTTCAGAAATAAAAATCTCTGTCGCCTCGGGGATATTTTTGGTGTATTTTGTCGCCAAGAAAGGGGATATCTGTCGGAAATCATTTTCTGCGAATTTAAAGATAGAGTGCCATGTACCAAAACATGCATGCGATATATTTGAGGAATTCTAAAGACTCATAAATTAACTATCAACTCAGCAAGTTGTCCTACTTCTGGTGATTAGCCATTGGCTCAATTCGTTGACGTTCAACGCCTATATGGCGCGTCACTGTGGCGTTACATGCTGGCCATAAACGACACATTTAACTTACGAAATTCAAATAAATTACAGCGACGATTAATTAAAGTGATGTGAAACACTACGGTAGGGAGATTAAATTGAAATGGAGAATAATCTTGCTCACAATTGTTATTTTTACAAATATCATATCCAAATTGACAACGCACACCGTTATTCTTATATAGCTATTAAATGCAGTGACTCTCGGTGACGAAATTGTTTTCGTTTGTTTATCGCCGATAGTTGCGTCCAGAATCGAGAAGTGAATATTTACAATTGGGCGTATTTCAGATGATGTTTTCAATGGAGTGGAAAGGTCGATTTGCTTGAGATTTTCGGCAATGTTAATAGAATGCCACATTCCTCCAGTTGGCATAGTGCCTGAATAGTAACTGATCAGCTTCATGCACCCGAACAAGTCCATAATATGTCTTTAAATGGACATTCTGGATTTTGTCCACTGACATGATAAATACGTTACGGGACGCTTAGTGGTCGGATATGGTGTCATGTGAGGCTCAGCGAGATCAATATTAATTATAGTCTCGGGACTTCAATATTGCTATCACTTTGCCTCACATGACACCATACCCGACCACTAAGCGTCCTGTAACTTATTGTAGTGTTAATATAACATTAGATTGTTAATAACTGTGTATCGTTAATATAACGGCGTAGTGTTAATTTAACCGTGTAGTGTTAATATAACATTGTAGTGTTAATACATGTATAACCTTGTAGTGTTATCATGTTACTAGAATCTTTTCGCAAACTCACGATCAAAAACGTTTCAGTACTTGCACTCCTGAATTGATGAATTTAAGTATTTAAGTATTCACGGGCGTTCGATCTTCCAAATGACTGTTTGTTCAAGACTAATTAGCGAATATAGAGCTCTGATGGCATTTCAGATGTAATTTCAGGCAAAATCCGTCAAAGCTGTGTTGAAGTAGCAGCAAGCCTTTGTCGCGATCGAGCAGGTTTCTGCAGTCTCGAGACAATGCTAATCGTTAATTGTAATCATGATTTTGCGAAATTTCACTACTCTATCAAGCACCGTCGGTGGCTCGGTTAAAATAACGGACGGGATTATAGAATCCCACCATCGCTTATGAAACATGCCGACAGCTATTGGCCGTATTGAATAAAAGATTAGTAAGACGATGTGCTTAAAGATGCATAATCCGAACTAAAGCTCCCAAATTACTAACTATTTGGCTTCGGGGGGGGGGGGTAAAAATATTTGATTCGAGTCGAGGAACCACCCATCAACGCTCAGAGTGATCAGATATCGATTTTTGCAATTTGTTATTTCCCGAGATATGTAATTTTTGGCGGCCTGGCAAATATTCGGCAAGCCGACCATCTCGGACCAAATTGCGGATGAAGATGGATAACTCTAAAATCAAGTGGCTTTGGTGTTAAATATTTGACAATCCGGCCAAATGTCGTTGAACAAAATGTTGATAAATAACACGTTTTGGGCAATTGTATACTATAGTTGACTGTGGTTATCATTACGTGCGCTCGCGCAACAGTATGGCGATCAGTCAGATTCGTAGGTACGTACGTTGGTGTCACCCTACCGATTTAATTCCATGACGTCACCCTTACGCAGTACAATCCGGCGACGTTACGGAGTAGATTATAGAGTTGACGCCCTTGGCACTGACTTCCGTTACTAGCTCGTTGCTATATAAACAAACCAGCGATGTGGCTTTTGTCGAAAATTGACAGTCAGTACATTCGCCCTGTATACATGTACTTTCAGAAAATACAAAACACCACAACGTTATACCCCACCAATGTCAGTGCCTCGATATCATTTGACCAAATTTCTTGACAGGAAACCGCGACAGACACGGCGTGAAATACATCGCATTGAGTAAACAATTTCCCATTGTTTCAATTCAACTTCAAGATCGCGGTAAAATCAAAACCGCAATTTGCAAGTGGTAAACATCTGAAAAAGACATCAGGTACACGCAGAAACTAATTGTTGTGCATATTTATTTCTATTTGAGGTGGCAATTATTCATGTTTATCAGTATTTTTAACGATAAGAGCGATGGTAATTGGGGGACTATATTTTATCTAGCGCATTAAATTTAAAATAAAAAGTCGTGAATTGGCTGAGTGTTTTCTATGGCCGCACATTTCGTTGATAATTACGAGCCATTTGTTTGTCTAAATAACATTTTTAAGTTCGAAGAGCATTAGAATGGGGATAACAGTGTGGTGTTTTGTGATTTCGGAAAGGTACATGGCGAATATACTGTGGCAAATACCCGTTAATGGGCTCCGGCTCCGCCGTCGCCTTTAACTAAATTTGCCACAGTATATTCACCATGTACCTTTCCGAAATCACAAAACACCACACTGTTATCCCCTAAATAAAATTATTGAAGATTGTAATTGTCTTTTTTTGCTAACATTAAATTAAATTAAATTAAATAAATTAAGTAAAATACAGTGAAATTATTTTGTAAATTATTTTTTATTACATTTTTTGCGCACGTTGGCATCTCTCTGAGTGCATTCTAGTTGTTTTGGACAATTAATCGATTATACTAACTGAAGCGGCATTTAAAAAAATGTTGTTGAATTTTGATGATATGGGGACCATCGAATCGGATAGAGTACATTCAACCCTTTACCCAACAAACCGGCCAAAACCGGCCAAATAAAGCTGCAACAGCCTAAATTATCTTGGGTCTGTCTCAATAAAACCATACAAATATGGATATCATTGGAACCGGCTCATTGACCACATTGTGATGGTTACAGTTATGCCCTGTGCCAATGCATTATCTTATATATGCGAGTCGACCATAGGTCGCCTCGCATATATAAGAGAATGCATTGGCCTAAAACAAATCTTTTTTTAACACTTTTTACCATTTTTTCTTACATTCTTTAACAATTTTATAATTTTTAATGTGTTAAGCCAATGCATTCTCTTATATATGCGAGGCGACCTATGGTCGACTCGCATATATAAGAGAATGCGTTGGCACAGGGCCCTTCTGTTGGGTAAAGGGTTAAAATTTTAGCCAAATGTTCCGGTGGGGTGCATTAGATGTCGTCCAAACCCCCTGTCCCCCGCCTTGTTCATGGCCTGTAAGTTCGACAGTACCAGGAAGTACTAACTTGAATCAATCCTCGACATTGGCATGGTTACAGTAACGGACGAGAAAATAGGACCCCGTCAAGACAAGTGTAATGTCATCGAGCACGCGCGTGTGAGATTTATTACAAGTAATGTGTTTCCAACGTGAACTCCCTCCTCGACAGAACACAAACACCCACTCATAATATTGTCATTTCAGTCCGAAAATGTTACCGAACGTATGAACGTATTCGAATGTTGATATAAAACAACAACTTTCACGTTAAATACTGGTTACAATATCAAACTATCACAACAAATGAACGCTACTTTCGGTCTGAATTTTTAAACTAATGTAAAGCATGAAATTTCCAATTGTTGAAAATTTTGGACTAATGTTCCGGTGCAGGGTGCACTTCGAAAGTAGCAGGAAGTACTAACTTGAATCAATCCTCGACATTGGCATGGTTACAGTAACGGACGAGAAAATAGGACCCCATCAAGACAAGTGTAATGTCAGCGAGCACGCGCGTGGGAGATATATTACAAGTAATGTGTTTCCAACGTGAACTCCCTCCTCGACAGAACGCAAACACCGATTCATAATGTTATCCCGGAACATCAATCCAATTATATACATGCACCGCCTGCGGATATGCACATTTGGAATTATCTGGGGAAGACTTGCACGCAACATGGATGGTAACGAGGAATTACACGCATCCTGGAAGGCTGAAATCTAGCGCGCAAACTGCATTCTCACACGAAGCAAGCGAAACACTGGGTTCGCATGGAGTGGCGACAAAGCAGGGTTGCCAATAGTACTGATACCGGAACCTAATATTGCAATGCCCGTGTTTAAAAGACCTGCGAGTCAAATACATCCACAAATATTATTATTGTCGACCAAATACCATCAAATTAAGCGAACTTTTTAACTGTAAACGACAAAAAACCTTGAAAACCCTATCTCTTTTCATTAGACGGGTCCTGATTTTATTCAAAAACTCCTGAGGCATACTATATACATAATACATTAAAAGTCGACATTTGCACAACCATGGGTTGTTCTCAATCAATTGTGTTATTATAATATGTATAATTTTCACCGCGCACCACTTTTGTAATTTGCACAGAAATTATATGCACTGTATTCCACCACGCTCCATTGTGTCATATTTGACGATTTGAGTGAATAAATAATTGAATTGAATTGAATTGAATCGGTACCGGTTCTGATGCCGAGTACCGACGGTTCTCGGTACTGATTGTTGATTTCTATTAATATACCTCTTAACGAATATATAAGGATTAACTGTCATGTGGACTGTTTTTATGGAGATGTAACCGTGAGGTTAGTGGACATAACTTGTGTAAAACCCGAAGGGTTTTTACATACAAGTTATGACCACTTACCTCACGGTTACATCTCCATAAAAATAGTCCACATGACAGTTAATCCTTATATTTATATACATTTAGCGATAAAGCCACTTTTGTAAATGTTTTTAAATCGAAAAGTGGTTCGTGACAAAAACAGCCCAAAATACCCAATAGCACCCTTGGCAAAAGTTAATAGGAACAATTTCTCTTCATATTGAACCCCGATGATGTATTAAGTCAATCCTGCGCGAGTCCAAATGCGCCCAAAACATTACGCATTCGTCTTTCCGAACCCAATGACGTATCGATGGTGTTATGAGCTTGGTGTTATGAGCCGTTACGCATTCACCGAGAAATAACTGCAACTAGCTACGTGGGCGCCGACCAATCAGAATGCTGGATTTAGTGATGACAACACGTAGTATGTAAATATAAAGGGTTAAATAAGCAGCTCATCACGCCAAACACAATTGCGATTGGTTAACGTGATATCGCCAACACATTCAAACATCAAAGGCACATTATGCCGCACTATGAGCCGGTAACCAGACGTATTATGACGTAATGATTCTTATGATCACATGAGTGACATCTATTGAGTTTTATTTCCCTTGTTTTAACTTTTATTGTGATATAAAGTTAATGTCACAGACACAGTGTATTTGACTATTTTCTCTCAAAATCTATTCCAAATCTTCGAACTAGCCAACTACAATTAGGCTTACTGGAAACGACTTTGGTTTCATTGGGTGACATCATTTATGAAATTACAACATGCGAGTAATATGGCCGATTAGTGAGTTCTCTAATTAATTATTAATAATTACCACACAAATAATATGGTGTACCGTGTATCCATACAAGCCTACAATGTTAGCCGGCCCAGTAGTCAAACATACATGTCTACATTCGTTACACTCTGTATTCCGTCTTTTAAAAAATCCTCCCTTTGCGACTTGCCGAAAACCGCTACAGACAACAACTTAATCGTAAATGTCCTTGCGATTTTTATTTTCGTTGTTTGACTAAACCTCGAACTTAACGAATAATTGATGATGGAACCCCACGAAACCAAAGTTATTTGCAGTATAAACGTCCACTCAATGAGTACCGATACCGACCCGGCTTGCGGTACTGAACATCAATGCGGAACCGGTACCGAAAGTTGTGGTACCGTCGGTACTTTGGTAACCCTGCGACAAAGTCCGTGCTATAGAACAGAATTTCCTGCTGCAGTGTTGACCAAATAACCTGTTGTGAAAACTGGCATGTCCACATGCAGGACGTTATAGCGAAAGAATATGTATACACAGAGAACTGGCGAGCAAAATAGCATGCTTAAAAAAAAGCTAGGATGCTAGCGGAAAAAAACACCGTCTAAGCTCTATAAAACTCTATAGTTGTGGTTGAATTGCATTGTCAGCTCACAAAGAGCTAGAAAAGACTTTAATGCACCCAGAAAAATATCGAAAACTTTTTAGTTTCCTATTTAATAATTTTCTTCTCTGATGAGATAGGTTACTATTCGCATAGAGAATGCTTCACTATCTACCCATATACAGCATGTTTTCTTCGTGTTCTATTATTATATCACCATTCTAACAACTTTGAGAAGGAATAAATATTGTTTAAAACAAGCTAGCGAAAAACTTGGCATACGTTGGGATTTGGGGAAGTAATGCATTGTGTGCACTCTATATATAGGAGCTAGAATAGAATTGCATGACCCAGGACGCTAGCTATAAACAACTTCATGCACTCAGGGCGATAGCTATAAACAACTGCATGCGCACATGACGCTAGCTAAACAACTACATGCACCCAGGACGCTAGCTGTAAACAACTGTGAGTACAAAGGAGGATATAGCGACGAAACTGCGTGCTCACAAAAAGCTAAAAAATAATTTCAAGCATTCAGGAAACTAGCGAAAAACAGTACACGGTATATATACTCCATGTGTACTCATGAAGCTAGCGAAACATTTATGTTAGTTACATATTAGATGATTTCTTTTCTGAGGAAATGGGTTATAGCAGCAAATTAGTACACGAACAATGGATACTTGTAAATCATATCTGTAGAATGTCCCAAAATGGCAACCAAAATTAGCAAAATCGCATGAAATTTACATGTTGTACGTAATTGGTTAGCTTATAGTGATAAAAGAGCACACTAACGCTCCAATTATGCGAGAAACAAAGGACCGCAGAGTATAATAGAACCTTATGATCACATACATACGAATTCTCTCAAATGTGTCTCACGAGAGAGCAATTTAAAGCAAGGTCTCATAAAATGATTCTGGAATATTGGGCACCAAAGCGGACAAACAACACGGTTTTATGTATGCTGCTTCATCTTGAGTCGTGTAATAGATGTGTAACTAAACAGTTACATGGGATGTATGAGGGTTATATTGAGTCGTGTAATAGATATGTAACTAAACAGTTACATGGGATGTATGAGGGTTATATTGAGTCGTGTAATAGATGTGTAACTAAACAGTTACATGGGATGTATGAGGGTTATATTGAGTCGTGTAATAGATGTGTAACTAAACAGTTACATGGGATGTATGAGGGTTATATTGAGTCGTGTAATAGATGTGTAACTAAACAGTCACATGGGGTGTATGAGGGTTATATTGAGTCGTGTAATAGATGTGTAACTAAACAGTCACATGGGATGTATGAGGGTTATATTGAGTCGTGTAATAGATGTGTAACTAAACAGTTACATGGGATGTATGAGGGTTATATTGAGTCGTGTAATAGATGTGTAACTAAACAGTTACATGGGATTTATGAGGGTTATATTGAGTCGTGTAATAGATGTGTAACTAAACAGTTACATGGGATGTATGAGGGTTATATTGAGTCGTGTAATAGATGTGTAACTAAACAGTTACATGTGATTTATGAGGGTTATATTGAGTCGTTTAATAGATGTGTAACTAAACAGTTACATGGGATGTATGAGGGTTATATTGAGTCGTGTAATAGATGTGTAACTAAACAGTTACATGGGATGTATGATGGTTATATTGAGTCGTGTAATAGATGTGTAACTAAACAGTTACATGGGATGTATGAGGGTTATATTGAGTCGTGTAATAGATGTGTAACTAAACAGTTACATGGGATGTATGAGGGTTATATTGAGTCGTGTAATAGATGTGTAACTAAACAGTTACATGGGATGTATGAGGGTTATATTGAGTCGTGTAATAGATGTGTAACTAAACAGTTACATGGGATGTATGAGGGTTATATTGAGTCGTGTAATAGATGTGTAACTAAACAGTTACATGGGATGTATGAGGGTTATATTGAGTCGTGTAATAGATGTGTAACTAAACAGTCACATGGGATTTATGAGGGTTATATTGAGTCGTGTAATAGATGTGTAACTAAACAATTACATGGGATGTATGAGGGTTATATTGAGTCGTGTAATAGATATGTAACTAAACAGTTACATGGGATGTATGAGGGTTATATTGAGTCGTGTAATAGATGTGTAACTAAACAGTTACATGGGATGTATGAGGGTTATATTGAGTCGTGTAATAGATGTGTAACTAAACAGTCACATGGGATTTATGAGGGTTATATTGAGTCGTGTAATAGATGTGTAACTAAACAATTACATGGGATGTATGAGGGTTATATTGAGTCGTGTAATAGATATGTAACTAAACAGTTACATGGGATGTATGGGGGTTATATTGAGTCGTGTAATAGATGTGTAACTAAACAGTTACATGGGATGTATGAGGGTTATATTGAGTCGTGTAATAGATGTGTAACTAAACAGTTACATGGTATGTATGAGGGTTATATTGAGTCGTGTAATAGATGTGTAACTAAACAGTTACATGGGATGTATGAGGGTTATATTGAGTCGTGTAATAGATGTGTAACTAAACAGTCACATGGGATTTATGAGGGTTATATTGAGTCGTGTAATAGATGTGTAACTAAACAGTTACATGGGATGTATGAGGGTTATATTGAGTCGTGTAATAGATGTGTAACTAAACGGTTAAATGGGATGTATGAGGGTTATATTGAGTCGTGTAATAGATGTGTAACTAAACAGTCACATGGGATTTATGAGGGTTATATTGATTGTGTGGCCTTTTCTAGAAGCAGAATTATTTTTATCAGAGCAGTATCACGACTGTGACTGGTCATCATTTATTCTGATATCTACAACATCAAACCGTTCAAATTTCACTGCTATGGAACAATATGATATATAGAGTATTGAGTAACACGTGTAGTTCCCATTGTCCGTGTCTCACGTACAATACTAGTCATTCCGATCAAGTGATGAAACACGAATATTTCGATTTTGTTATATACTTGCCCATGAATTATAAGGTTTTAGCAGTGAGATATAAGTGATATCCCACTAGTGAGTGATATCAGCTTGAAATTTCTGATGTATTGCCATTCATTGGGGGCCATAGGCAAGTAACTAAAGTATATAATAAACAGAATATCCACACTTTTTCAGTGGATATGGGTTAAATCTCGTTCGTGATGACAAAATATTTGAATTTCCACTCGTGGCTAAAGCCACTCGTGGAAATTCAATGTTTTGTCATCACTCATGAGATATAACTCATATCCACTGAAAAAGTGTGGATATCCTCTATTTATTACAAGAATGAATGGTAGTATACAATGAAAACAATATATCAAAACTCGAAGATATGTACCATATATAGACTATATTCAATAAATTCCAAACTGGACAGAAATTGCCTACAAACTCTGTAGGAGAGACTCCGTTAATACCTGGAAGTTATATTTGTTATATTCACCAAGGCCACATATATGCGAAAGGTACTACGTTTACCTCAACCACATCAACGTATTTATACCCATTATCCCTATATCTGCTGTATATACCATCATAAATAACAGCTCAAACGCCGATCATCTGATAATTAGCACACATAATTATGTGGGTGGTATTGTAAGATATTGTTAAATGACAATATACTGAAAACGAATATTGTGCATTTCGTGGTAGCATATTCGAGCTGTAAAGTGCCGACTGGAGAAATTTGAACAAAACGGTCCACAAGAAACCAAAGTGCACAAATTAAAAGAAGCTGGCAAAGACTTGTAAGCATCCATAGAATATTACACAATACTATTACACTCATCAATGCCCCAAGGTACTTTATAGTGAAGATTTGCGCGCGTGCGTCGATGAACTTCGGAGCCTATTATTTATAGGGACATGGAATAAAGTCAATTTGAATTTTTATCTCGAATTTCTGACATTCAAAGTCAAAGTTTAGACTGTATAAGGGACACAGGGAGGGGACCTGACCGGACTGAATCGCCCCTGTGGTGTCTAAGTGTGAGTTTAGTGGTCCGATCAGTGCGAGCGTCTCACGGAAACCCACACGTGCTTTGTAAGTAACATTTGGGGAATAAAAGTTGTGGGCTGTGACTCGTCTCTCAGTGTAGACCATGTGGGCTGTGACTCGTCTCTCAGTGTAGACCATGTGGGCTGTGACTCGTCTCTCAGTGTAGACCATGTGGGTTGTAGCTCGTCTTAAACTATTTTAAAAACTTAAAAGTCGAAATTTTGAATTTGAAAGTACAAATGTTGACTTAATTTTGTTTCTACCCTGTCCATAATACGCTTCCGTAAAGCACAGCAAGCACGCATCCAGGAAACAAACAAAAGACAGCATACGGAAATGAAGACCGCTAACTAAATCGGGACTGAGTGCACGAAAGGATCTGGAGAAGAATTGCTTGTACGACTCAAAGTGCATGAATTAAAGATGCTGGTGAAGACTTACATGCGTCCAACATAGAATATAAAATAATGCTAGCATATATGTATGCACTATTTAATTCTCCAAGGTATATGAAAGATTTGCGCGCGTCATGCGAACCCATGTATATACATGCAAGATATCATTCGCTGGACTGTGCATCCCGAAAATCAAGCCAGAGATCTCCCGATTCATGGTAGTCAGCAAAACCTCCATAAATAAAACGACAGGAAGAACTAATCGTATGAATCTATGATGTTATAGTAAAGAAAATAATATATCTTATTCCACACCAATTGCCGTGAGGCATATGTATTCAACGGAATGCCTACCATTGAATACATATTGGTGAATACCTCTAGTGGAATACAAGCCGGAACTATTCTTGTTGACGTTGTCGCCAAGAAAGATGACCTACATTACGTCAATCATCAGCTTCCGGTGATTCCCCGATAATTACTGGTTATTCACCAGACTTAATCACAATAAAGGTAGCTATATAGAGTATCAATGAAGATGACAGCCATGGATTGAACTTATCTGACTGAACGGTGTAGAATAAATACAGAACACAACTTACATCATAATCTCGAATCTTTTATCGAACTTGCGGACGACGCAAAGTTAAATTTAGCTCAAGCTACGCTCTCGCGAAATATATCCTTGTGCCATCCGCAACTCATTCGATAAAAGAGTCTCGATTAAGCACCTAATGCGCACGAGTGTAGACTATAAACGATATCTGATCCTACGGAGGATAACATAGGTTTTGATATGCGATCTTTATCTGTTTTTAGTGATTTTATATGAAGCGTAATAACTCTATAAAGAATGTCCCTTTACTAAATAACGGCGATTTGTATGAGAAATTACAACACCACAATAGAACACTTTAAAACACTTCTTCAATATTTCCGTTATTTCGTCAAAAACACTTCTTCAAATATCTCCGTTATTTAGTTAATAAAAATATTTTCTTATTTTAGGATCACATATCAAAATGAGAGGATATGGTGATCCCCTTTTCATAAAACTTTTGTGGTTATTTTTGGTATTTGTCGCCACTTAATTCTCTATAAAAGCCTGTATTTTGATCATCAGAAAGCATGATTTGGAAAAGTAAATAAGTGAAACGTCTGCTAAAATCCACCAGTGTTGCGCGCGCATCACAATTTCACCAATCAGTTTTTATCCATCCCACCCAGCGAGAGAGCGACTGTCTGATTTATATAATACTAGCAGATTAGCCCGCCACTGGCGGGATTCGTTCCATGCCTTTGTCAGAAACATGACTATATGAGCGTATATGATCGTATATGAGCAAGGACACGGGCGCATGCGAAATTGGACCCGATTTGACCTTGAATGACCATTTTGAAGGTAAAGGTTAGGTCGGGGTCACGATTTGACCCGTCCAATACACACCCCGGACAAAAGTAACACTAGGTATCAAATGTCGCCGAAATCCGCCAGTTTTACCCGATTTGACCTTGAATTGACCATTTTGAAGACCAAGGTCAGGTCATGGTAACGATTCATTTCGCAATAGAGTTAATTCGTGACGTCACGGAGTCCCGATAAAAAAGTGATATTGCACACTTGTCCAATATGACATTCGGGAGTACAATATGACTTTTTTCCCGGACTATCACGTGGCGGCTTTTGCCCAATCGGAAATGGTGTTAGTTAAGGGATGGATAATAATCTCTTATAAATGCGAGACTCCCTATAGGAGACTCGGATATAATAGAGAATGAATTGGCGCCGGGTTTTCAAAAAATTTCACGAAGCTCCAGTCATGGAAGAGTTAAACTACCCTTATGGAGCCTCTCACGGAAATGGGCAGTCGACACTCAGCAATACAAGCTGACACTTGTATGGGGCTCCCTACATGAAGGTCCAGTTATGGAAGGGTTAACGAGGTTCCTTTGTAATGTTGTGAAACAATTTCTTGTTTATCTGATCGTCGAAAATTGTCTGCTTCTTGAATGTAATTCCGATTCGAAGCCAATGTGCCAAGATGCGGAGATTGGAATATAGATTCCCGCTTGTTTGGTTAAAGCTCTAATGGATCTATATGCCGTGCTCTTCGGGACCCGTAGGAGCCAAAGTTGGCATAAAATTACTCGAACTCTTGTCAATAACCTAGCAGCAACTGTGCAAATATGTTTAGTTTTTCTCGGCGCGAGGCTGGATTAAATTATAAGTTAGTAAATGGCGTGTGTGTCATAGACGAGGAAAGCTATCAGTTACGAGCGGCAAAATCAATTACAACTTCAAATCATCCCAGTGCACGCATGTTTGTACCCTTGGAAAACCTGATTACTCGAGTACTCAATTCCAAACGGGAGAGCTAGCACACAACCTTCAGCAATGCTCTAAATATTCGACCACAGCAGAATTATGGGTAACTTTTCAGGATTTAGTCGGAAATATGGCTTGTTGCCATTCATCGGAAAGCTCTCGGCCACATTGTTCAATAGTTGGACATTTCGTAACTGACACAATATTATTTCGAAATTCAGTTTCAAATTACTGTATGTTGAACTTGAGCCGTATTATCAGCAATAGTGTGGCGATAATGAGTCCTGAAACAGGAGGGGAGGCGTATTATCAGCAATAGTGTGGCGATAATGAGTCCTGAAACAGGAGGGGAGGCGTATTATGAGTAATGGTGTGGCGATAATGAGTCCTGAAACAGGAGGGGAGATGTATTATCAGTAATAGTGTGGCGATAATGAGTCCTGAAACAGGAGGGGAGGCGTATTATGAGTAATGGTGTGGCGATAATGAGTCCTGAAACAGGAGGGGAGGCGTATTATCAGTAATAGTGTGGCGATAATGAGTCCTGAAACAGGAGGGGAGGCGTATTATCAGCAATAGTGTGGCGATAATGAGTCCTGAAACAGGAGGGGAGGCGTATTATGAGTAATGGTGAACTAGCACACAACCTACTCGATGCTGTTAGCGGGGACGCGCCGACAGGGGGAATTTCACCCCCCAACTTTGGCCACATTGTTCAACATTTGGTTTAAACAGTATTTATTCCATGAACAATACAACATAAATTACAACATATAAGAATATAACATTATGGACCTGATTCGACATCAAACGTGTGTGCTTATGTGAGTCATTTCCGGGAATCAGTTTTTATCCATCCCACCCAGCGAGAGAGCGACTGTCTGATTTATATAATATTATGTCGTACGATATACTATCCTTAATCCAGATAGTACTGTCGTTTCATGTAGCCGATTATTACTCCCGCGAGGTGGGGTGGGTATATGTACGTCAGGAAATGCCATTGTGTAATTGTGTATAGGATATAAAGAACAGATGTGTATAGATAATGATGGTGCATCTCTTCCATATGTTTGCTGTATTGATTCAGAGATGTAGAATAATACTTGGTGTCGCAAAGGCGTCCAACATATTTCTTTTCACTTCTGTTCAACAGTTGGACATTTCTAAACTGTCACAATATTATTTCGAAATTCAGTTTCAAATTATTGTATGTTGAACTTGTTCTGATCGTTTGGTATTTTCAGCGAGTATATATATATTCCCGCTTGTTTGGTTAACCCTTTACCCAACAGAACGGCCCTGTGCCAATGCATTCTCTTATATATGCGAGTCGACCATAGGTCGCCTCGCATATATAAGAGAATGCATTGGCTTAACACATTAAAAATTATAAAATTGTTAAAGAATGTAAGAAAAAATGGTCGACTCGCATATATAAGAGAATGCATTGGCACAGGGCATAACTGTAACTATCACAATGTGGCCAAGGAGCCGGTTCCAATGATATCCATATTTGTATGGTTCTATTGAGACAGACCGAAGATATTTTAGGCTGTTGGAGCTTTATTTGGTCGGTTTTGGCCGGTTTGTTGGGTAAAGGGTTATTTAAGTTAGTTATTTCGAGTTTGCTGTGTTCCCGGATACAGTTCCATTCCCGAGTGTATTGTACTGATAAGGTTAAATGTATTGGTAAGCACAAGGTAAATGTATTGGTAAACACAAGTTAAATGTATTGGTAAGCACAAGTTAAATGTATTGGTAAGCACAAGGTAAATGTATTGGTAAGCATAAGGTAAATGTATTGGTAAGCACAAGGTAAATGTATTGGTAAGCAAAAGGTAAATGTATTGGTAAGCACAAGGTAAATGTATTGGTAAGCACAGTATGTTGTGGAAGATATAGTTAGCATAGCATACTTACATACACACATAATTAACAAGATCATGATTATTATTAATTGTCTCTGATTGGATGTACTCATTGTATAATCGAGGGATGAAGTGATCAGTATCGGCATTATGAAGTACTACTTTGCGGACCGAATAACAGAGATTTGGAATAGTTTACCACCAGAAGTGATCCTGGAAGAGAACATATATCAATGGGTTCAAGAATAATCTGGATAACCACTTCCATCATGACCAGCCTATGACCTATGTTGTATGACTATTATACCTAATAGAATTCGACAAATCACTATAAAAAAATAGAACAAAGGCGATAGGGGAAAGGGAGATTGCCATGTCTCCCTTATAGACAATACATCAATGGAAAGTGATGAAACGACAGAACGAAACGAAGATACAAAAAGAGGAAGTATAGGGAAAAAGAGATTGCTCTGTCTCCCTCCATTATAGAAGATACATCACTGGAAACTGATGACATATTAACCCTTTACCCAACAAAACGACCAAAACCGGCCAAATAAAGCTTCAACAGCCTAAAATATCTTCGGTCTGTCTCAATAGAACCATACAAATATGGATATCATTGGAACCGGTTCCTTGACCACATTGTGATAGTTACAGTTATGCCCTGTGCCAATGCATTCTCTTATATATGCGAGTCGACCATAGGTCGCCTCGCATATATAAGAGAATGCATTGGCCTAAAAAAAAATTATGTTACCTTGTGTGGTAACTGGACGCAGGCTCGCCCCTCTTTGTCCAGATCAATATTTTCTTCTACAGGGGGGAGCAATCTCATTTACCCTAGACCCTGTCTTCTGGTTTTATTTTTACGTCGTCCTTCCTGTTTGTTTTCCCCTACTTCCTCTATTGGTATCTGCGTTCCCTTTTAACCCTTTACCCAACAGAAGGGCCCTGTGCCAATGCATTCTCTTATATATGCGAGTCGACCATAGGTCGCCTCGGATATATAAGAGAATGCATTGGCTTAACACATTAAAAATTATAAAATTTAGGCCAATGCATTCTCTTATATATGCGAGGCGACCTATGGTCGACTCGCATATATAAGAGAATGCATTGGCACAGGGCATAACTGTAACCTTCACAATGTCGTCAAGGAGCCGGTTCCAATGATATCCATATTTGTATGGTTCTATTGAGACAGACCGAAGATATTTTAGGCTGTTGAAGCTTTATTTGGCCGGTTTTGGCCGGTTTGTTGGGTAAAGGGTTAATCAACACAGAGCTTTCTGTTCAATACATAATGCATTGGCACAGGGCCCTTCTGTTGGGTAAAGGGTTAAGGAACGCAGATACCAATAGAGGAAGTAGGGAAAAAAGAGATTTTTCTGTATCCCTCAGGAAAAATCAAAATATCAAACAGGAAGGACGACGTAAAAATAAAACCAGAATACAGGGTCTAGGGTAAATGAGATTGCTCCCCCCCCCCCTGTAGAAGAAAAATATTGATCTGGACAAAGTGGCGCGAGCCTCCGTCCAGTTACCACACAAGGTAACATAAGGTAATGCAGTATCATGATTTGGGACCTCCGGCACACATAAAATCCGATAAGCGCGCTCAATTTGAGCACATCAAAGACAAGAATAACTGCATATCACCCCCAGTCAAACGGTGTAGTCGAGATGATGAACGGAACAATAACGCAATGTTGACAGCTGCAACGAGCATAAATAATGGGACACTATACTTCCATATGTGATGAGCACACATGTCGGTCTCCGTATACTGTACAATAATCAAATGGTTACATGCATGCACCTGGAAGTGCTATATGTTTTGCCGAGAAGTAAGAACACCAGTGGACATACTGTTTCGGATACTTTGCCATGATATACATACAAGAAAACTAAGATGCATGCATCAGGTCGGCCGTGAACTATCTACCATAGAATTGTTGTAGCTATCGATTATACATTTTGGAACACCTGTCTGTATGTATGTGTGTATGCATGAATGCATGTGTGTATGTGTTATAGACTCTAACACTGCTCGACTGATCCGACTCGGATTTGGTATTTAACGTGTCAACTTGACCTCGCTCATAGGCATGTTTCTGGACCTTGACCGATCCGACTAAAAATTTGTGTGTAGGACTACTTCGATCCCGGGAGCAATATGGACGGGTCCAATTTCACGTGGGACCATGTTCTCGAACGTGCTGATGTAGGCATGTTTCTGGACTATTTGGACGGGTCAAATCTTGATCCCGACCTGACTTTGACATTCAAAAAGATCAATTCAAGGTCAAATCTGGTAAAACGGAAGTATTTCAACGAAATATAATACCTACTGTTACTTTTGTCCCAGGAGTGTTTCGGGTGGGTCAAATTATGACCCTGACCTGATCTTTACATTCAAAATTGTCAATTCAAGGTCAAATCGGGTAAAGCCGGGCGGATTTCGACGGGTACTTTTGTCGTGACTTTTGTCCGGGGAGTGTTTTGGACGGATCAAATCGTGACCCGACATGACGTTCACCTTTAAAATGGTCAATTCAAGGTTAAATCGCGCAATTCTCCGAAAATCAGAGGGGAACATCCCGGACGAAGTAGGGTCCACCAGCTACTATTATATATTTATAGATTTAGTTACAAACTAAATACCTGTATATTGTACAAAGAAATGTTTGACAAATATATCTGTATCAATATTACCATACGGGTCATTAAAATAGATACGACGAAACAAATTTTGAAGGGTGCATGGTATCAGGTAATTTTTTATATTTCAAATGATGACAGGAATGCGGAAAGTTGAAGTACCTACGTAATACTGGCTATCCGAATGAAGAGATATACATGTATATAAAAACCAAAATAGAAGATGACTGCTGGCGACAATGTTTTCCAAAAAAATTCAAAGCATTCGATAGCTCCCATCTAGTTGTCAGCCCGAAGATCAATATAAAGTGTGGTGACTATCAGATGAGGGATATGACTGTACAGTTGCTAAACAATTCAGTCACGCAAAAGAGGATCAAACAGTAAGATACCAAATTGCTGCCTGTGGTAATGTTTTTTAACGAAATTCGGGAAAATTAGATTACTCTCACCCTGGTTATCCAGAAGATCATTGTGGAATCTGGTGACGATCGGACAAGGGGTGTCGTCTGTAGGATCAACCAAATTATTTAGCCATAAAAATAGTAAAATTCAAGATCACCGCTGGCAGTGATGTCTTCACAAGGACAGCTTGAGAACAAAACATGGCTCACATCTAGCGGTGACCCAAACTATCCACATGAGAAAAAGTTCTCCAATAAAAGCTGGCTGCAGGGTGCGCCAATTGATTCAAATTCGAAATTTAACAGGGTGTACTGGTTGTGGCCATGTTTTCCCCGCAAATTTGATAGACTGATGGACAAAACCACTGAATCCGTTGAATCAATATACATGTATACATGGATTAATTTATATGCATTGTTATACACAGTATTGGTATATAAAGGTACTGAAAATAACAATATTACTAGTATACACAAAATAAACCATATATCATGGCTATGGGTTCTAATATCCGAATATGACAGCTGATAACTTGGTGTGAATTGAAGAGTGGTGGTGTCTCAAGCATATCTAACCCTCCACGTTAAAAACATGCCATTAAATGTCATAGTATAATCTAGCTTGAGGACAGAAGTTTTCCAAAAACAAACCCTTAATTCAACCAGGTCCTCGCGCGATGTATGGTCGATCACATGATGATCTAGGGGGGATTAGAATTGTTGTATAAAAACAGCACTGCATGTAAATATAAAATAAAATAGTGCTACATCTTATTACAGATTATTGCCATATATAATCAGTGACTATACAGACAGTCTGACAAAATAAAGTTTCAGTGACACTCTATCCGAAGAGGGGAATAATTCCATGTGTTACAGTCAATGGAGCAATTATGAATCTGGAAAGGTGAAATTTCTAAGTAATACTAGATATCGACATGACGCGATAACATATAACGTAAATGCAATATGGCCGCTGGCGACCATTTTTTCCTATAAAATTAAAAAAATATTTGATAGCTCTCATCTGATAGATGAATATCAAGATAAATATGAAGTTTAGTGATGATCGGATGAGTGAAGTGGACTGTGCTAAACGGTTTAGTAATGCTTAAAAAGATTTTTACCTTAATATTTTTATGTTCACTTTATAAACTTCACTGAGTCATCTTTGTCATGTATTGAGTTTGATATCTTTTGTTAACAGTTTATAAATCATGTATGTCTCATGTTTTTATTTTAATTTATGTGTTTATTATCATTAAATAAAGTTGCATTCCTTAAAAAGATTCTTACCTCAATGTTTTTATGTTCACTTTATAAACTCCACTGAGTCATCTTTGTCATATATTGAATTTGATATCTTTTGTTAACAGTTTATAAATTATGTATGTCTCGTGTTCGTTATTATATTATATACACTTTATAGTGTGTTTCAGAACGAAAACAAAATGAACAAAATCAACAAATTTGTAAATTTAAAAACAATTCAAACGTTGTTGTATTCCATGTCCCAGCCCGGACATATACACCAAATTTCAATAATATTCATTGAGAAACAACGGACCAAACGCCATATAACACCCCGTATGCATCTTTTATTCCGAGTTGGCCTTTTATTCCGAGTTGGCACGCGCCATTGGAGCGAGTTAGCCCTGGGGCGAGTACGCCGATTCCGACACCTTTTCTATTTGCAGCAGGTTAAGTTTACGCGTAATTTAATTTACAAAGTTCCCCAATTGGTATCGTAAATAGAGCGACCTTATTTGACAGAGAATGCCTCTGTTATTGATTATAAAGTTGCTATACATTAAAAACGACAATTCACACGCTCGTTCAAGCGCAGTAGTCTATTTTCCCCATGTTAAAGGACATCCACAAATACTAAATAACGCTAACTTACTGCCGAATGTTTTACACGACAACTGTTAACATATTTGGGCTGAATTCATCTGACGCGGTATTATTCCTCAAAATAAACAACAAAACCATCGTTACTTGGAAATGTAGTTTGGGCTAACATTTACATAAATCCTCCATATCATTATTCCGACACACACGTCAGATGAAAAACTCACATGAAGTAACCGGCCAAATTGGCCGAAATGAGTGTTGAGACTCAATGATGGATTAAAGAACTGAGAAGACGAATGACAAAGGCTCTCTACAAAGTGATAGATCACATGAAGTCAGAAACAAAGAAACTACAAGGTTCCAATTGCGAAACCTCAATTCCAAGAAGGAGATTGAGTATGGCTGAGTGCAACAGTTAAAGACAAGCACAAATATATATGTTCGGAATGGACCATTAGAAGTGACTAATGAATGATGAATAATCATTTTCGCCTGTTTTCAACAGACGTACATTTTTGTTGAGAGCTGAGGGAGCCGTTCACCATCATTGCTTTAACATTTTTAAAGAAATATACCTTTTAACCCTTTACCCAACAGAAGGGCCCTGTGCCAATGCATTCTCTTATATATGCGATTCGAACATAGGTCGCCTCGCATATATAAGAGAATGCATTGGCTTAACACATTAAAAATTATAAAATTGTTAAAGAATGTAAGAAAAAATGGTAAAAAGTGTTAAAAAAAAGATTTCTTTTAGGCCAATGCATTCTCTTATATATGCGAGGCGACCTATGGTCGACTCGCATATATAAGAGAATGCATTGGCACAGGGCATAACTGTAACTATCACAATGTGGTCAAGGAGCCGATTCCAATGATATCCATATGTGTATGGTTCTATTGAGACAGACCGAAGATATTTTAGGCTGTTGAAGCTTTATTTGGCCGGTTTTAGCCGTTTTGTTGGGTAAAGGGTTAACTATTATACTAAAGGAAGCATCATCGATACCGCTAATACTGTGGCCTATATTAATTATAGCTAAGTTAGAGTTCGTGTAGCTTAGTTAATTAAAATATGGCGTGCCGACTATAGTGGTGTATTCCAGTTAGACCAGACTGTGGTTGATTGAATCTCCAAACTGTCCAGTCTGCAGAGGCTCATTCACGTACAATGTAAAGAGTAAACGAGACGTAGCATAACACTCAAAACCGGGGGGGGGGGGCTATTAAACCCACTGTGTGTTACCAGGATTAATAGCTATTTGTTTGCGGTGATCCACTTGGAACTTATGTGGAGCAGATTGATATGAATCGATAGTAATCATTGATACTGACCATGCAAGAATAACAGCGAACCACTGAGAATCACCGAGAACCACCGAGAGTCACCGCGAACATCCGAGAATCACCGAGAACCACCGAGAATATAACCGCGAAACACTGAGGATCGCGCCATAATACCGACAATAATTAGAATATTTTACGCCATTTCTATTTATTTTTATAACAGTATTAACCTCCTCGCCGCTAAATGACGTCATGACGTCGAGTGCTGGGCCGTTGACGTTCTTGATATTTTGCAGCGGAAATATATAATAGAAATGTCGCGAAAACCATACAACTGACTTCCTGCACAGGCTATTATTATAAACAATCCATAAATATCATACATTGTTAGAAACTTCGAGATATATACACGACATACACTCGTCCAGTTGCACTAATTTCTGAGTTTGCAATGATGAATGATGGCCACCTACTTGTGCGTTAAATTACCTACGGACAATATAGCACACGACGTGAACTTTTACGTCCGTAATCACGCTGGCCATCCTATAATACCCGGTGCGGGCAGATATGAGTAAACCCCGTTGCGGGCACGAGTGAAGAGTACAGATATGTTTGTTTTGAGGGAAATTTTGTTATTAGTTGTTTTTCTTCGGACACAACTCCGGGTCCACGAGGTCCATGGTAAAACCAGCTTCATCCAAATGTTAACAGTTCAACGAATAAACTCCATAAAGTGACGAAATGTTCGATGAAGCGTGAGAATAAGCTTCCATGTTTCAATTTTGTGTGTTTTCAGCTCCAAGATGAGTGCGTGGTGATAAATTTGAACAACGTTCCATTGCTACAGATAATTTAGGAAACTAAATCTACATTCATATTGGAATTTGCTGCGTTTAATGAAGGAAAATGTTGACAATTGCACGAGACACTCCACGGTGTTGGAGTAAACCCCATTGCGCGGGCATGATTTTTGCCCGCGTCTGAGTTTACTCCTGCCCGCATTAGGTTTTACTTTATCGATGTACGGTATGTTTGGAAATATGTCTTTATTCGAGTCACTAGATAGGAATTTAGGGTTTTTAGTATCAAAACACGTCAAGGATAGAGTGTCCCATATAGACCGCTCATCGTTTTCAAAAAAAAATTCTCGAGAAGTGTCTGCAGTGAAAGTTTTGCTGCATGAAACTTAAATTTACCCAGACATTCCGAATGCACTCGACAACGATTGTGTTTCTCTCGAGAACTGATATCGGAATTTTCTCTAAACTCCTATCACAGCATAAACAGGTATTGCCTATCATATATATTTTCCTTTTGTTAGTATAACTTCTTAATTGACTACTTTTATCTAATTAGACTAGCCCTGGTATGGAAAAGTCTAACTGTTAGGGCCCGATGTGCGGTTTACTGCCCGCAGCGGGGATTATAGGATGACCAGCGTGGTAATAGTTTCGCACGTCATAGCAGCGAAGAGGTTAAGAAAAGATTGACAACTGTATTGTCTTGACTTGTTAAAATATTTTGACCGCAAATATGACAATTTATGGAAATTGTAGACCTATGCTATTCCCATTACATATATAGAGGATCTCACATGAGTTTCTATTTTATACGGAATTTATCAACCGAGTTCACTAAATTCGATTTGAGCTGAGGTTTACCGAGGCTCAAATAGAATTTAGAGGACGAGGTTGATAAATTACGTATAAAATAGGACGAGTGTGAGATACCTTTTATCACATGATCAAATAAACCCGAAGCAACGCGCAATATTCATCGAAAACAACAATCATAAACTACAGCGATCGCAAGTTATGTGAAGAACGCCGTGACGTCATCGCACGCGCTGATATTAAACGTGTCTATTACCGATAATTATGAAACTGCTTTTATGGCCAAATTATGTGATAAATATAAATGTCGCGGCGATTACCGGTGAGTCGGTGAACCGTGCATGGTGTATCGCGGTGATTCATGTTCGTATATTGTGACTGAATTTATGAGGTTTTGATAAAATTGACACCAGCACGTTGATTATAATAATACTATAATATATGTATTACACACATTCTACATGTACTTCGTTCCAATGGGTGGGACAATTATTACCCTGATGAGCCTGAACATGTAGTAACCATGCATCTACTACTCCCCTGGGACAGGGGGTGTACAGCCACGATGTGGCTATAGCATTCTGACAATATCTTTCACTGCAAATAATCAGGTACCCCGTTCAACGCATGGGTGGTGCGAAACATTGCGCTCATCATCCTCGCCAAGCTAACGTCAAAATGGGCCCGGGGACTGGGCGATCAGGCTCAAATGCTATCATATATACATGGTTAAGCAGCAACAACTGCCCCCTCATAACATCCAGAGGTAATACATTTGTACTGTTTTTCACTGGACCCAAATACATCCGCACCTCATTCTACCCACGTAATATTCTTGACCCTGCTATTGCTAACCTCACAGACCTGGACAAGTTAAAATCTGCTCTTTATAGCGACCACTTCTAACTCCCATAACCCAACCTGTACCTAATCTGAGTTTTTATCATGTTTTTAAATAAAATTCAAAATTCACCAAAATTATTGCACATCAAAATTGTATAGCTACACAATCATGCGCCTACTTTCAAACTTCAACATAATGAAGGTTAGGAGAATCCGTGGTCGGAATTATCCATAAATTAGCCTTTCACTAGCCCGTGTATATAAAGCATCAACATATCAAAGATTAATTTACCTCACTACAACTATCTTCAATATACCACACCAAATGTGCCCCCATCATGTATATAAACCTCAACATATCAAAGAATCATTTACCTCACCACATCTATCCTCTATATTCACCCCACCAAATGTTCCCCCATGCATATAAAACCTCAACATGTCAAAGAATCATTTAACTATCTTTTCAGCTATCCTATATATACCCCACGACCTGTGTCTGAACCGTAACACGCTTAGATATAGATTCGATTAGGATAACACGATATTCGAGAATAGCCATCGATCTGAGTGTGAATTAGATAATCCACGTGACAGATGTGTCGGATGAGAGTCATATGGCCTCCGGTACTGTCAATCTGAGCTCAATCGGCTGGAATTGTGAAACATATTGGACCTGATTAAATTAACGTCGCAATTCTCATAGCTATTAAGTCAAATAGAGTTATTGTGTCCACACATATCATGTTCCCTAATCACCTCTGGACAAGGTCGTTGTCCGTTTGTTATGATGTTGAGGGGTATTGCTGAATAAGCTATGATGTTTGTGTTATGATGTTGATGTGACTTGCTGATTAAGCTATATATGATAGTTCATGTGGTAATGCGACAAGTTTGGAAAAAACACGTACTGTTATTCTTCTCAAATTGTTGTTTTCATGGTTTTTGGTTAACCAGAAGGATTAGAGGAAAACCCAATGTCTGTATGAACCACTGAAACCCATAGATATTCTAAAATGTATTAATTAAGGCTGCTCTGGTTGTTGACAAATGATCAGAAGAGTCACCTTGGTTACGGTCGGTTTGGAGTCACCTTGGTTACGGTCGGTTTGGAGTCACCTTGGTTACGGTCGGTTTGGAGTCACCTTGGTTACGATCTGTTTGCAACAACCAACGCAGCAATTATTGAAATGCTTAAAGGCCAACTTAATTTTCGAACCCCCAGATTACTTTATACAAAATATATGCCATATTACATCGCATTTGAAAGAGGAGGCTCCAAAACCTTGTATTATCAACTTATACGATGTAACAAAATGTGGACATGTTGTTTTTGTTGAGTTTTGTCAATAAGATTGAAGTAAAAATCAGTATTATTTTCAATTCAGGGGGAATAACTCTATATCTTCCCCTTTCATTGAAAAAGATTGAATTATGTTGCATTCTGGATGTCAGAGGGGGGAAGTCTTCAGCAGTTTTCTATTTCTCTGCGGGCATCTTCTGAGACACAGATGTTTCAAATAGTGATGAATTATAGTAATTTAATCATATTTTATGGCAGAGATTGTTATTAAAACCGTATATCAAGTCACTATAAAAAAAATAATCGGAGACTCGAAAATTAAGTGGGTCTTTAAACAAATATATATTCTTGATTGTTTTATTTATGGTACTGTTGATTTGAATCCTTAAAATTTTATGTATGTTAACTACATGTTAAACATGTATTAAGGGATCCAGAAATTTAAATTTAGTCTCCGGTATATAAAATAACACAATTGGAAGAAGAAGTGTCACTTAATAAACACATCGAATGATAAGGACAATTTTGTTTTACTGTTAATGGCAAGCACAAATATTATTTTAGTTTACTTATTTACTCATTTATCTTTTGTAAGAAAGTGGAATCATATCTGTCTATTATCTGACAAACAGATATCGATTAAATGTCACATGACATGCAGGCGTTCAACATGTTATTCAGCGGTGTTGCATTCAATTATATTCCACATCTTGTAACTGAGAGTCTGTAACACTAAATAGATCTTTAAAAACCCACATTATCATTAATTCATGTTCCGTATTACCATGTATTCTTGGTTATTGGAATAAAGGTATCACACATAAAGCATATGACATTTCGGTAAATCCTTTGGATTTTCTAAAGACATCTAAATAACATTTTAAGAACAAAAACGTTACTTTTTTATTAACATTGTAGCAGGGCCCACCACCATCATACTTAAATCAGCAGGACCCATCAACATGATTACATTATAGCAGAACCCACCAACACCACGGCACCAGAGAAAACAGCATATCACGTTTTCTTCGAATGTCTCCTAGATAGAATATCTAAACTGGGCATACTACACTTGTCCATTGGAAATATGCTTTTCGGCTCCACACGTGAGACTGATCAAATAAATTGCAAGTTATTCATTGTTACTCAAAAGTATATTATATATATATAGAAACACAACGATTTAATGATTAATAGTATACCAGACCCAGCGAATAGTAATACATACATTGGGAAACAAAATATCACATCATCGATCGATGGCCAATAATCTTACACCCCTCCCATTCTGACGCAAATAATACACTTTTCCTTTGACATCTTAACGTGCATCCCCACTTTATCTTCATCTTTTAATCATACACGTGTTCTTTGTATACCTCTATATTATATGTATTGCAGACAGGAAGCCTATCTCTTTTTGCTAATTGTCAATTGTTTGTTGGAAAGGAGCGTCAATAAGTTAAAAATAACTCGTGCCAGAATCCAATTAGCTATTGTTGCTAATACAATGTGTTTAAACTAACACCATAGTATTACAGTGGAACCCACTAACATTATAGCAGGATCATACCACTAGACCACCAACGGCACTGGAATTGTGAAGCAATAACTCATTTAAAGACATATTATGTATTGTTCGGGTGCGTGAAACTGATGCCAACTGGAGGAATGTACCTTTCTACTAACATAGCCGAAAATCTCACCTAAATCGACCGTAACACTCAAAAGAAAACATCGTCTGAACTATGCCCAATTGTAGATATTTACTACTCGATTCGGAACGCATCTATCAGAGATAAACTAACGAAAACGATTCGCCGACAGTCATTGCAGTTAATTCATATATATAAAGAATGATGGTGTGTGCTGTCAATTTACACATAATATTTGTAAAACAACTACTTTGAACAATATTATTATTATACAATTCTATTTGATCACCCGACCGTAGTGTTTCACATCACTTTAAGAAAAGAGCTTAGTTATTGACCAGAGACACCGCTTTAAATCACTCACATGTTTTTGTACATACGTTGAATATATACTCATACCATAATCACCAAATCTGCGCCAGGGGATGTCAGGAAGACATCCTCAAGATTATGACATCCCCTGGTGATATATAGAGGATATCCACACTTTTTCAGTGGATATGGGTTATATCTCATGAGTGATGACAAAACATTGAATTTCCACGAGTGGCTTTAGCCACGAGTGGAAATACAAATGTTTTGTCATCACAAATGAGATTTAACCCATATCCACTGAAAAAGTGTGGATATTCGGTTTATTATATACTTTAGTTACTTGCCTATGGCCCCCAATGAATGTCAATACATCAGAAATTTCAGCAGTGGGATATCACTTATATCTCACTAGTGGGATATAACTTATATCTCACTGCTAAAACCTTATATTTCATGGGCAAGTATATAATAAAATGTTATACTCTTCTTGTATTATAATTGTTATAAACATAAGTATTCATTATATCACAAATAAACAATAAACAATCAAAAATCAAAGCATATTGGACCTGATTAAATTAACATCGCAATTCTCCTATCTATTAAGTCAAATAGAGTTATTGTGTCCACATATATCATGTTTCCTAATCACCACTGGTCAAGGTCTTTGTCGGTTTGTTATGATGTTGAGGGGTATTGCTGAATAAGCTATGATGTTTGTGTGGAAAAACAACACGTTTGGTAAAAAGTACTGTCATTTTTATCAAATTGTCGTTTTCGCGGTTTTTGGCTAACCGGAACGATTAGAGGAAGAGTCTGTGTGATGCACTGACAGCCACATATATACCTTCAATATTTTAACAATGGCTGCACTAGTTGTTTTAAAGTAATCATAAGAGCCATCTTGGTTAAGATCAGATTGCAACAACAAACGTAGAATAAAGTAAAATAAAAATAAATACAAATATAATTATATGTTCTTATATTGGGCTGACTTAATGTGCTGCTTAGGCCAGTATCAAATTCTCGGCAGATTTTGTGAAAATAAATAAGAGCACATTCAGCTGTATAATGGATATACATCACCAAGAAGCAACATGTATATACATATAAGAAGTGAATGTAATTGTTGTTTGTTATGGGGGATTCGGCGCTTTGGTCGTTGGGGCACATTTAGTGAGAATCGCGGTTCGTGGTTCACACGTTGTGCCCCAACACAACAGCGCCGTATCCCCCAATAACACACACCCACTACATTCATAACGACCACAGCGCCGTATCCGCAATAACACACACCCACTACATTAATTAACGACCACAGCACAGTATCCCCAAACAACACACACCCACTACATCTATTAACGACAACAGCGCCGTATCCCCAAATAACATACACCCACTACATTCATTAACGACCACCGTATCCCCAATAACCCACACCCACTACATTCACTAACGACCACAGCGCCGTATCCCCCAATAACCCACACCCACTACAATCATTAACGACAACAGCGCCGTATCCCTCAATAACACACACCCACTGCATTCATTAACGACCACAGCGCCGTATCCCCCAATAACCCACACCACTACATTTATTAACGACCACAGCGCCGTATCCCCCAATAACCCACACCCATTACAATTATTAACGACAACAGCGCCGTATCCCTCAATAACACACACCCACTGCATTCATTAACGACCACAGCGCCGTATCCCCCAATAACCCACACTACTACATTCATTAACGACCACAGCGCCGTATCCCCCAATAACACACACCCACTACATTCATAACGACCACAGCGCCGTATCCCCCAATAACGCACACCCAATACATTCATTAACGACCACATCGCCGTATCCTCCAATAACACACACCCACTACATTCATTAGCGACCACAGCGCCGTATCCCCCAATAACACACACCCACTACATGCATTACGCCCTCTTAGGGGTGTATAACTGGCAAGCGTATTTGGCCGTGTCGTACGGGGTGACGGAGTAAATGTGATTAAAAACGTACTCATAATTTTGCGTACATGTTTTTTTGTTAATGCTCTCTGTAATATCTGCCAGCTAACGCTATGTATACAAGTCGGTGCGGCGCACCAATGCTGTGATTTCGATCCGATCAGTCATGCGTGCAGAATCTGTTGTCGCTAATATACGTTGTCGTAATATACGATGTCGCTAATTCGTAATTCACACCACGATTGATGCTTCTCTTGAATAATGGATTGTCTCGGTGAATTCTTTTTTTTTGCATTTAGTTTGGTTTTGCGCTCTGGCAGTCGTTGGCAATTCGCCAACACGGAGACATAACCTTGTCTTTGCAGGTGGACACCGCTTTGATATTAAACTAGAAGGTAAATTCTTGCCTGATTTGTGACAGGTAGATGCCAATGGTGCCGTTCGTTTTGTGACTGCACACAGCGAGGAATTGTGGTCACTAGTTGAGGTGCGATCTTACGAACTACTTGTATTGGTAGTAGGCTAAACGTACTTTTACTGCATCACATCACATGGACCTGTCATGATGTCGAGTCAGGCGACAGGATTTCTCACCCCTATATATCATGCCAGGAATATCTCCTCCCGTGGAGATCATACTCCACTATAGTTCAAAACATGGGAAATTTTGGATGCTGTGACAGGGAACTCTATAAGTTTATAACATTGCAAACACATTGCAGGTAATATATTTCTTAGTTAACATTTGTGCGTTGATAATGTATTTCACTGTAGGTGAAGGACCCACGCTCAATTTCTGGCTATGGTTTTTTGTTTCTTAAATAGTGTCGCGTCAAGACACTAGCATATGTGACCCGCCATATCAAATCCAGTCGTAAGTCGGCATTGTTTTACCCTGTGCCAATGCATTCTCTTATATATGCGAGTCGACCATAGGTCGCCTCGCATATATAAGAGAATGCATTGGCCTAACAATTTTTCACAATTTTAATAATGTTTTCTTGTATTCTTTAACAATTTTATAATTTCACCCATACAGAGCCCCAGACAAACATGAGCAGACGACACTCTTCTATATGCTTCTATATATGTGTGGGGCTCCCTGCAGGGTAATGGATGTTTTTTATTTTATGTCCTAAAAATTGTAAGAAACATTTATTTAAAAAAAATGATAAAAAATTGTTATGCCAATGCATTCTTTAATATATGCGAGGCGACATATGGTCGACTCGCATATATAAGAGAATGCATTGGCACAGGGTAAAACAATCCCGACTTACGACTGGATATGATATGGCGGGTCACATATATGCGTGGGCGAATGACAAATAACAAGAGCAATCCTACATCGCAGCTAGGTGTCACAGTGGGGATTCCCGGTGCTTGGATGACATCAATCACTTTAGACGGACGCACGGACGTCGTCAGTCAACTACGAGCCAATCGGGACTCCTCTTCTGTCTCAACACAGATCTCCTAACTGATTAATCTCGTTAGATTTCTCTCTTCCTCGTACTTTAAGTTAAATGTCAAACAAACTCCAAGCTGTCTATTAGCGGCTCACATGCGGGTCTTCTCTCCTCGGAGGGAAGACCAACAAATGTCCGCCATCTTAATAACCGTGGATTTCCCCCAAGAGAAATGATAACAAACGATTTATCACTGACAAGGATGGTGCCATCATGTTGGCATATCCTGTGAGGGTCTATGCCGAATGTCAGCCAGCAAATATATGTGTCATGGTGTATTGCACAATTCCAGGTTAAAGGGGTACTTTATTCGAAGTTGTTGTTGATTCCTATAGTCTCTGCTTCGTAGAATAATGTAACCATATTTCAAGTATTTGGAAATATGTTGAGTATGAAGTAATGTTACGGGTGGAAGATCAGCCGGAATACGAAAATATAAATATAGTCGTCGAGTAATTTTTGTACAGTTTTCAAGCAAATGTATCAAATAAATGTTATATTATATACGAATACGAGTCCCAGATACTCATTCAAGTTAGGGTATAGTCACTAGTCAGTGAGTGGCTTAAGTTAGGGTATAGTCACTAGTCAGTGAGTGGCTTAAGTTAGTGTATAGTCACTAGTCAGTGAGTGGCTTAAGTTAGTGTATAGTCATTAGTCAGTGAGTGGCTTAAGTTAGGGTATAGTCACTAGTCAGTGAGTGGCTTAAGTTAGTGTATAGTCACTAGTCGGTGAGTGGCTTAAGTTAGTGTATAGTCATTAGTCAGTGAGTGGCTTAAGTTAGTGTATAGTCATTAGTCAGTGAGTGGCTTAAGTTAGTGTATAGTCACTAGTCAGTGAGTGGCTTAAGTTAGTGTATAGTCATTAGTCAGTGAGTGGCTTAAGTTAGTGTATAGTCATTAGTCAGTGAGTGGCTTAAGTTAGTGTATAGTCACTAGTCAGTGAGTGGCTTAAGTTAGTGTATAGTCATTAGTCAGTGAGTGGCTTAAGTTAGTGTATAGTCATTAGTCAGTGAGTGGCTTAAGTTAGTGTATAGTCATTAGTCAGTGAGTGGCTTAAGTTAGTGTATAGTCATTAGTCAGTGAGTGGCTTAAGTTAGTGTATAGTCATTAGTCAGTGAGTGGCTTAAGTTAGTGTATAGTCATTAGTCAGTGGCTTAAGTTCACGCCCAGTATCGACATTTTTTTCTCACACGATCATGTGTTGCCACATGTTGCCCAATCCACTTTCCGTCAATTAATTTGATAACGGAAATTTGTAATTTAATTTATGGCTCGAGCCATAAATTAAATTTATACCAAATTATTTACTATGAGTTTAAGATAACCGGTTGGCCTGAACGTTTACCGAAGACATCTTCGACTCAAATTACTCATTTTTCTATATATTATCGATATTAGATCGTTGTTGTTATCGGGAATTTATTAAAATTGGCGCATAGTATCCCTTTAACTTCAAAGAAGACACCATAGAACTATACCATCTACACAATTATACATTATATATACCAGACCATAATTAGATCGGACTTATGACCATGGTTCATTGTTATGGGCCAAATTGGCCAACTTCAACTTGGGGGAACTTCAATCTGATCATAGGTCTCCCATAGCAGTTCAGGCCTAAGCAGAATGAGGTTCCCATAGGTGAATTTGGTTATGCTAGCCCACCGTGTGGGATATCGTCACTAAATTAACGCTTGGTGACCTCATTCTGCAAATGACAGGCACACTATTTGCAGAATTGATATGGATGAGCAGTATTAATATATTTACTTATATATGGCAGGTCATATATAAGCTTTAGGTGTCTTTCCATTAGAAACGAACTGTTTGTTTATCTGGCCTAAGAAAAGATAAATTAATTCTTCTTGAACGGTTTCTCCAATTTAGTGATAAAAGTCCATGTTCAAATAATAAGCAGTGTCCGCGCTGCACCGAAATTTACTTTTGCCAAATAATTTACAAAATGAAAATAGTTTTTGCCAAATGTGAATTATTTTTGCCATTGGCAAATTTGGCAAGTGGCAGCGCGAACCCTGATAATAAGCCTTAGGCTTTTGTTTGAAATTACCTAAATAGTTCAACAAATTTCCTTTATAAAAATTTCAAGCTACTAATGTGTAACAAAAGGCACCCATGGCAGTGCCCTATCAAACAATTAACCACCAATTGCAATGAAACAGTAACGAGGATTAACATTAATGAATACATTGTCTGTCAAAAGACTGAATGGTAGATGGTGGGTAGTAATGTTATATAGTGGGATTAACGAAGTCTAGACACATTATTTGAAGGGATGGCCCTTGAGATTTGTGATTAAATTTGAAGTAGCTTTGGCATGGTATCGAGTTAGATTTATTTCACTTTATTGACTCATGAGACCATTAATAGGCTTTGGTGCTCAGGTACGACATTCAAAAGTGGAAGCTCTAACATTGTTTTGAATTCCAATGATCGTCTCCGATAAAGACGTCAATGCGTTCGTCGTTTGCAGAATAGCGGGCTAGCATAACTAAATTCACCCTCTGGGGACCCCATTCCGCTTAGGCCTCATCTTCTCGCCATGGAAAGTTTCTTTATTATCAAATTTATATAGAAACATCTTCACATAGATTCTATTTCTTTTTTAGTTTAGTTTCTCTATATCCCCAAATTGGCAGACGACACATTGTATAATCGAGGTTCCCAATGGGTGTACATCACAACATTCACCATTTGGGAACTTCAATCTGAGTCTAGGTCTCCCGTAGCAGATGATGCCATGCAGAATGAGGTCCCCAGAGGGTGAATTTAGTGACGCTACAAATTCTGCAAATGACAGGCACACTAAACTCACGCTTGGTTTCCAAAAAGAAACTGATGGATGCTTTTGTGGATTTTCGCGATATGAGCTGGAAATTTTACCCATGAAAGTTTGACTAATTGGTATAGACCGTAGATGTTTGTTATATGCCTAACAAACTCCTTGATGTCGGTGTTAGTAGCGGCTCACATAGACCGTATATGTTTGTTATATCCCTAACAAACTCCTTGATGTCGGTGTTAGTAGCGGCTCACATAGACCGTAGATGTTTGTTATATCCCTAACAAACTCCTTGATGTCGGTGTTAGTAGCGGCTCACATAGACCGTAGATGTTTGTTATATCCCTAACAAACTCCTTGATGTCGGTGTTAGTAGCGGCTCACATAAGTCTTCTCTACCCGAGGAGAAGACAAAAGAATGCTCACCATCTAATTAATAGCAGGGGGTGATCTCCTGAGAAACGAAAGCAATCAATAAATCACAGATTGAGAGCGGTGGCTTTTTTGTGTATACTGTCACAGCCTGTGGCGTAAACCGTTCTTGTTTTCCCTCTCCCTTGACGTGGTGGAATACTGGCTGGGGCGTACACCGTTCTTGTTTTCCTTCTCCCTTGTCGTGGTGGAATAATGTCCAAATTCACAACACACACCGTCATTTTTATATATTAATGAACTGCATTGATTTTCTATGGCGATATCATTTTCGTAAGTTTATCGCCGATAGTTGCGTCCCGAATATAGAAGTAAATATTTACATTTGAGCGTAGTTCGGACGATGTTTTCTTTGGAGTGGTATAACGGTCAATTTGCTTCAGATTTTCGGCTATGATAGTCGAATGCTACATTCCCTCAGTTGCCATGGTGCCTGAATATTACTTACCAGTTTCACGTACCCGAACAAGTCCATAATATGTCTTTAATTAATAGCGTTGTATTATGGGATTTACTTGGAAATAACACGATGTGAAGTTTGTGTCCGATTGTCGGCTTCTTGCCTACATATGGCAGGTACAGACTCGGTCCGACTGCCTGCACGAAATACTTTCCATCGTGTTGGTACTGGGTTGCCTGTTGTATGCAGACTCATGTTGTTTTGCATGAAGGCATTGGGTAGCTTTAACCCTTTCATGAGGGATCTGCGCTGGTGCAGCATTAAAGATCAAGTACCAGTGCATTATGTTATATATGCGAGTACCCCATAGGGAGCGTCGCATATATATGATAATGCATTGGCACAGGGTTTTCGCAAAATTTCAGGAAGCTCCAATCATGGAATTGTTAAGAGTATCGGTGTTGAATTCGTGTATCTTTTGTATTTTTCAGTGCAAGTAGAAAATGATAAGCTTACCAATGATAGCCGTGAAGAGTTCTGGTGCTGAACTACCTGCGGCCATAAACGTTGCTCCGGCCACATCTTCGCTCACACCGAGTTTCTGTAGAGACATAGATAGTAGATTTAGTAGGTTTAGATCGCGACGTCAAACTTCAAACGTCAGGCGCGATCGGCGGCACGATCAGCGTAATCACCAGACAACATGGCGGATGACATCATATAAGTTTCGAAGGCTCACAGTTAACATTTACCACCACCAGAGTTCACGATGGTCTGAACATTATTTTTGGCCATTTTCGGATATTTTTTTCAAAAAAACAAACAAACAAACTTTGGCTAATTAAAAATCCAAAATATGGCGATCATCGAGAAACATAAACTGAAATAAAAATATTGAGCAAATTATCTTATTTTGAAATCACAAAGCAGTAACATGTTGTCACTTGGTTAAAGGTACTTAATCCGATCAAACACCCCTAAATTACGATTTCTTTGACTTCGGGGGTAAAATATATTTGATTCGAGTCGAGGAACCTACCAGTCAAAGCTCAGAGTGATCAGATATCGATTTTTAAAGTTTGTTATTTTAATTTTTGTGGCCCAGAAACACGCCGTCAAATGGATGGTCTAGGTCAAAATTAGGGATGAAGATGGATAACTCTAAAAACAAGTGGTAATACGGCCATATTTCGTTGAACAAAATGCTGATAAATAACAAGTTTTGGGAAATTTTATACCATATTTGACAATGGTTAGCCTTATAGTGTTTCAATACATCGATTCTGATGACTAAAGCGTATTTTGAAGAAATGTTGCTGTTGTTGTATCTTGATGATATGGGGACCGTCTGATCCGATTGAGTACCTTTAAGAAAGTGCACCGTTCTATAGCAGCTACATTAACCATCATTGTTTTGATAAGTAATCATCTGTGTCTGTTGATAAATTGGTATTCGTACACAGATGGGCAACTGCTGATTAGCTGTTAACTAATTAATGGTTGAATGGAGATCTGATTTGAAAGGTTATTCCAGACTATATAAATTATAGACTTGAAACTGTTTGGCAAAGTTTGGCCTATTGGAATCATCTTGGGTTCGAAAAATAAATGCCATAAGCCAATTTGGCCACCGACTTCGTGAACCCTGATCAAGACGTTTAGCTCTTCGTCGTCGTTACATTTCAACGGTGTGGAATCACGTGGTTTCGGGGTTGGTGAATACCACGCATTCAGAATACTATTTGAGGAACTGACACAAAACATAGCATAACATTTTGACTGTTACGTGCATATACTAGTTTATATTTATAACAAGTTGATACCTTATATGTTCGGAAGTACTCATTAGTTTTCTATAACATTCGGACCAATGTTGCCAGTCGAAGGTCGTAGAATACACAAGTCCATACGTCTAGGAGAATCCCTCGACTGATAACTTTGGGGTCAGTATGTTAAAACAAATGAGGTATCAGCTTGTTTGAAAAAAATAGTATAGCATGTAATATATCATTATCCTAGTTTATTACCTTTATCCACGTTTCTGTTTGCATTTGAGATCGACTCTGCCATTTTGAATGCGTGATACTCATCAACTCGAAACAACGTGATTCCCCACCGTGAAACCACGTGATTCCCCACCGTGATTTATACCGGACAAAAAATCCGTTTCGTAAAATGACGACCACGATTAGGATTATTGAACACCGCAACGTGCTAATCATGTACGGTGCGTTTAACGTGCTAATCATGTACGGTGCGTTTAACGTGCTAATCATGTACAGTGCGTTTAACGTGCTAATCATGTACAGTGCGTTTAACGTGCTAATCATGTACAGTGCGTTTAACGTGCTAATCATGTACAGTGCGATTTTCGCTTTGCACGATTTACCATTTTAAAGGGAGACTGTACCTAAATCCATGCAGTCATCTATGGGGCCATCTCCTACTATATTCATTAGAACATATGCAATAAATAGATAGAACGACACAAGTGTGTGAACTGGTTGACGTTATTGCACGAGTTTGTTGTGACGCGATGGTAAAACGAGAACCGGAGGTTCGAGTTTTACCTCGCGGCACGACAAACGAGTGCAATAACGTTAACATGTTCACAAAACTGTGTTGTTCTATGTTTATTGCACACTGTAGAGATTGTAGCTTGTACTATACTAAAATTTAGGACTATATTGTTTATTTAATGCACAAACGTGTGCTTAGTGTATACTATACCTAATAATTTAATGAAGAAATTGTCTGCTACGGTTGACATCGCCAATGACGTTGTTGACGTAATCGGTTTGTATTGTTCAAGAACAATACACAATTGTTTATTGAACGTTTTGAAATCTTCTCTATTTTGCTGTATTTCGCAGAAATAAGCCATTGAGTGTGCAACAAATGAATGAATTCGAGTCAGGGATGAGTGCCCAACACACTTAAGATTTTAACTCATGTTCGTTATACTTTTGAGGTTGTTATTCGTGGCTGATTGTGTACATGAGTGTATTTAACTCTCATTTTTGACTCATATTAAGGTGATGTGAAACACCCCGGTAAGCTGATAAAATAGAAATGGAGAATAATCTTGTTCAAAGTACTGTAGTTATTTTTACAAATATTATATCTAAATTTACAACACACAATCGTATGTATTAATTAAATGCAGTGAGTCTCGACGGTGAAATCGTTTTCGTTAGTTTATCGCCGATAGATGCGTCCAGAATCGATTAGTAAATAGTTACAAATGAGCGTAGTTCAGACGATGTTTTCTATGGAGTGGAACGGTCGATTTGCTTCCGATTTTCGGCGCTGTTGGTAGAATGTTGAATTCCTCAAATTGGCATAGTGCCTGAATACTAACTTATCAGTTTCACGCACCCGAACAAGTACATAATATGTGACCCGCCATATCAAATCCAGTCGTAAGTCGGGATTTTTTACCCTGTGCCAATGCATTCTCTTATATATGCGAGTCGACCATAGGTCGCCTCGCATATATAAGAGAATGCATTGGCCTAACAAATTTTTATCATTTAAAAAAAAAAAAAAAATGTTTCTTACAATTTTTAGGACATAAAATAAAAAACATCCATTACCCTGCAGGGAGCCCCACACATATATAGAAGCATATAGAAGAGTGTCGTCTGCTCATGTTTGTCTGGGGCTCTTTATGGGTGAAATTATAAAATTGTTAAAGAATACATACATAATATGTCTTTAATTATTTTATTGGATATTTTCTGTTGAGAATATAGTAGGATATGGCCCCATATATTGCTGGATTTAGGTATCAAGTCTCCCTTTAAGCACATTTTGTAAATAAGCTTCTATTCAATCAGCTATTGGATGAGAGCTTTCCGACGAATGGCAACAAGCCATATTTCCGACTAAATCCTGAAAAGTTACCCATAATTCTGCTGTGGTTAAGAAGTCGATTACTTAGAGCATTACTGTATATGTAAAATAGTTTTTTATACAAATTGAAGAAATAGAAACCCTATCAGATTAATCGCAACGACTCGGCCATTCCGCTTCGCTCGGAAATAACCTCTTCCATAAAATTAATAGAAACCATATTCGCGCAATGCTACAGTACACGGCACTGGTAATAAGGCGATGTAATAAGGCGACCCGTTGACGCTTAGATGTGAATGGAGCAGAATTTAAGTACCAAACTTAATCATGCATTAAATAGTGATAAATAGTAATGAATAACATTAATTAGTTCAACTTTAACAGACGAGTCTCCCAGTTAACAGAGGTATTTCCCGACAGTGAGCACATGATCAATGATGTGATTGAAATTATCCGGCAGATAGAGTTTATATTTATGGAAGAGGTTATTTCAGAGTGAAGCGGAAATGGAAGAGTCGTTGAAAACGTCTATCCTTTATGACGATTAGGGTTTCACGGTTAGAGTTATAGAATGTGCGCATCACCTGGTGTAGTAGTACCTCAACCCTTCATGTCTGGAGCTTCTTGATATTTTGTGAAACCCCTGTCCCAATGCATTCTCTTATATATGCGAGTGTCCCATTGGCAGCCTCGCATATATAAGAATGCATTGCTAACAATATTTACCTTGCATGGCCTTGTATATAAGGCAGTATATTCTCTAATATATTCGAGGCTCCCCATGTAAGACTCGTATATATAAGGGAATGCATGCAGTGACACATGGTATATTTAATGCTGCACCAGTGTTGCCCCCGTCGTGTAAGGGTTAACTTTAATCGTAACTGTTAACCTTTTTATTTATCCAAATTTGAAACAGATGGAGTAAACCTTTATATATATACTAAGTAGATTAGAATGGTCTCGTGTTCATTTGATGGTTCGGGGGGGGGGGGTGGAAAAAAAAGTTTTTTTCCGGGCACGTATGCCGGGGTGGGTGGGTGGTCGATAGGACCAACAAACATTTTTTTCCGCAACTCAAAAATATTTTTCCTGCAAGTCTTTTTGACTGTTTTTGTAATGAGTTTGGCTTAAAACACATCTATATGTCAATATTAACATAAATGACTGATTTCATGATGATCAGACAAACAGTATAGCCTTTAGCCAATGCTAATGGATTGAATATTGTATTCCATGATGGCTGCTGGCAGCCATGTATTTTTTGACCGAATGACCCCAAAATGACTTGTTCCTATTTACATGTCAATGTTAACATCCATGACCAATAGTATGCACAGAAATTCATATACAGCTGTTTACAGTGAATTCCCCCGCAAATCTCTGTTTTAGTGTTAAAAGGGGGGTGGATGTCCAAAAATGGTCGGAAAAAACTGACGCGGGGGTGGGTGAGTCCCAACAAGGGTCGAAAGTCAAAAATCAGCATACGTGCCTGCAAATATTTTCCGACTCCCCCCCCCCCCCCGCTGATACGTTCAGGAAATATAAGCAGACTACAGATAATAGAAAGTGCAGAAGTCCTATTATTGGTGGCAAAGGTTCCGATAATAATATCAACGATTTGTTGAACTTATTATCTGAACATTCTCTAAGGGATAACTACTTGTCAATGAGTATTAAATATAGAAAGCGTTAAGCAGGTGACTGTATTGGTAAAGCTGACAGTGACTGACATTTGAAGTTAAAATTCTCGATCTAAACCTGTCTATTGGCTATTATTTTAATCCTATATATACTAAATGGATTTTCCTATTCACTTATACAAGTGTACATTGGAATGGTCTATTATTGATATGGAGGGATGTTCGGGTAATAAAAGCAGACAACCGACAAGCGAAAAGATACTTATTTTCCTTGTAAATTTCAGTTATAAATACGAGTTTGTAACGATTCCTAATTTCTGAATGTGAATTGTGAATTTACAAAGCTCATGTACTAGTTTATACTGTCAAACAAATGTATATATTTATGTTTTAAAGGTACAGGAAACACATGGAAATACAGTTTATTTTTCGTTTTTCTGATCTGTGTTTACCAATTAGTAAGGCAGTTAACACAGTTATTGAAGAACGGCTAAAAACTCTGAAATTTTGATAAAAACTTGAGAAAGGGGGGTGGTTCCCCAAAATTTTGGAGAAAAAACATATTTTTTTTTGCACAAATGGAGTGGTGGGTCCCTCGGGGTCGGAAAAAAACTTTTTGGGCCCTATATGTGCAATTTTTTCTCAGACCCCCCCCCCCCTGCAGGTCAAAAAAAAAAATAACTTGGTTAAATTCATTAAAGATGTTCCCGTTCCCCTCTCAACAAGGTATAACTATTTTCACTTTGGTACAAGTAGTTTATAACAATAAATAGTCTAGCTGTCAATCAAGACTACCCGGAAATACGATTTGCCTAATTTATACTCGAAATTACGAGTGAGGTCCATTCATTCGACGAACCCAGGAAATATAGCCTTATGTGAGTCTTATTTGGAGGGAATACCAGAGAATCTATAAACAGATTTGATAAAAAAAAAAATCTACAGCTACCATCATATCAGTGGGTTTGCTTTGGTTCGTTAACCCTTTACCCAACAGAAGGGCCCTGTGCCAATGCATTCTCTTATATATGCGAGTCGACCATAGGTCGCCTCGCATATATAAGAGAATGCATTGGCTTAACACATTAAAAATTATAAAATTGTTAAAGAATGTAAGAAAAAATGGTAAAAAGTGTTAAAAAAATATGTTTTTTAGGCCAATGCATTCTCTTATATATGCGAGGCGACCTATGGTCGACTCGCATATATAATAGAATGCATTGGCACAGGGCATAACTGTAACTATCACAATGTGGTCAATGAGCCGGTTCCAATGATATCCATATTTGTATGGTTTTATTGAGACAGACCCAAGATAATTTAGGCTGTTGAAGCTTTATTTGGCCGGTTTTGGCCGGTTTGTTGGTTAAAGGGTTAATTACGCTAGCTATATGATCATATTAATAATGGCTGTGTTAGTTAGTTGTTGCAAATCGACCCATGACGGCCATTATTGTCGTGTTTCAAGCACCAGCGCAGTCATAATTAAAGGTACTCAATCCGATCAGACGGTCCCCATATCATCAAGATACAACAACACCAACATTTCTTCAAAATACGCTTTAGTTATCAGATTCGATTTATTGCAACAAAATAATTCTAACCACTGTCAACTATGGTTTCAGATTTCCCAAAACTTGTTTTTTATCAACATTTTGTTCAACAAAATATGACCGTATTATCTCTTAAGCATCACGAAATTTGGCAGTATTACCACTTGATTTTAAAGTTATCCATGTTCATCCGCAGTTTTGTCCGAGACCGTCCGTTTGACCATGTGTTTCTGGGCCACATATAATTGCACATCTCGAGAAATAACAAACTTCAAAAATCGATATCTGATCACTCTGAGCTCTGATGTGTGGGTTCCTCGACTCGAATCAAATATTTTGTTTACCCCGAAGCCAAAGAAATAGTAATAGAGGAAAGCTAGGGTCGGATAAATGAGTAAAAACAGGATCGTCTGGTTAATTCTTGGTCCCAATCCATTCAAAGCTTGTGAAGTCAATTTGCACCCCCCCCGATAAAAAAAACTAACAAACTGGAATTATAGAATGAAATTCAATTAGACGCAATTGCTATGAGAATTTAGGAAGCCCGTGCATCATTCCACTTTTGACAAACTATATTTGACAATTAAAGAGCAGGAAAAACTCTTACATGTATATCTATTTAGCAAATTTTTTATTAAAATGTCCATAAACATTGTAATTGTGACCTGCCTGTAAATGATGCAGGCAAACTATTATCTACCCAAACCATCGCGCGCGACGATGCGATCCAGTCGATTTCGGTGTGAATATAAAAATCGCGCGTTTGAACCGCTACGGACGACAGAAAACGACCGTTATAATTGCGCTCTCGCGCCCGGTGTGGATAGACCCTTAGTTCGGATAATGCATTTAAAAACAAATTTAAAATCAAAACGGCTTTGGGTTAGAGAATTAATTTGAGACGTAGGTTCTTGTAACCAATGCTAACCACATTGAGTCGATTCGAGCATCACCGTCTCGTTTATTAGATTCGATTGAAATAGCTCCAGAAATTTGGTATAAAATCCCAATCGCTAACTACAGCTGACATGCGACCGATCTGACGCGCCTAATAAATTCTTAATTCTCAGTGCGTCGGGGCTGTGGGGTGCTTGACGTCATGAGCCCACGTTTAAGTTCGATGTAACTATTTTTGGACGCAGTAGTATTGATAAATGACGAGTTTCCTAAGAAAGTCGGCAGATGAGACAAATATAACGTAACATCATCGATTTCAAATGAATCGAAGCGAACACATGTCTGATTACTATATACTGCAATCGATATTTTTAAAATCGCCGCTGTCGCATCATCTGTTGGTAGAGATCTTTCGCAAAATCACGAATACGATTACGGATATGGAAAATATCCTGCCAGTATATGGCCAACATTCGATCTTTACGGCGTTCTTATGTGGGACGAAATATACCCCACTGAGTTTAATTATGTGCAGATGTGTCAAGGCTGTGCCCCCCCGGTCCTGCTTTGGGGCGCTCTAACATTATCCGCGTGGTGTATAACACACATATAAGCACATAGGATCTGAAAGAGACATACATTACTTTTTCCATCAAATATATGTGTAACTGAATATAGTGGGGCATATATGCCGTCTCACCAATTGACCATCGTTGGTAAATTGTGATGGTTTCCACCTAACTAGGACAATATATCCTATCCGTATATTGCGATAGTTACAGTTATGCCCTGTGCCAATTCATTCTCTTATATATGCGAGTCGACCATAGGTCGCCTCGCATATATAAGAGAATGCATTGGCCTAAACAAAATTCATTTTTAAACACTTTTTACCATTTTTTCTTTTTTCTTTAACAATTTTATAATTTTTTCTTACATTTTTAAACAATTTTTATAATATTTTTCTACATTCTTTGACAATTTTATCATTTTTAATATGTGTTAAGCCAATGCATTCTCTTATATATGCGAGGCGACCTATGGTCGACTCGCATATATCAGATAATGCATTGGCACAGGGCCGTTTTGTTGGGTAAAGGGTTAAGTGAATTTATAAGAATTCATGAACTCGTATCCGCTCTTACGGATAGTAAACTACGACAACGATTAGAAAGTACACACATGTTGGTGACGTAGTACCCTATCCGTAATCGTAATAGTGAATTTGCGAAAGGTCTCTATTGTTAACCATTCTTTATTAATTGGATTATCTCATCAGTAGTAAAACTATACATTGGAATTGCCTATCATTAATTTGGAGGGGTGTTCAGGAAAAATAAGCAGACGACAGACAGAAGAAAAGATAATATATATGCAGAAGGATTTATATTAAAGTCCCAATTAATTTTCGAGTGACCGATTATTTTTTTTATAGTGCCTTGATATACGGTTTTAATAACAATCTATGCCATAAAATATGATTAAAATATTATAATTCATCACCATTTGAAACGCCTGTGTCTCAGAAGATGCCCATAGAGAAATAGAAAACAGCTGAAATAATAAAGCTATTTCCCCCGTTATGACCCCGAGAATGCAACATAATTCAAACTAAACATGTATTTTCTATGGAAGGGGAATAACTCTATCTTTAAGATATAGAGTTATTCCCACTCCATTGAAAATAATACAATTTGCGCTACAATCCAAATTAAACTTAAGCACACAAAGCACGTCGGTAATTCAACAAAAACAACATGTTCACAGTTTATTACACCGGATAAGTTGATAATACAATGGTTTGGAGCTTCCTCTTTCAAATGGTATATAATATGGCATATATTTTATATAAAGTAATCTGGGGGATCGAAAATTAAGTGGGAAATGTTCAGATACTAAATCAACGTTTGTTGAAAATAATAGCTCAAAACTTCCCAATGGATAACTACTCACCAATGAGTATTTAGTATATGCATGGTTAATAGAAATCAGACGAACTGAGAAAAGAGAACTAGAAAACAGTTGTTCTGTAACTGTCGGGGCACTACATGTACATGCACTGGAACATTGCATTTTTGATTCAGAAATATCTCCTCTTCAATATTTTCAAATCTATACTGACTTAATTTGTGTGTGTCTGTACATTTTAGACATATGTGACACTGACATGCCTACTTATACTGCCTAAAAAGATTTTCTTATTTAGAAATTATATTTTATAACAATAAAATATATCTTACATCAAGAAAACAATTCTTGGACTTACCTTTTCTAGATATTGCTAGAATTTATTTCTTATATTAAGAAAATATGAGAACATGACTTTCTAGGATTTAAGAAATTATTTCTTATATTAAGAAAATATGAGAAACATAATTAATCCGTTCTTAGAAAACATTAAGAAAAATAATCTCATAATCAGAAATTTAATTTCTATAAGAAATTAATTTTCTAAGTGTAAGACAATTCAATGTAAGAAAAATTTCTAGGTATACTCCCAAGATAATATTTCTTTTTTAAAGTTTTTTTTCTCAAAATAAGAATATCCTTTTTGGAAGTGTATACTGATATATGAATTGAAGAAATGCACATTTTAATGCTTGTTTACTTTAACGTTGTGAGCTTTCGGTCATACTTGCGACCTTTTTCGAGGCTAATAACAATTCAAGATTTCAAGATTTTAATTCCTCAAGTTCTCTTCTAATCATAAGACATTATAAGAGAACAAAATAAAAAGCGTGAAATAAAATAAAATTACGGGGCAGAAAGGTTGTGCGTTGCCAGGTCGGTGGTTGATGCACCGGCAGGTCGTGAACCATTATCCCGGGTACGATAGGCTACGCCCAAAACGTCGCAGGAAAGTACGCACAAGAGCACCAAGTAGCAACCATGGCAACTACCCCCTTCCGCCCAGATTTTGAGTCCTTATACGTATAAACATCACGCCTTAATTACTTCCGGTAGTCTAGCAAATTAAATGTCCAAGGTGGTCACAATTGTTCAAGTACTTTCCCAATAAATCTAGATATAGTTCTCAAAACTGATTCCTCTCCAGCATTAAAAATCTCATATAACTTATAATGAGAGGGACTGTATAATAATATTCTTCAATTAATTCCATTCTATTACCACGTCAACCCGATAACGTCTCTTTAAGCGAACTATCAGCTCGAAAAAGGTCGCAAGACCATTAGTAGGATCGACCATATCAAAACAGGCACCCAATAAAAAGCAGATTTTAGGAATATTATATCAGTGAATAATCGGAAACAGTAACATACTGTCAAAGCGGGGAATATAGCTGGGACGCATTAGTACTACCGATGCACATCTGTATTTCCGATTACATATAAAATGTGAAGTTAACAAACGCTAAGCCCAGGCGGATTAACATGTCACGCTTGGGCCAGCAAAATAGGAGCATATGTGACCCGCCATATCAAATCCAGTCGTAAGTCGCGATTTTTTTTACCCTGTGCCAATGCATTCTCTTATATATGCGAGTCGACCATAGGTCGCCTCGCATATATAAGAGAATGCATTGGCCTAACAATTTTTTATAATTTTAATAATTTGTTCGTGAATTCTTTAACAATTTTATAATTTCACCCATACAGAGCCCCTGCAGGGTAATAGGTGTTTTTTATTTTATGTCCTAAAAATTGTAAGAAACATTTATTTAAAAAAAATGATAAAAAATTGTTAGGCCAATACATTCTCTTATATATGCGAGGCGACCTATGGTCGACTCGCATATATAAGAGAATGCATTGGCACAGGGTAAAAAAAATCCCGACTTACGACTGGATTTTATATGGTTGCTACATCTCGAAAGATATCATTCGTAAATATATAGCTCTCTAATCCACAAGCACCCTTTCTAAAAGTACAAGCAAGCCTTGGAATAGTGTGTCTGTCATTTGCAGAATGAGGTCCCCAGAGGGTGAATTTAGTGATGCTACCCCGCATAGCGGGTTAGCATCACCAAATTCACCCTCTGGGGACCTCATTCTGCTTACAACTCAGCAGAATGAGGTTCACAGAGAGTGAATTTGGTGATGCTAACCCGCTATGTGGGGTAGCATCACTAAACTCACCCTCTGGGGACCTCATTCTGCAAAATGACAGGCACACAATTTCAAGGCTTGAGTACAAGTCCCTTATCTCAAGGAGCCAATCTCGTCACTACTCGAGCCAGCCCCCTTTTGACCAATTTGGTCCGTATTCTAAACCCATTGCTCAAGAGGTGATTATCCAGAATTGATTATTGCCAATTCGACGTGGATATTCTGGTGACAAGTCAACTCTCTCGATAGCATGTCATTTGTACCAAATATATCATCTCTTGTTTCATATTTAGATAATTGTCATTGGGACACGATATAATATTCATGTGCAATTCTACATGCATGCATATACACTAAATGCTAATAATCATGGCAGTCAACACTCGCGCTTCTGTTGTGCAGAGTTGGTATAAGTAGTACATGTAGATGGTAATTAGTTGTTGGTATAATCATAAATGTCGTATATGCTGATAGGTTTGACATTCCACAATGACCACCGAATTGAAATTTGCGTTCCAAGAAGAAATTAACTCTGCCCTGCTGATATCACTTTGTGACAATACAATACAAAAATATGGGATTCCCGGACTGTGCCCAATGACTTCTTAATCCACGCAATACCGGGGATGGAGCTTATCTGATTATCACCCGGTCTCATTCAGGCAACATTTCTTGACAAGGTATGCCCTCATTTGCAATTCATGATTCAAACAACCGCTGGTCGAGTAGAACGCCCCCCCCCCGTTATAAACATCCCTGACGCCCACCACAATCACTTATGTATGACCACTTCATCAACACAAACAGCTCAATTTGTGAAGGGTGTAGCCGGAAGATAGTCAACGATGACAAAGCTACCCCTCGCTATATATACAACAACAAAACGTGTTTATATTATGTCATATCTGTTTACCATGTATATATATGGGAAATAATTATATCCCACCCTATCCATTGTATATATATCACATGAAATCACTATTATATCATTCAAAAATCCATAATATATTTCATTATCTCTAACTAGTTCTGAATAGGCGCGTGCTTCCCGTGCATATTAGTTACATATCATTGGCATCGCGCCAACAAAAATGATTTGGACAAGCCGTACATGCATGACACCAACATCAGACAATGCAAAATGATTGCTTTTTATCATCAAAGTTAAATTCTTGTCCAACTTCGCTGCACTAACGAAAATAGACACAAAAACAAAGAGGCAATAGGGGGACTATATTTTCCATCGCCAGGTCCAGATCGCGCAATACTGTCATGAAGCGTCTCAGCCGACGCTGTAAATGTATGCTCTTTGCAGAATCTTTTACGGATTTTTATATGTTCAAAGGCATAAAGCTCTAGTTTTTTCATGTGATATAGAGGATCTTCAACTCGTTATGTTGGGATATAAGATTTTATGAAATTCGTTTGGTAAATTTGATTCACAACTCATCTACGACTCGTTGTGAATCAAATTTATCAAAATCCTTTCATAAAATCTTAAATCCCAACATAACGAGTTGAAGATCCTTTATATGCCTACCCCACGTGTTCAGAGCAAGCCTTGAAATAGGGTGTCTGTCATTTGCAGAATGAGGTCCCCATAGGGTGAATTTAGTGACTCTACCCCACATAGCGGGCTAGCATCACCAAATTCACCCTCTGGGGACCTCATTCTGCTGAGGTGTAAGCAGAATGGGGTCCACAGAGGGTGAATTTGGTGATGCTAGCCCGCTATGCGGGGTAGCATCACTAAATTCACCCTCTGGGACCTCATTCTACAAAAGACAGACACACTATTTCAAGGCTTGGTTCAGAGTCTCCGGTGCAACTTGATACTCCTCGCGCATCACGCGGTCAATTCGCTGGATTCGATTAGCTCTCTCTCTCTCTCTTGTCGCACGTGTTCAATGTGTGCGTGGACGGTAATTTCTTTTTTTTGCGTTACATCACAGACATTTACGGGACATTATCCGACAAAGAGCCAACAAAACCTGGGTTTTCTCAATTAGATTTATCGATTTCAGTATATTAGATCAAGTCATCCGTGCAAATTCTTCCTGCGGGGAATGATAGATTGGCAGGACATAACATTCGCTCATTTAACCCTTTTTACTGAATGGATTCTCCCATGCATTCAGCTATACAGGTATACATTGGAATGGTCTATTATTCATTTGGAGGGATCAGGGATGTTCAGGTAATAAAAGCAGACAACAGACAGAGTAAAACTAATACATGCGCAGAAGGATTCATATTAATTGATGTGAAATGTTCAGATATTAAGTTCAACAAACGATCTACGTTGAATTTATTATCTGATCATTTCCTTAGGGAACTACTCGTCAATTAATAAATGAATGTAATTGGTGTGTGTGCGTTATATTGGGCAGAGGCGGACTGGCCGATCGGGAGACGGGGAAATTTCCCGATGGGCCGGAGGCCGGAAAAATTCTGATTCCACGTGATTTTCTATCAAGTGAGAATCCGAGGGTTTTTTTACGGTTGGGGGGGGGGGGTATATGTGGTTGGGCCGCCCAACCACAACTTGGGCCGCAAATGAAACCGACGTGGGCCGCCACATGTGTCGTTTAACCAGCCGTGTGTCCAATAAGATGGTACTCTTCTGAGTCTTCTCACATAAATTCACGAGGGCAGAGGCGGACTGCATGGCCGATCGGGAGACCGGGAAAATTCCGGACGTGGGCCGCCACATGTGTTGTTTAACCAGCCGAATTGGCTAATCGTAATTTTGACATTAAATGAACTTGTCGGCATTATATAACACCACGTAAAGACCCCATTAATCTCGAGATTTTAACGGTAACTCCCAGCTGTAAATCCCAAATAAAATCTTACGCACCCCTCCCCCAATTGAAATTTACAAGAAAATAGGAACGCTTCAGTTGATGCCAGTCTAGTTTATCGGATTCGAGATTTTCTTGTATAGTTTTCAAAATGTTCTCACCCCGGGCCGAACAACCATGAACAGCCCAGTGTGTCCTGGTCTCTTGTCCGTAGCCGTGTGCATTTGTCTGGAGTTAGACCGCTAGATGTTAGATTTTATGCAATTTTTCAGGTAAAAATATCTGAATGGTCTCATACCGGGAATATATAGAATATATATGATATTAGACCAGAGGTGCAAATGGAATTATGCAAAAACATGTATTTGGTCTGCATCTGATTCAACAGATGGGCCGGTATTATATTAATTTCCCGGGCCGGTTTCTTGGGCCAGTCCGCCTCTGATATTGGGGAATACGGCGCTGTGGTTGTTGGTGCATATTGAGTGAACCGTGAAGTACTTCTCACTAAATATTCCCACAACGACCGCAGCGCCATACCCCCCACCCCCAATAACACACCCACTACATTTTTTATATTTATATATCTTTTTTATTATTTATTCCCATAAAAAGCTGAAGGTTTTTTTTATTTATTTTCACAAAATCTGCTGAGAATTTGAGACTAGACCACGCAGCACATTAAGTCAACCCAATATAATATTTCCAAGAACTTAGCAACCATAACGTGATCGATATAAATAACTGGCTTCATATGCAATTCGGCTGAACCTTTATTAAAATATGCCCAATTATTCTGCTGACCGCTGTTAGTGATTATATCAGATTCGAATAGGTCAACAATTTGTGACTTCGTGTTCGTATTCCTGTTTGTGTTATTAGGGTATGAAACGGGTGACCCAGTTGTCAGTTGACCAATCACTGAACAGGATTTATTGTAACACAGCCGGGTTATGTAAATAATAAGTATTTATTATAGTAAAGGTTAATTAGCATTGTTTGGTGATACCATTTGGTGCCCACATTAAATCGTTCTCGCGGTATCACCCCTGGTTAAGTGGTCCTGCTAATTTGTTAAAATGCTGGTTGGTCCTGCTGAACTGATAGCAACCACCAAGGGTGGTTATACATAAGGCAGGTGAATGACGTCATATATTTTTTTCTATATCAATCAGTGATTTTTTTTTTTAGATCGGAGGTATGGATTTTGGAGAAATTATCACGTGACTTCCGGTTAGCAACAGTGTGGGGATTGCAAAAAAACGCGGAATTGCGAATGAAGCATCGCGATGAAAATGAAAGTAACTAATTCACATCTTACGAAGAATTCACATGTGATTTAGGTCTATTAATTTCAATTAGACCAAATTCTTTGGTTATCTTAATGAAAACGAAAAATAAAGGCGTCATGACACGGTTTCTGACGTCATTTTGAATTTGTGGGCCAGAATCCAGACAAGAGTGCACAATCCACGACACGTCTTGTCAAAGTTGGCATGTCATCTCCGTCGTGATCACTGCGTGATGTTACATAAATTATTCTTAGCACTATGTCTCCGATAAAAGGCAAATTGGAGGCACAGCATGGGTGGTTGCTCCACTACGTGTCACGTACGATTCATATCATGATGCTGATATGGCAAGCTGATGCTCTTAACGAAATGTACCGTTATATTGTTACAGGTTACAATACGCCAAAATCATTTACTTAGACCTCAGTGTTAACAACTCGCGCTGGCCTTTATTCGTAGGAACGCGTTAACCATGCACATATATCATTAAATAAAGTCCAATTAGACACACGAAAATGTGCCCAATAGTTATTGTCAACGTATTGCGTCACACTACAATTTTGACGAACGTAACACTAACCTTAAAGTACCGGGTACTCAATCCGAATTAACGCTCGCAAATTACTATTTCATTGGCTTCGGGGGTAAAAAATATTTGATTCGAGTCGAGGAACCCACCCATCAAAGATATGAGTGATCAGATATCGATGTTTGAAATATATTATTTGAATTTGTTTTTTTAGTGGCCCAGTAAACCGTCGACGAGAAGAACTTATCTGACCAGAGAGCGGGTGAAGATCGATAACTCTAAAATCCAGTGGCTTTTTTGTGTCAGATATTTGACAACCGGCAAAAATTTCGTTGAACATAACGTTGATAAATAACAGGTTTTGGGCAATTTTATACTATAGTTGACTGTGGTTAGCATTATTTTTGGGCAATTAATCGATTCTGATAACTGAAGCGGCATTTCAAAAAAATGTTGTTGTTGTTGGAATCTGATGAGTACCTTTTGGTCGAATCGGATTGAATACCTTTAAAAACGAGAAAAATGTGACATCGAAAGAAAAAAATGCTGACCCCTCCCAAAAGTTATTCTCCCATTTGACAGCCGTATAACATTTGATCATGTGGCCTTATTTGACGTTTCTCGTCAGGAATACGTTTGCGCATTTTATTCGTGCACCACTAATCCATGTTTTAGTGACCATTGAGCTACCAGGATTTTTTATGCTGACGGTCACAGGGGAAATCACTCTACCTATGTGTATTTGGTGTGTTTTTACCCACCAGATGCGTGAATACAACCAAAACAGTTCAAGTTTCTTCGCTAGTTTAAAGAGAACATTTTCCTCGGGCTTGTCCTTGAATCACTTTTCGCTTTTGGAATTAATGTTCAAATAATGTCAGATATCTAACTCTGATTGATATCTCGCGGTTAGAAGCAGGAGGTTTGAAGACTGTGTTTCTAATTTCGCGGTAATTCCGCCCAAGGTATCCCGTCGCTGTGGCTCTCAGACCAGAAGCGTCCCCCTAATTGCATTCTTCTGGGGATCCATCATAAATATGTCCAATTAGCATTCGCTTCGTCTTTCTTCGGGCTATTTTGTCCTCATTAGCTTCGACAAATGCAAATTAGTTTACTTCCTAGTTTTCTAGGAAGTTTTCAGCAGATACTTCAAGGGCGAGGTATATCACCACCAACTTTTTGGCCAACAATTTCTAGAGTTCGAAAATGCACACCAATAGTATAGGTTCAATAATTATGTTCTATTAGTCCTTCCCAGAAATTTGGCGATAACCCTGTCATCAGTGCCAATGCGTTACTTTAAATATATATATATATATATATATATATATATATATATATAAGAGAATGGACTGGCATATGATAGTTAACCCTTTACCCAACAGAACGCCCAGAAACGCCCAAATGAAGCTTCAACAGCCTAAATTATCTTGGGTCTGTCTCAATAAAACCATACAAATATGGATATCGTTGGAACCGGCTCCTTGACCACATTGTGATAGTTACAGTTATGCCCTGTGCCAATGCATTCTCTTATATATGCGAGTCGACCATAGGTCGCCTCGCATATATAAGAGAATGCATTTTTTTAACACTTTTTACCATTTTTCCTTACATTCTTTAACAATTTTATAAATTTTTAATGTGTTAAGCCAATGCATTCTCTTATATATGCGAGGCGACCTATGGTCGACTCGCATATATAAGAGAATGCATTGGCACAGGGCCGTTCTGTTGGGTAAAGGGTTAAATTAATTTGATACGCTAATCAGTAGTTAGTGTGACGTTTGTTTTTCAGACAAAAAAATCGACGATTTTCCTACTTTCGGACGAAGTTTAGGGTTGAAATGGAAATCTTTTGGAAATTCCCAACCATAGGTGCATGGTTGTCAGCTTGGAAATTTCCATCAGTTTTAGGTACCGGCTAGAAAAAATCCAACTCACAAGTTTGTGTAATTCCAGTTGCACCCCCCCCCAACTTGAGCTTTTACTTCCTCCAACTGCATCCATCATAAATACGTCCAATTAGCATTCGCTTCGTCTCTCTTCGGGCTATTTTGTCCTCATTAGCTTCGACGAATGCAAATTAGTTTACTTCCCAGTTTCCTTTGGGTGGCAGGAAGTTTTCAGCAGATATACAAAGGGCGAGGTGTATCATAAACATTTTTGGCCAACAATTTTGAGAGTTGGAAATTTCATGCATCTAGTTGAAAAATTCCCACCGATAGTTGGTTACTTTACTTTAAACATATTTTATTTGTAACATATTTACATTTACAAATGAGTGGGTATGGGGTTTCGGGTTGGAGGTGCCAAAACCGATTTCGTGACTAATTTGTGGCTATTCTGAAATGCGTTTGATTATCCGACTTCGATTCGTTTTGTCGCTGTTATATATCGATGGACTATTTTGAAGAGAATTTTGTTTCTTCTATTTGAGGTATAGGGAATTCCTAGAAGTATATCTATTATATATTTTGGAAGATCTGTGTGTGTGTGTCTGTGTGTGTGTCTGTCTGTTGCGATGGACTCGAAAACGACCGAACCGATTTCGGTGAAACTTGGTATGTGGGGTACTTTCGGCCGTGGAGTGGCATGGGCCTGTTAATTTGCCCGTGCGACGTGACCTTGACCTTGAAATCGGGTCATTTCAAGGTCAAACGCCCGAATATCACGGGATTTCGATGAAACTTGGTATGAGGGGGTTCTTTCGGCCGGGGAGTGGCATAGGCCTATTAATTTGCCCGTGCGACGTGACCATGACATTGAAATCGGGTCATTTCAAGGTCAAACGCCCGAATATCACGGGATTTCGATGAAAATTAGTTTCTAGGGATATTTTTGTATGGGGAGTCTTATAAGCATATTCATTTGCCCGTGCGACGTGACCTTGACCTTGAAATCGGGTCAATTCAAGGTCAAATCGCGAATTTTGATGGGATTTCCACGAAATTTGATACATAGGGTTACTTTTGTCCACTGAGTGTTTTGGACGGGTCAAATCGTGACCCCGACCTGACCTTGATCTTCAAAATGATCAATTCAAGGTCAAATCAGGTAAAACCGGATGGATTTCGACGGGTACTTTTGTCGGGTACTTTTGTCCGGGCAGTGTTTTGGACGGGTCAAATCGTGACCCCACCTGACCTTGACCTTCAAAATGGACAATTCAAGGTCAAATCGCGCATTTCGCCGAAAAGCAGAGGGGAAACAGCCCGGACGAAGTCGGGTCCACCTGCTAGTATATATATATAAATCGTTGATATGTGTAATTTCCAGTCCTTCTTGGTATAATTTTTTACACATTTGCATTCTTTCGGTGTGGATTAGGGGACACGCCCAATTATGCCAACCAGTATATAATGTGACTTCTTTTTTTTTTAGACAAAAAATCGACTATGTTCCTACTTTACGATGAAGTTTAGAGATGGCAATCAGTTTGGAGTACCAGTTAGAAAAAAACCCAACTCACAAGTTTGTGTAATTCCATTTGAACCCCCCCCCCCCACACTTGAACTTTTACTTCCTCCAACTGTTCCCTCACATGTCTGGATGGTAGCCTATTCTGAATTGATCAGTAGTCAACTATAGCTAGGGAACAGAATCCAGTGGGCCGAACATGGATATCTGAACCTAAATATTGCAAAATCCCAACATCCAGTTTCACACCCCGATTAGTTTTTCTTAAATTAATTAGCAGTTTTTGACTAGTCATGGAGGAGGAACCATGCAGGACATACCGGGCCGACTTTTTTTGGCCATGTCTGAGAACATTTTGAAATCCGAAACACGAACATTCTGAAATCCTAGCATCTAGACTGGCGTAAAGCTTTCCAAAGCTTTGTTCGCAGAGATTTCAGCACCCATCACTGACAACAACTAGGACAGCGACGACGACGACGCCCTTTGAATTTATTGTTAATTGTGTTATCATTATTATGTTATTTTGTCATTATTATTATCAGTTTCATATCATAAAATCATTGACGTATCGCGTGATATGCATGGTAAACTCTGTGATCATAGAAGGGCCTTAATGTATCGCGTGATATGCATGGTAAACTATGTGATCATAGAAGGGCCTTAATAATTTGGAGTTAGAAAGACAAGTCAACAGGTCTGGAGCTTCTGTCATTAGGAAATAATTTTTTTCTCTCATTATTTTCTATGAATCCGGACAGAAAATGTAGCTGTATATATAGTACTAGAAGGTGACCCGACTTCGTCCGGGCTATTCAAAAACCAAATTTCAAGTCGATAGCTCCACCCGTTTCCGAGATCTGGTCTGCGCATGCGCGAAGCTGGCGTCGCACGGGCTCGGCGATCCGATAAAATTCGTATCCGGGGCAAGATACATTCACATACCAAATTTCAAGTCGATAGCTCCACCCGTTTCCGAGATATATATATTGCCCAATGTCATTTGCGGATACCTCGGCCGGTGATGAGTTAACGCGACATCGGCCGGTTAAGAGTTAAACGCGATCACGTCACGATCTGTTAATATATTTACGGAATGTTTTTCGATGAGCGAAGCATGGTCCTGCGTTCTTCCCGATAATTAAGGTAGAAACTTTAAACGTACACAGGCGTTTGATACATCATTGGAAAGATGAAGCGCCACAGATTATAACCGTGCAAATTATATGACTGGCAATTTATTATTCGCGCTATATCGAATCGATTTGTGAGCACCGAACTGAAATCTATTAGCGCAAAACGGCGTAAAAACAGATTTGACATCGGCACGTGAAAAGTTGACCTCGGATCTGAAAATTAATATGCCTATGCCACTTCCCGACCGATAGTACTCTCACATACGAAGTTTCATCGAAATCGGGTCGGCCGTTTTCGAGTTCATCGCGAACACACACACAGACCACAGATACACAGACAGATCTTCCAAAATATATAATAGACTACGTTTTTTTGTTGTTGAAAATCTATCTTTTAAAACTTTTTAATTTTGTTAAGGTATTCAATCCGAATTAGCGCTCGCAAATTACTATTTCCTTGGCTTCGGGGGTAAAAAATATTTGATTCGAGTCGAGGAACCCACCCATCAAAGTAGAAGTGATCAGATATCGATGTTTGAAATCTATTATTTTAATTTCAAGTGGCCCAGTGAACTGTCGACGAGAAGAACTTATCTGACCAGATAGCGGATGAAGATCGATAACTCTGAACTCCGGTTGCTTTTTTGTGTCAGATATTTGACAACTGGCAAAATTTCGTTGAACAAACCGTTGATAAATAACAGGTTTTGGGCAATTTTATACTATAGTTGACTGTGGTTAGCATTATTTTTGGGCAATTAATCGATTCTGATAACTGAAGCGGCATTTAAAACACTGTTGTTGTTGTTGGAATCTGATGATATGGGGACCGTCGAATCGGATTGAGTACCTTTAAGTGAACTATTTGTAACACCAGATATTTCTCGCGTATTTATTTGGAACAACAATGTAAACATGCCATCATAAAAGATTTCATATAAATTTTAGTTTTCTTGTTGGTATTCATGCCAGGAAGACATAGGACATCTTTATTTTTGGGAAGGGTTATACATACCTCACATATTTTGTCGAGTGACGTCACAAAGTAATCATCACAGACGATTGCAAGCGCTAGAAACATGTAGGCAACGACCAAAAAATGAAGGATAACTCCGCCCTTGTCACGCTGTTCATTTGTGAACGCATCCGGTGGGAACTCATGGTAGGCTGAAATAAAAAGATAACTAAGTTTAACTCACCATTTTCTACAGTTCACCTCGAAACTCACCATTTTCTACAGTTCATCTCGAAACTTTCGGCAGATTTAGTATCACACCCATTACAACTACATGTCATGCAGTGAAAAAATTAATATCAACACGAAAATGTATTTTGAGTTGGAAATATCGTTAAATATTGGGAATATTAAACCCATAGAGAGCCCCACATAGACTGCAGCAGACGACTCTGTGGTGATTGCTTCAATCTGTGTGAGTCTCGTTGTGGGTTAAACATTAACCTGAATATATCACCTCGGTTATTATCCCTTTCATGATGGAAGCTGCTCTGGTGCAGCATTAAATACCATGTGCCAGTGCATTCTCTTATATATATGCGAGTCGCCCATATGGAGCCCCATATATATAAGAGCATGGACTGGCTTACAAGGACAAGGTAAATATTGTTAGGCCATTTTATTCTCTTATATGTTTTTTTGCATGAACAACGAAATCAAGCCTGTCTGTCATTTGCAGAATGAGGTCCCCAGATGATGACTATAGTGACGCTATCCAGCAAAGGGGGCTGACATCACCAAATTCACCCCTGGAGACCTGTCATTTGCATAATCGAGGTTCCCAATGGGTATACATCACAATATTCACCATTTTCGGAACTTCAATCTGATAATATGTCTCCCGAAGCAGATCTATGAGACCATGTAAAATGAGGTCATCAGAGGGTTACTTTAGTGACGCTAGCGCGGTATGCGGGATAGCGTCACTAAATTCACCCTCTGGGGACCTCATTCTGCAAATGACAGACACGCTAAACTCAGGATTGACGAACTTCATACACTAAACGTTCACTTCCGCCCTAATGCAAATAACCTTTAATATATTCATTCGCATTTTAGAAACCAATGGTAAAAAATTAAGTGGCTGTGATTATTTAATGATAGTTCTACGCCATTACCAAGCCTTGAAATAGTGTGTCTGTCATTTGCAGAATGAGGTCCCCAGAGGGTGAATTTAGTGATGCTACCCCGCATAGCGGGCTAGCATAACCAAATTCCCCCTCTGGGGACCTCATTAGCGGGGTAGCGTCACTAAATTCACCCTCTGGGGACCTCAATCTGCTGAGGTGTAAGCAGAATGAGGTCCCCAGAGGGTGAATTTAGTGATGCTACCCCGCATGGCGGGCTAGCATCACCAAATTCACCCTCTGGGGGAACTCATTAGCGGGGTAGCATCACTAAATTCACCCTCTGGGGACCTCATTCTGCTGAGGTGTAAGCAGAACGAGGTCCCCAGAGGGTGAATTTGGTGATGCTAGCCCGCTATGCGGGGTAGCATCACTACATTCACCATCTGGGGACCTCATTCTGCAAATGACAGACACCCTATTTCAAGGCTACGCCATTACGTTTGTATTAATTTACATTTTAAAACAGCTTGAAGCCAGCATGCCCGTTTAAATCTGCATGACAAACTGCAGGAAATAAATTCCGTTTCCGTGTTCAGCTCGAGGCAAATATCAGCGGCGAGCCATATATAACCAATAAGTAATTAGGAAACAGGGGAGTTTTGACAGGGCGGCATTGCGTTGGCGGGATGCTATCACCTCTAAAAGCATTTACTGAAATTGGACGCTTCCTCAAAAGTCAATTGCCTCCCTTTGGCATTTCTTTAGAGAACGGGAACACAAAAGTAATTTCGGGATCGGCGCCACGTAGCACGCAAGTTACTTTTATCTTGCTCTTATAGATTCGTCGGTGTACACGATTAGATAGATCATGTCATGAATATCTACTCCGGTTACGACCGTAGAGATTATATTCCACCCCTTCAAAACATGGGAACTTTTTTATATTCTGACAGGGAAGTTAATAACTGTACTATTTTAACTCAATCTTATTGTGCTCTAGTTTACCGCATTACTTTTATGTTTCGTTTCATTTCATATCAGTATATTCCTTGATTTGTTCTTTAATGGGACATATCCCGCTTGGTTTCAGTGTTTGGTGAAAACGTGCCACAAACAAGACAGTCAATGACCGTGTGGACGCTCACCTGACAGCAAAAACTGAGAAGACTGAGACTCTGATGACTACAACAGTCAATATTTGTCAAAACCACTTAAGACAGGTAGTTCCAAACCGGGACATATATGGAGGTTATCCACTGAGCAGGGGTCTTCACCTTGAAATTTCTAATTGCACGCCACTGACAAATCTCCAACCCCTACCCGTTTTAAACAAGACAACCAGACCGCAGTCCTAAGTTCACAAAATTCCTTTTGCACATCCCTCTTAGGTTGGAATTTTAATAATGGTACTTCATGTTCTCCAACTTTTGGAAATTTACAAACTGACATCCCCCATAAAGTAAAAGATTTGTGGAGTAATGATCCCTGATACATACTAAACATATCTATCTCAACCGATGGGGGGGAGACAGGAATATACTATGTAGAGTAACGATCCCTGATACATACTAAACATAGCTATCTTAACCGATGGGGGGAGACTGGAATATAATCGAACTATAAGTGACCCCAACCAAATTGCCAAGGTCATACTCGGAGAGGCCGCGACCTATGAGTTATACAAGTCTAACCACAAAGGCAGGAGTCTTAGTTAATAATTCCCAGTTCACCCATGGGTCAGTACAGACAAAGAGATGCACTAATGACGGCTACCAGTCATTAGCGATATATAAACCAGACATTAATCTACTCTTCAATTAGTTTCGGACTTCAGACTAATTGGCAGGCATCAACATCAGGCCGCTAATTAATAAGCGACGCTTTCGGTCGTTCTATGACATCTATGATTGATTCACAATTATGTATCATTTACCATCACAAGCTGTTGACTATACATTGATATTAGATGTGAATAAACGATATACAAGAACTGAGTCCTGACTTCATTCTTCCACAGATTGTGGACAACTGATATCCCCCATAAAGTTGAAAAATGTGACCCTTAATGGACTTACTACTGATTGTACTTACATGTACTAATTGTATCTAGATTATATTGATACGCACTACAAGTATAACAATTATCCTAATATATACTTATTTTCATGCATCATCTCTCCTGGGTGCCGAGACGTATTTGGGGTGTAATTCCGTTTCTATATTGGACAACACACCATGATTTAACGCCATAATGTAAAATTTAGATTATGACAGGGATTATTGTATACAGCATTTATCACACTTCTTTTCCACCTACTTTATTATCTTTCTTGTCTATTTCATAATCTCCTCCCTTCTATCACTCCTCCATCTTTCTGATCCCTGCACTCGCTTAACTAACTTCCCAACATTTATTTGAAAACACAGAACAATATTCAAATTCCCGTCCTTTTTACCCTGTAGCTGTCTGTATTGACACTCGGGGTAACATTTATGGAGGAAAAGATTTTTATAAAAGCCATAGGCTCATGGCTTGTTATCTAATCCTCATTTGAACTATGTTTTTTTACTCAATATGTATAATTGTCAATGTGTTGTTCTGTTCTTTTGTTCAAATAAATATTGTTTACACTAAAGTTGAAAAATGTGACCATTTCGGTTCAACAGTTTAATCTGAAGCAAGGAAATACGAATGTTGGTCTAAAAACATACTGGTTGGAAAATCAAACTATGAGAACAATTATAACCTATTTTGGTGTGAAAATAAAATTTACAACTTTTTCAGGCATAAAATTTCTAACGCTTTAATTTTGATTAAAGTAGGGGGTCAAAACTCACTCCACCTTACACCCCATCACAATTGGTCTTAACATTGCCCTCACCTTGCTCATTTATTTGCTCATTTGCTCATTTTTATTGCTCATTTGCTCATTTTCTTGCTCATTTGCTCATTTTCTTGCTCATTTGCTCATTGGTTGGTGCATACTCAAGAGTCATAGACCTAACATCCAATGTACGTTAATGGTGTCATAGCGTGGGTGCATAGAAGACTGTATAACACTATGCCTATGTCCGTATCTGTTGTCACACCGTGAGTGGATTGTCCGCCTTTAATGATGTCATAGTGTGTGTGCATGCAAGACAGTATAATACTATGATTATATCTGTAGCTGTTGTTGGTAAGATGTGAAATATAAATTTCAAGGTTCAATTCATTCGTGTAGTAATTTCGTATATGTTCAACGCTCTTCATTCGTGCGCTCGTATTGTTAACATTCATTCATAATGAGTGTCCCTTTAGATCGATAAAATAAGTTAAAGGTCATTACATTCCACAGTCAAATCTATTGGTGATCGAATTTGATAACTATTTTATTGGAACAACTAAGAGTATTATTTACGTGAGATCAATGAGTCCAATTATTATAAATAATATATTGCAGGCATCGGTGGATACCCGATTGCCACATTTAGTGATCACGTGATAAACTGATAATATGTCCAAGTGACGTACTATATGTATGCATTCTGATCCGCTGTCGTTATTCATTCCATAACGTAATGCCTCAGGCCAGTCGAAAATTGGTTGCTCGTCATCTTCATTATATTGAAATTTTGGAAGTTTTTGAAATTTTTGAAATTTTGGAAGTTTTGGAAATTTTTGGAGTTTTGGAAATTTTGGAAGTTTTGGAAATTTTGGAAATTTTGGAAATTTTGGAAATTTTGGGAGTTTTGGAAATTTTGTAAGTTTTGGAAATTTTGGAAATTTTGGAAATTTTGGAAATTTTGGAAGTTTTGGAAATTTTGGAAGTTTTGGAAATTCTGGAAATTTTGGAAGTTTTTGAAATTTTTGAAATATTTGAAAGTTTTTGAAATTTTGGAAGTTTTTGAAATTTTGGAAGTTTTGGGTTTTGAAAAAATATTTTGGGTTTTTGATATTTTGGGAATATTTTAGTACAACCAATTTTACCCTCAAACAATTTTACCCTCAAACAATTTTTAGACCCAAAGATTCTATTTTTAGATGTGAAGGTAACGAGACACCCCCAACCAATTTTAGACCCCAAAGATTCTATTTTTAGATGTGACTCTAACGAGGCGCTCTATCTTCTCATGTGTTGTTGTTTTGGTAGATTCAATATGTTAACGTTAACATTCTCAGTTTAACGAGGTCAGAATTGATTCTTGTTTCGATTAATGGTCTGCAGATATAACCGAAAAGTTTGAAAACAAATTCTACAACGCCCAGAGTGTTTGTTATATGGTAACTTATAACTGCATAGGCTTAATAGGAATATTTATTTCTCATAATGACACGCGTTATTTCATAAGAGAGTCGCCAAAGTAGACAGTACAATTAAAACGACCGCAAAAGTTTGATATTATTTCCGACAACCAAGTCATACAGTCGCAGTGACACGTTGTCACTCAAAACAATCTAATTATCGTTTAATCAAATAACGTCATAAATTCGTCGAGGTGGCCAGTGGATCTGTATGCACGCACTGTTCAATTAATCAACCTTTGCAACACGTTGCCTTGTTTATTTCGACTGTATCACGAGTTGTTGGTTTCAATTTCAATTCTATGCACATGTTGAAATATATTGGTACTTATGGTACTTGGTATTGTCAGGGCAGTACTACCCGAAGTAATGATGATGCAATAAGGGGTCTTTTTTAGAACAATGTTTCCGTCTGACATGTGTATTCAAATCACGCTTTCTCCTAAATGTGTGTCCTCACTCCGAACATAGGCTGTGCTATGCATGCTTGGAGCGATTGTGGCTAGTTAATTATTCTTCTGTTGAAACAAACTGAGTGCACGCCGAACATTTCGGGGATTCGTCACCGACATGTATTTTAAGATGCCGCTTTAGGTTGTAATTTGTAGAAAAATATTTTCCGCACAAGTCGCATCTGGCTTTCCCTAACGCTTCCTCTATAGGCACAATTTCCAATGGCGCGTCTGATTCAGACATGGTGTTTCATAATACTAAATTCGAGATGCCACAAAATATCCGCGCAAAACATAAGGGACGTACGTATGAATTGACCGATCAAGGGATTAATTATACTTTAATTAAGCCTTCAGTGCCCGGTGATTTTATGCAGACTGGCTGTTTTTGCTTTGTTCACAGACAGATATAATTGTTGTGATTATAGCTCAACTCGTGCAAACATTCACGAAACCCGATGATGAGTATAACGTGTCATGCATCATAAATTTATTTGTCTTCAGGGAGAGTATTTGCTTTGTTGTGGGGGGTCTTAACCTCTGTCAAACCATTCAACAGAGAAAACTGTATACCATAGCACATGGTGGCAGTCAGGCGAGAAATTTCCAATGATAATTCTTATACAAAACATCACAAGAAAAAAAGATAAATATTTATACGTGCTCTATCCGCGATATATATATAGCTTCATCTGAGGAAGATACGCTATTTATCAAAACCGCATGGTCTGGTTTGATTTTGTTTAAACATGGTGTTGTAGGTTGATAAGCTGACTACATGTGCTACATAGACACAATGCAGAGGCCCATCGATATCCAGATAAGAAGACACACACGTGTGCCACACATTGTGATGATATATTTTCGAATGTTTAGTGTGTTAACATAGAATCGTTACAATTTTATCTGATGACTCTTTAAAAAGCCAGAATTGCATAATTTGGAGCAATACGATATATGTATATTCTTTCGGTTTCATTGTCGCGTAACGGTCTACTCGAGTGGGAACGAGTCATAAAGTCTGTACAATAAATACACCCTTAGAACAAATGTATATAAATACTACACAAAATGTGTTACATTTGATCTTAAACAAAATTGTGTAGAAATGACATATAATTATTAAATATGTCGGTGGAATATCATCAACGTTGAATATGATTGAATATGTGAGTGTATCATAGTTATTAGATGAAATGTGTTCTATTGGAGACACAAAACTCTTAAAGGCTACCACAGAACAAACAATTGGCAGCAGCTTTAAACTTTGTTATACACTATGTTTGTGTAAAAACTGAACAACACATAATTGTGTAGCACAAAGTTTTAAAGCAGCTGCCAATTTTGTATTATGGCAGTTTCACGAGGTTTATGTCTCGAATAGAAAATATCTCTTCTATTAAATATAATATACTCACATATTCACTCATATTCAATGTTGAAAAAATTCCACCGACACATTTATGTCATGTTGCATTTCTACACAATTTTGTTTAAGATCAAATGTAACACATATTGTGTAGTATTTATACACATTTGTTCTAAGAGTGTATGATGAGAACAAATCGTTGATACGCCGTGTCGTCCGGCATGTGTGGTATCGTGGTATATATACAAACTCCAAGCATGTTAATGCTAAACGAATATCCGATTAGCTGCATGCATGGGAACGGCCGCATTCACGTGCGTGTGATCAAGGCATCGCGTTATCACTCATTCACGTTCTTGAGATCGCAAATCTGAATGCTGAGATGGATGTTCAATTAATTTTAATTGAAGAATATTCATAATATATATATGCACACAATATTTCGAATATCTTATGGATTCATATTTTCGATGTCATTCGCAGTCCAATTGATCAGTCTCAGATACACATAAACACTCGAAAACTCACCAGAACTCCTTAAGTAATACGCATATTTACTGCACAGAAACTCGGCGTTTGGTCGGATCTTCATCTGTGCCTTTCGGATCTTTCTGGACCGACAGTGGTCCCTTCATATCGCGCGGATATTGAGAACGACATGGATTTTTAAAATTCTGTCAAATCCTATGCTTCATTGACAGAGTCAACTATATACCGGCATTTGTTTTGGAAGCGTGGAAGTCCAGGAACTATACTAGTGAATGGATGTTCTCGAAAAATTGAGTGAGCAAAAGCAAAAACACCATTGAAAAAATTCGTCAAAAAAAATTTAATGGTCTGATCTGGGAAAATTGATTGATAACTGGTGGATAAATACTTCTGCTTCGTGTGGTCATACACATACGATGCTCGATGTCTGTTTTACAATGAGAATAATCCATATCCCCATATCATATACGTGAAAATGACTTTCCCATTTCCTCGGCTTTGGTCGTATCCTCGGCTTTGGCCGTACCAAGTACACGGGGGTGAGCAACACCTCTTCGTAACCTGTATATATATACATAGTGCTTACCGGCAATGACTTATACAAAAATATAAAAGTTAACAAAACTTCTGGACTCCTGATTTTGTTTCCGTACACGCCCAATCTACCATTCTCCACTAGCTACGCGACAGTTAAAGGTACTCAACCCGATAAAACTCCTCTCAATTACTATTTCAATGGCTTCGGGGGTCAAAAATATTTGATTCGAGTCGAGGAAGTCACCCATCAAAGCTCAGATTTGTTAGATATCGATTTTAGAAATCTATTATTTTTCATTATCGGGAATTCTTTCTGGCCCAGAAGATAGTAAAAAATTCGTTATTATTACCCACTTGATTATAGAGTTATCCATCCTTGTCTGTTTGAATAGAATTTTGGCGTAAAATCTCGAGCATGTTACCAAATTGACGGCAGTTATAAGTACTCATCTCGAGAACATAAGAATTTTCAAAAATCAATATCTAATGACTCTGAGCTTTGTTTGATGGGTTCCTCGACTCGAATCAAATATTTTTTACCCCCAAAGCCAAAGAAATAGTAATATAGGACCCTCTGATCGGATTGTTGTTGTTGGAATCTGTTGAGATGGGGACCCTCTTTACGGGTTGAGTACCTTTAAGTACTTGGGGCGGGTGGGATAGTTTAAAATCTCATAACTCTGTCCCTATTCACATCATCCAAGTGCCCTCACTGTGAGATCCGAACATTTAATTGATGAGAAAAGAATTCACCCAACTAATGATAAGGTGAATGCTCCGAAGAATGTCGTGCAGCTAAAATCACTTATCGCGCTCGTTAATTATTATTAAATATTCTTCAGCAACTGTTCCATAATCATGATGCCTGTTTATGATTTGTTAACCCTTTACCCAACAGAACGGCCCTGTGCCAATGCATTCTCTTATATATGCGAGTCGACCATAGGTCGCCTCGCATATATAAGAGAATGCATTGGCTTAACACATTAAAAATGATAAAATTGTTAAAGAATGTAAGAAAAAATGATAAAAAATGTTAAAAAAAGATTTTGTTTAGGCCAATGCATTCTCTTATATATGCGAGGCGACCTATGGTCGACTCGCATATATAAGAGAATGCATTGGCACAGGGCATAACTGTAACTATCACAATGTGGACAATGAGCCGGTTCCAATGATATCCATATTTGTATGGTTTTATTGAGACAGACCCAAGATATTTTAGGCTGTTGAAGCTTTATTTGGCCGGTTTTGGCCGGTTTGTTGGGTAAAGGGTTAAGGAAGGATCGGAAATGGAACTGGACTTCGAGTTGTGACACGGCACTGGAATTAATTACGCCCTATGGGTGTTTTTTGCTACACTGATCTGGTCGTGACAATGGGGCGATGGGCGATGGGGATATATGGCAGGACAACACACTTCAGGTTTCGCGCGATGCGAGTTATTTTAGAAAATTGTGGTAAGGCTGATCTGGCCGTATCTCGCAGGACAACACATTTCGGCTTTCGTGGATGGGTATTCGCTGAGGTCTCATTGTTGCAGTATGCAATTTTTATGATCGCGTTAATAGCTTTCGATGTTTAGGTATGAATAATAGCTGGTCCACGCATAAGTTATGGCGGGAACACAATGCAATATAACAGCTAACTTTGCTGATGGAGTATGAGACATGTCTCAGTTGGAAGTAGACTAAATGTATTGCGAAGTATCGGGTGTGTATTTAATCCGTTTAGTAGATTTTTGGTCCGCATTTAGTGGCTTTCTGGTGTTGTGAATGAGAAACCTGCAGTAATAAGCCGTAGTTTTTGTAATATTTTTAAGGATTAGTTGTTTTAACGGAATTCTGAGGCGGTCATTTATGAAACCAATATATTTTATATTATAATTTATATATATGCCTAATAATATTATCTTGAGGGCGTTACCATTTCTGACTATTCTTTTCTTGTTAATTTGTGTGACCCCCTCCCCACAGAAACCGTGTAGCTATGTATGCATTACTGTTAGGGACAAACTATAGAATAGCGCAGGGAATATCCCACGAGCCAGGTGCCGTAATCGCCAAAAAAAAAAACGAGCGACGCTTTCTGTGCTTTCCCCGTTTGGCGGGCACCATTATCTCTCCGCCGATTCGAGTTGGCCTGTCAGCGGTGTGAGTAAGTCATTAACGCCCCTCGGGTGTATATACTGTCGTACAGATTTTAGAAAGCTGTGGTTCGCTGGGAATTGGATAAATAGATAATGGTTTTTTTTGGGACGCATTAAAAGCTGTAGTGCTACCCCGAATCCGGTAAAAGGTGTAGTTGTTTTATGTTATTGTAGGAAGGCTAATCTGGCGTGTTAAATTGAGCTATATATAGCGATGGTATATCTCGCATGACAACACATTTCGGATTTTCGTGGGGTGTGTATTCGCTGGATGTCTTATAGTTGCAGTATGTAACTATTATGACCGCGTTAATTGCTTTCGATGTTTAGGTATGAACAATGGCTAGGCCATGCACTCTTGGCGGGAACACATGTGCAATGCCTCAGATTTTTGATCGGCATTTAGAAGCTTTCTGGTGTGGTGAATGAGAAACCTGCAGTAATAAGCCGTAGTTTTTTTGTAATAATTTGAAGGATTAGTTGTTTTAACGGAATTCATTTAACGGAGTTGTTTTAACGGAATTCATGTAACCAATATATTTTATATTATAATTTATATTTATGGCTAATAATATGATCTTGAGGGCCTTACCATTTCTGATTATGGTTTTCTTGTCATATCTGCCCACCCACAGACCAATAGCACGGTGGGTGAAGTCAAAGCGAGCGGCAATTTATTTATGTCACTCTTCCCGACAGAGAACCCGGTAGTCACATCTCTGTCGGCGCCGTGCGATTACGTCATCGTGTCCGCCCACTCACCGCCTTCGATGACCGAGAGTACGGCGGGTACAATCATATCGAGCGATTTATTTATGTGACCCCCTCCCCACGGAGACATTGTAGCCACAACCATGTCGCCGCGTGAGTACGTCATCGTGTTCGCCCACATACAGCCTTAGATGGCCGATAGTATACGGTGTATTGGGTGCAGTCAAATCGATCCATCAATTTATGCCACCACTCCCCATCGAGACCCGGTAGCCACATCCCTGTCGGCGGTGCGAGTAAGTCATCATGTCCGCCCACACACAGGCTCCGGTGGCCGAGAGTACCGTGGGTGCAGTTAGGATCGAGTTATATCGATCTGAATGTGGTAAATTGATTTCGCGGCGTCATGTGTATAATCATATCAATAAATGATAGAACTCAATGAAAATACTATCGAAATGATTAAACCAAGAAAGCATACTGCGTGGAAATAATGCTGCGAGCACTTGGAATTGTTAAAGATGCATTCAGGGTTCCACGCTAATTTTTACGAAGCCACTTGTTTACGAATGTCCGTTGGCGAGTCCACTAACTTACATAAAACACAGTTTTGGAGTATAATATAAAAAATGAACCACTTTCATACCGGTGAACAATTCCAATACATCTCGATACATGGGACATATAGGAACGTTAGGGTGGATACACACATGCATGTAATCTCTGTAATTATCGTGTATTTTGCGTTTTACATGGATCATACAGACAATGTAATATGTGTCCATTGAGTTCTAGTTCAAATTAAGTCGGAATGTAGAGAAACTGCTAGCTTGGACCGTGTCGCCAGGCCACTTAAAATAATTGTTCGTTGGATAACCCATATGGTTGACGTTCTATATAAATAATGACCAGTCCTCTCTTGATATTTATAGCAATGGTGGATCAGGATTTCTCCGACGCAGGGGCTATATATGACCCCCGACTTGGGGCTATACATGTATATGATCCCGAAAGCTACCAGGCGGGGGTGGCTAACTCTGCGCTGTTTAAGTAAAACATATTATATTGTACCTTCTGGCCCAGATTATTCCGACCGATACATTCAACTAAGTCCCTTAGTGATTTGAAGCTTTCGAGACCCCACGCCAAACAAGCATCATGGTCGAAAATGTTCTATATCAAGCCTGTATATACCAGACGTGTCGCTTCTGGTGTTCGTGCATTAATAAAATGCCAGATATCGCACAGACTTGACTAATTTCCGCATCCGTAAGAGAAGACATGTTTTGGATTGGCCTTAAATGTCCTGATAGCAGACAGTTTGACTTCGCTTATCACTACTCACTTGTCTGGCCAGTTAACAATGAACCGCTCGCGCACAGGTGATTAATGTTGTCAATTATTGGTGTGGTCATGTAAAATACATGTATTTTACATACAGAAATTACTTGCATGTGTGTATCCACCCTTATTCTGTATAAAAAAGGTCTCGACTGAGAACAAAACCACGCCCCTTGATAGGATTCGTATTACTGCAGGTTGCATGTGCACTTTGACCTGAACACAGTTGTAGACATATATTTTTGTACAACTCTGTTTGAAACCGAACGTCGATCGACGCAAACGCATAATACAATATTTGTTTTTCGCTCTACATAGCGTAGTATAGATATCTAATATATAATTTCGACGCAATTATCTGTATTTTGGGCACGTATGCAGTTTAGGATAATTTTGAGACGAACAATGCATTCATAATTGGATACCGCTGTATCCAGAAGAACAGTAACTCCACCACTGGAGTCTCGCGTGCTGAGGTGTGATGTTTCAATGTGACAGATACCCCCTTACATGCAAACGAGTAACACGCCTCTACCGACAAGAACATACATTGCATGCGATTCATAAGCTCTCTATATATATTCGAATATTTGTTTTTGTAAGCTGGATAGAAGCGATCTAGTTCTCTGTTAGATGCTTCCATGTGAGCCCACTGTGCATTATTGAGAGACATGAACGTTAGATGCTTCCATGTGAGCCCACTGTGCATTATTGAGAGACATGAACGTTAGATGCGTCCATGTGAGCCCACTGTGCATTATTGAGAGACATGAACGTTAGATGCTTCTATGTGAGCCCACTGTGCATTATTGAGAGACATGAACGTTGGATGCTTCCATGTGAGCCCACTGTGCATTATTGAGAGACATGAACGTTCCAGATTACGAATGTCGACTTGTGATATAAAGTGCCCAATCGGAAAATATAAGGCCGAGGTAGACAAAGAAGCTGGGCTTTACATATATTCATGTGATTTGTGGGGGCGGGGGATACGATACACCGCAAAATTCAGAGTCATCTTGACCCCAGTGACAAGCTTCATATATATGTCAATACATCCGACTTGCGAACAGGGTAACACGGGCTTTGTGTTTTTAGGCTATCACTTAGGCATGGTTAGAATGACCCAGTTTGTACGACAAAAACAAACTTGACAGTGTTATTAATTCCATACCTGCCATGCACTCGTGAAAGAACTTCGATAAATATATCAACCAAATTTCATAAATCATTTTTCACAAATGCTGTGTCCCAACAAATGAGGTTTCTGTTGAAGACAATTGGTTTGGTTGGTTTAAACATATTTATTGTAACTCAGTTTACAAGGGATTGGGGGACAAGTTATAACAACTTAAGGTGGCCCCTCTCCCGACAATATTTACACAAATGTTTAAACAAGATGAATAACAGATATAATGTACATGTAATAATAAGAATGTTGATGATGATGTCTGGTGATTGATGTTATACCGGTCCTGAGGTCCTCTCCTGTAGATATCATGCCATGCCGTGCCGTAAGTTGTTTACGATTTTTCTTCGTTAAGTGAAATGTTTACTTTCTGATATATATATTTTTGTACAATGTAAAAGAGTAGCTGGTTTCGATGCTGTGGAATGCTTGGGGCGCCTCTGATGAAGTGGTTTACGTCTACTATTGTGAAAGCATACTCATCTAGTCTATCATATAATTTAGTTCTTTGCGGTCGGAACAATGGACATTCGAAAAAGAAGTGAAAGGCAACCTCGATCTCTGTGCCACAATTACACACCGGGCTTTCGGCTATAAAGTTATCATACATATCTAAGCGAAGTTCACTGCAACCGTTGCCAAATTTAGAATGGATTATATTTTCTTTCCGACTCCCAGTTTGAAAATAAGGAGGTGGTTTTAGGGTCAAATCTATAAAACTAAGATTGACTTTATTAAATTCTTTTAGGTTAAACGTATCAGTTACGATAATTGGAAGCTTATTCCATGATTGTGTCATAAAGGGTAGGAAGAATTTTTTTAAATGTTCTGTGTGACAGAAGTAACAATAAAAGTTTCCAGGGTTCCGCTTTGAGTATCTCGAGACATTGCCAGCACGAGGAGGTAAGATAGTTGATAAGTAGTTGGGTGCAAGGTTGTTAGTAATTTTATATATGTAATGTAACTGATGATGTTCGCGTCTATTACTGAGCGTGGGCCAGCCGATTTCAAGGAGTAGGTCTTTATCGGATACCGATCGGTTTAGTCCTGTTACAATTCTGGCAGCTGGCAGAATAGTCCATTATAGGCAAAATATAAGTATTGTAGATTTTTTCAAGCGTCTTTCTGTCGATACTGTATTTAAATTTTCTGAGTTGGGATAGTCTTCCTGATACTCGTCGACAGATATTTTCAATGTGATCATTCCAATTTAAATTTGCTTGGATATCGAGACCGAGGTGTCTATGCGATTTAATGAAGGTTATTTCTTGGTTTTCGAAAAATAGTTTTGGGGCCTGGTCTTTGTTAGTTAGGGAAAATGACATAGCTTTGGTCTTTGCTGGGTTAAAGTTTACTAACCAGTTGTTGGCTCATTGTGATACGATTTCGAGATCACTGTTGAGTTGTCTAGCTAGGGATTGTAGGTCATAGTGAGAAGCAGTGATGCAGGTGTCGTCGGCGTACATTCGAGCTTTAGAGCAGAGATTGTTGGGCAGATCGTTTATATAAATTAAGAAGAGAAAAGGCCCCATTATGGACCCTTGGGGCACTCCGGATGGTATAATTTCAAATTTAGAGCAAGTATTGTTTACCAGGACTCTTTGTCGTCTATTTACTAAGTAATCTTGAAACCAATTACAAGACAGTGCATGTATGCGTGAAGGACTGGAGACGTCGGCATTTTAAAATATAGCCCAAGAAACTAATGGCGGGACAAGGGGAGCAACTTCTTATCATTGTTTAAATGAGTGTTTAAACCAATTGCTTTAATCACAACCGTAAATCGATCTTATGATACACACCACTGATAGTACAAAAGTGTTGCGGACACGAATGTTTCGTTCACACACTGACAAGTTCGCACGATAAGTTTGCATACATTTCGATACAGATTGAAAGCTATTATGCGCCAGAAAACGAACGCAGAAATACTTATAAAATGTATCTGCGCCACAGCTACACAGCTACAGTAATGCCCTAAGTAATCGACTCTTTAACTACAGCAGAATTATGGTTAACTTTTCAGGATTTAGTCGGAAATATGGCTTGTTGCCATTCAGCGGAAAGCTCTCGGGCTGAATGGCAACAAGCCATATTTCCGACTAAATCCTGAAAAGTTACCCATAATTCTGCTGTAGTTAAAGAGTCGATTACTTAGTGCATTACTGTATATAACTATTCGTGAGAAGTAAAAACTCTGTAGTTTCACATGTATATAGAGATGCTACACTGAAAAAAAAAACTTAGTTAAAAGTAACTAAGTTACCTTAGTCAGAACCCCCGTCTCAAAACTAACTAGCTTAGCTTAGTCAGAAATGACTAAGGTTGCCCTTAGTCATTTCTGACTAAGGCCTTAGACCTTAGTCAGAAATGACTAAGGGCAACCTTAGTCATTTCTGACTAAGCTAAGCTAGTTAGTTTTGAGACGGGGGTTCTGACTAAGGTAACTTAGTTACTTTTGACTAAGTTTTTTTTCAGTGTAGATATAACATATAATATAAGGCCTTAGTCAGAAATGACTAAGGCCTTAGTCAGAAATAACTAAGGCCTTCGTCAGAAATAACTACGGCTTGACTATGTCATCACTGTATACATTAGTACATTTAATTGGACCTAATTATTGGGGGTATCATAGCCCTGCAATCTCAGCTGAACATCGCAACTGCAGATTAAAATAACTGAAAATAATGACTTACAGGTATAAAAATAAATTTTATTAACTATTAAAACAATGTGATCATCCATCACGACACAGCATCGGTTTCATTGTTGTTTGTCTATTTGTTGACATTGAACCTCGTGTGAGTTACACTGGTGCGCACACTACAGTACTAGTACACATATGTCCTCTCTTGTAGAACTTGTACATGCATGTCGATCATATTGATGTGCTCTGAAAGAATTAGATTCTGAACAAGTACTGTCATGAACTGCATTTTCAACATTATAATATTAATACACATGTAGCTGCTCGTTGAGTCGTTGATATTATTGTCACTATTGCTTGACATCAGACGACATTGTCAGACCATTGATTCGATTGAAAGGATCATATCATGATTCATCGATTAATTGGCATGCATCTCTGCTCTCGATGAATTTAGTGGAAATTGTCAATGATTAATAAGCCTTTTTTTCGCAGAATATAAACTTGTCCGGTTATCGAAGGAACCGAAATCAGACCGTCTTTAACAACTGTCCGCAATCGAACAGGTAACAGCCTCGACCACCAAGCCGGAATGCACATCAAGTTCAAGTTAGGCCTTAGGGTGCTCGTCCACAATGCCACTGCGAAAAACGTTCACCACACCGTATGTACTGTACTGTGTTTAAAGTACATGTAACCTTGAAGAAGTCATCAGTCACACATCTAATTTTGGCAGCAAATATTTCAGGCGCTGTTCTTTCACATGTAGAATAAAGAATCAAACCATTATTGACAAATTGTCCACTTGTTGAATGAAAACAGAGCTCTGACTGAGTCTGAATAATTAGTTCAACAATACACGATGAACGGTTTCGCAGATTATTTTCATAACTTCTCTTTTATCCTGATTTTATCCGCTCTCTAAATACGCCATGGTTGTTATTTATGTAATATGTCGTCTCTTTTAGTTCGTTCGACGCCAATATCACGTCTAAATCACTCTGATTTTAGTGATTAAAATGTCGGCCACAAAATGGAGAAACAATAATTTGAGTTAAAATTACGTACTCGCCATATACGTACCGACCCGATTAACACAGAATGAATGCGATATTATATAATATACATTGTTTGTTGTCTATTTGTTGACATTGAAGCGTGTGAGTTACACTGGTGCGCACAGTGCAGTACTAGTACACGTATATCCTCTCTTGTAGTTGTACATGCATATAAAATGTACACTGAAAAAAAAACTTAGTCATAGCCTTAGTCATTATGTTACTTTTGGCTAAGTTAGTCAAAAATAACTGAGTTACGGGTTGACTAAGGCTATGACTAATTTTTTTTTTTGACGAAAATATTAACCTAAGTAACTAAGTATTAGTAATATGTGACTAAGGTCAAACTTAGTTACTTTTGGCTAAGTTAGTCAAACATATCCTATCCATCGAAGCAATTTTTCATTATCTGATGCACTCTTGGTTAAAGCCAATTGGCGGTTTGCGTTCACTTGTGCAAAACATTGAAAAAAGCAGTTATACTGTATGGAGCAGATTAAGATTCAGTTATACTGTATGGTGTCATTGCCGTGTATAATATGTCGCCGATAAGTATACTATTGAGTTTTGCCGGCATGACTGAATCACGAAAATGTCAACCTTAGTAACTAAGAATTAGTAAGATGTGACTAAGGTAACACTTAGTTACTTTTGGCTAAGTTAGTCAAAAATAACTAAGTTACGGGTTGACTAAGGCTATGACTAAGTTTTTTTTTTCAGTGTATATCGAAACTTGCCTGTACATTTCATGCAATTATTATACGTAAGAATCAATCATACAGGCAATTATTATACGTAAGAATCAATCATACAGGCAATTATTATACGTAACAATCAATCATACAGGCAATTATTATACGTAAGAATCAATCATACAGGCAATTATTATACGTAACAATCAATCATACAGGCAATTATTATACGTAAGAATCAATCATACAGGCAATTGAAGTCAAATATAGTAGCACCGTTATATGTGGAACTACATAATGTTTTCTTCTCATGTCTTTAGTTTTGGTAGAGATGTAAATTGTACGCATGTTGCCGTTCGTATACGAGTTAGCAATCATACATTAGCTACGCAACCGAAAACGCCTTTAAAAGACAGAATTTGTCACATGTGTGATGAACATAAAGTTGAAACAGAAACACATTTTATTATGGAATGCAGTGCGTTCGTTCAATGCATTGAAACTGAACAGCCTGTTAACAACAAGGAATAGGAAAACCCTTACGAACCTATCGATATTCATCCGCGAAGCCCTCTTTCAGATAGGAGTCCCTGAGGCATTAAACTAGAAGTCCCCACCCCATATAGACACAACAACTTGTATAAAAGCGACCGAAAAATCGCCCATGCAGGAAATACCCATACATAATAGAATGACCTAATGAATACTATATATGATTAACAATGTGTATGATTATTATCCAAAGCCCCATCCCCACCCAACCCCACCACACCCGATAACCCAAAAGAACTAATAAGACAATTATACTGAGCGAGATATACTCGGAACATGTTTACATTCATTTATGTTGTTATCTTCGCGTATGTGCATAATTTAACTTATATGTTTAATTCCTTTTGTTTATGCTCATATATCTTGTCGATGAAAAGAGTAATAAAATCTATCTATCTATCTAGCTATCTATCTATATATCTACCTATCTGACTCTAGAAAAGACTTGTTTACATTGTATATATTGCTGAAAGTTATAGCATAGATTTCATAAACATGAGTGATGACAGATGATAAGTTCATCTTCATAATGAAAAACAAGGACAAACAAATAATCAATTCCGTGTGCAACATGATCCGGTTATTCTTTCTAAAAAGACAGCTGAGAATGTCAATATGGGGAAATAAATGTTGAAAGTATTAATTTTTAATACTAAGGATTATTTATCGTACATATGCCTATTACATGTATTTTATTTTAATGTGTAACTTTTCATGTATTAACTGTTATTTGCAAATGCCTCCATTGGTGTATTGCAATAAATCATCTTATATTATCTTATCTTATTCTGGGATTATATCGGTTTCAATGAAGAAATGCCTGTAAAATATTCCGTACAGACCTACCCAACAAAAAGGCCAGATAAGCTCTAAGCTTAACTTGGTGGATGATATGAGGTAAATTCTGAGGTAAATCAAAATATGAAATTTAGCTCGCAGATCGCAACATATAGCTGCAATTAACTGTTACATGTATAGCGGATCTATACAACTCGTTACCGGTTTATAACGAAATGTACAAAACGAGTCCGATAAATTAGGTTTGTATAGACCTAATTTACTGGAAGACTTTTATAAATTTCGCAATAAACTGGGAACGAGTTGTAGATTATATTTATTACTTGATCCAAAACCTCCATAAAACATACTTAAATCAATACATGCATGCGATGACGTTTCAGGTAACGATGCGTCGTTTTCCCGCGCACAGAAACACTACCAGATAAATAAGACAATTTGACATGGCATGCATTTAATGAACTATTTGTTCACACTAAATCAACATTCAACAATAGTACAAAACATCGATCTAGCGTACGTAGCGTACGGAATGATTACAGACAAGCCGGAAGTCATCGGTCACGTTTGCGCAACACTTAATACATTTGGCACTATTTCCTGTTATACAATGGCCGTTGTACATTATTATTATTGAATTGGTTTAATGAATGGAATAAGGATGGGTCATATAATAAAAATTAATATAATACGGATCGAACCAAATCCCATTTACTAGATAAGGTCATGAATCTCTACTCTTTTGTTACGCCCGTATATATCATACTCTACCATATCTAATCATGGATTCTATATACTCTATAACTCCGCCCGTATATATCATACTCTACCATATCTAATCATGAATTCTATATACTCTATAACTCCGCCCGTAGAGATCATACTCTACCATATCTAATCATGGATTCTATATACTCTATAACTCCGCCCGTATATATCACACTCTACCATATCTAATCATGAATTCTATATACTCTATAACTCCGCCCGTAGAGATCATACTCTACCATATCTAATCGTGGATTCTATATACTCTATAACTCCGCCCGTATATATCATACTCTACCATATCTAATCATGAATTATACATACTCTATAACTCCGCCCGTATATATCATACTCTAACATATCTAATCATGGATTCTATATACTCTATAACTCCGCCCGTATATATCATACTCTACAATATCTAACATGAATTCTAAATACTCTATAACTCCGCCCGTATATATCATACTCTACCATATCTAATCATGAATTCTATATACTCTATAACTCCGCCCGTAGAGATCATACTCTACCATATCTAATCATGGATTCTATATACTCTATAACTCCGCCCGTATATATCATACTCTACCATATCTAATCATGAATTATATATACTCTATAACTCCGCCCGTAGAGATCATACTCTACCATATCTAATCATGGATTCTATATACTCTATAACTCCGCCCGTATATATCATACTCTACCATATCTAATCATGAATTATACATACTCTATAACTCCGCCCGTATATATCATACTCTACCATATCTAATCATGGATTCTATATACTCTATAATTCCGCCCGTAGAGATCATACTCTACCATATCTAATCATGAATGCTACATACTCTATAACTCCGCCCGTATATATCATACTCTACCATATCTAATCATGAATTCTATATACGCTATAACTCCGCCCGTAGAGATCATACTCTACCATATCTAATCATGAATTATATATACTCTATAACTCCGCCCGTATATATCATACTCTACCATATCTAATCATGAATTATACATACTCTATAACTCCGCCCGTATATATCATACTCTACCATATATAATCATGAATTATACATACTCTATAACTCCGCCCGTATATATCATACTCTACCATATCTAATCATGGATTCTATATACTCTATAACTCCGCCCGTAGAGATCATACTCTACCATATCTAATCATGAATGCTACATACTCTATAACTCCGCCCGTATATATCATACTCTACCATATCTAATCATGAATTCTATATACTATATAACTCCGCCCGTATATATCATACTCTACCATATCTAATCATGGATTCTATATACTCTATAACTCCGCCCGTAGAGATCATACTCTACCATATATAATCATGGATTCTATATACTCTATAACTCCGCCCGTATATATCATACTCTAACATATCTAATCATGGATTCTATATACTCTATAACTCCGCCCGTATATATCATACTCTAACATATCTAATCATGGATTCTATATACTCTATAACTCCGCCCGTATATATCATACTCTAACATATCTAATCATGGATTCTATATACTCTATAACTCCGCCCGTAGAGATCATACTCCACCAGATCATGTCTTGAATCTCTTCTCTATAGCTAAGCCCGTAGAGATTATCTCCACCAGTTCAAAACGTGGGAACTTTTTGATGTTTTTACAAAGAAGTTTATAACATTGAAGAAAAAAGCAGTGCAAGTAATATAATCTATATATAATCTTAGTTAATTACCTGTTCCTTAATGAGTTATATTAATATTAGTTAATTACCTGTTCCTTAATGAGTTATATTAATATTAGTTAATTATCTGTTCCTTAATGAGTTATATTAATATTAGTTAATTACCTGTTCCTTAATGAGTTATATTAATATTAGTTAATTACCTGTTCCTTAATGAGTTATATTAATATTAGTTAATTACCTTTTCCTTAATGAGTTATATTAATATTAGTTAATTACCTGTTCCTTAATGAGTTATATTACTATTAGTTAATTACCTGTTCCTTAATGAGTTATATTACTATTAGTTAATTACCTGTTCCTTAATGAGTTATATTAATATTAGTTAATTACCTGTTCCATAATGAGTTATATTACTATTAGTTAATTACCTGTTCCTTAATGAGTTATATTAATATTAGTTAATTACCTGTTCCTTAATGAGTTATATTAATATTAGTTCATTACCTGTTCCTTAATGAGTTATATTAATATTAGTTAATTACCTGTTCCTTAATGAGTTATATTAATATTAGTTAATTACCTGTTCCTTAATGAGTTATATTAATATTAGTTAATTACCTGTTCCTTAATGAGTTATATTAATATTAGTTAATTACCTGTTCCTTAATGAGTTATATTAATATTAGTTAATTACCTGTTCCTTAATGAGTTATATTAATATTAGTTAATTACCTGTTCCTTAAAGAGTTATATTAATATTAGTTAATTCCTGTTCCTTAATGAGTTATATTAATATTAGTTAATTACCTGTTCCTTAATGAGTTATATTAATATTAGTTAATTACCTGTTCCTTAATGAGTTATATTATTATTAGTTAATTACCTGTTCCTTAATGAGTTATATTAATATTAGTTAATTCCTTGTTCCTTAATGAGATATGTTAATATTAGTGAATTACCTGTTCCTTAATGAGTTATATTAATATTAGTTAATTACCTGCTCCTTAATGAGTTATATTAATATTAGTTAATTACCTGTTCCTTAATGAGTAACTTCACTGTAGGTGAAGGTTTCAACTCGAAATTGGACGATTTTAGTGACTTTGTATGCGATTTTGCTTTACGTCACTTATACAATCATGAAATATCTCCCGGTAATAAATTTAATGTTTATTGAGATATCGGCTCACAAAAGTCACAAATACATGCAATCTCCAGCTGGGGGCATGACTCCTATTGTGAAGTGAAATAAGGCATTTTTCGAAATTGCACGATTTAAGTGATTTTGTGTGCGAGTTTGCTTTGCGTCGCTACAAGCATGGAATTTCTCTCTGTTTATTGCGATATCGGCTCACAAAAGTCACACAAACATGCAATCTCCAGCGGGGAGCATACCCCTACTGTGAAGTAGACTATTGATGAAAAATATCTACAAAGAAATATATGCCCTGCCTTGTTTATTAATTGCTATAAAGTTTCCTGTCAGAACGGGTTAGCACATCAAAACGTCCCCATGGCCCCAAGTATTATACTGGCGGAATATGATATCTAAGGGCTTAGCTATAGAGTTGAGATTCAACCATTTACAGGCGTCTGTGGGCGCATATTTATTACAATTATAGTTTGCCGTCGTTTTGTGATCGTTTCCTGTCCGGCATAGTTTCCCGACGTTTTATCGACTGCACGAACATCCGGCGAAATAAAACGTATGGGTCGATGATGTCGAGACATACAGGTATAGCGATAATTAGTATTATTAGATAGAACGACACAAATGTGTGAACGGGCTGTAATATCCGTAATATATCACACTTTACCCATGTCAAAGAGCTCTGACCATCCGTCGAATGTGTGACAGACGCAACACATAAGTCAGGCGGGCCTTACATTCTTTAGCAAATTACATTTTCTAAAAAAAAATATTTTTTCTTATATTCTTTAATAATGTTTATAATTTTTATCATTATTTCTTACATTCTTTAAAAAAAATTTATCATTGTTTCATGTTTTCTTACATTTTTTTTAACAATTATAAAAAAAAAAAAATGTTAGGCTAACGCATTCTCTTATATATGCGAGGCGACCTATGGTCGACTCGCATGTATAAGAGAATGCATTGACACAGGGTTCACACAAAAAATCAGGAAGCTCCCGTCTTGAAAGGGTTAAGTCTAAAAGTCTATGATCCTGTATGATATATATATAAGCCCGGAATCCGACAGACTACGATAACCATAGCTTGTAGTAAACTAAAGTTAGGTTGCTATTGCTTTATTTGTAACTTGTGATTTGTATATGTAAACTTTGTTGTCGACGAAATCGGTTAATATTGTTCAAGGACAAGACAAAACTTGTCATTGAACATTTTGAAATCTTTAGTATTTTGCTGCATTTCACAAAAAAAAATAAACCAATGGTTGTGCAATAAAAGCCATACGTAACGCGCACGAGACTTCAGATATGTATTTGCCTTATATTGATTTGTGTGTTGGGTGTTAGGTGTAGGTTTTTGCCTACATTTCACCAGCCATATCCCATTTGACCTCCAACCCCATGGGATATAGCTGGCTTCGGGCAGGTAACATACCCTACCACAAGAACAAACACGGCGTTACTAATGATACCCCTAATGCTATGTGGTCTAAAAACTAAATATATCACATTAAATACTACTTAGAAAAGTCAAATTATTACAGATATTTCAATCTATTTTTGTCTGTAATTTCCAACTTATGCATGTTGTATGAAGCATGACATTTCCAAAATTTAATATCCTTCTTAATTGTTTTAGCCCACCCTACACTGTGCAAAAATCCCGTCAAACATTACAGCATAAAGCACCCACAGCTATATACCGTAATAATCAACTGTAAACTTTACGGTATATTCCGTATAATTATATAATTGTACGGTAAATTCCGTAAATACCTACAGTAAATAATGCTGTAAATCTTTACGGATTAAAGTACCGACAGCTATGATACTATTGGAATGAACCGTAAACTTTACGGTAATTACCGTATATATAAATCTACGGTAAATTCATACAGTAAAATGTATTATTTCCCAGTAAATCTATTTCTGGACAATCTCCCGTATACAATAGCGGTATTTCTGTTAAAAATGTTATTTTCTGTTAATATCACAATCCCCCATAATCGTGGTGGAGGTTAATTATCTCATACAATTCATTAAACTGTTTATGTCAGTGAGGGGGATTTTAGCATCGATTGGACGAGGCTCTGTCGAGCCCAATAGATGCCAAATCCTCAGGTCTGAAATACAGAGATTAATAGACATTGACGCACATTCCCAATTGATGGACAACCAAATTATGCATGTAATTGTACAATGGTAAAACTGAGGTTGCATATCATCGAACAGCTCACAAAAATATGACAATTATACAGGTGAGTTATAAAACTAACAACAACTTCTTAGCACGAGATATTGTCTGTGGAATCGAGTCTGTGGTGCTTACCAGTAGTGGTTTAACCCTTTACCCAACATAACGGCCCTGTGCCAATGCATTCTCTTATATATGCGAATCGACCATAGGTCGCCTCGCATATATAAGAGAATGCATTGGCTTAACAGATTAAAAATTATAAAATTGTTAAAGAATGTAAGAAAAAATGGTAAAAAGTGTTTAAAAAAGTTTTTTTTTAGGCCAATGCATTCTCTGTTATATGCGAGGCGACCTATGGTCGACTCGCATATATAAGAGAATGCATTGGCACAGGGCATAACTGTAACCATCACAATGTGGTCAAGGAGCCGGTTCCAATGATATCCATATTTGTATGGTTCTATTGAGACAGACCGAAGATATTTTAGGCTGTTGAAGCTTTATTTGGCCGGTTTTGGCCGGTTTGTTGGGTAAAGGTTTAATCTCGGATCATGGTAAATTTAGACCAATTTCATGGGTGATTTCTCCGTAATACGTACGGCCGACAAGTTTGCGCATACGCATGACATTCACCCCCACCACCCCACCCCGCCATCATGTCGTCGTCACGACCCTGAAAATGGCATGCATTATATGAATCACGCCATCGAAGCATCAAACGAAAGGTCGAACGTTATGATTTGTTAATATGATTATATATGTCTGCACATTTTAGATTGTATTTACAATGATGACCTTTCGATTTCTTTGGAGTTGTGACCGCGTATTTTCGCGTAGGAGAGCGTTTTCATTGATCATCGGTATAAAAATCCATTACGAGCCATAACGGACCGTCGCCCCTCGACGCTTAATAATACATCGAACTCCCATCAATATTATGTAAGTGGACTGGCCGCCCTGCAAGCAAACCTGCAAATAGTGTGTCTGTCATTAACAGAAAGAGGTCATCATAGGGTGAATTTAGTGATGGTATATCCCGCACAGCGGGCTAGCATCACCAAGTTCACCCTCTCTGGACCTCATTCTGCTTAGGCTTCATCTTCTGGGAAGTATTAAAAGTTTCAACTTAACATTGTTTTTAGTTACCTTTTCCCTTCTGTTCAGTTTGTATATCCCCTAATTTGCAGAAGATGCTTAATCGAGGTGACTAATGGGAGAACATCACCAATTTCAATTGGGGAACTTCAATCTGATAGGTCTCCCATAGCGGTCGAGGCCTAAGCAGAATGAGGTTACGAGAGGGTGAATTTGGTGATGCCAGCCCGTTGTGTGGGATAGCGTCACTAAATTCACCATATGGGGACCTCATTCTGCAAATGACAGACACACTATTTACAGGTTTGCCCGAAAGTCATTTAATCCATCGAGTTACTCATTAATTGGTCTTTAAAATCAATTGACTAGTCTGAGAGAGCCGTATCTAATTCACGCGACCTCTCGGGGCGTTCGAGATTGCTTTGTTTATATATTTGCCGATGTGGGAAGTGATGTTGTCGTAGCTCTTTACCATACTCCACGCAGGGCTTATCTCCCTTGGTGACTCGATAAGATCGCCGCATGCAACCGGCGACAGTTTAGCCACATTTTAGCCACATTTTGCGGACTATACCGCTATAATTGTATATAATATATATATACGCCGAGGAAACAGCGCTACACATTGCCCGTAGTCAGCCCACAAGACATCAAACAAGAAAACCATAGTCAGAAATGGTAACGCGCTCAAATTCATCTATTATATACCCATGATTGTAATTATAAAATATAAAATATTTTGGTTTCACGAATGACCAACTCATAGAATTACTAGCCTTGCACGTCTTGGCATCCGAATAACAATTGAAATTCCCAATTACACCTTTTACCTGACTCGGCCTTCGGGTCGCAGTTCGACTTTTAATCCGTCAAAAATTTCCCATTCTATAAATAAAACGCCCATGCGCCCACTGTATAGCAAGAAACAGCGAAACATTATACACGCGGAGCGCGGAATAAAAGATCTATCATTTCAAACCTTAAAGGCCCACTTAATTTTCGAGTCCGATTATTTGTTATAGTGCCTTGATCTACGGTTTTAATAACAATATATGCCATACAATATGATTAGCATACCATAATTCATCACCATTTGAAACGTCTGTATCTCAGAAGATGCCCGTAGAGAAATAGAAAACAGCTGAAATCATAGAATGATTTCCCCCGTTATGGCTCCCAGAATGCAACAGAGTTCAAACTAAAATGCATTTTCAATGGAAGGGGAAACTCTATCTTTAAGATATAGAGATATTTCCCTACATTGAAAATAAAAAAATTGCATTACAATTCAAATGAAAGCACAAAACAGGTCGGTAACTCAACAAAAACAACATGTTCACAGTTTATTACACCGGATAAGTTGATAATACAATGTTTTGGAGCTTCCACTTTCAAATGGTGTTTAATGTGGAATATATTTTATGTATGTGATCTGAGGGTTCGAAAATTAAGTGGGCCTTTAAGTTCAAAAAATGCTATCTGAGCTCTATTTCGTACAATGGTGTGATCAGGTTTCCAAGTTAATTTTATAAACAAACCCACGTGAAACTTCTTCACTCGTGCAAAATTATTCAGCAGGCGAAGTTTATTAACGAAGCCATCTGAATTGCACTTCCAACCTACTATAAAGTATAGATGTCGTAAAAATGTTAACAAATCAGACAAAATATTCCACTTTCGACAATTTTTGTGGAGATGGAAACTTGTGATATCAGCCATTCAGGTGTCGTAGGGATAACCCGCGCTAAATATAGAATATCGAATTTTTCATTAACCCTTTACCCAACAGAATGGCCCTGTGCCAATGCATTCTCTTATATATGCGAGTCGACCATAGGTCGCCTCGCATATATAAGAGAATGCATTGGCTTAACACATTAAAAATTATAAAATTGTTAAAGAATGTAAGAAAAAATGGTAAAAAGTGTTAAAAAAAGATTTTTTTAGGCCAATGCATTCTCTTATATATGCGAGGCGACCTATGGCTCAGGGTATAACTGTAACTATCACAATGTGGTCAAGGAGCCGGTTCCAATGATATCCATATTTGTATGGTTCTATTGAGACAGACCGAAGATAGTTTAGGCTGTTGAAGCTTTATTTGGCCGGTTTTGGCCGGTTTGTTGGGTAAAGGCCAAAGGGTTAACTGGTACCCAGCCTGTGACAGTCAGAACATAAGTATGACTGGTGCTCTCTGATTGAGATTGGATTCTACAGGCACGCTTGGCGTTAAGGTAGCAATACAAAATTTCCAGCAATTTTGACCAACCTGGGAGGGTGTACTGTACTTCAAATTCATGCTGAGCCATTATCTTTGGCATTGGTCCCATCAAGCATGTTTTATTTTCGACAGAAATTTTAGGTATAATCAAATGTCTGTACTTTAGCTTCTTTGTAAAATTTGCCAAGAATTATTCCCCTTGATTTGCACACACAAAACGTTTAATATTACCCATTTTTGTTTACTCAAATTAACCATTTCTTCCACGAAAACAGACAATGACAGAGCGAATGTCAGTAAATAAGCTTCTGCCGCTCGATCGAGCTATGTTAGAGCTGAGCACTATTTGAAATAGAAATAAAATTATCGTAGTAATTTAAAAAGAAACGTTGTATAAGCGCAGATGACAGAATTCAGGCGAGATAAATCGGGCTATTTTCTATAACCAAACACAGAGTTTGCATCCACTGTATACGAAAATCATGTTACGTATCCAAATTTTCACTTTTTTTGTGAACGTTCCCAGTAGTGAAAACTAATTAAACTTTTCAAACCAGTAATGTCACATTTAACACATCCTACAATGACTGTTATGCCCCCCACACAGATACTTATTTTTCTATTTTGTCAGACCCCCTACAGCCCGATAAATCGTGTACTGCTACCTAAGTACAGGACGCAATAACCAAGGACGTTGGGGGAGGTTGGGGGTATCTGACCCAAATAGCTCAACGTTTGCAAAAATTCTAAAATTCCATTCCATACTAGTTTCATTTTCAAACCTATATTCAGTCCAAAAAAATTATTATCGTTTTCAGACCAAAAATCGAATATTTTCTTACTTCCAATCAATTTTGTCAGACTTTCATTGTCGTCATTTGACAAAATGTTTAACCATATGGGGTGTTTTTATAACTACAAAATTAGTGGCAAATTATGAAATATTTCTTAATTTTGCGCTTTAAATTTTTTTTTAATAACCTAACTATATGAGACGCATGCTACGAAATTATTACTGCATGAAACCGGTGTATATTTTTTCACCGCCAGGCATTTTGTAACACCGTTACAAATGTCAGAAATGTTACAATCTGTATATTCTGGGCACATACTTTAATATTGAATTATAGTATGAACTCTTGTATACTTTATACAACTGATCTGGTCTTAGTGTGATTGGCCAAGAACTTCGTTAGTTAATCGTGCTAATCCTTTGATGAAGATGAGGTTCAAACATTTACGCGGGAAATTGTCTGATTTTCATGGGGAATTCCACTTATTCCAGTCTATACCGCATATAAATAACTGCATGATTGTGATAAATTATTGATACAATTTACCCGTCTATGTACACTCTTTTGACGTACTGATTATGGAATATGGTTCTGTAGTGTTTCTCTATAGAGCAACATCAGAACAGAATGATATCAAACACCAGATGTTCAGCAAAAACATGATAAATGTTTTAAATGCTGATTAATATTGTTAAACTATTATTGTTTAATCTATTATATATTTTGGAAGATCTGTGTGTGTGAGGGTGTGTGTGTGTGTATGTCTGTCTGTAATCGATGGACTCAAAAACGGCCGAACGGATTTCGATGAAACTTGGTATGTGAGTGTATGTTCGGCCGAGGAGTAACATAGGCATATTAATTTTCAGATCCGAGGACAACTTTTCACGTGCCGAGGTCAAATCTGTTTTTACGCTGTGTTACGGGACTTTCATTTGAGTTCGGTGCTTACAAATCGATTCGAAACAGCGCGAATAATAAAATGCCAGTCATAATAATGACACTGTGAGAATCTTTCGTGTTTCCTCTTTCCAACGATATATAATGCGTATATGTATCCGTTTTAGTTATCTGCCTCAATTATCAAGAAGAAGTGGTACTATCTTCCATCAGGATAAAAAACAATGCGTAACTTCTATGACGTCGTTAGAGGTCATAACGTTAGATCACGTTAACGCTTAACCGGTCGATGCATTTGACTGTTTCAGACGTCTTGGCGATATCTCGGGCACCGATGGTAATTTATCTTTACGTTGAAACTTGATAATTAATGAGCGTGTGTGTATGAGGCGCGTTTATATACTTGAGTGGAAATCAAATCGGGTTAAACTGGCGGATTTTTACGGACGAAATTTGATGCATAGGGTATCTCGGTATCCGCTGGGCCGATTTCCCGGTATCCGCTGGGCCGATTTCCACCATTTTTGGGGTGTTGGTGTTTGACCCCACCTGACCTTCAAAATGGTCAATTCAAGGTCAAATCGGGTAAAACCGGATGGATTTCGACGGGTACTTTTGTCGGGTACTTTTGTTCGGGCACTGTGTTTTGGACGGGTCAAATCGTGACCCCACTTGACCTTGGCCTTCAAAATAGACAATTCAAGGTCAAACCCGGACGAAGTCGGGTCACCTTCTAGTCTATTATATATTTTGGAAGATCTGTGTGTGTGTTCGCGATGGACTCGAACACGGCTGGACCGATTTCGACCAAACTTGGTACGGACACGTAATTCGACCCGGGAACGAACATGGGCCTATTGATTTTCAGATCCGAGGTAAACTTTTCACGTGCCGAGGTCAAATCTGTTTTTACGCTGTGTTACGGGACTTTCATTTGAGTTCGGTGCTTACAAATCGATTCGAAACAGCGCGAATAATAAAATGCCAGTCATAATAATGACACTGTGAGAATCTTTCGTGTTTCCTCTTTCCAACGATATATAATGCATATGTATCCGTTTTAGTTATCTGCCTCAATTATCAAGAAGAAGTGGTACTATCTTCCATCAGGATAAAAATAATGCGTAACTTCTATGACGTCGTTAGAGGTCATAACGTTAGATCACGTTAACGCTTAACCGGCCGATGCATTTAACTGTTTCAGACGTCTTGGCGATATCTCGGGCACCGATGTAAATTTATCTTCGTTGAAACTTGATAATTAATGAGCGTGTGTATATGAGGCGCGTTTATATACTTGAGTGGAAATCAAATCGGGTTAAACTGGCGGATTTTTACGGACGAAATTTGATGCATAGGGTATCTCGGTATCCGCTGGGCCGATTTCCCGGTATCCGCTGGGCCGATTTCCACCATTTTTGGGGTGTTGGTGTTTGACCCCACCTGACCTTGACCTTCAAAATGGTCAATTCAAGGTCAAAGCCCGGACGAAGTCGGGTCACCTTCTAGTATTATATATTCATGGTTATCTCTTTTGTGACATCGGCCCTGTGTGGGAGTAATTGTCATTAAACTTGTCTAAACTTATCCTATCTTAGCATTTGAGCACGCATATATAATCTCTAGATCAGCATTTGACATTTTAAAGGTACTCAATCCGATCAGACGGTCCCCATATCATCAAGTTACAACAACAACAACAACAACAACAACAACAATATTTATTCAAAATACGCTTTAGTTATTACAATCGATTAATTACAAAAACAAATATAATGCTAACCCCGATCAAATATGGTCTAAATTTTCCAAAACGTGTTAGTTATTAACATGTTGTTCAACGAAATAAGGCCGTATTATCACTTGAGTATCACGAAATTTGGCCATATTAACAATTGATTTTAGAGTTATCCATCTTCATCCGCAATTTTGTCAGACGCCGTCGGTTTGGTGACTTTTTTCTGAGCCACAAATAAGTACATATTTCGAGAAATAACAGATTTCAAAAATCAGTATCTGATCACTCTGATTGGCAGGTTCCTCGACTCGAATCAAATATTTTTACCGAAGCCAAAGAAATAGTAATTTGGGAGTGTTAATTAGGATTATGCATCTTTAAATATAGGGAAAACGCCACCTCCGCTGCGGAAACCAACGGCGGCGACAACGTCACTTGCCAGATACAGACATCCGAGTTTTCTGCCGTGATTCAACCGTGTTGCAAATCACACAGTTTTCACGCAAATATGTAGCAATATTTAACTGCAAATTGAGAAATTTACAAAGATAGCAATGAGAGATGTCATATAATCGATAATCGATATGAGATAAATATCTGACAAATGATTTTCATTGCTATTTCCGACGTATCTCCCTCTAAAGTTGGACAAATTAACCATTTCAGGCCAACAAAATTACATAAGTAGAGAAATGTTCGACTTTTGGTTTAAACACACATTCTACTATTTATACCGTGAATACTAATTGGAATATTACCATATCAGAATAAATTGGAACAATGTTGGTCTGAAAATTCCAACTAATTTTCTTAAGGGGGAGACGCACGTTTTGCATAAATCCAGCCAAAAATGCAAGAGATTTTCAACAAAGAATTTATCTGGCAAAAAGTCTTGAATTTCACATATCATCATCTTCATTGTATGTAGAAAGTATTAAGAGACAACAAAAACAATGGATTTTAATACATTTGAGAGGTTGACAATGTTTTTGTTTTGTCCCTTTCGGTACCAAGAACTGCTAGGATAATTAATAATTTCACACAAAACTCCAATAACCAAATAGCTTATTGTCTTGGCTCTATGAGAGGAGGCTTCATTTGTATCATAATGTTGAGTTAGATTTTTAATTGCACAATATAGCATCATACCCCCATATATGATAATGAAAAATAAAGCAGTCACAAATATTCCAGCCCAATGAAAACAAATGTTGTATGCAGAGTGGTCCACTCAAGCAGGGAGCAATCAACGGGAATTAGGGCGCGTACACATGACGGGCAAGAAAATATCAGGTATGCCCCATGTGACTTACTTGACCAATGAAATCAATAATACCAGAAAATATCCAACGAAGACAGCGCGCTGATATTTTATCGCCAGTTAGTGATATGTGTTCACCTTCATTGGTGGCCATCGGTATCCGTTAACTAATCTCTATAAGGGACACGCTGGTAACCGTTCACGCACTCGAGTTATGATCCATCAATATTATCGCCTGTTTCAACAATTGACTTCGTAATTCCATTTTGGATTGTTTGGCATAATCGCTGAGCTATTATATGGATATGTGTGGAGACATATATCTTTTGACGGTTTCCGCTGACGGAGGATGTCCGTGGATTTCCAACTGCACTCCTCTTGAATGATGAATCGGGCCAAAGACCCAATATAACATAATTTAATTTGCACACCTTCCATCGTCTTTGAATTTCCCAACTGGTACTTCACATGTCTTGAATTTTGACTGGACACCGGGGAGGGAGGGCCTAGAAGAAATTCCAAACCAATATTTTGACCAAAGTACGAAGAAATGCAAATGTTGGTCTAAAACCACTAATTACACATACATTAATGGTTGAAAAATCAGACTCAATTTCAAACCATTGTTGGTGTGAAATTTCCAACTAATATTGTTTCCAACTGGTGACAACTTTGGCCATATTTGGCGGGGGTCTCATGTCCCCACATGCACCCATGTAAGTTCGGTAACGCAATGTACACCACAGCCCCCCGAACCAAGAAACAATCTCCTGAAAACTTCATATGGGGTCTCAATGGGGGTGAGGTCATCCGATTTGCCACAAAACGATAATAACATTTGTCACCCCACATATGCATACACTATTAAATTATAACATTTTCAAATTTCAAATAACGTGACCACTTTCTCATTATGCAGAATGTCTTTATGCATGAGATCAGCAACGTTGCTACAGGTCGGTGGGTGCCTAATCCCACCGACTTCGGTAATACATGTCAACAGTTGGAAATTTCACAAAGCTATGAATTGTCAAAATGGACTATAGGTTTTTTACCGGACGCAATTCACTTGAACCAGCATGACTAATACTGTTATGATTGAGCTCAATCAACGCCGTCTAAACCGCCGCTTTCTCACGGGCGTAATCTTTGCCGCAAGAAAATATCAGTGTGCAATTTTACCTGATATTTTCTTGCAGATATTTTCTTGCAGCTTCATGTGTACGCGCCCTTAGTGTTAAGAGATATGGTGGTCAGCTTTAACTTTGTTACGAACCCATGACCCACAACTCATCTCAGCCTAATCGTCCACTGATCAACAGACATGGCATGAACATTCTCAAATATAGAAAATTAATTATGGGTAGTTGCCTTTCTTAACGAAAATTATCATTAAATTTCACAAATAAAGAATAATTAAGTGTCCTCTCATGATCTTGCGATATGATATCATGGATATATGAACTGTTCTTTTGAAAACAATAAGCTCTTAAAGGTACTCAATCCGAACAGAGGGTCCCCATCTCAACAGATTCCAACAACAACAATCCGATCAGAGGGTCTTATATTACTATTTCTTTGGCTTTGGGGGTAAAAAATATTTGATTCGAGTCGAGGAACCCATCAAACAAAGCTCAGAGTTATTAGATATTGATTTTTGAATTTTTTTATTTGCTCGAGATGAGTACTAATAATTGCCGTCAATTTCGTAACCTGCTCGAGACGTGTACACCAAAACACTATTCAAACAGACAAGGATGGATAACTATAAAATCAAGTGGTAATGATAACGCAATTTTGACTGTCTTCTGGGCCAGAAAGTATTCCCGATAATGAAAAATAATAGATTTCTAAAATCGATATCTAACAAATCTGAGCTTTGATGGGTGACTTCCTCGACTCGAATCAAATATTTTTGACCCCCGAAGCCATTGAAATAGTAATTGATAGGAGTTTTATCGGATTGAGTACCTTTAATACCTGAAAACAGTGAAATTTTAGATATTTTTTATGCCATAAAAGTAAACTAAATGAGGTTATAATATCCAATTGGTCGATAGTTCTTAAATATTGTGTCACAATAATCGCTGGTAACAAATTTTACAAATATATTCCTAATAGATTTTGAGAAAATCCATTTTGAAATACCAGGAAATTTTGACCCTTAACACCATAACTTTGCCCCACTAACATCATAGCTACAATAAGCATGACCAACAGCATCATGATTCTAGCAGGACCATGCACATTACCAGGGATAGACATCGGCGTTCTGTAGATTTAACCAGACCGTGCTCATGGTGCTGCAAATCACACTGTTTCCGCGCAAATTGCAGCAATATTTGACTGCAAATTGAGAAATTTACAAAGATAGCAATGCGAGATGTCATATAATCGATATACGATAATGATCCGACCAATGATTTACATTGCGGGATTATGGGGAGTTACGCGCATTCTTCTGTTAATGAAAATTATTGTTATTATCTCCCGTAATTGACAACGGTGACAGCGTTAACGATGAAACAACACATTGTCCTGGGGAGCCGTCCATTAGTCTGTTGAGTTTAGATCGGTGTGGCTGATTCAACCATAGCGGTGTACAGTTTATAGAAGATTACTGGTTAGGCGATGTGTGGGATTTAATCGACATATTCACTGCTGATTGAAAGGTCGAAAGGATGCTGTTCTAACTTGAATATATGCAATATTTTATCGCGTATATTGTTTTATTTATAACTTACGGGCTTTTTTGTGGGGGGGGGGGGGGGTGTTTGTTGTTTGATTCGAGTCGAGGAACCCACCCACCCACCAAGATATCGATTTTTGAAATCTGTTATTTTTCACCATGCACTGGAATATTTGACGGCCAAGCAAACATTCGACGAGCCGACCGACGTACCAAATTGCGTTGAACAAATTGTTGATAAATAACACGTTTTGGAAATTGTTTATACTATATATAGAGTTGACAGTGGTTAGCATTATTTTTTGATAATTAAGGTCTTTGTTGACCAAATTTTTCCAAATTTGATAGAGTCCAAATAAAGGATACTGTTAATGTATATTAGTAATCACAGAAACCATGCCCTTTGATGCAACATTTTAAGAGTATCCTTCATGGTGGATTATGTTAGAAATACAAAATGTGAACTTTATTGAGATTTAACAAAATTTAATTTACAGGCAATGGTCCAAGAAAAACAAAGTCCATATCTAAGAATCAAATATGAGAATATATACTGAACATATGTGATGAATGATGTACTATAAAAACAATATTATATTTCTTGGGTGTTCTTTGATAAAATTACTTTGAACAAGTTGTTGACAAATGATATACTAACTTCACAATATGGTTGACTGAGAGCCAGCAGTTTATGGGTCACCTTTTCATTGCTTATGTCCAGTCTGGTGTGAATAGCTTTTAGCTGGTGTCAACTTCCACATGAGTGATTATCCTATGAGTGAGTGGTGACCTACTTATTAGAAATAGTGTGATGGTCCGGTGGGATTTGATTGAAGCTTCACATTCTATTGTCAACAGAGTTCACAGCGGTTAAACTGGCCACAGCTAACCCATACCTGCTGGCATCCACACAGCCATGTTTAAGCAAGTATATATCATTTGTCAACAACTGGTTCAAAGTAATTTTTTCAAAGAACACTCAAGGAATATAATATTTTTTTGATAGTACATCATTCATCACAGTGTTCAGTACATATTCCCATATTTGATTCTTAGATATGGACTTTGTTTTTCTTGGACCATTGCCTGTAATTATTTTTTTTTTAAATCTCAATAAAGTTCACATTTTGTATTTCTAACATAATCCACAATGAAGTATACTCTTAAAATGTTGCATCAAACGTCATGGTTTCTGTGATTACTAATATACATGAACAGAATCCTTTATTTGGACTCTATAAATTTTGGAAAAATTTGGTCCACAAATACCTTAATCGATTCTGATAACTATAGCGTATTTTGAAGAAATGTTGTTGGAATCTGATGATACGGGGACCATGGAATCGGACTGGGTACTTTTAATTCTGTATTCTCTTTATGTAAGGGTTAGAGCACAATAATATTGTTCTTCACCAGAATCAATCGAGTCGAAGACGATATTTATTCTGGTAAAGAACTACTCGCGTGCTCTGACCGACTTAGAGCACAATTTATCCCACACAATGCAATCACCTGCAAATGTGCCGTTGAGCGTGTTTTGACCACGACGCACAATCCGTGCTCTGGCCGCGATTGGCCACAATAGCCGGTTAGCCACGCCCAACAACGTGATTAACATGAACTGATCGCCGTTGAATGTGAATAGATATGTCCGAAACAACACGGACTGGTCCCACTTGGAAGCGCCCGTGCGATTTGTCTGTTATGAGCTGCGTGTGCCTAACAATGGGATTATCACTGAACTATTCATTCGCCAGAATTGGGAATTGGTGTGCTTTACCCAAAATCAGGAAACAATTGTAACAATGGGATTGTGCTCTAATTATAAATAAGGCACAACGAACAGTGCACAATATTATTATTATATATACGCGTGCGATTCCCGATAAAACGGTTCCGTTTCAACAATGATGAGTCTCAAACCCCATGCAGGTTTTATCTCCCTTGATGATTTTATAAGACCGCTGCCATCAGCGACATTTTACCCACATTAGATTTACTTCCGCGATATTAATAGCAACCACCAAGGGTGCTTATACCTAAGGCAGGTGAATGACGTCATATATTTTGTTTCTATATCCATCAGTGATTTTTCAAGATCGCGGGTATAGATTTTGGAGAAATTGTCACGTGACTTCCGGTTAGGAACCGTGTGGAGATTGCAAAAAACGCGAATTGGAAATGAAGCATCGCGATAAAAATGAAAGTAACTACTTCACAACTTACGAAGAATTTACATGTGATTTTAGTCTATTAATTTCATTGGTCAGCTTAATGAAAACGAAAAATGAAGAAGTCATGACGATAATCCAAACAAGATATTACAATCCACGATACGTCTTGTCAATTTGGCATGTCGTTTCCGTCGTAACCACTGCATGATGTTAAATAAATTATTCTCAGCGTTATGTCGCCGAAAAAAGGCAAATTTGAGGCACACCATGTTTGGTTACTCCACTACGTGTCACGTACGATTCGTATTACACAAAGACAACAGATCCGCATGCTGCCCTTATCAAGCACTGCACACAACATATCGAAAATCGATAAAAGTGTGTGTAATTTCATACCTTAAATTTGAAAAGTCCCACACGCACGGCAAACATCAGTCGAATCAAACACAAGCTTATAATTCACTAGAGTTCAAATTGAATGCCATTTTGCTGAGTAGCATGCGAAAATCGTCAACAAAACTATACTGCTCTAATTACCCGTTCTGTCAATAACAACAAGACATATACTGCTCTGTTACCTGTTCTGTCAATAACAACAAAACTATACTGCCCTAATTACCCGTTCTGTTAATAAGTTTTTAATCAGGGAGTTGTTCTCAAAGCACTTAGGACATTTGACTTTCGGGTCGATCGGCTTCGCCATTTTGGCTGGAAAAACCCGCGCTAAATATAGAAAACCACACACTAGTACCCAGTCGGTGACAGAGTCAAAAAGATGGCATGGCTGGTGCCATTTGGTAGAGATAGGATGAAAGTCTCTGATATAACAATAGGTTAACCCTTTACCCAACATAATGGCCCTGTGCCAATGCATTCTCTTATATATGCGAGTCGACCATAGGTCGCCTCGCATATATAAGAGAATGCATTGGCTTAACACATTAAAAATTATAAAATTGTTAAAGAATGTAAGAAAAAATGGTAAAAAGTGTTAAAAAAAGATTTTATTTTAGGCCAATGCATTCTCTTATATATGCGAGGCGACCTATGGTCGACTCGCATATATAAGAGAATGCATTGGCACAGGGCATAACTAAAACCATCACAATGTGGTCAATGAGCCGATTCCAATGATATCCATATTTGTATGGTTCTATTGAGACAGACCGAAGATATTTTAGGCTGTTGAAGCTTTATTTGGCCGGTTTTGGCCGGTTTGTTGGGTAAAGGGTTAATCGGATAAAGCTTAAAGTGATGTGAAACACTCCGGTGGGGTGGCCTATTATAAATTGAGAATGATCTTGCTCAAAGTAGTTATTTTTTACGATTATTCATCCAAATTTACAACAATCACCGTCATTCTTATATATTAATTAAATGCAATGACTCTTGATGGCGAAATATTTTGTGTTGGTTTATCACCGATAGTTGCGTCCCGAATTGAGATGTAAATATTTACAATTGAGCGTAGTTCAGACGATGTTTTCTATGGCGTGCTATGGTCGATTTCTTTGAAATTGTTGGCGATCTTAGTAGAATGCTACATGTACATTCCCCATGTTAGCATAGCGCCCGAGTACTAACTTTTAAATTTCACGAACACGAACAAGTCCATAATATGTCTTTAACTAAAGTGGAAACGATCGAGGAAGTATGTAGCTGCAATAGCATTATTACAAAGCGTTCGGGCGTATATATGTTATCGGCGCGCTGTGTCAATTGGTCGATAATTCGTAACCGAATAATGGTTGTTTTCGTTTTGATAGGTATATAATTGACATTGTTTGCGATATGATTATCCAGGCCTAAATGTTAAAGGCACAGGTTGCCTTCTCGGTGGTTTGCTGTTAAAATAGTCACAACCGTTAAAACTGCCATAAACAGAAAGAATATTAATATATAGACATACATTGTTCTTATACCAATCATATACATATATACCACGTAAATAGTATTTCATTGGCAAGTTCGCACGCTGTGTTACAAAGCCAGGTTATGTCACATTTTGGATTTTGTTCATACAACAAAGTGTTCGAACTTGTCAATAACATGCTATATGATTGGAATAACAACAATGTATGTCTATATTTTGATATTCTTTCTGTTTATGGCGTTTTAACTGATGAGTATTTTAACAGCAAACCCACCGCGAAGGTCATCCGTATCTCTAAGGTAATTTTCAGCTTACCAGGAGAAAGACAGAAGAAAAGGCATTGGCTTATGATCAAAATTGTGCTAAATCGTTACAGATCGGATTAAAGCGCAAAACTGATATGTAGAGTGGGATCTGCAAACAGAGAAAATTTGATTCCCAGGGGAACCAAAACTGTTTCCATGGTTTGTCCCAGTAGGAGAACCAAATGAAGAATCAAACACACATGTTTTGGTTCTTGTTGTTGTTTTAGTTGTTGTTGTTGTTGTTGTTGTGAATGGTAGTGATGATGATGACGATGAAGCGATTATGATGGCGACCACACGATAAGTGTTAACAAGAAGGGCGACGACGACGACGATGATGATGATGATGAGTATGATGACGAAGCTTATGATGATGACGATGGTGATGTAATGCTAATGATGATTATGTCGATGATGATGATGTTTCAATGATAATGACGACAACGACGATGATGACGATGATGATGACGACAATAACAACGAAGTCGACAACGACGACGAGTACGACGACGATGATGATGATGATGATGATGAAGATGGAGGTGACGATGAAGACGTTTGGGAGGTCACTGTATATTTTGTATATAAATACTTTTCGTTATTCTGTCCATCTTTTGTATATAATTTCGTTTTCTCAATATCCATTCATTTTATTTAATTGGATCAGAGAATAAAGCAATTCAGAGAAGAACCAAAATGAAGTACCAAATGAAGGAGTCGATTATTTAGAGCATTACTGTAGTCTATATTGGTATTGTAGTACTGTTCCACATATATGGGACCTGTGCTGTTAATGAGCTCATGGGTCCGATGTAATTATTTTCTGGTATATATAACGTACACACTGTGGTGTTTATTATGTCAAATCGGAGAGGGAACCTTTAATGCTTCACTCACTCAAGGAGAACTTCAGATATATGAAGACACGTTTGAACACAGTCGCTATAAGGTCAAGCATGTCAATCGTAACAATCGATTACCCATACCACGGACATGCCTCCAAATAGTATGTCTGTCATTTGCAAAATGAGGTCCCAAGAGTGTAAATTAATTGACGCTATCCCACAAAGCGGACTAACATCACAAAATTCACCACCTGGGAACATTTTATGCTTAGGCTTCAACTGCTATGGGAGACCTACATGTGGGAGCAGATTGAATTTCTCCAGTGATATTCACCTCGATTATGCATATTATCTTCTTCAAATTAGGGGATATAGAAACTTCCCAGAAGGGAAAAAGTAACTACAACCAATGCTAGTTTGAGACTATATAGAAATAATTCCCAGAATAGCAGAATGAGTTCCCAAGAGGACGAATTTGGTGATGTTAGTCGGCGCTGTGCGGGATAGCATCACTAAATTCACCCTTTGGGGACCCCATTCTGTAAATGACAGACACACTATTTGCAGGCTTGACCACGGACTCGAAAAACACACTAAGATGTTGTAATGGCGCCTTAATTTCTTCAGATCGAATCTGGGATAGACATGTTTCGATTCGTAGTTGGATAACTAGAGAGACTCAGCTATTCCGCTTGAAGTTTGTAGTTTGTATGCACTAACACTTTCATACAAGATGCATGGATTCTCCCATTCAGTTATAACTGTCTACATTGGATTGGTCTGTTAAATCATTCATTTGGGGTGATGTTCTGGTATTAAGAGGGAGGTAAAGTGGAAACATTTGAATGGGGGATTCGGTGTTAATTTTTGAGAAATGATATGGACAATATCCTACCAGTATATGGCCAGAAATTAGATTTTTAGGCACGGGGGTTCTTAGCAGACAAATCTCTATAGCTGATGTGCCCGATATACACGAGGTGGATACAGTGGCATCATCATCGTCATCATCATCGTCGTCGTCGTCGTCATCATCATCATCATCATCATCATCGTCGTCATCGTCGTCGTCGTCATCATCATCATCATCATCATCATCATCATCAGCAGCAGCATCATCATCATCGTCATCATCATCGCGATCATCATAATCATCGTCATCATCATCATCGTCATCATCATCATCATCATCATCATCATCATCACTATCATCATCACCATAATCATAATCATAATCATCATCGTCACCACCGCCTGCATCGTCATCGTCAACGTCATAACCACCATCAACATCATCAATATCATTACCATAGGCATCGTCATCGTCGCCGTCGCCGCCGCTTCTTAGTCATTAGTTTTCATCATCGTCGTCGTCGCCTTTGTCATAATCATCAGAAAAAGCATAAATAACCATAAGTAATAAGTGAGAAACTATATTGTGTTGTATATTACTTTCTATAGTTACAGTAATGCTCTAAATAATCGACCCCTTAACCACAGCAAAATTATGGGTAACTTTTCAGGATTTAGTCGGAAATATGGCTTGTTGTCATTTATCTCGCTGAGAGCTTTCCGATGAATAGCAACAAGCCATATTTCCGACTATATCCTGAAAATTTACACATAATTCTGCTGTGGTTAACCCTTTACCCAACAAACCGGCCAAAACCGGCCAAATAAAGCTTCAACAGCCTAAAATATCTTCGGTCTGTCTCAATAGAACCATACAAATATGGATATCATTGGAACCGGCTCCTTGACCACATTGTGATAGTTACAGTTATGCCCTGTGCCAATGCATTCTCTTATATATGCGAGTCGACCATAGGTCGCCTCGCATATATAAGAGAATGCATTGGCCTAAAAAAAATCTTTTTTTAACACTTTTTACCATTTTTTCTTACATTCTTTAACAATTTTATAATTTTTAATGTGTTAAGCCAATGCATTCTCTTATATATGCGAGGCGACCTATGGTCGACTCGCATATATAAGAGAATGCATTGGCACAGGGCCCTTCTGTTGGGTAAAGGGTTAAGGGGTCGATTACTTAGGGCATTACTGTAGTATTGGTCACACTAAATATGTTCAACAAACGTACCTGGTGGTGTGCACACATCAGGTAGCGCGGTGCTGGTGATGTTAGCTGGAGTAGATGAGAGCACATCGGCGGTCGTCCGTTCCGGTTCGGGTATCGTCAGAATAGTAGAAATAATCTCAGATATTGTCGCCGTAACTACTGTAGTCCTTCTCTCCTTGGTCATCGAATGTAAGAACTCCGAGGTAACGTTAGGCGGCATCGCGAACACGGGAAGACGAAACGAGAATGAACGAGAAAGAAAAAAAAACGAACAGGTGCCGCCTATTGTTGCACTGAATTATTCATTCAGATATCCGCTGCAATTTCTGGCACGCAACTTAACTAACTGGCACTAATAAATGGTTTGGTGCCACACAAGTCACACGAGCGATGGAAATGGTCTCAGAAATCAATGCACAGAGCTGGTTCCGACATTCACGGCGTAGCGGCGGCACATTCTTGTTCCGAACTGTGCGCGACTGAATCGATGATGGATACCAACTCGAGACCCTTCAAGATATCACTGGTGTAATCCCACGTCTCATGTTCTTCTTGACGAATCAATAGCCAGAGTGTTAAAATCGTCGGCGTCCGTGTCACTTATAGCACCAGAAAGGATTTCAATAAACAACGAGTCTGTGGAAGAATAACTTTCTTAGATTTCAAATCGACAATGTACTTGTCGCTTATAGAGCCAGAAAGTATTTAAATAAACTATACGATTCTGTGAAAGAATCGTTTCTAATATCTGAAATCGACAGCGCCCGTGTCGTTTATAGCATCAGAAAGGATTTAAATAAACAACTTGTCTGTGAAAGTATATAGCTTTCTTAGATTTCAAATCGGCAATGTCCTTGTCGCTTAATTATAGCACCAGGAAGGATATAAATATACAACGAGTCTGTGGAAGAATAACTTTCTCAGATCTCAAATCGAATTTAAATAAACTACGATTTTGTGAAAGAATCGCTTTCTGGTATCAATAAACTCGTCAGCGTTCGTGTCATTTATAGCAACAGAAAGGATTTAAACGAATAGCTTCTTATATATGAGTCTGCAAAAGACTGCTCTCCCATATCAGTCCATCTCACATATAGCACCATAACGGATTTAAAGGGGTTCTGTACACTAAATCCGGGCACCATAACGGATTCAAAGGGGTTCTGTACACTAAATCCGGCCATTTATGGGACCATCTCCTTTCATACTCAACATAATATATGCAACAAATGAATGAATTTGAGTTACTCGTGTACTCTATGAACGATGCAAACAACATGGTAATTATAATGAAAATGAATTATGACTGGCGTCTTAGTTCAGGATGTTGTAGAAACACTCGTTAAATACAACTATATGCGATCATTGACCACAAATTAAGCTTGGTTTAACCCCCCCCCCCCCAGAACAATTCTCGATCGTTTAATAAGCCGCATGCAGTTTTAGTCAATTAGGTCGAGAGGTTTTTGAAACTCTCGTTGAATATCACGTGCCAGTTAGTAAGTTCGCCAGGATCTAGAAAATCTTCATATTCAGATTAAGTATGAGTTTTTATTCAGCCAACCGAATCCACTGTAGATGAACTGAAGAATTAATTTGTACGCTTTTTTTGTAGTATTGTAATTCGAGGTGGATAAAGAGAAAATAAGTCCGACGGTGAGTAGAATTATGTTATTTTCTCAAAAACACAAGAAAAATAACCACAGAATGTGACTTTCTTCGTACAGTTGTACGAACAGCTCTATTTATATGCCTAATATGTCCCAGAAAATGACTACGGACTAAGCAGTCCAACAACGAACACCCCAGTTTCGCACAACCGAGTAGCAAGATTTGTTTTCACACAGATATCGATCAGAAACTCGGCATGACAGCACACAGAACCTGGGCTCTTCAGTTATCGTAGGTGACGCATAGATGTTAAAAATATGCTTGCATAATATTGTTGTCATAACTTCATAAAATCGTTTTCTGGTGAACGGGTGTTGTCGCCCTCTATACCGACAGTATAATAACATTCCGCATTGAATTGCAGTACTACAAAAAAACGCGTACAATTAATTACTTCCGTTCAACCACATGCGGAATCCTTGAACAAAATGGCTAACAAAGCAGACTTGTATTGCCCATGTATGCAGCTCACAGTCATCGATTGCTGTGTTTGTTGTATTCCGTTGTCTCGTCACCCTGCACAGTGAGATAGGAGAATAAACTGTATATTATTAGCGGGATTGTATACAGAACTACTCAGACGGGTTGTGCATCAGCCAGACCCGCAAATCGCATCACAGACGAAACAAAAAAAACGTCCTATGTCTGAAACTGCATCGCACTAACAGAATCCTTGAGAGAAAAAAAACCGTTTATTTCTCTAGCATGTAGTTCACAATCAGTGGTTTGCAATATTGTACAAATTGACGCTGTGTGTTGCATCACGGCCAAAACCGTATATCGCGTCAGTATCTCAAGCAGCCGCGCCGGAAAAAGCCCGCATGCTCGACTTCCCAAGACTTCAAAGTCCGAACCGGCATCGCGCTTATACTGCATGCTTTCTGGAACAAATATAGCTAACCGAGCAGACTCGTATTATAATTCACAATTAGTCATTTGGGATATTGTTAAAGAGCTGGGTAAGTGTGATTTGCCACGTGCAACCTCACTGTAAATATAAACACAGGAAGCAACGCCGATCAAACCGCACATGCACGTCCTATAATGTAAGTCCGAACCGCGTCGCGTTTTACTGCTTCCTGGAAACAAAATTGTTAACCAAGTAGCCTTTAATTATAGTTCACAATAAGCGATTTACGATATTAGCGAGTTTGCGATACCCGTCGGACGGGTACGGGTACCGGTAGATCCAGGTAGATCGGTGAAAATCGTCACGGTCATTTGCGTACTTTGAATGCAGCACATAAAGCGATAGGGATTTGGAACGGGTAGATGTATCCCATTGACTGGTAGTCTTTCGCTAAAGTTTTCTCACTCAAAAGTACATTAGTTCTACGAAATAACAGTCAGCTATGCATTAATCTATTTATTGCACGATTTAATTGCCAATTCTCATTGATACATTTGTCATTTAAGCCATGTTTTATGTTCAAAGTATCGAGGCGGCTTCTAACACTAAGATAACTATGGAACGCCGATTTGTTTACTGACAACTGTCTTCACTCAAGTAATGACATGTTATTTTTTGGGAATGTGATTGGGGGGGAGCTAACCCCGGGATTCTCGACATGTTATGATTAAGAGAGTGAGTTGGTGGTGCTATACGCAGTCTCGACACAGGGACGTAATTATAGGGGGTCTCCGCGTTGAGAAGGTGTGTCCACCTTCAAATTCCCAACTATACACCCCCTTAAACCACACCAAACAGAGGTTTGTGCGTAATTCAAATTGTGCACGCCGTTGGGCTCTGATTCCCCCCAACTGATCCTTCACTGTCCTGAATATTATTGTGGACTTTTCTAAATGGATCAGTAGTCTTGTTGCAGAAGTCCTGTGATGGGGGGGGGGGGGGGGGGGGTCCACCTTGCCGACCATGCAGTACGAGAACAGTTTTGTAGATATGAACCTGGAAATTGCAAAATCATAACATCTAGTGGTCTAACACCAGGCAAATTCACGCCCTGGTTTGTTTTTCACAAATCTATGATCAGTATTGACGAGCCACTGAATGTGGTTAGACCAGGGCATACCGGGTCGATCATGGTTCGGTCTGGTGTGAGAACGTTTTGAAATCTGAACATGAAAATTGATAAATTATTGACTTTCCTCAAGCTTTACATTTGTTGGATATTTCCAACCTGCTGTTGACCATATAGCCCGAATGTTTTTCTACCAACAGTAGGAATATTTGCAAATGTTGGTCTAAAACTATAAAAAAAAATCCGCACTAATACATTTTTGGAAAATCAAACTGAATGACAGAATAATTTCAACGTATGTTTTGGTGTGTTAGGTATATGCAATATCCAACTGTTGACAAAAGTTGGGGTGATACACCCCACCCTCTCGCCACGTCCCCTATCGACCCTTTGTGCATAAGTACACCGTGAATGTGTTACACGATTGAATACAACCGTTCAGTTATTGTACCTTATGTGGTGGTGACTGATTTCTCATTTTAATATAGATATTTGACTTTTGAACGGACATGGCGCATTTGAACCCCAAGACTGTTGTATATTGTAGTGGCCGATAGTGACACCAAATACTGATATACACACCTCATAGTCGGCACAATCTTACCGTCATCAGATCGACTTTTAGCTGTTTTCTTTGTTTCGCATAGACGTGAAGCAAACGCTCTTTATTCGAACCATATAATGAATAGTGTACCATTAAACACCCTTTATATTTAACAAGTTTGATTTTTATACGCCCGTTTGAAAAAAACGGCCGCATTATAGTATTGGTATGTCCGTCCGGGCGTCCGTCCGTTAACCTGGTTTCCGGATGATAACTTTAGTTAGAGTGAACCAAATTCCATAAAATTTGGTATGTGGGTTTATTAGCCGAAAAGTAAGTTCAAGTTCGAATTTGGGTTCCGCCCGCCAATTATCACCGGAGTTATGCCCCTTATTTGACGTTTTTTGACTTAGAAAATCCTTGAAATTTGTTGTCCGGATGATAACTTTAGTATAGTCTATCGGAATGAATCCAAATTTGGTATATTACTTTCTCCCACCAAAACACAGGTCAAGTTCGATCTTGGGTTCTGGCAGAGTTAGTTAGAGTGAACCGATTTCAATCAAATTTGGTATGTGGGTTTATTAGGAGAAAAGACAGCTCAAGTTCGAATTTGGGTTCCGTCCACCAGTTTTCACCGGAGTTATGCCCCTTATTTGACGTAATTTGACTTAGAAAATCCCTGAAATTTGTTTTCCGGATGATAACTTTACTAGAGCTTATCGGATTCAATGATAATTTGGTATATTACTTTCTCCCACCAAAACACAGGTCAAGTTCAAATTTGAGTTCCGTCCGCCAATTTTTACTAGAGTTATGCCCCTTTTTTACCAGTTTCCGCCGACCCAAGAGAGGGGGTATTTTGCACGCCCAGTGTAGCTCTTGTTCTACCTACATCCGGGTTTAGACCCAGACAAATATCCAAGTTCTTGGGATGAATATTCCCTTGCCCGACCCTTCGAAAGATTCCAACCCATTACCAGTTATATGACTAAATATTCCCCAACTAATATAAGGGGCAATTTCGGTCTTATATCTGACTAAAAGTGCATGCATGTAGGACATTCTTGGACCCTGGGCGTTGCATCATGAGTTCACTCTAACTAACTCTGCCAGAACCCAAGTTCGAACTTGACCTGTGTTTTGGTGGGAGAAAGTAATATACCAATACATTTTACACCGAATAATGGTTGGATTATTAAATTAGCGTAATTGTATATTTGTGCGATCATAACATATTTTCAGAAGATTCCATCTGTTCTAGACGACACTCGAACGGTCTGGGGAATTACTTATGAAAGCTAATTATTGAAAATGTTACCAAAATGAGTCAAAGAAAGACGCCAACCCCTTCCACTTTCGCCTCGTCCCTGGTTAATGCAATCCATTATCCACGCAGATGTCCATCATATAACCATAACAACAAGTATAACGTCGGCCAAGAAAGCGAATGCGGATAACAATTTCTCTACATCATATATATTGTGCTGCAATTGGCTCACCATACACTACCCGTCGATATGCTTAATTCTACCCGTAAAACAGTTTGCGATTTCAAAACTTGTACCTGTACGGGTAGCTACCAGTACCCGTACCGGTACCCGTACCCGTTTGAAATCGCAAACTCGCTATTACTAAAGAGTTGGATAAGTTTGTTTTGCCACATGCAACATCACTGTAAATATAAGCACAAGAAGCAACGCCGGTTAAACCGCACACGCCCTACAATGCTTCATGGAAACAAAATTGTTTAATTATAGTTCACAATAAGCGATTTGCGATATTACTAAAGAGTTGGATAAGTTTGTTTTGCCACTCGCAACCTCACTGTAAATATAATCGTAAGAAGCAACGCCGGTTAAACCGCACACGTCCTACAATGTAACTCCGAACCGCGTCGCGTTTTGTTTCCTGGAACCAAAATTGCTAACCAAATAGCCTTTAATTATAGTTCACGATAAGCGATTTGCGATATTGCTGAAGAGCTGGTGTGTTTGCCACCTGCAACCTCACTTTTGATATACTCATGATGCAACGCCGGTTAAACCGCACACGTCCCGAGTTCGAAACCGCGTCGCGCTAAAGTCGAATGTTATTTATAGTTCACAATCCGCGTTTGTGATATTGTATAATAGCTTGGTAAGTGTGTTTTGCCACATGCAACCTCACTGTAAATATAATCATAAGAAGCAACGTCGGTTAAACCGCACATGCCATGCACGTCCTACAATGCTTCCTGGAAACAAAATTGTTAACAAAGTAGCATTTAATGATAGTTCACAATAAGCGATTTGCAATATTAATAAAGAGTTGGAAAAGTTTGTTTTGCCACTCGCAACCTCACTGTAAATACAATCGTAAGAAACAACGCCGGTTAAACCGCACACGTCCTACAATGCAAGTCCGAACCGCGTTGTGTTTTACTGCTTCATGGAGACAAAATTGCTAACCAAGTAGCCTTTAATTATTGTTCACAATAAGCGATTTTCGATATTACTAAGGAGTTGGATGAGTGTGTTTTGCCACCTCACTGTAAATATAACCATAAGAAGCAACGTCGGTTAAACCGCACACGTCCTACAATATAAGTCCGAACCGCGTCGCGTTTTGCTTCCTGGAACCAAAATTGCTAACCAAGTAGCCTTTAATTATAGTTCACAATAAGCGATTTGCGATTTTGCTAAAGAGCTGGGTAAGTGTGTTTTGCCACTTGCAACCTCACTGGGGATATAATCACAAGGAACACCGGTTAAAACGCACTGTCCCGAGTTCGAAACCTTGTCGCGCTTATCGCGTGTGGGGATGAAAGCGCTCCCTCATATCGCTGCATCTGAGACTGGAGGTTTCTCTTCTCACGCTTCTGGCGGCAAGTATAGTCGCTAAATCGATAACTCAGTCTCGGAGGAATTCGTTCCGCATACCGCTATCATGGCTGTGGTTATTTCCAAATAATTAAACATTTCGTCCGATACAGCGGTGTCGTTTTTATAGTTCTTTTGATACACGTCGAAGATGACAGATATGCATGGTATTATATATAAATCGATAACAAAACTGTTTCTGTTTAGACATGTTTATTCGGCTTTGATATTTATCGATGGAGGCCCTCCGTTAACGCAGATTTAATTGGGCGAATAGTTATGCCCATAACGATGCACATGGGGGTCCAACTGTCGGGATTGGTTTGTTGTCATTTGGTTCAAACATTGTTTATTTCCCCATCAGATTAATAAGAATATTATGGACAGTTTTCATACATGGGTTGACAACATAAAAGAATGACAGTGCTGGGGGATTTATGTATATGCTATGTATCTGATGAGAGGGGAGAAACAGTAAGTACATGGCATTTATGAAAGTCTTTTTCCCAGTTGTGTCATTTGGGCCCTGTAAAATGTTTCAAATTTCATTTGTGTCTTATGGTGGATACACACATGCATGTAATCTCTGTAATTATCGTGTATTTGGCGTTTTACATGGATCATACAGACACTGTAATATGTGTCCACTGACAACTCAATCATTTAGTTCCAATTTAGTCGGAATGTAGAGAAACCGCTATCTTGGACCGAGTCGCCAGGCCCACTTAAACTAATTGTTCGTGGGATAACCCATATGGTGGACGTTTTATTTAAATAATTACCAGTCCTCTCTTGATATTTATAGCAGTGGTGGATCAGGATTTCCCCAGATGCAGGGGCTATATATGATCCCCGACTTGGGGCTATATATGATCCCCGAAAGCTACCAGACGGGGTGACTAACTCTGAGCTATTTAAGTAAAACATATTATGTTGTACCTTCTTGCCCAGATTATTCCGACCGATACATTCAACTAAGTCCCTTAGCGATTTTAAGGTTTCAAGACCCCACGCCAAACAAGCATCATGGTCGAAAATGTTCTATATCAAGTCTATAGGATAGGATAGGATAATTTTATTTACAATATACACACATGGAAAGTACAATTACAAATAAATATAATATTGATAGACTATACATGTATATTGCTAGGGGTGATATAGTCATGACTGATCGTCTTCCTATCACCCCTATATATGCCAGACGTGTCGCTTCTGGCGTTTGTGCATTAATAAAATGCCAGATATCACACAGACTTGACTAATTTCCGCATCCGTAAGAGAAGACATGTTTTTGGACTGGCCTTAAATGTTCCGATAGCATACAGTTTGACTTCGCTTATCACTATTCACTTGTATGGCCTGTTAACAATGAACCGCTCGCGGGCAGGTGATTAACGTTGTCAATTGTTGGTGTGGCCATGTAAAATACATGAATTTAAAATACCGAAATTACATGCATGTGTGTATCCACCCTTATCGTTTAGATTCAAGGCTCGACAGTAGATATACATATACCGTATTGAGTTATGTACTGTGAGTAAGAAGGTGGAGTTGACAGAGAGAAAGAAATGAGGGTAGTGGGTATAAACGTTCGACAGTAGATATACATTATATATCGTATCGAGTTATGTACTGTGAGTAAGAAGGTGGAGTTGACAGAGAGAAAGACATGAGGGTAGTGGGTATAAACGTTCGGCAGTAGATATACATTATATATCGTATTGAGTTATGTACTGTGAGTAAGAAGGTGGAGTTGACAGAGAGAAATAAATGAGGGTAGTGGGTATAAACGTTCGGCAGTAGATATACATTATATATCGTATTGAGTTATGTACTGTGAGTAAGAAGGTGGAGTTGACAGAGAGAAATAAATGAGGGTAGTTGGTATAAACGTTCGGCAGTAGATATACATTATATATCGTATTGAGTCATGTACTGTGAGTAAGAAGGTGGAGTTGACAGAGAGAAATAAATGAGGGTAGTGGGTTTAAACGTTCGGCAGTAGATATACATTACATATCGTATTGAGTTATGTACTGTGAGTAAGAAGGTGGAGTTGACAGAGAGAAAGAAATGAGGGTAGTGGGTATAAACGTTCGGCAGTAGATATACATTATATATCGTATTGAGTTATGTACTGTGAGTAAGAAGGTGGGTTGACAGAGAGAAATAAATGAGGGTAGTGGGTATAAACGTTCGGCAGTAGATATACATTATATATCGTATTGAGTTATGTACTGTGAGTAAGAAGGTGGAGTTGACAGAGAGAAATAAATGAGGGTAGTGGGTATAAACGTTCGGCAGTAGATATACATTATATATCGTATTGAGTTATGTACTGTGAGTAAGAAGGTGGAGTTGACAGAGAGAAATAAATGAGGGTAGTGGGTTTAAACGTTCGGCAGTAGATATACATTATATATCGTATTGAGTTATGTACTGTGAGTAAGAAGGTGGAGATGACAGAGAGAACTAAATAAGGGTAGTGGGTATAAACGTTCGGCAGTAGATATACATTATATATCGTATTGAGTTATGTACTGTGAGTAAGAAGGTGGAGTTGACAGAGAGAAATAAATGAGGGTAGTGGGTATAAACGTTCGGCAGTAGATATACATTATATATCGTATTGAGTTATGTACTGTGAGTAAGTAGGTGGAGTTGACAGAGAGAAATAAATGAGGGTAGTGGGTTTAAACGTTCGGCAGTAGATATACATTATATATCGTATTGAGTTATGTACTGTGAGTCTGTGAGTAAGAAGGTGGAGTTGACAGAGAGAAATAAATGAGGGTAGTGGGTATAAACGTTCGGCAGTAGATATACATTATATATCGTATTGAGTTATGTACTGTGAGTAAGAAGGTGGAGTTGACAGAGAGAAATAAATGAGGGTAGTGGGTATAAACTTTCGGCAGTAGATATACATTATATATCGTATTGAGTTATGTACTGTGAGTAAGAAGGTGGAGTTGACAGAGAGAAATAAATGAGGGTAGTGTGTATAACGTTCGGCAGTAGATATACATTATATATCGTATTGAGTTATGTACTGTGAGTAAGAATGTGGAGTTGACAGAGAGAAAGAAATGAGGGTAGTGTGTATAACGTTCGGCAGTAGATATACATATATCGTATTGAGTTATGTACTGTGAGTAAGAAGGTGGAGTTGACAGAGAGAAATAAATGAGGGTAGTGTGTATAACGTTCGGCAGTAGATATACATATATCGTATTGAGTTATGTACTGTGAGTAAGAAGGTGGAGTTGACAGAGAGAAATAAATGAGGGTAGTGTGTATAACGTTCGGCAGTAGATATACATTATATATCGTATTGAGTTATGTACTGTGAGTAAGAAGGTGGAGTTGACAGAGAGAAATAAATGAGGGTAGTGTGTATAACGTTCGGCAGTAGATATACACATATCGTATTGAGTTATGTACTGTGAGTAAGAAGGTGGAGTTGACAGAGAGAAATAAATGAGGGTAGTGTGTATAACGTTCGGCAGTAGATATACATTATATATCGTATTGAGTTATGTACTGTGCGTAAGAAGGTGGAGTTGACAGAGAGAAATAAATGTGGGTAGTGTGTATAACGTTCAACATCATGTTACACATAATTTATTAACGCGGAACCGATTCTTCGTTTTCTTTGTATACATTCCTTTGGTGACTATGATGGTGACTATGATGGTGACTATGATGATGACTATGATAATGACTATGATTATTTATTCATAACTCATTCACATATAATATACAATTATCTAAACAATGTAATATTATAATATGCAATGAGCTATCGGAGACAGCATAACCAAGAGGGTTGTCTACTGCCGTCCCAGTGGAACAGTAATATAAATATGCATGTTTTCTAATAATTTGATATTATCTAGGTTTTGCTTTGTTAACTCTAAAACATTGGTATATAAACGTTTGTTTATGTAGATAATAGTAGAATTCGTTCGTCGTTCACCTTTCATCGCTCATATCAAGTACACACATGTGGAAAGTGAACATAATAAGAACCACAATAATCTAATGGGTCGAATACGGCAGCGAATAAGGCAATAGTGGTGTATATATAGTCAAAACATATATACAGTATGTATCATACTCGACGCAATTAGGGATTTCTGTTCAGACATGTTCAAGCCTTGAAATTGTATGTCTGTCATTTGCAGAATGAGGTTCACAGAGGGTGAATTTAGTGATGCTACCCCGCATAGCGGGCTAGCATAACCAAATTCACCCTCTGGGAACCTCATTCTGCTGAGGTGTAAGCAGAATGAGGTCCCCAGAGGGTGAATTTGGTGATGCTAGCCCGCTCTGCGGGGTAGCATCACTAAATTAACCCTCTGGGGACCTCATTCTGCAAAAGACAGGCACACTATTTCAAGGCTTGGACATGTTTATTCGACTTGATACTTATCGATTGAGACGCTTAAATAGCGCTGATTCTATATATTGCACGAATATTATGTCCAGACTGCGATGCCCATAAATATTGCAGCGACTAATCTGATTCTCTTTGCCGGGTAGTCGAAGGGACAATAATGTTTAATTATGTTATGCAATTGTTTTCCTTCCAGGTTTGCTTAACGTGTTATTATGGTATCGCTATGGAGATGAGCATGGCGGGAACATGATTTTCGGCGCCAAACCGACACGTTTATTGATACCGGCCATCGTTTTGAGTGTAAATAATAGTCAGTTATATATCAGAAGATTGGATAATTACGCCCTCGAGGGTGTATAATGCGAGGCTGATCTGGTGATGTCAATGAAGCTATTTGGTAACTTTGATTAATAAGGTACTCGCTATGTTGCGTACTGGTTAGACTTTTTGCAGGATGTATCTTCATTTATGTCTCATTGTTGCAGTATGTAACTTTTATGACCGCGTTAATTGCTTTCGATATTTAGGTTTGAACAATGGCTAGGCCACTCTTGAAGATTTTATTGCGGGAACACAATGCATACTATAACAGCTAACAATGCTGATGACGTACGTTTCAGTTGGAATGTAGACTAAAGGCCGTATTGCGAAGTATCGGGGTGTACTTAATCCGATTAGTAGATTTAGAGGCTTTCTGGTGTGGTGAATGAGAAACCTTCAGTGATAAGTGTATAGCTGTTGTAATTATTTGAAGGATTATTTGTTTTAACGGAATTCTGAGGTGGTGCATTCACGAAACCAACATATTCTATATTTTATATTCAATGTATGCCTAATAATGAATTATAGTATTATATTTACATACTAAGTGTGATTATCACTAAATCCAGCATTTCGATTGGTCGGCGCCCACGTGACTAGTTGCAGTTATTTCTCGGTGAATGCGCAACAGCTCATAACTGCAACCCCATAATTACATCGATACGTCATCGATACCGGAAAGAAAACGCGTAATCTTTTGGGCGCATTTGGACTCGCGCAGGATTGACTTAAATTAAATCACTAGGTTTCAATATAAAGAAATTGTTCCTGTTAACTTTTGCCAAGGGCGCTAGGAGATATTTTGGGCTGGTTTTGTCACGATACACTTTTCGATTTAAATACGGGTTTTACATAAGTTATGACCACTCACCTCGCGGTTACATCTCCATAAAAACAGTACACATGACAGTTAATCCTTATTTAATCATATAATATGGCATAGATTGTTATTAAAGCCGTATATAAAGGCAAAAAAATAAAATAATCGGTGACTCGAAAATTAAGTGGGCCTTTAATTTAATCCAGCGTGGCATTGTGCAGATTTTATGATCATATCTTACCGTATATAACGGGGTGTTCTGGCTTTGTCAACGAGTCCATTGTGGACATTTACATATTTCCATATATAGATCGAAACAGAAACAAATATTAGTAAAACCAGTCTCTGTTCAACATGACATTCATACACAATCGCAAGAAAAGCACAATATGTTGTTTATAAAATAGAATTACCCCCCCCCCCCCACCCCACCCCGTGACTCTATAAGTACAGATATATAGCCGCACTCAATCATGTAGGCGTTCAACATGACATTCATACACAATCGCAAGAAAAGCACAATATGTTGTTCATAAAATATAATTAAACCCCGTGACTATATAAGTACAGATATAGCCACACTCAATCACGCAGGCGATCAACATGTTATTCAGCGATATCGCATTCAATTATATTCCACATCTTGTAACTGAAAGTCAGGAACCCTCAATACATCTTTAAATGTCAGTAAAATATTTCCGAATCTCCGTGTTGTTCTCCCACACTCATGCACAGTCTGTTATTAATTCATGTTCCGTATCGAATCGTCGTGTTGTTCTCCCACACTCATGCACAGTATGTTATTAATTCATGTTCCGTATCGAATCGCGGTGTTGTTCTCCCACACTCAAGCACAGTATGTTATTAATTCATGTTCCGTATTACCATAATTGGTTATTGGAATAAAAGTATCAAACACATAAACAAGTCAGTTGCTTATAAACAGCGATCGTGTTACTTTCAAAGTCTTGTCAATAGAGCATGCAAAAGAACAGGGATATATATAACACGATGGGGAATCAAGTGGTTTCGAGTTGATGAATAATACCCATTGGAAATGGAAATTTTATATTTTATATTTTTTTACCCTGTGCCAATGCATTCTCTTATATATGCGAGTCGACCATAGGTCGCCTCGCATATATAAGAGAATGCATTGGCCGAACAATTTTTTACAATTTTAATAATTTGTTCTTGTATTCTTTAACAATTTTATAATTTCACCCATACAGAACCCCAGACAAACATGAGCAGACGACACTCTTCTAGGTGCTTCTATATATGTGTGGGGCTCCCTGCAGGGTAATGGATGTTTTTTTTATTTTATGTCCTAAAATTTGTAAGAAACATTTATTTAAAAAAAATGATAAAAAATTGATAGGCCAATGCATTCTCTTATATATGCGAGGCGACCTATGGTCGACTCGCATATATAAGAGAATGCATTGGCACAGGGTAAAAAAAAAACAGGGATATATATGACACGATGGGGAATCAAGTGGTTTCGAGTTGATGAATAATACCCATTGGAAATGGAAATTTTATATTTTATATTTTTTTACCCTGTGCCAATGCATTCTCTTATATATGCGAGTCGACCATAGGTCGCCTCGCATATATAAGAGAATGCATTGGCCGAACAATTTTTTACAATTTTAATAATTTGTTCTTGTATTCTTTAACAATTTTATAATTTCACCCATACAGAACCCCAGACAAACATGAGCAGACGACACTCTTCTAGGTGCTTCTATATATGTGTGGGGCTCCCTGCAGGGTAATGGATGTTTTTTTTATTTTATGTCCTAAAAATTTGTAAGAAACATTTATTTAAAAAAAATGATAAAAAATTGATAGGCCAATGCATTCTCTTATATATGCGAGGCGACCTATGGTCGACTCGCATATATAAGAGAATGCATTGGCACAGGGTAAAAAAAAAACAGGGATATATATGACACGATGGGGAATCACGTGGTTTCGAGTTGATGAATATCACCCATTGGAAATGGTCGAGGCGATCGCAAACGCCACCAGAAACGAGGAAAATGGTAATAAATATTATTTTGGCAGCTATACGAGCATAATTATGCTATATTATTGTTCAATCAAGCTGATACCTCGTTTGCTTTAACATTCTAACCAAAGTTGTCAGTCGAAGGATTCTCTTAGATGTATGGACTTGTGTATATACTCCACGAACCACCGACTGGAAACTTTGGTCAGAATGTTATATATAAAACTACTGAGTATTTCTGAACAAATAAGGTATCAACTTGTTTTAAAAATAAACAGTCAAAACGCTATGTTTTTGGTCAGTTTCTTATATATTATGTTTTTTTTTGCGTTTGCATATTTTGAATGCGTGGTAATCGCCAACCTTGAAACGACGTGATTTTCCACGCGCAAAAGCAATGGCTCAATATTGAGTATAAGCTTGCTTGAACAAAACAGTCTCTAGCCTATGCGTTCTTTGAAGGATATATGTGACCCGCCATATCAAATTCAGTCGTAAGTCAGGATTTTTTTTACCCTGTGCCAATGCATTCTCTTATATAAATAAATGTTTCTTACAATTTTTAGGACATAAAATAAAAAACATCCATTACCCTGCAGGGAGCCCCACACATATATAGAAGCATATAGAAGAATGTCGTCTGCTCATGTTTGTCTGGGACTATGTATGGGTGAAATTATAAAATTGTTAAAGAATACAAGAAAAAATTAATAAAATTGTAAAAAATTGTTAGGCCAATGCATTCTCTTATATATGCGAGGCGACCTATGGTCGACTCGCATATATAAGAGAATGCATTGGCACATGGTAAAAAAATCCCGATTTACGACTGGATTTGATATGGCGGGTAACATATAAGAATATCTGAGCCATCCACATCTAATGATACTGCAGAAGATGTAATGATATCAGAAGCCTTTCATTTGATGATATAATTGAGAAATTGACGTGTGTATATAATATAAGGACAGTAACTCTATTAACACTCTAGATTGTGAAACAAAATGAATAACTTGTGCACACAGGAAGTGAGGTGGCTGTTATTCTCTGATAGAATGACGAACATGGATATCGAGAAAAGGAAATTATATACACACACATATAATTATATAAATAGAGGATCTCACATGAGTTTCTATTTTATACGGAATTTATCAACCGAGTTCACTAAATTCGATTTGAGCCGAGGTTTACCGAGGCTCAAATAGAATTTAGTGGACGAGGTTGATAAATTACGAATAAAATAGAACGAGTTTGAGATACTTTTTATCACATGGTCATATAATCGCCTAAATTTTATCGAAAAGAACAATAATTAACAGACATATATGACATTGTCTCAAAGAGCAGCGTGACGTCATTGCACGCGACGATATTACACGTGTCTATTACGCTCGAATATTACATAGGAAAATAGTGCTAATCATGTGATAAATACTTTTATCACATAATTTGGCCATAAAAGCAGTTTCATAATTATCGGTGTTCTTCAAATAACTTGCGATCGCTGTAGTTTATGATTGTTGTTTTCGATGAATATTTCGCGTTGCTTCGGGTTTATTTGATCATGTGATAAAAGGTATCTCACACTCGTCCTATTGTATACGTAATTTATCAACCTCGTCCTCTAAATTCTATTTGAGCCTCGGTAAACCTCGGCTCAAATCGAATTTAGTGAACTCGGTTGATAAATTTCGTATAAAATAGAAACTCATGTGAGATCCTCTATTTATTGCACACCCGCTGGTTTATTTTACCGAAATACAGCAAAATATAGGAGATTTCAAAACGTTCAATAAAAATCGTCTTGTCCTTGAACAATACAAACCGATAACGTTGACTGCGTCAACAGAACATATCTTGTAAGATCAAAGAGTTTAGTCTGAATAATAATGATTTTCAGAAAAATTTCAATGCTTTGACCTTTGACCTTTCGTGGAACGACCGTAGCGGTTTGTGTTGATCACTAAGTTGATTAATCAAGAGAATAAGTTGATTAATCAAGATAGTCAAGTTGATTAATCAAGATAGCTGTTGATTAATCAAGATAGTAAGTTGATTAATCAAGATAGTAAGTTGATTAATCAAGATAGCCAAGTTGATTAATCAAGATAGCTAAGTTTATTAATCAAGATAGATAAGTTGATTAATTAAGATAGCTAAGTCGATTAATCAAGAGGGTAAGTTGATTAATCAAGATATCTAAGTTTATTAATCAAGATAGTAAATAAAAGTGGTGTGGCGGTTCTGTCCTGCCGTATATATTTTCCAATTTTACCTTCCAGTTTTGATTAAACGTTGGTATATTATTACACTCGTTGGACTTTTCTTGGTAATTCCACCGTTATAGTAAATATTAGTGATGTTTACATAGCAATGGTTTTGACATGCGAAATAAGATTATTGGAGAGTAATTAAAGGTACTCAATCCGATTTAAGCGGGGGGGGGGGGGGGGGTATCAGATCAGTGATCAGATATCGATTTTAAAAAATCTATTATTTTTCACTACCTGGAATATTTAGTGGCCCAGTAAAAGTCGACGAGAAGAATGTCTCTGACCAAATTGCAGTTGAAAATGGAAAACTCTAAAATCAAGTGGCTTTTTTGTGTCAGATATTTGACAACCGGCAAAATTTCGTTGAACAAAACTATTGATAAATAACAGGTTTGGGCAATTTTGGGCACTTTTATACTATAGTTGACTGTGGTTAGCATTATTTTTTTGGGCAATTAATCGATGCTGATAACTGAAGCGGCATTTGACAAAAATGTTGTTGTTCGAATCTGATGATATAGGGACCATCGAATCGGATCGAGTACCTTTATTAATACAAATAAGAGCAAAGTTTATCCATTTGTCCATGTTCTTAATAATTGCCCACTGTGAGTGCCTGGTGTCCCTTTAAGATGCGCTATGTTCTGTTATGCACATCCAGCTGTGTCAGTTTATCATCAAACATTATTGTCCGAAAACCATTTTCGTCCGGAAATAACTTTTCAACCGAAAATCGACCACTATTAATGACCACTTGGGTATAGTTTTCAAGATATCCTGCAATGTATATCAATTCATTTGTTAGAAACCAATAAGCGAGATCACATATAAGGAATTCATGAATATTCAAAACTCCATATATGGCTATGCACCTCCAGATCTTTGACCTTACGTGACACTTAAAGATATATTATGGACATGTTCGGGTGCGTTAACCCTTTACCCACCAGAAGGGCCCTGTGCCAATGCATTCTCTTATATATGCGAGTCGACCATAGGTCGCCTCGCATATATAAGAGAATGCATTGGCTTAACACATTAAAAATTATAAAATTGTTAAAGAATGTAAGAAAAAATGGTAAAAAGTGTTAAAAAAAGATTTTTTTTAGGCCAATGCATTCTCTTATATATGCGAGGCGACCTATGGTCGACTCGCATATATAAGAGAATGCATTGGCACATGGCATAACTGTAACTATCACAATGTGGTCAAGGAGCCGGTTCCAATGATATCCATATGTGTATGGTTCTATTGAGACAGACCGAAGATATTTTAGGCTGTTGAAGCTTTATTTGGCCGGTTTTGGCCGTTTTGTTGGGTAAAGGGTTAAACAATTTAGTTAGTATTCAGGCAGTATGTCAAATGGAGGAATGTAGCAATCTACTGAATCACCACAAATCTCAAGCAAATCGACCGTACCACACCATAAAAAACAAAATCTGAACTACGCTCAATTGTAGATATTTACTTCTCGATTCGGGACGCAACTATCGGCGATAAAGTAACGAAAACATTTCGCTATCGAGAGTCACTGAATTTAATTAAGATATAATAATGACGGTGTGCATTGTCAGTTTGGATTTAATATTTGTTAAAATAACTGCTTTGAGCAAGATTATCCTCCATCTCTATTTGATCACCCTACCGGAGTGTTTCACATCACTTTAACCCGCGGAATGGGGGATGGTTGGGTCTCAGTGATCTCGTTTATTCTTTCCAGCAAGAAATAGTAAGCAATGGACAGCATTATTTTGTATGAAATAGAAAACTTCATACCAGAACTTTATAACTCGACTTGCAGGCCTGAAAATATGGTGCCGGAAATTTGAAAAATGAGGTCCACAGAGGGTGAATTTAGGGACTATACCCCGCACAGCGGCTAGCATCAATAAATTTCCCGTCTGTGACCTCATTCTGCTTTCTCTTCTGGAAAGTATCTTTATTATAAAAATTAAAGAATTTTAGTTTCTTCAGAAACTTCTTTTTAGTTTTTAGTTTAGTTTCTCTATATCCCAAAAATTGACAGACGACACAATGTATAATTAAGGTGGCCAATGGGTGCACATCACCATCTTCACCATCAGGGAACTGAAATATGAGTTAGGTCATGCATAATGAGGTCCACTAAATTTACCATCTGGGGGCCTCAATATGCAATTTTCCCGCATATATTTTTAGCATGTCGTCTTGCACATATACAAATCGGACTATATTGAAATTTGTACAGGGTGCTCATCTTCAAATATCTAACTGAACCCGCCAATTGACACAGACCGTGCTCCCACATTCATGAAAATTTCCAACCGGACATCCCCCAAAGATTGGAATTTTTCTAATTAACCCTTTACCCAACAGAACGGCCCTGTGCCAATGCATTCTCTTATATATGCGAGTCGACCATAGGTCGCCTCGCATATATAAGAGAATGCATTGGCTTAACACATTAAAAATTATAAAATTGTTAAAGAATGTAAGAAAAAATGGTAAAAAGTGTTAAAAAAAGGATTTTTTTTAGGCCAATGTATTCTCTTATATATGCGAGGCGACCTATGGTCGACTCGCATATATAAGAGAATGCATTGGCACAGTGCATAACTGTAACCATCACAATGTGGTCAATGAGCCGGTTCCAATGATATCCATATTTGTATGGTTTTATTGAGACAGACCCAAGATAATTTAGGCTGTTGCAGCTTTATTTGGCCGGTTTTGGCCGGTTTGTTGGGTAAAGGGTTAATGACGAAAGTAGAAAATCTGCGACCGTTGGTCTAAAAAAAATTCTATACTGGTTTGACAATCAAAGTATCAGAACACTTCTACCTATTTTTAGAGTAAACTTTCCAATCGTGATCGATGATACGAGATAAAGAAATTTAACTGACACTCTGAAGTTATATAAAGTGAGCCAACTTTCCGCACTCAAACATTCCATGTACATTAGAATTACACAAATGTTTTCAATTGTTCTCCACCGAAGCACTAAATCAAAGCAATGCCCGACCATAGAAGTCGGACCTTAAACACGTCTTACCATCGATTTCACACAAGCATTGTGGAGATTTTCAATTATTTGATAACACAAAAGCGAACGGATTACCATACTAGAACATCCGGGCACCGTCAGTCTCGCGCTATTTTCGCGATATTACATCCCGAACGTGACCAACAGAATTTCCTGCAACAACTTCTAGAGCAATTGGTAGATCAATTTAATCTACACGAACGCGCTATCAGCGCGATATATCCGCGGTTGTTTATGTAAGCGGTCTCGCTATCACTGCGATATATACCCGCGGTTGTACATGTAAGCGGGCTCGCTATCACCGCAATATATCCACGACTGTACATGTAAGTGGGCTCGCTATCACCGCGATATATCCACCGGTGTACATGTAATCGGGCTCGCTATCAGTGCAATATATCCGCGGTTGTACATGTAATCGGGCTCGCTATCAGTGCAATATATCCGCGGTTGTACATGTAATCGGGCTCGCTATCAGTGCAATATATCCGCGGTTGTACATGTAAGCGGGCTCGCTATCATCGCGATATATCCGCGGTTTTACATGTAATCGGGCTCGCTATCAGTGCAATATATCCGCGGTTGTACATGTAAGCGGGCTCGATATTACCGCAATATATCCGCGGTTGTACATGTAAGCGGGCTCGCTATCACCGCGATATATCCGCGGTTGTACATGTAAGCGGGCTCGCTATCAGTGCAATATATCCGCGGTTGTACATGTAAGCGGGCTCGATATTACCGCGATATATCAGCGGTTGTATATGTAAGCTATCATAGTGAGTATTAACGGGGCGTGGCTATATATGGATTGTTTCAGTTGAGGGTGTCCAACTTTCTAATTGCACCCTTTTAACCAAACCTTTTAACCCTTTACCCAACAAACCGGCCAAAACCGGCCAAATAAAGCTTCAACAGCCTAAAATATCTTGGGTCTGTCTCAATAAAACCATACAAATATGGATATCATTGGAACCGGCTCAATGAACACATTGTGATGGTTATAGTTATGCCCTGTGCCAATGCATTCTCGTATATATGCGAGTCGACCATAGGTCGCCTCGCATATATAAGAGAATGCATTGGCCTAAAAAAAAATTACCATTTTTTCTTACATTCTTTAACAATTTTATAATTTTTAATGTGTTAAGCCAATGCATTCTCTTATATATGCGAGGCGACCTATGGTCGACTCGCATATATAAGAGAATGCATTGGCACAGGGCCGTTCTGTTGGGTAAAGGGTTAACCAAATTGTCTAACCCTTGGATATTTAGTTTCATAGGATAGGATCATTTTATTTATAATATACACAATTACAAATAAATATAATATGAATAGAATATGCATGTAACCTTATGGTTGATATAGTCATGACTGACTGTCTTCCTATCACACTTGAATGTGGTGACAGATTATATGATGGCCGAATTAATTGGATTGTTTTCTTTTTGGGTTACGTTCATCGGGTGCAGACTGGGCTTTTAATATGCTTTGTTAGGACGATGGTACTAAAAGTTGTTAATATGGATAGGCCCACCATAGTCGCCACGTCGCTGGGTACCAGGCATGATCACGGTAGCTCAAAATTTGACCAACCGGAGGTGGGAATGCATTGAAACATCACTATGCGATGTTATGCATAGTAGATATACCCACGACTGAATTGAGTGGATGGTATATACTATACAGATCAAATGGGCCCCGTCTTCCGCTCGTCTTCGTCTGTCTGGCCGTATGTCGGTTTTGTCCTCCCATTTCAATTCAATTTATTAGATACTCTCATTGAGAAGAAAGGTTTTAGTGCAATTAACAATGATATGTATGAATATATTGGGAATAAACGGGATATGTGGGTATTCATATGAGCAAGGTCAGGGTACATTGGCAGCCATGAGTGCAGACAATAGTATATACTAGGATTGTTTTATTTCGTCAGCCTCAGGAGTGGTTTATCTCACGCTGGGCCTTTTTGATAAATATTGATGGGTTTTGCATAGCCTTCGTACAGCTAGAGTTAAATAGGTCATGAAGTATTATTACGTTAGGTCGAATGTAGTGGTGACATATTTCAATCTTAGATCTCTTACCGCGGGGATATAAGAATGGTGTGGTATTCCTCTCCTAGCGCTTCCATACATAAGATAATAATTCAGCCATAAATTATTCGATCTCAATAAAATTTGTAAGGACGTTGGCCATTAGCAGGGCTTTCGTCGAAGAATCCAATGATGTTGCATGCTATCTCACATTTTCCATTGTATTGTATATATTCCACTTTTTTTTTACATCGGTAAATGTTGATTTTCTGCCCAAGGTGAATATATCAGTGAATATATTAGTCCAAGTCTTCTCGTACTAAAACCGGCTAAGATATTGGGATGGAGGTGCCGGTCTTTAGTACAAGACCGCTTGTATACCAATCCTATGACACGACTTACGCCCACGATCTGTGGCGGGAATTTGTGGTGTATTTTACTCGATTTACCTAGCAAATCAATACATGATGCTATATACATCGGAAAGGCTTACATCTTATGGTCATAATGGTGTATAATAATCTAACTTTAATGTTAAATTACACATAGAATATTCCGGTTGATTGACACAAACATCGATTTGTTTATCTGTTTGTTCACGTTTTAACCGAAAGCCGAAGTGGTCCGAATAAGTTCGGCATAATCCGCTGTTTGTTCTGGGAATTCTACTTTCCGTTTCTATATATAGCGCGGGTTTTCCGAACAAAAATGGCGAAAACCGATCGCCCGAAAGTCCAGTTTTCTATGTGCTTTCAGAACAATTCCCGCACTAAAAACTTAATGACATAATGGAGGATCAGAACGGTAGTTTTGTTGACAATTTTCGCAAGCAACTTGTCAAAATTGGAGCAAATTAGAACTCTTGTGTCTGACTTGACAAGTTGCCATGCGTGTGATGTGCATTTTGACATCTGTGTTGATAAAATAATCGGAGAACCGAATCACACAGTTTCGAAATATAGTTCTTCCGTTTTAGTGGGACTTTTCAAACTTAAGGTTCATTTATTTAGTGTATTACATTTATATCTCCAATGTTTAATTAATCTATTTATTATTTTATTTATTGACACACATAATTACGATTACAATGGAGAATTCATCGTAATTTGCGTTGTTGTCCAAAATCTACGGAATATTTTCAACGGAAAATGCCGAACACAGTTCGCGAGGTCAACCGAGTTCGCATACTTTTAAAAAATTGTAAACATTGAGGTAAATGTCTCTTTTCGCATTAAATTACCGTTTTAAATTCACAACTGATGTGGGTTTAAGATAAAATAGCATGTCTTCTGCGGAAAATATCCGTTTATTGTCGCAATTGTGATATTTTATTTCATATAATTGTGGTTTTATTTGAGCGGGTCACTAACGCTTAAGTCGTGTCATAAGAATGCATGGGCCTGGAACTCGGACTAAAGACCGGCACCTCCATCCCAATATCTTAGCCGGTTTTAGTACGAGAAGACTTGGACTATGAATATATTAACCCTATATAGGCTCTCGACGATGGGCTATCGGAACTCAATGATATGGGGTACATATATTATACACAAGAACAGCTCTATAAAGAACCCTAATCGACTTGATCGAGAATAGACAAGGTACAGTGACTATTTTACTATGTTTCCACACCAGTATGCCACGTATGGTATGCCCGGGGCGAGCCATGCTCTAGATTGTCAATGAAATATGTTGGTCGGTGATAGATGTTAGATGTTTTATTTACAAAATGTATATAATAACACGATATGCAATTCAAAATATTAGCTATATACATGTATTATATGTCATGGACGATAGCTGAGGTCGTTATGTCGGGCTAAAGGTAAATTTCGTGATGCCATTCGTTGTCGGTTGTACACTGGTACACATTCATTGTTTGTCAACCATCAGCTGTCCATATTCAAGCCACGATCCCTGAAAAATAGCGTACAAATGTAGGAATATATAGTTTATTGTTAACCTCCTCAATTTAGGAGAGCATACATACACATGACAAATATATACAAGTTATATAAATATGCATGCAAATGTTATACTAATCAAAATATTAATCTTACAGTGCTTACGCCATGTCACACCAGGGTTCGCGCTGTCACTTGCCAAATTTGCCGATGGCAAAAATAATTTTCATTTGGCAAAAGTTTTGGCAAGTCACTTTTTAATTCCTCAGAAAGTTGTAAGATATTGGTCAATCAATACCATTAATTTCAGGAAACTCTTACAATATTATATTCGTGGTGTTTTATATGGTCTAGGAATAGTTAACACCTTTATTAAGATGCAGTTAATCTGATAGCATTAGTATTGATGGTGAGGGTGGTGGTGTTGTTTACATAGCTAATCATCTTGTAATGTGCCCTTCTGATGAATCAACCCTTCTACAATTTTATTGTTCGGTGATTGGTTTATTGTATGATAAACCACAAACTGAGACTCAATGTTGCAGAAAATTATACTATCAGCGATAGCATTTGGCAAATTCTAAAATAATTTGGCAAAAAATATTTTAATTTGGCAAATTATTTGGCAAAAGTAAATTTTGGTCCAGCGCGGACCCTGTGTCACACGCATGCGGCCAGGTTCTGACATTTTCAAGTTTCAGGTATTAGTGATGTCGGTGATAATCTAATATAGAATTTAGAAATGGAAGACATACATAGAGGTGCCCGAATGCCATTTATCATTTTAAAACCTGATTAGCAATACCACATGCGTGTGATCGAGCGAAATAAAATTTCCAAATAAAATATTTACTGGATATCAAATTTGAGTATTGGAACTTTAGAATGTGTGTCGTCATATTAACTTCTCGAGTGAAATTAGACAAAGGTTTCAGACAACTAATTCAGAAAGTAGCATATATCTTATGAAAATGACCTATTTAAGAAACTGGAAATAAATTAGCAATATCACATTACCATTATTGCACACTGTTGATGGTCAAAATAAGATAATATGTGACTAAATATAGTTCCGATGATACATAAAAATTAATGTATCGGTCCGTAAAGTACCATCTTTCCGGCAGTGATCTATCGCAGTGATAACGTAGAGGGTGCTACATTGTATCCAAGCCTGAAAATAGTGTGTCTGTAATTTGCAGAATGAGGTCCTCAGAGGGTGAATTTAGTGATGCTACCCCGCATAGCGGGGTAGCATCACCAAATTCACCCTCTGGAGACCTCATTCTTCTTACACCTCAGCAGAATTAGGTTCCCAGAGGGTGAATTTGGTGATGCTAGCCCGCTATGCAGGGTAGCATCACTAAATTCACCCTCTGGGAACCTCATTCTGCAAATGACAGACACACTACTTCAAGGCTTGCATGTTATCCATAATGATCTCATGCATATCCTGTTTATGCTTAGCTTGCAAAATGCAGGCAATTGGAACAAGAATTTAGTGACGCTATCCTGCACAGCGGACAAGCCTCACCAAACTCACCCTCTGGGGACATAATTCTGCTTTGGCCTAGGATAAGATTGAAGTTTCCCAGTTGAAGTTGGTGATGTTCACTCATTAGTCACGTCGATTGTGCATTTTATCTTCTGAAAATTAGGGGTAAAGAAACTTAAAGGGGTACAGTACGCCATTTTCAATAAATTCCAGGTGATAACAACGATCCAATATCGATAATATATAGAAAACTAAGTAATTTGAGACGAAGATGTTTTCTGTAAACTTTCAGGTTAATGGGTTATCTTAAAATCAAAGTTTATAATTTGATATAAATTTAATTTATGGCTGGATCGTGTAAAAAAATAAGTTGATACGGGGTGTAAACTCAAGCCACTCACTGACTAGTGACTATGCAATGACTCAATGAGTATCTGGGACTAGTATTCGTATATAATATAACATTTATTTGATACATTTGCTTGAAAACTGTCCAAAAATTACTCGACAACGACAATTTTATTTTCGCATTCCGGCTAATCTGCCATCCGTAACATTACTTCGTACTCAAATAATGCAAATCTGGTTACCTTATTCTACAACTCTCAGAGACTAAAGAAACCAACAACAACATTTGGGTACAGAATCCCTTTAACAGGAGGGAAAATAACTAAAAACAATGTTAATTGAGACTTTAGTTGCTTCCCAGAAGATGAGCCCTAAGCAGAATGATGTCAGAACTGAGTGGGATGGCGTCACTAAATTCACCCTCTGGGGCCCTCATTCTGCAGATGACAGACACACTATTTGCAGGCTTGGGCGTATATTGAAGTGTTTTGGCAGTAACAGTTCATTCTGGCTTGATCCGGACAATTTAAAAATTAAAATGGACAGTTCAGTTTCTCAGAATAATGCAGAATGAATTGTAACCTACAAAAGTCTCAAATAAAATAATGAGTTATTTCCTCTCGGGCTTTGTATATGCTAGCAGCGGTAAGTCCCGCGTAGCAGGGGACAGCACTCTGCGTTTAAAGTGATGTGAAACGTAAATTGAACCTCACAATTGAGTTCCCTGCGTTATTCTGTGGAAAGACTGAATAAAATAACCCCCATACACGAAATGCCCCAACCAGATATCAGTTTGTACTAATTATACGGCCACGTAACAAACTATTTACTTTCCCTCAATCGGGACGAATAATTCCACTGTAAACGCGAAATAAATACACTAACGAGTTGTCGTGTGCAGTCGCGGAAACACCCGAACACTTCCGACTTGGTCGGGATTGAGTCGGCTTTCGTTCTCAGAAAATAGCTTCCGTGGAGGGAGGCCGTTTGCTGGAATAGCGTAACATCAGCTTAATAAAACGAAAAACAAGCGGTATAGTCAATTCGAATGGGAGGGATATAAAAGGAATTATAGCCTGAAATCACCAACGGAAGAACATTGACCGAGTTATGAAAGAATTATAATCAAAGTGGTCATGATCGAGCAATGAACAACGGTAACAGTTGAAAATGTTACTATTTATAGAAATTTGTAATCGTTGCAGATCGTTGACCGATTTTTTGATCGATATACAGCAGGTACAGTCTCGTGCAGAAAGAGTTGTCTTACATGTGTATTTCAAACTGTTTAATTACCTGTGCCATATTGCTATTCACTATTCTAGTACAGACCGTATTTGTTTGGGACAGCGATGGTGATATAGATATCCATATGGAATTATGTTTTCTTCAATTTTTGAGTTTATATAGGCCCAAATAAATATACCATAAGATGGACTCAATCATTGACAGTTAAAATTGGATGGAAGTAAAGAAGTGTTGTGTATTTGCACTAAGTAAGCGCAATTGCTTTATGCTTAAGCGCAAATATTTGTATGCAAATAAATAATAAATGTAAAAAAGACTCCCATGTGATTTGCTCTAAACTCAAATTAACTCAGGCCATAAAACATTACTCAAACATAGGTGAGGACTCCACCCAGATCCCATACTAAGATGGATATTCAGACTGAGGAAACCAGTTGGAGATAGGTACATGTATTTGCTTAAGCATAATTCATTTCAATTACGCTTAAGTGTAAATGAAATCCACTTAAGCGTAAATGAGTTGCGCTTAACTGTAATTCATATACACTCCCATTGAACTCCACATACTCAAGCTGAAATGGATGCAACCACATTACTAATGCCAGTAAGTTAACATACATCAGATTATACAAATATACATATAAGGTAAGACAGCCGATGAAATTATTGCTCTTAATATAATTCCAATGTATTATGATGACGCATAAGTCAATTATGCTTAAGCGTAAATGATTACATTAAGCGTAACTGATTTATGCTTAAGCGTAAATTATTTACGCTTAAATGCAATTAGTTAATATAAAATGTGAAAATGAATCATTTGCGCTTAAGCGCAAGTATATGTCTATCAATATATTTGCGCTTAAGCGCAAATACCTAACACTCCCTTACTTCCCTCTGATTGTGAATGATAGAGTCCATCTCATAGTATATTATCATGGACCCATAGTAGTAGCCCCATATAATACTGAAACATTGAAGAAAAAATATTTCCATATGCATATATCAGCATCTCTGTCCCTGGTGTCCCAAGAATTGGTGCCTCACTCCCAGAGCTCTAGTATATTTTATTAAAGGGACATCTCCTACACAGATATATACCATTTCCATGGCCATAAATATGGAATTCGGTGTTACTGGGGACTCGCTTCCCTCATATGGTGTACTTATTGACTTGAAATTGGGAAAAACCCCAATTTTCATATTATCAGCATCCCTGTCCCCAAGAATTTGTGTCTCCATCCCAGAGATCTAGTATATTTTATAAAAGAGATATATCCTGCACATATCTCTACCATTTCCATGGTCATAAAAGAGATATTGTGGTTACTGGGGGGGGGGGGGGGGGGTGCTTCCCTCATATGGTGGGTCTGTGCCATTTAAAATTAATTCAGGGGGGTGATATCAATGCATATTAATTTTTATTTGCGCAAATGATTTACACTGAAGCGCAAATGATAGATGTTATTTTGCGAAATATTTGCGCTTGATAGTAAATGAATAATAAATGTGAAATGGGTATCCCATACATGAAATGCCGTATCTATATGCTATAGCGCGTATATCCTACAGGTCTGGGTGAACCACCGATCAATCAATAACAGCCCGATCGGGCTAAAGTAGACCGATCAGGCTAAAATAGACCGATCGTTCTTTCACAGCCAGCTTGAATCTTGGATAAAGGGAGTAGGCCTACTCTAAATTGTTCTTTCAAGTGAAATAGGCCTCCCATACATGAAACGCCTTATCTATATACTATAGCGCGCATACCCTACAGGTCTGGGTGAACCACCGATCAATCAATAATAGCCCGATCGGGCTAAAATAGACCGATCGGTCTTTCACAGCCAGCCTGAATCTTGGATAAAGGGAGTAGGCCTACTATAAATTGTTCTTTCAAGTGAAATAGGCCTCCCATATATAAAACGCCGTATCTATATCCTATAGTGCGCATATCCTACAGGTCTGCATGGGTGAAACACCGATCAATCAATAATAGCCCGATCGGGCTAAAATATACCGATCGGGCTAAAATAATCCCATCGGTCTTTCACAGCCAGCATGAATCTTGGATAAAGGGAGTAGGTCTACTCTATATTGTTTTTTAAATTTACAACCATTTTTTTGTAAAAAAATTATTCTGATTCATTTTGAAACTAATGAAAGACAATTTTGAAACTAATGAAAGACAATGTATAATTTTTTTGCTGGTATATTCATCATAAATTTGAACAAATCTTCAAGCAACCAAAATTTCAATATTCAAGAAATCTCTTACAACAGTGTCAGGAAGACCAATCGATCTAGCTCAGCACGATTGGTCTATTGTGATGTCAAATATTATTGAAATATTGCTTATAATTTTCATTTACAGAAGTCAATAATTCGCATGCAGATAACTTCACCTTGTATTCGGCCAAATATGTTGAAGTTAGATTAGAAGGCAGAATTCCCAGATTTGTTTATTATTGGTGAACCTGGATAATTTCGGAGATGTGTCAATCGTCTTTTGCACACTGTGAATACGTACTCATTCTCTCCTAAATTTGCAAAAATCCATATATATATAAATATATATACAGAGTGTGAAAACGTTGTTAGTTGCCAAATAATTGTCGACATTTTACTTAGAAAACTTGAATGCAAAAACTATGATAGGCCCCCTATTATTTTTTTTTTCTTTCTCTTTTTGTTGAATCTACTTTCGTTATCGACATGCCGGCCTTTGTTTTTGGCTGTTCTCCCAGTCGTGCGTGCCAGCCGATCGTCGTTATTCGGGTGGTTCCGATTTCCTCCGAATATAATTCCATGAGACTCCGCGCGCTGATTCGCTCCGAAAATGTGTTAGTATCTGAGAAGATTTCTTACCCTGATCGCAGTTTTCAACAATTTAATACAGGGCGAGTACCGCACTAATAATATGCCACATTGGGGTTTTCTTTCTAGTTTTTTATGACATTTCTTGTGGTATATCGGGCACAGTTCTGTCTGACATCAAATATATGCCCACCGGGAGTGAAGCTAATGACTTTAAGTGTGTTAAAGTCCCACTTAATTTTCGAACCCCCAGATCACATTATATAAACTACTAGCAGGTGACCCGACTTCGTCCGGGCTTTGACCTTGAATTGAACATTTTGAAAGTCAAGGTCAGGTCGGGGTAACGATTTGACCCGTCCAAAACACTCCCCCGACAAAAGTATCCCTAGAGTTAATTCTGCATTTTTAATCAAGAGAAATGATGGTACCCGTCCCGTGATGGTACCCGTCCCTAAAAGAGGTACGTTTGTGGGTACCCGTTTCAAGGTGAAGATCACCTCGGGCGGAAAAACTTAGCTCGCCCTAAGTACGTAAGAATCACATAACACGCTCATGTCTGGATTCATTCACGCTCACGTGCATGTGTACCCAGACGTAAGAATCACAATACACACATACGCTCTTTATCAACGACACTGCGGATACGAACGCTCTTTAACTATCAACGCGATTAATCACACCGTGCCAAATGGCGGTAATTTTTGTGACTGAGAGTGGAGAATGGGTGCTCTGAGCTTCTCCAAAACGGCGGTAAACTCTGCCCGTGTGTTTTTAACCTTAGATTGGAAGTTTGGGCTAAATCCGCCCGGCAGTTTTCCCGGCCATACTGATAACAAACAAACAACAAACAAACAGACAGAAGTTCCAAAATATATATTAGATATGCCAGATTATATACCATTTGAAAGAGGAAGCTCCAAAACATTCTATTATCAACTTATTCGGTGTAATAAGCTGTGAACATGTTGTTTTTGTTGAGGTACCGACGTGTTTTATGTACTATAAAGTCTATTATTTTCAATGGAAGAGAATAACTCCTTAGATCTTAGTTTGAATTATGTTGCATTCTGGTAGCCAAACGGGGGATATGTTTCTATGATTTCAGCTATTTTCTATGGGCACCTTCTGAGACACAGACGTTCCAAAATGGTGATGAATTATAATATTTTAATCATATTTTATGTCATATATTGTTATTAAAACCACACATGAAGGCACTATAAACGCAATAATCTGTCACTCGAAAATTAAGAGAGAGGTAAAGTGGCAACAATTGAAAGGGGAATTCAGTGTTAATTTTTTAGAAAATATTGATCAAACACTACAAAGCGCAGATGACCATGTCATACCAGACGACCATGTCATACCAGACGACCATATCATACCAGCTGACCATATCATACCAGATGACCATATCATACCAGATGACCATATCATACCAGCTGACCATATCATACCAGATGACCATATCATACCAGATGACCATATCATACCAGATGACCATATCATACCTTTTTGGAAAGTTTGAAGACTTATCTAATGACAACGCGAAGCGGTATTTTGATTTTCATCCCAGGTTGGATATTATTGGACATTATTAAAAAGTAGGTCACCATTGTTTATCATTGTTTATAATAATTCCATCAAATGTCACAAGACAAAACATAAAATGAAAAATCTGCTTTGCGTTGTCACTAGATATATGCTCAAACATTCCAACAAGATATGAAGTATTATTCTACGGTTTGTAAATATTGAGTAATCATGTCTTGAAAATTAACACTGAATTCTCCAAATAAATGTTGCCACTTTACCTCCCCCTTAAGTGGGCCTTTACAGTTATGATAGACTGCAAAAGAGAGAAAAAAACATTCCATAACTTCCCCTATTGAAAGTATATATTTTACCACAAAAATCTCCTATATATTAATGGGATCATGGCCCGATATAAATAATTTTCTGATACAGCAAACGGACATTATTATGGTAGATCTGTGCATGGGGTCAAATCGAACAGACCATCATTTAAAACCATACACGACAGGAGTCAGAATAAGAAGACGAATATCGTGGAACGAAATCCCCATGCTACATGGTCACATAGTCATAAATAATAAATTCTCACCACTCACCCAACCCAGGTTGTTAATTGGAATATCAGTTTTGGACGTTTCGCAGTATAGTACAAAACTTTTGTCCGAATAGAGCAACGAATGAATTCAGCTGAATCGTTGTTAATTGTCGATCACATGCACTCTTAAAACAATAGGTACTCCAGAGTACCTACGTAGGTACTGAACTTGTCCCATGGGCAGTACCAAATTGTTGGTACCCTGGTGTACCAAATATTGTTGGTAATCTGGAGTACCAAATTGTTGGTAATCTGAAGTACCAAATATTGTTGGTACTCTAGAGTACCAAATTGTTGGTCCTCTGGAGTACCAAATATCAAGACAGGTACTCTGAGCTATCCCAAATAATTAGGTACCAACAATATTTGGTACTTCAGATGTTTGAGATTTATCGCAAAGGTTTGTGATTTATTGCGGATATATTTTTATGCGTTGGGATTAATGGGCTTGAATCGTATAAACATAATAAATCAGACATCTTAAACAGGTCTGGGTGAACCACCAATCGATATATAATAGCACGGTCGGGCTAAAATAGACCGATCGGTCTTTAACAGACAGCATGCATATGGGATAATTGGATGAAACCTTTTCAATAAATCCCAAAACAACTTTGCAATAAATCACAAAAATCTTTGCGATAAAACGCAAACCTTTGTGATTATATTTTGCTATTATACGTTGGGATTTATCGCAAACATATTTGTGATTATTTATTTATATGCATTGGCGCTAATGGTAAACATTATAAAGCAGACATCTTAAACAGGTCCGGGTCAGTATTTCCCTGACCTGTTCCCTGCACGTCGAGTAAAATTTGTCTGATTGTCTGAAATAATCGGCCAAATTTCTTAATATGTGTGTAATTAAAGTAAACATGACACACGAGACATTTTAAAGAAGTCTGGGTGAACTGCTTATCGAACTATAATAGCCCTGTCGGGCTAAAATAGACCGATCGGTATTTCACAACCAGCATTCGTATGGGATAAGGGGAGCAAACCTTTGCGATAAATCCCAAAACAACTTTGCAATAAATCACAAACATCTTTGCGATAACACGCAAACCTTTCCAATAAATCTCAAATGTCTTTACGATAAATCGCAAACTGAGAATATTCAAAATAATCATATACAAATATTCAAACAAACAGAATTTCAATTGTCAAGAAATTTAGAGTTCCTTGTCTTACAACAGTGAGCACTGTGCCAGGAAGACTGATCAGTCTATTTTAGGCTGTTAGCCCAATCGGGCTAGTATAGACAAGGCCAAATTATATATAACAAAGCCAAATTCTGTTACAGAATCTGTAGTACAGTATGTACATAGTGTGCGATAAGCAAAATACTCAACAATGGGAAGACCCCACTAATGAACTTTTGTTAATTAAAACTTACACCATATTGTTTGCAACATACCGTTAATATTCTGTATTCCTCCAGATTGAAGAGCAGGTTAATTTACATGGGTACATTAATTTTATACATTATGTTCAATATAATATACGTAGTAAGAGAGTTTTGTGGATAATATCGAATTCAAATTCTCATTATACCGGTACTATTATGTAATTTCATGCGAGCTTTTCAAGTACGAATAATAGTAATTTCGACCAATCTAAATCAGACGAATCAGGCTTCTCATTTTAAGACAGAAGAACAAAGGAACACAGTTACCAGTATCACAAGTTTATGTAAAAGTAAAACATTTTACTTGGCATACTTGTGTTGGTCTGAAATTGTCCAGTCATTCACACGTGACATGTACACTTCATTTCTTGATTCATACTAGTGGGTGCACGTCAAATCCTGATACATGCACATGTGTGACAACGATATACTCAGTAACAGTCACAGATAGTTCGATTGAAACATTCAAGACAGTTATATAGCAAACTCCGTAAAAACATGATCCATCGGTCCATGTATATAGCTGTTTTCTTATTAATCGACCCCTTAAAGAGTTTGACCACCATTTTATCACGACCGACTGTGGTACCACCCCGTGTTCGCGGTTAGACCGCATTATTCATGTGATGTTTATATGAATTTTATTTAGTTTTTAGTTGATATTACAATCGCGAATGTTGGTCAGTGAAAAAGCTTGCCGTATAAACTGTAAACAATTATTTATTAATTGAAATACCAGTACTGTTTTGTGTATTGTTAACTCAGCCCTCGAAATAAGCTGTGGCAAAATGTGGTACCATAGGAAATAGCCAATATAGAATGTGCGGTCAGTGAATACTATTCGGGCCACTTCTTAATGGTGCTTCTGGCGCGTACCTAAAGCGAGAAAACATGCGTAATTAGTTGTGCACCAAAAGCGACATAATATCGTATGTTTTGTTTCTTTTGGCGAGCACCTTAACGTGTCATTTTATTGTTAAATGTCGGTCGTGCAACTAATGTCGCCAATGTTGTGGCTTTCGCCCAGCGTCCGAAGTGCCATTAGGATGAGACAAAACAATTTCATGCATTTATAAAGCAATGCCGTATAAGAAAAATGTCAATCGTAGTGATGCCACTCGACCATGTTTGAATGGCGGTACAACCGCGGTCATTAACAGCCTACAATCTTACAACCAGTACATGCATACATGTACATCACAATGAGGTCAAGGTCAAGGTCGTACGCCGATCGGGTTGTTTATTTTTTGCGGAGGAAATTATATGTCAATGTAAACAAGCTAAATTTCTTCGAAAACCGTCCTTTGTCGGTTTTCGAAGAAATTTAGCTTGTTTACATTGACATATAATTTCCTCCGCAAAAAATAAACAACCCGATCGGCGTACGACCTTGACCTTGACCTCCTTGTGATGTACATGTATGCATGTGCTGGTTGTAAGATTGTAGGCTGTTAATGACCGCGGGGCAATATCATACGACTTCCCCGTCGAGAAAATTTGTCGCCCAATGTTTTGAGTTTTTCAAAGAAATGTAACTCTAACATACCCGTTATTTCGTAAAAAATCACCTTTACGAAATAACGGGCATACCAAAAGAATGACACCACAAAGAGACGCGTTTCAAAAACACTATAGGAAAAAACACTTGTAGGGTGGGTGGGCTTGGTGGAGGCGGGCGGCACTGTCTAACAAACTTCAGCCCAAAATTTACTCGACGGGGAAGTCGTGTGAGATTGCCGCGAAGACTATACAGAAAGGATGTATTGGTGATTCCAGGAAGATTGGTGGTTGGATTGGTGGATAATTTTGGAATTTTGTATTGCTTCACATATGTTCATTGAGCCCTTCACCACCCTGTTGATATGTCACCTTATTGTCCCAGTGTTAATTAACTTGTAAATGTGACAAAAGCAATCAATAGAGCCCGGGATAGTATACTACACAGCATTTGTGAAAGGTGTGATAAACAATCAATTAACATGCAAGCCAGTGGAGAAAATGACAACATGGACGACGATTTAAAGCGAGACCTCACTATCAGCTTTCGACGTGGAATGTTCAAAAGGCTACAACACCTAAATATCATTCAGGTCCTAACAGAGGCAGTGGATATTGCAAACGTGAGGGCCGTTCAACTAACATATTCTGAATGCATAATAACATTAAAAGATCCCACGACAAAAAATACCATAATAAGTAAGGGTCTCCGGATGTTTGGCAGATTTGTCCGACCAGTAGATGTTGAAGGGAGGAACACATTGGTAACCATTCTGGATGCACCAGTAGAAATGCGGGAATCGTCTATAACGAGGGCACTTTCAAATTACGAAAAGGTAATCGAAGAGAGTTTCCAAATTGGGACAGTTGCTGACTCGAATATCGAAAATGGGAACAGATACATTCAAATTTCTGAAAATGACGACATGCCATGTGAGATAGAGATAGGCAAATACAAACTGAAAATCATATCAGACAAAACAAAGCAAAGCTGCTCAGAATGTGGGTCGATGCACTACAGGTGGGACCAGTGCGAAAATCAGGGAAAACGCAGTCGGGCTAGGTATCGAAACTGCTTGAGCGATGACCATGACACATACGCGTGCAAGAACGACGTAACCTGCCTTAAGTGTGGCCTCAGTGGTCACAAACAGTATATGCCAGAGTGCCAGAAGTCACGGAAACCTGCTTCGAAACCCATGATGAGACATAAACCACAAAGCCTGGACGTCAAGCAGCATGTAGACGATGATCAAGCTGACGATAAGGACACTGGCGATGACTTCGTGGTCGTAAATGAACGAAATTCAAGGACAGATTCGGACCGAAGTAGAGAGAAGCCACCAAAGACACCGCTCCCCAATTCCTCGCTAAAAGCAGATTCTCTATATTGCTCGGCGCTAGCAACTGTTATGGTCTTCCAATAATGGACCCTAACATGAGAATATTCAATTACTCAGGAGCGGACATGCAAAATGTGACAAAACTAATCGAAAGTGTAGAGAAATCGGAACCGAAGAAGAGTGACATCAAGGCGGTGTATATTCACCTAGGTACAGACGATATAATACACCAGTGTAATGACTATACATGGTCGTAATGAGTTTCAACGACTGGATAAACACAGTTCGTAGTGAGTTTCCGAACGCCAGCATTAGTTTGTGCACCATTCCTCTAAGGAAAGGGAAAGGCGAAAGAATACAGGCACATAATGATGTGGCTTACAATATGAACGTTTTCATAGACAAGATGTGCAAACGCGAAAGTTACACATTCATTGATATGAGGAACATGTATTGGAATGCGGAGGGTTTCGTAATAAAAACTCTCTTCAAGGCAGACGACAAGTCCGGCCTTCACCTCAGCCCAGATGGCAAGAATAAGATAGCTTCGGCTATATTCGATGCACAGACAGCTGACAGAAAAAGGCGACACAGGAGTAACCAAACTCAAACACCTGAACGGAAAAGTGCCATAACTGACGACTGCTGATATGTTTCTGCGCGGGGTAACCTTTGCGTAACCCAAAAACATTTACAGACGTGTAGTTCAAATATTCACGATAATGTATTTAATGATACGACATGTATACATGTGCCTATATGTGAATGCTCTCATAACGGTGACATTAATGGTATACACGTCTGTAAACGCGATGGTTATCTGGACATACATGCACATTCTTCAAGAAACGAGCATGATGATAGTAAAATTTACACAAAATGTTCACTGAAAATATTGTCCTTAAACGTATGCGGTTTGGATAAAAGATTAAATTATCCAGATTTCGTAGAATTCGTGAATCAGTACGATACCCTTTGTTTATCTGAAACGAAATTATTCGCACAAGATACAGTCATTATACCTAATTGTGATGTGATCGCCACAAATGGCAAAAACATTGGAAATGGGAAACGGTGTGGTGGTATAATTATAGCAATTAAATCTTCAATTTCAAATACCGCCAAAATTATTAAATCAGAGTCGAAGAATGTGGCATGGGTCCAAGTAACCTTTGGTGAATCGACACTGGTTGTCGGTGCTGTATATATTCCGCCGTCGGGCACTAGATACGCCGATGACGATTGGGATACTAAATTGATTGGCGAACTTAGCTATTTGCAGAAGAAAGACAAAATTCTTCTAGTTGGTGATTGCAATGCACGCACTAAATGTCTGAGCGATACGCTAGATTTAGACGGGGTTGATATTCGACATGCAACAAATGGAAATATGTCAGAAATTATACTGGATGATATATGCACCGTAAATGACTCTAGTTGGCAGGTACCATCTAGATGTTCAGAGGATCAGGGCAACCCAACTAGTTATGGTCATAAGTTAATAAATTTGTGTGGGATTTGTAAGATAAGGATTTTAAATGGGCGATGTGGGAACGACAAAGGCATCGGCAGAGCCACTTGTCGCGACAAGTCAGTCATAGATTATTCTATCGCAAGCACAAACGTCTTCCTGTGTTTGCAAAATTTCAAGGTATTAGATTTTTCGCCCATTAACTCCGATATCCGCAAAGGGCTACATAAAGAACTTAATTCGAATTTGAAACAATCTCGTAGCACTGATCCCGAACAGCATGAGGAAAATGACAGTTCGAAAGACAAGGGAGGGGATAAAGTCAACGCGAGACCAAAGCGCTGGCAATCAGAACACGCATCAGTTTATTCAGGTAATATAGACCAGATGAATCTGAATAAAATTAGCACTTCTCTTCTCGATATGAAAGAAGCTTCTCGCAGCGATATAAATAGCGTGTGCAGGGAGATAACTGCACTTTTATTGGACACCGCTGGAGCGACATGTGGTGTGCGCCGAAGTGGCAAACAAAAGGATAAAACTCACCGAATTGATAAGACGTGGTTTGACGACGAATGCACAGAGAAACGCATAAATTTCAATAGGTGCAAGTCCGAATACCATCGACGCCAAACTGAGTTCAATAAAGTACGTTTAAAAGAATCAGCTGTTGTATATAGAACAACTATGGATTAAAAAATTAATTGTGATCGTAAAACAAATATTAACGAGCTCAGAAATTTGCGCAATACTTCAAGTAAAGATTTTTGGCAAAAACAATCTTGTTCATACTAATGAACCAAGAAGGGATAACGGAAGCGACATTATTAGCTCGAATATGAATTCCTTCTATGAGCATTTCAAAACGCTAAACGAAGGAAATAATGACAATGTTAACCTCGACAATGAATTTAACGATATATATGATGAGTCGGATGGTAGTGACCTTAACGTTGAAATTACAAGGGGCGAGATAAGAGCAGCTATATCCAGACTAAAAAATAATAAAGTACCCGGTATAGAGTCTATAGACCAACTGTATAATGAATATATCAAGTCATCGGAGGACGAGATGATCGACGTGTATTTATATTTCTTCAATTTGATATTAGACACGGGCTATTTCCCAGAAGACTGGGCTATTGGAAGCATACATCCGATTTACAAGAAAAGGGCGAGAGACTTGATCCGGAATCATACAGAGGTATTACTCTTTTGAGTTGCCTGGCAAAACTATTCACTTCAATACTGAACAATAGACTGACCATATTCTCTGAAAAATTTAAACTCATTGGTAATAACGAGAGTGGTTTTAGGAGGGAATATTCTACAACCGACGATATGTTCATACTAAACATTGTGATGGAAATATACCTCGCAAGTGGAAACAAATTATATTGCACATTTTTGGCTTTAGAAAAGCGTTCGATACAGTTTGGCGCGATGGACAGTTTTTGAAAATGATCAGAAATGGTATCAATGGGAAAATTTTCAGAGTGATTAAAGAATTGTATAGCCAAATAAAAACTTGTGTTAAGATTGGCATGACAAAATCAGATTATTTCGAGAGCCATATTGGTCTTTTCCAGGGTGAATTAATGTCACCGTTTTTATTTTCGTTATATATCAACGATTTACAGGAATTTATTAATGATTGTGCCATAGGCAATTTGAAATACCTTGATGAATTATTCTATACAAATCTAAAGTATTATATAGGCCTTCTATGTTTATTTTATGCTGATGATACCATTCTGTTGACTGAAGACGAAGCTTCAATGCACAGAGCACTTCCAGCGTTTCATGATTATGCAATCGCTTGGGGTCTTCAAGTAAACACGCAGAAAACTAAAGTTGTGATATTTTGTAAAAGACAACCCAAGTGCTTACCCGTGTTTGTATATAACGGTATACATATATATATTGTAAAAGAATTCATGTACCTAGGTGTAGAATTCTTTTACAATGGCAGATTTTGTAGGGCAGTCAAAAAAAACAGCAGAGTAGCGACCAAAGCAATGTATGCAATATGAAGTTCCCAGTAGACCTCATGCTACAGCTGTTTGATGTTATGGTTCTACCAATTTTATTATACAGCAGTGAAATATGGTTTTTTGAGTCAATGAAAACGGTTGAAGCAAATTTTTTACTCGGCATGAAATCTAGTACGCCAAATTTCATGGTTTATGGAGAGTTAGGAAGGCATCCTCATATAATAGAGGCCAAATGTCGAGCTATTTCTTACTGGTCAAAATTATTATCTGACGAGGTTTCTGAATTGGCCAAAAATATGTACCATATTACTTACACGTTATATCAAAACGACAGCAGTTATGAACACAAACTTAGATGGGTCAGATCCATAAAAAGTATATTGCAAAACACTGGTTCTAATTCCAAATGGATTGCACAATTACAACTCTCTAAGCATGACAGCACACAATTAAAACAGATCTTGATCGACCAGTTTCACCAAGAATGGTATGGTAACATGATGTCAACATCCAGGGGTAATTTGTATAACTTTATAACTCCCACGTTCGAAATGAAAACGTATTTGATCGAACTACCATCACGTTTGAGTGAATCTCTCATGAAGATAAGAACTTCTAATCACCGATTAGCCATAGCAAGTGGCCGATGGAAACAGATACAGAAAGAACAAAGAGTATGTCCCCTTTGTCAATTTGGCCTGGGCGACGAATATCACCTTATGATTATGTGTAGTTATTTCAATGAATTGCGTAGACAATATATCCCGAAATGTCATTGGGAGATCCCAGACAGGGGGAAGTTTCACAGACTTCTCTCCACACAGAATGTGAGCCTTTTGAAATCCGTGTCGATTTTCTTGAATAAAGCATTCAGAGAATTAAGTAAAAGGGTGTTTTAATATGACTATACACCTTTTGTTTGCACAGAGGGACTCAATTTCTTTTCCTTTGAATTTCGATGTGGGTGTGAAGTATGGACGGTGCATGATCAAGATCTGGTCACAATTGTGAGTAGCGGTGTTGAGTTACCAGTATATATATCTTGAATGTATATTAGATACATGTGTATTTATGCTGATGTTCCCTACTGCGCATCGATATATTTTGGTGCTTTTGTATATATGTATATCTGTTTGCATGTTCCATGTCAATTCGTGGCTAGCAATAAACTCATTCACAAACTGTAAATCAGTTGGCATATCAGTTCGTCGGAGACTCCGGAGTAACATTCAAAACAATGTTCAGCAGACTCCGTAACTGGAAGATCATTTTGCGACACGGTTCTCGATTCGTAGACATGGCCACACATATGTTTCGATGTAAATACATGTAGATGAATAGGATGTATCATGAGTGACTGATCTGTGTCCACACGTCAGTTCGCGACCATTAATTCCCAAGAAGAGAATATCGACACATCAATGACGACTAAACTTTCTCAGTTTAAATTGTGGTTGATAATGTCCTGTACTAATCAATAAGTGGTTGATATGAAAGCTTTTGGGAATTATTTCGTGTCAGTACCAAGTCAACAAGACAGTGTAACGGCATTGGCTTGGAATGTTGTGAACAGTGACAGTCGAATTAACAACTCGAAAATATCAAAATCGACCGGTTTTTTTGTAGTTTAACCTGGTTTAACAGCTTCCCCGGTTCACATTCAGACGCAAATCAAACAGTGTTGACATTATTCCAGAACATATACAGTACAAGAAGTAACTATTTGATCCAATTTCGCCAAATTTGGCAAAAAATAAAAACTATTTATCATTTCGAATTTTTTTCACGGCTTCGCAAATTGTATCATTTTAGGCCACACTAAAACTTCAAAAGTGTTCCTGCAAGTCGAGCCGAAATCGGCTTCAAATAAAAGATACAAGCGGGTGTTATGTCGCGTTTCTCCGTTGTTATAAGGTACTGTAAAACGATTGGTAACGGCGAGTCGACGCGCAGCCATTTTGTTCACTTCAATTTGATCATTTGCACCCGCCACCCGACAGGCGACACACGTGATCGCCACACCCAATCAGCATGGGTCATCAATTTGGTATCGAGATAATACCAACAGCTTTGGCACTCAGATTTGAAAATACCATGACTTTGAATCCAAACGCGTTGGTACCGAAACGTATTTTGTTACTCTACAAAACCTAAAAGGATCGTTATATTTAACAGTGTGCTAAAGGCAGGCGACTAGTGTTAACCCTTTACCCAACAGAAGGGCCCTGTGCCAATGCATTCTCTTATACATGCGAGTCGACCATAGGTCGCCTCGCATATATAAGAGAATGCATTGGCTTAACACATTAAAAATTATAAAATTGTTAAAGAATGTAAGAAAAAATGGTAAAAAAAGATTTTTTTTAGGCCAATGCATTCTCTTATATATGCGAGGCGACCTATGGTCGACTCGCATATATAAGAGAATGCATTGGCACAGGGCATAACTGTAACCATCACAATGTGGTCAATGAGCCGGTTCCAATGATATCCATATTTGTATGGTTTTATTGAGACAGACCCAAGATAATTTAGGCTATTGCAGTTTTATTTGGCCGGTTTTGGCCGGTTTGATGGGTAAAGGGTTAATAAGTGTAAGCCGTGGTCGGGCTTACTTAGTGAGATAATGTTCTGGGTCACTTTAGCCGGTCTGGTCTCGCAAGGTGCACGTATATATCAAATTAAAATTAAAATTAAAATAATATGTGGATATTTCAAATAAATGGAACTCACGTACATGATTTGTACCAATGTCGTGTATACAAAGCAGAACGTTTTGAACAGACGTTTCTATCATGAGTAGTCATCATATATTATAAGCAAGAGTTATAATATGTCCGACCGATAAATGACCGAGGTGTATATATTTTATTATGTAGATTGTTCTTCACACGTAGGATGCATAGTGATCATGTTTATAGGTGCATATAATGTAACTTTGATCAATAGTATATGTTTGATGTACTACATGTATGCTTTCAGAGTTGTATTCTCCACACAATGGTTTTATCTCTGATTTAATGTCTGAATGCCTTCTGTAAACGGCTGTCAGTTCAAGCAAGTTTTTTTGAGAATCGTGAATTCAGAATACATTTACCAACTGGGTATACTGTATTAACAAATATAGTATGAGGTTAATAGCCATACTATCGACACGGACATGAAAAGGATGCTACCACGAAGTTGAAATAACAAAAACATTTTTGTCGTGAATTTTCTTAGCCAAAAGCATAATGTGTGTCTGACAGAAGTTGCTGGAATGCTACAAATGTGTTGTGTTTGTACTTAGTCTGGAGCAGACGCAAAGTGGGCCAAACATCGGGCACGCAGAACAAGACAGGGCAACGTGTGCGAACACAATTGGGGGTGGGGCACATCAGAATACATAGTCAATATCAGATGATTCAAATTTCACAGAATATAGATACAATTAAAGATATATTAAGTACTTGTTCGGATGCGTGAAACTGATTAGATAATATGCGGGTGGTATGCCAACTGGAGGAATGTAAGATTCTACTAACATCGCAGAAAATCTGAAGCACTCCATAGAAAATATCGTCTGAACAACGCTCAATTGTAAATATTTACTACTCGATTCGGGACGCATCTATCGACGATAAACTAACAAAAACGATTTCGCCACCGAGAGTCACTGCATTTAATTAATATATAAGAATGACCATGTGTGATGTCTATTTAGATATAATATTTGAAAAAAATACTACTTTGAACAAGATTATTCTCCATTTTTATTTGATCACCCTACCGGGGTAGTTCACATCACTTTAAAGTTGACTCAGATTGTGCATCTCGTTGTTGTAACTGGGGGCCTGGAACTCTTGATACATATATATGCGGTGTTCAGTGTGTATATAGGACTGATTTAGCTCAGAATCGACGAAAGTGGGTATATATAAAACTTATTGCTCCCGGATACCCTCACTGCGGCGTTCCTGGAGGCAAACCATCTCAAAACATAGCGTGATCCGCCCCCATATACGAAATACAATCAATTATAGAATATGCTATAGTCGATTACTGACAATCGAATTTCGTGTTCAATTCAAATAAGTCTTCAATTTATAGAGGATTTTATTTTAAATTCTACAAGACAAAAATAATTTGAATCTAAGGGAAGCACTTTTTGTCAATTAATTTAATTTGTCATTCTACATGTAATCTATCAATTTCATTTATTCTACTGTAATTTGGTTTGTGGAGAATTTGTTTTGCCGATAATGGTAAGTCGAACTATCGTGGGAAGACATCACCGATTTAAGATTTTATTGAGGTAGTAACATGGTTTCTTCGTGAATGAATTGTTCTTTTTAGGTGCCTGGTAAATGATGGGCCCCATGAAGTGCACGATAGCTAGTCTATTTGACAGAATGCATACAATTTTAACAAAACATAGAAATAATAGAAAATGAAATGTTACGGCATCCTGCCAGGGTCGACTTATCCTTGGATGTGGTCTTCATGGCAACCACGTTAGTTACAGAAGTATATCTTGCTGGCAAGCATGGTGTTGGGAACCCAAGAATTCACATTAATAAGTTGGATGGTGGGCGCGAATTGATTTTTGACAGTCCTATATGACTATTCTTGGGGGAAGTTAACGCGCTAAGGTAGCTGTTTTGGACTGTCATGTGTTGTAAGATAATGGAAGAGACCGATTTTGAGCTGAGCTGGGTCCTAATTTGTACAATGTACATGTAACTTATAATTTATTTACCTTCTTTTACTGAATGGTTGCTTCTGTATATTTATAGGAGTGTATATTTGAATTATCCATTTCTCATCTAGAGTGATATTCAATAAGATGTTGTACCTATTAAAGATGTTTGTACCTGTTAAACGAACAAAGATCTTCGAAGTGGTTTCATGCGAACTAGCATAAATTTTAGAAACGTCTGTAAAACAACTATCATCAACAAGTACATGTAAAGCAGATTGAAGTTGTTATTATTTAGATTATTAATAAATCTTCAATAATGAGAATTTGCATATTGAAATAATTATTACGAAAACATTAGTGTTACAGTAGAATTAACCATGCAAGTCCAATTAGTCGCCAAAGTTTGATTAAAACTTGACATTACATGTCAAATCATTGCAAAATATTATGAAAATCATATTCAGACTAACATATTTGAACTTAATACACAATTAGCGAAGTTTGTTGACAGATCACTATAACAGTTTTGTTTATATAAGAATGGTTCAAACACGTGACCCGCCATATCAAATCCTGTCGGAAGTCGGGATTTTGTTTACCCTGTGCCAATGCATTCTCTTATATATGCGAGTCGACCATAGGTCGCCTCGCATATATAAGAGAATGTATTGGCTTAATAATTTTTTATCATGTTTTTAAATAAATGTTTCTTACAATTTTTAGGACATAAAATAAAAAAACATCCATTACCCTGCAGGGAGCCCTATACATCGAGGCACATAGAAGAGTGTCGTCTGCTCATGTTTGTCTGGGGCTCTGCATGGGTGAAATTATAAAATTGTTAAAGAATACAAGAACAAATTTCGTTATTGGAGAACTATCAATAATGAACATAAGAAATATTATCGATATAATTCTCCATGTTCTTCTTATATAGTGGTGACGTTTTGTTTATAGGAACGTTTATTTTTCGCCAATTTACCCAATGTGAGTGTATTGGGTCCCTTTAATTGTGGTTTTGCGAATCCTCTCTGTTGTGACTAACCGTGTGAACCAAGCGTTGAAATAGTGAGCCTGTCATTTGCAGAATGAGGTTCACAGAGGGTGAATTTAGTGATGCTATCCTGCACAGCAGGCTAGCATCACCAAATTCACCCTCTGGGAATCTCATTCTGCTAAGGCCTAAGCAGAATGAGGTCCCAAGATGGTGAATTTGGTGATGTTAGCCCACTTTGTGGGCTAGCATCACTAAATTCACCCTCTGTGGACCTCATTCTGCAAATGACAGGCTCACTATTTCAAGGCTTGGTGTGAACTAGCTTACCACGTATATTCTGACGTCACCGTTCCCACACACAGCCGCAGCTAACGCTAGTTGACATGCCGTCAGACCAACATAGCAACACATCGTTACGTTTTTCGTCAAATCTATTCCTGACTTCTCAAACACTAAAAATAATAGAAAAGTTGTCATATATACAGCACCGGGTACCTTCACCAACATTTGCTCGAAAACGGCGGCAAAATATAACGCCTGGCAATTTGAACATTTGTGTTTTTTATATTTCCCAAAAGAGGAGAGTGGTTGTGTGCGAAGTGCCCGGGATGGTCGAAAGATCGAGTTATCTTCTCCTTTACCCCAATTTCTCAAAAAGATATTTGCAAGCTAATATATATACGATGAGATATCCATAACTTCATTATACGCTCACAGATAATAATCGTTATCCACCGCTAGCAATGAAGATATAGAAATTTACACTATCAGTATGACATAACTAATTTCTTGAATAACTATCATCGAATTGTAAAATGTTAAAGACATATTATGGACTTGCGCGAGTGCGTGACACTGCTAAGTTAGTACTCATGAGCTATGCCAAATGTGGGAATGTAGCATTCTACTAACATCGCCGAAAATCTCAAAGAAATCGACCATACAATTCCATAGATATCACCGCTTGAACTACGCTTAATTGTAAATATTTACATCTCGATTCGGGACGCAACAATCGGCGATAAACTAACGCAAATGATTTGTCATCGAGAGTCACTGCATTTAGTTAATATATCAGAATGACGGTGAGTGTGCTGTAAAATTGGATTAATATTCGTAAAAATAACAACTTTGAGCAAGATTATTATCCATTTATATTTGATCACCAACAGGAGTGTTTCACATCACTTTAACTATTAGTATCATTAGTATAATTATTATGAGGTATTAGATTTGAATGTGACCCGGTTAGAATGGGATTATGCACAGTATGCGCGTAATCTAAAAATAAAATCTAGTAGTCCAGGAGATCGGGAGGTAGTGTTGCTCATATTGACGGACAAGCTGCGACCATGTTATTTTTAATGTTTTAGGTATGGTAATGAAGAAAAATCATGATAGCAAGAACAAATTTGTAGCCTTCTTTGTTTGTTTTCGATATTTTGGGCAATTTTCTACATTTTAAGCCCAAAATTTTCATTTTTTTTTCTCAATGTGTAAAGATTTCATTTTAGTATGATTTTGGTGATTAAGTTGAATAGTAATTGTGTTAATAATGTTAAATAACTAATTGTGCTAAAAAAAAAAAAATATTTCAATTTTTTTACCATTTTTTTTTTTTACTTTTTTACGCAAAATCGTCCAAATTTCAACCATTTCATCTTAGTATGATTTTAAGGTTAAATTCACCATAATTATTTTAATATTGTTAAATAATTTACAACTTGGCTTCTACAATGTGTTTAAATGGATTTAAGAAGGTTTCTACTTGTTTTCTAAGTTGAGGGGTGGTCTAATTCAAATCCAATTAAACATTGTACTGTTCAAAATTAGATAAATTCCTTAAGGCGTATGGTAGATATACGTAACTAGTTTTCAAAACGTATACATATGCCTTTCTATCCTGTGCGTTATGCACGCGAGTCGGATTTTACAAATTAAATTATGATGAAAAACCCTGAATTTTGGGTGTGGTCACATTTGTGGTCATAATATTCCGATTAGAGAGTGGATGGACATGGGCCATGCGACAATGTGCAGTATATATGTATATAACAAGCATGACATGAGACATTAGTATCTTTCTACTAAACTGTGCTTCCAGAGTTATCAGGAATCGAGTATCGGTGTTATTTCTTACCCCAAAAAAATGGTCAATTTTAAAATGGGGTATGTGTGTCAAAGGACCACTGGGAGATGATAGGATGTCCAATGACTCCTATATTTCTATCGTATCACAGTAAAGCTCTTTCTTGTAAAATTGGCGCGGTTTACACGATCAAAGTTCGATTTTCTTTACAATTATATGTTACAAGCAACTAATTATATAGAGTTACGCTTCTTGAAACTTGAGTCAGCATAACAAAAAAATCTGGCTGCTGATTGGTTGATTATCATTGAGGGAAATATCCCTAATCGGGAACAGAAAATCATAGCCTACGTAAATATGGCGATCGTGTATGTTTAGCTGTCCAGGAAGAGTCTGGTGGTGTCCAGAAGTTACGGAAGGGGTCTGGATATGTTTATGCTGCTGATTTTTGTGCAGTAAATGGGGTAGTTGTGGAAATGCAAGATTATCTTTTGAAAAAAATACCGAAAAGGGCACGTTTGTTGTAACACACTTGTGCAGCAGATGACGTTCTAAGGGAAAATTGACCACTTGAAGTTCAAATAGGCTTAACCCATAGCCGGCGGGACTTTTAGTTAACACTGTCGCCTATGGAAAATAATTAGGGGTTAGTAACCTATAGATACGAAGCTTCGGTACATTAATTATTATTCATATATTACTATATTTAAATCATATTTATGCATACAGTCGGCATCGAAACAAAAACATGAATATCCCGATTATTCGTGACATTCAAGTTAAATGTTCAATAATAGAAAATTATACTGTGACCGGTTCATTCAACATGAAGTTAATCAAGGTGTATCTTTATTAATAACAGTATACAGTACTATCAAAATCAGAAGAAACATGTGGCCCTGGGTACTTATCTCCCAGCGCTGTGGCAAAAAGCAAATTGACAATGCATTCTTAAACCCAAACCTGTGGCGGTTTTTCATTCAATGCACCGAAGCTTCGTGCCATGTACCAAAGCTTAGTGACGTGTCAGAACTCCATGAATATACCACCATAGGACATCATATGGTACGTTGAATGGTCACCAGAAACCCGGATATTAATAATTTCAGATCATAATTAGCATCGCATTATATATTAACCCATCGAGGAATATGTCATAATGACACACTATATTACACCTACTATATAACTGCTCCCTCCCTGACACAGGGCTACATATAAGAAGTTTATCGATGTCTACTTAATGAGAGTATACAGTTCCATCAAAATCTGACCTCGCATCGTTAACCCCAAATCTGTGGCGATTTTTCATCCAATTTACCGAAGCTTCGTGACACGTACCGTCAAATGGCATCAAACTTTGAATGGTCACCATAACTTCGATATCAGTCATTTCAGATCGTAACTATCATGGAATTATATATTAACCCTATATAACTGCTTCCTCCCTGACACAGTGCTACATACAAGATGTTTATCCATGTATACTTAATGAGAGCATATAGTTCTGTCGAAATCTGGCGAAAAATGTGACCTTGCATCATTAACCCCAAATCGGTGGCGGTTTTTCATCCTATGTACCGAAGCTTCGTGACATGTACCGAAGCTTGGTGACGTGTCAGAACTTCTAAAATATACCCCATCGGGACATCAAATGGTATCAAACGTTGAATGGTCACCATAAATCTCGATATTAGTCATTTCAGACCATAATTAGCATAGCTTATATATTAACCCATCGAGAAATATGTCAAAATGACACACTATATTACACCCACCCCTATATAACTGCTTCCTCCCTGACACAGGCTGCATATAAAAAGTTTATCCATGTCTACTTAATGAGAGTATACAGTTCTGTGAAAATCGGGCGAACAATTTGGTCTATAAATCCCGTAGTGTGACACATTTAATATAGACCAAAACAATAAACACCTTTCAACCCAAAGATAGTTACATTTTAATTGAAAAAATGGTCCAAACATAAAAAGTCAATTTTTGCCGATATTTAAGACAAGTTTTTGAGAGAGAAAGTCCAATATTTTTGGTGATGTCAGTGGTGACAATAGTAACAATAAACCATGGTACATTAGACATGTTAGTATTAAATGTATAGAAGGCAGAATAGCCAATTTTGTACATCATCCACAACTTGTAATCGATTGCAGGACACGCTGGGGCAATATTTACCATTTTCCATATTTTGAGAGCCATTTTGAGCCAAAGTAAGAATTTTTGTTCCAGTGAGTTGGAATATTCATAGGTATAATCATATGCATCAATTACATTACAAAGTTCTGTTCATTTCTTGTTAAAATATGCCTATAATCCCAATTGTAATTTTTTTGGTGAAATTTTATACCGCGTTCTGTAAATTCATATTTTGAGGGAACGGAAGGGGCTAGGACCCCAAAAAGTGCATATTTAATTGCCCCTATGATCATTTATTATACAAAATACAAAATAAAGTCGCATTACTCAACCAGTTCCAAACAGCATGAATCGATCTAGAAGATATTTGTAAAAAAAAGTCATATTTTCAACTTCCGGCGGCCATTTTGGTGGCCATCTTGGATGGTGAGTTTCAATTTTGCCCCAAAAAAGTGACATTATGTCTTAGCTTCACGAAAATATATACATTTGTATACAGTTTACAAGATTTTCACCGCTATAATTTGCATAAAACAGACTTAGGATCTGGTCTGAAAAACGGCGGCCATGATGGACGCCATTTTGTCTGGAGTTTATACGGTCACTTTTTTTTCTTGTTAACATTGCTTAAAAGTTGATGGACATAATCAGGAACATAATGAGTGCGGAGAAGTTAAGTCCCAGGGGGTGCAAGGGTACCCATATTAGCTCCCGGACTACTAGTAGTACTATGACGTCGCCGGAAAATTCTTTCATTTTCGGTCGTCGGGTAGGTCAATAAAAACACGTTTTTCGCCAATTAAGCTACAAATTCACCACTGCTATCATGGATTTTCGTAATCTACATATATTTTACTACAAAATTAGACCGGATAGCACTTGTCCGTCAAAATGAGCAACATTTGTTATTTCTTGGGGTCGATCTCCTGGACTAGAGTGTTTTTGAGTGGATACCGAAAATTATCTCATTCGTGACCACGACAAATGTTTATTTTCAGTTTGTAGCAAGCCACTCGAGAAAAATAGACAGTTGTCTCGGTCACTCATGAGATAATTTTCGGTATTCATGCACTAAAAACATATCCCAACTATGCTAATCTCGAATATTTCAAAAACAGGATCAAGCCTTGAAATAGTGAGCGTGTCATTTGCAGAATGAGGTTCCCAGAGGGTGAATTTAGTGATGCTATCCTGCACAGGAGGCTAGCATCACCAAATTCACCCTCTTAGGCCTAAGCAGAATGAGGTCCCCAGAGGGTGAATTTGGTGATGCTAGCCCACTTTGTGGGCTAGCATAACTAAATTCACCCTCTAGGGACCTCATTCTGCAAATGACAGGCTCACTAGTTCAAGGCTTGAACAGGATATCCAACATATTTGTTATTGAGATTTTTGCGTTCAAATTTCACCACCTCGAACAATGGGAACCGAAGTCACTTCAACACTTATATCTTCACAGTTAGGGACGGTATTGATATTATATGAGACAGCTCACCGTCATTTTAGAGCAAATTATTACACAAATTCCCGACCCAATCGGCAAACCTCGGTGATTTCCGTAGCAAATAATACGAATTATTTCGCAAGACCGATAATCCGAGAAGTTGGGATTGGTTCCCGACCCTGGAATGTCCAACTGCAAGGCAGAGTTGTGTCCCCTCTCTATAGGCCGGTCTGATCACTAAATCACATACATAATGTAGAGTTATGTCTCCTCTGTAGGAGGTCTGATCGCTGTCATCACATACCACATACATAATGCAGAGTTATGTCCCTCGCCACGCTGGTCTGACCACTGTCGTCACATACATAATGTAGAGTTATGTCCCCTCACTACACTGGTCTTACCGCTGCTATCACGTGCTAGAGTATATATTTGGAAATAGGAAAATACGTAAAAATGGCTCTCACCAAATGTCACATGTGTCGCTTCTAATTATGTTTTCTTGTATAACGTCAGACAGACCAAGCTTACTCGACAACAACATGCAAGCACAGGCCTCAGGGGATACATACCGGATATACCAATATATACTATACCTGCTACAGTTACATGTATAGTACATGTACACATTTGGATATCTGGTATTTTCCCCTGAATATATTTGTACACCAAAGAGAACATCCCCTATATTCAATTGAAGTTGTGTTGTGAATTCAGACCGGGTGGTCTCAGAAACATGTTTATTTAGTTCTGGCTAATCAGCATATAAGTTGTATTAATGTAATTTTGTTCAGATCTACAGCTGTAATGGAAGGCTATTACAAAAGGGTGGATGGGAGATCGTTTGGGGGGGGGGGGGGGTGGTGAGCACCTCATTGGAAATTCCCCCGTCATCACGCCCTTTTTATCATACGCACGTTTTTTCAACTCCGATTGGTTTTTGAAAGTGACGTCATCGTCGCCAAAGAGATCCGGGTACTGTAAGTTTTTGGTGCCTTTGATGTGACCTGTGGAAATCTTGATATTCTCTTTATCCAGACTGAATGCATCGAGAATCAGCTTTAGAACTGAAACGATAATGTGTATATGCTTGATTAGAGGTCCAATTAAGAGCTATATACAGTGAATCTCTCAAGTTGCAAGGCAGAGTTCTGTCCCATCGCTATACGCTTATCTGACTGCTGTCATCATGTATATTTTCGTAATTAAATGGAGGCACGGACTCACTGTGAGTGTTCAGCGAGAGCATGAGAGTGAGTGAGAGTGAGTGAGAGAGAGTGAGAGAGAGGTGGAGGGAGAGAGAGAGAGAGAGAGAGAGAGAGAGAGGGGAAGAGAGAGGAGAGAGATGGAGAGAGATGGAGAGAGAGAGAGAGGATAGAAAGGGGAGAGAGAGGGGAGAAAGGAGAGAGAGGGAGAGAGAGAAAGGGAGAGAGGTGAGCGAGAGTGAGTGAGAGTGAGGGAGAGAGAGAGTGAGTGAGAGAGAGGTGAGATAGAACGGAGAGAGAGTGAGTGAGAGAGAGAGAGAGAGGGGGGGGGGAGTATGCGAGAGGAGCGAGTGAGCGGGGAGAGAGAGGGAGAGAGATAGAGGAGAGAGATGTGAGAGACATAGGGAGGGAGTGAGTGTGAGAGAGGGAGCGAGCGACAGAGAGGGGAGAGAGAGTGAGTTTGTGAGAGAGGGAGAGAGAGAGTGAGTGAGAGAGAGAGGGAGGTAGTGAGAGAGGGAGGTAGTGAGAGTGAGGGAGAGGAGAGGGATGGAGAGGGAGTGAATGTGAGAGAGAGGGAGGGAGAGAGTGAGTGAGAGAGAGTGAATGAAAGAGAGGGAGAGAGAGAGAGAGAGTTAGTGAGGGTGAGTGAGAGAGATGAGAGCGAGAGGGAGAGAGAGGTGAGTGAGAGTGAATGTGAGAGAGAGGGGGATAGAGAGAAGAGAAAGGGATATTGAGTGTGAGAGAGAGGCGAGAGAGAGAGAAGGAGAGAGAGGGGGGAGAGAGTACGAGAGAGAGGGAGAGAGATATGAGAGAGGGGAGGGAGTGAGTGAGAGAGAGAGAGGGAGGGAGTGAGTGAGAGAGAGGGGGAGAGAGTGAGACCGAGAGAGAGTGCGCGAATGAGGGAGTGAGTGTGAGAGAGAGAGTGAGATAGCGAGAGAGTGAGAGAGCGGGAGAGAGAGAGCGAGTGAGAGTGAGTGACAGAGAGCGAGAGAGAAAGCGACAGAGAGCGAGAGCGAGAGCGAGAGAGAGTGAGATCGAGACAGAGAGAGGGAGACAAAGAGAGAGGGAGACACACAGAGAGACATAGAGAAGGAGAGAGAGAATGGGAGAGAGGGAGAGACAGAGAGAGAGGGAGATAGATAGATAGAGAGAGAGTGAGAGAGAGAGAGAGAAAGAGAAAGAAAGAGAGAGAGAGAGAGAGGGAGAGAGAGAGAGAGAAGAACCTTTAATTAATTGGGCAAATAGGTTATAGGCAGTTTCCGCTAATCGAATTAGGTGGTAGGTGGGGGCCATGTTTTCCAGCGACTTTTCGATAGCTCCCACCTGGAGGTCATCTTGAAGATCCACAAGAAGTTTGAAGTCTACCGGATGGGAGATGTGGCCATACATACATGTAGGTTATGTCGAAGGATTTAGTCACGCAAAACAGTAAAATCCAAGACCGTTCAGATTCAATAGCTCTCACCCATGCAGGGGTGATCACAAACGTGTCTATGAAATAAAACAACCTTTTCTATAATAAATGTGGCTGCATGGTGTTCCGATGAATTCAGATGTGAAATACAAGATGGCTGATGTTTTAAAGACTTTTGAACAAAATAGACGGCTCCAATTTAGAGGTACAGTAACCCCGATATCCACATGAAGTTTGGTGACGGTCGGATGAGTGATGTGGCTTATAGGTGTGCAGAAGAAAATTGTGGACGGATGTACGGACGCAAGCCAACCCTTATGCAAATTTTACTTCGCCAAGTTGAGCTAACAACTTACTGAATGACGGTTCGTTTTCTTTACCAGAAAAATTATCATTTGGTCTGGCATCCAGCATTTGAGAAGGTCGGGTTTCCTCATTTGAGACTTCGTCAAACGTAACAATCATGTTTTTGTTAAATTGGGCTTCAAAATCTCCTATCTGTAGAATAGAAAGGATATATAAATCAACAGTGTTATGTGGTTTAACGGTCGTATCCTAGGTATACATTGTGGTACATGTTTGAGTAAACGTGGGAATATAATTTTCAAATTTGAACTTTACCCCCTCCCCCATGTGGTTCCCTATAGTGAGCATGATGCCACATATTTAGAGTCTAAGACTTATAGGACATGTTCAAGCACGGAGCTAAGAATAGGACCACGGAAGTCACTATACCTGCGAAAACTATTTAACTTTTTATTTAGATTATCTATATATTTATAAAAGAGTAAGATATGTTTGTCCTTCTATCTGTCTGTCTGTCGAGATTTTTCTCCAAGACCCCCTGGACCGATTTCAACCAAATTCGGTGTGGTGACTCGGATTACCGATGTTATAACGGCGTTCGTTTTTCAAAAGTTTGATTAAAATTTTTTTTTATTAAAAAACAAAATGTTTGTTTATTTTAGCAATGTGCTAAATCAAACTTTTTAAACGATCAAGATATGCGCAACGTGCACAAATGAGCCGCATGCCCCTAACGCATAAAGGGGTGCAGTACACTGACTAAACACTCCCGAATGGAGCCTGCTTCGGCTAGAATTGCATGAAATAACATTTTTAGAACAAGAAGTCCTACAAGAAACATGCTATTTTGTTTTATATTTAATTTTCTATGCTATTATTTCATACAATTTAATGTTTTAGAGAGACACTAAACATTATTTTGTTAAATTTTCAATAATAAAATTATATTCTTTGGTATTTAGAGATCTAGTTTACATGTAATATATTTTTTAACATATTTTTTCAATAGAACAGAGCAGAAAACATGGTTGAATTAGATTGTTTGTATGTGTGTATTGTGGCTAGTCAGAATTCCTGAATGTATCTTCAAGCTATAGCTATTCATATACATGGAATGTTATACATAAGGATTAACTGTCATGTGGACTGTTTTATGGAGATGTAACCGTGAGGTAAGTGGTCATAACTTGTGTAAAACCCGAAGGGTTTTACATACAAGTTATGACCACTTACCTCACGGTTACATCTCCATAAAAAAGGCCACGTGACAGTTAATCCTTATATTTATATACATTTAGCGAAAAGCCACTTTTGTAAATGTATTTAAATCGAAAAGTGTATCGTGACAATACAAGCCCAAAATACCCCATAGCACCCTTGGCAAAAGTTAACAGGAACAATTTCTCTTTATATTGAAACCGATGATGCATTAAGTCAATCCTGCGCGAGTCCAAATGCGCCTAAAACATTACGCGTTCTTCTTTCCGAAACTGATGACGTGTCGATGTAATTATTAGGCTGCAGTTATGAGCTGTTGCGCGTTCACCGAGAAATAATTGCAACTAGCCACGTGGGCGCCGACCAATCGGAATGCTGGAGTTAGTGATGATCACACTTAGTATGTAAATATATTCTATTAACGTATGTCTACTACAGCTACCATTCAATAATATGTATACTGTTTAGGAGGTGGCTCATGATAAGCAATATGATTACTGCAAAAATCATATTATAATTTATTACCATATCCCATTTCACCTCCATATACTGTGAACAATGTACACTTTTTAATATATAATGGATTAACATCCGATAGCTGCAATATACCATGCATGGGTTGTTCTCAATCTACAGCAATTTTATTAAAATATGTGTAATATTCACCGCGCACCGCTTTTACTTTTTGCACCTATATATGAATTTCACCGTTCAATATATTCCATGTATACATACGCCCTGTTTGGACATACTGATTAGTTGAGTGAATAAACTGAATTGAATTGAACACAAATTAATATGGTTATTAAACGGACACGGCTCGTTCGAGCTTCCAAATTCTGAAAAAAATGAGGTATAAGATAAATTATGTTGACAAATACACGATATATTGATATATCGGCTTCATATTTTCTGAATTATTCTTGCCATGGCCACAGCCACAGCCAATATTATTAGGTGTATTTTGGAGCGCAAACCGCCATGTGTCTTTTTAATATATATACGTTTAAAATCAAATTTGAAATTCTGCAACAATCATTATGGACGCTAACTGTGCATATATGATGGTTGATTAAATTTCAATCAGCCAGCTCAGATCTAATTAGCACGTAGTCCAATCAAAACACAGTGCAGTACAGGGAAGCCCCCGAACTAGGCTGTGTCCACGTCACTTCCCGTGGCATCACAACGCCCAATCTAATTAATTTGACAGCGACGAACATTGAGTAGAGATAGAGACGTGGGAACTCGTCATTCCTGACAGAATGATAACAATATAAAAACAGCAGCTGATACCTTGTAACCTCAGTTAAAAAAAGAACACAACTACATCATAAGTTAAGGAACAACAAATTCACGGTTCTTATCACTTTCAATTCCAATAACGGCACAAAACAACAAACATTTCAATTTTCTCATCAGTTTGTATCCAATAACGACACAAAACAACAAACACTTCAATTTTCTCATCAGTTTGTATCCACTTGAAAAATGCTTGCTACAGAAAGTGAGTTGAAGGCGTTGTTCGGAGACTTATCGCACATGCGCAGTAAGCTTGGTTCTGTGGAGTACTGTTTTCAACGCGCATGCGCACAGATAACTCTCCTCAACGACAAACTCGTCCAACTCAACAGACGATACAAAGTGTCTAAGGACCAGTTTAACAGAAACCGATGTTACCAGCTTCGACTCAGAATGGCCGTAACTGAAGGCGTGAGAAACATGTACTACACGTATGCAGAAGTGCAGGCAGATCTGATCAACGAACTGAGGCGTGATGTTACAGCTCAACTTAATATAGCGGTGATTCGACGAGAAACTGATAGCGAAGATAGCGGCGAAATTTCTTCAGACGACAGCGACATTTCTGATAGTGACTATTGACCAAGGAAGGAACGTGCGTGCTAAAACCGCAATGGCTTGTCGATGAAATATTTAATTAGAAATAAAATAGAGCACCTCACTTTAACGAAGCCATCTGAAGGCATATAGGTGTGTGTTTACCGAGGTGCACTCTCTTCTGTTTGCAATGGGATATTTCAACGCAAGGCAATGTGTGTAAACTACACATAGTGATTTGTTGCTCTTCATATTATTTAACCCTTTCTTTCTAAATGGATTCTTCCACTCAGTTGTAAAAGTAGATATGGAATGGTCGATTATTTGTGTAGAGGGGTGTTCACATAATAAAGCAGACAACAGACAGAAATAATAATACAAAAGTAGAATTATTCATATTCATTGATGGGAAATGTTCAGATAATATGTCCAACAAACAACAATATGGTCATTTGTTGAACTTATTATCTGAATATTTCCTAAGGGATAACTACTAATCAATGAATATTTAGAATATCAAGGGTTAAACGTGTGTATATGGCGACCAAATATGCGTTTGTGTTGCTAATATAAAGGGCTAACATGTGTATATGGCGACCACACAATTATGCGTTTATGTTGATCATATAAATGCCTATAAGATGATCACCGTTTATGTTGATGTTTATATGGCGACCATCTGTGCGTTTATATTGATCATGTTTTTTATTATGTTGTTTACTTGTCATTATTATATGTGGCGAAATAAATAATTTAAACTGTGTTCATTTCTCTTTTAATTTAATGATATACCAACCACAAATTAACTACCAATTACAAAGTCTCCACTAAGCAATAGAACTCGTTCACTTTAGATTTGATCACAACCCCTATTTTACCCCATAATCCTTTGCTCGTGGATCAATATCGAACGTTCAGTTATCATTTTCCCGCTATGATAACAATACATTTATTACATTATCCTACCATTATTCTATTCAATAAATACATTCTAAAATTGTGATAGTAATAGTACCAAGTGATCGTTATGTATAGCAATACACTATTTCGTGGGTTTGTGAGAAGGCTGAACAATAGGGGTTTAAACATATCGAGCTATAACTGTCAGTTTGGCCTTTATTCATGTGAGTGAGTACTGTTTTGATTGTTTAATTATTTTATAAAAGGCACCATGGTATACAAAATGGGATGATGTCCACATCCTGACATATTATGCACTTGTTCGGGTATGTGAAACTGTTAAGTTAGTATTCAGACACCATGCCAACTGGGGAATGTAGCATTCTACTAACATAACCGAAAATCTGAAGCAAATCGACCGTACCACTCCAAAGAAAACATCGTCTGAATTACGCTAAAATGTAAATATTTACTTCTAGATTCGGGACGCAACTATCGGCGATAAACTTTCGAAAACGATTTCGCCATCGAAAGTCACTACATTTCATTACTATATAAGAATTATGGTGTGTGTTGTCAATTTAGATATCATATTTGTAAAATATAACTACTTTGAGGAAGATTATTCACCATTTCTATTTGATCAACCTATTGGAGTGTTTAATATCACTTTAAGAAGCATGTAAAATTATTTAATTTTGGTCAATTCATCTTCCCTATTTTCGTGTCAACACTCAGCGACACATTAGCGCTACAAGAAAACCAAAGTCAGAAATGGTAACGCCCTCAATATCATATTATTTGCCATACATACAAAATAAGAACTTTCATGTGGTGATTGTGAAAAATCTGTATATAGGTAACGCCTATGTAGTTGATTATATGTGATATTTTTCTCTAATTTCATTTGAAATAGTGGTCTGAATAGCGCATGAAATAGCATGCAAAATAATAATCGGGCAAAAATTTGCGATCTTCGTAACATGGTTCAAGTACGAGCACGTTTCTAATCACATTTAGTATTCAATTACGCAAATACCGAGTATGTTTTAATCACATTTAGTCCACCACCTCCTGCGACAGGGTCAGATATACTTGCCAATATAGACCCTAGGAGGGCGTAATGCTGATCTATGAGTGGCCTCAGGTAATGAACTCCTGATATGACCTCTCATAAGGATTAATTAAAATACATGTATGGTTTCATGAGGGTAAATTAAAATATGGTCACACTCAGAGAGTGTTAATTGAAATATGGTCCGATGAGGGCAAATTAAAATATGGTCACATCATAGTTAAATAAAATATGGTCCCATGAGGGTTAATTAATAGATCGTCCAACGAGGATTAATACAAATATGGTCCCATGATGGTTAATTAAAAGTGTACCTTGATTGTTAATTAAAATATCGTCCCATGAGGGTTAATAAAAATATGGACCCATGGGGTAATCGAAATATGGTCCCATTAATGTTAATTAAAGTATGGTAACGTGACTTAATTACAGAATAAATATATGGTCCCATTATGGTTAATTAAAATTAAAATATGGTGTCATCAGTGTTGATTAAACTACGGTCCCACTGGGCTGAAATACAATATAGTCCCATGAGGGTCAATTAAAATATGGTCCAATGAGGACTAATTATAATTACGCCCCCTCCCCCATAAGGATCAATTAAAACATGGTCACAGGAGGGGGGGGGGGGGGGTAATTTCTGACCATTCTTCAATTCACATAGCATTCTGATATATCCTCGGTGCAAATAAATAAAAATAATGTTTAGAATTAGGCCACATTGTATGTTAAACAACCAATGTGAAGGCTTAGTGTTGGAACTTTTCTTAATAACATCTCTATGCATAGCTCCGATATATTCCGCATATATAGGCCTACAAACAAATGTAAAGTCAATATTTACAAACAGCACGAAGGAGTAACCATCCCAATTCATTTAGAATATAACATGCCGATATTTGTCGCGTATACCTAAATGAAGTTCACTAAACGATATTAAATAACATGTTAAAGGTACTCAATCCGATTCGACGGTCCCCATATCATCAGATACCAACAGCAACAATTTTTTTTGAAATGCCGCTTCAGTTGTCAGAATCGATTAATTGCCCAAAAATAATGCTAACCACAGTCAAATATAGTATAAAATTGCCCAAAACCTGTTATTTATCAACGTTTTGTTCAACGAAATTTTGCCGGTTGTCAAATAACTGACACAAAAAAGCCACTGAATTTTAGAGTTATCGATCTTCGACCGCTATCTGGTCAGATAAGTTCTTCTCGTCGACAGTTTACTGGGCCACCGAAAATTAAAATAATAAATTTCAAACATCGATATCTGATCACTCCTAGCTTTGACGGGTGGGTTCCTCGACTCGAATCAAATATTTTTTTTACCCCCGAAGCCAAGAAAATAGTAATTTGCGATCGTTAATTCGGATTGAGTATATTTAAACATCGATATAAACAAACACCTAGTACGATTCATGTTCGAATTAAATTTCTTGTACAATCGTCAAATCCCCGTGCAGTATAATAGTAGAGAGCATTCCGATGTATGTCACGTAAAAATAAACGAAAGATGTTCAAATAACAATGCAATAAAGCAGGTTAAAGAACAATATAAACACATAACGCGCAGCGCGCTGATGGTTAACGCGCGAATTCCCGTTAGAATTAATCGCCTCGCGCTTCTTTACATGCAAATAACAAGCCATGGGTCAATCAAGCATTTCTCAAGAGACGCCCGCAGCATGAAATAATAATGAAAACGACAATAAAAGAAATTTAAATCCCAACTACACATTTTCCCGGACTCGGCCTCGGGGTTGCACTTACCTGACTAGATCTCGGGGTCGCACTACAACTTTTAATGCGTCCCAAAAATAAAAACAATTTCTATAAATAAAACCCCAAGCGCCCATAGGATACCAAGACACTCTACATTAGTATACACCCGGAGGGCGAAATAACCCGGTATAACCAAGATTTTTAGAACTTGGGGTTTTGGTATCTTCTGTCATCTATCTTCTCTTCTATATATTTTGAGAACTCCTTGTATTCGAGAGATAGCCCACACCCTCCGGACCTCAATGATATGATCGTGAATGAGTATTGATATACCCCACTAAACTTTGACAAACAAAAGTAATGGTGTGTAGATCATTTACATATCTCTCCTATATATTTTGATACAATCTATCTAATTTACATATCTCTCTTATATATTTATGTTTGTGTGTGTGTTGTACTTCATACAAATCTACGATTCTCGACCGATCGGGACGAAACTTGGTACGTGTGTGTAGTTTGACCAGGCGGTGGTCGTTGTCGTATTGGCGAGCCCGTGCGACGCCCATGCAGCGCATGCGCAGACGAGATCTCGGAAACGGGTGGAGCTATCGACTTGAAATTTGCTATGTGAATGTATCTTGCGCCGGGTACAAATTTTATCGGGTCGTGAGCCCGTGCGACGCCCGTGCAGCGCATGCGCAGACGAGATCTCGGAAACGGGTGGAGCTATCGACTTGAAATTTGCTATGTGAATGTATCTTGCGCCGGGTACAAATTTTATCGGGTCGCCGAGCCGTGCGACGCCCGTGCAGACTAGATCTAGGAAACGGGTGGAGCTATCGACTTGAAATTTGGCATGTGAATGTATCTTGCGCCGGGTACAAATTTTCATGCGCAGACCAGATCTCGGAAACTGGTGGAGCTACCGGGTACAAATTTTTCTTATTGAAACGCGTGGAGCTAAAAATTAAAAAAATATATATAAAAATGTCATGTTTCGGACAAGCCGCCGGTGGCGGGCTAACCTGCTAGTACTATATATTTTGAGACTTCGTATATGTGTGTGTGTGTGTGTACTTCATAGAATCCAAAACGCGTGTACAGATTGAGATCAAATTTCGTATGTAAGTGTAAAATCGCACCGACACCGCCGTAGTCGTGTTTTCGAGAAGCCCTGAGCACCCTTTATCCACTCCCAAATCACCGCAAAGGCACGGCGGGGGTTAAGGCAATAGCGCTCTTTATCTATACCTTATACGGAGGTTTTAACAATTAACGCTCTTTATTGCAATGGACGTGGCTAAACGATACCCCATGCGTCCGATGCGGATTCCAATGGACGTGGCTAAACGACTGACCCCATGCGTCCGAAATACGGATGCGGACGAAATGCAACTAAAAAGGCAGAATTGATCTAAGAGCTCGAAATATCATGCAGAGGGATTTCACGACGGGATTAATTGACTGTCCGCTCTGAAGTTTAGGACGGGCAGGACGGGTACCGTGAATTAACTCATTGAAAAACAAAGAATGCGTTATCTCGCAAACGGGTGGAGCTATCGACTTGAAATTTGCTATGTGAATGTATCTTGCCCCGGATACAAATTTTATCGGGTGGCCGAGTCCGTGCGACGCCAGCTTCGCGCATGCGCAGACGAGATCTCGGAAACCGGTGGAGCTATCGACTTGAAATTTGGTATGTGAATGTATCTTGCCCCGGGTACGAATTTTATCGGATCGCCGAGCCCGTGCGACGCAAGCTTCGCGCATGCGCAGACCAGATCTCGGAAACGGGTGGAGCTATCGACTTGAAATTTGGTTAAATTAAAAAAAAAGTCATGTTTCTGAAACAAAGCCATGAGACGAATGCCGCCAGTGGCGGGCTAACCTGCTAGTCTATACTATATATTTTGAGACTTCGTATATATGTGTGTGTGTGTGTGTGTACTTCATAGAATCCAAAACGCGTGTACAGATTGAGATCAAATTTCGTATGTAAGTGTAAAATCCCACCGACACCGGCGTAGTCGTGTTTTCGAGAAGCTCTGATCACCCTTTATCCACTCCCAAATCACAGCAAAGGCACGGCGGGGGTTAATCAAGTGATTATTTAATGAGCGTTTGTTTTTGACGCATCTCTATAAAGAGCGTCTGTTTCCCATTCAACGTTATTCGCATCTGCAGAGTTATACGGGAACGCAAACGTTATCGCTCGAAATTTATTCCCTGCGAGCACGGATGGCGCGCTCTGTTTTTACAGTATATACCTTTGGTATATACCGAAATCAACCCAGATAATCACGAATATAGCATCAGATTTCTCCCCAGATATACCGTTATAAAGCTACTGGAATCTGCCAATCTACGGGAAATTCCAGGGAATGCCGATTGAGCTCAAACTTGCTACCTACGGGAAGTGTCATATATATGAGTGTGTCCTTTATAGACTCTAACCGATTGAGCTCAAACTTGCTAAATAAGAAAATAGCCCCCAAGCCGTAAATATCAACAACAACGATATTACTAAATACACGTTTTCGGCAACGTGAGAGTTTTCGGGGAGCCGTGATGCCAACAACAACGACCCGAAGACAGATTTCCCGACGGGAAGCGTTTGTTTTAAATTCAATGCAATGTTATCGTAGAGAGATATCACGAAACAAAGAATGCGTTGTCTGTCGTTCCTAGGAAGGGGGGATTTCTACGGGTAAATTTTTCCGCCAGAAACAAAAAAATTAATTAAAACAATTTAATTAAAAAAAATTAACATTAAAATAACAATTCAGAAACAAAATATATTAAATTTAAAAAACATTAAATTCATATTCAAAAATAAAAAACAAAAATAAATAAAAACAAAATAATTACAAAAATGTCATGTTTCTGAAACAAAGCCATGGGACGAATGCCGCCAGTGGCGGGCTAACCTGCTAGTCTCATATATATTTTGAAGACCTCTGTCTGTCTGTCTGTTTGTCTGTCTGTCTGTCTGTCATTAATACAAATCTACGATTCTCGACCGATCGGGACGAAAATTGGTACGTGTGTGTAGTTTGACCAGGCGGTGGTCGTATTGGCGAGCCCGTGTGGCGCCCGCTTCGCGCATTGGCAGACGAGATCTCGGAAACGGGTGGAGCCATCGACTTGAAATTTGCTATGTGAATGTATCTTGCCCGGATACGAATTTTATCGGGTCGCCGAGCCCGTGCGACGCCAGCTTCGCGCATGCGCAGACCAGATCTCGGAAACGGGTGGAGCTATCGACTTGAAATTTGGTATGTGAATGTATCTTGCCCCGGGACGCCGAGCCCGTGTGACGCCAGCTTCGCGCATGCGCATACCAGATCTCGGAAACGGGTAGAACTATCGACTTGAAATTTGGTTTTTGAATAGCCCGGACAACGTCGGGCTCATCGACTTGAAATTTGGTTTTTGAATAGCCCGGACAACGTCGGGCTCATCGGCTAGTCTCATATATATTTGGAAGACCTCTGTCTGTCTGTCTGTATGTCTGTCTGTATGTCATTTATACAAATCTACGATTCTCGACCGATCGGGACGAAACTTGGTACGTGTGTGTAGTTTGACCAGGTGGTCGACGTTGTCGTATTGGCGAGCCCGTGCGGCGCCCGCTTCGCGCATGCGCAGACGAGATCTCGGAAACGGGTGGAGCTGTCGTTTTGAAATTTGCTATGTGAATGTATCTTGCCCCGGATACGAATTTTATCGGGTCGCCGAGCCCGTGCGACGCCAGCTTCGCGCATGCGCAGACGAGATCTCGGAAACGGGTGGAGCTATCGACTTGAAATTTGGTATGTGAATGTATCTTGCCCGGATACGAATTTTATCGGGTCGCCGAGCCCGTGCGATACCAGTTTCGCGCATGCGCAGACGAGATCTCGGAAACGGGTGGAGCTATCGACTTGAAATTTGGTATGTGAATGTATCTTGCCCCGGATACGAATTTTATCGGGTCGCCGAGCCCGTGCGACGCCAGCTTCGCGCATGCGCAGACCAGATCTCGGAAACGGGTGGAGCTATCGACTTGAAATTTGGTTTTTGAATAGCCCGGACAACGTCGGGCTCATCGGCTAGTTGTATATAAAGACCTTCCTTGTGAATGACGCGTTGTGTCCATATCATACATGGTTGATTGATTATGAGTAAAAATTAAACCCATTATAATTTAAAGCTTTATTTGACCGACACCTCAACAACAAAGCGAAATATAAGTTCCTATGAAGTAATTTAAGTTTAGCACAAATATTCTCACAAAAAAATCTCAATTATTTAAATATTGGTGGAAGGTGATAACGTAATTTGGAAGATATTTAAACGCTTTGTGCAACAGAGCAGGAAACTGGTTAGTGTCTATATACCAATCGAATCTGGTGCATGGATTAACTCAGATTATTCCGATCGACTATGTACGCTATGCGGTACAAATATAGGGGACGAATTCCACGTAATATTGCAATGCCCGTGTTTAAAAGACCTGCGAGTCAAATACATCCACAAATATTATTATTATCGATCAAATACCATCAAATTAAGCGAACTTTTTAACTGTAAACGACGTAAAACCTTGAAAAACCTATCTCTTTTCATTAGACGGGTCCTGATTTTATTCCAAAACTCCTGAGGCATACACAATACATAATACATTAATAGCCGACATTTGCACAACCATGGGCTGTTCTCAATCAACTGTGTAATTTTCACCGCGCACCACTTTTGTAATTTGCACAGAAATGATATGCACTGTGTATTTCACAACGCTCTATTGTGTCATATTTGACGATTTGAGTGAATAAATAATTCCATAATTTAAATATATATGGCTGAGTAAGTGGGAGATATAATCTGATAGGAAGCAGTGTTTTATTGGGTAAGACAGATGCAGTCCTACACGCAGGTGTCTGGTTCGTCATAAACCGTTCAAATTACATATCCGAAGGATGCAACATAGATTGCGTATCTCTATAGTGAAACATTATTAACATGACATTGACTCCGACAATATTGTCTACCAGATATTTCAATGTCAAAATTAAAGGCACTTGGCGGTTTGAAGGTCCAATAATGTATGTTACATCGCAGTTCGGTTCCAGTGATCAACATTGGTCGATAAATGCGCTGAACGTTCTTATGCCTATTTATGCCACAGAATGACCAAGTCAGCATGAAACAAGAAAGAGCGTTCCTTGTTATAGTTTATTTCTGATATGTTAGAATAAAGAGCGTCTGTTTCACATCTGTGCGAAAAAAATAAAGCAGGTGGAAAATAGTTGTGGCATATGGAAGTATTTCTCATAGCATTAACATTTTTGAAACCGGTATATCAAAATTCCTTGTATCTATGATCCTACCTGACATACGTCGACAAAGTTTAGAATGAACCATAGTTTAAAATAAAAAGTGATAATTACCTTAGATATAATTCCCATCTAGTCCACAAGCCATATAACTACATCACTTACGTTAGCGTTGTGTGATTACTTCGATCATTATTTAACCCTTTACCCAACAGAAGGGCCCTGTGCCAATGCATTCTCTTATATATGCGAGTCGACCATAGGTCGCCTCGCATATATAAGAGAATGCATTGGCCTAACAATTTTTTACAATTTTAATAATTTTTTCTTGTATTCTTTAACAATTTTATAATTTCACCCATACAGAGCCCCAGACAAACATGAGCAGACGACACTCTTCTATATGCTTCTATATATGTGTGGGGCTCCCTGCAGGGTAATGGATGTTTTTTTATTTTATGTCCTAAAATTTGTCAGAAACATTTATTTTTAAAAAAATGATAAAAAATTGTTAAGCCAATGCATTTTCTTATATATGCGAGGCGACCTATGGTCGACTCGCATATATAAGAGAATGCATTGGCACAGGGTATTTTAGGCTGTTGAAGCTTTATTTGGCCGGTTTTGGCCGGTTTGTTGGGTAAAGGGTTAATGATGGATAGCTACGATAAACCCTTGAACACACGTACAGACAGTACACTTGATTATGGATATGTCGATGAGCCACCAATCAACCTTATATACGCGAAGATAAACTACATTGCTACATCTTCTGAAAACAAGTCCTGACATTGCCCCAGAATTCTGAAAAAAATTCTTGTGACATAGTCTATATTCCGATACATGCACGGACAAAATATAAAGGGAGAGGGCTTCAAATAAGCCTATGGCTTGTTGCCTAATCCCATTTTTCTTCTAAATTTGTATCTATTGTAATTATTTATCTGAATGTCCATAGAGGGAAAAATAAATACTGTTTAAACTAAAATATAAATCAGTATGTTGCATCATCATTCGTCACTCATTTATTCAATCCGTAATATCAAGCATATGGACGGACATTGCATATCGACCAGGAGTGTCTAGAACCAGACCATACACAATGTAGACATATCCAAATATGAACACCATAGTAATGGTAAACTATTCTTAGTAGATGTCGGTGTGACTCTCTTTGCTTTGCATTTAGTAGACTAACAGTGAACGCTCTTTGTTGTTTCAATGTTATTATTTATCTAAATTCTATAATTAGTATTTCGGGGAATACTAGTTCAGTATAAGTTATATAACGGCCTATTAAATTTTCGAGTTCTCGTTTGTTTTTTATGGTGCCTTGATATGCGGTTTTAATAACAATCTATCCCATAAAAATGATAAAATATTATTAAAATACTATTATTCATCAGCATTTGGAATATATATGTGACTCAGAAGGAGCCCATACAGTAATAGACAATAGCTGAACTCATAGAAACATTTCCCCCGTTTCGCTCCCAGAATGTTGAGAATTAAAACATAGATATAGACTTATTCCCTTCCATTGAAAATAATAGACATTGAACTACAGTTCAGAAGAAACTTAAACACGGAAATAACATCGGTACCTAAACAAAAACAACATTTTCACAGTTTATTACACCGGATAAGTTGATAATACAATGTTTCTGAGGTTCCTCTTTCAAATGGTATATACTATGGCACATATTGTATATGATGTAATCTGGGGGTTCGAAAATTAAGCGGATTTTTAATGTATTTGTCGTCCTAATGTGATCCCCGGAATCGGACCGGTTGGCAACAATTTGTTTTATTTTTGTTCAACCTTCAAGCCGCCACGAGACGTCACAACAGCTTCCGCAAGTTGTAAAAACTTAAAAAATCATACTTTAATGTGGGTGGGGTGAGTTTTTGATGCGCATTATCATTAAAAATAACAATAACTCTTTGATTAAAGGTATTCAATACTCAGATTCCAACAAAAACAAGACATTTTGTTTTTAAATGCCGCTTCAATTATCAGAATCGATTAATTGCCCAAAAATAATGCTAACTCAAAACGCGTTATTTATTAACATTTTGTTCAGCGAAATTTGCCGCATTGTAAAATATTTAACCTCTAAACTCTAAAAAATATCCATCTCCATCCGCAATTTTGTCCGAGACCGTCGGCTTGACGAATATTTGCCAGGCCGCCAAATATTACATATCTCGGGGAAATAACAAATATCAAAAATCGATATCTGATCACTCTAAGCTTTGACGGGTGGGTTCCTCGACTCGAATCAAATATTTGTTACCCCCGAATACAAAGAAATAGTAATTTGTGAGCGTTAATTCGGATTATGCATCTTTAAGCTGTAAATGTGCATATACATCGAATGTTGTACATTCTATTAATGTCTGTCTGTCTGTATGTAGACCATTCAAAAATGTATATATACTGTGTAGGAGATGCTTATGATATAAACAACATGCTTCCATGTTTGAATCTTGTTACATAGATTGATGGCCCGTAGATAGTTTATGATGAACAAGATTAGATTCAATCACATTCTTTAATTTCAACAGCAGGAAGTCACATGTACAAAAAGCCAAGGGAGGTAATCCCTCAAACAGGAAGTCAACATACTCTTTTAAAGTGACATTCAATATTCACTCTAACAATATCACACATGCTTCCTACCAGATCCTATTATAAAATGCCCAACCTTCATGTAATGTGAATAATGTACACTCTTCAATATATAATGCATAAAAAATCCTATAATAGCACTACACCATGTCTTTTCTGAACCCACTGCATGTTTATCAAAATGTGTAATTTTTACCGCGCACCACTTTTAAATGTATGGAATGCACTGTTCAGTGTATTCCGCGGACATTCTGTTTGGAAATACTAGATAGAGTGAATCAAATTGAACACAATTTAATTTGGTTATTAATACATATATGTTTAAACCAAAATTTTACACTTGGCAACATGAACACTAACTTTTCATATATGATGGTCTATTAACTTTGCAATCAGTGACCTCCCGGGTAATTAGCCTGCAGCCCTGTTGTCCAATCAAGATACTGCAGGTATAATAACGAAGCCTTTAAAATCGGCTGTCACAACACTTCTTCCAGTGGCCAGCTCACGGCTAATTAGCACGTATAGTCATGTCGTCCAATCAAATCACAGCGCACGACATGGAAGTCCTCGAACTGTATGCTGTTTTCACGTTACTTCGAATTCCCGTGGCATCATAACGCCAAACATAATTAGCTTGACAGTGACGAACATTGAGTAGAGAATGAGAAGTGGAAGGTCGTCGTCACTGACAGAATTGTGAAGATATAAAACAGCAGCGGATATACCTTAGTAACCACACTTCGAAAACAAGAACACGACGACATCACAAGTTAAGCAACAACAAATTCACGGTTCTTATCACTTTTATTGCCAATAACGGCACAAAACAACAAACACTTCAGGTTTCTTATCAGTTTGTATCCGATCGAAATATGCTTCCTACACAAAGTGAGTTGAAGGCCTTGTTCGGAGACTTATCACACATGCGCAGTAAGCTTGGTTCTGTGGAGTACTGTTTTCAACGCGCCTGCGCACAGATAACTCTCCTCAACGACAAACTCGTCCATCTCAACAGACGATACAAAGTTTCTAAGGCCCAATCTAACAGAAACCGATGTTACCAGCTTCGACTCAGAATGGCCGTGAATGAAGGCGTGAGAAACATGTACTACACGTATGCAGAAGTGCAGGCAGATCTGATCAACGAACTTAGGCGAGATGTTGCAGCTCAACTTAATATAGCGGTGATTCGACGAGAAAATGATAGTGAAGATAGCGGCGAAGTTTCTTCGGACGACAGCGACATTTCTAATAGTGACTATTGATCAACGACAGAATGTGTGTGTGTGCTAAACCCTCAAAGAGACTTATATAATGTTTTGTTATCATTTAGACGCGTGTATATGGCGACCATATGTGCGTTTATGTTGTTCATTATTTTACTTATGTTGTTTAGCTGTCAGACAATGTGGCGAAATAAATATTTCAAACTGTATTAAAAAATTTTCTTGTAATTTAACAAGTTACATGTACCTACTAGAACGTGTCCGCTGGGGGGTGTTCACAATGAAATTTACAACTGCACTCACATTCAATTCAACCCAATTCCATTATTTAATTTCTCATTACCAATACAATGGCATTTTGGGATTTACAAAATATTTCACCGGTCACCCACTCCGGAAATTAATGGGTTTCAAGCGCTAATTCATCAAAGCAGGCATCAATATGGTAATCCGAAATACGTAAGCTGTGTGAAAACAGATATACATTATTACAGAAAAAACGCATGAAATACGACAAGGGTCGTGTTTGTGTCGATGTGGGTGCACGACATATTACACTTGTACCTGTTTATTCTGGGTGTGAAATAATTGCTACGTTTATATAAATCGACTATACGACGTTAACCTTAAAACAGGACTTATGCGGGTAAATGTTAAGTTGTCGGGTACAGGTACTTGATATATGTTGGTGTTGGGGTTTTCTACATGTATGCCGTGCTATTCATGCAAACAATTAATCTTTTCGAGCATTGAACTGAGCATATGTTAAGTGGTCGTTTGGTCTGAAGTAGATAGTTCATATACTGATAAAGCGTAAAATTTGTATTACGTACTGTATATATTATAACCTACATGTATATTATACCTGTACATTAATAATTCAAACTTTGGAGCGAATATGATATATAATTTTATGTCGCACAACAATTAATGGGACATCTAAATAGCGAAAGCGAAGTTTATTTGAGTCAATATCTGTATTGGCATTTATAAATTGTGCCAAGAACATTACACATTCCTCGCACGACTTGTACCTTGTAGTTGTCATAATGTTGTGCCATTTTAAACATATTAGGATAAGTCCAGTAATATTTCGTAATATACTTCGTTCGTATGTTTGTGTACGCTTCGCATTGTACTACCATTGCGCATGCGTGAAGTTACAAGTGTTTAAAAAAAATTGGGAGCAAATATATAAAAAAAACTCTATTTATATCGACCTGTGATCATCAAATTCCACAAGGGAGTAAGATATGTGACTTAGGATCATTCTAATAGATACGGATATTCGGATCCACACAATTCCGGACAGTTCTGATATTCTGAATTTCGGTAGGTGACAACGCCCAAATTTATAAACATTGACAGACAATGGCGGCTAACTCGGACATTCGTTTTGGTGAAAACCCCCCCGGCCAACCAGACAGTCTCCCAGAGGCAATTTACAACGGCCTATCTGTTCTAAATGGAAATACCAACATATCAGGCCCGGAACCTAACTTTCAATTCGCACACGGGACAAATGATGATTTTAGACATTTCAAATCCAACGTTGCGGACACTATAAATAGTTTCACGGGGTCAAAGTTCGTTGATGACACACAACCTACTCATAGTGTGATACAGATGGCGTCACATGACCAATCAACATTCCTAACGGGATCAACCAATTCTATAGCCCACGACACCAATGATTACGCTGATCACTCTAATCTTCAAATGCCGAGCGGAGTAACACGACCGCAATACACACAGCTCACTGGAGACCAGGGTATTGACACAATAATTTCAATGCTCCATGACCTAAATATAAAAATGGAGTCTGTCGGTGAATTGAAACGGGAGATGTCGGAAGTGAACTCCAAATTATCGAATATTCAATTGTCGGTTGGAAATCTGCAGTATAGAGTGGGAAATCTGGAATCGAGTGAACGTTCGGTGTCTAAAGACATTTCAAACCTCGTGCATTCTCAGGAAAAAACTGAAAACCAGATTTTGGATCTGATGAGAAAATCAGCCAAAATGGACCTATTAGAGAGGAGAACCCAGTTCGTTCTCGAGAAAGTCACGGATGTCGAACAACGGGTATTGCGTGACGAACTAATCTTCACAGGAATCCCACCCTTGTTCCAAATGATCCCATTGAAATAATTGAGGACACATTACGCGATTTCTTGGAATCTAAGCTGAACATTACTAATTTTGTTGAATTTGAATTTGTGAGGCGAATCGGAGATAGTTATGGCCCCCGACCAATCCTAGCAAAATTCTCAAAACTAAAGGACCGAGACATGGTGCGTAAGCTGGGTGGACTTCTGCGGGGCACAGACTGCTACATCAACGAAAATCTCCCCGAAGTAATTACCAAGTATAGGAAGAACGTCTTGGCGCCGATGGCAAAAGAAGCGCGAGGTAAAGGACAGAAAGCCAGAATCGTAGGGGACAGGTTATTTGCTGACAATAAATTCGTCCCTCCTACAGTCACCCCACCATATAGAACAGAAGAGAACCAAGAGAAATACAGCGGGGTGAAACAGTCGAATTATAAACAGTCGAATATACATGGGAATAAACAACCGAAAAGGCCCATGCATCAGCGAGGACGCGGACGCGGCTATGGACGAAGTAACCGAGGCGGTTCAGCACCTCACATGTACAATGGCTATCCGGATAGACATTCTCCCATGGACTATCATGCTTCACACAGTGACATGTCTCATGGACACAGTGCTAACATACAACTCCCCCCGCCTCCACCAAAACTGAATGTACCTACTAGTACATGTATAGCCAACCAGTATGTGACACCACCCCTCATGTCCCAGCCACCCATTCTACCACCCCCACCACCAATCCGAATCACACCCCCTCCAAACACCTCACTATCCCACTACCCCAACCTCCCACACTCTGCAGCACAACCGGAACAACATGTGGCCGACAGCCCTCCGCATGGAAATGAATCCACAGAAAACGAAAGTGGTGATATTCAGCGGCAGGCTGGCGACCAATAGGAGTGCCCGGGTTTGCTCCAGATTAAAGCGCCATCCCTCAACGTGTGTGGGCTATTATCCAGACTAGACGATCCCGAGTTCATAGAATACATAAATAAGTTCGATATCCTTATGTTCCAAGAATCCAAAACTGATAACATTGACATTATCGAAATTGAAAATTTTCATATAGTTGGATTGTTGAATAGAAAACGAGAATCAAAAGTAAGATCAGGTGGATTGTGCATAGCAGTAAAAACAAATCTAAAATCAAATTTTAGCATTGTAAAAGACAACTGTCGATACGTTCAGTGGTGTAAATTACAATTTAAAAATGGACCGAGTTTCATTTTTGGAAACACATCCCATGTGAAAAAACTCTAAATATTTTAGCACTGAAACATTCGATGATATACAAGTTTCCATACTGGAGAAAATTATTTCTTATGACCACGTCCTCCTCTGTGGAGACTTCAACTCCAGGACAGGAAGTCTTGATGATAGTGCCCACGTTGAGAACCTTATTAATCAATACTGTTTAAAATCGATAGCCAAAACACGCCGTAACCCAGATATTACGAAAAATGGCTCAGGGTTAAAATTAAACAAACTTTGTGACAATACTAACATTATAATACTGAATGGTAGGAAAGGTTGCGATTACCCAAACGCAAATTTTACCACGTCAAACTACAGTGTGCTCGACTACGCGGTCAGTACTCCAAAACTTGTTGATAAGGTTAGCCTTTTCCAGGTCAACGAGGTCAACAAATTGTTCTCCGATATACATGCACCCCTGACCTTGTGTATCGACATCGACCGAAAGTTAACAGCCGTGAAATCACTAACGGATCACTTAATCCGAAACTCACATAAAAGACCCCGCATAGTGTCTAAGCCACAACGACACTCAGTCAGGCGATTGTGGGGCACGAAACAACGGAATACGTTCAAAACAAATCTGCTGACCACTGACGCAATTAATCGCATGAAAGAATCCCTTCGCCCTGGTGATTTGCACACAAGCGCACAAAACAAAATAGACACAGTATCCGAAATCCTCAAACAGTTGTTTCTGATACCCACTAAAGTACACGCGCACCCAAAGAAGCACCCAGCAAGGGACACAACCCAAGGTAAAACCTCGAATTCACCGTGGTTTAACCGCAGCTGTACTCAGTGCAGAACTGAATATAGAAGAGCGCGTAAACAATATAAGGTATGCCCAACGAATATTAATAAATCTAAGATAATAGAATATAGGAAGCGTTATAAACTCGCATTAATGGCAAGCAAGAAAGACTTTTATGGTAAACTCAGATTGAAAATACAGCATATGCGTGGTACATCGGCCAGCGAGTTTTGGAAATTAATCCGAGATTTAGATAAGAGTAGAACCACGAAACCTACTCCGAGTGCAGATGAATTTCAAAATCATTTCGAAGCGGAAGAACAAGAGATGTTCGCCGAAATTACCCATGATAATAATACGCGATGCATAGAATACTCAGACGAACCCGATATTATAGATGATGACATAAACAGAGATTTTACCCTGCAGGAAGTAGAAATCGCAGTTAAAAATCTCAAACTAGGTAAAGCATCCGGATTTGACGAAATAACCGGTGAGATGATAAAAGATACATTTAACGAACTTGGACCAATTTATGTCGACGTTTTCAACTTTATCTTGGAATCGGGTCAAATCCCAAGTGACTGGTCAATTGGTGTAATAAAACCAATTTTCAAAAATAAAGATGACCGCCTCAACCCCGATAATTATAGACGGATCACGCTCCTGTGTACGCTTTCGAAAGTGTTCACCAGTATAGTCAGTAAACGTATTAGCGAATTCTTAAGTATTCATGATATCCAGACTGAAGCCCAAGCTGGCTTCCGCAAAGGATATGCAACAACTGACCATATATTTGCCATGCACGCACTTATAAATATTCTTAAATCACGCAAACAGAGACTGCACTGCGCCTTTATCGACTTTACGAAAGCTTTCGACTCTGTTTGGCGAGAAGGCATGTGGACAAAATTAGAACATTATAAGATAACTGGCAGAATATTAACTGTAATTAAACAGATGTATTATAACCTTAAGATATGTGTTAGCGCGAACAATGACTGCTCTGAATATTTCGATAGCTTGATTGGCGTAAAACAAGGTGATGGCCTCTCCCCCATTTTATTCGCCCTCTATCTCAATGATGTGGAGGACTACATGAAATCGCATAACTGCAGCGGGATTGATTATACAACGTTTACCGATACTGATATAAATATATACACTAAACTGTTTCTCTTAATTTACGCTGATGATACAGTCATCTTGGCAAATACGGAATCAGAGCTGCAAACATCTTTGTGTACCTTTTCAAGGTACTGTAACCAGTGGAAATTGAAAGTTAACTTATCGAAAACAAACATAATGATTTTTGGCGGACGCAAGAAGAAAAAACGCATGCCAACCTATTCAATAAACGGGGGTAACATTGAAATCGTGGATAATTACAAATACCTCGGAACATGGTTCAAGAAATCTGGCGATTATAGTCGAGAAAGGAATATGCGTTGCAAAGATGCAAAAAAAGCAATGTATACACTCATTAGTAGAATAAGAAAATATAAAATGACAACTGACTGCGTAATTGACATATATGAAAAAGCTATAGTGCCTATAATGACTTACGGATCCGAGATTTGGGGATGCGAAAATATTTCATCTTTCGAGAAACTTGAACTATGGTTCCTAAAATTCTTACTCGGCCTTAAGAAGACCACGCCCACACCCTTTCTGTACGGTGAGTTAGGAATATACCCAATATCGATGAAAATAAAACTCAGAACTCTGACGTTTTGGGGTAGGCTGATGACGATGGGACCCGAGAGAATCCCTTTAAGACTATATAACTGTATGTATCACTCCCACTCAGTAAACAGCCAATCCAATGCATGGTTAGAAAACATACACACCATACTAGATCATTTGGGACTATCGTACTACTGGCTCAACCAAAGTATACCCTCTCGTGATATTTTTAACGCGGCGGTGAAACGCAGGCTCTCTGATATATACATACAGGAATGGACAGCAAGCATAGCGAATTCAAATAAGATGGCCTTTTACAGAATAATTAAGCCAGATTTTGGCACAGAAAAATATCTTTCACACACCAACCATAATGTCGTTTCACGCCTGATGAAATTCCGTACGAGGAATCACCGACTTCCTATCGAGACAGGCTCCTGGGTTGGACAAGTACACGAAGATAGAAAGTGTAAATTATGTAATAATGGCATTGGAGACGAATACCACATTATTTTGAAGTGCACCAAACTTACTGATCTCAGGAAAAAATACTTTAAACCATATTATTACACCCGACCCAATGCATTGAAACTGAACAGCCTGTTCAAAACAAGCAATAGGAAAACCCTTACGAACCTATCGATATTTATCCGCGAAGCCCTTTTTCAGATAGGAGCCCCTGAGGCATTAAACTAGAATTCCCCACCCATATAGACACAACACCTTATATAAAAGCGACCGAAAAATTGCCCACGTGGGAAATAACATACATAATAGAATGACCTAATTTATACTTTATATGATTAACAATGTGTATGATTATTACCCAAAGCCCCATCCCCACCCGACCCAACCACACCCGATAACCCAAAAGAACTAATTATAAATAAGACAATTATACTGAGAGATATATACTCGGAACATATCACATTCATTTATGTCGTCATCTTCGCGTATGTGCATGCATAACTTATATGTTTAATTTCATTTGTTCATACTCATATATCCTATCGATGAAAAGAGTAATAAATCTATCTATATCTATCGCATTCCAACAGGGTGTGATATTCATCTCCGATAAGGTTTTTGCATGTTCTTTCATTTGTGGAGAGACCAGCCCAGTTACCAGTTTCAATGGGTAAGCGGTGATTTCTAGTTCGCAATTTGAACATTAAAATTGCTTGTGATGATCTTAGTTTCACCAAATAGGATTCTTCTCTGAAATAAGGTTTAGTGTCCACATAGAATCACAACAAATATCCTACTTTTGATCTCAATAACAAAGTACGCACTTATTACAACTGGAAAATCAAACAATGGGAAGATATTCAATTATAAACCTATAAGTGGTGTGAAATTTGCAACTGATAATCTATTAGCCATGAATGTCAAATTTTAGAATAATTTTACACCCAAATTGGGGGGGGGGGGGGGGGGGGTACCACCCGTGTCACAACATCCATGCATGCAAAATGCAACATTTCGTCCCAACTGGATCGTTCTGGACACAATGTGCCGCTTCCGATTTGATTCTATAACCACCATTTGTTATGCTTCGGCGCGCATTCCTCTATGTTAGGAATTTTAAAGATGTCCTGTCCGATTTGACGAAGTTTTTACACGGTGTGCATTTTTGTCAGGCTTGTAAAAAATCCAATGTTCGCGTCAGATAAAATCCACATAAAAATATATCACATACTTATAGACGACAGTGGTGACTACTGTGACCAAGGTGACCAAGATATCAGACCTCTCGAGCAGAGAAGTCATCGGCCTTCTATATTTTCAACGCGACCGCTACACAGTCCATACAAATGCGACTCGCATCTTTACTTGACAATTCAATTCAATTCAATTCTTTAATCTCACTAAACCAATAGACATGGCATCTGATATATATAAATATAAATACAAATAAATGACAAAAGCACATTTAACAGGTACATAATTATATTATAGTATATGTAATATTAATGTATTGATTGAAGGCACATCCACCCAAAACTTATGTCATGAAACCTTGCGAATGAGACTCTTCCCTATTCGACAGTACTGTGAATACCGCAACGTTGTTGATATGGGGTCATTGGACATAATATCAAAAATAGAAACAAATCATTGAATAAAAAGATAAAGACCAAGCCAGGGTGGATGTGCCCGTTACTATATACAGACTATCTATTTATTTGATACACTCGCGTCATTCACACAATTAACAATTCACGCGCAGACTACAATTGTGTCACATTGCGTTATAACAACAGTTCCGACGAGTTAAACTCGGTGCTGCATGGTTTCAAACGGAAAAAGTCCGGTGGCATCAATCATGTGGTCAACGAACACTTAGTTCATGGCAGCAAACTTCTCTCGACAGTGCTCCTTCGTCGCTTCGATTGGAGCTAGAGTGGATACCTCCTCTACTAAAACTGGAATCATCGTTCCCTTGTATACATGTTCACAGAAACCCAAGCATAATTATCCAGGATAGTTACAGAGCAATAACTATTTTGCCGGTGATATACAAAACATCCCCCTAAACAGATTTCTAGGTGACAAATATTTTGAGGATTTCCCTAACGTGCTCAACACGGCTTTCAGTTGTCAGTTGTGTAATGACATCGTTTATTCTACAGGAGTCAATACGTTACGCCGGTGACACGAACTCTCGTGCATATGTATGTTTTCTGGATTGACAGAAAGCTTTTGACCGAGTCTAGCACCAAGGTCTATTGGTGAAACGAAACTCAATGAACTTGGCTTCAAAGGAAAAATAATACACCTAATGCGCATAAGTTTGACCATTAATAAATGGACAATCCGTACCTAAATTTTCATTAATTAATGGTCAATCTTGCAACACGTGGCACGTGAGCTTGGGATTGACCACTAAATCACTACATATAGATAATCCTGCATGTCTGAAGGGTAATAACTCTATAAATAATGTACATTTACTAAATAACGGCGATTTGTATGAGAAATTGCAACACCACAATAGATCAACTCTGGTGAAATTTTAGTCAAATTCTTCTATTGGGTGGGTGGGCATGGTGGAGGCTTGGTTTAAAAACACTTCTTCAAATATTTCCGTTATTTCGTCAAAAACACTTCTTCAAATATCTCCGTTATTTCGTCAAAAACACTTTTTCAAATATCTCCGTTATTTAGTTAATAAAGATTAAATTAAAATTAAATTGATTAGCGTTAATGGTTCTTTCTAAATGGACAATCGACAACGCGTGCCACGCGTGGTTGCGATTGACCATATATTAATGGCCTTTTTGGGTTCCGATTGTTCATTCATAAATGGCCAATCCTTAAAGAATTGCCTGAAATACTACGCCTCGTCACAAACATACACTATAAGTGTACGAGTCGATTGATGTATAATGGGGCTGAATATTCTGCGAGGAACAATACAAGGAACTGTGACTTCCCCTTTTTCTATCTTGTCTCTATCAACGGCTTGCTAGTTCGTCTCAGTTCAACGAACGGAGAATTGTCAGTCGGTCATGTTAACTGTACTGCTCCCTCAACTGCTGACGTCATCGTCTACACCAACAACGGGTCTAGATCATCTCATCGATGTATGCGACACGTATGCTAGGAATTGGCGATTTATGTTCTCTAACACCAACATTATAGTTGTCGTATTCAACAAGTGAGAGCGTCAATATGAACGCAGCAAAAATAACTTGGTCTATCGCAGACCCAATCTCTACCAGAGCGCACCAGTCATACTTCCTTTCTGACTCTGTCACCGGCTGGGTACTAGTTTCCGTTTCTATATTTAGCACGGGGTTTTCCGAACAAAATGGCGAACACCGATCGCCCCATAGTCAAATTTGCTATGTGCTTTGAGAACGATTCCCGCACTAAAAACTTAATGACAGAATGGAGGATCAGAGCGGTAGTTTTGTTGACGATTTTCGCAAGCAACTCGTCAAAATTTGAGCAAATTAGAACTCTTGTGTCTGACTTGCCACTCGTGTTGTCGTGACATTGTCATCCATTGTGCGTTTTGACTTTTGTGTTGATAAAATAATCGGAGAACCGAATCACACTGTTTCGAAATATAGTTCTTCGGTTTTAGTGGGACTTTTCAAACTTAAGGTTCAAATTTATACAAATTTTGTTCGATGTTTTGTATGCTTAACAAGAGCAGCATGTTGCTCTGTTCGCTTAGTATATATCTTATTTTCACGAAAGTCCACCAAATGTGGGTGAAATGTCGCCGGTTGCAGCGGTATTACCGAGTCATCAAGGGAGGTAAACCCTGCATGGAGTTTGTCGCAGACTATGCAAACTCCCCCGAGACGACCGAGTGTGTGCATCTGAAACAATAATAACAGAACCTCTGACATTTCTGATAAAAAGTTTTTCGCCATTTCTGGCAGAAATATCACGAAACAATGCACACCGCCCACGCTGACATCTCTTTTAAAAACTATTGTTCTGCCGAAATATCTCTACTGGTGTGAAATTCTGACAACCAGTTCAGATTCCAATATTTACTGTATGGAGAAAGCTTATCGCTCGTGTGTTAAACATATACAATCTCTCCGAACTCGGACACCTACTGCTATTTCAATGAGCATGTTAGGTCTTATGCCACTCGAACTACATATAGAGACACGTCCGTTCCTCGCTGATCTAGTATACCTTCCGGTTGGCCACCAGGAACCACTGAGCATTTTCTTATTTAAGTTATACCTACATAGCCTCTTCGGGCGTGCGACTACATGATTTGTATCTGACATTACACAGTTACCCCGTCAATACAATATCCATGCGTTTCTGGATACATACGTTGCGACTGGCGAATATCCTTCTATTCTAAAACATCATGAAATCACCTTTGTAAATCAGCGTCCCAGTCATTGAAATATACAGTACAGTTGACAGAGATACATAACTTAATCTGTTTCACCTTGTGCATAATGACCCACTGTCATTGTGGAGTATTTGAACATTGTTGGGAACGAACCCTATAGCGCGTCTCGAGTTCTGAAGCATATCGCTCTTCTGCTCAACAGAACCACGTTTCGTACGAACTAGACCCAGAAGCCACGACAACGGCTGGCTCAACCAATTTTCGTGGCTGGTTATCTAGCTAAGCCGGCTCAGTCGCGACGTTCGTGGCTGACGAATTATGGCGGCTCAGCCGGCTGAGACGTTATCATTCAGCGTATTTCGTTTCCGAAATGTTCCTAATTCTCGGTTATAGACACACGCTTGTTTTGGCGTTTGTTGTGAACCCGTATAATTCCAGACCACGCGTATTCTTTTGGTGTTGGGTGTTTCCATTATGGCGAAATACACGATGGACTCAGTAAAGGACTGGCAGTGATGTACTATGTAGTTTCCCATCTATATAATCGGTATAAGTTACATTGGGACTTCTGTCGAATTCAGACGGCTATCACCACTGGCATCTTGCGATATATGAATGCATCATTGAACGCTGAATCCGATAGTATTGATATATAATATTTCAAACTATTTTCTATTCTCTTCTACAGGTTATGTGCATATATTGACAAATGTCAGCGATGTCTGAGACTGAGTCGTGTCGAAATAAACAATTTATACTTTAAACCCTTTCAATACTGAATGGATGCTCCCAGTCCATTATATGAAAGCATGCATTGGAATTGTCTATTCCACAATGAGCGGCCCCGGGTGTTCAGATACCGTTTCCATACGAGTATGCCAATATTAAGCAATGCTGTTTAGTTATTTGCGATTCGCAGTACAGTTGTCCTTAACATATAAGTCCATGCACACGGCTCAGCCATTTTACAATTCCGGCGGCGGAGAGTTTTTCATGCGCTGGCGTTAGAGATAATATGGCTGGCGGCGGCTTGTGGCCAATATGGCTGGCGGCGTGCGATGGCGGCTTCGGGCTCTAGTGCGAACTCACGTGCCGCGCTGTTGGCAACTCGATCAGTTTGGGGTCTCGACCTTTCTGTATATATATTCTGAAGATGACATGTGTTAGTCCTCGTCTGGGTCGGGAGTGGAGCGAGGCGGACATAATTGCTTTGTCCGTATTAGTTCCTCTCGGTCAGACGTTGAGCACGGGTGAGTTGTGTGGCCGCGCCCTCGGGTGCAGCTGCCCTCGTGCTTAACGCCAGTGAGACGGTTTTGGATTAGGCTTATGGATTTAATCCCCGAAGCCGTGTTGGCCGCAATGCAAACGAGTCGGGTAGTGGACATTGCTAACTGGACACTCCAGTCTAGCAGGGGCTACCTGACCATTTGCCTGGAGTTCCGGACTAAAGATGCTGGTACCCAGAGATCTCAGGACCGGGACGTCAACTCCAGAACCACCCGCTGTCACATGACGAAAAAGAAAGGACCAACAAAGAAGAAGACTCCTTCCAAAAGAAGAAGGGACGCTGCCAGACGGGCGAAATGGAAGAGCAGGATGGGGGTGACCGTTGATCGGCCCATCACCCCTCCCCGTGTGGACCAGCCGACCAGCCGTCGCAACCGACAGGTCGGAGTTGTCTGAGAGACGCCCAGACGACCCGACCTGCACGGAGACCGATATTGTTCCAGCTAGCAGGGACTCCGTGGATCTGCCGGAGGTCCCTGCTGTTGTCGTCGAGGCTAGCAGAGAAAGGGAGCAGGATACCACCCTTGCTGTTCCTGCCGCCAGCTTCGAGGTGGAGTTGGACAGCTTGCCACCTCAGACACCGGAGTACCATCACTTACCGGTGTCCCCCAGCTCCACCACCACCAACAACAACAACAACAACAGCTCCTTCATCGAAAAAGAACAGCGGCGATTCAGGGAGCAGGAGAAGAGAGTCCAAGACATCATGGACGAAGTAGAAGAAAAACAAAGAAAATACGAAGCACCAGATCCAGCTCATTCTCCAACAACAACAGATGCGAGAGATGTCAACTCCACCATCTTCAACAGAGAAAACAACATCAAACCCAAAGAAACGAAGGAAAAAGACAAAATAATCCAAACAGAAAAATGCTATTTTTTTATATATATTTTTTTACAATATTAAAGGCAAAACATGAGGGATTAAGGAAGCGGGCCTCTCGGCCCTTTCGACAATCCCGGGCTAGCCCCCCCCCAAACCACTCACCCTAGTGTTAGTCCTGCTTCTTGGATGTGATGCGGTGAACTCACCTGCTGAACTGGACTATATAATATAGAAAATATAATTCTCGCTTCATTAATGGGATGTGTCATCTGATCAAATGACAAGACACAATACGTGTAAATAAATATGTGATTGCGCTAAAATCGCAATGACATACATATGGTAGCATTCAAGATATAACGCAGATGATCAGCTTAGCTACGGTTCTGTTCACTTAAATTTAAAGGACGGGCGGCTTTCGTTGTAGGTTATAATTTAGAAATTACATTATAAACTTGTGATAATTTCCTCAAGAATTTTCTAATAGTATAGCATAATGATGATATGAATGCGATAGTATTCACAAAACACAATTTGTATCCGAGAAAATACGGGTCGACCGTCGTTTAGTTTTCGCAAAAAGCGCAGTAGATTGTTTATACGCATAATCACGATATTACGTCATTTCCTTATTTAGATTCGCCCGCTTTAAATGGTTGTTGGAAAACCCCTAATTTGGTGCGCCTACAACTTACAACTCACAAAAACGACTCATAGTAATATTCCTTATTTGGTATGTATGACCATATATAGGTTAGGAGTAAATACTAACTGGATTGAAACATATTCATCTGTTTGCAAGAACAATTATACTGTTTTCTGTCTGATAATTTCTCAATCATAAGGTAACGTGGATTAGATTGATTTTGAACTGAAAGCGGGTAGAATGGATCGATTAAAATAAAATTATGGTGTGATTCGAATGCCATTATTGATTGCGCCAATAATTTTATCTACGCATTCCACAGCGCAACGGAATATATTTATTGGACGACACGGTAGTTCCAAGTGTTTGTCTATAAACAGTTCATAACGTAACGTTTTTGATGTTTGTTTACATAACCAAGGGTAATAACATGCAATATACGCGATATTTATGATTTGTATAAGAACAACATCTGTCTATTATATCATATTCTTTCTGTTTATGGCGGTTTTAGTGGATGTGACTATTTAAAAACCTATACCCACAGGGAAGTCCGCCCGTATCTTTAATTATTTCCATTTGCCATATATTTGTTCCATGTATATGTATATATTCTTCTCCTACGCGGAGGTATACAAATATAACAACGAATCCTTTAAAATAAAATAGGCTGTCACAACACTGCTTCCCATGTCCACGGCATCTCACGACTAATTAGAACGTACTCATATTGTCCAACAGCGCACGAGAGGGAAGATCTTGAACAAGGCTGTCCCCACGTTACTTTCCGTGGCCTCACAAAGGTCAAACATAATTAGTTTGACAGCGACGAACATTGAGTAGAGATAGAGACGTGGTAGGTTGTCGCACATGACATAATGATGAAGATATAAAAATAGCAGCTGATATCTTAGTAACCATAGTAACAACACTTCGAAAAAAGATCACACGAACATCCCACAACCGGTCCTACTAAAACCCGACCGCACCCGACCGCATCCGACCGCACCCGACCGGACCGGACCGCACCCGATCGGACCGCCCCCAGGGGTCCGAGCGAGATGGAGTTTGCACTAACGTGTAGAATGGACCCGAATGTACCAAAGTTCCAATCCCCAAGTCGATAGCTCGAGCGGACACGGCACTATTAACCCCTGACTGGCGGCCGTTTCTGCCATGTACGGGAAATCCAAAAAGGCGCCGACCGCACCTCCCCTGACTGCCTGACCACGGAAATGGACATTATATCATGAAGTGAATACCTATATGCATCCATGGGCGATCGGACAAGTCGCTAGCTGCAGCGGAAGTGAATAAATTAACCCGTACGCTGCTACCGAATTCGCTATAAATGTACGCAAAAACGCCGAAACTAACACCCGCCGACCGGACCGCCCCTAGGGGTCCGAGCGAGATGGGGTTTGCACTATCGTGTAGAATTGACCAGAATGTACCAAAGTTCCAATCCCCAAGTCGATAGCTCGAGCGGACACGGCACTGTTAACCCCTGACTGGCGGCCGTTTCCGCCATGTACGGGAAATCAAAAAAGGCGCCGACCGCACCTCCCCTGACTGCCTGACCACGGAAATGGACATAATATCATGAAGTGAATACCCATATGCATCCATGGGCGATCGGACAAGTCGCTAGCTGCAGCGGAAGTGAATAAACTAACCCATTAGCTGCTGCCGAATTCGCTATAAATGTACGCAAAAACGCCGAATTTAACACCTGCCGACCGGACCGCCCCTAGGGGTCCGAGCGAGATGGGGTTTGCACTATCGTGTAGAATGGACCAGAATGTACCAAAGTTCCAATCCCCAAGTCGATAGCTCGAGCGGACACGGCACTGTTAACCCCTGACTGGCGGTCGTTTCCGCCAGGTACGGGAAATCAAAAAAGGCACCGACCGCACCTCCCCTGACTGCCTGACCACGGAAATGGACATTATATCATGAAGTGAATACCCATATGCATCCATGGGCGATCGGACAAGTCGCTAGCTGCAGCGGAAGTGATTAAATTAACCCGTACGCTGCTGCCGAATTCGCTATAAATGTACGCAAAAACGCCGAAATTAACACCCGCCGACCGGACCGTCCCTAGGTGTCCGAGCGAGATGGGGTTTGCACTATCGTGTAGAATTGACCAGAATGTACCAAAGTTCCAATCCCCAAGTCGATAGCTCGAGCGGACACGGCACTGTTAACCCCTGACTGGCGGTCGTTTCCGCCAGGTACGGGAAATCAAAAAAGGCACCGACCGCACCTCCCCTGACTGCCTGACCACGGAAATGGACATTATATCATGAAGTGAATACCCATATGCATCCATGGGCGATCGGACAAGTCGCTAGCTGCAGCGGAAGTGATTAAATTAACCCGTACGCTGCTGCCGAATTCGCTATAAATGTACGCAAAAACGCCGAAATTAACACCCGCCGACCGGACCGTCCCTAGGTGTCCGAGCGAGATGGGGTTTGCACTATCGTGTAGAATTGACCAGAATGTACCAAAGTTCCAATCCCCAAGTCGATAGCTCGAGCGGACACGGCACTGTTAACCCCTGACTGGCGGTCGTTTCCGCCAGGTACGGGAAATCAAAAAAGGCACCGACCGCACCTCCCCTGACTGCCTGACCACGGAAATGGACATTATATCATGAAGTGAATACCCATATGCATCCATGGGCGATCGGACAAGTCGCTAGCTGCAGCGGAAGTGATTAAATTAACCCGTACGCTGCTGCCGAATTCGCTATAAATGTACGCAAAAACGCCGAAATTAACACCCGCCGACCGGACCGTCCCTATGTGTCCGAGCGAGATGGGGTTTGCACTATCGTGTAGAATTGACCAGAATGTACCAAAGTTCCAATCCCCAAGTCGATAGCTCGAGCGGACACGGCACTGTTAACCCCTGACTGGCGGCCGTTTCCGCCAGGTACGGGAAATCAAAAAAGGCGCCGATCGCACCTCCCCTGACTGCCTGACCACGGAAATGGACATAATATCATGAAGTGAATACCCATATGCATCCATGGGCGATCGGACAAGTCGCTAGTTGCAGCGGAAGTGAATAAATTAACCCATTAGCTGCTGCCGAATTCGCTATAAATGTACGCAAAAACGCCGAAATTAACACCCGCCGACCGGACCGCCCCTATGCGTCCGAGCGAGATGGGGTTTGCACTATCGTGTAGAATGGATCCGAATGTACCAAAGTTCCAATTCCCAAGTCGATAGCTCGAGCGGACACGGCAATGTTAACCCCTGACTGGCGGTCGTTTCCGCCAGGTACGGGAAATCCAAAAAGGCACCGACCGCACCTCCCCTGACTGCCTGACCACGGAAATGGACATTATATCATGAAGTGAATACCCATATGCATCCATGGGCGATCGGACAAGTCGCTAGCTGCAGCGGAAGTGATTAAATTAACCCGTACGCTGCTGCCGAATTCGCTATAAATGTACGCAAAAACGCCGAAATTAACACCCGCCGACCGGACCGTCCCTAGGAGTCCGAGCGAGATGGGGTTTGCTCTATCGTGTAGAATTGACCAGAATGTACCAAAGTTCCAATCCCCAAGTCGATAGCTCGAGCGGACACGGCACTGTTAACCCCTGACTGGCGGCCGTTTCCGCCAGGTACGGGAAATCAAAAAAGGCGCCGACCGCACCTCCCCTGACTGCCTGACCACGGAAATGGACATAATATCATGAAGTGAATACCCATATGCATCCATGGGCGATCGGACAAGTCGCTAGCTGCAGCGGAAGTGAATAAATTAACCCATTAGCTGCTGCCCGAATTCGCTATAATGTACGCAAAAAACGCCGAATTTAACACCCGCCGACCGGACCCGCCCCTAGGGGTCCGAGAGAGATGGGGTTTACACTATCGTGTAGAATGGACCAGAATGTACCAAAGTTCCAATCCCCAAGTCGATAGCTCGAGCGGACACGGCACTGTTAACTCTTTCGCTGCACCTGCCACCACAGACGTAGCCCCCCAGTGCCAAGCATCCTTTACATATATCCATGTATTTCAGGTATATATGGGTAATACATTATTTATTGCGAATTCGGCAGCAGCGTACGGGTTAATTTAATCACTTCCGCTGCAGCTAGCGACTTGTCCGATCGCCCATGGATGCATATGGGTATTCACTTCATGATATAATGTCCATTTCCGTGGTCAGACAGTCAGGGGAGGTGTGGTCGGCGCCTTTTTGGATTTCCCGTACCTGGCGGAAACGACCGCTAGTCAGGGGTTAACAGTGCCGTGTCCGCTCGAGCTATCGACTTGGGGATTGGAACTTTGGTACATTCGGGTCCATTCTACACGATAGTGCAAACCCCATCTCGCTCGGACCCCTAGGGGCGGTCCGGTCGGCGGGTGTTAATTTCGGCGTTTTTGCGTACATTTATAGCGAATTCGGCAGGGTTATGCATATGGGTATTCACTTCATGATATAATGTCCATTTCCGTGGTCAGGCAGTCAGGGGAGGTGCGGTCGGCGCCTTTTTGGATTTCCCGTACATGGCGGAAACGGCCGCCAGTCAGGGGTTAATAGTGCCGTGTCCGCTCGAGCTATCGACTTGGGATTGGAACTTTGGTACATTCGGGTCCATACTACACGTTAGTGCAAACCCCATCTCGCTCGGACCCCTGGGGGCGGTCCGGTCGGGTGCGGTCGGGTCCGGTCGGGTGCGGTCGGGTGCGGTCGGGTGCGGTCGGGTGCGGTCGGGTTTTAGTAGGACCCTAAACAACTGCATGTTTATCAAAATGTGTAATTTTGACCGCGCACCACTTTTAAATGTATGACATGCACTGTTCAGTGTATTCCACGGACATTCTGTTTGGAAATACTAGATAGAGTGAATCAAATTGAACACAATTTAATTTGGTTATTAATACATATATGTTTAAACCAACAAAATTTTACACTTGGCAACTTGAACACTAACTGTGCATATATGATGGTCTATTAACTTTGCAATCAGTGACATCCCGAGTAATTAGCATGCAGCCCTGTTGTCCAATCAAGATACTGCAGGTATAATAACGAAGCCTTTAAAATAGGCTGTCACAACACTTCTTCCAGTGGCCAGCTCACGGCTAATTAGCACGTATAGGCATGTCGTCCAATCAAATCACAGCGCACGGCAGGGAAGTCCCCGAACTACATGTATATGCTGTTTTCCACGTTGCTTCCCGTGGCATCATAACGCCAAACATAATTAGCTTGACAGTGACGAACATTGAGTAGAGAATGAGAAGTGGAAGGTCGTCGTCACTGACAGAATTGTGAAGATATAAAACAGCAGCGGATATACCTTAGTAACCACACTTCGAAAACAAGAACACAACGACATCACAAGTTAAGCAACAACAAATTCACGGTTCTTATCACTTTTATTTCCAACAACGACACAAGACAATACGCATTTCGGGTTTCTTATCAGTTAATACCCAATAACGACACAAAACAACAAACACTTCCAAGTTTATTATCAGTTTGTATCCAATTGAAAGATGCTTCATACAGAAAGAGAGTCGAATGTGTTCGGAGACTTGCCCCACGTGCTCAGTAAGCTTGGTTCAGCGGAGTACTGTTTTCAACGCGCCTGCGGACAGATAACTCTCCTCAACGAGAAACTCGTCCAACTCAACAGACGATACAAAGTGTCTAAGGACCAGTCTAACAGAAACCGATGTTACCAGCTTCGACTCCGAATGGCCGTGGCTGAAGGCGTGAGAAACATGTACTACACGTATGCAGAAGTGCAGGCAGATCTTGTCAACGAACTGAGGCGGGATGTTACAGCTCAACTTAATATAGCGGCGATTCGACGAGAAAATGATAGCGAAGATAGCGGCGAAATTTCTTCAGACGACAGCGACATTTCTGATAGTGACTATAATTGATAAAGGAAAGAGTATAAGTGTGCTATAACTTACAAGAAGAGACCTATACAATATTTTGTTATCATTTAGACGCGTGTATATGGCGACCAAATGTGCGTTTATGTTGTTCATTATTTTAATTATGTTGTTTAGCAGTCATTAAATGTGGCGCAATAAATATTTCAAACTGCATTTATATATTTTGTCTGTTAATTTCATTACTGTCCACGAGTTTCATATAACTTTTAGAAGGTCTCCTCTGGGGGTGTCCATTACCAAATTTCCAACTGCACTCGCATTGAACCACAAACAAATCCCAGGTTCGCAAAATATCCACTGCACCACCCTTCCCCACTGTGTTGGAATTTCCCAACTGGAACCTCAACCTGTCCAACTGTTGGATGTTCCAACTTGACACCCCATAATGTTGGAACAATATGCTACTGTTGGTCCCAATAACACATTCCTCACTTATAACTGGATGGATAATAAAAAAAATGGGAATAAATTCAACCGGTGGTGTGAAATTTGCGACTAATGTTAATTTAGACATGAAATTTCCAATGTTTTACTAAAGTTAGTGGGGGGGGGGGCACAGTGAAGTTTGCGACTAATTTTGATTTAGACATGACATTTCCAATGTTTTACTAAAGTTAGTGGGGGGGGGGGGGGGCACAGTGACATACATACCCACATGTCGCAACATCCCTGGAATTTTTGCGAAAACTCTATGCCAATCCATTTTCTTTTTATGTTATGCGAGCCTCCCATATAGGGAGCCTTGCATTATATAGGAGAATGCATTGGCCTAACGTGCAGTGTTTACATTGACCTTGTAAGCCAGTGCTCCATATGGGATACTCGCATATATATAAAGGGATTATTAAATGACACATGATATTTAATGCTGCAGCAGCGCAACTTCCGCCAATGAAAGGGTTAAGGTCCAATCTACCACGACGCTTCAACCATTTCTGTACTAAATGGATTCTCCCATTCAGTTATAAAAAATATGTATTGGAATGGTCTATCATTCATCTGGAGGGGAACTTCCGAAAATACGAGTAGATGACACAGTGACAGACACGTACGGAAAATAACAAGTGCAATCGAATTCATATTCATTTGTGGGAAATGTTCACATAATAAGTTCAAAGAACATTTCCCAAGGAAACCACACGTCAATGAGTATTTAGTATAGCAAGGGTTAACAAAACATATATTTTCTTTGTTAATTTAAAGGTACTAAATCCGATCAGACGCTCCTAAATTACTATTTCTTTGGCTTCGGGGGTAAAACATATTAGATTCGAGTCGAGGAACCCAACCATCAAAACTCATTGTGATTAGATATTTTAAGTTTGCTATTTCTATTGTTTGTGGACCAGAAGCACGTGGTCAAACGGGCGAAGATGCGGATGGTTAAGTGGTTATTATTATTACTTGATTTAGAGTTATCCAGCTTCATCCACATCTTCGTCCGTTTGAGCACGTGCTTCTTATCCACAAACAATAGAAATATCAAACTTAAAAAACGATATCTAATCACCCTGAGCTTTGACGGGTGGGTTCCTCGAATAGAATCAAATATGTTTTACCCCCCCCCCCCCCCCCGAAGCCAAAGAAATAGTAATTTAGGAGCGTCTGATCGGATTGAGTACCTTTATTTAGCAGGGAAGCTAGACTATACTTTAGGTTCTTTCCAAAAAAAAAGCGTTATGCTTGATTTTCTATACCGGTTATCAGCATAAAACCAATGGATGTTTAATGTAATTTCTCGATGCACGTGTCATATATGTATATATATAATGCAGATTTCAAGTATATCTTTTGACTTGTACATGTAAGCTGACAATTGGCATAGGACATTTTGATTAATTTGATGTCACATCAGACCGGGATCTGTAAGCCTTTCACGATGGAGATACGCTGGTGCTGCATTAAATAGCATGTGCCAGTGCATTCTCTATAGAAGAGAATGAACTGGCTTACAAGGTGAAGGTATATATTGTTAGGCCACTGTATTCTCTTGTATATGCGAGGCTCCCCGATGGGCGACTCGCATATATAAGAGAATGCATTGGCATATAACAATATTTCATTGGCACAGGGTTTTCTCAAAACTTTAGGAAGCCCCAGTGATGGAAGGGTTAAGATTGATTGTTAGTTTCAATTCTATCTGTTGAAACTTGAATATTACATTAGTAATAACAGTTCCTATAATATACGTACCAGATATGAAGTCTCTTCAGCGGTCACTTCATATCCGAGTTTCTTCCATTTCTTCAATCCACCATTCAAAACAGAGACCTTTCTGTGCCCGAAAACCTGAAATATCGAAAACCTGTTTTTGGGCGACTAAGTAAAGTAATAATTTTATTTACTCAGACACAATATGTCGAACAAGAGATGAGAATTAGATAAATAACATGGCTAAATTAACTCGCTATACAGAAAACAACACAAATATAAGCATCACATCGTCCCTATTGGTATAGTATCATCGACACCAGTGTCGTCATCGTCTACGTCATTATAATCATCATCATCATCTTTATCATAATCAACATCAACATCATCATCATCATCATCATCATCATTATCATCATCATCATCATCATCATCATCATCATCATCATCATCATCATCATCATCATCATCATCATCATCATCGGTATCATCGTCTTCATCCCAGCTGTATAATACTACATACTGTGCTCAGTTAACTTAAGACCCTTATTAATGAACATTGATAGGTTCCGCAATGTATTAATATCGGTTTCGTTTAATAATGCATAACACGATTCTTTGGACACAACTTTTCGATAACATTCTGGTAAATATTTAATTCTAAGTTCACGAAGATTAGGGCATTTCATCAGGAAGTGATACGCATCCCCTTGTTCCACTTTGCAAATGCTACATAAGGAATTGTTGGTAGACATTGCTTGTTTGCGCTTTCTTTTTTTCCATCGAGTCACTTCGAGTCAATTATTTCTTGATTGGCTTCTTTAGTGGCCTCGATCACGCATGAATCTTTACTTTTTTAGAACAAATGTTTATTAATTCTACACAATATGTTTTAATTTTGATCTTGAACAAAATTGTGTAGAAATGACACATGACATATGTGTCGGTGGAAATTTCTCAATATTGAATATGAATGAATACGTGGGTATATTATAGTTATATGGTAGATGAGATATGTTCTATTTGAGACAAAAACCTCGTAAAAGTAGCTACCATATTAAAAATCTGGCAGCAGCTTTAAAACTTGGTGCTACACAATTATGTGCTGTTCAGTTTTGACATAAATACAGTGTATAACAAATTTATAACTACTGCCAATGTTTTGTTCTGTGCTAGCCTTTGCGAGTTTTCTGTCTCCAATAGAACACACATCATCTACTATATAACTATAATATACTCGCATATTAAGTCATATTCAATGTTGAGAAAATTCCACCGACACATAATTATGTCATTTCTACACAATTTTGTTTCGATCAAAATTAAAACATATTGTGTAGAATTTATACATATTTGTTCTAAGAGTGACTATATATCTACGTGAGTGGAGATCATATTCAAAATATTCATAACGGGAACTTTTTGATGTTCTGATGGAAAACTTAATAACATTGAACACATATAATGCAGGTGATATATGTCTTAATTAGTATATACCTGTTCCTTAATACTGTATTTCACATTAGGTGAAGATCCAAATTTGAGATTGCATTATTTATGACTTTTATGAGCAGATTCTCGCTTTGCATCGGTAACAATAATGTAATCGCTGATGGCCAAAATTCGAGCTGGAACCTTCACCTATACTGTGAAAATCGTTCATATCGGTATCAACTAAGATATATATATATTATGTACGTTATTTGTCAATGCCACAAAGTCCCTCGTCAAACTTAAAAAAGTTCCCGGGTTTTGAACTGAGAAACCAACTGATGGAATATGATCTTTACCACAGAGTGGAGGTTCGTGCCATGATTTCTAGGTGCTAGTCCAGTTTAAGGGAAAGTATACCCACATATCGGGTAGTTCGCCTAATAGTTTAACCCTTTACCCAACAGAACGGCCCTGTGCCAATGCATTCTCTTATATATGCGAGTCGACCATAGGTCGCCTCGCATATATAAGAGAATGCATTGGCTTAACACAAATTCAAAATGATAAAATTGTCAAAGAATGTAGAAAAATATTATAAAAATTGTTAAAGATTTTTTTTTAGGCCAATGCATTCTCTTATATATGCGAGGCGACCTATGGTCGACTCGCATATATAAGAGAATGCATTGGCACAGGGTATAACTGTAACTATCACAATGTGGGCAATGAGCCGGTTCCAATGATATCCATATTTGTATGGTTTTATTGAGACAGACCCAGGATAATTTAGGCTGTTGAAGCTTCATTTGGGCGTTTCTGGGCGTTCTGTTGGGTAAAGGGTTAACCGGGGATATGACCCTGTTGGAATTAGAAATTTGTGAATTTTCATTTAATATAAACTTTTGTATTGCAACTACATTATCAATGGTCAGACTTAGGGTACGCTGGACACACCCGCTGGACACCCCCGCTGGACACACCCACTGGACACACCCGCTGGACACCCCCGCTGGACACACCCGCTGGCCGCTGGACACACCCGCTGGACACACCCGCTGGACACACCCGCTGGCCGCTGGACACACCCGCTGGACACACCCGCTGGACACACCCGCAGTTTGCACGGAATGGTTTGCAGGCATTTCGTCAAGCATATTCACATTCAGACTAAATTTTTTGAACTTACTACACGATTAGTGATGTTTGTTGACATAATCACTGTAACAGTTTTGTTTACATAACAATGGTTTCGCCACGCAAATTTCCGTTATTGGAGAACTATCAATAATGAATATTAGAACAAATTTGATCTTTTCCTCCATGTTTTCATAGGCTGTTGTATTTATTTTGTATATTTACCAACTGGGATTGTCTTAGGTGTGTGAGGTAATGAACACATAGATATAGTAGGTACAAGTCTTTATTATGTTGTGAATAAGATATGCAGTGTGTACAAATATGATGATCAAGAGTCGCCGCGAAGTGAGGTCCCCGAATGGGTGATGCCTGGAGATAACCTCGAGATGAGATGAGTCTAGTGAAAGCATGAGGTGATGGGATGTGGTTGTTTCTTATATACTATTTGGGATGCATATTAGATGAGGCGTTTGGCAATACACATCGGGATTGGTTCCTCCGTTATGGTCATCTCCCTTGACCATATTTGGGAGCCATCTTCATTGTGTGTATGTCTTCGCTGGGAGTAAGATGTGTGAGGTTTCGTTAAGAACCGAACACGAATATCTGAGTTTGTGGTTTTATATATTGGGACATTCGTATAGTTTGAATCAAGTTGTGAGATTATAATGGGTCGTTATCTCACAGGTGACGTTAGGTCTCTTTAATGTGTATGAAATACTAACCCTTCCATGACTGGAGATTCCTGAAATTGTGCGAAGACCCTGTGCAATGCATTTTCTTGTATATGCGAGTCTCCCACGAGGAGCCTCGGACATATGAGAGAATATATTGGCCTAACACTATTTACCTTGACTTTGAAATTAAACCAGTGCATTCTCTTATATATGCGATGTTCTCTATGGGAGACTCGCATTTATAAAATAATGCACTGGCACATGATCTTTAATGATGCACCAACACAGCTTCAGTCATGCAAAGGTTAAACACAGATAATTGTACTCACCCTGAACATCCACCACGTCCTGGGACCACCGTAACCGTGCTCCACAACGCTCTCGTATATAATTACGTGAGAGTTACTATTTATCCCGAGAAGTCTCGCGTAGTCTTGGAACGTTTCAGTATCCGGGAAATTCATGGGAATTCTATCAACTGGATTTCTTATGTCCATCACGTTGAAGAATTGTGACCCGGAAATATGTTCCCTATAAAGATAAATTAAAGATAAAGTTTGAATGAGCACTTAAAGATGCTCTGTCTGATTTGGCACCAAATTAGTCAAAATTTCCGAAATGTCCAGCACACCGTGCGAAGGAAAATGAAAAATACCTGCAATCAATGTTATCTGACCGTAGATAGATAGATAGATAGATAATGTTTTTAATGGCTAATAGATGCAAAACATGTAGACAATTGAGCATATAAGCACATATACAAAAGAGCAATGCAGAGTGTGACATTCATATAGTATACATATAAGAATTATAGATATATAAATATAACAAGAATGCAGCTTGACAGTTCTGCAGAGGGACAAGGTAGTGAATAAACCTAGCTTAGTAATAACTACTAAATAGATACTCGTACCTTTATATATATACAAACATGAATAATCAAACCGTGCCATCCCACCCTCCTCCCTCAACACACAGTGTGTAAGCCTGTACTCGAGGATTTGCCTTTCTTCCGAGAAATGCTACTACTTTCTTCGGATATTAAAATATTTTCGCCTATTAAGACTGCGGTAACTTTGTGCAAACGACGTTTTCACATACTAAATTAGATTTTTTTCTTGCATATGTTCTTTTCCCAATATCTAGATTGATGACTAAAGGTATATATCCAACATAATTGGGCATTTGGAATAATGCTTCAAAGATAATCCTCATTAATTGGCAAATATATCCAACCGCAGGATAAAATGTGATCATGGGGAGTCCTTTTAAATTCATTCCGCACTGACTGTACCACATTAGTCGATCACATATAAAATCTGTAACCTTTTCGTCGATTAACTGTAACCATTAGTCGATATCGAATTTTTGTTTCTTATCAATATTATAACTCAAATCGCTAAATAACGCACTATATAATGTACTTGTTGCATGTGCACATGATGCCCGTGGTGTGCCTTAGTACAAAAACGTCCCCGGTTACAATGCATGGGTGTATTGGTCATTGCTGCATGTTTATGTTTATTAGCGTATCCAGGATATCATAAATGGGGATTTTGGTACACCACCATTGCAGTTATATTAAAAGATAGAATGCAAGGATATGTGGATCTCACCACAATTGATCTCTCCACAGATGTGAATCAAATCATTAGCAGATATTTTCGACCAATCAGCGACTGAGCCGGTCGATTGCTGCAATGCAAATTATGTTGCATATTTCTTCACCTTAATTTTGCATACTTTCAGTGTTGAATTGCATATATTCAGAATTTTTTGTTGTCAAATCATAATGTACTGAAATTAATATTTACCCCATGATGTTGGAAATGTATTTATGGCCATAACAATGTTTTTCACTTTGCACGAGACTTACCATAATTTTCACAATTAATGTGAAAATCTATGTTCTCAGGTTTACATATTCTATAGTATTAAAGATTAAGATATGTATGTCTGTTCCCGAACCCTGGACCGATTCCAACCAAATTTGGTGTGGTATCTCGTGGTACCCGGCGAATGTTATAGCGGCGTTATGTTTTGTCATTTTAATTAAAAAAAAAAAATTCAAATTTAATTTTTTAAATGTTAAATTGAGCAAAAAGTTATCTAAAAATAAATTAAAAAATTTGAATTAAAAAAAATGTAGTTAATTAAAAAAAAATACGATTTCATCAAACACCTTGTTTCCTAGCACCCGTGAGCTCTTCCCACTAATTAATACGTGTGGGGAAACTCCACTAAGGCTTCGATCGGATATCCAAATCAACTTCCGTTGTGCACCAAATCACCCGAATTCGGTCCGTGGAAATAAATATACATGGGGTTGGGGTAAACGTTATCAACATTGGGGAATTTCATGCCTGACACAACATTAGTTGGAAAATATACATCACATATAGGTTTAAATTGTTCTCGTTGTTTGAATTTCTAATTAGTGGGGAAGGGTACATATATATTTCACTAGTAGACCGTAATCGGTGCAGTTTAACTGACAAAGTATTCCACCGGACGCACTCTCATAGACCTAGTTTAATTCTCACGGTGATCTATTCCAATGAGTGCTGAAGCGATGGAGATTTATAGACTATGTATAATACTTATAAAATAATACATTCATAATAAACCGATGGCATGCCACAAATGATGACCGGATGACCGAGCCCATGCACATTGGAGAACGACTCTGGTGCTACACATTGACAATCTAACGAATATATTACACGATATATTGCCATTATTAGCCCAAGTAATTATAAATATTAATCTGGTATAATCATATTAAATTAATTAATTTATTTATATGCGTGAGTGTCTGTGCGTGAGTGTGTGTTTGTATATGTGAGGAGACAAGCAACAATTTATAACACCGATGGATGGATGGTATTTAGGATACTCTACCATTTTTATTGTTATTTTTTATCAAATCATAACTCGAAAGAATAACAAAATCAACATATCTGGTCATTGATGTGCTCGCATGGTGGAATAATTGTCGATTATCGACTAAAAATGAAGCATATCGTGTCTATTGCCTTCATATCACACAAGTTAGCAATTTCCACATTGACCTCAGTGATAAATATAATGCCAGAAGAGACAACGAATGAAACGAGTTAGAATAATACAATCGATGTGGTAAACCCATATGTATATAGTGTATATTAGTGCAAAAACTTAGGAATGTAGACCATTGTGCCTTTCGCATAACCCAGTTTGAAAATATCAAAGCGACTAAAGTAGTACAGTGTCATTTGGCTTGTCTGCAAACAGAAGTACACTCAGCGACTAAAGTAGTACAGACAGGAGAGCTACTGGTAGACCAATTCGTTTGCAATTTTACTAAGTTCCTGGCGGTAAACCCAACCAAGCTTTATATACAGTATAGAGGATATATAGTGTTGTACTGAGAAGTAACTTGTTCCTGGATAAAGTTAAGGTACTTTGAGTATGAGTACATTTTATCGCCTATACGGGCGAAAAATGAACACAAAATCTGAGAAATATGGCGATTATTGTATACATATGCATTTGAAATAGTTGTTTTGGTCCGAATAACAAATTTAATCATTGGTTAGTCTTTCGGTTAAGTTGACTTATTCACTTGTCGACATTTAACCACTTTATTTACATATTGTGTACATATGTGATCAGTATGTTAGGTCAAGCGTGATGTAAATCCGAAGAAAGTAGTAGCATTTCTCCGAAGAAAGGCAAATCCTCGAGTACAGGCTTACACACTGTGCAACAGGACTGTCATGTTGCTTAAGAGATACCAGTAAGGTAACTGGAGATAAGTAAGACATTAAAATATAGAGATGGAGGTAGAAAGACAGAGAAGTAGAGGAGAAATATACACACGAATAAGCTCGGTCTGACAAGTCATGCCATCGATTGTCATCAAGGAGCGCACAGGAAAGCAAGCCAAAGCTAGCTTATTTCCACTGTGGTCCTAAATGGTAACCGACCACATGACTGACCAGGCCACACCACAAGTTCTCATAAGGTCATACTATTAATAATATACAAAGTCACATTCCTCAGTACCTAAAATTTAATCAAATAATTCCTGTTTTATTAGGTAATTCCAAGTGGCCAAATTGCAGTTAGGTTCAATATATTTCACATACACTGTTAGAAAAAATACCGTCGCTTTAACGGTCTGAGACCGCACAACATCGCTGCCAACCGTTGACCGTGAAACATACGGTCAGGCATGTTCCGCGATATAAAACCGGTTAGATGTACAAGTAACTGGCATACCATAACCAGTAACTGTTAGACCGTTGTATTTTTGTTTACGGTTCAGCACCGTTTAATTAATATCAAGACCGTAACTAATAAATGTCAGACCAATGGTATTTTTCATGGGTCAACACCAATGTTTTGCTCTTAATTTGCTAATTTACCATAGAATTAGCCAGGTTACCATGGTGACATTATGATTTCCCGGTAGGCATTACGATTCATATGTTTTTGAATGGTCGAAACTAGTATTATTCACTGAAAAATACATCTTAGTTCTAATGTTTCGATCATAGTTTTGATGAAATGTAAATCCTCAATGCATAAAGTGATAGACAATACTTATGAAACTTTGCAGTTTGCAGAGGATCAAGCTTGTTATCTGCCTCGTAGAATTTACTCCGGAAAAAGGCTGCGCACGCGTAATGTGTTCGCCTTTCACTAACTACTGTATAAATATGGCTGTAAAAAGCGATACTAGTAATAGCTGATAAGCCAACCCATCACTATTCAGTTATGAGTAATACTAATTTCGACCATTCTAAAACATGAATCGGCATGCCCTTTTAAGCCATAAAAAGAACAAAGCTACATGTTTCACAGTTAAAACTCAAATTTATGTAAAAGTAAAATATCTTAATGGCATACTTTTTGGTAACATGTAAGGCGTGAAATTGTCCAGTCACTTGTAAACACAGTTTTTGTTTTAACAGGTGAATCCGTACATCATGACAATACAGTACCAGTCAGAAGAAGTGGTATTTTTAGGCGCACCTTTATTGCGATATGAGCGTGCTTAATTTAGAAAAAGGCGTGATTACAGCACAATACAAAAAATCTGTCGCGCTTATTATTGCAATATTGAACGCAAAATATTGCGATACTAAGCGCGCTAAATTTCATACAGACCCGATAGTGTTATATTTATATTAGATAAATACTGTGCATATAGTGTACACTAGCATGGTTACCAGGCGTTGCCCAGGTTAAAGTGATGTGAAACCCTCTGTGGATATTTGGTGGGAATAGAGAATACTCTTGCTCTCAAAGTGTTACACGTATTCTCATAAATTGTATATCCAAATGGCATCACAAAACATGATTCTTACACATGGAATATAAGTAGTGGCTCACTTTGTCAGGTCGGAGCGATTATCATTTTGTTTTTCGCGTTTAATCCGTCCCACCAATAAAGAAGTATTTATTTATTTACAACTGCGTATACTTCAGACGTTATAGCATGAAACATGAACATCATAAACATATTAGTTCGAAAAAAATAAAAGACGACAATTGTGTTTTACATAGAGATTTATCAATCAATCAATCAATCAATCAATCAATCAATCAATCAATCAATCAATCAATCAATCAATCAATCAATCTACTTTATCATATCTTCATGAAGATTCAGATGTTTTAAAGATATGTCCAGGTGCTCATCTGTTCTGGTGCTATATACTGGCTAATCATTTTCAGTTTAAAAAAAATGATGTTATGCATGTATACAGCGAGATTTTGAGTTGTTTATGTTAGGCGATGAGTCTGTTCTAAAATAATGAAAGAAATCCTCTGTAATGGGCAGATATACACTTGTCAGATGTCACTATTGGATGTCCACTTAATTTTCGAATCACCAGATCACATTATATACAACATACTCCGTAGTATATTAGTTCCAAACCATTGTATTATCAAGCGATCCGGTCGAATAAACTGGGATAATGTCATTTTTGACACCGAGGTGTGTTCTGTGCTTAATTTTGATCCGGGCTGTACTGTAAAGTTTATTATTCTCAATGGAAGACTGCATTCTGTGTTGCCAACGGGGGAAGTCTTGGGGTGAATCTGAGAACCTCTATCACTTGGTGGACACTTCTAGGCCACAGCTGTTCCGTATTCTGGTGGAATAAATACATTTTTGGTTCCTCTTCCAAATGGTATATAATATGAAATATTTTGTGTAAAATGTAACCAACAAAACTGGTATCTAATATGGAATATGTTGTGTGGTATGTTGTCTGGTTATTCGAAAATTAAGTTGACTGCATGTGTTATCCCATGTCTCTGGGGCAACTAATCTAACTCACTCACCTATTGAAGGCTTTGTCTCCAATACCGTCATGGTTGAAAGTACAATCGATGATTCTGATACACGTATCTTCAGTCTCACTGCCGATTAACCTTTCTTGTAACCACTCCGGCTCTACCAATGGCGGAACGGACGGTTCAGAATCCATCCTGCCAAAAAAAAAGCTTATGTATAGCTTCAGATCGTAGCGGGCCTTGAATCAGGTCACAACTAAAACGGCAAGACAGAGTTAAGTCGCCTCGCTATGCTTACAATTTATTCTGCATTATTCACTTGGAAACCGGCCAGATCAAATTAGAATTAAGAGTAACCGACAACACGGCGCGCGACTAATGGAGCACATTTGGCGCTTCTATATAGTATTCCATAGAATTGTAATTACTGGTCGCCGGTCGTGGAGCATTATCAGCATGAATTTGTGCAAACTGCAATGCAGAGTTCAGTCCCCTCGGTATGCTGATACGACCACTGCCATTACGAACACAGGATGTATTAAATCTACCAATTTTACTGAACAGTTCTGTCGGTTACAATTCATTGTGTAGATTAAATTATTTTCATTTCTTCATTTCAAACAATTCACCAATAAATGTGGATTGCAGTTTGTGCCGATGGATTCAAATTTGAAATCCAAGATGGCCTCGGAAATAATCGATGGCTCCCATCTATAGGTCACCTCGAAGATCCATATACCGTTTGTTGACCATTGAATGAGTGTTTTTTTTTTATTTCCGCTTGATTTTGGACTTAAAACGCCGAAAGAGAAGGGAATCAATTGAAGTTATGTTGGTCGAGGATAAAACAGATGGAAAAGGGTAATTAGAGTATACTGGTTGGTAAGTCCATGTTGGTAAGTCCAACTTTGCAAGGAATTCTGGTAATAATTTAAGATAATTTCTGAACTATCAGTCACTGTGATCAGGGACGTGGCGACCGGTGGTTGGGCTGGTGTCCTATCGGTGACCCCGCGCATCACCATGCACTCCCCAACGCGGAAACAATGTTCAACATTTAAATATTGCAGGCATTTAAATGACAACTGTTTGAAATTCCATATTATATGTATAAATGGAAGTACACTGTTTGGCATTGTATATGTTTATCAGACCGTTTATAACAGGAGGAACCCTTAAATATACGAGCACTCTAGTAACGCCCGCCCGTTATTTATTGAACAGAAACGAGTTTATGCGTGAAAGGAAGAAACTGTCCGTTTCAAGTAACGAATCCGGAAATCGGACATGTGTGAAACCGGCTTAAATATCTGAATTTATGTAAATGTCCGGGATGATATTTCTATTTTTCTCCTTCAAAGTATGGAATCTAAAACCTAGCAGAAGTAAAATTCACAACCACCATTACTCATGCAGTGAGTTAGTCATTGAGACTTTTGAATAAATCAAATTCGTACCACCGTTTTCGAAATATAATGCGGTTCATGCAAAAACGCCAAACTGCATGATTCCATTTATAAATCATGGCAACATTATCGACAACATGACCACATAGAGGGAATTAAATTAGGGGATAAACGGTATATAACGTTTTACCAACGGTGTGGTACCGACAACTATAAGCTGATGGTATGCTACCATTGTTGTACCCAGTTTCGTTCAAAATATACCAAGGTTTCATTACAATCAACATCTGGATGAAAGGCATAATCGGTTCGGTGAGTGAGAAATGCAACGAATTTAGGGAATTGGAAACCGAACATTGTCTAGCCTTGTCTTATCTATACTATATATTTTGAGACTTCGTATATATGTGTGTGTGTGTGTGTGTGTGTGTGTACTTCATAGAATCCAAAACGCGTGTACAGATTGAGCTCAAACTTCCTATGTAAGTGTCAAATCCCACCGACACGACCGTGGTCGCGGTTTAGAGAAGCTCAGAGCACCCGTTCTCCAATCTCAAATCACCGCAAAGACACGGCGTGGGTTAATCAAGTGATTATTTAATGAGCGTTTGTTTTTGACGCATCTCTATAAAGAGCGTCTGTTTGCCATTCAACGTTATTTGCATCTGCAGAGAGATATACGGAACATACATTAAATTTAAAAAAACATTTGTTTCTGACCAACCCTGCGAGCACGGATGGCGCGCTTTATTTTTACAGTATATAGTAATATACCGAAATCATCCCAGATAATCACGAATGTAGCATCAGATTTCTCCCCAGATATACCGTTATAAAGCTACTGGAATCTTCCAATCGACGGGAAATTCCAGGGAATGCCGATTGAGCTCAAACTTGCTACCCACGGGAAGTGTCATATATATGAGTGTGTCCTTTATAGACTCGAACCGATTGAGCTCAAACTTGCTAAATAAGAAAATAGCCCCCAAGCCGTAAATATCAACAACAACGATATTACTAAATACACGTTTTCGGCAATGTGAGAGTTTTCGGGGAGCCGTGATGCCAACAACAACGACACGAAGCCCTGAATGCCAACAACAGATTCAATGCAATGTTATCTATTATGCAGAGAGATTTCACGACATTACGACGGGTACGGCAGACTCAAAATATTATGCAGACAGATTTCCCGACGGGAAGCGTTTGTTTTAAATTCAATGCAATGTTATCGTAGAGAGATTTCACGAAACAAAGAATGCGTTGTCTGTCGTTCATAGGAAGAGGGGATTTCTACGGGTAAATTTTTCCGCCAGAAACAATTTAAAATTAAAAAAAATTAACAATAAAAAAACAATTCAGAAACAAAATATATTAAATTTAAAAAACATTAAATTCATATTCAAAAATGTCATGTTTCTGAAACAAAGCCATGGGACCAATCCCGCCAGTGGCGGGCTAATCTGCTAGTATATTATATATTATGTAAATACAGTTTTCTACAAAGTGCCTGTGCTATTACCCACAGGTCCCCATAACAAAAATTGACCCCACCCTCAACAACACTTAATCCTTTTGATTTTTGTTCTGGTGACCTGTACTCTTACCTGACAATAGCCTGATAGCGTTGTCCTTGAGCGAAACGTAAGATGATTTATCCGCGAGAGCTATCGTTTAAGTCCCATTCACAACACAGTCACAATATTATGCCCGAATGATCACAAAGGACACCCTGTCGACATTATACGATTCAATGCGGGCGTGTGTTAAAAAGTACAATGTCGCCATTTCGACGTCTGGCTGGTTTTATATTCATTGAGCACTGCATTACTTATGCATATATACCGTGGATAATATAAATTAAATATATAGGTTCAGAATCCGGTATACACCACTCGTATATACAGTCACGCATACGGTGTAGAGTAACGCACCCTTGGCATCCAAGATTGATTCACCATTATGTATTGTTACCAACACCTTGCTGCTATACTCCGTCACACTAGATTGCACTTAAAGATGCATAATCCGAATTAATGCTCCCAAATTACTATTTCTTTGACTTCGGGGTAACAGATATTTGATTCGGGCCAAGGATTGGCAAGTAACCTACCCATCAAAGCTCAAAGTGATCAGATATCGATTTTTAATTTGTTTTTATATGTAATTTTGGTGGCCTGGCAAATATTCATCAAGCCGACGGTCTCGGACCAAATTGCGGATGAAGATGGATAACTCTAAATTGAAGTGTCTTTGGGTGTTAAATATTTGACAATCCTTGAAGGTAAATTTTATACTACAGTTGACTGCGGTTAGCATTGTTTTGGGCAATTAATCGATTCTGATAACTGAAGCGGCATTTCAAATACTGTTGTTGTTGTTGTTGGAATCTGAGTATATGGGGACCATCGAATCGGATTGAGTACCTTCAATTGTTAACGATATATTATGTTATAACACATATTCTGCTTGCGGGGAGAAGGGGTTCGTGTAAGTTCTAACCCAAAGTGTTTGTATTCTGATATGCAGATAGCATATGGTTAACCATTTCTATACTAAACACTCATTGACGATTAGTTATCCCATATGAAATGTTCAGATATAGAGGATCTCACATGAGTTTCTATTTTATACGGAATTTATCAACCGAGTTCACTAAATTCGATTTGAGCCGAGGTTTACCGAGGCTCAAATAGAATTTAGAGGACGAGGTTGATAAATTACGTATAAAATAGGACGAGTGTGAGATACATTTTATCACATGATCAAATAAACCCGAAGCAACGCGCAATATTCATCGAAAACAACAATCATAAACTACAGCGATCGCAAGTTATTTGAAGAACGCCGTGACGTCATCGCACGCGCTGATATTAAACGTGTCTATTACCGATAATTATGAAACTGCTTTTATGACCAAATTATGTGATAAAATAAGTTCAGCAACGACGTTGAACTTATTGTCTGAACATTTCCCTAATTCTGTACTTTTTTATCTGACGTCTGCTTATTTTCCCGAAAACCCCTCTAAATGAATAATATACCAATCCGATGTACACTTTTATAACCGAGTGGGATAATCCATTTAGTATAGAAAGTGTCAAATCAAATTACTTAGGCGGGTAGTGTAGGCGTGTGTGACTTTAACTGGGTGCACATGCACTTCCATAAATTTCACTTTGGTGTGTTTTCGGGGACTTTAACCCTTAATATATTAAATTTAGTGAAGCTCATGCTCATAGTTCCGTATCATGGTTGGATCACTGCCTGTGTACCTCCTCTATTGACTCCACAATTGTTACAATGGATGTTATCCACGATTATGTGGCATCAGATCATTTCCCATTGAATGTAACTTTGAGAACGGATCGTATTCCCGAGTGTACTTCGATTAAAATTTCTAATTCAAAAACAAGAATAAACTGGAAACATGCAAACGCAGAGCAGAAACATAACTATCATTCGATGACGGGGAGTTTACTGAGACAAATTAATCTTGAGACATTATCAGAGGGCCATCATCTGTCAGATTACTATGACTACAACTCAGCCATTGATCAGGTATATGATCAAATTGCACAGGCGTTGACAGTGTCTGCTTCCAAATGTCTAACAACTCAGGCAAGTTCTAACAATATATATTCTCCGATTCCTGGTTGTAACTCGAATGTCAAACGGCTACACGACAAAGCCAGAGATACCTTTGCTTTGTGGGTTCAACATGGAAAACCTAGACAGGGGAACAGTTACATCAGTATGTGTCGAAGTCGGGCCGAGTTCAAATACGCTTTGAGGAAATGCAAGATGAATGCCGAACAAATGAAAGCAGATGAAATTGCACACTGTTTGGACAGTAAAAATTATGGAGAATTTTGGAGATCTGTTTCAAAAGGAAACTCACCCGGGAATGCCTGCTCTGTTGGTGGGGCAAACAGCGAAGAACACATTTGCAAAATCTGGAGTGAACACAACCGAGATATATTTAGTAAAAGCAAAGAAGATATAACACAGATTAGTAATATTCACAAGACTGTTGAATGGTCAGATATACACATCTCCCAACAAGATGTTACATATGCTTTCGGAAAATTAAAATCAGGAAAATCTGCAGGGTCAGACGATATCACGGAATTTCATATAAAACTGTGCGATGATTATATTAAATGCTGCCTACAGTTGTTCAACGCGATGTTGAAATCACCTTCCACCAGATATGCTGAAAGTGACTCTGGTACCTGTACTGAAAAACAAAACAGGTAATATTTCCGACAAAGAAAACTATCGCCCAATTGCATTGTCATCTACAATCTCAAAGGTGCTGGAAATGATTCTGCTCACCAAGTGTTCTGATTGTTTATATACAACAGCCAATTAGTTTGGTTTTAAGAAATGCCATTCAACAGATGGATGTATGTTTGCATTAAAGGAGGTAATTTGACATTATATTTCCAAAGACACACCAGTTTTCGTGTGTTTTCTTGACCCTAGCAAGGCGTTTGATTGGGTAAACCACAAAACGCTGCTGGAAATCCTGGATCAGAGGTCTGTACCACCTGAACTCACCAGAATTCTTAATGATTGGTTTCATAACCAAACATATAACGTGCGCTGGGGACAATGTTTCTCATCTGGCTTCAAACCTAATAGTGGCGTTAGACAAGGCAGAATATTGAGTCCCTACTTATTCAATGTATATACAAACCCGACCAGCGAGAGACTGAATGCATGCAATATCGGTTGTGTTGTTGGTGGATAGTCCATCAATCATTTATGTTATGCTGATGATATGTGCCTTATTGCCCCCTCGTTAGAGGGATTGAGACGTATGTTGAGAATTTGCGAAGAAGAAGCCTATAATATTGATTTGGCATACAATGCAAAGAAGGCCCAGGGGATGGCCTTTAAACCAAAATCCCTACCCATTAGGACATTTCCGAAACTCTCTCTTGTAGGAAATGAAATTAAATTCCGTTTCCACCTTCAAATATCTCGGACATATTCTCAACAACGATCTTTCTGATGACAATGATATAATGCGCCAATACAGATAAATTGTTCCCGGTCAAATATTCTGATCAGGAAATTCTACAAATGTTCTTCTCATGTTAAAATGTACTTATTTCACATGATTGTATCTCCTCTATACTGTGCTCACATTTGGGTGAATTACACCAAGCGTTGTTTTAATAAGTTAACAGTATGTTTTAATAATGCATATAGGAAGTTAATGGGATATGAAAGAGCGTGCAGTGCCAGTGGAATGTTTGTGAATGACAGAATGTGTTCGATTTCAGTGTTAGTGCGCAAGGGTGTGTATGGGTTCCGAGAGAGAATGTCTAATTCTACAAATAAGATACTATATGCCATTTATAATTCTGATTTGTTATTCAGCTCATACTTATTTCGTCATTGGAATAATCTACTTTATATGTAATCTTTAATATAATCTCTATTATAATGTAACATATGTATGATACATTGTGATATACTATATGGGCGCCATATGTCTGATACAAAATAAATAATAAAAAATAAAAAATAAATGTATTATCCCAGTCAGATAAAAAGTGCACATCGGAATCGTCCATTAATGATTTGCAGGGATACATAGTTAATATAAGCAGATGGCAAATAAATAAAATAAAAAAAGGAGCCACGAACACCCCTCCAAATGAATAATAAACCATTCCGATGTACACTTTTATAACAGAGTGGGAAAATCCATTCAGTATAGAAAGTGTTAAATCAGATTACTTATGCAGGTAATGTAGGGATGTGTTACGTTAACTGGGTACACAGTTCATTACGCGCGCCGTTTGTATACTAATGTACAAATTAATGTTTCGCCTGGGCGCTGCCATAGCGCATGGGGGTTCTATTTATATAATGTTAATTATTGGGACACATTAAAAGTTGTAGTGCGACCCCGAGGCCGAGCCGGATAAAGGTGTAGTTGAGAATTTCAATTTCGTTTATTAGCGTTTACATTAAATCAATAATGTTGATTTTTGGTTTGTGATAAGCTATGCCAATTACAAATAACATAAATGAAAAAGATTATATAATTACAATCATGGGTTATATAATATATGATCTTGAGCGCGTTACCATTTCTGACTATGGTTTTCTTGTACTTACATAAACAAATTTCACTTCGGTGCGTTTTCTGGTACTTTAACCACTTTGATACCAAATAGATTATCCCAGTCAGTTAAAAATCCGAATGATCCATTAATGATTTGCAGGGATGCATAGTTGATATAAGCAGATGACAAATAAATAAAAGTAAAAAAGGAGCCCTCTTTATTGAGGGAAATGTTTAGATAAAAAGTACAACAAACGACCTATCTGAACATTTCCGATTGGATAACTACTCATCAAGGATGCTTTAGGATAGAAAGAGTTAATTAAAATACAATCAAGCAAGATGGTGGTTGGTCTGGTTCAAGCTGGTCCAAGGGGGTGGTGCGTGTTAAACCTGTCTTCGGTAACATGGACAAAGGTGCGTAATTAACCTAGGTACACATTCCGAAGCGCCACACGGACAATTTTGAATGTCAAAATAAATATAGAATAAGTATAGAACGGCAGCGTACCAGTCAAACCGTTCAGCTAGTTTAAATCATAGGGATAGTAATATCACGAGGGCCACACACCAAGCAATATCCACAAAAATGATACTATACACGAATTATTGTAAAACGTACACATAGACCTTCCTGATTGTACTATCGGGAACAATTCTTAATTGTAAACAAAAGTGTATGCTTATGCATTCGCTGTACTGCCAGATGATAAATTTAGTGCTGTAACACAGCTATGTTCATATCGTACATAATTGCACGAATTGTAATGCACTTACAATTAATAAGGGGTAACACCATTATGAATTGAGGATTGTTACATATAAAGGGCTGGACCCCGAAGTTCATTAGCAGTGTATGAAGGGATTAAACTGAAAAAATGACACAAATATAATATGAATTGTATAGAGATAAGTGTATATAAAATGCATATGCATGCAAATGGAACGCTCTTTATAAGTGTTTTTTAGTATAGTTTGCAAACATTATACTGCTACAGTAAAGTCTACACAATAATATTTTTTATGTTTGATTGTCAGCATAGCTTGATAACATTAGGAGGCGTAAATTATATACTTTGGAAAATGTTTACTAAGACCAAGCCGAAAATAGGTATTTAAAATGTTGGGAATCAGAAATAAATAGCCAGCAATTGAAGTCATCAGGCGAGCGTCTCTGGTATATTAACGAACTTCACATACAGTACGTTTCATTATAAGGTTTCGGTTCTTACGCTCAGGCACATACTGAATTCCACTATTATAGTGGTATTCCACATTATATTGGCATATGCATGACTATACAATATTCACGTTTCCTTTATTTGCGTCGGGAATAGAAGAGGGTGCATACCCGTGCACAGCCAAATATCACTCTTAAAAATATCGCAGCGAATGAACAATCTTCCGACAAAATTCGTTGTGCGACCTTTTGCGCCAGCTTTGTTATATTCAATAATAGACTGGGCGAAATACAAAAAAGTTCGAAACACGGTCAACAATATGAATAAGTACGCAAGGGCCCAATACGAGGAACATCTCCAGAATACTGTCAAAGACCAACCTTCCCCAAAATATGTTTGGCATAGCATCAACGAAATTATGCAAAACAAACATAAAGACGCTATCCCCCCTCTCATCGATTATGATGGCAATCTTGAAACTGACGATCAAACCAAAGCATCGATGCTTAATAATGCCTTCATTGCTAACTCATTCCTCGACGATTCCTCTTGCAATCTACCGGTGTTCACACAAAAATGTAATGATACGATAACTGAAATTGACTTCGCTCTTGACGACATCACAAAGCGTCAGGCCATGACGGCATCACAGTTAGAATGCTGCAGAAAACAAGCCCCGCTATTGCCATCCCTCTCAGAATTCTATTAAAGAAATCTCTTAAATCGTGCGCATTTCCTAATACATGGAAACAAGAAAATGTCATTCCTATTTATAAGAAAAACGACAGATCCAACTGCACAAACTATCGCCCAATATCTCTACTTCCATGCGTCAGCAAGCTCCTGGAGAAAATAGTACTGAAATATTCATCCGCTTATTTCAGTAAGAACAATATACTATTCCAATACCAATCAGGATTTGTATCAGGCCACAGCACCACTTTTCAGCTACTTGAGATATACCACACCCTGTGCCAGGCACTCGATGAGAAGTTAAATACGTCTGCAATTTTCTGCGATATTTCCAAAGCATTTGAGATAGTCTGGTACAGGGGGTTGTTATTCAAGTTGGAGCAAAACGGAGTAACCGGGAATATACACAAATGGATACACAGTTATCTCTCTAATATATCACAGCGCGTTATAGGAATAGGAATTACATTATCTGACTATCAGACGATATCGGCAGGTGTTCCACAAGGATATATCATCGGACCCTTTCTATTTTTGACTTACATTAACGACATCGCAACAACGATCCAATAACTCACTCGAATGTACGCGGATGATACTTGCTTCTTTACTGCCCAAACATCACCCGATGATTGTGCTCGCGAACTCTATGATGACCTTGAACGAGTGAATCGGTGGTCAAAACAATGGATGGTAACCTTTAATGCATAAAAAACAAAGTCTATGGTATTTTCACCGACCCCCTCTGACGATTCCCTCGATTTAGATCTCGACAACGATGCGATTCAACAAGTAACTCTTCACACCCATCTTGGCGTTTCTATCCAATCAAATCTACATTGGGACACCCAAATAAATACTATTTGCAAAAGAGTTGCCAGCAGATTGTCACAACTCAGGAAGATTAAATTACAAGTAAACCGACAGACGATCGAGATAATGTTCAAAACATATATACTCCCAATAATGGAATATGGTGACATAATTTGGGATAACGCCCCCTGACTGCCTACTCCAAAAGCTCGACCGTCTATATATCGACGGTGGTAGAATAATAACTGGCCTGACCCGATCTGCCTCAGAAGCGAGAGTAATGGGTGAACTTGGATGGCCTCCCCCTCAACGAAAGACGTAAATTACATAAAACGCGCATGTGGCATAAAATATTGGACAATAAGGCCCCTCCCTACATAACGAAACTTTTTGCCTCTTACCGTTGGGGAATCATGTAGATACCCAATTAGAAATCCGTTACGATACGTCAACTATTCCACGAACACAACTCACTTTAAATCAAGTTTCCTCCCAACTATGATTGCTGAATGGAATGTATCGTGCAAAATAACAACTGATGCAAAAAAACTCACAGACCCCACATCAGAACCAACTAAGGACGAAATACTTGCTAATATGTATAATAATTTACGCATTGAAGAGACATCAATAAGACCCCCTTCGTACTACAATGTCGGGCGGAGAACATCAAATATTTTGCAATGTAGGCTCCGAAACAACTGCAGTGATCTCAACTTCGATTAAAAATTACATATCCTCAAGCCCGTATTGCTCCTGCGGTAACCAATGTGAAGACGCAAGCCATTTTTTCGTCGAATGTCCTTTCTACACAGAAGCAAGGAACCGTATGTGGACACGACTAGATGAGCATAAAGTGGTCATCACCAGTATTAAAGATATTCTCTTTGGCATACCCGAAATTAGCGACACATTGAACAGGCGATTATTCGAGACAGTACAATCATTCATCATTTCCACAGACCGATTTCAGTAATCATTATTCCATTGACTCCGCCCACTGCCACTGCCATAGCCACAACTACAACCTACATGTTTTTGATTGGGAGCCGGTTCCCCTATGTATACATAGCCGATCACATGGGACACCGTCACCCGCACAAATAACAACAAAACTTTCATTCCTGCAAAACCATCGACTTGAATTCATCAGCAACTGAACGCCAGGGGAGAGGAGCTTCACTAAGTTTCGTAACTTGTGCTCCGATCCCCTGTGCACCCACATCATCCATATATTATGTTTGTAAATTATTCCATGTATTTGTGGGTCACAATAAATATGTTCAAACAAGCCAAATGTCACTCTTAAAAATGAACAATCTTCCGACAAAATTCGTTGTGCGATCTTTTGCGCCAGCTTTGTTATATTATTATAATATATTACAAATATACGCCTTTCTAAATGACAATAACCGGATTACCTAATCGCTCCTTCATAACACTTCCACTAAGTGCATACTAATTGAGTTGCCTATCGTCTGCCGTCATGATTATTCATTCTCCTGGACAAACTATATGTGTGATACCGAATTAGTGCGACACTGATTTTGAATAATATTTGCGTGAAATATGATTTTGGATTATCCCTCTTTTATCAAATTAACAAAACGGCAATGGTCATCTTCCACTATAATAGTGGAATTCAGGATGTGCCTGACCTGGTTATATACCACTATAATAGTGGAATTCAGGATGTGCCTGACCTGGTTATATACCACTATAATAGTGTAATTCAGGATGTGCCCGACCTGGCTATATACCACTATAATAGTGGAATACCACTATAATAGTGTAATTCAAGATGTGCCTGACGGTGCCTGACCTCTGACCTGTATACTGCAAACTGATATTTTACGACTCAGCCACTACACCAATTTGAATAATGCATCATTAAACAGTTATTGTCCAAAAATGAAACAACAATGGATTTACCATTTCGTTAAACACGACATGTGAACTATATACGCAAAATATGTAAACATTCGATCGTCCAGAAGAAATCGCCGATAAACAAACGAGTTTGATTTCGCTAACGAGAGTCACTCTATTTGATTTATATCATGGAATGACGTTTTACGGCGGAAATTTTGATACACAATTAATTAAAATACCTGTTTTGAGTAAGTTTATTCTCTGTGGCCCCAGCGGAGTGTTTCACATCACTTTAACTTACTCCGGGGTTATGGGACGTAATATCACGATAGATAAAGCAAGCACACTAATAAGGCTGTACGGTGGTAGTAACATCTACCGCTATTGTTAGGAGATTAAGTGACCGTGGGTCATGCACTGCAAGTTTGAAAGGTCAGCAAATAACCAATGCATATGATCCGTGAGATTACGTAAATTAGTTGTAAATGGGATGGCCGTCAATGGGTTCACATATATACATGTTAAATGTTCATGACCCTTGTGGACAATTGAAGCACGTGGCTTATACATTTATATGTACAAACAATGACCTTACGGTTGTGGCACATAGTGATTAAGCCAATTGAACATTTATTTCCCACTGCTCCTTGACAATATAATTTGCCACGTCAATGTGAATTCTATCACACGGTGGGGAATCACGTGGTTTGGGAACTTCAATTTGAGTCTATGTCTCCTATAGAAGATGAGGCCATGCAGAATGAGGTCCACAGATGGTGAATTAGGTGGGACTAGCTCGCTATGCGGGATAGCATCACTAAATTCACCCTTTGGGGAACTCATTCTGCAAATGACAGGCACATTAATCTCAGACTTGCACACACTCAGGAAAACGACATCACGAAACCAGATGCTGACGTCATGTCTTTCCACAAGTTAGATACAAAGGATGAGAATAAACACCGACCTGTAAAGATCATATTTCAGTCGAAATGTGTAAGAGACAATGCAATAAGAGAAGCCATTGTTTACAACAGGAAGCAACGTGAGTTTTACAGCAATCGGAAACTATACTTCGATAAAGGATTATTAAGAACGGAAATGCAAAAAAACGTTTTAATCTTGGAACATTGTTGAAACAAAAACAAAGAGATAACCCAGGGAAAACATAGAAAATTAAAAACGAACCAATCGAAACTCTGGTGTAGAAGCTACACATTTAATGATATATATACTTCTTTGTGAGAAATTAAATGAGTGTCAAACCTATAATTGTGACGTAATTATGTATAAATGTAAAGTATTGCATGTTAAATACGGGGTCTAAGAGTCAGTCAGACTCGTTCCTTAAATAAAGATATGCTATTATATGCTGATATGAACACATTGGACATTTCATGATAAACAAAGATGAATAACTACCGAACGAAAACATACGCAAACAAAACGATTGAAAACTCATCTGCACGGACGGACGATGGACGGACGATGGACGGACGATGGACCAGGCGCATGCGATAACCACCATTTACTTCGGTCACGGGGATATAATTACTTCGGTAAAACCCCCCACCCACACTCTCCAAATGGGTTCCCATAGCATTTGTGTCTGTGGTGGGCGGGTGGAGTTGTGGCTAATTGAGCCAGAATAGGCAATTCACAAATTCAACATGCGATTTCTGGTAAAATTTGGCGCATACTACATATTGTATTTGATGTCTGAATCGAGTGTCCAACTCACTTTATTTCAGTTTTCTGGGTAATACCCCAATACTCTCCAGATTGTTCCCCCAATATTAAGGGTCGTGTATAGTGGGCGTTCAAAGTAGCGGCCAATTGAGACAGAATCGAAATCTCACATATACAACATGCCGTTAATATTTCATCATCTCTATATCCATATAAGATAAAGTTATATTGATAAGTTGATTAATCAAGATAGCTACTAAAAGCTAAAATCTTCATATATAGTGTGCAATTAACGTAGAAAAACACAGACGTTATTACGCTCGTTTCTCGTGCCACCGGGGGGGGGGGGGTCAGAATGTTTTTCAGGCACGTATGGTGATTTTTACCTTTAGACCCTTGTTGGGACCCACCCACCCCCGCGTCCGAAAGTTTTTCCGTTTTCGGCAGTTTGTTCCAACCATTTTTGGACACCACCCCCTTTTTAAAACTAAAACAGAGATTTGCGGGGGGAAATTCACTGTAGACAGCTGTATATGAATTTCTGTGCATACTATTTGTCATGGATGTTCACATTGACATGTAAATAGGAACGAGTCATTTTTGGGTCAATCGGCCAAAAAAACATGGCTGCCAGCGGCCATCTTGGATTTCAAAATTTGCAACAAAATACAACACGATAACTGTCTGCAGTCAGTTTAGCAGTTAGAATTACATTATTTCTGTTATTCTAAGATGTTTTAAGCCAAACTCATTGCAAAAACAGTGAAAAAACTTGCAGGAAAAATTGTTTTGAGTTGCAGAACAAAAAAATTTGTTGGTCCCATCAACAACCCACCCACCCCGGCATACGTGCCCGGAAAAAACACCCCCCCCCTGGTGCCACGAGGTAAAACTCGAACACACGGATCTCGTTTAACCACCGCGTTCACGCACTGGTATCGTTCTATATATTTAGCATCCTAACCTAGACCAGAACTTCTCGGCCACATATTTTTTGCAGCTGTCTTTGACTCTGTACGACAAGCCGCTCGCGAAACCATCATACTGACTAATCTCCGGCAAATATATAATAAAACGCATGTGAGGGGCATGGCGACAAATTTATTTATAAATAATGTCATAATATAAAAGAGCACATATCAGCACTTTATGTATGTATGTATGTATGTATGTAATACACCATTGTAATAATTGAAAATTGTACCAAAAAGACACATTTGTGATAATTTTCAGCATCCACTCAATACATTAGGTATTCTCTCTCACTTGACCAAGACCAGACGTGATCACCCTAACCAGTCCCAAAACTTTTCGGCCAAGGATTTTGCCGTCTTTGCAACTGTCTTTGCTACGTTGACTACGGCGTTACTACCCAGGTGATGTTTCTGCCTATCGAAGCACAGGGCAGCGTCCAGATCACATCTACATAATTTGTATTTGCAGGTCCAGCTCCAGTTTGCTGCAATATAAAACATATGACATTCACACACTTAAGCGGGTGACTTCGTTTTGTATAAATCCAGCCAAAATGGCAAGATATTACAAGAAAACAATTGTCAGAAATGGTAACACGCTCAAGATCATATATTATATACCCATGATTGTAATTATAGAATAAAAAATATATTGGTTTCGCGAATGACCAACTCAGAATTCCGTTAAAATAACAATAACAACCAGCACCTAATTAACGAACCGGCGGCCGACTCGGCCGTCTCCGACCACAATAATCAGTGGGCTGCAGAGCGAAAAATATCTATAAAAGTTGAAATATAAGACTTACAAATTATCTTTTAAATTTCTTTTATTGGTAAGCTTGTCACAAACCAAAAATCATCATTATTGACAAAATACTGTAAAGGACAATAAACGAAATTGAAATTCCCAACTACACCTTTTACCGGACTCGGCCTCCTGGTCGCGCAGTTCGACTTTTAAACCGGAAAAAAACAATTATCTATAAATAAAATGCCCAGCAGACCACAGCTATCAATAATTTGGAGAACAGTATACACGCGGTGCGCGCTAATAAACAAAGAATTTCTCTGGATCTATTTGGCAAAGAATCTTGAGTTTCTCATTTCATCATCATCATGGTATAAATAATCTGAGAAATTAAGGAGACAACAAAAACAATGGATTTTAATACATTTGAGGGGTTGAACATATCATTTTAGTGTTTGTTCCTTTCGATACCAAGAACGTACTGCTAGAATAATTGATAATTTTATACAAAACTCCAATCACCAAATAGCTTATATGCTTGGATCTATGTCTGGAGGGGGTCGTCCTGTTCACCCGGCGGCTATTGTTTCGGATAGGTGTTGGGGCAGGTGTGATAATCCTCAACATCACAGAGCTGCCGACTATAGTTTTTATCATAATTGTTACTGGGAATTGGTGGCGATGGCTAATTTCGACGGCGATGAGCGGCCGGACGATGAGGATAATTGGGGTTTTGGAAAATTCAAAACTCGAGGAATACAGCGCGTAGAGGGCTCATTTTGGTGTCTAACGAAAGGCCGATATTCGCCATATCCACACATATTAACCCCGCCACTGAACGGACACCGGAAGTTGCATTATGAACGAAGAAATGCACATGTGATATATTTCAACAAATTTATTAAATACTCAAGATATATATATAACAAATACTGTCAATATAACATAACATGAATTATAGCACATTAATGTTTGTTGATTCAATTGAGTGGTTCACGTTTCGGCATGAATATAAACTCAGTGGCATGTGTTGCACCGACCACAGCCGATGACATAGCCCTTCTTTCTCTCACCAAGTCCGCCTTAGACAATCTTATCAGCATGTGTCACGCATATAGTGTCCAATGGCGATTCAAGTTTTCTTGCACGAAGAGTCTCATTGTTGTTTTCAATGAAAGCAAATCTCACTACAATCGTTCGTACAGACAATGGGAGATTGGAGAGAGTGTCACGAGAAGAGAAGGAATGTATCCATCTCGGTCTTCTCCAGAATAAGTTCTCAAACTACTCGTCTCGTGCCTCCACCGTGTCCTCAAAAATGAGGAAAAATTTCTTCTCTGTTATCGGCAATGCACTACTCAAATGTGCAACACCCTTGACAATGTGTCATCTTCTGAAGACTGTAGTGTTGCCTAGAGCACTCTACTGATGTGATGTAACTTCTCTTGACAGCAGAACATCCATCGCCACCATGGAGCGGTCACTGAGAACGTGCGCCAAATTTGCACAGTCACTACCCAAGAGAGCAAGTACCAAGCTCACTCTTGGCTTAGTCGGACTTCTTCCAATTCAGAGGGAAATTCACATGCGGAAGTTATGTTTCCTCGGAAGTCTGATCCATCTTCCTCCAGAAAAACAGATACCACTGAAACTGTTCATATTTAAGGCACATCTGTTTAGCCTCTTCCGTCGGCCAGTAAGCGGTTTTGTTTCGGAGATTTTCCCCATACTTAATGAATATGGCCTTGAGTCCCATCTTGAAAACTTCATGCTGAACGGATCCTGTCCAGATCTAAAATCTTGGAAAACTATTGTTAAGAACGTCGTAATAATTAAATACGCCGAACACTGGAGGAATTCAGTTTCATTGGATGACAATTTATTGATCCTTGGAAAAGTTATTCAAGACCCACTATCCGGGTGGAAAATTTGGAAAATGCTCCAGTCTTATCCACGAGCATCCGCTAAACTGAAAAACCTTGCCATTCTGTTGAACAGAACAACATATTGCAACAACCTAACGTGCCAACAATGTTTATATGTGTATGACAATGAAATTGACCATGCCTTATATTCCTGCACTTCCATGTTTATTCTTGCTTTGAGAAATCACTTATGGGACACACTAATCAACCACCATGGAATTTCCGTCAGAATATATCTCGACAGCCTCCCAAGATGTGATTTATATGCTCTGCTCCTTGGTTCCGATGATTCACGCATCACATCTGCTTCATTTCTCCTGGCAATGACTAGGTCGATAAGAGGATCTGCTAGATCTGCGCCTCCTACAATTTGTTTTTGTTTTTGTTTTTTTGTCTGTCACGCACGACATTTTATCACTTACCGAAGTATATAACTCACTTCGTCCTACCAATGCCAGTGGGTCGCATCCATCGTGAGTATTTCCTTTTACACTCTGACGTATAGGCAAGCATTCTGATCTTAAATACCTTAAATACTTTCAATATTAATGTTCTTCTCTAAGAAACCATATCACTATATATACTGTCTTCTGTACATATTAGTGTAATATATTCAATATCTCCATAGAAGGAGGCAATAAAGATATATATATATATATGGAGTGTGACAACACTGGACCGCAGGTGTTTTGATATGGACTATAATCTCCGCCGGCCAAGTCGTTAATCTCTGCCTGCCGGGTAGACAGGATATACCCGTCTGGAGCTTGGTTTGTATCATAATGTTGAGTTAAATGTTTAATTGCACAATATAGCATCATACCCCCCATATCTTATAATGAAGAATAAATTAGTCATAAAAATTCCAGCCCAGTGAAAACACATGTTGATATGCAGTGTGGTTCACTCAAGCTGAGAGTAGTCAACTTGGATCTTAACAATGCTATCACGCGCTGAACGTTCTGAATATCCGATTAGCTAAAATGCTCGCACTTCCATTTTGTCTACTTCGTATATATTTAAAGTGGTGTGAAACACTCAGGTAGGGTGATCATATAGATGTAGAATAATCATGTTCAAAATTGAATTAGTTTACAAATAGTATATCCAAAAGAACAACACACACCACCATTCTTATATATTAATTAAACGCTGTGACTATCGATGGCGAAAAGGTTTTCATCAGTTTACCGCCGATAGTTGCGTCCCGAATCGGAAAGTAAATATCTACAATTGAGCGCAGATCAGACGATGTTTTCTATGGAGTTGTACAGTCGACTTGCATGAGATGTTCGGCGATGTTAGTAGAATGTGACATGCATCCAGTTGGCATAGCGTCTGAATACTAACTTATCTGTTTCACGTACCCAAACAAGTACACAATATGTCTTTAAGAATTCACAGGGGTGATACATAATATACCCCACCTACCAGTAACATCCCTGTTCGCACGGGATTTATTTCGATCTTTCTTATTAGACTGGAACTTTGAACTAATATCAAGGCTTAAGTAAGACACATCCAGTAAGACAAAGGTCAGCCCACATAGTGTACCAACTGCATGTAGTACATATATAGCTAGTCATTAGTGGGTATATAAACCGACGTGGAGTTCTGAGAAGGGAGGTCCGGAGATTGAGCATTGCTCCTTATTTGCGTATGGGTGTTCACCATGCACGCGGTAGCTATATTCACAACACACTAAGTCGTGCTGGTCTACATATATATGTTACAATACTTGTCACATGTCAATAGATGTATGCTGTATCAAATAAAGAAATCATCATGTGTTCGATCTAATCTTCACTCGTCACTTACCACTAACCATCACATCGGCCCAGGTTGTCGGCATACCCTATTATCAGTGATTATGTAACAGGAGAACCCCCATGTGGAAGGTAGAAGTAAAACTTGCGAAAAATTCCAATTTCTTCCGAAGAAAAACCAACTATCACTCTCACCTCTAATTATCGATTGATCAAGTGACGTCATCAATTCATCGTTTTTGATTGGCTAGTGGACAGTGTTCACGCAATAGGGATAGGGACTGCACCGCACCGTAGCAGTGCGTGTTCCTGGATTATTTGGCGGTAAAACTGAGTTATTAGTTTCAATGTCAAAAATTCTTTACATATGTTAACAAGAGTCTTGATTATTTCTCTAGGTACATGTGCACCGATTGTTATCATTGCGGTTATTGGCAGGGGAGTCCCATCCCAGGGAGTTATGTTGCAACCGTGACATCGAAATGCTCTTGTATATCGTAGGAAGTGTCAAATAATTTCCACAATAATTTAGGCAAGCGGTATATAATATATATGCGTGGTAAGATCAATCGCTGCTGCTGTCACGTCTGTAGTGGAAAGAAATCAAGAAATTCAAGTTATCGAGGAATCACTGTAAATGTATGACAACCATATGTTAGAGTGTTCCGCGGATTGACAGCTTATGACTAAATTAATTTTAAATACTAGAAATGAGTAGCAACTATGATACAAGTATGCGATTGATGTGTGTCGATTGTCATAAGAGACCTTTCGCAAAATCACGATTACGATTACGTATACGGCCAAAAATTCGATCCTTACGTCGCACGACAGTTCTTATGTCGAAATGTACCACACTTATTCAAATTATGTGCAGATGTGTAAAGTATGTGCCACCGATCCTACTGGGGACGCACTAGCTTTATCCGTGTGGTGTATAACACACGCATAACAACATGGGACATGAAAGAGACACATATTACTTTTCAATCAACTATATGTGTAAATGAATAAAATGGGGCATATGCTGTCACACCAATTAGCCATCGTATGTAAATTGTGAGGGTATCCACCTTACTAGGACAATATATCATATCCGTAATCGTAATAGTGATTTTGCGAAAGGTCTCTAATATTATATCTGTTCACATGTACATGTAGAGATTTGCAACAAATTTAAGTGTTCTAACATTTTAACCTAGAATTGTGTACCAGATTTGTAAAATATAGATTTTACTCGAGAGATTGGCGTTGGAAGTTTATGAATCGGAAAAGGCGATTTTGAATTATGACGGTTAGAAGTGATGCGTGTATACGACGAATGCTGCATTCGTTCAGTGGGTTGAGTGGCATTGTACTCACTTATCAGTTTGATGTACTTAATGCATATACTATACTTACTGCACTTTCTGGCTGACGCTGACCAGGAATAACTGACAGAGTATGTCTTAGAATCGCCATAACGACACCAGTTACTATTGAGAGCTATGTAGCACAAATCGTGCGCCTTGCAGCATCTGGAAGAAAATAAATCGAATCATATAGCCATCAAATAGTATAATCTCAGACACTCATACAGTCATACAGATACATAGCAATAAGATATATCGACTCACATAGTCATTCAAATAAATGCATACTAAGAAAATATACACCGACTCATGTAGTCATGAAATAACTAGATACCCAGAAAATATACATCAACTCATATAGTCATGAAATAACTAGATACCCAGAAAATATACATCAACTCATATAGTCATGAAATAACTAAATACCCAGAGAATATACACCAACTCATGTAGTCATGAAATAACTAAATACCCAGAAAATATACACCAACTCATGTAGTCATGAAATAACTAAATACCCAGAAGATATACATCAACTCATATAGTCATGAAATAACTAAATACTTAGAAAATATACATCGACTCATGTAGTCATGAAATAACTAAATACCCAGAAAATATACATCGACTCATGTAGTCATGAAATAACTAAATACCCAGAAGATATACATCAACTCATATAGTCATGAAATAACTAAATACTTAGAAAATATACATCGACTCATGTAGTCATGAAATAACTAAATACCCAGAAAATATACATCGACTCATGTAGTCATGAAATAACTAAATAACCAGAAGATATACATCAACTCATATAGTCATGAAATAACTAAATACCCAGAAAATATACATCAACTCATATAGTCATGAAATAACTAAATAACCAGAAGATATATATCAACTCATGTAGTCATGAAATAACTAAATACCCAGAAAATATACATCAACTCATGTAGTTATGAAATAACTAAATACCCAGAAAATATACATCAACTCATGTAGTTATGAAATAACTAAATACCCAGAAAATATACATCAATTCATGTAGTCATGAAATAACTAAATACCCAGAAAATATACATCAACTCATGTAGTCATGAAATAACTAAATACCCAAAAAATATACATCGACTCATATAGTTATGAAATAACTAAATACCCAGAAAATATACATCAATTCATGTAGTCATGAAATAACTAAATATCCAGAAAATATACATCAACTCATATAGTCATGAAATAACTAAATACCCAGAAAATATACATTGACTCATATAGTCATGAAATAACTAAATAACCAGAAGATATACATCAACTCATATAGTCATGAAATAACTAAATACCCAGAAAATATACATCGACTCATGTAGTCATGAAATAACTAAATACCCAGAAAATATACATCGACTCATATAGTCATGAAATAACTAAATATCCAGAAAATATACATCAACTCATGTAGTCATGAAATAACTAAATACCCAGAAAATATACATCGACTCATATAGTCATGAGATAACTAAATACCCAGAAAATATACATCAACTCATGTAGTCATGAAATAACTAAATACCCAGAAAATATACATCAACTCATATAGTCATGAAATAACTAAATACACAGAAAATATACATCAACTCATGTAGTCATGAAATAACTAAATACCCAGAAAATATACATCGACTCATGTAGTCATGACATAACTAAATAACCAGAAGATATACATCAACTCATATAGTCATGAAATAACTAAATACCCAGAAAATATACATCAACTCATGTAGTCATGAAATAACTAAATACCCAGAAAATATACACCGACTCATATAGTCATGAAATAACTAAATACCCAGAAAATATACATCAACTCATATAGTCATGAAATAACTAAATAACCAGAAAATATACATGGACTCATGTAGTCATGAAATAACTAAATACCCAGAAAATATACATCAACTCATAGTCATGAAATAACTAAATACCCAGAAAATATACATCAACTCATGTAGTCATGAAATAAATAAATACCCAGAAAATATACATCGACTCATGTAGTCATGAAATAACTAAATACCCAGAAAATATACATCGACTCATGTAGTCATGAAATAACTAAATACCCAGAAAATATACATCGACTCATGTAGTCATGAAATAACTAAATACCCAGAAAATATACATCGACTCATATAGTCATGAAATAACTAAATAACCAGAAAATATACATGGACTCATGTAGTCATGAAATAACTAAATACCCAGAAAATATACATTGACTCATATAGTCATGAAATAACTAAATACCCAGAAGATATAATCAACTCATGTAGTCATGAAATAACTAAATACCCAGAAGATATACATCGACTCATGTAGTATTGAAATAACTAAATACCCAGAAAATATACATCGACTCATGTAGTCATGAAATAACTAAATACCCAGAAAATATACATCAACCCATGTAGTCATGAAATAACTAAATACCCAGAAAATATACATCAACTCATAGTAATGAAATAACTAAATACTTAGAATATATAACTCGACTCATATAGTTATGCAAATAAATAAATAAATAAATAGGCAAGAAAATATACATCGACCCATATGCAGTCATGCAAATAAATATCAAGAAAATATACATTTGATTCATACAGCCTTGGAAATAAATAAATACCATGAAAATACGTCGACTCATATAGTCATTAAAATACAGAAATATCACGATACAACTACTCATATAGTCATTCAAATAAAAAAGATTCCAAGATAATATAACGGCTCACAGACATGCAAATAGATACCACAAATGTTCACCAACGCTTACTTCAATTAGAGCAATATCATCGACTCATGTGTGATTGACAGTTATTTAGATAACATATTAATTATTAATTGAGTGCCAAGAATGATCTCGATTTTGGGACTTTGAGATTATTCTGGTAACAACTCTTTATAAGAATTCCCATCATATCTAATTTCTCCATTCGTTATGCAACAATGGTCACCTCAGCTGCTATCTGCACAATTTCATTTTTATTGACATGACAGGCAGTGGAGAGCAAGTGTCAACAATTACAAGGTCACCTTAACCCTTTACCCACGAAACCGGCCAAAACCGGCCAAGTAAAGCTTCAACAGCCTAAAATATCTTCGGTCTGTCTCAATAGAACCATACAAATATGGATATCATTGGAACCGGCTCCTTGACCACATTGTGATAGTTACAGTTATACCCTGTGCCAATGCATTCTCTTATATATGCGAGTCGACCATAGGTCGCCTCGCATATATAAGAGAATGCATTGGCCTAAAAAAAATCTGTTTTTAACACTTTTTACCATTTTTTCTTACAATCTTTAACAATTTTATAATTTTTAATGTGTTAAGCCAATGCATTCTCTTATATATGCGAGGCGACCTATGGTCGACTCGCATATATAAGAGAATGCATTGGCACAGGGCCCTACTGTTGGGTAAAGGGTTAATTGTTGTTTATATTTATATTCTGAGATCATACAATCCTAATTTCAAAGTCGAAAAAAATCCGGAACCTGGTCTCGAACTTGACTATGTTATGGTTTTATACAATTGTAAACCACATTTAATTCCATTCAGTTAACATTTAACTGACGTTATCATCCATAAACCAAGAAAAATCGGAAAAAGGGTCTTAACTCTTGTCAAATGGGCCACCGACGAACCTGTCCTGTATTTTGTGCACAGTAATAAACATATACATAGCAAACTTCGTTCCATTTAGTTCAATATACAAATGTAGAACTAAAGTGATCACACGGGCGCTATACATAAAGGGACGGACTGACTGCTAGACGGACGGACGAAAAACACAATTCTGCTTTTTAAACGGGCAAATAAAATCATTTACTGATCCAGGCCGTCAATGGGATCTTTGTGATACTCCGCTCCTCCAACTCCACACCAGTTCCCATGAGCTCCGAATTCAAGCGCCTCTTTACCAGTGAAACTGTTTATCATCGTCCTGAAGGACACTAATGACCGTGTCTGTATCATCCGACCATTCTGTATCATCCGACCATTCTGTATCATCCGACCATTCTGTATCATCCGACCATATCCTGAAAGAAATATTCACACTCGATTGTAATTCAAGTTGAATATTTGTCGCTAAAACACACATTCTGATTGGTCGAGAGCTGCAACTCACAAGCATCGGCTGCTGTGAATGGTGCACACTGTTTGATAGAGCAAGCTGACATCACAATTACTGGACATACAGTCCCTAAAAAATAAGGTTTTAATCGAGTTAATAAATCGGTATCCTAATTTTACGAACAGAAGTTATGAAAGTATAATCAAATGGCTGGACAAACATATCTCAATCTTGTTGCCCAAAATAAAATACTCAGCTACAACTCTGCAACGATAAAGTCATTCCGGACTCAAATTAACGGAGTTTAAAACATTTTTCACCATTGGCGACGAGTGACTTGTCTCCACCCATATCGCCATTTTGTTTTCTATAGTTGTTCAATCGGTAGTTGGAAAGACCGGAACACATGCACTTTTTTCAGAAAACCGGTTCCCTTTACACGATGCTTAGAAACAAAATGGCGATATGGATGACGACTAGTCACTCGTCGCTAATGGTGAACAATGTTTTAAACTCCGTTAAGGACTTTGCTAACCCAATTTCCCAAAATTTTGATGGAGTTCACTATGTTCACTTTTATTACAAATCACAGCAACCAAACCCATTGATGCAGAATTTTAAGAGTATAATCCATGATGGATTATGTGGGAAAGACTAAATGTGAAACTTATTTAGGTTTTTAAAATCTATTTTTTCGAACTGAAATCCAACAAACACAAAGTCCATATCTAAGAAAAAAATATGGGAATGTGTACTGCACACTGTGAAGAATGATTATCAATAAAATATATTCATATTTACCAAGCGTTCTTTGAAAAAATATTCAGATTCACTTGTTTACAAATGGTAGATTTACTTTCTCAGTAATGCTGTCCAGAAGGTGACACTTGATGGGTGGATTATGGGTCACCTTGTGTCCAGTGTAGCTGGGATTGTAATCAGCCTGTGTGGCCACTGGACTGTAAGGGATTATTCAATGATTGGTGACATATTTAGTGGTTACATGGTGGTGTGCTAAATTGAAGCTTAAGAAATTATATTATCAACTCGCCACTGTCAATAGTTAACCAACTGCTGCCAGCTCCCATTCAGCCAAGTTTGGAAGTGAATCTATCATTTGTAAATAGCTGGTTTTAATTAAGTTTTTCAAAGAACACTTGGTAAATATGAATAAAACTGTATTGCTCATCGTTCCTCTCAGTATTCAGAATACATTTCCATATTTTTTCTTAGAAATTGATTTTGTGTTTGTTGGATTTGGGTTCGAAAAAAAATACTTTTTAAAACCTCTATAAAGTTCACATTTTGTATTTCTAAGATAATCCATTATGAATTATACTGTTAAAATGGTGCATATATGGGTTTGGATGCTGTGATTACTAATAAAATTGGACAGAATCCTTTATTTTGACTCCTTCAAATTCGGGTTGAAAATGGGTTAGCAAAGCCCTTAATTTGGGTCCGGAATGACGTTATCACTGCAGAGTTGTAGCTGAGTGTGTTATTTATAGGAAACAGGCGACATATGCCCGGTGTTTTGTGTTTAGTGCCTTTATTTGAGATATGTTTGTCCGGCCATTTGGTAATACTTTCATAACTTGTGTGCATTATATTAGGATACCGATTTATATATGCGATTAAAGCCTTATTTTTGGGACTTTATGTCCAGTAACTGTGCTGACATTGTCAACTGTAACGGGCATAAAACACGTCACCGCGCAGCAAGGGTCGAGTACAAATACCCCTAGCTGTCGCGACAACTCGGTTTGCCGGTTGTCCAAGTCTCCTGTGCTTTCTCACTAAAAGGATGGTGTGCTGCTACATTTGCCGCGCCAACTCGACAAGCCAGGGGCAAGCCGTATAACCTGTCCAGCCCAACCGGGACAACTCGACTGGTCGTGACAATTTTCTTAGCACGTTTGGCTGTGACACATCCCGCCAGTCAAGCCGAGATGAAAATCGGGAACGGAACACGATTCGTTGTGACTTGACATCATCCGTTAAAACGTTCGCGTCACGTGAGTGTCGTTTCTGATTGACCTCCCACACGATTCGTTGTGATTGACATCATCGCGTCATGTGAGTGTCGTTTCTGATTGACATCCCACACGATTCGCGAAATCATTGACAGGCAGATTGACAGCCTGTTGTTTTACACGCCATATTACCCTAGTTGTCCGGGTAGCAGAGTTGTCTCGGTTCACGAACAGCGCTGCCTAGTTGTCCCAGCTATAGACCAACTGAGTCGTTATTTGGTCAGAATCCGAATCAGATTACAGATTAGTCCCCGTACGACGTGGTGACGTGGTTCGGTAAACGAACAGACCAGAATCAGTAAACGAACAGACCGTAATCGTAATCTCGGGGTAATCCAGATTCGGATTCCGATTACGGACTCAAACGTGCATACTGTAAACAAACCGAGATTTCGCCACCTCGTAGATTAAAAACACAATCAAACATAAGAATCCATTCCTTGTGTACACATTATTGCAGAATATAAACAATCTACATCAAAGAATTTTAAATGCCGAGACAAATTTGTGTTATCGAGTGTAAACGGGAAGAATATTACTGAAATTAGCCAAATAATAATGTTATTGATAGCAACGCTGGGGGAGCGCTTCGGTTGATGGCGAACTTGAAGCAAAGCATTGTCAATTTCATTGTCACGTTCACCATATCATGTTCATTTCATAAATCCATCTATAAAATACCGACCGAACGCATGTCGATTTCAAATGCGGCGGATACGTCACCATTGACCGAATTCACGTGAACCTGGATGGATATGTCTTCTGCTTTGTCTTCGTTATTATATGTTCCTTCTTATTCAAGAAATAATAGGATTATATGATATCGATGGATTATCAGATACACGTATGTACTATCTAGTCTTATAGCAATTTCATATTTAAAATGTTTTGTTCCGTTAAATGCAGTCGTTTTGCACAATAGTCACTGTATAGTGCAGGGGCACAGGCATTTTTGGCCAACGTGCTGTACATTAGTTGGAAAATAAAGCTTGGCCATGAAGCTAATTTTGTGGTCTTGTGATCGCAAGTGAACTGCATCTCCCAATCTCACAAACACAACAGTTGTAAAGCTTATTCTTGGATCTCCGGACTATATAGTGGAAATGTCAGTCAATTTATTGATTAAATAACCACACGTACAAGTTCAAGGGGCGTGGCTAAAGGTTTCCCATGGGAGTGCTCCGTCAAATTTCCGGCCAACTGCACCCCCTTGAACAAAACATCAAACTTACAGGTTCGCAGAATTCCATTTGCACCCCCTTGGAAATATCCAACCTGACACACCCTAAGATTGGAAAATTACCAACTTTTGCTGGTTGAAAAATCAAACAATGAGAACAATTCCAACCTATATATGATGTCAAATTAATGTCCAACTAATGTTGTGTCAGGCATGAAATTTACAACTGCTGGAAATGTACCAAAGTTTAGTTTAAACATATTTATTTGTCCAATTTAGATAAAACATGATATATAACACATACATGTTTATACAGACAATTGGATTGGAGGACAAGTACTGACTCCTTAAGGGTACCCCCTCTCCCATATGTTATTACACTGAAAAATAAATACTTAATACTTAATGGCAAAGCAACATGACTACCAAAACAAGTTGAAGATCACCACCACCCCCTCCCCTGAGTTAGTCATAAGTTTGTATGTGTATTTGTTTAAAATCGGGGTTGTTTTGTTGCGTTTGCTGGATTGTACGTATCGTTATTTGGAAAAGTTAGTCAAAAGAATCCTGATTTGCATCACGTATGAATGACTGTTCAGCTAAGAAAATTGTACCAAAGTTCGGGAGGGGGTCGATGCACCCCAACCAACCCCTATCGCCACATTCCTGTACAACTGACAAGTTTTGTGTATTCTCTAGAGCTGTTAGAAATTCTTGCCCTCATCAATAAACACACTTTAACTTGGAAAAAAGATGCGATTAAGTCGGATTGGCAGCTAATTAGGTGCCATGTATATACACATAGAAGAAAAGCATGACTTTCACAACAAACATGAACATTATACATATAAGATACAAATGCTACTTATGTCAAAATACATGAGTCATGTATGACTCTGGGAGAACATTAAACGTAGTATCGGAGAACACGTGGATTTCAAAATCTGACCTAGAATCGGGAATTAGCCCCGCCCCCGTAATCGGATTCGGATTCTGAATCCGGTTTCCCACGAAATAACGACTCTGAGTTGTCCCGGCTAACCAAACCCGGTTCTCATGTAACAGCGCGACCGAGCTGTCCCGACTAACCGAGTTGTCTCGGCTCATGTGACGCTTCCCTAAATGATCCTGCTAATCGCTAGATGATGGTGGATTCTGCTGAATTGCTATGGTGCTGTATCAAACTGATGCTATTAAGAAATATGACCGTTTATAGGTTTTATAAAGTTATTTTTTAGTTGCCTTTGGCAGCTGGCTAATATGAACGAATCGAGGAGAAACCATTATGCATTGTATAAAACATCCAAAAACAGGTATACTGCAAAATAACTTAAGGTTTAACCAAAGCAGTCCAATATGACACACAGGGACATGTTTTTCAACGTTTTTAATCTAAAGAAAGTATAAGAAACGTCACAAAATTCACCGAAAAAACTTTAAATATATCCGATGTAGTAAATAACACTATACTGCTTAGTTGCAGGTTTAAAAAAAAATATATGGCATAATCGAGATGGCATTTACATTGACTAAGTTCTTACTATCGTCGTATATTATCTTATTCAAGTACTTGATAAATCATTATTCAAGTTTATTCACTATTGTAGCAGCACATAATATGTTGATGTGTCATGTACAAGTCCAAGTTAATGTGATATGCGGGCTAATACAATGTACATGTACATTCCTGTAAATTATTTAATTATTCCACTTACCCATACAGGGGAGCAACCCTATAAGCAAAGTGAAGATGACAGAACAATTCATCTTTATACGTCGTGCTGGAAAAAGAAAACAAAGCGATTTTCATAAGGATATGATAGGTACACACACTTCGTGAAAAGCATGGAATATTACTGCTAAATGCGAAACTTACCCGCCCCAGATCGTCTGACATCTCACGGCGACGGGCGTAGCAATGACACAAACAATAGTATATGTACAGCATTGTAACCAATCAGCTGCAACTGAATTACATCCTCACTTTACCCAGACAGTCTCATTCTCTCTCTCTCTCTCTCTCTCTGTCCCCCTCTCTCTCTTTCCGTCTTCTTTCACTCTTTCTCTCTCTCTCTCTCTATATATATAGGTATATATATATCTTCCTGTCTATCATAACATCATCATTACTATTATTATTATTATTAAAATATTTCCATTCCTTCCCGTCTGACCCCCCTCTACACTTAATGAAGAGTGGGCGCGAAAAAAAAAAAAGGGAGCAAACTTAACAAAAGCCCTTGGGCTTGTTGTTTAATCCCTTTTCCAATCCAACAATCATTTATCCTATTCTGTTTTTATTGTCAACACTTTGTCAAATGTATATATGTTATTATGATTGGAATAAAATATGTTTACATTAAAAAGAAAAGAAAAGTGCGGTTAGTAACTTTCGGCAACTGATATACATGTATGTCGACCAGTAACCAGCAGCCCCTATTTCCCTGTATGTCGACCAATAAATAGCCTGCCCTTATTCCCTGTACGTCGACCAGTAAATAGCTTGCTTTTTTATTTCTCTCTGTGTTGACCAGTAAATATAGCTTGCCCTTATTTCCCTATATGTCGACCAGTAAATAGCTTGCCGTTATGTCCCTGTGTGTCGACCAGTAAATAGCCTGGTACACCTGGGTGGAAACACTCAGATGCACCTGGGTAAGAAAACCGCAAGGTACGCCCAGGTAAGGAAACACAAAGGTACACCCGGTATGAATACACCAAGGTACAACTGGGTGGAAAACACCAAGATACACATGAGTAGGAAACGCCAATGAACACATGGGTGAATAACACCAAGGTACACCTGGTGGGGATACTATGGTGTACAATGGTGAAGAGGATCTGTGCAAACACACACATGTGAGGATGGCAATGCAGTAGATATGGTTGGGTTGTGTTGGGTATTGTTATCAATGGCGTTATACATCATGGGACATATTCACTTGAAACAACTAATTATCACAAACTTCCATCTGTACTAACATAAGAAAATGAACCTCATCCCATGTTTTAGTATAACACCACATTAAGGAAACTGATTGTGGAGCCCTATAAGTTTATTCAAGATAAACAGACTAACTGAACTAACACATTGAAACACATGTAATACATAGATATAACAACTGCATGGGTTAAAACATACGGTTAAAGAGTTGGGTTAAATTTTTGATTTAAAAACACTTGAAAATTCCCTCTTCATATATGGTATCTTAGGCAAGTTACATGTAGTTGCAATGTATACCGGTGCATGACATAAACACTAAAATCATCATTTTTAGTTCCAATGTCATTTATCAGTAAACGGTATATTACATTTCCAGTTAGGTAGTTTTGTCTCATTTTAAACTTTCTAACTGGGTTTCCCCTTTTGAATGACATTAACTAATGAGAGTATACTCATGAGCTCTGATTGTGAAATACATATCACGTGTATACCACCTGAGTTAAGGATGCTTTATATCTTTTTATTCCACACCCATTGGCGTGATGTACATGTATTCAACGGAATCCCAGCCATTGAATACATAGTAGTGTATACCTCTAGTGGAATACAAGCCGGAACTATTCTTGTTGACGTTGTCGCCAAGAAAGATGACGTACATTACGTCGATCATCCGCTTCCTGTGATCCCCCCATAATTACTGGCTATTTGTCAGACTTAAATCACAATAAAGGTGGCTACAGTAACAATGGATATGACATTCATGTATTGAACTTATCTGACTGAACGGTGTAGAATAAATACAGAACACAACTTGCATCATAATCTCGAATCTTTTATCGAACTCGTTGCGGACGGCGCAAAGTTATATTTCGCTCGAGCTACGCTCTCGCGAAATATATCCTTGCGCCATCCGCAACTCATTCGATAAAAGATTATCGATTAAGATGCGCGTTGTGTTCTGTCTATATATCTTCCCAACAGCATATACAAAAACTGTTCATGGAACTATGTGTATTTTGGACACGAATGCGTTTTAGGATAGTTTTGACTCGCGAATTATCAAAGTTATATCGTTCGGCGTAGAAGAGCAGTAACGCTATTATGAAGACATGTAATGTTTGAATGTGATAAATACAACTGGTATGCAAATTAACATGCTGCCTTTTCTGAGAAGAAATTGCACTATGTGGGGTTTATAAGCACTATGCAGATGTTTGTTATTGTTGGCAGGTGTTAGAAGCAAACTATTTCTCGAATAGAGATCCCCGTGGGAGTTCGTTGTGCATACATTGGGAGACATGACCATTATAGATCACGAATGTCGACGTGTGGTATAAAGCATAGTATAAAATGCCCAATATGAGCAATAAAATGTCGAGGTAGAACAAAGGAGCTGGGTTGTAAGTAATGGTTAGAGCACAAGAATTGTTCTTTACCAGAATCAATCGAGTCGGAGACGAGATTTGTTCTGGTAAAGAACAATTCGCGTGCTCTGACCGACTTAGAGCACAATTGATCACACATAATGCAATACACTGGACATGTGCCGTGCGCTTGTCGCGATTGTACACAATAGCCGGCTAGCCACGCCCAAAAACGTGATTAACATGAACTGAATGTGAATATATGTCCGAAACAACACGGACTGTTTCCAATTTGAATCGCTCGTGCGATTTGTTTGTTATGAGTTGCGGGCGCCTAACAATGGGATAATCATTGAACTATTCCTTCGCCAGCCTTGGGAGTTGGTGTACTTTACCAAAAATCAGGGAGCGATTGCAACAATGGGATTGTGCTCTAATGCGGATATGGCGTCTATATATTGTAGGAGAAGTTAATTAGGAAATTCAAGATCCGTTGAGATGGACCTTGCATCTGACGTTTAAGAATGTTTGAGGTGCGCTACATATTTGTTTTCGAGTTAAGAGACTGCAATGATGTGGTTAGAAGGACTTTATGGGTGTGTTCACCTTGAAATTTCCAACCCCCCCTTGAAGCAGACCAAATTCCCACGTATGTTCGCGCGAAATACAAAAATGCACCCCCATGTTTGTCCTTTCCAACTGATGGACATTTCCAACCCGACAGGCTGACACCAACTGCTGAGGTTGATCAGCTTTCTGTGGTGGCCATTTGGTGTAAACATTATTTATTTTGTATCCCAAATGAATACAATAATTTACAAGATGATGTACATGTATTTAAGTATGGTAAGTCTGAGATAGAAGAGGATTGGACACCAAGTGCCAGGCGCTTATATGGAGCCATCTTATCAGAAAAGAACAATATTAACGTAGTGGAAAGATAGAACTATATCTCGAGAGGTGAGAGTCAATAGATGTGGAGTGAAATAGCCATTTCCGACCAAATGCTTGACCAAAAATATGTTCCTGGTGGTATAAATAAAAACGCTGAGAATATGTGGTGTAAATTATAACTGATGTGCTGTGTCGGATATGATATGAAATTTCCAACAAGTGTTAAACTTTTTGAACACATTTGTTGGTGTGACATTTACCCTTCCGACACGCCCCTGACGGTAGGCAATGAGACTTTTACTTCAGAGGGATAATTTCCCAATTGCAAATATTTGGAGGTGGATAGATTCATCAAATAGAAAGATTGAATTTAGTTGAAACTATACCAATACTGCCTCTAGTGAATGAATCTGTACACTCTTATAACTAATGTGTAGAAACGATTACACATCAAATGTGTAAACCCGGTTAATACACATAGCAATGTGTAGTTTTACATACAAATACATTGACCAAGGACCGTTCTACACATAATGTGTATAATTTGTTACACACAATTGTGTAAGAACGTAGAGCATGCGCATTGTGGTGCCTTCAGTTTCATAGTCTGCTATACATGACGGCCATATTGTTTGAATATATTTTTTGAAATACAATCTACAGCGATGGTAGACAAGGAATGTAAGTTCAGAATTCCGACTTGTGTAATGATAGTAATAATGACATATGAGGATTTATTTGTTAAAACTTTCATGGCGAATACTGCTTTTAGACTCGTTTATATGATTGTTGTAATACGGTAATACTAATAGTATGCAACTACGCCACGACCCTGGTTTGTTCATTTAAAACGAGAACTCACACATTGACAGAGCAAAATATTACTTACCATTGTACGCCATGATAGTTTTAACATATAATCTCCACATGTCATCAATACTATATACCCACAGTTCGGGCTACTGAACTTACACGCTTGTCTACGATATATAGGCCTATGTGTAATAATCTACACAAATTGTGTAAGGGATATGTGTTGATTTGATGCACACCAATGTGTATAAATGTGTAGAAACTGACCCATTTATTGTGTAAAATTGTTACACAATTTGTGTACGTACATAAAACTACACATATACTACACAAATATGTTTAAGATAAAAAATTAATAATGATTGTGTATCAGGGCTACACATTGTGTGTAGAAAACCTACACATTAGTCATAAGAGTGTATTTCCGGGTCAACTAATTGTTTACACGCAATCGTATTTCTAATATAAATTGCTACTCCGCCTCCCTGTTTGCCTTGTCTCCACACGGATGGGTTCGTGGAATCCTGGTATCGATAATTCAGTATTGTCGATAGTGTTGTCTAACCATGTTTCGATAAGAGCTAATATATCATAATCTTTTGATTCTGCACTTAATGTATCAATTGTTTTAGGCTTTGAATATTTAACGACAAGAATCTTAATAAATGAGGTTTTGTTTCAAAGTTTGGACCAGGATTCATATGAATATAATTTGCCAGGACTATTGGCAGTATGCACATGAGCATTACAGATACTAGTTTATTATTAGCCAACTGTATATCAAATTTGCCTTTTAAAGATTTGTTCAAGCAATCATCCTTAATTTTCATGGCTTTATAACATCTATTGTGCATTGGCGGAATTGTTGATTCAGAGAATACCATTTCCATAAGTAGTGTTAATATAAATGCTTTTTTCATTGACATGCCTCTTGGGTGCAAGTTGATTAAAATATAAATGAATGTGGCTGAGCTTCATTTAGCCGACGATGCTTTGTCGCTGTGATACCTCTGGTGTAGAAAGTTCCAACTCTTGCTGAAACCCAACATTGTGAGTGTTACACCGCCCTGCCGCCACGTCCTTGACGGGAGGCAATGATACTTTTTCTTCAAACATATTTATTACAAAACATTATACAAACTTCTAAAGTCAGAGTGATTGAAGACAATTTTTTTAAAACTTACACGAACTCCGCTTGTGCATACGAAAACGAATATAAACGCATTGAATATTTATAAATTAAAGATGCCCTCCCTATTTGACACCATCAAACACAATATCGACGTTTTCTATAGTAGAAAAGAATTTGCCTATAGGAGGTTTTTATGACAAAAACTAAACCATCTCAAATTTATGGAAACATATAAGATACAAAACACACATTTTCAGCCCAATATGTCCATTTAAGTGATGTGAAACAAAATAGAAATGAAGAATAATCTTGCTCAAAGTAGTTGTTTTTACAAATATTGTATCCAAATTGACAACAAACACCGCCATTCTTATATATTAATTAAATACAGTGACTCTCGATGGCGAAATCATTTTCGTTAGCTTATCGCAGATAGTTGCGTCCCGAATCGAGAAGTAAATATTTACAATTGTACGTAGTTCAGACGATGTTTTCTATGGAGTGGTAAGATCGATTTGTTCGAAATTTTCCGCGATGTTACCAGAATGATGTATTCCTCCTGTTGGCATAGTGCCTGAATAGTATCTTACTAGTTTCACGCGCTCGAATAAGTACATAATATATCTTGAATGTTTTGGTGTCTAATCTAATGAAACATTTTAAGATGGAGGTAAAGTGGCTACATTCGAATTGGGAATTTATTGTTAAGTATTTGAGAAAAGATTGACCAAATCTTACAAAGCGCAGGTCATACCTTTTTGGAAAGTTTGAAGACTTGTCTAGTGACAACGTGAAGCGGAATTTTGATTTTCATCCAGGTTGGATATTATTTTGGACATTATTAAAAAGTAGGTCACCGTTGTTTATCATTGTTTATAACATTTCCATCAAATGTTACCAAACAAAACATAAATTGAAAAATCTGCTTTTTGTTGTCAAACATTCAAACAAGACATGATATATTATTCTACGGTTTATAATTCTTGACTAATCTTGTCTTGATCATGAACACTGAATTCCCCATTTAAATGTTGCCACTTTACCTCCCTCTTGAACTTACCAGATCGTGTGTGGTGAGAGTCCTATCCGTGAGGTGTGGGTGCATGGGTCTGTCAAACCAACTTTGATATGAATATAGAACGACCGAGAGCATATATGTACCGACCTGTGTATATTAATTATGGTGGATGGATACACACTTCTATGTAATTGCTAAATGTAAATTAGACGTATTTTACAGATAATATTGATAATTGATATCAGCAATCACCTCAACGAGAGTGTGGTTGATCATACATATGCAGATTAGTGAGTAGTTGTAAGCGATTGTAAAAATGACTGCATGGTAGCAGAATAAGTCCTTGCTGATTCACCTATGTATGAGTTAAGTGGCCGCTCGTGAGGGCTTAGCTGCACGGGTGAATGTTTTATTTTATGCTTTATTCTCTGATCCATACACACATTACAGGATATTGATAAAAGAATAGTGTATATACAAGATAATGCTAGAAGGAAGGTAATTTTATGTGTACGATATGCATGGCTCTGCGTCTATTCGTTCATCATCACGTTATCAACACCAACAACATTATACCTCGTCATCATCATCATCATCATCATCATTACCACCACCGTTATTACATTAATCATTTTCATCATCATCATGACTATCATTATGTGCATCGACATCGTCATCGCGAACGTCATCATAAACAAAAACATTTAGAAGTGTCATCGTCATATATACCTCGTCATCATTATAATCAACATTATCGCAATCATCGTCATGTTTACCATCTTCTTATAATTTCTCAGCAACAATCTGGTAGATATATTACAGAGATTGAAAGCTTGCAAAAGATTTTCCTTTTAACCCTTTACCCAACAGAAGGGCCCTGTGCCAATGCATTCTCTTATATATGCGAGTCGACCATAGGTCGCCTCGCATATATAAGAGAATGCATTGGCTTAACACATTAAAAATTATAAAATTGTTAAAGAATGTAAGAAAAAATGGTAAAAAGTGTTAAAAAAAGATATTTTTTAGGCCAATGCATTCTCTTACATATGCGAAGCGACCTATGGTCATATATAAGAGAATGCATTGGCACAGGGCATAACTGTAATGCGATGAGCGGCTTCCACAAAGTCCATTATTTGAGCTGGTCACTCAGCACAGTGTGTAAGCCTGTACTCGAGGATTTCCCTTTCTTCTGAGAAATGCTACTACTTTCTTCGGATATTCAAGTATTTTCGCCTTTTTAGACTGCGGTACCTTTGTGCAAACGACGTTTTCACCCTCATAATTATAATATTTTCTTGCTGATCTTCTTTTCCCAATATCTAGATTGATGACTGAAGGTATATATATCCAATATAATTGGTCATTTGGATTAATGTTTCAAAGATATTCCTCATTTAGTTGACAAATTTATCCAACCGGAGGGTAAAATGTGATCTTGGGAAGCCCCTTCAAATTCTTGCTGCACAATGTGAGTACATTCCATTGTGGGAACAGTAGTCTTGTGTAGAGAAGTCGGTTGGAACACGTAGAAATAAATTGTGGTTCAGATAATCGATGTTTTAGGATGAACTTGACTGTACCACATTAGTCGATCGCACAGAAAAATCTGTAACCTTTTCGTCGATTAACTGTAACCATTAGTCGATATCGAAATTTAGTTCTTATCAATATTATAATTCAAATCGCCAGGTAACGTACTATATAAGGCATTGGTGCATGTGCACACGATGCCTGTGGTGTGCCTTAGTATGGATATGTACAACAACCCTGGTTACAATGCATGGGTGTATTCGTCAATGCTGCATGTTTCTGTTTATTAGCACATCCAGGATATCATAAATGGGGACTTTGGTACACCATTGCAGTTCTATTGAAATTTAGATTGCTAGGGTATGTGGATTTCAGTGTTGAATTGCCTATATTCAAAACTGTTTTGTCAAATCATAATGCACTGAAATTTAAATTTACCCCATGACGTTGGCAAGTTATTTATGGTCATAAGAATGTTATTCACTTTGCATATGACTTGTCATAATTTTCACAAGGCGAAAATGTATGTTCTCAGGTGTACATATTCTTAAAGAGTAAGATATGTATGTTTGTTCCCGACCCCTGGACCGATTTCAACCAAATTTGGTGTGGTGTCTCGGGGTACCCCGGCGAATCTTATAGCGGCGTTATTTTTTTGTCATTTTAATTAAAAACAAATAATTTTTCAAATTTAATTTTTAAATGTTAAATTAAGCTAAAAATATTCAAAAATTTAATTATTTTGTTTTTATTAATTAAATATATTTTTTTTTAATTCAAAATGACTATTTGTTCAAACATACTGTCTCCAAGCATCCGTAAGCTTCTCCCACTAATTAATGTGTGGGAATAACTCCGTTAAGGCTTCGATGGGATATCCAAATCATCATACGGTTGTGTACCAAACTCACCGGAATTCGGTCAGTGGAAAAAAACGTACCTACCCTATCTGCATGAGGTTGGGCTAAACATTATCAACAGTTGGAAAATTCATGCCTGACACAATATTAGTTGGAAAGAATACACAACACATAGGTTGAAATTCTTCTCGTTGTTCGAATTTCGAATCAGTAATTAGTGGGGAAGTGTACCACACATATATATAAAACTGACACGCTATGCATACAGTGATTTCGCTAGTAGTCCGTAACCGGTACAGTTTAACCGACAAAATATTCCAACGGACGCACACTCATTGGGTAGGGTTCTCTATTCCGAAGGTTCGCTATTCCGAAGGTTCACTAATCCGAAGGTTCACTAATCCGAAGGTTCACTAATCCGAAGGTTCACTATTCCGAAGGTTCGCTATTCCGAAGGTTTTCTATTATGAGAGTTTTTAGCCAGAAATGAATCAAAATTTGCGCCCCCGTACATTTATACACCCCAATCTAATATCTAATTTGTCCCAGATGTCGGTTATTAATAGCAAGAAGACAGTATCAGTTTATCATTTTAATATTATAGAAAGTTGAAAACACAATGACTGAAATAAACTACGAGTTAGAGATGCATTCTACCCGAACTGGCAATCTGTACTTGAAAGAAACATCAACATTAAAATCAATACAAAGTCAGAATTGCAGTTAGGTCCATTCAGCGGTATTCTGCTATACAGTAAGTTATAGCGCTCCAGTATTGATTGACCGTAAGAGCCCCACTGTTATAGTTCGCCTTTAGCATTTGGGACATTATATTAATCAAAATAATTCCTATGTAAATCATTTATAAATCAGATGATTTATTGAATTTATGTCTACGTAAAATAACACGTACTTCCTAAAACGACATATATGTCGTTTTAGTCCTCAGCCGATAGACGACATATATGTCGTTCTACTCGCCAAAGGGTTAAATCTCAAGGAAACCCACGAAAACAAAAATCACATTAATTTTTTTAATGTTTTAAGTTATTTCCTTCATAAAAAGAGTCTTCGTACTAAAGAACGCTCTCAATACTTTAGAATATAGAATTAACTTTTAAAATAACAAAAACCTTCGGAATAGCGAACCTTCGGAATAGTGAACCTTCGGAATAGTGAACCTTCGGATTAGTGAACCTTCGGATTAGTGAACCTTCGGAATAGCGAACCTTCGGAATAGAGACATGTTCCCCACTCATTGACCCAGTTTAAGTATTAACATGTCACCTGGTTGGATCGACCAATGAGGACGCTCCGTTGGTAGAGGCATATCAGGAGACATCGGGTCGTCATCTTTGTAGCCCGTTCCATATGGAATCCATATCCCCCCTCAGGGTTCCCATATGGGGTCGATATCCGCCATTTTGTTTTTCATGGAACTCTTCGCCTCGGGTATATTTTCGGTGTATTTTGGCGCCAAGAAAAGGGATATCTGTCGGAAATCAAGTTCTGTTAATTTAAAGACATAGTACCATATACCAAAACCAGCATGTGATATATTTGAGAATTTCTAAACACTCATAAATTAACTATCAAACTCAAGTTTGTTGTCCTGCTTCTGGTGTTTAGCCATTGACTCAATGCGTTGACGTTCAACGCCCATGACGCGTCATTGTGACGTTACATACGTTAATAGCCATAGACAACAAATTTACTTACTGGCAGGTAATCAACTTCGTATAAGTAATTCAAATTCTCACACGGAAAACATGATATGTGGGTGACATGATAAAATCGTTACAGGGCTCGTTGTTGCCGGCTACGGTGACATATGAGGCTCAGCTTCGCCCGATATTAATCTCACTTCGCCTCATATGACACCGTATCCGGCAACAACTCGCCCTGTAACTTATAACATGGTAATTTACTCTAGTCAGTGCTGAAGTGGTGTAGATTTATAGACTAGGTATAATACTTGCAAAATAATACATTCATAATAAACCGATGGTATGCCTGCAAACTTCACGGGCGGATAATCGAGCCCACGCGGGAAGACTGTGGTGCCTATATATTGACAATTTAACGAATTGTTACACGATATATTTCCAATATTAGCCCGAGTAATTATACATATTATCTGGTATAATCATATTAAATTAACTGATTAATTTATGTGCGTGCGCGTGCGCAACAATATATATTTAAAACGAAAATATCCATACACACACCGAATAACACCGATTGATGGATGGTATTTGGGATACTCTACAATTTTTATTGTTATTTTTTTTTATCAAATTATAACTCGAGTCTCGAAAGAATAACAAGATCAACATATCTGGTCATAGCTGTGCTCGCGTGGTGGAACAATTGTCGACTATTGACAAGCAATGAAGCATATTGTGTCTATTGCTGCATATCAAACAATTTAGAAAATTTCCCCATTGACCGCAGTGCTAAATATAATGCCAGAAAAGACAACGAATAAGACGAGTTAGAATAATACAATCGATGTGGTAAACCCATATGCATATAATGTATATTAGTACAAAACCTTAGGACTGTAGACCGTTGTGCCTTTCGCATAACCCAATTTGAAAATACCCAAGAGACTAAAGTAGTACAGTGTAATTTGGATTGCAATACGACCCTGCCTAACTATGCTTAAAAGCCATGTCCTGATTGGCCAGTGGTCCGAGTTACCATGGCTATCTCGTTCCAGTTTTGTGGTACAATTCTACTATTTCCAATTGTACCACGAAAAATATCGGTTTATTCAGATCGCTGCACGCGACTTTTCCAGTCTTTTCTAACTCCGCGCAAACGGGGCATCAACGGAGTACACCCGCACCCGTAATCCTTTGAATTTTGCTACATCTTGCGAATTTTCTAGCGATTTGTCGCGTGAAACCAGTTTGGTTGCCAATGAATATGGTCCAAATGATGTTATGGTATATTGATATATGTTACGACCAAAGAAAGTTACTTAATAAGTATATTAAATGACAAAATAAATCCATGCGGCCGGGCTGTGCATTAATACGTCGATTCGAATCTCGATCATATTCGATATTTCGGAATCAAGTTGAAAATGAAAGCGTTTGTTCACCAGTACAGAAGGGGAATAAGATTAGTTTAGTAAACTAGATCATTTATATCGATTTGTGTAAGGAAAATGGTCCATAGTCGATGATCATATTCATGTTGTCCCAACAACGTTCAACACAGAAATGACCGCAATCGTATTTCCTGTACAATTTAAATGAAAGGCACGGGCGCCGCTGAAAACACATCGTTTTTTAGCCAATCACAACGATTATTTACGCAAACAAATTGCCCATAATAATTATCATACCTACGGTCGAACCTATGGAAAAAACTAATTCCGTAAATTTATTCTTAATTCGACATCGACTGTGCTTCTATTCTAATTAAGGACGTTCGGTTTCGTGACTGTGACAATTCACTTTATTATCAATTTGTAAATTTTGTTCGCGGCGTGAACTATATTATTTACTCTTCTTCTAGAAGAGGTGCCTCGAAAAGTCAACGGGGGGATTTCATAACAAGACAAGACAAGACAAGATTACCAGAGTACTCCATGCAAAGAAATCGAGTACGCCCAATACGAATTACACCACGAAATGTTTTCTCACCTGAGACCGAAAAAGCGCAGTATTTCGTTGACTATTCAGTCGAATTGTGACCATAAACTTTCAGTCGTATTACAAAAGAAATAAATACACGGTGTATCGGTGTGTATGGTCAAGTTGTACCTACAATCAGTTTTTTTTGGTACAACTTGACCATACACACGTCTACACCGTGTATTTATTTCTTAATTGTCTGCAAGCTGAAGTACACTCAGCGACTAAAGTAGTACAGACAGGGTAGCTACTAGTAGACCAATTCGTTTGCAATTTTTACTAAGTTCCTGGAGTCAACCCCAACCAAGCTTTAAAACAATACAGGGGATATATAGCGTTGTACTGAGAAGTCATTTGTTCCTGGATATAGTTAAGGTACATTGAGTTTGAGTAAATTTTATCGCCTATACGGGCGAAAAATTAACACACAATCTGATAAATATGGCGTTTATTTGTATACATATGTATTTGAACTAGGTGTTTTTGGTCCGAATAACAAATTTCGATCATTGGTTAGTCGCTTGGTTAAGTTGACTTATTCACTTGTCGACATTTAACCCCTTTATTAACGGATTTTGTTATACATTTGATCAGTATGTTTGGTCAAGCGTGATGCAAATCCGAAGAAAGTAGTAGCATTTCTCCGAAGAAAGGCAAATCCTCGAGTACAGGCTTACACACTGTGACTCAAGCAGTCATGTTCAAATTGGCCGGGTGACAATATTTTTGGATTTCCAAGTCGCACCAGCATATTAACCCTCTTCTGGCCGCAGCTTGGAGCCGATCGGAACCCACCGGTCAGCCGCCTCTAATGGGACACCATACAGGGGCACCAGCCGGGACACAGATGGCGAAGTGGAAGAGCTAAAGACCAAGCTGCCTTCACGCCACCGTAGGTAGGGACACCGAACGCAGGGTCAAGTGCATAGAAAGAGAGCCGAGACACACACAGCTCCCGTCCACTTGGCATATGAGCAGGATCATCAACGGTATAGCATTCATCATCGTCATCATTATCTCGGAACAAGTCATTTGACTTTTAGTTCCGGTACAATTGAATAAATTAAAGGATTTGTATAATATGCATATTAGTGAGAGTATATCCATTGACGTATTCGTAATCATACTTCAAGTCATAGAAGTAAGCGTCTATGTTAGTCTTAAATTCACCCAGAGATTTTAGTTGAACGATATTGTCTGGCAGACTATTCCAAGACGAAACCACACGCTGCGTGAAGAAGAATTTTCCAACATTCTTGTTGAACTTTTGTCAATATAATTTCCTGCTATTTCCTCTTGTCGTTGTGTATGGATCTTATATGTCTCAATTAAATCTCCCCTGAATCTTCGATATTTAACTGATATCAGAGTTTAATTAGTCTCTCTCGATACTCTAGTTTTCTGAATTCGGGAACCATTTTAGTTCCTCTCCGTGCACTTGTTCTAGTGCAATGCATTGGTATTGCAGGTGTGGATCCCATGCCGTATTGCAGTACTCTTATTATTGGTCGAATCATGCTGATATAGATTGCCTGACATGTTTCTGGGTCGAGTGTTGTAAATGTACTCCGTATAATACCAAGGGTCTTATACGCTCGGTTGCATATTATATTTATGTGGATATCAAATTTAAGTGTATCATCAACATTCACTCCTAGGACTTTTTCGCACGTGCTTACTATGATTGGTGGATTCAATGACGTGTTGGTCATGGAGTACTCTATTTGTGGGTTGTTATGTCCGAAGTGTATGACATGGATTTTTTCCGAGTTGTATCGAAGTTTCCAGTCTAGGGACCATTTGCAAACTGCGTTTATGTTCGTCTGCACATTGTTGTGGTGGGGATTTCCGATAATTGTTGTGTCATCTGCGAATATCTCGTAAAGTCCTTTTACACATTCTGACAGATCATTAATGCAAATTATAAAAAATATAGATCCTAAGATAATTCCCTGAGGCACGCCACTCGTTACTTGTGTCCAGTCCGAAGAATACACGAAACCACACACCACCCTCCATTCACCACAATGTGTTATATAGGGTTAGTGTTAGTGTTAAGGCTATGTTAGGAATAGGGTTAGGGCTGGGGTTAGGGTTAGTGTATTTTTACACGAAGGACATACACCATCAACCCACCGTCAATGGACAAATATTAAATAGATTACATCCTTATAATATTTAATTAATAAATATTTAGCTCTTTGAAGATCCTGATCTACTTGATTGCGACAACGTCAACATTTTATTAGCTGTACATCATTGATACGTGAGACAAATCAATATTCTTTTGACTAACTCTTGTTAGTATATAACGATATGTGTAAGCAAGCAAACAAAACAAACCCGACTTTCAACAAATACATATACAAACTTATGACTGACTCAGGGAGGGGTGACAGTTGATCTGTATTTATGTTCAACTTGTTCGGGTAGTCATGTTGATTTGCCATTACTCTTTATTTATCTTTCTGTGATATAACATATTGGAGAGGGGGTATCCATAAGTGAGTCAGCATTTGTCCTCCAATCCCGTTGTCTGTATACAAATGAATGTGTTATTAGAGCTTGAGCTGCATGTAGACCCTCCTCCCCCTATGCTGATTTTTGGTGGTTATGATATCTTTGTAGAACTATATCAGTCCTTCAATTTGGCGGTTGTTTGCCATCTGACGATGGGGGCTTTATAGAGTTATCGGTCTTTGGTGTAAACATATTTATTTCTCTAAATCATGCACATTAATTAACAGAGTTGTATAATATACATAAAGACAATTATTTTAGAGAATGGGATTTGGCAGAAAGTGTGATGCTTATATTAGCCATTTCCCCATCTTTGTCATACACATGTGGTGGTGTCTTTATTGCTTTTTCATAATGTTCTTTTCCCAGTTAGATCTTGTTTTTGTTTAAATTTTACTATCTTATTATTATCATTGTCAGCCGTCTGGGGCATAGACTGTCCAACAGTAACCCATAATAATGGGTCACTGTTGGGCAGTCCACGCATCAGTTGAACTGAATTGTTACTACCTGTTTGTTTGTTTGTGACCTGACCATTGACCCCACTCGGTCAGTTTACAATAAGCATAGTATAATTAACGTTTCACGATCGATACGACAAGAGTGATGCATTGTATATATATACTTATTACGAGCAACTCTAGGTTGTCATGCCCGAAGACAGAATAGGAAATAAGAGATATTTTCTAGTTTTCTGAGTTGTGCTGTATATTTAGTCACTTCTATGTGATAATGGGCCTTTGTACACTCGCCTTGTTTCGTGTATGAGCAGGAATTACCATTTATTTATTTGTATTTATTTATACTTATTTAAACTTATTTAAACTTATTTTTACGTATTTATACGGAGAGCGACTTGGGTAAAGTTCAATTTGAGAATCGTTTAGACAACAATATAAATTTTTGAATATATCTATATTCTCTTCCAGTGATACTTCGCTGTTTCCATGTAGCAGGGTTGCTATGCCTGGTCGGGTTATTAACCCTATATTCTCTTCCAGTGATACTTCGCTGTTTCCATGTAGCAGGGTTGCTATGCCTGGTCGGGTTATTAACCCTGCGAAGCACCTATTTCTTTCAGCAGAGAACCTGCGACAATAAAAAAGAAAATGTTCTGCTGTTTCTTCGGTACCACATATACATAACGGATTATCTCTCAAGTGATTGCTGTGAAGATCATGATTTAAATTACTGCATTCCAGTCTTAGTCGACAATGGTATATATGGCTTGCTCTCGTATATGCAAATTCCAGATATCGAGGACGTTCTTTTGTACCGCTATTCAGAAAAACTTTAAAGTCTGAGAGTGTTTCACAGTTCCTCGCTTCTGGTTTTAACTTGTTCCAGAGATTGATAGATCGTGGAAGAAAGGATTTCTGATAAGTAACTGAGTTGCAGAAAGGTACTCTAAGGTCATCTGATCTCGTGTCATATCCACTTGTGTGCGATACTTTATTCGGAACAGCATTGTATAAGTAAGGGGGAGTTAGTTTTTTCGTCATTTTAAAATATAGTACAAGTTTAGAATGTTCTCTCCGTTTTGATAATGTGTCCCAACCAATTTCTTGGAGAACTATGTCTTTATTACAACTTCTAGTCCCACCGGTTACTAGTCTAGCTGCTTCGTATTGAATATCTTCTAAAGAATTGGCTTCTTCGCCTGTACAGTTATCCCATACTGAGGAAGCATATTCCAAGACAGGTCGAATATAGGATAAATAGATTCTTTCTAAAGTTCTTCTGTCAAGGATAAATTTATATTTCCTCAGTATGTACATTCTTTTGGTCGCTCGATTTTCAATTTCTTCTATATGGTCTTTCCATTTCCCCTGCCGGTTGAATGTCAGACCCAAATGTTTATGTGTTTCCACCTCATCTATGCTCTCGTTGGCCATATTTAATACTGGTTGGTGTATGGGTAATTGTTTCCACGATACAAGCAAGGATTCTGTTTTCAATGGGTTAAATTTAACTGCCCAGGTTTTCGACCAGTTGAATATTTTGTGTAGGTCTGAATTTATCACCTCTGCAGCAATTATGGGATCTTCTATAGCAATATAAAGTGATGTATCATCAGCAAATAAACGTATGTTGCATGTAATTCCTTCGACTATGTCGTTTACGTACACGAGAAAGAGAAGAGGGCCGAGTATGGATCCTTGAGGCACTCCTGCTTTAACTTCTTTCCATGGAGAATTAAAATTAGAAATTGTAACTCTTTGTTGTCTATTTTCGAGATAATTTTCCAAGAGTTTTAAAATTTTCCCTGTTATACCCATTCTTTTAAGCTTGAAAATGAGACCCCTGTGCCAAACTTTGTCAAACGCCTTGCTTATATCGCAGAACACACCCCTTATTTCCTTCCCGTCATCAAGGGCTGAGATAATATAGTGATAAATATCAATTAATTGGAATACGGTGCTATCATTCGGTGTAAATCCTGATTGTAAGTCGCTTAAAAGCTTATTAGTTCGGAGGTGTCTTGATATATGATAGAACAGACATTTTTCAAAAACCTTAGAAAGACAACTAAGCAAAGATACTGGTCGATAATTGAATGGATCGCTGGGATCTCCCTTTTTGAAAATTGGGCATACGTTTGCTTTTTTCCATTCTGATGGAAAGTACGATTTTTCAATGAAAATCTTGAAAGCAAATGCTAGTGGTTTGGCTAGCGATATAGAACAATTTTTTAAAACTTTAGGACTAATACTGTCGTAACCGGCCGCTTTAGATGTTTTGATTGAGTTTAAACTTTCTAGTACACGTTCATAAGTAATTTCAATTTCATCTAGGCGTTTATTCGTCAGCCAATCAAAGAGGGGTAACTCTAACTTATCTTCGTCGGATATGGAAGAAATTTTACAAAAGTAGTTATTTAATAAATCTGCCTTTTCATCGTGTCCGGTGAATACAATCTTATCTGTTTTCAGGGCTGGTATTGGTTTAGATTCCGGTTTCATTAGATGGTTTAGTGTTTTCCACCAGAGTGAGGAATCAGTGAAACAACTACCCAGTATTGACTGCGTTTTCTCCAGAGACTTTTGCTTGGAACGTCTAATTTTTGTTATAATTTCATTTCATTTCTTTTTATAATTATTCCACGCTTCGACGGTACCTTTTTTTTTTGCCGAATTATACAAACGTTTCCTTTGTCTCATAAGTTTACGTAGTTCACATGTTAACCATTCAGGCTCATTTTGTCGAATTGTTACCTGTTTGTTTGGTATATAAAGGTTCGTGATATCAGTTATTTTTTTCGTTAGAGCTTCTGCTATTTCTTCATATCGAATTGCTGGGAGATCACTCTTAAAGTCCCACGCATTAAAGGCATTATTCATTGCGGAGTAATCGGCTCGATTATAATCCCATATCCTTCTTTTCGTGGTTCCACTCGGCTTCTTAACTTTCAAATTCATACGTAGTAATATTGGACAATGAAACCGAGTTAAATCTGAGAAGAATGGATCTAAGATTTCATTCGATTCAACAATATCAGGGTTGTTTGTGAAATATAAGTCTATAAGAGAAGAAGTACTTTCTGTGAAGTATGTGGCTTGTTTAATTATTTGCGTTAAGCCAAAGCGCTGTTTAATATATTTAATTTGTTTACTTTCTAATGGTATTTGGTTTGAGTTAAAATCCCCAGTAATTATTATATGTGGGATATTAGAACGATCGCCCAATGCCATTTCAAGATTTGTATAAATTTTTTCCCATGTACTTATAGGTGTATTGGGTGGTCTATAAAAAGTGCCAAGCAAAAGTCTCTGTGTGGAGGTCGATACCTCTAGCCACACGCTCTCTATGTCAGGGATTTCCAGGTCAGTACGTCTTTTGATGTGAAATGAATCCCTTACATATACAGCAATACCACCACCCAACGTTAGACGGTCTCTCCTTTGTGGGGCATGGAATCCCCTTATTGACAATTCGTTATCGGAATTTGCATTTGAGAGCCATGTTTCCGTAAATGAAATAATATCAAAATTTCTGGCTTCTGCGGTGATTACATCTATTTTCGGTGCCAAACTTTGAATATTTAAACACATTAGGGTCAATACTTGCTTGTCTACGTTTCTTTCTGTCGGACCCGGGTTCTTTTCTATGTCAAATGCTCGGTTTAGAATAGATGATAATACCTCAGTCACCCATCTTCCAACTTCAGTCAGCGAATTCGTTATGTTTGACACGTGTCGTACCACAAATTTGTATATCGAAACTTTTCTCTGTGAGTATTTACTCTTAAGTCCTCCATTTCGCAGTTTAGTGTGAAATGTGGCTTGAATAATATTTCCAACTGATCTTTCGAAAGCAGAATCGGGCATACGACTCAGTTGACATCCCAGCTGTTTAAAATAATATCGTGGCAGAATGCAATCGCATTTCAACATGTAGTATTTCAACACTATGACTAGTGCTATATGTGTAGGAATCCCCAATGTTCTTATCGTGAGATATGACAAAAGGTTGAATGTGCTCAAACCATCTAGTGGTTTTTCTCTTGTCCCTCTCAAAGCTCTTGAGTAATACATGCCGATTCTTGCCCTATGTGATACTAAGTCAATCATTTGAATGTGAACATAACAACGGCATTCTATACCAGAAGTACATAAAAAAGACAAGAATCGATATGTACCAACATAGGTTCACATTTGAGGTGGGGATGGTCAGGTCAGCATTAATTTCAGGTATCTTTGAAAAGTTAAAGTTGTTGTGCCTCGGCACAATGTTCAGGCTACAATGGGAATTAAAATGTGCATACTTGAGAAATAAGTAAATGAGAACAAAATAAACATTCAAGAAATACATAATAAAATATAATAGGTGGTTTCGTAATCGAACCCATATATCGGTATAAGCTTAAATTTGCGTTATTTGTGATATGTGGGTAGAGCGGTAACTGTTTCTAACAGATCGACGATGTCTCATGCACCATCGGGCTGTCCAAAGCAGTCACCGCTTCACCCATAATTGATTCAATAAACGTCGGATCGGAAAAAGACCTGGCTTTTGTCATTATAACCATTCATTATTACATGGACAAATAGTTATAGGTATGTATCTTTCCCATGTGATTCGGTCTACGACAAAACAGAACAACTTTAAATTTCGAATAGTGATATTCGAATTTGGGTGGACAAACGAATTGACGTACAGTCGGATGGATGGATGTCCTCACTATATTCTCGATTTCTTACGTCTAATTAGCAATAATGACCCTTGTAAGATATGCTACCCAGGATACAAAAGTATCGCCGCATCGATTTTCATATCAAAGGGAAGTGGACCTTTAATTTAATTATATATAGCTTCGAGATCTAAAAACCAGTCTGTGTCTCATTGCTTGTAAGAGAATATGTCGTTGAGACAGTGCTATGATAAAACAGACCAAGAACAGTTACTGTAGTTTCACGTCGTGTCGTCTCTCCACACCACTCAGAATGATCAGTTTTGTGCGAAAAGCAAGTGTTCGTATTTAATTGTTAGACGGTCACGTGTCACATTCTTTTTACCGTTTTCACGATCAGACTGAGCTCGCACTGTTACGCAAGTCCAGTATAGCAGGGGACCGAACTCTATCTTGCACTCTGGCTCGGCGGTCACTAATTCGCATAATGTAAGCTTATACAGTTGCTATCGAAACATGCTACATGTGTGATATAAGGTCGTACTGAAAACACAATATGCATTACAACTAATAAATATTCAATTATCGGTCTTTGAATCCAACATGGCCACCAACGTTGAATATCTAACCAGGTAAATTTCAATTCGCAAATAATCAGGAAGTTTATGAGGTATTACGTCGTATATATCATGACTGTGCAGCTAAGAAAATGTTCACGTTGTCGCCATCAAGTAGATCAGGATCTCCAAAAAGCTAAATATTTAGTAATTAAATATTGTAAGGATGTAATCTATACACAGAACGACACGATGTGCAAATGGGTTTGTCGATACGCACGAGTGCTGCCGCGGAAGGATAGGACGAGAGGCACTTGCGCCTCGAGTTCTATCCCTCCGCGACAGCACGAGTGCCGTATCGACAAACCAATTTACACATCGTGTCGTTCTGTGTTTATTACACGCTTCGCGTCCTAGAATCCGTGCATTAAAAATACAGGATTAGAAGGTTTATTTAGGCTCAGACAGGGCGTGTTTGTCATCTGATCATTCTTTTATTTAAATAGTTCCAGTTTCATTGTACGTCATTTTACGTCAACGAGTACGTTCCATACGGATTTGTAAATATGGAACAACAATAACACTGTACTTCTAGGAACAAGCGTGTAATAAATTTAATATTTGTCCATTACACTCTTATGACTAATGTGTAGGTTTTCTACACAAAATATGTAGCCCTGCTACACAATCATTATTCAATTTTGATCTTAAACATATCTGTGTAGTATATGTGTAGTTTCATATTCGTACACATATTGTGTAACAATTTTTACACATAAATGGGTAAATTTTTACACATTTATACACAACTGTGTGTATAAAATCAACACATATCCCTTACACATTTTGTGTAGGTTCTTACACACACAGTTCGTAGACAAGAAATGCAAGTTCAGTAGTCCGATCTGTGGGTATAGTATTAAAGACATATGCAGATTTATATGTTAAAACTTTCATGGCGCATAGTGGGGTGTAGTATTTTGTTCTGTACTGTGAGTTTTTGCTTTGAATGAACAAACCAGGGTCGAGGCGTGATTGCATAATATTAGTATTATTACAACAATCATAACAAGAGTCTAAGCGCAGTAATCGCCATGAAAGTTTTAACAAATAAATCCTCATATACTATTAATACTATACCCACACATTGGAATTCCGAACTTACATCCTTGTCTACGATCGCTGTAGATTGTATTCCAAAAAATATACTCAAACAATATGGCCGTCACGTAGCAGACTATGAAACTGAATAGTTAGGGAGCCCGCATATGTTCTATTTACACTTTTGCGTACAAAAGGTTTGACCCCCTAAAGTTGGTACCAATAATGGAACATTCTGAAAAACCGTTTCTTAAGTTGCGCATTCCTGGGGTTTAGGGGCCGCTGAACCCCAAAAAAGTGCCAAAAATCACTTCTATTTACACTTCCGCGTACATCGATGAATTTTGGTTTGATGATACTCCTAAGTGTACTGATTAAGAAAACACAACTTAAGAAAGGGATTTTCCTGGGGTTTTCAGATAAGAAAGGGGGGTCCCATGCTGAACCCCAAAACGTGATTTTACACTTTTTTTTACACTTTCGAGTACATCCATAATTTTTGGTCTCAAAGTACTTTGATATATACTAATTATAAAAACACAACTTAAGAAGCAACTTTTCCTGGGGGTTTAAGATAAGAAGGGGGTCATCGGGTCACCCCTCAAAACGTGAAAAAAATACTTTTATTTACATGATTGCATTCGTCCAACGTGTGTGTATGTGCGTACACCCCTGGAACGTTGCACTATTACAACCAATACATCCCTAAATCGATACGATCAACTTAAGAAATATATATTCATGTCGTTTTCTGATAAGAACGAGACTTGTTACCCCCCCCCCCCCCCCACAACCCGATCCATTTTCTAGAACTATAAGTGAGCAAGTTTTATGAAAATTATAGCGGGAAAATCTAGTAAAATGTATACAAATGTATATATTTTCGTGAAGCTAAGACATAATGACACTTTTTTGGGCCAAAATTGAAACTCACCATCCAAGATGGCCGCCAAAATGGCCGCCGGAAGTTGAAAATATGACATTTTTTCACAAATATCTTCTAGATCAATTCATGCTGTTTGGAACTGGTTGAGTAATGCACCTTTATTTTGTGTTTTGTATATTAACTGATCATTGGAGCAATTAAATATGCAATTATTGGGGTCCTAACCCCTTCCAATCCCTCAAAGATTCTATTGTACAGAATGCGGTATAACATTTCACAAAAAATCACAATTGGGATTCTAGTCATATTTCAACAAGAAATGAGCAGAACTTTGTAATGTAAGTGAGCCATATCATTACCTATGAATATTCCAAATCACTGGAACCAAAATTCTTACTTTGGCTCAAAATGGCTGCCAATATGGCCGCCAAAATATGGAAAATGGTAAATATTACACCAGCGTGTCCTGCAATCGCTTACAAGTTGTGTTGATGTATAAAATTGGCTATTCTGCATTCTATGCATTGGATACTAACATTTCTGATGCACCATGGTTAATTGTTACTATATTCACCACTGACATCGTCAAAAATATTGGACTTTTCTCTCACAAAATTGACATAAATATTGGCAAAAATTCAGTTTTCAGGTTTGGACCATTTTTTCAGGTAAAATATAACTATCTTTGGACTGAACGGTGTTTATTGTTTTGGTATATCTTAAATGTGTCGCACTACGGTATTTGTAGACCAAATTGCTCAAAATGGCTTCCAAAGTGGCAACCAAATTTGTAAAATGCTAATGTTTTACATATATCCCGAACATTCTCTGCATTATCCGAAAAGGTAGCAAATTGTGACTCTCTTGGTTATTATACGTGTTAGTTAATTAACTGACAACTTCTATTCCCAGTTGTCCCAGTTCCATATGGGGCATGACAAATTCATTTTAAAGTATGTAATTTTGCGGAGAACCTCTTTTGTGATTTTGGCCATATTTATTGAAAGGAAATGGGCAGAACTTTGAGACAGAACTGAGATGGACCATAATCTTTGGCTATTCTGGTCCATTATGATAAAACAAATGTCAACAGGATACAGTGTGGATGCCAAGATCGTAGCCAGGGAGTTACTCTGTGATCATATGTGAGGTGAATAGGTATACAGGGAGTTAATGTATGTCATGCCTGATGTGAGTAGGTATACACTGAGTGACTATATGGTTATGAGTGGGTTGTCCATGGTAAGATGCATCTAGGTATATACAGGGAGAGGTCATGGTCAGTTGTGGGGTGAATCAGTATGCATGCGGTGACTGTATGGTGTATGATTGTGTATATCCAGTACGGGTGCACCCGGTGTGCCTGTGTGGTCATTGGTGTGGTGTATGGATATAACTACATGGTCATCTATGTGTTGGTTATGTATATACATGTATATGGAGTGACTGTAAGGTCATGTGGGATGTACGTGTGTTGTCTGTATGATCATGGTAGTGATTTTATGGTTACGGGTAATGTGTATAGGTATACATGGGATGACTGTACGGCCATGATTGAATATGAATACCTGGAGTATGCTGGGTGGACATTATCGAGCGTGTGGGTACATAGGGAGTCTCCTTGTGGTAACGGGTGGGATGTATATTATATATCTTGTGGATGTATTATCATTGGTGAGTGTCTAGGGCTTAGCTGTATTATCATGGATGGCGTGTATGATTATACAGTGAATTGTCATGTGTGAAGTGTATATGCAAGTATGGATTGTTTGAGTGGTCGTATGGGCGGGTCTTTTGTATATCTGGAAGGGCTGAATGGCCATTAGTGAGGTTTACGTGTATACCTGGAGTGAATCTATGGTCTAGGGTGGGCTGCATATGTATATCGAGTGGTCATATGGCTGTGTGTCGAATAGGTATACAGGTAGTGACTGTATGGTTAATGGTGATATGAGTACATGTAGGTATACAAGTAGTGACTGTATGCTCATAAAGGTAATGAACATGTACATGTATACAGGGGGTGACAGGCGTATGAGTATACATGTACCTGGTGTTCCTGTTTGGTGACTCGTGTCGGTATCGTCATGTGTAGGTTATACCAGTGCACACACGTGTTGCTTTATTGTCATGGGCGAGGGATATGTGTATACAGCGTGTGGCTATATGGCCATGGTTGAGGTGCATATGCATACATGGAGTGACTATACTGACATGGATGGGTGTATTAGTATATCTTGAGTGGCTATTCGGCTATGGTGTGACAAATAGGGATACAGGGATTGACATGGCCAATGTTGAGGTGAATATGTATACAAGGATTGACCATGATCGTGTATGAATGTTTTGAATAGGTACACACGGGGTGACTATATGACCATAGGTCAGGTGAAGGAGTATACCAGGTAACATGGGTGAGGTATGTGTATGAAGCGAGTGGCTATATGGCCATTGGTGATGTGCATATGTATACCGGAGTGACTTTATGGTCATTGTTGTGGTGTTGATGTATATATTGATTAACTATTTGACCATGCGTTTGGAGAATATGTATACAGGGGATAACCTTATGGCCAATGGTGAGATGAATGGGTATACAAGGAGTGACTATATGGTTATGGGTCGTGTTTAGGAGTATACCCGGTGTGCCTGCATTGTGATGCGTGGCTGTATGGTCATCCGTGGTCATGGGTCAGGTGTACATGTATACAATGGGTCACTATATTGTTATGTCTGTGGTGTTTATGTATATATGTAATGACTGTGTGATAATGGGTGGCTATCGCTTTCCACGATATGACATGACCTCTCTATTGATTAACATATCCTTGAGTTATTGTGGAAAGCGATAGCCACCCAAGGTACACATGTACAACCCACCCATTACCCCAGTCACTCCATATGTGCATAAGCACCACACAAATGACAACATAGTCACCCACTTTATACACGTACATGTACTAGTACACCTGATCATACAGCCATACTTGGTTATACTATACCCGTACATACCACAAATGACGATACAACCACGAGTCACCATGCACGAACACCAGGTATACACCTACACCCGACACATGACCATATAGTCACTCTATGTATACATATTCACTACATTCACGATAATACAGTCACTCATTGTATACATATTCACCTCACCATGGAACATACAGCCACTACATGTATACCTATTCGCCATACCCATGACCATAGAGTCAATCCAGGTATACATATGCACATCACCAATGGTGAGCCCTTCCAGATATACCAATATCCGCACATACGACCACTCATAAGTTCCATACTTGCCATACTCATACACGCCATCCATGATAATAAATCTACTCCCCATACACCACCAATGATAACACACCCACAACATATATAAATATACGCCCCATCGTTGCCAACAGGGCACTCCCTATATACCCACACATCATTCACGACCATACAATAACTCCCTGTATTATCTAGTACCTATTATCCTCATCTATGATCATAGAGTAACTCCCTGTCTGCCATCTTGCCATACGGTATCCAGTTTTTTTATCATAATGGGCCAGAATACCCACATATCTTGGTTCATCTCAGTTCCGTCTCAAAGTTCTGCCCATTTCCTTTCAATAATATGGCCAGAATCTCAAAAGAGGTTCTCCGCAAAATTCCATACTGCAACTTTAAAATGAATTTGTCATGCCCCATACGGAAATGGGACAAACATAATAGAACGTAGTTGTCAGTTAATTAACTAACACGTACAATAACCAAGTGAGTCACAAATTGCCACCTTTTTCGGATAACGCAGAGAATAATGTTCGGGATATGTTAAGTTTTAACTGTTTACAAATTTGGTTGCCATTTTGGAAGCCATCTTGAGCAATTTAGTCTATAAACACCGTAGTGTGACACATTTAAGATAGACCAAAACAATAAACACCTTTCAATCCAAAGATAGTTACATTTTACTTGAACAAATGGTCGAACCCTGAAAAGTTAAATTTTGCCGATATTTATGTCAAGTTTGTGAGAGAAAAATCCAATATTTCTGGTGATGTCAGTGGTGTCAATAGTAAACATGATCCATGGCGCATCAGACATGTTAGTATGCAATGTATAGAAAACGGATTAGCCAATTGTGTACATCAACCACAACTTGTAAGCGATTGCAGGACACCCAGGGGCAATATTTACCATTTTCCATATTTTGGCGGCCATTTTCGCAGCCATTTTGAGCCAAGGTAAGATTTATGGTTCCAGAGATTTGAAATATGCATAGGTAATGATATGCCTCACTTACATTACAATGTTCTTTTCATTTATTGTTGAAATGTGACTAGAATCCCAATTGTGATTTTTTGTAAAATTTTGTACTGCGTTGTGTAAAATCTAATTTTTGAGGGATCGGAAGGGGTTAGGACCTTTAATTGCTCCAATGATCAGTTAATATACAAAACACAAAATAAAGTTGCATTACTCAACCAGTTCCAAACAGCATGAATTGATCTAGAAGATATTTGTGAAAAAATGTCATATTTTCAACTTCCGGCGGCCATTTTGGCGGCCATCTTGGATGGTGAGTTTCAATGTTGGCCCAAACAAGTGTCATTATGTCTTAGCTTCACGAAAATATATACATTTGTATACATTTTACTAGATTTTCCCGCTATAATTTTCATAAAACTGGCTCACTTATAGTTCTAGAAAATGGATCGGGTTGTGTGGGGGGGGGGGGGGGGGGGGGGGTTAACAAGTCTCGTTCTTATCAGAAAACGATATGAATATATATTTCTTAAGTTGATCGTATCGATTTAGGGATGTATTGGTTGTAATAGTGCAACGTTCCAGGGGTGTACGCACATACTCACACGTTGGACGAATGCAATCATGTAAATAAAAGTATTTTTTTACGTTTTGAGGGGTGACCCGATGACCCCCTTCTTATCTTAAAACCCCAGGAAAAGTTGCTTCTTAAGTTGTGTTTTTATAATTAGTATATATCAAAGTACTTTGAGACCAAAAATTATGGATGTACGCGAAAGTGTAAAAAAAAGTGTAAAATCACGTTTTGGGGTTCAGCATGGGACCCCCTTTCTTATCTGAAAACCCCAGGAAAATCCCTTTCTTAAGTTGTGTTTTCTTAATCAGTACACTTAGGAGTATCATCAAACCAAAATTCATCGATGTACGCGGAAGTGTAAATAGAAGTGATTTTTGGCACTTTTTGGGGTTCAGCGGCCCCTAAACCCCAGGAATGCGCAACTTAAGAAATCGGTTTTTCAGAATGTTCCATTATTGGTACCAACTTTAGGGGGTCAAACCTTTTGTACGCAAAAGTGTAAATAGAACATATGCGGGCTCCCTAACTAGAAGGCATCGCAATGCGCATGCTCGACGTTCTTACACAATTGCGTGTAACAAAATATACACATTATGTGTAGAACGGCACTGGTCAATGTATTTGTATGTAAAACTACACATTGCAATGTGTATTAACCGGGTTTACACATTTGATGTGTAATCGTTTCTACACATTAGTTATAAGAGTGTAACGGTGGGTTGATGGGGTTATACTATGTCCTTCATGTAAGAATAAACTAACCCTAACTCTAACCCTGACCATAACCCTAACCCTAAGCATAATACATTGCGGAGTATGGAGGGTGGTGCGCGGGTTCATGTTTTCTTACACGAAGGACATACCGTTGATGGTCCTGCTCATATACCAAGTGGGCGGGAGATGTGCTTGTCTCGGCTCTCGTTCCATGCACTTGACCATGCGTTAGGTGCCCTTGGCCCTGCGTTCGGTATCCCTACCTACGATGGCGTGAAGTGGAACGAGGGAGACACTGACGCTTTTCAGGTGAGTTCATTTACAGCATAGGGTTCACGTACAACGCACATACATTGGAACTATGAATTCCACACACAATCGTGGCGAGGTTATGATGTTTATACAATCATTGGAGAGGATTATTGATAGTGTCGATCCACACGAACAACTGACACCCAACCAAACTAGAATGCACTCAGAGAGATGCCAACGTGCGCAAAAATGTAATAACAAATAATTAAAAAAATAATTTCACTGTATTTTACTTAATTTATTTAATTTAATTTAATTTAATGTTAGCAATAAAAGACAATTACAATCTTCAATAATGTTATTTAGGGGATAACAGTGTGGTGTTTTGTGATTTCGGAAAGGTACATGGCGAATATACTGTGGCAAATTTAGTTAACGGGTATTTGCCACAGTATATTCGCCATGTACCTTTCCGAAATCACAAAACACCACACTGTTATCCCCATTCTAATGCTCTTCGAACTTCGAAAAATGTTATTTAGACAAACAAATGGCTCGTAATTATCAACGAAATGTGCGGCCATAGAAAACACTCAGCCAATTCACGACTTTTTATTTCAAATTTAATGCGCTAGATACAATATAGTCCCCAAATTACCATCGCTCTTATCGTTAAAAATACTGATAAACATGAAAAATTGCCACCTCAAATAGAAATAAATATGCACAACAATTAGTTTCTGCATGTACCTAATGTCTTTTTCAGATGTTTACCACTTACAGATTGCGGTTTTGATTTTACCGCGATCTTGAAGTTGAATTGGAACAATGGGAAATTGTTTACTCAATGCGATGTATTTCACGCCGTGTCTGTCGCGGTTTCATGTCAAGAAATTTGGTCAAATGATATGGAGACTCTGACATTGGTGGGGTATAACGTTGTGGTGTTTTGTATTTTCTGAAAGTACATGTACTGACTGTCAATTTTCGACAAAAGCCACATCGCTGGTTTGTTTATATAGCAACGAGCTAGTAACGGAAGTCAGTGCCAAGGGCGTCCACTCTATAATCTACTCCGTAACGTCGCCGGCATGTACTGCGTAAGGGTGACGCCATGGAGTGAAATCGGTAGGGTGACACCAACGTACCTACGAATTTGACTGATCGCCATACTGTTGCGCGAGCGCACGTAATAATATTTAACCCTTCCACGACTGGAGCTTCATGAATTTTTGCGAAAACCCTGTGCCTATGCATTCTCATATGTATGCTGGTCTCACATAGGGAGCCCTACATATATACGATAATGCATTGGCCTAACAATATTTACCTTGAGCTTTTAAGCCAGTGCATACTCATATGCGAGGCTCCATATATAACAAAATGCACTGCCGCAGGGTCTTCTTGCTGCACCAGCGCAGATCCTGTATATATACTTTATTCTCTGATCCAATGTGACAGATCCAGCGCAGATCCTGTCATGAAAGGGGTATATACAGTTATTATATACACCGTTAAGTCCAACGTTCACGCACAAATCCCCATGTTGGCCAACCTTAACACGTGTAACCCCCACCCATTAACCACTATATCGTGTACTGGCAGTCCACACTTATTACCCCACCCACCACCCTCTCACACACCAGCACTACTCGATAGTATAGTTATTCATTTTAATTTATTATTGTGTGCAAGAACCCGTCATGCCAAATCTATCCGGTTTAAAATACTGTTTATATTTGTCGTCATACTTATTCTGTATTGTGGAGAATGGGGGGACCATCTATGTTTCAAGAACTTGTCCTCCAATCCCCCAGTCGGTGTATATCAAGTATTTAATATACTATTAAACCAAACCAAATAATGCACATCAAACATCGTGCCATTTGAGGTCCTCGTTTGCTGCTTGAAGTGATTTTCCGTTGTAATTTTCCGTTTGGGCAAAAATTTTAGGATTGGACAAAATTGTACTCTCCACGAAAACTTTACTTTTTAAGTGCAGAATTCGTATAGAAGTGTAGAATTTTTTTTCTCTCAGTGGATACTTAATTTTTGTGTGTTTGATATGTCGTTCGAGTACATGCCATGTGGTATAACATTGTGAGTACCAACCCTATCCAAAAATGTAGCCATATACCCAAAAATGTAACCATACACCAAAACACGGAATTAATTATTTGTACGCGTTTCGTAGTACTTCGAGGCGAAATGTTAGACACCCGGTCGGAATGTTAGACACCCGGTCACAAGACGATTTTTTGTCCCCCGAAAACAATATTTTTGGGGACTATAGAAACGGGCTCCGTCCGTCGGTTCGTCCGTCCGTCCGTCACACTTTTGAGTACCTTCATGGTGTAATTATCTCCTACAGATTTTATCCCAGAGATTTTAAACTTCAGGATATTGTTGCCTATATATTGAAGATGTGCAACATGTATATAGATGACGGAAAAATGATTTTTTGACGGAGTTATTAACATTTTTTTTAAATTTCAGTATGAGAATACCTTCATGGTATAATCAACTCCTCCTAGTTTTCATCCTAGAGATTTGAAACTTCAGTATATTGTTGCCCATATATTGAAGATGTGCAACATGTCTATAGATGACGGAATTGTTTTTTTTTTACAGAGTATTAACCCTTTTCGACTTATAATTTTCTGTATGAGGGTACCTTCATGGTGTAATAAACTCTTCCTACAGTTTTGATCGTAGATATTTGAAACTTCAGAGTATTATTACCCACATATTGGAGATGTGCAACATATATATATGACGGAATTTTTTTTTTACGGAGTTATTAACCCTTCGACTTTCAACATTTTTTAAATTTCTTTTAACAAAGCGGCATCGACTTGCCACGTATTCAGGGGAAGACTGTGGTCGGCTGACCTTTTATATGAATAACAACGCCATGCAGATATCAACGTATATATATGCGTCAACTGTGATAACTTAAAGTATTAAATAGAGCCCAGATTCGGTGTGATTTTATGCCGAAACACCGACAAATAGCTGTTTGAAAACAAAGTTGCTATATATTCGCTCTTCTTATATAGGCCTACGCCACATCGGTCTTCTTTTCCGAGGAGATGACCCAACATAAACGATGATTCGCTTGTTGTTCGATCCTCTTCACCATTAATCTATTATTTATCTACAAATCATGTCATTACATGTATATTTATTTTTCAAAATCATTATACATTGTATGTTGATTGAGGGTAAATAAATATTGTGTATTTACATCACATGCAGAGCTTCAAGGTACTCAATCCGATTCGACGTTCTCCATATCAGATTCCAACAACAAAAACAACAGGAATTTATGTTTGAAATGCCGCTTCAGTAATCAGAATCGATTATTTGCCCAAAAATAATTCTAACAGTCAACTGTAGTATAAAATTGCCCAATACCTGTTATTTATCAACGTTTTGTTCAACGAAATTTTGCCGGTTTGTCAAATATCTGACACAAAAAAGCCACTGAATTTTAGAGTTATCGATCTTCATCTGCAATTTGGTCAGATAAGTTCTTCTCGTCGTCTGTTTACTGGGCCACGTAAAATTAAAATAATAGATTTCAAACATCGATATCTGATCACTCCTAGCTTTGATGGGTGGGTTCCTCGACTCGATTGAAATATTTTTTTACCACCGAAGCCAAGGAAATAGTAACTTGCGAGCGTTAATTCGGATTGAGTACCTTTAATTATGACATTCGCCGTTTGCGAAGTCATGGTGTTTCTCCATCTCGAATTACAATACCACCAAACATAAATATATTATAGACTGGCAGCTGTTCTGCTGACAAATTAAATCATATAGGCACCATATATACATACATGCATGTAGCAAAGCACAAGTGGGATTTTCAGTTGTTTTTTTGTTAATATTACATTATTCCAGTTTCTCTTTACAACATCGTATCGTATAGATACAGTTCATGCGAAATTTCATTCACTATATATTTTCGAAATATTTTAACTATTCATGACATTCGCTTATAGATGATCATGTGTTATGTGTTATATAATAATTTACATTTCACCATAATGCTAGTCGTGATATGGCTTTGTTGCTAAAACGACGTTAAATCCAAATCAATAAATCATTTAACCATAATGAAATAATTTCTGTTTCATCTGAGGAGATGACTTTAAATAAGCACCTTGCTTGTTGTGAGATCCTCTATACATCTCACAATTGAAAAACTCGCACACAAAATAAAAGACGAAACAGTTGTAATTATAAAAGATTCTCGTAATGTAATTATTATATATTCATGTACATGCGAGAACTAGAATACAATATTGTTTACACCAAACGCGTACAAACTATTATCTTCGTTCATCCGCGGTGAAAAAGGCCATTATTGTTTTTACTCCAATGACATTATTTTAAGCACGGTTTTGCAATTTAAAAATATCTTTCAGTGCTAAATTATAGAAATCCTAGATTACTGTCAAAATTTAGGTGCACTAATAATTATCTTCCCATAGAAACTGGGTTTTGGTCTAAGTCTAAGAGACCTATTGAATGGCGAGTCTGCAGGTTACACTGGTGTAAATATTTTCCATAGGCTCCAATGTTAACGTTTGTCGATCTGCATCAGAGGTCAACTGGAAACTGTTCAAACTGCCTTCGGATTATGTGAGCTTGACATCTGTGGAAACTTTCCCAATAAAACATTCAACACCGTCTATCTGGGAATCCACTTCAATTTTTCGTTTTTTTCATAACTATAATATAGGGTCAGTTCCGCACTAAAAAAATATTGTCATTTCTTGAATCACACTTAAAATTTCTAAAACGCCACAACAGACTTCACCTTTAATGAATGGGCCTCTTTGTGGGAGAATGATTCCTTGAATTTTTGTCAACAGTTAAGGATACAATTTGATCATTGAATGCACCAGTGTTAGCTCCTTAAGAAACATATTTCTACCCCGCCACCTCACTGAGCAAATAAACGTTTATAACTTCTGCTCAATTCTAAATACAACCGATACTGTGCACATGAACAAGTTGTGTGGGGTTTTAAGATACGCCAAAACATGTTGCACAGTTCACTCCTTGTCGAGGGTATACCTCTCAGGAATGGAATGGACCTTGCAACCATCGGCATACTATATTATTCGGATCACCGCAGCACCACCTTACCTTACCATCTCTAGACATACATGTGACGACGGCAAAATTAATGGTTACGATGACTTTATTATAAGTATATGAGTATATGAGTATAATATTATAGCCGATATATAGTTTCCTGCTATTGTACATATATGTATATATATTTGCATGTTCTGTGTTCAATCATAGCTTTGCAATAAACTGAGATAAACTGATTGATTAAATTTCAATGTTATAATTACCATTTTATTTGTATACATCATAGTGATATGTATTATATATTGATTTGTTCGTGTTTTACATACATGTATGTAATTAGAACAACAATAAAGAATCTTGAATTTACATTTCAAATTCCGTTCTTCCCTCCCCCCCATGTTGGGTTTGTTGGGGTATTGAATTACAAGTATACATCATTTCACATTTTAATCTTCGTGGAATTATAAAACAAAAGAAACAAATTGTGTTCGTCACAATGCAATATATAGACAAAACACAACGCGCATTCTAATCGAGATTCTTTTATCGAATGAGTTGCCGATGGCGCAAGGTTATATTTCGCGAGACGTAGCTCGAGCGAAATGTAACTATGCTCCGTCCACAACGAGTTCGATAAAAGAATCGACATTATGATGCAAGTTGTGTTCTGTATTTATTCTACACCGTTCGGTCAGTTAAGTTCAATCCAGGAATGTCACCATTGTTACTATAGCTATCTTTATTGTGATTTAAGTCTGACAAATAACCAGTAATTATGGGGGGGGGGGGGGGGGTCACCGGAAGCGGATATCGACGTAATGTTCGTCATCTTTCTTGGCGACAACGCCAACGAGAATATATATGGCTTGTATTCCACTAGAGGTATACACTAATATGTATTCAATGGCTGGGATTCCGTTGAATATATTTTGACTCACGTAAATGGGTGTGGAATAAAACATAACACGCAGAAGTAAAGAGACAACTGATATATTACCGAACACTCTTCATTTGTAGAGTAAATAAGAACGAATTAGTTACATTCGATTACAATCAGGACACCATACGTCACCAAAGTATACGCATATTCTAAATAAAAGTGAAACCCTACGACAATTACGGACAGAGTTTAAATTTCTTCGGTCGAGCTGTTTCGCAAACTAACGGTTAGCAGACAGTCATCGGATTACATGTACAATAAGAATAATACGTCACCAAGGTATGTGCACATTATAACAAACAGTGAAGCCCAAAACACAATGACGGACAGGGTTTCAATTTCTTCGGTCGAGTTTTCACAAACTGACGGTTAGCAGACACTCATACTAATGGTATGGTATGATAGTATGAATACGATATTATCCACCAAACACACGTGGATACACACGTTATGTTACAGTACAGTGCGTAAAGAGTGTACATTAACCCTTTATAGAGCCCCACATAGAATGGAGCAGACGACACTCTGCAGTGCATGCTTCCATCTGTGTGGGGCTCCCTGTGGGATAAATCTCTTAATTAACCCTTTACCCAACAAACCGGCCAAAAACGCCCAAATAAAGCTGCAACAGCCTAAATTATCTTGGGTCTGTCTCAATAAAACCATACAAATATGGATATCATTGGAACCGGCTCATTGACCACATTGCGATGGTTACAATTATGCCCTGTGCCAATGCATTCTCTTATATATGCGAGTCGACCATAGGTCGCCTCGCATATATAAGAGAATGCATTGGCCTAAAAAAAATCTTTTAACACTTTTTTACCATTTTTTCTTATATTCTTTAACAATCTTATAATTTTTTCTTACATTTTTTAACAATTTTTATAATATTTTTCTACATTCTTTGACAATTTTATCATTTTTAATGTGTTAAGCCAATGCATTCTCTTGTATATGCGAGGCGACCTATGGTCGACTCGCATATATATGAGAATGCATTGGCACAGGGTAAAACAAAACCGTTCTGTTGGGTAAAGGGTTAAGCAAAAACACTAAACTCCGTGATTTTTTTTTTAGATTGATTCACTGTGACCCATTCAACATCAGCGTATAGTGAACGCTGTATGTTATAAACAACATGGTACAGTTTAAACCAAAGTTCACTTACCGGGATCTCCACGGTGTTGAGTGATTTGCTTATTGCACACTCTTTATGCACTGTACTGTAACATAACGTCTTTTGTTTACTAACACTGCGTATACGTTCTTGACAATAACATGCTATTTATGCGATATTTATGATTGGTAAAAGAACAGAATCTATGTATTTTGATATTCTTTTTGTTTATGTTGGTTTTAATGGGTGTGACTATATTAACATCAATACCCACCGCGAAGGCTAAACAATAAATTCATTCAATCAAGTCATCCGTATCTTTAACGAATAGGGGTTCCATTTCTTGGTTAATATCAAAACTTTATTTGAAATATACAGACACTTAGTCAACTATAGTAGAGTAGATTAGTAAAAGAATTGTTCACTTCGTGACTAAAGCATGAAATTTTGCACATATGTACATATTCACATACCAATTGATATTAGATATTGAGCCACGCTGAAATTTCACGTTAACCCCTCTTTTAAGGGGTTTCCCGAATTTAAAGAGCGTTTCGTGATAACATAATTTATTAAATATCACAATTAATCTTACCATGGAATCTGCGATTTAAAATTAGGCATATACACTAAATATGTCTCCGTGAGATATAATGGCACATTTTTAGGCGAAATTGGAACTCCCCGTTCAAGATGACCGTCAAAATAGCAGTCGTAAGTTGAAAATTTGACGTTTTTTCACTAATATTTTCTAGACCAGTTTATGACTTTATTTTGTATTGTTCATGTTAACTGGCCATTGGAGCAATGAAATATACCATTCATGAGATCCCAGCCCCTTCCGATCCCTCAATAATTCGATTTTACAAAACGCTGTATTAAATTTCACCAAAAATTACCATTTGGATTCAAGTCATATTTCCACAAGAAATGAGCAGAACTGTGCAAAGTAATTGAGGCATACCATTGCTCATGAATATTTCAACTCAATAGAGCCAAAATGGTCAGTTTGGCTCAAAATGGCTGTCAAAATGGCGGCCAAAATATGGAAAGTTGTAAATATTGTCCCAGAGTGCCACACAATCGATCAAAAGCCGTGGATGATGATACAATTGGCTGTTCTGTCATATATTCATTGAATACTAAATTTATGATGCATTTTGGATAAGTGTTACTGTTACATTACCAAAATTATTGGAATTTTCTCATTGGCAAAATATCATTTTTCAGGTTTGCACCATTTTTTCAAGTGAAATGGAACTATCTTTGGTGTTTGGTGTTTGTTTTTATCCGTCTTAAATGCGTCACAATGAGAACTATCTGTGTTGTTTATTGTTTTGATCCGTCTTAAATGCCTCACATACTCAAGCTGCCTTGCAAAATGTCCAAAACATTTGTTAGAAAAATTTATATTTTCAAATATATCCCGGACATTATTCTCTGCTCTTCTGTATGCATTTTATAAAGTCAAACAAGGATATTAGTGAAAAACTGCTTAATAACATCAAATTCTGGGCCATTTGCATCAAGAGTGATTGACACATGTCATGAACACTGTTTCCTCCATTTTGCATATAAAAGGCCACAATGATGAAGAACTCTCTGACATTACTTCCCAATCGATTAACATATACTTGAGTTATTATGGAAAGTGATGGCCTCCAGATGTCCAACTGTACAACTCACCCATGACAATGCAATCATGTTATTTATACATGAACACCACACACATGACCATGTAGCCATTCCCCGTATACACATACACCTCACTTATGACCATACATGTACAACCACAATTGGGTTTACCCGTAAACCACACACATGACTACACAGCCATGAGTCACAATTCATGTACACCATGTATACTCCCACATTTCACCCATGACCATATATTCACCACATTCGTGACCGTACAGTCACTTCTGCTAATGGGGTCGTTGTCGTAATGCTTTATACATAGATGCACACCGTGTGCATTTATGTATACATAAATGCACACCAGTCTCGCGTAGTGTCATGTGACAGGGGTCATTGTCGTAGTGTTTTCTACATAAATGCACACGTTTTGATATTTTTTGTAAGTTTATTTTCTTCCGCTCATCGACCAAACAACCATGCAGTTCTTTCCGTCCCTGTTTAATACTAAGAAAAATATGCGACCGATGACCAATCTTATTGCAGTTTCGATAATTGTGATAAAAGAATGCCTTTATCAGAACTTCGGAAGAAAAATAGTTATGAATTGAAGCAGACGGCAATTATTTACGGTAACGTTTCAATCTCGCGCCGACTGAGACTGGTGTGCATTTGTGTACATAAATGCACACGGTGTGCATTTATGTATAAAACGTTACGACAACGACCCCATTAGCGTCACTTCTTGTATACCTATTCGCCTCACCATTGGCCATACACTGGCCCCTGTATATCTATTTGCCACATTTATGGCCATATATCCACTCAAAATATACATATACACTGCAGCCATAACCGTAGAGTAACTCCGTGTATGATTATACTCCCGTCCAATGGCCATACACCCATTTTATATATACCAGTAACCCACACAGTGGCCATTCACACACTCCAGGCTTGAATATACCCCTCACTCAAGACAAATCAGCCACAACATTCGTGGTCACACAGTCACTCATTGTTTAACAATTCACCTCACCATTGGCATCCAATAACTCCCTGTATGCATATCGGTCACAACCATGGCCGTATAACCAATAAATATATACAATGTACATACACACCCACCAATGCCTCACTCCAGGTATACATCGAAACCTCATCATTGACCATACATTCTAGATACAGCAATATGACGCACATCACCTCACCATTGGCCATACAGTCACACCTTGTATACAATTTCTTCACACACATGACCATATACCCACTCATGATATACATATACACCCCACTGATTACTATATAGTCAATCCAGGTATACGTATACATCTCACCAATGGGTATACCAATACCCCACACGACCATTCGTACACTCCTGATTTCCTGATTTACATATACACCTCGCCCATGAGAATTCAGCCACTCAGTGTATACTCATACACCCCATCCATGAATATACAGCTACTCTCTGTATACCTATACACCCACCAAAGACAATACAGCCACGACATAGATGCATATACATCACATACACAACCATGAACACAAGGACACTTCATATATACCAACACTCCTCCAATGACCATACATCTATACTCCAGCTATACAAACACACTTGAACAATCATGACTGCACAGTAATTCCATTAACACATAGATACGTTACACATAAGCATACAACCACTCCCTATTTATTCATACACCCACAGTCCACATGTGATCATACAGCCAACATATGTATACATATAAACCCATCAATGACAATAGTCACCCAAGGTACGCATGTATATCCCACACATGACCATACAGTCACTCTATATATGCACACACAACACACAGATGAACATACAGCTACTATCATTACACCCATAAACCACTTCATTAACCATACAAACAATCCTTGTATATTTATTCACCTCACACATGACCATACAGTCACCCCTTGTATACCTATACATCTCAGCATAGACACACCACCCAATCACCATATAGCCACTCCTTTGCACAGTCATGACCATACAATAGCTCCCTGTAGAACTATTCACCTTATCTATGACCGCACATTCACTCCATGGCTGCTAATTGGACATACACCATATATTAAGTTGATTTCCATGATAATTGTCGAGAGCAGCCACATAATATGGTTTCATTCAGTTCCGTTTAGACGTTCTGCTAATTTCCATTCAAAAATATGGCCCGAGTCCCAGAAGACATTTTTGGCAAAATTCCATACTACAATTAATCATTTAAAAGGAATTTGTCATGCCTCGGAAAGAACAGGGACAACGAGAATAAAACATATAGTACTCATTGGATTAAGCATAACATGATAATAACCAAGTGAGTTATAATTTGCTAACAGAGAATAATGTTCGGGATATATGTACAAAAATTCAACTTATGTTTTTACCAAATTGGTTGCCATTTTGGAAGCCATCTTGAGTAATTTTGTCTAAAAACGCATTCGTGTGACGCATTTAGGACAGATCAAAACAATAAACATATTTGATACCGAAGTTAGTTCCATTTACTTGAATAAATGGCCCAAACCTGAAAAGTTAATTTTTGCCAATTTTGATGTCAGTTTGTGATAGAAAAAACCAATGATTCTGGTAGTATCAGTGGTTACATTAGTAACACTTAACCAATGTGCATCAGAAATTTTAGAATTTAAAGTATATAAGACAGGATAGCCAATTTTATTCATCGACCACAACTTGTAAGCGATTACATGGCATGCTGGGCGAATATTTACCATCTCCAGGTTTTGATCGCCATTTTGGCAGCTATTTTCAGAACAAGTGACAATTTTGGTTCCATTGAATTGAAATATTCATAAGTCATGGTATACCTCACTTATTTTGCACAATTATGTCCATTTCTTGTTAAAACGTGACTAGAATCCTACCGGTGACTTTTGGTAAAATTTCATACCGAGTTCTGTAAAATATAATTTTTGAGGGATCGGAAGGGACTAGGACCTCACGAATGGCATATTTCATTACTCCAATGATGAGTTAATATGAATAATACAAAAATAATGTCACAATTCTGAACCAGTTTCATACAGCAGAAACTGATCTAGAAGATATTAGTGAAAATATATCAAATTTTCCACTTACGGCTACCATTTTGACGTCCATCTTGATGGGAGTTCCAATTATACCCTAAAAATGTGGCATTATATCTCTCAGAGTCATACTCACTGTATATGCCGAATTTTAAATCGCATATTTCATGGTAAGATTAATTGCGACATTTAATAAATTATATAATAACGAAACGCTCTTTAACTTCGAAAAACCCCTTAAAAGAGGGGTTAAAGTAAAATTTCACAATTTGAACAATTGCCTTGAAAATTTGACTTGATCTACTCCACTACTAGGTGTGTTTTATCAAACAGCAATCATCTATGAAATCCGTGTGTTGTATCATATACAGTAATCATCTACGAAACAAGTGTGTTGTATCATATACAGTAATTATCTAGGAAACCTGCCGACAACTATAATCAATTGGCCGCATAAATAAGATTGTTGTCGATGGTATACCTGTCATGGTAAAGTGGGCGAAACGTAAAACTACAGTAATGCCCTAAATAATCGACTCCTCAACCTCCGCAGAATTATGGGTAATTTTTCAGGATTTAGTCGGAAATATGGCTTGTTGCCATTCATCAGAAAGCTCTCACTGGCAACAAGCCATATTTCCGACTAAATCCTGAAAAATACCCATAATTCTGCTGTGGTTGAGGAGTCGATTATTCAGGGCATCACTGTAACTGCACACGATAGCCATGCGGTTGTCTAGATTAGTAATCTTACTCCAGTCATTTTGGCTCGATATCAATTTACGACGACGACCCGCGAACACAGGCCCCTGTGGAAAAATACCAGATATCAGTATACATGTATATACTATAACAGTCACTGTTAAATACCAGATATCAGTATACATGTATACTATAACAGTCACTGTTAAATACCAGATATCAGTATACATGTATATACTATAACAGTCACTGTTAAATACCAGATATCAGTATACATGTATACTATAACAGTCACTGTTAAATACCAGATATCAGTATACATGTATACTATAACAGTCACTGTTAAATACCAGATATCAGTATACATGTATATACTATAACAGTCACTGTTAAATACCAGATATCAGTATACATGTATACTATAACAGTCACTGTTAAATACCAGATATCAGTATACATGTATATACTATAACAGTCACTGTTAAATACCAGATATCAGTATACATGTATACTATAACAGTCACTGTTAAATACCAGATATCAGTATACATGTATACTATAACAGTCACTGTTAAATACCAGATATCAGTATACATGTATATACTATAACAGTCACTGTTAAATACCAGATATCAGTATACATGTATACTATAACTGTTAAATACCAGATATCAGTATACATGTATATACTATAACAGTCACTGTTAAATACCAGATATCAGTATACATGTATATACTATAACAGTCACTGTTAAATACCAGATATCAGTATACATGTATATACTATAACAGTCACTGTTAAATACCAGATATCAGTATACATGTATATACTATAACAGTCACTGTTAAATACCAGATATCAGTATACATGTATATACTATAACAGTCACTGTTAAATACCAGATATCAGTATACATGTATATACTATAACAGTCACTGTTAAATACCAGATATCAGTATACATGTATATACTATAACAGTCACTGTTAAATACCAGATATCAGTATACATGTATACTATAACAGTCACTGTTAAATACCAGATATCAGTATACATGTATACTATAACAGTCACTGTTAAATACCAGATATCAGTATACACGTATATACTATAACAGTCACTGTTAAATACCAGATATCAGTATACATGTATATACTATAACAGTCACTGTTAAATACCAGATATCAGCATACATGTATACTATAACAGTCACTGTTAAATACCAGATATCAGTATACATGTATACTATAACAGTCACTGTTAAATACCAGATATCAGTATACATGTATATACTATAACAGTCACTGTTAAATACCAGATATCAGTATACATGTATACTATAACAGTCACTGTTAAATACCAGATATCAGTATACATGTATACTATAACAGTCACTGTTAAATACCAGATATCAGTATACATGTATATACTATAACAGTCACTGTTAAATACCAGATATCAGTATACATGTATATACTATAACAGTCACTGTTAAATACCAGATATCAGTATACATGTATATACTATAACAGTCACTGTTAAATACCAGATATCAGTATACATGTATATACTATAACAGTCACTGTTAAATACCAGATATCAGTATACATGTATATAATATAACAGTCACTGTTAAATACCAGATATCAGTATACATGTATACTATAACAGTCACTGTTAAATACCAGATATCAGTATACATGTATATACTATAACAGTCACTGTTAAATACCAGATATCAGTATACATGTATATACTATAACAGTCACTGTTAAATACCAGATATCAGTATACATGTATATACTATAACAGTCACTGTTAAATACCAGATATCAGTATACATGTATACTATAACTGTTAAATACCAGATATCAGTATACATGTATACTATAACAGTCACTGTTAAATACCAGATATCAGTATACATGTATATACTATAACAGTCACTGTTAAATACCAGATATCAGTATACATGTATATACTATAACAGTCACTGTTAAATACCAGATATCAGTATACATGTAAATACTATAACAGTCACTGTTAAATACCAGATATCAGTATACATGTATATACTATAACAGTCACTGTTAAATACCAGATATCAGTATACATGTATATACTATAACAGTCACTGTTAAATACCAGATATCAGTATACATGTATATACTATAACAGTCACTGTTAAATACCAGATATCAGTATACATGTATATACTATAACAGTCACTGTTAAATACCAGATATCAGTATACATGTATATACTATAACAGTCACTGTTAAATACCAGATATCAGTATACATGTATATACTATAACAGTCACTGTTAAATACCAGATATCAGTATACATGTATATACTATAACAGTCACTGTTAAATACCAGATATCAGTATACATGTATATACTATAACAGTCACTGTTAAATACCAGATATCAGTATACATGTATATACTATAACAGTCACTGTTAAATACCAGATATCAGTATACATGTATATACTATAACAGTCACTGTTAAATACCAGATATCAGTATACATGTATATACTATAACAGTCACTGTTAAATACCAGATATCAGTATACATGTATATACTATAACAGTCACTGTTAAATACCAGATATCATTATACATGTATATACTATAACAGTCACTGTTAAATACCAGATATCAGTATACATGTATATACTATAACAGTCACTGTTAAATACCAGATATCATTATACATGTATATACTATAACAGTCACTGTTAAATACCAGATATCAGTATACATGTATACTATAACAGTCACTGTTAAATACCAGATATCAGTATACATGTATACTATAACAGTCACTGTTAAATACCAGATATCAGTATACATGTATATACTATAACAGTCACTGTTAAATACCAGATATCAGTATACATGTATACTATAACAGTCACTGTTAAATACCAGATATCAGTATACATGTATACTATAACAGTCACTGTTAAATACCAGATATCAGTATACATGTATACTATAACAGTCACTGTTAAATACCAGATATCAGTATACATGTATACTATAACAGTCACTGTTAAATACCAGATATCAGTATACATGTATATACTATAACAGTCACTGTTAAATACCAGATATCAGTATACATGTATACTATAACAGTCACTGTTAAATACCAGATATCAGTATACATGTATACTAAAACAGTCACTGTTAAATACCAGATATCAGTATACATGTATATACTATAACAGTCACTGTTAAATACCAGATATCAGTATACATGTATATACTATAACAGTCACTGTTAAATACCAGATATCAGTATACATGTATATACTATAACAGTCACTGTTAAATACCAGATATCAGTATACATGTATATACTATAACAGTCACTGTTAAATACCAGATATCAGTATACATGTATATACTATAACAGTCACTGTTAAATACCAGATATCAGTATACATGTATACTATAACAGTCACTGTTAAATACCAGATATCAGTATACATGTATACTATAACAGTCACTGTTAAATACCAGATATCAGTATACATGTATATACTATAACAGTCACTGTTAAATACCAGATATCATTATACATGTATATACTATAACAGTCACTGTTAAATACCAGATATCAGTATACATGTATACTATAACAGTCACTGTTAAATACCAGATATCAGTATACATGTATACTATAACAGTCACTGTTAAATACCAGATATCAGTATACATGTATACTATAACAGTCACTGTTAAATACCAGATATCAGTATACATGTATACTATAAGAGTCACTGTTAAATACCAGATATCAGTATACATGTATATACTATAACAGTCACTGTTAAATACAAGATATCAGTATACATGTATATAATATAACAGTCACTGTTAAATACAAGATATCATTATACATGTATATACTATAACAGTCACTGTTAAATACCAGATATCAGTATACATGTATACTATAACAGTCACTGTTAAATACCAGATATCAGTATACATGTATACTATAACAGTCACTGTTAAATACCAGATATCAGTATACATGTATATACTATAACAGTCACTGTTAAATACCAGATATCAGTATACATGTATATACTATAACAGTCACTGTTAAATACAAGATATCAGTATACATGTATATACTATAACAGTCACTGTTAAATACCAGATATCAGTATACATGTATATACTATAACAGTCACTGTTAAATACCAGATATCAGTATACATGTATATACTATAACAGTCACTGTTAAATACCAGATATCAGTATACATGTATATACTATAACAGTCACTGTTAAATACCAGATATCAGTATACATGTATACTATAACAGTCACTGTTAAATACCAGATATCAGTATACATGTATATACTATAACAGTCACTGTTAAATACCAGATATCATTATACATGTATACTATAACAGTCACTGTTAAATACCAGATATCAGTATACATGTATACTATAACAGTCACTGTTAAATACCAGATATCATTATACATGTATATACTATAACAGTCACTGTTAAATACCAGATATCAGTATACATGTATATACTATAACAGTCACTGTTAAATACCAGATATCAGTATACATGTATATACTATAACTGTCACTGTTAAATACCAGATATCAGTATACATGTATATACTATAACAGTCACTGTTAAATACCAGATATCAGTATACATGTATACTATAACAGTCACTGTTAAATACCAGATATCAGTATACATGTATACTATAACAGTCACTGTTAAATACCAGATATCAGTATACATGTATACTATAACAGTCACTGTTAAATACCAGATATCAGTATATATACTATAACAGTCACTGTTAAATACCAGATATCAGTATACATGTATACTATAACAGTCACTGTTATATACCAGATATCAGTATACATGTATATACTATAACAGTCACTGTTAAATACCAGATATCAGTATACATGTATACTATAACAGTCACTGTTAAATACCAGATATCAGCATACATGTATACTATAACAGTCACTGTTAAATACCAGATATCAGTATACATGTATATACTATAACAGTCACTGTTAAATACCAGATATCAGTATACATGTATACTATAACAGTCACTGTTAAATACCAGATATCAGTATACATGTATATACTATAACAGTCACTGTTAAATACCAGATATCAGTATACATGTATACTATAACAGTCACTGTTAAATACCAGATATCAGTATACATGTATATACTATAACATTCACTGAGCCGCGGACACACACCCCTGGGGAAAATACCAGATATCAGTATACATGTATATACTATAACAGTCACTGTTAAATACCAGATATCAGTATACATGTATATACTATAACAGTCACTGTTAAATACCAGATATCAGTATACATGTATATACTATAACAGTCACTGTTAAATACCAGATATCAGTATACATGTATATACTATAACAGTCACTGTTAAATACCAGATATCAGTATACATGTATATACTATAACAGTCACTGTTAAATACCAGATATCAGTATACATGTATATACTATAACAGTCACTGTTAAATACCAGATATCAGTATACATGTATATACTATAACAGTCACTGTTAAATACCAGATATCAGTATACATGTATATACTATAACAGTCACTGAGCCGCGGACACACACCCCTGGGGAAAATACCAGATATCAGTATACATGTATATACTATAACAGTCACTGTTAAATACCAGATATCAGTATACATGTATACTATAACAGTCACTGTTAAATACCAGATATCAGTATACATGTATATACTATAACAGTCACTGTTAAATACCAGATATCAGTATACATGTATATACTATAACAGTCACTGTTAAATACCAGATATCAGTATACATGTATATACTATAACAGTCACTGTTAAATACCAGATATCAGTATACATGTATACTATAACAGTCACTGTTAAATACCAGATATCAGTATACATGTATATACTATAACAGTCACTGTTAAATACCAGATATCAGTATACATGTATACTATAACAGTCACTGTTAAATACCAGATATCAGTATACATGTATATACTATAACAGTCACTGTTAAATACCAGATATCAGTATACATGTATATACTATAACAGTCACTGTTAAATACCAGATATCAGTATACATGTAAATACTATAACAGTCACTGTTAAATACCAGATATCAGTATACATGTATATACTATAACAGTCACTGTTAAATACCAGATATCAGTATACATGTATATACTATAACAGTCACTGTTAAATACCAGATATCAGTATACATGTATATACTATAACAGTCACTGTTAAATACCAGATATCAGTATACATGTATATACTATAACAGTCACTGTTAAATACCAGATATCAGTATACATGTATATACTATAACAGTCACTGTTAAATACCAGATATCAGTATACATGTATATACTATAACAGTCACTGTTAAATACCAGATATCAGTATACATGTATATACTATAACAGTCACTGTTAAATACCAGATATCAGTATACATGTATATACTATAACAGTCACTGTTAAATACCAGATATCAGTATACATGTATATACTATAACAGTCACTGTTAAATACCAGATATCAGTATACATGTATATACTATAACAGTCACTGTTAAATACCAGATATCAGTATACATGTATATACTATAACAGTCACTGTTAAATACCAGATATCAGTATACATGTATATACTATAACAGTCACTGTTAAATACCAGATATCATTATACATGTATATACTATAACAGTCACTGTTAAATACCAGATATCAGTATACATGTATACTATAACAGTCACTGTTAAATACCAGATATCAGTATACATGTATACTATAACAGTCACTGTTAAATACCAGATATCAGTATACATGTATATACTATAACAGTCACTGTTAAATACCAGATATCAGTATACATGTATACTATAACAGTCACTGTTAAATACCAGATATCAGTATACATGTATACTATAACAGTCACTGTTAAATACCAGATATCAGTATACATGTATACTATAACAGTCACTGTTAAATACCAGATATCAGTATACATGTATACTATAACAGTCACTGTTAAATACCAGATATCAGTATACATGTATATACTATAACAGTCACTGTTAAATACCAGATATCAGTATACATGTATATACTATAACAGTCACTGTTAAATACCAGATATCAGTATACATGTATACTATAACAGTCACTGTTAAATACCAGATATCAGTATACATGTATATACTATAACAGTCACTGTTAAATACCAGATATCAGTATACATGTATATACTATAACAGTCACTGTTAAATACCAGATATCAGTATACATGTATATACTATAACAGTCACTGTTAAATACCAGATATCAGTATACATGTATATACTATAACAGTCACTGTTAAATACCAGATATCAGTATACATGTATATACTATAACAGTCACTGTTAAATACCAGATATCAGTATACATGTATACTATAACAGTCACTGTTAAATACCAGATATCAGTATACATGTATACTATAACAGTCACTGTTAAATACCAGATATCAGTATACATGTATATACTATAACAGTCACTGTTAAATACCAGATATCATTATACATGTATATACTATAACAGTCACTGTTAAATACCAGATATCAGTATACATGTATACTATAACAGTCACTGTTAAATACCAGATATCAGTATACATGTATATACTATAACAGTCACTGTTAAATACCAGATATCAGTATACATGTATACTATAACAGTCACTGTTAAATACCAGATATCAGTATACATGTATACTATAAGAGTCACTGTTAAATACCAGATATCAGTATACATGTATATACTATATCAGTCACTGTTAAATACAAGATATCAGTATACATGTATATACTATAACAGTCACTGTTAAATACAAGATATCATTATACATGTATATACTATAACAGTCACTGTTAAATACCAGATATCAGTATACATGTATACTATAACAGTCACTGTTAAATACCAGATATCAGTATACATGTATACTATAACAGTCACTGTTAAATACCAGATATCAGTATACATGTATATACTATAACAGTCACTGTTAAATACCAGATATCAGTATACATGTATATACTATAACAGTCACTGTTAAATACAAGATATCAGTATACATGTATATACTATAACAGTCACTGTTAAATACCAGATATCAGTATACATGTATATACTATAACAGTCACTGTTAAATACCAGATATCAGTATACATGTATATACTATAACAGTCACTGTTAAATACCAGATATCAGTATACATGTATATACTATAACAGTCACTGTTAAATACCAGATATCAGTATACATGTATATACTATAACAGTCACTGTTAAATACCAGATATCAGTATACATGTATATACTATAACAGTCACTGTTAAATACCAGATATCAGTATACATGTATACTATAACAGTCACTGTTAAATACCAGATATCAGTATACATGTATATACTATAACAGTCACTGTTAAATACCAGATATCATTATACATGTATACTATAACAGTCACTGTTAAATACCAGATATCAGTATACATGTATACTATAACAGTCACTGTTAAATACCAGATATCATTATACATGTATATACTATAACAGTCACTGTTAAATACCAGATATCAGTATACATGTATATACTATAACAGTCACTGTTAAATACCAGATATCAGTATACATGTATATACTATAACTGTCACTGTTAAATACCAGATATCAGTATACATGTATATACTATAACAGTCACTGTTAAATACCAGATATCAGTATACATGTATACTATAACAGTCACTGTTAAATACCAGATATCAGTATACATGTATACTATAACAGTCACTGTTAAATACCAGATATCAGTATACATGTATACTATAACAGTCACTGTTAAATACCAGATATCAGTATATATACTATAACAGTCACTGTTAAATACCAGATATCAGTATACATGTATATACTATAACAGTCACTGTTAAATACCAGATATCAGTATACATGTATATACTATAACAGTCACTGTTAAATACCAGATATCAGTATACATGTATATACTATAACAGTCACTGTTAAATACCAGATATCAGTATACATGTATATACTATAACAGTCACTGTTAAATACCAGATATCAGTATACATGTATATACTATAACAGTCACTGTTAAATACCAGATATCAGTATACATGTATATACTATAACAGTCACTGTTAAATACCAGATATCAGTATACATGTATATACTATAACAGTCACTGTTAAATACCAGATATCAGTATACATGTATATACTATAACAGTCACTGTTAAATACCAGATATCAGTATACATGTATATACTATAACAGTCACTGTTAAATACCAGATATCAGTATACATGTATATACTATAACAGTCACTGTTAAATACCAGATATCAGTATACATGTATATACTATAACAGTCACTGTTAAATACCAGATATCATTATACATGTATATACTATAACAGTCACTGTTAAATACCAGATATCAGTATACATGTATACTATAACAGTCACTGTTAAATACCAGATATCAGTATACATGTATACTATAACAGTCACTGTTAAATACCAGATATCAGTATACATGTATATACTATAACAGTCACTGTTAAATACCAGATATCAGTATACATGTATACTATAACAGTCACTGTTAAATACCAGATATCAGTATACATGTATACTATAACAGTCACTGTTAAATACCAGATATCAGTATACATGTATACTATAACAGTCACTGTTAAATACCAGATATCAGTATACATGTATACTATAACAGTCACTGTTAAATACCAGATATCAGTATACATGTATATACTATAACAGTCACTGTTAAATACCAGATATCAGTATACATGTATATACTATAACAGTCACTGTTAAATACCAGATATCAGTATACATGTATACTATAACAGTCACTGTTAAATACCAGATATCAGTATACATGTATATACTATAACAGTCACTGTTAAATACCAGATATCAGTATACATGTATATACTATAACAGTCACTGTTAAATACCAGATATCAGTATACATGTATATACTATAACAGTCACTGTTAAATACCAGATATCAGTATACATGTATATACTATAACAGTCACTGTTAAATACCAGATATCAGTATACATGTATATACTATAACAGTCACTGTTAAATACCAGATATCAGTATACATGTATACTATAACAGTCACTGTTAAATACCAGATATCAGTATACATGTATACTATAACAGTCACTGTTAAATACCAGATATCAGTATACATGTATATACTATAACAGTCACTGTTAAATACCAGATATCATTATACATGTATATACTATAACAGTCACTGTTAAATACCAGATATCAGTATACATGTATACTATAACAGTCACTGTTAAATACCAGATATCAGTATACATGTATATACTATAACAGTCACTGTTAAATACCAGATATCAGTATACATGTATACTATAACAGTCACTGTTAAATACCAGATATCAGTATACATGTATACTATAAGAGTCACTGTTAAATACCAGATATCAGTATACATGTATATACTATATCAGTCACTGTTAAATACAAGATATCAGTATACATGTATATACTATAACAGTCACTGTTAAATACAAGATATCATTATACATGTATATACTATAACAGTCACTGTTAAATACCAGATATCAGTATACATGTATACTATAACAGTCACTGTTAAATACCAGATATCAGTATACATGTATACTATAACAGTCACTGTTAAATACCAGATATCAGTATACATGTATATACTATAACAGTCACTGTTAAATACCAGATATCAGTATACATGTATATACTATAACAGTCACTGTTAAATACAAGATATCAGTATACATGTATATACTATAACAGTCACTGTTAAATACCAGATATCAGTATACATGTATATACTATAACAGTCACTGTTAAATACCAGATATCAGTATACATGTATATACTATAACAGTCACTGTTAAATACCAGATATCAGTATACATGTATATACTATAACAGTCACTGTTAAATACCAGATATCAGTATACATGTATATACTATAACAGTCACTGTTAAATACCAGATATCAGTATACATGTATATACTATAACAGTCACTGTTAAATACCAGATATCAGTATACATGTATACTATAACAGTCACTGTTAAATACCAGATATCAGTATACATGTATATACTATAACAGTCACTGTTAAATACCAGATATCATTATACATGTATACTATAACAGTCACTGTTAAATACCAGATATCAGTATACATGTATACTATAACAGTCACTGTTAAATACCAGATATCATTATACATGTATATACTATAACAGTCACTGTTAAATACCAGATATCAGTATACATGTATATACTATAACAGTCACTGTTAAATACCAGATATCAGTATACATGTATATACTATAACTGTCACTGTTAAATACCAGATATCAGTATACATGTATATACTATAACAGTCACTGTTAAATACCAGATATCAGTATACATGTATACTATAACAGTCACTGTTAAATACCAGATATCAGTATACATGTATACTATAACAGTCACTGTTAAATACCAGATATCAGTATACATGTATACTATAACAGTCACTGTTAAATACCAGATATCAGTATATATACTATAACAGTCACTGTTAAATACCAGATATCAGTATACATGTATACTATAACAGTCACTGTTAAATACCAGATATCAGTATACATGTATATACTATAACAGTCACTGTTAAATACCAGATATCAGTATACATGTATACTATAACAGTCACTGTTAAATACCAGATATCAGTATACATGTATACTATAACAGTCACTGTTAAATACCAGATATCAGTATACATGTATATACTATAACAGTCACTGTTAAATACCAGATATCAGTATACATGTATACTGTAACAGTCACTGTTAAATACCAGATATCAGTATACATGTATATACTATAACAGTCACTGAGCCGCGGACACACACCCCTGGGGAAAATACCAGATATCAGTATACATGTATATACTATAACAGTCACTGTTAAATACCAGATATCAGTATACATGTATATACTATAACAGTCACTGTTAAATACCAGATATCAGTATACATGTATATACTATAACAGTCACTGTTAAATACCAGATATCAGTATACATGTATATACTATAACAGTCACTGTTAAATACCAGATATCAGTATACATGTATATACTATAACAGTCACTGTTAAATACCAGATATCAGTATACATGTATATACTATATACTGTTTAAATACCAGATATCAGTATACATGTATATACTATAACAGTCACTGTTAAATACCAGATATCAGTATACATGTATATACTATAACAGTCACTGAGCCGCGGACACACACCCCTGGGGAAAATACCAGATATCAGTATACATGTATATACTATAACAGTCACTGTTAAATACCAGATATCAGTATACATGTATACTATAACAGTCACTGTTAAATACCAGATATCAGTATACATGTATATACTATAACAGTCACTGTTAAATACCAGATATCAGTATACATGTATATACTATAACAGTCACTGTTAAATACCAGATATCAGTATACATGTATATACTATAACAGTCACTGTTAAATACCAGATATCAGTATACATGTATACTATAACAGTCACTGTTAAATACCAGATATCAGTATACATGTATATACTATAACAGTCACTGTTAAATACCAGATATCAGTATACATGTATACTATAACAGTCACTGTTAAATACCAGATATCAGTATACATGTATATACTATAACAGTCACTGTTAAATACCAGATATCAGTATACATGTATATACTATAACAGTCACTGTTAAATACCAGATATCAGTATACATGTATACTATAACAGTCACTGTTAAATACCAGATATCAGTATACATGTATATACTATAACAGTCACTGTTAAATACCAGATATCAGTATACATGTATACTATAACAGTCACTGTTAAATACCAGATATCAGTATACATGTATATACTATAACAGTCACTGTTAAATACCAGATATCAGTATACATGTATACTATAACAGTCACTGTTAAATACCAGATATCAGTATACATGTATATACTATAACAGTCACTGTTAAATACCAGATATCAGTATACATGTATACTATAACAGTCACTGTTAAATACCAGATATCAGTATACATGTATACTATAACAGTCACTGTTAAATACCAGATATCAGTATATATACTATAACAGTCACTGAGCCGCGAACACACACCCCTGTGGGGAAAAAATACCAGATATCAGTATATATACTATAACAGTCACTGTTAAATACCAGATATCAGTATACATGTATATACTATAACAGTCACTGTTAAATACCAGATATCAGTATACATGTATACTATAACAGTCACTGTTAAATACCAGATATCAGTATACATGTATACTATAACAGTCACTGTTAAATACCAGATATCAGTATACATGTATATACTATAACAGTCACTGTTAAATACCAGATATCATTATACATGTATATACTATAACAGTCACTGTTAAATACCGAGATATCAGTATACATGTATACTATAACAGTCACTGTTAAATACCAGATATCAGTATACATGTATACTATAACAGTCACTGTTAAATACCAGATATCAGTATACATGTATACTATAACAGTCACTGTTAAATACCAGATATCAGTATACATGTATACTATAAGAGTCACTGTTAAATACCAGATATCAGTATACATGTATATACTATAACAGTCACTGTTAAATACAAGATATCAGTATACATGTATATACTATAACAGTCACTGTTAAATACAAGATATCATTATACATGTATATACTATAACAGTCACTGTTAAATACCAGATATCAGTATACATGTATACTATAACAGTCACTGTTAAATACCAGATATCAGTATACATGTATACTATAACAGTCACTGTTAAATACCAGATATCAGTATACATGTATATACTATAACAGTCACTGTTAAATACCAGATATCAGTATACATGTATATACTATAACAGTCACTGTTAAATACAAGATATCAGTATACATGTATATACTATAACAGTCACTGTTAAATACCAGATATCAGTATACATGTATATACTATAAGTCACTGTTAAATACCAGATATCAGTATACATGTATATACTATAACAGTCACTGTTAAATACCAGATATCAGTATACATGTATATACTATAACAGTCACTGTTAAATACCAGATATCAGTATACATGTATACTATAACAGTCACTGTTAAATACCAGATATCAGTATACATGTATATACTATAACAGTCACTGTTAAATACCAGATATCATTATACATGTATACTATAACAGTCACTGTTAAATACCAGATATCAGTATACATGTATACTATAACAGTCACTGTTAAATACCAGATATCATTATACATGTATATACTATAACAGTCACTGTTAAATACCAGATATCAGTATACATGTATATACTATAACAGTCACTGTTAAATACCAGATATCAGTATACATGTATATACTATAACTGTCACTGTTAAATACCAGATATCAGTATACATGTATATACTATAACAGTCACTGTTAAATACCAGATATCAGTATACATGTATACTATAACAGTCACTGTTAAATACCAGATATCAGTATACATGTATACTATAACAGTCACTGTTAAATACCAGATATCAGTATACATGTATACTATAACAGTCACTGTTAAATACCAGATATCAGTATATATACTATAACAGTCACTGTTAAATACCAGATATCAGTATACATGTATACTATAACAGTCACTGTTATATACCAGATATCAGTATACATGTATATACTATAACAGTCACTGTTAAATACCAGATATCAGTATACATGTATACTATAACAGTCACTGTTAAATACCAGATATCAGCATACATGTATACTATAACAGTCACTGTTAAATACCAGATATCAGTATACATGTATATACTATAACAGTCACTGTTAAATACCAGATATCAGTATACATGTATACTATAACAGTCACTGTTAAATACCAGATATCAGTATACATGTATATACTATAACAGTCACTGTTAAATACCAGATATCAGTATACATGTATACTATAACAGTCACTGTTAAATACCAGATATCAGTATACATGTATATACTATAACATTCACTGAGCCGCGGACACACACCCCTGGGGAAAATACCAGATATCAGTATACATGTATATACTATAACAGTCACTGTTAAATACCAGATATCAGTATACATGTATATACTATAACAGTCACTGTTAAATACCAGATATCAGTATACATGTATATACTATAACAGTCACTGTTAAATACCAGATATCAGTATACATGTATATACTATAACAGTCACTGTTAAATACCAGATATCAGTATACATGTATATACTATAACAGTCACTGTTAAATACCAGATATCAGTATACATGTATATACTATAACAGTCACTGTTAAATACCAGATATCAGTATACATGTATATACTATAACAGTCACTGTTAAATACCAGATATCAGTATACATGTATATACTATAACAGTCACTGAGCCGCGGACACACACCCCTGGGGAAATACCAGATATCAGTATACATGTATATACTATAACAGTCACTGTTTAAATACCAGATATCAGTATACATGTATACTATAACAGTCACTGTTAAATACCAGATATCAGTATACATGTATAATACTATAACAGTCACTGTTAAATACCAGATATCAGTATACATGTATATACTATAACAGTCACTGTTAAATACCAGATATCAGTATACATGTATATACTATAACAGTCACTGTTAAATACCAGATATCAGTATACATGTATACTATAACAGTCACTGTTAAATACCAGATATCAGTATACATGTATATACTATAACAGTCACTGTTAAATACCAGATATCAGTATACATGTATACTATAACAGTCACTGTTAAAATACCAGATATCAGTATACATGTATATACTATAACAGTCACTGTTAAATACCAGATATCAGTATACATGTATATACTATAACAGTCACTGTTAAATACCAGATATCAGTATACATGTATATACTATAACAGTCACTGTTAAATACCAGATATCAGTATACATGTATATACTATAACAGTCACTGTTAAATACCAGATATCAGTATACATGTATATACTATAACAGTCACTGTTAAATACCAGATATCAGTATACATGTATATACTATAACAGTCACTGTTAAATACCAGATATCAGTATACATGTATATACTATAACAGTCACTGTTAAATACCAGATATCAGTATACATGTATATACTATAACAGTCACTGTTAAATACCAGATATCAGTATACATGTATATACTATAACAGTCACTGTTAAATACCAGATATCAGTATACATGTATATACTATAACAGTCACTGTTAAATACCAGATATCAG